>CM075671.1:264783209-266120209 GCA_037962975.1 Clitoria ternatea
GAGTCTTACATAGCGTTCTTTCAAATATGAATTTTGTAAGTTATAAGCTGATATCGGTATGCCTCCGGTAGATGACTACCATTACACTGTAGCAAATAAAGATTCTGATTGTTAAGAGGGTAACATCATAGCATGTTCCCTATAGGACATACTCTATTTATGTTATGGGTAATCTGATGTCAAGAATTAAGATCAGTGTATGAAAGATCAAATATTATTAAATGTTTAAATTTTCACAAATATGTTTAATGGATTCTCACAAATCTTTAAGTATGTTTAATGAAACCTTAAAAATGGAAGAAAACTCATGGTTAAGCCAAAACACATACACAAATTAAACAGGGTTTCAATAAAAATAGACATGAGTCACGTAAAAATCATCATGAATGATAATGAATAGGACACAAAAACTTGAATGAAGGCAGATGCGCATTTGGAAACCAATATATGAATTAGAATGAAGAAAATGGATTGAACGATCAATGTATGTACCGACAAAGGGTACTCCAAAAATACACATGCATATATATATATATATATATATATATATATATATATATATATATATATATATATATATATATATATATATATATATATATATACACACACATCAAAGGCGAAGTACATTTAACTAAAAAAATAAACCAAAAAACGCAATATGAAGGACTATGGAACAAGGAAGTACATCAACATAAGAGAAACATGAATTTGCTTTTATTCACCCCAAATCATATTCCAATAATATAAAAAAATTAAATCAGACAACATAATATCACATGAAGGAAAAACAACTTATACGACGAAAGTAATATTATACTTTATGTTAAATACATGTCTCAAATTTTGTTTATGTGATACTTAATTTACTATGAGTAATTCAAATTGAATTTTATTTTTTCACAATACCAATTCAAATTGGTTTTTACTTCTTCAGAATAGAAATTTAAATTGAATTCTACTTTTTTAGAATACAAATTCAATTTGAATTCTACTTCATCACAATACAAATTCAATTTGAATTCTACTTCTTTAAATACAAATTTAACTTGAATTTTACTTCTTCACAAAACCAATTCAATTTGGTTTCGTCTTCATGATTAAGGAAATATTATTATATTCCTTATAATTGCCTATAAAAGGATTCAAGGTACCACATTTGCAATCATGATCAAATTCTCTCCTAGTGTAATCTTGAGAGAATTTTAGTAGTGAGTTTATATTTTTAGTTTCACCTGAGAGAGTATTTTAGTTAGAAAATTTAAGAGATAATTTTATTTTTGTCCTTGTGACTTATAGGGCTTATTGTCTCTTTGTTCTCTTCCTTTTTGAGAACTTCTTGTACTCTCCTTCTTATATAGTGGAACTATTTTGCTCGTGATCATCCGTGTTTTTTTTTCTCCAGTTTTGGAGGTTTTCACGTAAATCTTGTGTGTTCATTTTCTTGCCCTTGTACTTGCTTCTCTTTATCTCCAATTGATTTGATCTAGTGCTTCCGTAACACAATGATTTCCTTAACAAGTGGTATCAGAGCTGCTTGTTCGATTAGAGGTTCAATATGTCTACCGTACCAAATTTGACATTGAGAAGTTTGATGGCAAGATTAGTTTTTCTATTTGGCGTGTCCAAATGAAAGTCGTTGTCACTCAAAATGGATTAAGGAAAACTTTAGATGGCAAAACAAAAAGCCTATCTACTATGACCAATGAGCAATAGGATGAGTTGGATGACGCTTTCGGCAATCAAACTTTGCTTGTCCAAGGAGGTTCTTCGTGAAGTAGCCAACGAAACTACTGTTGCGGCTTTATGGTTGAATTTGAAGACTTTATACATGACCAAAAGCCTCATAAATAAGCTTCGTCTCAAAGAACGGTTATATACCATTCGTATAGTTGAAGGTACTCCTATTCAATCTCATCTTGATGAGTTTAATTCTATTATTATAGATCTGGAAAATATTAATGTAAAAATTGATGATGAAGATAAAGATGTTCTGTTGGTTGTCTCTCTACCTTCTACCTATAAACACTTTAAAGAAATTATGTTGTATGGTAACAACGATACCTTATCCTTTGAAGATGTTAAATCTAATCTATTGTCCAAAGAAAAGTTTGATCTTGAAATTCATTCTGAGGACAAGGGTGAGGGTTTAAGTTTCAAGGGTAGAACTCAAGAAAAAAGGAGTACCAGTAATAAGAAGAGCAGATCCAGATCCAGATGGCGTAAATCCAACAAAACCTATTGCTATTGCAAGAAATATGGGCATGATATCTCTGATTTCTTTATCTTGAAAAAGAAACAAGAAAAGAACAAAAAAGATAAACAACCAGCTGAAGCTGCTAATGTTGAGAATGATTCTGATGGTGATATTATGCTATCTATTATTTCTTCTGATAAGAGGAGCAAACATGAACGGATTCTTGATTCTGGATGTACTTTCCATATGTGTCCTTATAGGGACTTATTTACCACTCTTGAACCTATTGATAGTGGTGTTGTCTTGATGGATAATGATACCCAATGCAAGGTTGTAGGAATAGGTATCATTAAAATCAAGTCTCATGATGGTATTGTCAGGACTCTTTCCAAAGTTCGCTTTGTTCTTGACTTGAAGCGGAATCTAATTTCTCTTGGCACCCTAGAATATCTTGGGTGCAAGTATTCAGCTGAAGGTGGAGTTCTAAAGGTATCAAAAGGTGCCCTTGTTCTATTAAAAGCTACCCGTGTTGATAGTTTGTATATCTTGCAAGGATCTGTAGTGATAGGCTCGGCAGTTGTTTCATCTTCTATGCCTGATATTGATGTCACCAAATTATGGCACATGCGCTTGGGCCATATGAGTGAAAAAGACATGCACCTTCTGAGCAAGCAAGGTCTTCTTGGTAATCAAGGCATCAGTAAGTTGGAGTTTTGTGAACATTATGTTTTTGGGAAGCAGAAAAGAGTTAGCTTCTCTACTGTAACTTACCGAACAAAAGGTATTCTTGATTACATTCATTCAGATCTTTGGGGACCTTCCAAAGTTTCTTCTTATGGAGGAAAACGTTATATGATGACTATTATTGATGATTATTCTCGTAAAGTCTGGGTCTACTTTCTAAGACATAAAAATGAAACTTTTCCCACTTTTAAGAAGTGGAAAACTCTTGTTGAAACTCAGACAGGGAAAAAAGTCAAGAAGCTCAAAATAGATAATGGATTAGAGTTCTGTGAAGGTGACTTTAATGAAGTCTGTGTAAATCATGGTATTGTTAGACATAAAACCTTTCCAAGTAAACCCCAGCAAAATGGTGTTGTAGAATGTTTAAACAGAACTATCCTTGAGAGAGCTCGTTGTATGCTCTCGAATGCTGGGTTATGTCATCGACGTGAATTATGGGAAGAGGCAGCATCTACTGCTTGTTACTTGATTAACCGCTCTCCACACTCTTCACTTAATTTTAAAATTCCAGAAGAAATTTGGTCAAGTAATCCTGCTAATTATTCTAATTTAAGAATCTTTGGATGTCCTGTATATGTACATGTTAATGATGGCAAATTAGCTCCAAGAGCTATTATGTGTATATTTCTTGGTTATGCATCTGGTATATGCACATGTTTAAACAGAACTATCCTTGAGAGAGCTCATTGTATGCTCTCAAATGTTGGGTTATGTCATCGACATAAATTATGGGCAGAGGCAGCATCTATTTCTTATTACTTGATTAACCGCTCTCCACACTCTTCACTTGATTTTAATATTCCAAAAGAAATTTGATCAGGTAATCCTATTAATTATTCTAATTTAAGAATCTTTGGATGTCCTGTATATGCACATGTTAATGATGGAAAATTAGCTCCAAGAGCTATTAAGTGCATATTTCTTGGTTATGCATCTGAGTCTAAAGGATATCATCTATGGTGTTCTGATCCTAAGTCACGAAAGTTAATTCTCAGTAGAGATGTGACTTTTAATAAGGATGCATTATTATCTTCTGGAAAATAATCTTCTATTTCTTCTTCTAGTACTAATAATCTGCAGGGTACTAGCGAAAAGGTGGAGTTAGAATTAAAATATGCCAATGTTGATGTCTCATCTTCCTCTACCAATAAGTCTAGCATTGATGATCATGGTGATGATCGTACCACTTCTCCCATTCAACTGCGGGAAGAGGATTATTCCATTGCTCGAGACAGACCAAGGAGACAAATTAAAAGGCCAGTTAGATACACTGTTGATGATAATCTGACTGCTTATGTATTGTCTATTGCATAAGAGGTAAATGATGTGGTAAAGCCTACTAGCTATTTTGAAGTTGTTTCTTGTGTGGATTCTTCAAAATGGCTACTAGCTATGAATGAAGAAATTGAAAGTCTTCATAAGAATAACACATAGAGTTTGACAGAACTCCCTAAAGGCAAACGACCACTTCGATGTAAATGGGTTTACAAGAAGAAAGATACCATTCCCAGGGCTGAAGATCCTAGATGCAAGGCAAGATTAGTCGTCAAAGGCTTTCACCAAAAGGAAGGTATTGACTTTAACAAGATTTTCTCACCAGTTGTTCGTCATACCTCCATTCGTATCTTGATTGCTTTTGTTGCTTTATTTGATCTGGAATTGGAGCAACTTGATGTTAAAACAGCTTTTCTACACGGAAAGCTGGAAGAAGAAATCTATATGAATCAGCCTGAGGGATTTATTATTCCTGGTAAATAGCGTCCTGTTTGTCATTTGATAAAAGCTTTATATGGTCTCAAGCAAGCTCCTAGATAGTGGTACAAAAGGTTTGACTCCTTTATAATTGGGCAAGGATATTCAAGGAATCAATATGATGACTGTATTTATTTCCAACAATTTCCTTATGGAACTTTTATTTACTTATTACTTTATGTTGAAGATATGTTGATTACATCACGTGACAAGTCTCTGATCAGAAAATTAAAAGCTCAACTCAATAATGAGTTTGAGATGAAGGAATTAGGTGCAGTTAAGAAAATTCTTGGTATGGAGATTCAAAGGGATCGTCAAGCTGGTAAATTGTTCTTATCTCAACAGAAATATTTTGAGAGATTGCTTGACAGATTTAATATGAAAACCTGTAAACCTGTTTCTACTCCACTCGCTGCACATTTCAAGCTATCCTCAGACCTATGCCCACAAACTAAAGAAGAAATAGAGCGTATGTCACACGTTCCTTATGCTAGTGCAGTTGGCAGTTTAATGTATATTATGGTATGCACTAGACCAGATTTAGCATATGCTGTCAACATGGTGAGTCGATACATGCATAATCCTAGAAAGGATCATTGGAATGCTGTGAAATGGATTTTTTGATATCTAAAAGGTACTTCTGATATTGGCTTGGTATTTGACAGAAGCAAAACTACAACTAATGATGTTGCACGTTTTGTTGACTCAGATTATGGTGGTGATCTTGATAGAAGAATATCTCTTTCTGATTACATCCTCACTCTTTGTAACTCTGCTATCAGTTGGAAAGCTTCACTTCAATCTATTGCTGCATTATCTACAACTAAAGCAGAATATATTTCAGCCACAGAGGGTGTGAAAGAGGCTCTTTGGATTCGTGGTTTGGTCAAATGAACTTGGTCTTACACAAGATATTCTTACTGTGTTTTGTGATAGTCAAAGTGCTATTCATTTGACCAAGAATAGTCGTTATCACGACAAGACCAAACACAATGATGTAAAGCATCACTTTATCTGAGACATTGTTATGATTAGTGAAATTATGGTGTAGAAGATTCATACTTCTAATAATCTAGCAGACATGTTTACTAAGCCACTTCCTAATACCAAGTTCCAACACTGCTTGGACTTGGTTGGTCTACACAGCACTTGAATGCCCCTTTGGGCTTTATTCGACAATGAGCAATTTATCAAATTTGATCTAAGGTGGAGATTGTTAAATACATGTCTCAAATTTTGTTAATGTGGTACTTCATTTACCATGAGCAATTCAAATTGAATTTTGCTTCTTCACAATACCAATTAAAATTGAATTCTACTTCTTCAGAATACAAATTCAATTTGAATTCTTCTTCTTCAAATACAAATTTAATTTGAATTTTACTTCTTCACAAAACCAATTCAATTTGGTTTTGTCTTCATGGTTAAGGAAATATTATTATATTCCTTATAATTGCCTATAAAAGGATTCAAGGTATCACATTTGCAATTTCTCTCCCAGTGTAATCCTGAGAGAATTTTAGTAGTGAGTTTATATTTTTAGTTTCACCTGAGAGAGTATTTTAGTCAAAATTTGAGAAATAATTTTATTTTTGTTCTTGTGACTTATGGGGCTTATTGTCTCTTTGTTTTCTTCCTTTTTAAGAACTTCTTGTACTCTCCTTCTTATATAGTGGAATTATTTTGCTCGTGATCATCTGTGTTTTTTTCTCCAGTTTTGGAGGTTTTCACGTAAATCTTGTGTGTTCATTTTCTTGCTCTTGTACTTGCTTCTCTTTATCTCCAATTGATTTGATCAAGTGCTTCTGCAACATGCTGATTTCCTTAACACTTTACGTCGTTAGAAACTATTAAAATTCTATTAAATCAATAAATCTTTTTATTTTTACTGGTATCACTAAATTTGTTTATATTTGAAGGTAAATTATTTTTCTTATATTAAAAAACAAAATAATACTAATTATGTTGGCTTTTCATGAGCTACGAAAAAGATGAAACCAACGTGGATTTTGATAAGTTGACAATATTTTACCACATAACCGGATCACGTGACATTATTAAGTTAGATTTTGTTATCCAACTTAACATTAGACCTATTGGAATTAACTATATGGATATTAATTTTGTTAGGAAAGATTAAGGGTAAACCGAAAACAAAACAAAAGATGAAACCAACGTGGATTTTGATAAGTTGACAATATTATAACCGGATCACGTGACATTATTAAGTTAGATTTTGTTATCCAACTTAACATTAGACCTATTGGAATTAACTATATGGATATTAATTTTGTTAGGAAAGATTAAGGGTAAACCGAAAACAAAACAAATTAACTAATAATTTTGGGCAATTTAAGAAATTGTTTACGTGAAAAAAAAAGTAAAAACCAAAATCAAAGTTAAAAACATCTTTAAGTGCCAAATACTTCATTTTTTTATCATTTTAAATAATTAAAAAAATATTAACCAGTGATCTAAGAGGACTACTCAATAAATCAAATATAATTTTTTTATTTAAAAACACTATTAACATGTACTCCTGATTTCTAAACGATTTAAATATAATTTTTAGTAAAAAAAAATTTAACTGTTAATTTCTTGAACTCTAATTGTAAAGGAGGGAAAGAACTTGAACCAATGTTCAAACTCTCGATATGATTTATATTCATATCAAGCAATATAGCATCTAAGCTGACTCTACATAAAATCAAATACCAAATGAAAGACATATTAATACTTTACTTAAAAATCAAGTTATCGTTCTTTACAAAATAAAATATGAGTTCAAATATAATATTTTATAAAAGAAACAGTATGAGACACGAAAAATTAACTAAGATTACATGCCTAAAATTACCATATGAGTGTGTTAGAGACAATCTCAAAATCACTTCAAAAAGTTTTATGGTAGAATAAAATGTTAAACAAGTGGCATAATGTAAATTTACATGTTGTTGGGAGCACTTTGGATCCAATGGATGTATTATATATAGGTCTACATATCATATTTAATATTTTGGAATTTAACTCATCGTTTTACTTTAAAAAAAATGTTTTAATTTTTAATTGTGTCATGTCACTAGAAAATAATTTTATTATAAAAGCTAAAAGAAGTTTGTATTGTCTATAATTAGGTTCTCTCAATGCTCTAACGCCCACACCGAATATGGACCGAACTGTTTCACGACGTTCTGAACAAAGAAAAAAATCAATAAATAACAAAATTATGAATAGGAAACTATATCAGTGACCTACCTAATTTTATTATAGAAATTTTCAGGATCAGATTAGACCATGCAAACTAGAAATGTTTTTTCTTGGATAAAGGAAAAGATTACTCAATCCATTTTCATATCACTCATAATATATATAATAACTCGAGCACGCATTTCAAATGCATATCCCATTTTTGCACAGGCAGGGTTATGAAAATCCATGAGAAGCAACCGGCCGTATTGTCTGTGCCAATTGTCATTTGGCTAATAAGTCCGTGGATATTGAGGTTCCACAAGCAGTACTTTCCGATAATGTATTTGTCTCTAAATCCATTCTATTATAAGAGCATCATTATAAAATTTCTCATGGCAGTGATTAAGTTAGATTATTTTTCTGAAGAAAAAAAAAATCTTTTTTTATCGCAATAGTGATAGTGATATTTAGAACTAAAACCTGCTGCAAACAATACGAAGTGCAGTGAACATTAATTCATTCCTGGTAGCTTTACGAGAACATCTTGAAACATCCCGACATAAATAACTAACTACGAATACAAGTACAAACCCCACAGAGGAAACTTTGGTGAATTTTCTTCTCTTATTGGTAAGGTGTTGAGCACAATGTGGCTTCTATTTTCTGCTTTGAGGATGAAGAAAGAAATCAAGAACGCTAGTGAATGAACTAAACAGCTTCTCTATGCATGTGATTTCTCCATAGTAGATTCACGGTGGAAACTCATTGTGATTGAACCACAAAATATTTGGTTTCTGAAAAAATTACTTTGGGATGACAGTTTATTCTCTTTGCAGTGACAGAATTTGATACACAATCTAAGTTTTCAAAGATTCTTTTTGTCAACTATATATGAACACAGCCCAAAAAGAACTATTTGTGTGTCAATGCTAGCTAGGCAAACGAAGAAATGAATAACAAATCATGTACAACATATTAGCATTATGCTTTGATTTATTTATTCAATCTTGTCCGCTACAAGGCGAATTTTATTCAAAGACTCTTTAAATGCTTGCCAACAAACCATATAATGATCCTGGGATATCATCCCCTCTTCAACAACTTGCATGGCACGTTTGTACAAATGATCAAAACACTGAACTGGGTTGCTAATATCAACATCATCAGTGCTGAGATGAGTTACATAAAATCGCTTAAAATCCTTCCTCCATCTTGACAAAATGTATTGACATGGAATTTCCTCCAAACCATTATAGTTAAGGACATACAAGGCATGTCTACATAGGTACCCTTTGAAGTTAAAGCAACAACAAATGCAGCGTACTTCTGCTCCAGCTTTATCATACACGACTACAAAATTCTTAGGATCTCTTACATTTTCTTCCCCTTGATGTTCTTGTACCATATACGTCACAGTAGACCCATTTATTTGAATTTGTGTAATACTGAAACAAGAGGACATCATCATCACCTCATCTTGGAATTTCCTGAATATTGCATTTGTGTAGAACTTAGAGAGCTGCAACTCATAGTAGCATCTTGTCTTCAGTAATGAGCTTAAATCACATGACTCAAAATCATCAAGAACTTCAGTTTTATGCTTTTTCTGCTGAACTAATTCATAAATCTCAAAAAAATCTTTCAAAGTGGTTTGTTGATGCACATGACCCTTAAAAAAGGGAACCACAAACTCACCTTTTTCATAATCAGATATTCCAGCAAAAAATGTGTCCTTGGAGTACACTGGAGCCCAGTGCTCTCGCTCCTCATGGAAGGTTTGAACCTTTTCATGATTTCTTATTCTAAAATGCTGGGTTAGATCATCCCAAGCCCTTTCAAATTCCTCAACTGTTTTAGAGTCATATATCACTTTAGTAAGTGCCATCTGAAATGCCTCGTATTCCTGAGACTGCACAAAACACCCAAGAATGCTCTGCATGACCTGTGATAGACAAATTCGATGGTGAACTCTTGGGAAAACTTCTGCTATTGCATTTTGCATGGCTTTACACCGATTTGTAATAATAGTTTGTGGAGGGCGACCAGCCAGACAAGAAAGCCATGCCCTAAACAACCAAATATATGTCTCAAATGTCTCATCCGCAAGAAGACCACATCCTAGCAAAATAGATTTCCCATGGTGATTAACACCAACAAACGCAACAAGTGGAATCTCGTAATTATTTGACAAACACGTTGAGTCAAATGCAACCACATCACCAAAATAACTATATGCAGCCCTAGATCTAGAGTCAATCCAAAATATGTTCATTAGTTGTCCATCATCATTCAGATCCATCACATAGAAAAAATTAGGATTCATCAATTGACTGCGGCAGAAGTAATTTGAAATAAGTTCTGGATCACCCTTTTTAAGTTTCAAACGCCTGGAACAATTAAAGTTGCCGCTAATTCCTCCTTCAGCAGAATTTGAGCTTCCATAACCCGATGCATCTACAACTGGGGTTCGATATAACTGGATTGTTCTTACTTCAACATCTAGGGTTGGCTCAACTTTTCTTTTGGTCCCGCTGTCCATCCTCTTATGGGATTTGGAGTTCTGAGCTCTCTCAGGATCAAATGAATGATTATGCTCAAGCTTAACTTCATCAACTCTCCACCTGTTAGATTCCACTAATCTCAATCTAATCATTGCCAAACAGCCTGTCCTTGTTTCTTTCCTATGACTGCTGGCTTCTTTAACTGTTTTGAAACCCTCACAGTTGCAGCAGAGCACAGCACCACGTTTCTCTTTGCTGTTACGTCTGGTCCAGGAAGATTTAACCCGGATAGCAAATCCAATTTCCTTGGCATACATATTGTAATAGTTGTAGGCATCATCATAAGTATCAAACTCCATCCCCACAACTGGTGGGGGGTAGTCTTTCCCTTGAGATTCTCCACTGCGACTATCCACAACTGTTGTTTCATCCCTCTCATTTTCACGTTCGATTCCATCAATCTCAAACAATTTACGACATTCATTCTCAAGCTCATTGTCCTCAACCTCAAGTAGTTGCTCACTATTTGGAGAATCATCATCTATCTGGAAAAGGCCAAAAAGAAAACTCAAATCAAATTCAAAGCAAATCTAAGAAATTAGTGTATGCATTGAAATTGACAATAGAAATTGAAATATCTTGACAACGAAGCTTGTAGATGATCTTGTTAGTTGCAACTTGAAGGTTCTATATTGCTAACTGATATGAAGTATACAAGATACACAGAACCCCACCCTCTCTCTCTCTCTCAACCATGACAACAACCCACCCACCCACCCCACCCCCGGGGCAACTCCGTGTGCCTGTCTCACTGCATATTATAATAAATATCCATTTGAAGCACTAATTCAACTACTTTTTCTGCACATGTTGATAGCCCAGATCTTGAGCAATATTTTCAGAAATGTGTGAGATATATGTCTCTGCTTTAATGATTTGCAATCCACTAACAAGATAATGAAAATCCATCCATCATTCTGTTTTATTTTAACAGTGGCCACCTATGAGACTCACATACTTAATACGAAACAAGTATGGGGTTGAGGAATTCTTAAAATTTCAAGATATGATACAGCCTGATAGGGTAACATGAATTTATTAAAAGAAAAAAGAATGGAGCATTTTAGATGGATGCACAATATTTTGTATAGAGACATTGATCATTTCTCATTAATATATAACCATATTGTTGGTATATGATGGTCATAGTTAAAAAATAGATACCGCGATCGTTACAAAAAACAGATAAATATCATCCCCCCTGCCAAAATCAGAATATATTGTTTCCTCTATAAGCATAAGCATTTCACAAAAAAGAATATATTTATTGTTGTATTTTACATGTAAAAAGTTATGCCGATTCAAAATAATAAAGGTATTGTATTTTTTTATAGTTAAGCATAACTAGCAATGGTATCAACTATCAGAAAGTAGTATTGGCACTGTATCCCAAAGATATAAGCCAGTAAAATTAAAGAAAAGAAAAGAATCAATAAATGATCCCTAAATACGTATATCAGTATAGGATATGCGCACAGCACTGGTACTCGCTGAATTATGCAGTATCTGGGCTTTGCAGGTAACCACACGACAATTCATACACTTCTTCCCTCATCAGGCTTACAAGAAAATGAAATTCACGGCATTACAGCAATGCCAAAAAGCTGATTGCACCATTCATTTTCTCAAAACTGGTAGAATCCATTTGAATATATTATATAATGAACAAGAGTTTCAATACAAGATCCTAAGGTTCTTCAAGATTTACCACAACATAACAGTTTTCACCCAATTGAGCTAAAGTAGACACCAAAATCTTAAAAGGTTTGAGACTTGATACAAGTGGAAATAAAGATTTACCATGATTTCAAGATTAGGACTGAGCGACAAGCCCTTGTTGTGATTGGGAGAACACATGGTGAGAGGGTTTACACACTAGTTTCTGTCAAAGCAAGAGATGTCACAATCACATCTTACTGTGAGAAAAATGGCGCTGAAATCGGATGAAAAATGAAGAAAAGGTGAAAATTACAGTAGAGAGAGAATTGAAGGTACGTTGACGCTGTTCAATCTATCAACTGCTTCAACCAAATGCATCACCCATTTATTTTCTCCTTTTCGTATTTATACTGTTATCGTATCCAACTTTTTTTAATTTTTTTTGCTTATTACCCAACTTTTCTTTTTTCCGTCGGTTTATATAAATATTTTATTCGACGGATGTGATATGATTATCATGGATGATAAATTTTTTTAACTTTTTTGTTTTTATGTTTAATATTAATTAATCTTTGAAGTTATTTTAGTATAAAATTAATTTCGATAAATTAATTGATTTTAACATTTTAATTACTTTCCTGCAAAATCTAGTTGTATATGTTAATTTTGATTAAATTCCTAACTTTCCATCATTATTTAAGGGGTATGTCAATTGTTCAACTTTCAAAGCAATACCGCTACCCTGTTAAGGAATTAGATCATCCATTATTGCAGAAATGACAAGAGAAGCAGCATATGATTTAACCCAAAGATATCTTTAGCTATACAGGTTATGGACATTGTAAAATGACCAAAGTTAAACAGTGCTATGCAGCAGGTAGAAATATACAAAACATGTACAAACAATGATTTTGGGTACACTGAGAGTCACTCTTGTCTCTGTTCTACATCATGAACTTTATTCAATGATTCATCTAAAGACTGGAATGCTACATTGTAATGATCTATAGAAATTATCCCCTCTTCCACAACTTGTAAAGCACATCTGAATAACTGATTAGCACATTGGATGCGGTCAGTATCATCAGCACTACCAGAGCTGTGATCAGGAACATAAAGGCGCTTGTAATCTTTCTTCCATCGGGAAAGAATGAATTTGTGAGGTATCTCTTCAACCCCATTAAAATTGAGTACACACAGTGCATGCCGACATAGATATCCATAAAAATTGAAGCAACTACAGATGCAACGAACTTCACCTGCTGTCCTACTGTACAAAACTTCAAAATCCCTTATCTCCCGTCTGTTTCCCTCAATTAACACACGCTCCTTCACCAAGAAAATTACAATGGGGCCATCAACATGTAATTGTGTCGTACCAAAACAAGAATACATTTCTTCCACTTCTAATTGGAACTTCATGAACATTTCTCTCGTGTACATTCTGGAGAGCTGCAATTCAAAAGAACATCTGGTTTTCAGCAAGGGGCTAGAGTTCCTTGATTCAACATCTGCAAGAGATTCTTCCTTGTGCTTTTTGTGTAGAGCTAATTCATACTTATCAAGAAACTCCTTTAGAGGAGTCTGTTTGTGCACATATTTATCAAAAAAAGGACTAATGCTCTCAGTAGGGCGTGCTGCAGACATTCCAGCAAAAAATATGTCCTTCAAATATACTGGCGCCCAATGAACCCGATCTTCATACAGAGTACGAAGCCATTCATGATCACTAAGTCCAAAACGTTGAATCATAAATCCCCATGCTGCTTCAAATTCAATCACTTTTAATGTCTCATAAACTGCTTTGATCAGGGCTTTCCTGATTGCATCATAATTTTGCAACCCTCCTAATTTTTCTGGCAGTTTTTTCATGATTAATGACAAGCCAAAACAATGATGAGATCTAGGGAAAACTTCTACAATTGCACTCTGCAAAGCCTTGCACCGATCAGTAATAATAGTTTGGGGAGAACATCCTGACATACATGTAACCCAGGCCCTAAACAACCATACATAAGACTCTGCTGTTTCACCTGCAAGCAGACCACAACCAAATAACACTGATTGACCATGGTGATTTATTCCAACAAAAGCCACAAGGGGGATTTCAAATTTGTTAGACAAATAAGTGTTGTCAAAATAAATAACATCGCCAAAATAACTACATGCAGCCCTGGACCTAGCATCAATCCAGAATGCATTCCTCAAATGCCCTTCATCATTGAAATCCATCAGGTAAAAGAAGCTGGGATTAGTCAATTGCATTCGGCAGAAGAAATTATAAATGGCTTGCGTGTCACCTTTTTTAAGGTTCAACTTGTTAGAAAATTCAGAGAATGTTCTATCATCTCTTGCACTGGAGTTTGAATTTCCATTACCTCCAGCATCTATCACAAGTGCACGGTATAGCTTAATTGTTTGCACCTCCGAACCAGAACTAGGCAATGACCTCCTTTTAGTTCCAGTTCCCCTCTTCTTAACTGATTTATGGGTCTTAGCACCTAATATGTGGTTATGTTCAAGTGTAACCTCAAGTATCCTCCATCTCTGGGACTCCATTAACCTCATCCTTATCATTGCAGGGCAGCCAGTTCTTGTCTCTTTTCTCAAATGGTTAACATCTTTTATTCTTTTGAATCCCTGGCTGCTACAGCAAAGCACTGCACCATATTTTTCTCGGCTATTTCGCTTGAACCATGAATTCTTCACCCTAACACGAAATCCCACCTCCTTGGCATAGCAAATATAATAATTATAAGCATCATCATATGACTCAAACTCCATTCCAACAGCAGGAGCAACAAATTCCTTTCTTCCTTCAGAAAACCCATTTTGACAATCTAATTCAATCAGTGAACCATCTTCGTCTTTCTGAACCTCAATGCACTCCCCATCTGGCAATTGTACGCAGCAGAGAGAAGACTCTTCCATCTAGCATACTGTCAAACAAAGTCAATAAGTTACCTCAAATCTAACAATATTTTAATATTGGATGCTTTGACATATAAAGCCACTGACAGAATTTTCAAACATATATCAGGTGTTTGACCTCAATTACCTTTGTATCTCATGCGAGGTAGCTTGACAACTGCTAAATTTCTCAACTGTTTTATGTTGAAAGCAACCCAGTCTGACTACGATAGGAGATCAAGCAAGAAGCTTTCTGGGATTCTCCCAGACACATTTCTTTGGGCAATAATGTGTAACTTAACCGGCACTGGTGCTTCGGTGTAATGATAATGTCAGGGGTTCAATCTTCTAATTTGATCACTTATCTCACTCCCCCAACCAAACGATTACACCTCTCAATCTACCAAAAATAAAAGCACATAAATAAAATAAATTAAATACAATAAGTGAGATTTTTCATATCGAAGCATCATCACAGCCTAAAAGACAAATGGATTCATGTGATGTTACAACATACGACAAAGTATAAGACCCATGAAACATAAATCATGGATCAAGTCCTCTCGGAGACTTGCTAATAAGAAAGAGGAATCTTTTGTAAATTCCATGGAATAAGGTTTGGTCCTATTCATGAGAATTCCATAAATATTTCATTCCAAAAATAGAAAATTAGAAACAATTGGGATTTCTTTTGGAGATTGGATGTAGTTACTAATTCATGAAGAATATTTGGCTCAGCATGTTCTATTTGATACCGGGGTAGGAGAAGAACCCGACTCAGTTAAAAAAAATAGAGAAATCAGAACCAAGTCAAGATGGATGATGCTGATCAACCCCTCCTCTTGCATTATAGCGCCAAAGATTGACCTCCGTGGTATTGCTTTGTTTTCTGATTGCATAGAAAAAAAAAAAAAAGAGAAACATCTTGCTCTTTCTTCACCAATTTCTGATCTCTAGTGGACCTCTCATAGGATTCGAACCCATATGAAGTTCTAATCATCTGTCAGAACCAAAAAAAAATGATTGGCTCTTGCAAGATTGCCAAGAAATCCTTCAATTTCTCTGCATACAATGGCACTTAAGTTCACGCATCAATGCCGGACAACATAAAAACTATTTAATGCAATGCAACAACTGCAAATCAACATCTTGAATTGGACGATGTCACAACTAACAGTCTGAACATGTGCAAGTAGATGAAAAATCAAAGGGGAAAGACAATAACAAATGAACTACGAAAAATCACACGAATCTCTCTCAATGTAACCCTAAAAGAAGCAAGGAAAATCATAGAAAAAAATGTTCATTACAACAAGATAGTGTAGCTAAGTTCGAAAAAACAAGCTATAAACAGAAGAAATTCATCATCTAGAAGGCACTAGCATCATCATCATTTACGAGAATATTTCTTCATTCTATTATCATCAAGAGTGAAACCCTTGATTTTGAAATAAGAATTGGGAAATAGAGAGAAAGAAGAGATGAAAAATTACCAAACGTAGAATCGATTTTCTCTTCACTTCGAAAGTCACAAGCTTCTTCTCTTCACACTTGGTCGTTCCCTTTTCATAGCTATTTTCACTGAAGAAAATAGGACCAATTTGTTCTACGCTACCAGGCACAAATTTGTTTTTTCTTTTGTTTCTATAAAACGAAAAATTATTATTTGGTTTCAAACAAGTTGACTAGTTATTTGACAAAATTATTAGTCAATTTCTCAATTCTCGAAGAGTTTTGTGATTTTAATAAAAAAAATAAAGTTTTAATTTAAAATTATGTTCTCGTAATTTATAAGATAAACATTTTATTTTATTTACAATCAAGACAAGACGAGTCGTTGAAATTAACACAATTTTCTATTAAAATTGTTTTGAAATTGTCTTTCAGACATTAAGAATAATTTTTAAAAAATATAATTTTTAAAGTTTTTTATATTATGAAAATCAGTTGTCTACCCAGAAAAAAGTTTAGGATTTAGTTACCTTAAATATGTTTATTATTTAAGTTACAGTTGTAAATGCATGAATAAATAGAAAAAAAGATATAAAGTTTAATTAAATGTATTGATGATAGATTTGCCACCTGTTTTTGAAAAATAGAAATGAAAAATTCTATAATTAATTTCCAAATTAATCATTAAAAAGCATGAACCAATATTAAATAAAGAAAAAGGAAAGATGAAGAAATTGGAATAAGCTTGATATTTACCATTTGAATTTTTTTATAAGAATTATTTTAAATAGTTGTGGTAGATATCTATTTAATATTTTTAATTACCAACAAAATTAGAAGATAGGATTTGGGTAAAATGTATTATTTTCCTATAAATATTCCATTACTATAGTTTTTTTTTATTAGCTTTAATAGTCATTAGGTTTTTAAAATTGACATTTTTGGTCCCCCGAACTTAAAGTTAGTGGAATGTACACCAGGGTCATGGCTAGTGTTAGGTTATTAAGGTTATTGTCTTAGACCTTCGAATGTTATTAGGCTCCTTTTTTTTTTGCTAAGAGCTAATATAATTTTTAAATTTTTAATGCTTAATTGTATATATAAAATCAATGAATCATCATGTAAATATTTAATGCCTAAAGGTATATAATGATGAAGAATTATAATGTAAATATTAATGTTATCTCAATCACATATGAATTATAATTGATGATGTATAATGGTATTTATTTATTCTTTTTAATAATTATTATTATTTATTACAATTTTAATATTATTCAGGAATTATATTTTTAAATTTTATTTCTCCATGTTCTTATTTTTTTTTCATTCCTTTTTTTCATAGGGATGGAACTAACTGGTCTATACCGGGGTTAATGATCCGGTATGGCGGCCAGCCACAAATATTATATGAGTAAACTTTGTACGTCGGTCCAGTGTGGATATGATATTGTAACCTTTATTTCAGTGGGGAGATAAAAGGCTTGAAGTCCTCGAGATCCAACACACCAGGCTTTCGCGTTGCTTGGGGTGAAAGGTGGTGTCACCTGCAAAAACATTCTGACGCTCAAGTTAGCAAATAGAGTGAGAATGCAACTTTTCTCGAGCATAAGTTAGGGAATCAGAGTAACATACCATAGTTATGAAATCCTTAGTATTTATATGCATGTGAGGAACGTAGGAGTCCTTTAGGGATGGGGAACCATTCGTACTTGGTGTCAGTACGATTCTGCAAGAATCTGACACACGACGCGAGCGCCTTCGCGTCTCCCGCGAACATTGCCCCTGTAACTGTATCTTGTACTGTTTGTCGGATGTAGCAGGTTACTTTCTGGTGTAGCGATGATGACCTGGACTCCCCGGTATAAAGAGGACGGCTCATATGGGCTATGAGTATAAGGTTTCACCAGCGACACCAGTATGTGGTTGAAGATCAAGGAAATTACTCCCCTGTCCTTGAACCAGTATCTAGACCGGATCAAGGATAAGTATCGAAGTTAATAAAAAAATCAAGGGACTAAAACAAAAAATTAATCAAGATACAATGACTAAAAACATATTTAACCTTGAAATTATTTATTCATAATATATTGACCCTCTTTAAATATTTTACTTAAGGCCTCAAAATTTCTAAACACGACCTTGATGTACATTCTAAATATACATATTAAAACTAAATATTTATCAAAGTTGGGGAACTTGCATACATAATTTACCAAAATTCTACCCAAATACTAAAAATATGTATTATTATCGTGCTTGGTTGGCTATATACATTCTTTATTGTACATTTTTTTCATTTTTTTATTGGATAAATAAACAATGTCTATAAGTCACTTACTATATTATTTCTCTTTGTTTGATTCAAACCTCACCACTAAATTGGGCTTGATCATAGGTCAATATCACACCTAAAACCCAATCTCAAACCAATATGTAAGTCCATCTTTTACTTGACAAATATTGAATCCCTAATAAATATACAATGGGCAAAATCAAATCATCATACTAAGGACATGATATTGGGTTCTCACCAATACTAAACCCCTTTAGCCAAATAATGCACCAGACTCCATGATGTCTTTCCTATGCAATTCCTCTAAATCAAGTAGCATGAATACTGATGCCATGACAACCCTATTTTGTTCAAATATGTATAGATTTTCCTTAAAAGCCATAAAAGACAAAGGTCTATATACTAATACTGGTGACTAACATGTCATAAATGTCCTAGACACATAATTTTGATTGTGACACTCCTATTTATGAACTCATTATTGACTTGAATGTTAGGCCTCCTTTTAGGTAACACCCCTTTGGGGATCCTATATTGGAGTGGAAGCTAAAGCAAGAGAAAACATGAATGCGGTGAGTTTGATATTAGATCAAGAGCAGATACCCTAGTTAGGTCATTGATGAAAAGATTGATTGTGCTTCACTTATAACGAACAAATTAATGTCCTTAAAAATAATGTAGTTTTATTTGTTATTGATGAAATGTGAGATATTATAGTAAAATTATCTAGGATTAGTTTGGTTGTTTTGGAATATTGTAGAAAATAGTATATGTTCGTGTTTTGATGGTTAGACTTTGGATAAAATATGTTTTAGTCCTTTAGTTTTTGTGAATATTTTGTTTTAGTCCTTGTTTTTTTATTCATTGGTCTTAATCCATATGAATCATCTTTCATTAAATTACATACCACACTTTATTAAAGCTGTCAAGTTTGAGGGACTAAAACATCTATTTAAAAGTAGAGTAAACACCCCAGTTAGTCCCTGACTCCAACAAAGTCGGACGCTTAGGTCTTCCAGTCAATAAGTGATCAGTCCCGTTAGTCCTCCACATCCGTCAACGTCAGACAAATAGATCCCTGCCGTTAATGAAGTATTAACGTATGTGAGTTTCAGCTGACGTGGATCGTTAAATTCCAACAGGGATGCCACATTAGAGTCAGCAGGGATCTATTTGTCTGACAATGACAGAGGACTAACGGGACTCACTTATTAACTGGAGGACCTAAGTGTCCGACTCTGCTGGGGTCAGGGACTAACTGGGTGTTTACTCGTTATTTTAATTTTTTTTATCCTGCTTTGCTATATTCTTTTTTTGGATTAAAAGACAATTTAATCAAAAATAAATATCCATATGCATATCCTATAATATTCAAAATGAAACAGTTGCAATTATGGATTCATATCTATAAAATTTTAGATATTTTAAGAACCTCGAATACCGTATTTTGGAACCAAACAAGATCTCACTAAATTGGGGGAGGGGACTAGTAGAAAATTCTAAGGCTAGCAAATTGAAATTTTCATTTTGGTAAATATGAAAGAAATGACCAGAAAATCATGTAGGTAATTGAAATCTTGACATAGGTAGCATAATCATGCTTGGCATGACCCTCCATGAGTCCTAGAATGGTGTTGAACTGCATACGGACTTCCTCAACCTTCAAAGCTACACTCCTGACACTCTTCATGGTCATGGCAGAAAACCAATTAGGAAGCATGACACCAACTATGAGTCCAACAAAGACCTTGGGAGTAAGGACATCAACAATTGAAATTCCTGCTTTGCTTACAAATGCACCAAATAAGGCCAAAGATACCAAAGAAGCAGACTCAATAGCAAATCCCTAGTACAATAAAGATAGGGAAATCAGTAACATACATGGAGAGGCATAACTAATCAAATGTAACTTCGGCTTCATGTTATATAATCATGATCACTGGAAGGAATGAAAGCAATTGAAAAAATAAGAAACCTTTGAACAATTTTAAGGATGGATTTCATGACAATGCTTGGGATTACTTCACTAAACATATCCTTCCTAGCATTTATATTTTGGCACAGCAATCTATGTAGCATACCATTTAAACCAAAAAATTCAACAGTCTGCTCAGATAAAGTGCATCACAATACCCTGCCTATAGCAGCAGTAGTGTTGCCAGCAACATCAAGGGCATCAGTTCTCTCACGAATACGATGGCTCATGCCTGGCATCAATGGCCAACCTAGTAGCAATGGTGCTCAACATCCCAAGGGCAGCCACAACAATACCATACATAGCAGCAAATGTAAAACTCATAAATATGTTGATTGTTAACATTTAACTACCTCTACCTGTAAGCATTGCTTGTATAATATTCAGTAACAAACCCAATAATAAGTCCAACCCATAGACCGATAGAAAAGATCAAAAGTCAATACAAGCCCGAAAAATAAAGTCAGAAATGGTGTTGGAAATGATACTTTTTAATCACTTTTTTTTAAAAGGGAGAGAAGCAAGAGTCTCAACTTCAATTATGACTTACAGTTGGATTTCTTTCAACTTTTCCAACAAGATCAGCTCCAACATCAGCAGCCTTGGTATAGATGCCACTGACTCTCCCAAACAGAGCCATGGAAGATCCACCCAAACCATAACCAGTAATAGCCTCAAAAAGACCTTCCCAATCATCACCATAATATAGCTTGAAGAGATTGATGGTAATGTACAGCACCAAAAGACCATTTGCTACAAGAAGGAAACCCATGACTGCTCCAAACCTGAGATTCATCCCAAGGTAACCAGATAGGACCGAAGTTATCGCGCCAAGTAAGAAAGATACAATGCTAAACAATGTATTTGTGAGGGCTGGCTTGCATACCTTGTTCTTGTCATATGTGCAGGGTTGGTTCATAGTACTGAGATCGAGATCTGAGAACCTTCTACTGAGAATTGAGGTCCTCTTTGAGCTCATGATACTAACAATAAAGCAAACTCAGTGTTTCGGTGGTTATGGAAGCTATTGAATTAAGAAGGAACAAAATGTCGAAGAAGGAGAAGGAGAACCACAACGACAACGAGAAAATGGAGAAGGAAGAACATAGATAGGGTTTGTCCAAAACAGTGTCGTATTAGATGTGCTGTTATGCGTCGTATTAGTCCCTGACCCCAGCAGAATCAGACACTTAGGTCCTCCAATTAATAAGTGAGTCTCGTTAGTCCTCCACGTCCGTCAACGTCGGACAAATAGATCCTTGCCGACTCTGACGTGGCATCCCTGTTGGAATTTAACGATCCACGTCAGCTGAAACTCACGGACGTTAACACTTTATTAACGACAGAGATCTATTTGTCCGATGTTGATGGATGTGGAGGACTAACGGGACTCACTTATTAACTGAAGGACCTAAGTGTCCAACTCTGTTGGGATCAAGGACTAACTGGGGTGTTTACTCTTAAAAGTATAAGGACTAAATCCAATAAAAAAAATAAACATATACTACAATCAAATGTTCGCTAAAATTAAGAGAATAAAATACCTTAAATACCCAGAATCAAATAGTTTTGAATAATCAAACCTAAAATAAGAATT
Source organism: Clitoria ternatea (assembly GCA_037962975.1). Classification (NCBI taxonomy): domain Eukaryota; kingdom Viridiplantae; phylum Streptophyta; class Magnoliopsida; order Fabales; family Fabaceae; genus Clitoria; species Clitoria ternatea. The sequence continues at coordinate 264,805,542 of CM075671.1, forward strand.
TAAATGCATGATTTCTTTAAGTCAATATTTGAAAATATTTTTATTTTTTAGTAATAAATTATAACTCAATTCATAACCTACAATGACATTCATCGACTTGATCTCCCGAAAGGCAAATTATCTCCGCTTAAATTGTGGTAGAAAAACAAAAGACAATTTTTTGAACATCATTGACACCATGCGTCACAATATCAAATAAAATATTAATTTATTATGTTAACAATTATTTCGCATGAATTATGTTTTTATTTTATGTATCTTTTATCGAATGTTATCATGGATCTATTTGATAAAATTAACAGATTAATTAAATTGAAAGTTAGGGTTTAATGGGATCCGATCAAAGTTGGTTTACATAATTAGATATCTGATTAATTTTGACTTATTATAAATTTTAAAAAAATAAAATATTAAAAACTTTAAATATCACAATATTTATATAAAATATTTACTGACATAATTAAAAAACTATATGAAAATTAAAATCATGACCAACCGATATAATTATAAGCATAGCATGGACGTTGTTTTGTAAAACTACCAAGCAAAAATTACATATTGACATTTGCTTTACCTCTTTAACACACAAATACAAATTTAAGTCAATAAACTGAAGTGTTAGACTTGAATGCTAGAGTTTGGTCCATTTGTATTCATTTCCATGACATCAACATAATATTATGTTCGATAGTTGAAACAAAAACATAAAATTAAGTTGGGTGGGTTTACAAGTTTGAAATTCGATATCTGATCTAATTACAGACAATTCTTGGTTGGATTAGATCGGTTCTCATCGGATTACAAAAAAAATCTAATCTAACTCTCAGTTAAATTGGATGGATGATCAGGTTAAACAAGTAAATTTTATCCGCTTCTCAATCTTACTGAAAGCTAAAAAAACATAGTTGAAAGTTGATAAATTAACTGAACTAAAAGCTTAAAGTTTTAAGTAAAACTACCTATTATGTGTAAATATATATATATATATATATATATATATATATATATATAATAGATAAGAGTGATTTTTTAAAATATGTCAATAAAACAGTATAAAAAATCAAATAAGTTGAGAGCTTATAAGCTTAAATGTTATTCTAAATATTCAAGAAATATTACAAACAACTAAATTTAACTCTTTTATCAAATAATGTAATATTTTGTAAGAAAATTAAAAATCAGCTTAAATCGCTAAATGTTACGGTTTTACGAGTAAATAAATTTAATAGCTGAATTGTGAGTTATGTATTTTAAACACATTTTATTTAATTTCAAACTCCAAACGCCCAAATAGATTATATTGAAAAGAGTTACAAAATTCACTTTATTAAATTTGATTAAGTTATTATAATAATATCTCACCAGCTAATTATGCTTTCACACATGATAATAATAGTAATTTAGTCTTACATTTTAAATGTTTTTGTAAGGTTTTTCTTTGCCATTAAATTTATTATACCGTTAACTTTTCATTATCATTTTTTTTTCTCCTCATATAGCACAACCTTTGTGCATCTTTCATAACGCGGTTGTGGAAATACTGTGAAAATTGAGTTAGTGTTTGTTAGGTTAAAAGTTGAGTTAATTTAATTGGGGAAATTGGGGTTTTAAAATTTTAGTTGGAATAATTGAGATTTTGAAAAATATGATTTGTGTTTGGTTATGACTGTAAAAATCAGTTGTAAAGTAGTGATTTGTATTTGATTAAAAAGAAAGTTCGGTAAACTAGGTTTAGGAGAATAATATTTAGATGAAAAATTATAAAAATGAGTAATATTTGACACAAGTGATTAATTGCTACTATATTTATTGTAATTTTAATTTTTGGTAGTTGCCACTATGAAAACAAAAATAGAAAAACAGAAAGAACGAAACTTTGGAAAAAAAGAAAGGGAAAAGAAAACGAAACAAAGATAAAAAATAAATAAAGAAAATAAGAGAACAAAAGAAAAAAGAAAGAAAAAATAAAAAGGAGTATGGTTTCTGAGGGCTAAGACCTAATGCCAACTTCCATGTGTGGCATCAATGAAAAAATGATGCTCCCATGCGTAGCATTAAGGCTCATGTGTAGCATCAGCCTGCGTTGGCCAACATCCCAACCGCGTTGTTCCAAAGGAACTGGGGGCTTTTACACAGGAATGAAGGTTGGCACAATGATGATTGGAGAGATTGGGAAACACAAGTGGTGCAACTAAACAGGTTGGGTTTGCAAGTTTAACGAGGGTTGCGACCATAAAAAAAGGTTGCAAACTGCAAACTAAACACTCACTTAACTTAATTGTAGAAAGTTCTGTCTAGGGCATCTTTCAATCAGTCAGAGTTGAATCTGTTAGAATTGTCAATATAGGTAAAACTCAATTATCCATCATAATGAACCCCCCCTCTAAACCCATATTTTTAAAACCCTCCCCCCATGGTTATATTTAAGTCTAGGCCTCAAATTAAAAAATATCGTAGCTCAGGTTTGTTAGGAACCATTTGAGTTATGAAAACGTTTCCTGTATTTCATTTTATATTTTCGGTTTTAATTACAAAACTATTATTTTGTTCCTAAAATTTTATACAGAAGATGTTGAAAACAACTTTTTCTATTTTTTGTTTTCACTTTTTCCAATATAAAATTTTGAAAACATAACGATGATAATTTTGTAATTAAAATTAAAATTAAAAATAAGAAATAAAAATAAAAATAGAAAATGTTTTCACAATTTAAATGAACCCTTATCTTTTCTTGTTTTCGTTTTTGCTTCTATTGTATAGATATATCAAACCTCTGTTTCTTGTTTTTTTACTATTCCGTTTTCCTTTTTTTATTATTTCGTTTTCGTTTTGTTATTATATATAAATAAATAACATAGATCGGTTATTTATATTGTGTGATATCTTTTTATTTTGTCTAATTTTCTTTTCTTAAAAGTTATTTTAAATTAATGTAATTTTTTTTCAAAATATAATAAAATTATTTGATACTTTTTAATCTTTCAATGAAGAAGTTACTTTCAAATTAAAATTTTTTTAAAAAGTTGTTTTTAAAAAGATCTAATTCTATTTAAAAATTTAATTAAGAATAAATTTTAACCACTATCTAACCGCTACCAAATGATTTTATATTATTAATTCAATGAGTATCCTACATGTAACTAAACAAAAACACCAATTTTTTTTAAAGATCAAGCTCAATAAAATATTTTTCTTATTTACAATAATGAACATGATCATAATGAATAATAAGTTTGATGGTGACAATATTATTGTATTTATCAACAATTTCCATTACTAATAATACTAAATTTATTGTATCATGCTTATTATTCTTTGTTAATATTACATTCATGGTAGAAGATAATGAATGATTCTTGAAAATTTCATCTTTTAAAAAATTTATAGTTTAAATTTAGTTGGTTTAAAGGTGATTGAAATTTGAAATATAGCTTACAACTATGTATAAGACCTTTGCCTTTAAAAATTTCAAATGAAATTTATAATCATTTCTTAGATAGGACTTTTTTTTAAAACAACAATTTTTATATAAGTTTTCAAAACTTGATTTAATAGTGGATTAACCTATGAGATTAGTTAGGGCAAGTTAGCCCTTTTAAAAACTATGCTAAATTATTTGAAAATAAGTTGGCTCATAGACCAGTCCTAACCCACCTGTTTTATGGCCATGTGGCCTTTTATGTAAGTGAGTTTTTGACCCATGAACTTTCTGATTATGATGCTCATATATTAGGGTTATAATAAATGAGTGATTTGACCCATATGACACCTCTAGATTTTTTAGATGGGTCCGTTTATTTATTAATTAGGAAATTTTAATTAGAATTGAGTAGAAGTAAAATTTTAATCAATTGGTCAAATAAAATTTGAAAGTATCTCAAACAATATATCAAATCAATATTAATGACTCAATTGACCAAACTCAATTTTTATAGTTAAATATTAAATAAACACTAACTTTTAACCGACCATATTTATGTAACCCAACTAGAAACTAAATAGACACTTCATCTTTTTTTTGGATCAAATAAAGATAGAGACATTTCTCATCTTTTTGGAAGTTTAGTACATTTAAAATGGAGAACTCAATCATATTCTAGAGGTTGACAACTATAAATATTATATCAGTGTTAATATGAATGATGGTCGGTGGTAAGAAGGAAGAGAGATTCACTGTTAATAACCATATAGGAAATGTAGGAAAGAAAAAGATAATGATAATAATATTCACCATGTTCAAAAAGTTAATAGAAAAAAGAAACTTTTGTAAAAAGTTTAACGTAAAAGACTATATTAACCTAAGTTAAAAGAACCAAGCATTTTTGTAAAATAAATGTAAGAAACTAGAAGTATATTTTTCCCTAAAGCTTTTTATATTAAATATAAACATACCATTTTAACTTAAGATTTGAAAATTCACGATTTCCTATTAGACTTACATTTTCATTAAGAATAATAATAGGCATGGCTCTGATGCGTGTATTTATGCATTTGGCAATCTAATAATTTTTATTATAATGATTTAAGTGTTTATACTACAATATATTGAAAATGTAACTACTTAAAAAAATATTACTTCTAATAGCATGTACAAGTAATTGACAAAAAGAATCAGCTAGAAAAGTCGGGAAGATATCTAATACCAATCCAGTTATATAATGTGTGAATGTTTGCACATTGATATTTTTCTAGAGTAATTATTCGTAAAGTTGTGAATGAACAAAAATCACTTATAGTCGCTTCTGCAAATTCTGTGTTTGACAGGGAAAAATCAATTACCATGGGAACTGAACTTGTTTTCAAAATATAATTTGCATTTACATACAATATATCGTACTTGACATCCTTATATAGAACAATTCGAAAGTCTTCGTTTAATTCTCAAATTTGTGTTCTTAAAGAATAACTAGGATATGAGAATCATTACCAGAGAAACATCATCCCTTCCATGTTAGGTTTCAACCTGTATCATCAATTCCAATATTAAAAAATGGCAAGTATGTACTCTCTTAACGCACTTGTCTCAACAGAACTTATCCTAAAAATCACTTACGCAAATGAAAATGATGGTACTATATCTGAAAAAGCATTATTTCCAAAAGTTCATACTTATATAAGATGGATGAATTACTCTTGTTTCATCTTTCAATTAAGAATTCCCAAAATGGAAGAATCATTCTCATTCTAACAAATCAAAAGAGTAAAAAAAAGAGAGAATATAGCATGAACAGGAAGGCTCCAGCACGTTCATGCAAAAGAGAGCATACATCAGCCAAAAGTTCATTCTTATACAAGATGGATGAATTACTCTTGTTTCACCTTTCAAGTAAGAATTCCCAAAATAGAAGGATCATTCTCATTCCTACAAATCAGAAGAAAAAAAGAATATAGCATGAAGAGGAGGCTTCAGCACGTTCAAGCAAAAGAAAGCATATATCAGCCAAAAGAATTAGCGGATGATGAGTGTCAATATTAAATAAGTGAACCCCATTTTTGTCTGATCACACAAAACAGTTACAAATTCAACTAGCAAGGATAGAACGACTAAAATGGCACTCAAACGCAAAGGTTGTATAAATCACAAATCATAATAAAATACACAGGAACAAGCAAAGCTAGTCGTCGGTGCAATAGACTTTATGCCACAACTTGGAAAATTTGAGAGTTTGGGACCATAACTACCCAAGTTGACCATCCCACAAACTATGGATATTTCCATATGAGTAACTAAGGCTTAAGGGGAGCTCCCACCAGAAAGCCTACTATTTATAATCATTTAGTTTGCACGGCTTTTGATCACATCAAGACCGATCTCAGTAGGATCAGTTGCTTGCAACTCTACTTGAATTCCATCAAGCTCCCTCTTGAATCTGTCTTTGGAGCTTGCATAAATCATCTTGCTCCTCACCTTGGATGTATCAGGAGACCTACAAACAACAGAAGCAACAAATTTAATGCAGATCAAAACACAGCACAGAAACCTACTGGCAGATCTCTAAAATCAAACATTACCACGCAATGAAAAAAATTCTGCTTTTGGGGACATTCCCTTCAGTCATAAACTCGAAATCATAAACAGCATAACGACACTCATCAGCAGGAAGGCTAGCAGTGAAATCTTCATAGCCTTGGGCAGGCTCACCAAGCTTCTCAACAATGACTTGCTTCTGCTTTTCCTCAATCTTATAAACTATGAACCTGTAAGTCCTTTTTGCCTTCAGCTCCAAAAACTTTAACTTGCAGTCATCATGGACTGCCATACCAGATGCTGCGTTTGCCTTTAGAATTGCAGTTGTAGACACATCATAGTCATCATCAACATCATGCACAAACAGATCACCAATCCCAAGTGGGGTTGTATTATACACAAATATGTTAATATTTTTTTGTTAAAAGGAAAAAGAAAAAAGAAAAACAAAAGGTTGCCAACATAATTAGGCCAAAATTTATCCAAAACAAAAAAAAAAGGGTTTAAAAAACACAGGTTCAATTTGTAGACTGAAAGCAAACACAATGTAGTACGAATACGTCGACAACTAACAAAGTAATAAATTATTCTAATCTTCTACAAGCACGGTACGGTCTAAACAAAGAGGATAGAAACAAAACAAACGTTGATTAGTGCCAAAATAAGTAAAGATCAATAAATAAAACGTGTTCTATTTAAAGTGTAATCTTCAATCACCAAATTAAACCATATTTATAATTAATTAACCTAATGAAAGAAACTTAACCAAAATAAATCCAATAAAAGAATAAGAATATATTCTCTAATAAAAAATTCCCTCTCACTGTAAGAAATCGAATCCAATGGTGAACAAACAAACAAACAAATAAATAAAAATTAAATCAACAAATCAGATCACGAAACCTAATTCTTCATAGATCAAACATATCACACTTAACAAGCCGTTAAAAAATTACAATCCGCAACAGAATTATCACAGCTAGCAATCAATTGGCGAATAATTCAATTGAAAAATAATAAAAAAAGTCAAAATCGGAATCAGATCTGAAAATGACACGATTTTTTTTTTCAATTTTTATTGAAAAATTTAAAACAAAAACAAAAGGCAGAGTTTACAGATTAGCGATCAGATCAAGGATGAATCCAGCTCGGATTCAACTAAAAAGCAGAAACCGAAAACAGCGCAGAAATTTAGATGTAACAAAATTCCAGCAAATAAAAAAAACTCGAAATTCGCGGATTTAATAATAGATGTGTTAGAATAGGAAAATGAAAGGAAAGGAAGCGAAAAACGGACCATGTGTTGTTGTTGTTGTTGTTGGAGAGAGCGATGGTGGAGGAGAAGATATAGGAGAGTCTCTGATTCTCTCTCTTTTTCTCGATCGAGGAAAATGGAATTTTGAGAAGAGGGTGTGTTTGTGAGGAGTGGTGGAGCGTCACAAAATTATTAATATCCGCTGCGCCTACCTTTTTTTCTCGCTGGCCCAATGGGCCTTCTTTCGACGAATTGCGGGCCTCTTATCGTCATGTGGCCCGTATTCATTTCACGGTCCCCCCGACCAAATGTACTGTCTCCTCTGACCTCAAGATTATACCCTCGTCTCTCCAAAATTCTACTAACCTGAGGGCCCCCAATCCTTATACTTTCTCCGCACAAATTAAATCCACTATAAAGTTTGGTTTTACTAAAAAAAATAAAATTCTACAGTTAAATGATTATCTTTAACGACGTAAAACATTAATATCAACATTTAGATTTATTCATTTTCATAACTTCATTTTTTTAACTGCATACCAAGCAGACACTATGTTAGTGAATAATATATTAAACAAACACAAATATTTTTATCACATGGTATTAATATATATTTAATATAATATAATCCTATTCAAGTTTTAACTAGAGTGAATCATCATAAATTGTTAATTTGTTTAATCTACCAAATCTTTTTATTAAACATCCACCAAATTCGTGTAAATAGAATTTACATGAGTATTTTTTGTTGTGAAATTATATGAATTTTATTATTATTACGATAATATTTGGACAATGGTAAAGTACACCTAAAAAATTCTCCAACTTCCAAGCACGTAACAGTAGCATCACCAGAAAAATAAATACCAGCATTAGTGTCAATTTTTGTATTAGTTCCTGGGATGCTTTGTCCATGTCGTGCCAGCTTGATCATCTTCATGGCACATAATTCTGAAACCAACGGTGTAAACAAAAAAAAATGAAACCAACGGTGAAGTTGGGTCGATTGTTTACTAGTACAAGATAAAATTAAAAAGCAAAAATATTAAACAGTCAAATAACTTTTTCGCGTGATAAATGTAATTTACAGCAGTATCAATTTTTTTCTAGTGAAAACTATATGTATTTTTCAGTATCGGTTTACTTATTGGCACAACGCACCCTATAATTTTATCCAACTCTAGTCTGTAGAAGTGGTTTCACTAAAAAAAGCAACAACAGCATTAGTGTCAATTTTTGCACTAGTTCCCAGATTGTTTTGTCCATGTTGTGCCAGCTTGAACACCCTCATGAATAATAATAATTGAATATAATTATGAGCCCAACAGTAAAGCTGCCGTTTATATAGCTGTTAATCATTACCCAAGCATGGCGCACGAGGAACAGAGGCCTCAGTTCAATCTCACTCACATCCACATAAGCCTGAAATTTTATTTTAGTATTAATAATATATGTTAGAGTGCATTGTAATCTGGCACCTGCCTCCATTCAATGCATGTAAACTCCATTTGCATCACAACTTTATTTATTTGATAAATATCTCGCTTCATAAGGCAACCATGTAATTATATGGAGAAAGTTACATAATGCTTTGTAAACAATTTTATGTTTAACATTCTGAATACATATGTTCGAGGGGCAGACATACATTGCTACACTGAAATAATATAAGCAGAGACAACTCGTCCCTTGCGAAAATTTCTCCAACAATTTCATGTTAAAATTGTAAGGCCCGTGGCGTAAATAATTTATAAATAAATAAATAATTGAATTCCTTTTTGAACTTTTTAAGATAGCTAGTAATTCTACTTTTTCGTTTTACGCAAATAGGAGATGCAGAAGTTGTGTTATGAGATCTATCTTGATATAGATAAACATACAAAACACGATATCGTTGCTTAGAAATGCATCAAAGTTCATCATGTATTCTTTGTTCTAAAGGAGCCTCTATATTATGAACACGGTCATCTCTGACTTGATGAAGATTCATGTCATCTACAACAGCTTGGGGTCTTAGCTGTGCCTGCCCCACTCCCACAACACCAGCTTTAATGGCTTCAGTAACCTTTCTCTGCAATGTAAGCAATCCAATTCGCTTGGAAACAACATAAAGTACAGCAAGGGAGAACAAGAAAAGGCCAACCCCAAGTATCACCCTGCTAAAATACAAGTTATGAGTAAACTGTTGGCATTTAGGAGAAGAAACAAAATGGGTGTAGATAAAATTCATCCACTTTTTCTTTCCATACCTGTCTAAAACATCTTGGCGTTGCATTGTGGAGAGGAGATTTCGTGTTCTCATCAACAATGAGCGGTGCCCTTTATATTCGCCTTCGGCCTTTTTTAACACTCCAGATGATTCATCTGTATACCAAGCATTTTTGCAAAAAAGAAAGAAAGAAATGGAACAATGTCATCGTTTCATACTCCGTCAATCATATTAATCAAAAACAATATCAGCACCTCAATCATTAAGCATCTTAATGCAAATTGAACTTGGAAATCAAGCTGACATCAATGCAATTGGACAAGCCTTTGGTTTTGAGGTATTTTGACCTCGCCATTACCTTTTACTATACACTGATAAAAATTATTGTAAAACATCAATTCCATATTGTAAAACATTTTAGGTTTTCAATCATGCCAAGTCAGCCTTTAAAAAATAATCATAAAGATTTCAATCATAATTTTAGTTTAAAAATTAAAAAGGTTACATCTTCATGATGATTTGTTTTTTTAATGTGCTTGCATTACATCATCACTATAGCTGCTGCTAAAAACACAATGAAAACATTCTTGAATACATCATTGTTAAAGATCGCACTTGGATCCAAAAATCCATTCCAAGCAACACTAATCATTGTCTAATGACAAACTAACCATTTTCAGAGCTATTTTTCTTCAAAGCATTAAAAGGAAGAAAAAAATGCTCACATGAAAGGTGTAGTGTAGGGCAACAAAGTGCAGGAAATATTTAATACATTTAATCATCAAATGGATAAACTCCACACGCAGAGTTAAATCTAGTAATAGTAACTTGGACATGACTAAAGTGTGTAGGAAAAGTTTCAAAAACCTTATGCCATTTTCACAAAGGTACTTTACAATGGAAGAGAATATGAACATTTATGAATTAACGTACTTTATGGTTTATGCATGTTAGATGACAGTTTCTGTTAAATCCTATTCACTACCATAATCCCAACAAAAGTTTGGCTCTGTAAGGGACATGAAAATAGCACTATAGTTTGTTATTTGATGGACACTTCAACACTATCAGTGCTTGACAACATTCCCCAAAAGACTTACCCCATCATCCTTGCATGTTCTTTATTAATTTATTCAACCAGTATAATAATAAAATAGGTTATACATTATTCAGAAGATACATGAAACAAACCACTACTGTGTGGTCGACTGATTAGGCTACACTCAAGAGATTAGATTGGGGAATACTGAGTTACAGGAGTCTAAAGTATATACCCTAGTTTTTTTCCTAACATAGGTAGTTTTTTTCCCAACATAGGTACGCAGTACGCTGAAGGGTTATTACATCAATCTAAATGGCAACAAGTGATGCTGCTCTTAGGATGCGCATGCTTAAGATTAAGAATAATGTTTAGGACAGCTCTAGAGGTAATTAGCCATTATTTTTTAAAATCCATTGTTGTTAAATGATTACCAAGGAACTTCGTTGCATGGATCTGTGATGGTTGTTAGGTTTTATTATCTTCATAAATTTAAAATTGGATTAAATCTTTCAATTAATAAACAGATATTTTCTTCTCACTGCACTACATTCAGCTACTGATGGAAGAATGAGAAAATTTCACAAGAATTAGCTTGCAAATTTCACATAAACCTTTGAAAATAGTAATAGGTTTGAGGGCCTTGTGATATTGTGCAGTACAGCTTTTCCTCAGTACTGCAGTGAATAAGAATATTAATTTGAAAGAAGAGAGGACTTTAAAATTATCACAAGGAGCAGGCTGAAGCTACAAATATAATAGCTTCCGGCTAATTGAATTCTCATCCCCTGCAGCCTCCTTTCTTCCAATCTGACTTACTTGGCTAGCTTAAAATTATTTTACACACTTTTTGTTGTCTTAATATAAATTTCACATGCACTAAAATGAAAATATGATGTGATACCAGTATAAATTAGAGTAGAAGAAGAAAGACAGAACCATAATAAGTATAGACATGGAAAGAAGGAAGAAATGTACCTACCAAGAGTCATAAGTGTGCTGGTGTTTCTTTCAACCTCCTGATTTAGACAGAGATACAATGAGTATGACAACCAACACATCAAATGTCATATTTTATGAAGGAGGAGAAAATATTAACGCGAGAATAAAATATTACAACTAGGGAGCATGGTTAAAAATGGTGTGTAGAAAAGAAAGATACCTAACTACTAACCTGTACCATCAATTGACGAGTACGACGAAGGCTTTCCGTGATGCTCTCTGCAGCAGATGTCATTCCAGCTTTTGTCCTGGAAGAGGATAACAAATGTTAGAACTAACCAAACTTTCAAACAAAACAGCACTAAAGGATAAAGAAAAACTATGGGAAGCATAATTTGACTCCAGCCAGATTGATACAAAGAACATACTGTAAATTGCGTCTGCGAACTGTGGACTCTTCTCCACCACCTAGAAGTAGTTCTCTCTGCATCATACAGAAATATAATAAGTAACACCACACTTCAATCTATCATCACTCATCGATGTAAAAAGAACCACAAACAAATCACACACAACCACAATCACGATAACTAATAGCATAAAAGCCAACACAGTCTTCTACAGCTCTACTGAAAGTCATCATTGATTAGAAGAATTTCCAAACAATGCTACAGAAAACTTTGAGAAGTAAAGGTTAGTTAGTAACTAGCCTCCTTCTGAGCAGCTTTTCTCATGTTATCCTTCGCTTGTAAATTGGCATTCCTCAGACTCAATCGCAGACTGTAAAAGCGAAAAATAACATTAACTGCACTGTCAACAAAGATTGCAAATGTAATGAAAGTCATGATTGAGCCATAAATCAGCCTATTTCAAATAAGATTAATCTTAATTTGCATAAAATAAAGTAATAAGATCAAGAGAGAGTACTTTTGAGTTAGGGTTTTCCAGGATTGATGCAATGCACGAGCAGATTGGACTTCTTGTTGAGTGGGCAACTGAGGAGCCAGAAGATCGAGGGTAAAGAGGAGAGAAGAAAGGAGTGACAAGCCATCCTGAGCGATTCCATTCAATCTTGCAAGCGAATTTTTCTCCTCTTTCACTCTTCCCGATTTCCCATACTCTGTGATTGCCTTTATGTGCTCTTCCGTTTTGCTGTATGTTTCGTCCCAATCTCTCTTCACCTTTTCCACTTCCTCCACCACCTTGTCCATCACTTATCCTTGATTGCTTTTTCAGTTGCAATAATAGAATTCAATCTCTTGTTGCATCACCCAGAAATGAAGAAGCCAATGTTGATCTGACAAAGTTTAGTATAATATCTGATTTCAATAGCCAATCAGGGTGTTCATGCTTTTAAAAAACTAGTATGGCCAAACTAAAACCAAACTAGTAAAAAAAATTGGTTTGAGAAAAATATTTTAAATGAACAAAAAAAATATTCATTGTTTTTTTGGCCAAAATGCTTGATGAAAAACTAGATAATTTAGTTTTACTATTATATTAATATTTTCTATTAACTATAAATAATATCCAAACATTTGTTAGGGTATTGTAAATAACATAATAATATTACAATAGTAAATATTTTTTTCTGTATTTCATTAAATATTACAAGTGATACTAATGCAGTAATTGGTGAAATACTTGTTTCATATTTTTTATTATATGTTAAAATATGAAGATACTTTTAATATTTGAAGATGTAAAAATTTTAAAATGTTATAATGTAAATGTAGAAAAGGAATGGAAAAGCATATCTATTAAACGAGGCAAGGAGCCAAGAAATAAAGAGAAAAAAGCAAAGAAAAGAAAATTGATAGAAAAACAGAACACTGTTATGCATTGAAGTATTGATGGATTTGTGATTAAAAAAATGTAAACTGTTATGCATATTTTTTTGGCAAGTGGTACATATGAAACAACAAGAAGCTAAACAAGAGGTAACAAAGGGCCCAGGCCCAATACAACCATGCAGCAAATTGCAAGGCTAAAGAAGATATACAGAAGCTCAAAGTTTGCTTGCAAGCACAACACACAGAATCCCCAAACTCAGAAACTCAACTTCATTAGGCTAGCATCATGGAAAACACGAACGCATCCTAAGGAAGGTGAAAACCGAGAGGAAGAAGCTACGACTGAGACGACTCGACTAAACTAGGGGGAATGCTTCTCTTGTCTTCAACCAAAACTCTTCTCAAGCTAAGAGGAGAAGCCAACCACCAATTCCTACAAAACAATTTGGATCTCGTGAGATGGGCAATCAAGTCCGTAGCACTATTGTCTTCCCTACGCGCCCAAGTAAAACCACAAGACTCAAAGGCTTAAGACAGATAAATAATATCTTGAATAATGGGATCGATATCTCCAATCGCAATTTCTTTCCTGCATGCACGAACTAGATTGAGATTATCAGATTCAATGATAATTTGTCTACAGTCAAGATTTCGGGCCAGATTAATAGCTTCCCTCAATGCTACACTTTCAACCAAAAGCGCATTCGGAGCCCAGAAAAAAGGAAGCCTGACCAAATTGAATGTCCCCCTTGTGGTCTCGGAGAAGAATACCAGATGTTGACCTTTGTGACGAATCTAACCAAGAAGCATCAACATTAAGCTTTAATCTGCCCGATAGGGACTGTTATGCATATTTAAACACTCTTATACATAAGCATGATGGAAAAATAGAACTGTGCTTGCCACACTGCCATGACAGTACTACTCATGCATATTTAAAAAGCTTAACAGAAATTAAAAATGCTAACAAGGATTACAAATAATAAGCTAATAGGGACTGAAAATGATAAGCTTAACAGGAATAAAAATGGTAAGCTAAATAGGGACCAGTTCTACTTTCTCTCTCATATTCCTTCTTTTATCTATTTCAGAAAAACTACAAAGTGTCCGTTTAGTTATCTATTGGTGTAACCTCGTTAAGATAACTGAGGTTTTGTAAACAGAGTTGTGTTTGGATGTTAACTTTTAAAAGTGGGTTGGGAAATAATGATTATGTTTGGTTGGAGAAAAAATTAGGTTGGGTAAATAGTGGTGAACTGGATTGGTCCGGGGTCAAAGATCCGGACTAGGATCCAGCCACAAAAGTTGGTGATTTAAGTGTTTGTATACTGGTACAGTGGGTATCCGGTATTATAATCTGACCTCTCAGTGGGAGGGTCCGGTCTTGTTGTCCTGGAGATCTTTCTCACCAGACTTTCGCGTTGATGAGGGCGAAAGGTGGTGTCACCTGCGAAGATTTTCCGACGCTCAAGTTAGTGAAGAGAATAATAACTCAGAAAACTTGAACAATACAATAGTAAGTTAAGAGTGGGAACAACGTAACCTTGCATGTGTATGAGAATATGCGATTTATAGTTTAGCGTGGAGAATGAATCGTTGGGCACAAGTGGGCCAAGAGAAGGGTAGTTCAGTGTTCAGTGTACGATTGAGAGTAGTTCAACGCTCAATGTACGATTCTGACACAGGAATGGGGATGATCCAGATTTCCCGCATATCACTCATGTAACTGTACTTTGTACCTTCTGACGGGTGACGTAAATACTTTCTGCTGCGCAGAGTATCAATATGGAAGTGGAATATCCACTTATCCTCTCGAAGTATAGGTGAACGGTTATGCGTAATAGAAGTAAGGCCGGATTAGGTTATCTGATGTTCTAAGTGTTATCATGGACAAACTGATGTAGGGAGAGCGCCTAGTACAGTATTTTACAGTACGGAAGTTAACTTGTGATACTGGTTTACCTTCCAGAACGGATATGATAGCGTTCTAGTCTGAAGACCGGTATCTAGACCGGATCAAGTGGTTTGATAGAAAATTACCAAAAAGGTATTAATAAAAAATATATTGAATATGTATATGTATATATATTGATAAATAATATAATATATATTTATATATATTATTTATTAAAACAAATTAAATAATATTATGTATAATTAAAATTTATTTTTTAATAAATTAGATTATTTTTAAAACAAATTAAATAATATTATGTATAATTAGGATGTATTTTTTAATAAATTAAGGGAAGTGAGATTCTGCCATTTGGCCTCATCCTTCTTTTCCCTTCCCAACGATTCATTTAATTCATTTTTAACAAAACCCACAGTTTCCTTTTATTTTCATATCATTATTATTATTAATTAGAATTCAATTAAAACAATTTGTTGTAAAGACTTTGCAGTAAAAATCAGTGGTTACTGTAAAACTTGAAATCATAAAATTCAAAAATTGATTTCAAGAAATAATAAATGGCTCCACCTGAATTAGAAGAAAAAAATGATGTGTATGAACAAAAGAATTCTACATTCTAATATTTTGCTTACAGTAAAAAAAGAGTATGAAAAACATAAAACTCCTCCTAAGAGAAATTAACATGAACACTAGTGTTGATTCCAGAATGACACTGGGGGAAATTATGAACAGTAGAGCCATACATTGTTCTGCACTAACTCCCTCCATATCTAATTCTCCATGCATAAATTCTTGACCTTTTCTTGAAACACCCAATTTATATTCTCCATTAAATCTCCTCGTCCTTCTCCTTTAGTTTCTTCCCTACTACCTCTTGTATCATCGTTACCAACATTCTTGATTGCCTTATTCTTTGCTCCTCTAACTCCATCCTCACTTTCTCCGTCTATTACAAAACCACCACACAGCCAGCCACACCTGAAAACCAACATTAACACAGACCCACCCATACCCAAAAACCAACACAGAAAACCAACAAAAAAAATGAAACAAAAGTATAGAAGCTTACCTCTTGCAGATCGGGTTCAAGCTTGCGCCTTTCGCTCAGATCTTGCCTCTAACCATGTAAAGTTTGGGCCTTTTGGGTTTAATGGTGGTCTTTTGTGTGGCACGCAGGGGTACAGTGGTCTTTTGGCCAAACCACGTTCAACGAAGGGAGGAGGCACCCACATAGACGTGGACAGAGATATGGCTCGTAGAATGGAGCTTTAAACAGAGGTTGCAACACTTAAACAGAGCGGAGAAGGAACCAAACAGGATGCTGTTGGAGGAGACAGAGCTTTTTGTCGTTGACGTCAATAGAACGGAGGTTCAAAGAAGAACCAAACAGACACAAATACCTTTTAGTCAACCCCAATTGGGAAACCCCAACTGAAAACTAGGGATGTGAATGCGAGCTCGGTGGGCTGGCTCGTTAACCCGTCTAAGATATAGGGTGGGGCAAGTTAACAAAATTTATTCTGTAGCGGGTTCAAAATTGGTCCGTCCGGCATTTTTATGGGTTTTTTGGTGGGGCGGGTTGGGTTGACCTGGTGAGTTATATAATATTTTGTTTTAAAAATAATAATATACCATTAATAATATCTTATGATAATTTTTCTAATTAGTGGTAGTTTGATAACTTTAATCACTTATTTTGGAAAATAAACTTGACTAGTTTTATTTTGGATAGATATTAAACTTTTTATTATTGAATATTAATGGAAATTTAAATGTTTGGTCCTTATTTATTATCGTTAATTTATTATAAGGATTGAGATTGTTTCATTTTAGCATATTACTTTCATTAGTGTTTGAGTTAAAATTATTAATATAATTATATTCAAATTTTTATTTTAGTGGTATACTACTTTGCTTTTTCTTAATTTAATTAATTTTTTCTTATTAAAAATAATAAGGTAATTGATTTTTATTAATTTTTATTATTTTATATTTTTAAGCGGATCAACTAAAACATCCTAGATTATTAACAAAGCCCGAAAACCCAAGAGAGAATTTTTCACGATTTGATTTCATTCACAAACAGGGTTTGGGGAGCTATAAACATCGATGATAGTCATAAATATGCAATAGGTAAGTATTTGGTGGATTCTAGAATCAAAGGCTTGAAAAGTGTTCATGAGAAACAAAGAAAAGGACCATGACTCATCACATATCAAGCTAGCCTCAAAAGCATAAGAAAATTGGCAATAACAGGCTATGAATCGATTCAAGAATGGTCATGAATCGATTCAAGAATGGTCATGAATCGATTTATGTGTGACAAGGGTCCAGAACAGCATCCCAGAAGCTTGTGAATCGATTCAAGGATCCCTGTGAATCGATTCACAGGAAAGAAATTCCCACCTCTACATTCTACTAAGCCATGAATCGATTCAAGCTAAGCCATGAATCCATTCATGAGATTCTAGAAGATGCCTCTATGGGGTCCAGTAAGTCATGAATCGATTCAACCAAGCCATGAATCAATTCATGAGATCCTGAAACATGCCTCCATGAGAACCAGTAGCCTCTGAATCAATTCATGTCATACCATGAATCGATTCATGACAGCAAACTGTAGCAGTTTTGCAGATTTTGCACTAAAAAGCTGAAAATCCTAACTACTAACCACCCTAACTCTTTCATATGAAATCCAATCACCACCAAATTTTAACACCACCTAATATACACCATTTATGACGTGTAACCACTGGCCGCACTCAAAAATTCTTAAAAACGAGAGACTTATGCATAGAAATGTGTCTAGCCCGTTTTAAGGTATTTTTGGGCAACTTAAGGGTCAATTCTCAATGGAATTTACCCATTTCAGTTTCTACAAGTCACATTCCATGTATAGATGCTATTGGGACTGTCCTGTGCCATCCAAACCTCTTAAAACTCTATTTGACCCTATCAATTGCTCAATTATGCATAAAAGTCATATAAAACCATCATTTTTCATACGTTCATCATTCAATCAACCTTCTAACACATAATTCACCTTAATTATCACACATAGATATTTCCTGGACATATCACACACATGCAATGCACCAAGTACATATTCACAATTCCTAGAAATCATGCATCATATATATATATATATCCATTCGGTGGAACCATCCGTGCTCACCACGTTCAAAACATAATCAACACATATATACTCAAAATCAATCTAGGCTTCCAGTTGAAACCGTCAGCTACCTAAATCCACTAATAGTTATATACATAAATTATCAAAATATATATATAAGAGCTGACCAAGGCTACTACCAAACTACTGTATACAAGCCTATACAATATATACATATATACAGATGCTCCTCGCTCAAGCATGGTGATCTCTCACCAATCACCATCCCGGCCTAAATCCATTGAAATATAGCCATATAAATGAGGTGAGCAAAATACATGTTAAATGACAATTATTGAACTAGATCAATCATCCAATTCTCTATCATACAATATGATATCACATCTAACAACAATACATACTTCCATTCAACATATTTCACTCACATCACATATTTTCATCATGATTCATATAACTATCATAATCAGTTTAATAACTCATTACAAGGCTATATTATTCATGTTATTCTCAATAACATACACATATGCATATACTTTCTCATTCGACTGGATCCAATTATACATTATTATTTTAGTGTTGCAACACAAGCTCTCAGCCATATATTCAGTTCCTAGCTGATCCGGCCGTTTTACTGGTACCAAACTATTTACCCTCTCACGTAACACAATCACTCTCAGTGACAACGACAGTGTTAAGAGCAGCCCTGAGTCTTACTCAATAGGCTTGCCTTAAGTCCCACTCAAGGTCATTTGTGGAATCCTCGAAACCACAATCACATAGAAATTGAAGACCATAAAGGATTTTGATAATGACAAAGACTAAATGCCAAAGATGAAGCATGAAGATTCAACACCAAGGCAGAATCATAGTAAGACTCTATTAAAGAAAAATATGGCCATTAAAAATAATAATAATAATCAATGACTTAAGATTTTACCAAAGTCTGAATTTTAATAATCGTAATTGATTATCTCAGTTAAGTAATCAATTACCAGGTCTAAAGACATTTTGAAATACAAAATAAAGAGATTTCAACGTATTAACTTCAAAAACTGATTCAAGTAATCGATTACGTTAAAACAGTAATCGATTACCATGTCTTAAAAAAAAGATTTAAAGCTTGGTTTTTTAAGAACTGATTCAAAGTAATCGATTACCTAAAAAGAGTAATCGATTACCATGTTTTGAAATGATTTAAAAGTCAATGTTTCAGCAAACGTTTAAAAAAAACTGACCAAGTAATCGATTACTTGGTTATTGTAATCGATTACATACTAACGGTCATGTTAAGATGAGGTTTTAAATTCACGTAATCGATTACATACTTATGGTAATCGATTACCGCCAGTTTAGAAAGGCTGAAACATTACATCTATTCGAGAAACACATTGATGAAACCTTATATCTTTTCATAAATTATTATTTTATTCAAGAGGTACCTTTTTGATTATTTTATTCATTAAATTCACACCTCTTGAAGGCCTCTCTAACACTATAAATAGGGATGCTCTTCATTTGCAAAAACACACCAATTCTTCCAATTCTCTCTTAAGACCATTAAAGGCCATATTCTTCTATGTAGAGTTTCTACTTATTATTGCTCTTCAATTTGTCCATATGCTCTAAATAAGAGAGTATTTCTTTGTTCACTTTACTGAAAGTATGAGAATCTTGGTTGCTTGGGAAGGTGTCCCAAAGTATTGTATACAAGAGTAGTGAGACTCTTGGTGATACTTCACACAAGGGCAAGGTTGTGCCAAAGTGTGGAAGTACTAGTGTACTATTTTTGACAATAGTGGAATCCTCAAGGGTGACTTGAGAAGACTGGACGTAGGCAGTGGTTGGCCGAACCAGTATAAATACTGTTTGCAAATTTCTCAACCCTACACTCTATCTTTCATTTCAG
Organism: Clitoria ternatea; assembly: GCA_037962975.1. Classification (NCBI taxonomy): domain Eukaryota; kingdom Viridiplantae; phylum Streptophyta; class Magnoliopsida; order Fabales; family Fabaceae; genus Clitoria; species Clitoria ternatea. The sequence continues at coordinate 264,825,705 of CM075671.1, forward strand.
ATAATCTGTTGTGCACTGTCATACTCTTTTACACTTAATTACAACATAATTAAGAATTAAGAAAAGTGCGTTTAGAAATTTTAAAATTATCATAACTCAATTCACCCCCCCTCTCGAGTTATAGGAGGCCACTAGAATAACAAGTGGTATCAAAGCTAGCTTCTTGTATAAAGTTTAGAAACTTCAAGAAGTAGAAATGGCCTCTCCCAACCCTGTCTTCCCCGAGGGAAATTCCATCCATAGACCTCCTGTATTTAATGGTGTAGGATACCAATACTGGAAAACCCGTATGCAAATATTCATAGAAGCTATTGATATAGACATATGGGACTCCATTGAGAATGGTCCATTCATACCAACCAAAGTAGTTGAAGAAGTAACCATGATTAAACCAAGAAGTGAATGGACTGATGCAGACAAAACAAAAGTACAATACAACCTCAAGGCCAAAAATATAATAACCTCAGCCTTAGGAATGGATGAATACTTTAGAATATCCAATTGCAAAACTGCAAAAGAAATGTGGGATACCTTGGAAGTAACTCACGAAGGAACAACCAAAGTTAAGAGATCAAGAATAAACACTCTAACTAGGGAATATTAATTATTCAGGATGAACAATAATGAAAATATACAGGATATGCAAAAGAGATTTACACACATAATCAATCATCTTGCATGCTTAGGAAAAACCTTCTCTACTGAAGATTTAATTGACAAAGTTTTAAGATGTTTAAACAGGGAGTGGCAACCAAAAGTAACAGCCATATCAGAATCACAAGACTTGGCAACCATGTCACTTGCTACTCTGTTTGGTAAACTACAGGAACATGAACTTGAACTAACCAGGCTAAATCAACATGAAGAAGGGGATAAAAAGAGAAGAAGTATTGCCCTCAAAACCTCAATACAAACAACAAATGAAAGTGATGATGAAAACATGGAGGAAAACAAAAGTACGGATGATACAGAGGAGTTTGGAATGCTAGTCCGAAGGTTCAATAGATTTCTTAAGAAGAAAGAAGGGCAGAGAAGACCAAACTTCAGAAAGCCCTTCAAAAAGAATGATGAAGCCAATCAAGGTCCAAAATGTTTTGAATGCGGAAAGTTTGGACATATGAAGATGGAATGTCCAACCCTAAACAAGAATATGGACAAACAAGAAAAGAAGCATTTCAAAAATAAGAGAAGAGCATATATTGCTTGGGATGACAATGACCTAAGCTCCTCTGAGGAATCAGATCAAGAAGAAGCTAACCTTTGCTTAATGACTAACACCGAAGAGGTAAATGATTCAAACCCTACATTCGATGAATTGCAAGAGGCATTTGAAGAACTTCATGAAGAATATCAAAAACTTGCTAAGAAATTTTTAAATATTAAAAGTATTAATCAAAATCTAGAAGAAAATGTTTCAAAGTTACATGAAGAATTAGGACAAGTTAAAATAGAAAAAGTAAACCTAGAAAACAATATGAGAACTAGGATCACATGCAATCAATCATGCATTACATGTCAAAAGCTTTCTCAAGAAGTCAATGATTTAAAAAATACTTTAGCAAAATTTACTATGGGAAGAGACAACCTAGACATACTCCTTGGAAAACAAGGATGCCACCTTAATAAGGCTAGACTAGGTTTTGATCCCTCTAAAAAGCAAAAACTGTATAAAAATTTCTTTATACCTCAAAAGATATCAACTAGTCCTTTTGTTAAATGCTATCACTGTGGAAGAAAGGGTCATACAGCATCTACATGTAAAATAAGAGAAAATGTAATTCAAAATTCAAACAAGATTTGGATTAGGAAGCAAGTACCATCAAATTCTAACCTTCAAGGACCCAAGAAAATATGGGTACCTAAGATAAAAATTTAATCTTCGTTGCAGGTATGCTTGGTCAGTAGACAGTCAAGCTGGTATCTTGACAGTGGCTGCTCCAGGCACATGACAGGAGATATATCAAAATTCTCCTCACTAATTAGGAAGGAAGAAGGATACGTCACCTATGACGACAACAACAAAGGAAAAATCCTTGGAGTAGGAAAAGTTGGAAAAGATCCTACAACCTCTATTGACAATGTGCTGTATGTCGAAGGACTAAAGCACAACTTGATAAGCATAAGTCAACTGTGCGACAAAGGTAACCATGTCATATTTAATTCTGACACATGCATAATTAAAGAAAAAGATAATGACACTATAAAATTTATTGGAAAAAGAATCAATAATATTTACATGATAAACTTGGATAATTTGTCATCTAGCCAAGCCCGATGTTTAATAACTCATGAGGAAGATCCATGGCTTTGGCATAGAAGGATAGCACACATACACATGGATCACTTAGATAAAATAATTAAAAAAGATCTAGTCATAGGGGTACCAAAATTAAAATTTGTAAAAGATAAAATGTGTGATGCCTGTCAAAAGGGTAAACAGGTAAAAATATCTTTTAAATCAAAAAATATTGTCTCTACAACTAAGCCTCTGCAGTTACTACATATGGATCTATTTGGACCATCAAGAACTAAAAGCTTTGGTGGTAACTATTATGCCCTAGTAATTGTTGATGACTTTTCAAGATTCACCTGGACTCTATTTTTGAAAAATAAAAATGAGGCTTACTCATCCTTTAAAAGGCTAGCTAAGATAGTCCAAAATGAAAAAGATTTTAGAATTATTAGCATAAGGAGCGATCATGGAGGGGAATTGGTCAGCCTTAGTATCCTGGCACAGTAAAAAGCAAAATAATGTCGCCTTATCTATAGCAGAAGCTGAGTATGTCGCTGCTGGTAGCTGTTGCGCTCAAATCTTATGGATGAAACAACAACTATTAGATTACGGAATTAATTTAGATCATATCCCTATTAAGTGCGACAATACTAGTGCAATAAACCTTTCTAAAAATCCCGTACAACACTCAAGGACTAAGCATATAGAAATCAGACATCACTTCCTTAGAGATCATGTTCAAAAAGGTGATTGTATATTAGAATTTATTGAAACCCATAAGCAACTCGCATATATATTCACAAAACCTTTGCCTAAAGAACACTTTTTCAATCTTAGAAATGAGTTAGGCATCATAAATTTCTCATAAAATTGATTAAAACAACTATTATCATGCAAAAAAAACTAGTCTATAATCGATTACATGCAACACGTAATCGATTATCATATTTTTTCAGAAGACACACAGGTGAAAACTCCACGTGGAACAGTAACTTACACTTAAGTAATCGATTACACACCGTATGTAATCGATTACCACTATCCATGATGTGACTTCTCCAAGAGTTCTGCACGTTACGTTTTCTTAAAAAAATTAATTAAATGATATATATTCTCTGTCTCTCTATATTCGGAACATTCACATCTTGTATCTTAATTCTTTTTTCCTCGTAACTACCACATAATATAATATTCCATTATCCCTTCCACTTTAAAATACAACCAAGATCATTTAATATGCATCCCATCACTGAAACCGTCAGCCTTCCCATTTCCCACTATCTCCACACGATTTCCCACGCCACAGTCACGTCCCCTCATGACCCCTGCGACATTTCAAAAACGCGTGAACTGCCCCGTAATCGATTACATCCCTCTCACTATCAATTTGTAATCAATTACCATCAGTTACTTGTCCATTCCACTTCCCGTAATCGATTACAATATACATACGCTGAAAAAGTAATCGATTACCTCCATTCGACTCAGTTAAAAGCCATCCCTTTCACTCTTATTTTTCACTATTCACCATCTTCTTCATCTCGTTCTTCCTCCGTTTTGCACTCCATGGCTGACCATTCTCCTACTTACACTCCCACCCCACCTTCACCTGCTGTTCCCACCAAGAAAAAGAGGACTCTCGGCTCCTCTTCTTCCTCTGATCAGCCTACACCCAATCCTTCCCTTCATACCTTTGTGGAATTCTTCTCCAATTCTGCTCAACAAACACGTTTTTACTCGTTGTTTCATTGCCGAGACATTATTGACCCTAAATGCATTGATCTTCCAATAATCGAAAATGTTGACAGCTATCAATTTTTTGATATTCAAAACCTCATCCCATTCCTCACCATCAAAGAGGATCATTATCCTGATCTGGTCCGTCTGTTCTACTCCAATCTTCAGATTACTGATGGATGCTTAATTTCTGAAGTTAAGAAGGTCCCCATTGTTATTGATTCTGGCATCTTTTATGAACTCACTGAACTTCCGTCGGTCGGAGAACATTATGAAGGTCACCTCTCTGAAAACTGGGAACATGACTTTAACACTCTTGAAGCCCGTCGTCTTGTGTGTTCTGAGACTGCTGAATGTGCTGGTCGCCTCTTGGCTGGCTCTCTTTCGTTTAGTTGCAGGGTCATGCACTACATTCTGGTTCGCATTCTGGTTCCTCGCACCACAAACTTGGCCCAGATTACTGAGGAAGATTTGGTTCTTATGTGGTCTCTCTTAACTGTTCGTCCTCTTAGCTGGACTACTCTTATTCGCTATCGCATGAAGAAGGCTCTGAAAGCCAACGCTCCCCTTCCATATGCTGGACTCATTACCCGAATTCTTCGTCACTTCAATGTTCCCATCTCTGATAAACTGTGCATCAAGCCTCAGCGATCCTTTGCCATTGGCAAAACTGCTCTCTCTTCGTTTGGATACAAGCAAAACGCTGACGGCGAATGGATTCCCAAACATTCTGCTCCTCCTCAGGATCCTGATCCTGTACCCGGCTCTCTTTCCATGACTGACCTTGCCACCGAACTCCAGTCCCTCCGTTCTTATGTTCGTGACCGTTTTGATCATGTGGACAGCACCATGCAGACTCTCCTCTCCCGTTTTCCACCACCATCCAAATAGTCTATCTTTCTGCTTTATTGGTTGTTATTAAATAATTTCTATTTGTGTTTATGCCCCACAAGTCTTCTGGTTTTGTTGGCTATCACTATATAATTTCCGTTTTTGTTTATGAAAAACAAGTCCTCTTGTTGGTTGTATGTTTACGTTTCATCAATATATATACTATCCATTGCACTTTACAATTTTTTATTATTCTTTTTGATAATGACAAAGGGGGAGATATATATAGCAATCATTGTAATCATTGGCATCAAATCAATCATTGGCAAACACTGCAAAAACTCAGGGGGAGAGTACTCTTAGTATCAAAAAAAATGTACAACACAAGGACCAATCAAATACAACAAACAAAAAGAAATTAATCTTAAAAGTAACATGCATCAATTTTTGTACAGAAGTATACAGGTAATTGTCATCATCAAAAAGGGGGAGAATGAAGACCATAAAGGATTTTGATAATGACAAAGACTAAATGCCAAAGATAAAGCATGAAGATTCAACACCAAGGCAGAATCATAGTAAGACTCTATTAAAGAAAAATATGGCCATTAAAAATAATAATAATAATCAATGACTTAAGATTTTACCAAAGTCTGAATTTTAATAATCGTAATTGATTATCTCAGTTAAGTAATCAATTACCAGGTCTAAAGACATTTTGAAATACAAAATAAAGAGATTTCAACGTATTAACTTCAAAAACTGATTCAAGTAATCGATTACGTTAAAACAGTAATCGATTACCATGTCTTAAAAAAAAGATTTAAAGCTTGGTTTTTTAAGAACTGATTCAAAGTAATCGATTACCTAAAAAGAGTAATCGATTACCATGTTTTGAAATGATTTAAAAGTCAATGTTTCAGCAAACGTTTAAAAAAAACTGACCAAGTAATCGATTACTTGGTTATTGTAATCGATTACATACTAACGGTCATGTTAAGATGAGGTTTTAAATTCACGTAATCGATTACATACTTATGGTAATCGATTACCGCCAGTTCAGAAAGGCTGAAACATTACATCTATTCGAGAAACACATTGATGAAACCTTATATCTTTTCATAAATTATTATTTTATTCAAGAGGTACCTTTTTGATTATTTTATTCATTAAATTCACACCTCTTGAAGGCCTCTCTAACACTATAAATAGGGATGCTCTTCATTTGCAAAAACACACCAATTCTTCCAATTCTCTCTTAAGACCATTAAAGGCCATATTCTTCTAAGTAGAGTTTCTACTTATTATTGCTCTTCAATTTGTCCATATGCTCTAAATAAGAGAGTATTTCTTTGTTCACTTTACTGAAAGTGTGAGAATCTTGGTTGCTTGGGAAGGTGTCCCAAAGTATTGTATACAAGAGTAGTGAGACTCTTGGTGATACTTCACACAAGGGCAAGGTTGTGCCAAAGTGTGGAAGTACTAGTGTACTATTTTTGACAATAGTGGAATCCTCAAGGGTGACTTGAGAAGACTGGACGTAGGCAGTGGTTGGCCGAACCAGTATAAATACTGTTTGCAAATTTCTCAACCCTACACTCTGTCTTTCATTTCAGATAATCTGTTGTGCACTGTCATACTCTTTTACACTTAATTACAACATAATTAAGAATTAAGAAAAGTGCGTTTAGAAATTTTAAAATTATCATAACTCAATTCACCCCCCCTCTCGAGTTATAGGAGGCCACTAGAATAACAGAAATCACATTTCATATGCATATATCATTACATAAAGCATCTCATGCTATAATTGATATTAAATCATCCATTCTTTTACATCTCATGCATTCACATAATCATCAATTTAATTCTCCTATCATATCTCATGTATAGGACTATTCAATCAAGCTATCATCACTCATATATCATATAATTATCAATCAAATCACTTAATCGCATCTCATGCCATTTTAATATCAATAATATGGACAGGAATCATCACAACATAAGATATACCTCGTATATCAAATAAAATAGGGTATTATACCAATAATTCACATTTTAAACAATTCAAACATCAAGTTTCATAAACACATAATACACAGTCCATCATTATATCCTAAGCCATCCATAAACTATGCATTTAAAATGCAAAAGCTCCCCCTACCTCGAATAAACGATTCCAGAAGCTCTTCGAGCTATCAAACGCTATTCGCTTGTTACTCACAAGCTCTGATCAGATTTTTCTACAACCAAACAATTCCCTAAAATTCATGATAATTGATTTTAATACCGCGATCCCTACTAAAATTCATAATTTGAGCTAGGAAGCTTATTCACAATTATTATGACAAGTATTAACTTACCAAACCAAGTCATCGACTCCAGAATTCAATCCCAAACAATCCAGAATTCATAATTACGAAACACGTCCAATCGTCACCTAACTGTTAGAAACGAAGGAATCAAATCAAAATTCGTGAAATGAAGCTCAAACCAATCAATGGGTATTCTAATTGCTTACTTGGGATGAATAAACCAAAACCCAATGATCTCAAGCTGATCCACTTCAATACCAAACTCACAATTGTTCTAATATTCAAGAGTTAGAAGAAGAGACAAGGGCTAGGCTCAAAACTGAAATTGGGTTCCAAGATTTACCTTAAAATTTGAAAATTAGAGCTTCTAAACAAGCATCCATGGCTGCCGAAATAAGAAAGAAGAAGAGGGGGACAGAGGGCTTAAACCCTTGCCTTTAATTAGAGAAGTGGAGGAAGAACAATGAAATCAACTTTTCTCTTTTGCCATGTATGTGAGCTCGCGGGAGAGAAATGGAGAAACTTGTCAATTTCCTTTTGTTGTTAGTTTTCACGAAGGAGAGGAAAAGTGAATTGAAATTTAACGTTGAAAAATTAAGGGCAATAATGTAACTTCATACTCATTTTAATTAATCCCCATTTACTTTAATTTTCCTTGTGAATCTTAATTAGCACGTTACACCAGCCATAAACCAACCTCCTATTAAAAACTTTTTTTTTCAAATACTACAAATAATTTTAAATTTTTAAATTTTTTAAAGGCTTATGTCGTCCCACCCCGTATTTTGGTAGGTTGATAGCGGGATAGAAGGGTAACTCGCATTGGCATCCCTACTAAACTCCATAGTGAAAAAGACTCATCCATCTTCATCCAACAAAAAAGAAGGGACCCAATCTATTCAATTCACCTTTCCACCTTTTTTTATTTTGTAAATGGATGAGTTGGATGGATAATATGTAGATGGGTTGGAACAATAATGAATTAATGCATTAAATTGACACCCCTAAGCATAAAGCTGGGTATACGGGCCCTGTAACACCCTCGGTTAAATAAGATAGACCCTTCTATAGGATCATCCTATTTAACTAAGATGTTAACAGTTTTTAGAAAAAGTGAATATATATATATATATTTTTAAAATAAAATAATGGCAGATCAGTGGAAGCAAATAGTAGATAATTCACATAGTCATTCACAAACTATAAGTAATTGTACTCTTAACAGAATGGGGCATACAGACACCCTTAAATAATTATACAGTCATCCATTGTCTTATTATTCATAAATATTCAACTACATATATCCTTCTTTTAATGAAGGCTCCTAGTTGGTTCAACGTATTGCTGTTCTTCGTACTCCGGTTCTTGGTTTCCTATTATTCATCAGAAAGGGTGAGTATATACCCCAGACCCTGAAGGTTCCCGGTGCGGACATATCCAGACAACAGATAATATAGCATAAATCATACAATTAACATATTTACAACTATAACAATCAATATTGTTGTCATGGAATGCATGAGTTAGGTTTATTATAATTTATCTTTAATTAAGTCTCATAATGCATATGGGCCCAATAAATTAATCCACCATCACTATTATCTCATTCTTTGGCAGTCGTCCTGCTCAAGTTGCCTTTTGGGCACAACGTTTCCATTCTAGAGCGATTGGAGCTCACCAAGTCTCCCATTCATTATTTAATCATCATAAGGTACGAATGAACTCACAGGTTCTAATCATTATATATTATCTTGGGACTTGGCTCTACACGATCATAGTTACATTCTGTCATTTAGTCAAAGTACACCAGAATTGTATCGTCTGACCCGGCTTCAGGCGCGACTCTGATGCCATTGGGTTTCCGTCCCGGTTGTACTCCCAAGATTCTCCTCGGAGATTGAACGTGAATGTCCTCCAGCGTACCAGGTGTATGCTCTAGTTTTACTCCTTCAAAAATATTTTCATGATGCAAAATGCATTATTTTTATCATTTGATCCTTGGGTATCTATGTGTTTCTAGTCTCATAATATTTATTCTCAAGTTCTTGGGTCTCATCAGTTTTTTAGACGTTGTAGGTCATTTTTATTACTTTATTCTAGAAAATATATTGGTTATATCTTAGCTAAAATAATGCTTCATTTAAAGAGTAAGTAATATGTTCCTTCTTTCATTATTCATAATTAAACAATAATAATATTAGTAACAATAATAAATAATAATAATAATAAAAAAAAAAATAATCATAATAATGATAATAATAATAATAAATCATATTCATAATTATAAGTTCCTTATTTCATTTTTCATAACTAAATAATAATAATATTAGTAACTGATCTGGTCTGGATACCGGCCCCCGATCTTGTGACGTCAGAGTGACCTCATATAAGGAAAACTGGTGTCCTGGTTCAACATTACCACACCGGATATCCGATGTCTGGCCTTCCGTTCTCATCTCACAACCGCCCCACTTATTTTCTCTATAACGGATCATTGTTCATTTTCACAGAACATTTATATAACTGTTAGTTTCTCAGTCACAGCGAGATAAGAGTCCCTAATAACTTATCAGCGAAGATACTGTATGTAGCAAAATATGTTACGTCAATGGCCTCAGAAAGCAAGTACATGTGTTAGCAGATTATGCGGAAAGGTGATTATCCTCTCTTCTTCCTATAGGATCGTACTCTGATAATTGACCTACCCCCCTGACACACTCTGAGTACTGAGCCACTTTGATTGACACACTTCACACGCTATCAGAACCAAGGGGCCCACTTGCACCTAAGGATTCATTTCCTACGTTCAACTATAAATGGCTCATTTCAATACACATGCAAGGTTACGTTGTTCTAACTTACACTTTACTATTACATCGCTTGAGCATTCACTGAGTTCTTACACTCTTCTAACTTGAGCGTCGGAGAATCTTCGCAGGTGGCACCACCTTTCGCCCCCCTACAACGCGAAACGTTGGTGTGAAGGATCTCCAGGACAACAAGACCGGCTTCTCACACTGAGAGACCGGATTAACACACCGGATACTCACTATTCCGGTGTGCAAACCCTAAAAACACCTATATTCTTGTGGCTGGTCCCACACCGGATCCTAGACCCCGGTTCAGACTAGTTCATTGGCACGCCTGGTGGGACTCGTTAGAGTTATTCCCATTTTCGCAGAAGTTTGGTTGTCACGATGGAAGGTGATGGGAGAGATTTCGTTGATGGTCACGTGGAGGATGTGACCCATCAACAGACTGGAAGGAGACTTGTCTTCGAGTCCCCTGTAACTCAAACCCGGAGGATGATGCAAGTGCAAACGCCTGACCCTCGCGATGAGGTTATCAGGCAACTCAGGGAGGAGCTGATGGAGTTGAAGCGGGAGAGAGGAGGAGCTGGGGACAGGGTAACGTCCCATGCAGAAGAGACTCACCACGCATCAGCGAGGGGCAGGTCTACAGCCCTCCAGTATTCGAAGATCCCCACGTATGAAGAGAGAGAGCAGACTCAAGACTCTGGTGATAGAGTCAGTACCAGGAGAAGGGAGCAGGAGGTGGTGACTTCAGGGACGTACAAGCTCAGTGTCCCTTTCTCAAGAAGGCTGATGAGCATTGCCATCCCGAAATATTTGCAAACAACTCAGCCACTGTCGATAGGGAAGTATAATGGAGAAACTGATCCCACTAAGCATTTGGATGCTTATGTGTATGAAGCTATGTATTTGGGAGCAGATGAAGATGTTATGTGTAGGATGTTCCCAAGAACACTAACGGAGGAGGCTCTCAGCTGGTTTAAAAGCTTACCCTCAGGATCTATAGACTCTTGGGAGGAAATGGCCGCTGCATTTGAAAGCCATTTTGTCATCTCTAGGGATATCCCAAGAACTTCTCACACCCTGGCCCAGATAAGGCAGGGAGAAACTGAAACTCTTAAGGAGTTCTTAAAAAGGTTTTATAAGGAGGCAGCTTTGGTCCCTAACCTCACGGAGGCCATACAACTTCATATTGTAGTGGAAGCTCTTCAACCTGGTTCAGCCTTTGCCCTATCTTTGGCAAAGAGCCCCCCAACAACCTTCGAGGAGTTTCAAAGGAAAGCTTCCAAATACGTGGGCATAGAGATGCATCTGGAGGCAACCGCAACAAGAATGAAGCCTTCAGCACCTACTCAGCAGCCACGGAGAGAAAAGGAAAGAGTGAGACCTGAGAAGCATGCCTTTAGAGAAGACTTTGTAAACACTCGCCCGCATCCACGAGATAGGCGTGTATCATCGTTCAACAACTATGCTCCGTTGAACACCAGGCACTCCCAAATCATGAGGGAGGTTGGTTGGCCAACGTTGAACGTCTTTGGTATAAGGAAACCATCCCCAGTCAAGAGGGGTGGTAACCCACGTAAGTATTGCACTTTCCATGAACAGACAGGACACAATACTGATGAGTGTAAGGCATTAAAGAATACGGTGGAAACTCTCATTCGAGAAGGAAAGCTGAAGCAGTATTTGTTCAAGGAGAAATATGTAGACGAGCCTCAGAGGATGGAAAAAGGGAGTAGAGATCCTGATGACGAAGATGATAATACACGTAATCCAGTAAGGAAGTTCACTGTAGCTGAAAAGCAAAAGGGAGTAGTGATTGCTGGAGGTGCCTAACAAAATAACATGCCCTAGCAGCAGAGACAGGGCAGACGGGAAGTGATTGAGATGATAGCTGGAGGATTTGCGGGAGGAGGAGCGTCAATCACAGCACGGAAGAATCACCACAGGATGATTCTGTCTGTCCAGGGCAAACCAAGGGATAACCGCCCTTTCAGGGACGGTATGGCAGCTCCGACTGTGTCATTTACTGATGATGACTTTGGCCCAACAATTCTAGGAGGTGATGATGCAGTAGTCATCGTGGCAGTCATAGCCAACAAGGATGTCAAGAGGATCCTCGTCGATCAGGGAAGTTCTTGTGATGTTATCTTTTATAATTGTTTCAAACGAATGGGTTTCAATGATGCAGATTTACAACCTTACACGCAAGAACTCACAGCGTTTAATGGAGCCAAGCAACCCACCAAGGGGTATCTTGACACTCTGATTTCTTTTGAAGGAGAGCCTGGAGCGAGAACAGTCAAGTCAAGAATTCTGGTGATTGATGTGGAATCCCCATACAACGGTATCATAGGCCGTCCTACACTAAATGCAATGGAAGCAATTGTATCCACTCCTCACCTTTTGATCAAATTCATTGACAAGGACAACGGTGTGTCCTCTCTCCGTGGTGATCAGGAGATGGCTCGATATTGTTATAACCTGAGCCTCAACATGGTCAAGTTGGAAGCATTCAACAAGAAGAGGAAGCTGAACGACGGAGGAACAGCGGCAGGGTCTGTCAGTCTAATTGATCTGGACCCCAGAGCGGAATTGAAGATTGATCCACTCAATCCCTCTAAGCCCACACCAGATGGTGGTTCCAGGGATGTTGTCTTAGGGGATTCCCCAGAGAGGGTCACGTACATCAATGATAAGTTAGAGTTTGCTATGGAGCAACGCTTATTAGCCCTTCTGCAGGAGTTCAAGGATCTTTTCGCATGGACAGCAGCAGACATGCCTGGGATGGACCCTGATTTCTGTTGCCATAAGCTTGTTGTGTACCCTGAAACAAGACCGGTGGCCCAGAAGAAGAGGAGGTTGGGACCGGAGAAGCAGAGGGCAGCTTGTGAGCAGACAGAGGAGTTGTTGAAAGCGGGCTTTATAAGGGAGATACGCTACTCTTCTTGGCTTTCTAATGTGGTTATGGTACAGAAAGCTAATGGCAAATGGAGAATGTGCACAGATTATGTGGATCTTAACCGTTGCTGCCCCAAGGATCCATATCCCCTGCCCAACATTGATCGCATGGTGGATGATTCATCTGGTTACCAGTACCTCAGTTTCATGGATGCTTATTCAGGGTATAACCAGATTCCGATGTGGGAGGGAGACCAAGAGAAAACTACCTTTATCAATGACCGCGGTGTTTTCTGCTACACCGTCATGCCTTTTGGATTGAAGAACGCCGGCGCTACCTATCAGCGCATGATTAACAAAGTCTTTGAAGGGATGTACACCAGGCTGGTCGAAGTTTATATCGATGATATTATAGCCAAAATGCCTGCTGGAGGAGACCACATTGAAGATCTGCGCCAAGTTTTCACTAGGCTTCGATAGTACAACATGAGGTTAAACCCCTTAAAATGCACCTTTGCCGTTCCAGCTGGGAAATTCTTGGGATTCATGTTGACCCAGCGAGGCATTGAGGCTAACCCTGGGAAGTGTCAAGCAATCTTGGATATGCAGAGCCCCAAGAGCCTGAGGGAAGTCTAATCATTGAATGGGAAGGTAGCCGTTCTGGCTTGTTTCATGCCTAAAATGGCATACAGATCCCTTCCCCTGTATAAGGCGTTGAAGAAACATAAGAATTTTGAATGGGGAGAGGAGCAAGAACAAGCCTTCCAGCAACTCAAGGCCGTTCTCTCGAGTCTACCAATTTTGGTTAAGCCTGACCCTGGTGAGACTTTGATCTTGTATTTAACAATCTCTGATGAAGCCCTAGGCGTGGCCTTGGTTAAAGAAACCCCTGAAGGGCAGAGGCCAGTGTACTTTACTAGTAAGACGCTTCAGGGGGCGGAAGGAAGGTATCAGAAGATTGAGAAAGCTGCTCTAGCAGTCGTGTGGGCATCACGACGGTTGAGGCCCTATTTCCACGCGCATCCAGTACTGGTGAGAACGGATTTGCCTCTCTGTTCAGTGCTTAGCAAGCCAGACCTCGCCGAAAGGATGATAAAATGGTCTATCGAGTTGTCTGAATTTGAAATTTCGTATGAGCCTCGAGGAACCATCAAGGCGCAAGTGTTGGCTGATTTAGTTATGGAGATAACTGGGGCGGACCCTGCTACCCCTCGAGCGCATTGGACCATTTACGTTGATGGATCGTCGAATAGAAAAGGTTGTGGAGCAGGTGTTGTGGTAGAAAGTGATAATGGTGTGCATCTAGAAATTTCCCTCCGATTCAATTTCAAGACCTCCAACAACCAGGCTGAATACGAAGCATGCTTGACCGGTCTCCGTGCGGTGATTGACATCGGAGCATCAGCAGTCACACTATGCAGTGATTCTCAATTGGTGATTTCGTAGATCCAGGGGGAGTACCAAGCGAAGGAGCCGCAACTTCAATTATACTTGAATTGTGTTAATGAGTTGAAGGGAAGATTTGAAGTTTTAGAGTTCAAGCATGTGCCCAGAGAGGAAAACACCAAAGCGGACATCCTATCAAGACTTGCAAGTACAAAGCAGCCCGGCAGCACAACAACGGTGGTTCAAAGCACTTTGACATCACCTAGCATACCTCTGTACCCTTCTCTGAATGCTGTCATGGTAAGCTATCCATATGAGGATTCTTGGGTCATCCCCTATATTCGCTATCTGGCTGATGGTCAACTTCCCACTGATGAGAAGGAGAGGAGACGAGTGAAGAGAGAGCTACCATATTTTACTATGGTTGATGGTGTTCTCTACAAAAGGGGATTCTCTGTCCCATATCTTTTGTGTTTGAGAGAGGATGAGGTTCAAGCGGTTTTGGAGGAAGTGCACGAGGGGCAATGTGGGCACCATGCTGGGGGCCGAAGCTTAATGAGAAAAGTCCTCAGGGCTGGATATTGGTGGCCCACTATGAAGCAGGATTCTACAGATTTTGTTAGGAAGTGCGACGCTTGTCAAAAATTTTCCAATCTCCACCATACACCGGCCCAAGAGCTGTCTTCATCTGCTGTACCTTGGCCGTTCTACCAGTGGGGCTTTGACATTTTGGGTCCATTCCCCACTGCGCCAGGAGGTATCAAATATTTGATCGTGGGGGTAGACTACTTCACCAAGTGGATCGAGGCAGAATCAGTAGTGCATATCACTTCTGCGCGAACAAGACGTTTCGTGTATGAAAATATCATAGCTCGATTCGGGGTGCCAGGGCGGATTGTGACTGACAACGGCACCCAGTTTACAGACAAAAAGTTCACAGATTTGCTTGAAGGACTGGGGATAATCCAGATATTTTCGTCTGTTGAACACCCCCAAACCAATGGACAAGCGGAGGTAGCCAATCGGGAAGTGCTAAAGGGGTTGAAGAAGCGTCTGGGAGAAGCGAAGGGAGGATGGGCTGACCAGCTTTGTCATGTTTTATGGGCATACCGCACCACGCCTCATTCTTCAACTAACGAATCCCCATACCGGTTGACGTACGGGGTTGAGGCGATGATTCCAGTGGAGCTACAAACAAGATCGGCTCGTGTGGAGTATTTTTCAGCTGAAGATAACAACGCCAATTTGGCATCAGAACTGGACGTCCTCCAGGAGTTAAGGGAAAAGGCTTTTGTCAGAGATCAGGCAGTAAAAGCAAAGGCAGCACTCCGGTATAATAAACGTGTCCAGTACAGAGCTTTCAACACCGGAGATCTTATTTTGAGAAAGGCGAGTGTGGGGAATAAATTCGCTCACCAAGGAAAGCTAGCACCGACATGGGAAGGTCCTTATAGAGTTTTTGAAGTGACTGGAAAAGGGTCATACCGGTTGGAAGAACTTGATGGAACTCTAATCCGCAACAAATGGAACACTCAGAACTTACGTGTTTATTACA
Source organism: Clitoria ternatea (assembly GCA_037962975.1). Lineage (NCBI taxonomy): Eukaryota > Viridiplantae > Streptophyta > Magnoliopsida > Fabales > Fabaceae > Clitoria > Clitoria ternatea. Next base: position 264,841,479 of record CM075671.1, read on the forward strand.
GCTAGTTGGTAAGACGGCGTGTACTCTTTTTCCTTATTTGAGTTTTTTCCCATTGGGTTTTCTCAAGAAGGTTTTAACGAGGCATGACCCCAACTACACTCTCCATGTAATGTACTTTCAATCTTAATGAGAATACATTTTAACCGCCCTATCATTCTCACTTTTCTTATGTGTTGTGATTTATAGCCGTAGCTTAACACGTATACACCTCAGGACGGATGAATTCAACTACCAATTCTGTAGTTGATGATGTAACTCCTCGAGAGACTGATGAAGACCCCTCAGGACGAATGATCTCAATCACACATCGTGTGTTTTGACGATGTAACTCCTTGAGGTGGAATGGGTTGTAGGGCTGGTCCTTTTTCAAGGCCACAAACCGAACCCCATTCGAAGACAACATGGGTTGTAGGGCTGGTCCTTTCTCAAGGCCACAAACCGAACCCCATTCGAAGACGACATGGGTTGTAGGGCTGGTCCTTTCTCAAGGCCACAAACCGAACCCCATTTGAAGACCAAATGGGTTGTAGGGCTGGTCCTTTTTCAAGGCCACAAACCGAACCCCATTCAAAGAAAACATGGGTTGTAGGGCTGGTCCTTCCTTAAGGCCACAAACCGAACCCCATGCGAAGGCTTGGGCGCAGTAGGCTGGTTCATACAGAAAACCATGCTGAACCCCAAGTAACGGGCGCAGTAGGTTTAGGATTAGCCCTGATCCGAACCCCGTGTTGAAGGCTTGGATTGTAGGATTGCACCGAACTCCAAGTACGTTTAGTAGGATCGAACCGAACACCGTGTGAAGACTTGAGATGTAGGACCAAACCAAACCTCAAGAGAAAGGCATAAAGCTTACCCTTGTCAAAGCTGTACCAAGATTCAAAGGCAATGTCCGTCCTCAATTATGGAATATCCACCACAGAGCGGTTGAGCGCTAACGTACCCGCTCTACATCTTCGAGGACAGATGAGCATTTCTATCTTTTTAAGAAGTTAAAAGGTAATTCTTGAGATAAAATTTCCCTTCCTAATGTACTTATTCTTGGGGACAGGACATGCTTTAAATTAATTGTCGCTTCTTTGTTACAATTTGTTATCTTAATCCGGTGTGATAAGTACGCTTTAAGCAGCTAGGTAACCACACAGAACGGATTCACAAAGCATTGAAAACAATAGTGTTTTGTATAGCACTAAGTTATCCAACAATCATACATTCGACGCAAGCAGTTGAAAAGAAGCAACAGTGAATTTTATTTCCAAAAATAAGAAATTATGCAGGTCACAAAGTAGTTAAAGCTGGAGCTGATCCCAGTACACAGCTATGAATAAAGCATAAATTAAGAGGCCGGTGCCTGATCCTCCGCAGTGGGCACTCCTGTCCTCTCCTTTTTGTCCTCTGCTCTAGTTGGGGCACCTTCTTGTGTTTCAGCTCCAGAGGCAGCGGTGAACGTTGTTGGCTCCATACTTTGACCTTTTGGAAGGGGAGGCAGTTCATACAGAGATGCACGGGGTTCATGGTGCGAGCCGTCCTTATGTACTTCGACAAGTTTTCCCCCATGGAATTCGAAGAACGGATCCAATCCGTACAGATTTAGCTACACTCCAGGGTTACAATAATAAACTTGATGGAGGGCCGGGCCGAAGGATTCATACGCCACATTTTTGCATATCTCCAAGGCTTTGGCAGCCTTGGCCTTCGCAGTAGTTAATCTTCTTTGAACCTTGGCAAAATCCTCTTCTGAAGGCTCAGCACTCGCACCACCCTTCTTGAGTTCCTCAATTTGGGCTTGCATCTCCTTCCGAAGGCTTTCCCACTCCCCAAGGTCTTTGTTGCGACCGTCCTCCATAATTTTGAGATCGTCAGCAAGCTTAGCCGATCTCTTCTTCTCCAGTTGTAATTCTTCTTCGAGGAGGGGTATGGATTTGTTCTATTTCTGAAGGTCGGAAACTTCCCGCTCTAGAGCCTTGTTGGCAAAATGAACTTGGCTTGCCTCCTCAGTTTTCCTCTGGAGCGTCTCCTTGGTTTTCTTCAATTCCGACTCCACGCCTCTATGAACTTCAGCTTGTTTGGCCGCCCATGTCTCCTTCACCGCGAGTTCGGTTTCAAGTTTTTCAACCTGCTCCATATAATCTGCCTTCTCACTTAGGGAATCAAGGAGGCCGGACAGTTCATCCAGCTGCCAACACCCGGCCTTACAAGCACCTCGAACCCCAGCAGCGTCGAGGGAGGGGCGGAGGCAATACCTTGCTTTTGGAAGAGTGGGGGGCATGGACCCTTGAAACCATAAGTATGGGGAGAGGAAGGAGTCACGCGGAGGATCAAATGCCGGAGGAGGACTATTCCCAGAGTCCGGCTCTGAAGCATTCTGTGAAGAAGGGGTAGAGGATTCAGGAACGGGCTTCTTTCCCTTATCCTTCTTCAATCCAGTTTCTTCGAGCGTTTTCTGACGCTTCTTCACAGGGTCATCAGAGGAGGGCTTTTCTTGATCTAACTCTTTAACAAGGTGCCTCTTTTTCTTCTTCTTCTCTGGGACGGCCTCCTCGTCGCCCGCCCTAGTGGCCTCCGTTTGCTTTTCTATCTCTTCCTCGTCAAAGAGAGGAACTTCCTCACCGCTGCAGAGGTCAGGGGAATGAGTTGAGTTTTGGTGGCGTTCTTTTTCGCCTGAATCTCATTCTCCTCGGATGAGGAGTCATCATCAGCCATCATGGTCCTTAAGGACAACATTTCGGGGCAGGCTTTTTTAATTTGTTCTGCAAAACAAGAAAAGTTGAGTTAGCACGTGGAAAGAGGATAATCAAAACAGAATAAGCATACAACACAAATAGAGTAAGAGCGGATATTACGGAGGTAGGTGTTTCGGATGTCATCCTCTGCCAAGAGGAGCCTGCTGGAAAATCCTTTAAGGGTCTTCGAGGCCGTCTGCATGGCGCTCAAGACCTCAACAGAATGAGAGGAGAGTTCACTCTCATCTGTGTAATAAGCACGGCTCATGAGGAGAAAATGCTCGTGCGTCCAGCTAAGAGGAAACTTGGTAAATCCCTCCTTGTTTTGCCAGAAGACCGGCTTATTCGGTTGAATACGGACCCGCGTGTAGTAATGCTTGAAGGAGCGTCCATCCATCTTCGTGGATTCCGTATAAGATTTGAAATTTACCACCCTTGAGTCACTACGGAGGGTAATGAACCCAAGGCCGCCCTTCTTATTAGCACGGCGGACCACTTGGCAATAGTAGAACAGTTTGGCCACAGTGGCGGAGAAGTTGAAATGCTCCCCCAGAGTCTCCAGAGCTCGGACTAGACCCCAACCGTTGGGATGTAGTTGTGTAGGGGCGCAGTCTAAGAAACGTAGAACGGCCATCTGGAATTCCGTCATGGGGAAGCGTACCCCCAATTTCAAGAAGACGAAGTCGTACATGTAGACCGACCTCTCATCAGGGACTCTGTGGCATACTCTCTCAGAGGGACGTGGTGCCAGCACAGCGTATCGCGCTTTGTACTTCTTGTCTGAGTATATTTTGCAACGGAAAGAGACCGTGCATTCTTCCTCACTCGCATGGTGCGAAGGGATCTCTAGGAATTCCTCTTCCACCCAGCAGTAGGGTTTCTCCCTGTTGAGCTTTTCCCAGTCAAGCCGGTGTGCCACAACGTTGACACATCCTTCAGCAGAGTGGAGAACTGGTGTTTTTCCACGTCCCGGAAGATCCATTGTTGTGCAGGCACGGTGGAACGTGTACGTGCTGTGATAAAAAGCAACATCGTCAGAGAGATAACCTTCAGCACTTGACCTTTCATCAGAGCGGCTGGTAACCCTCGAGTCAAGGGGAACCTCAGAGCGGCGTTGGGAAGAGGACACTCGTGAGGAAGAAGCTTCAGCTCTCTCTGAGCGACGAGGCCCAGCCACAGGAAGATTCACTGGAATCCTCCCACCACGGTGGCTAAAAGGAGCACGAGAGCCAAAACTCCCCCTGTTTGAAGGACCAGCGTTGCCTGCTCCAGGGCGCATGGTGGAAACAGAATGAACAAAAATTGTAAGGAGTTGAAGGAAAGGGAGGTTACCTAAAGGAAGAAGATCTTTGAGAAGTTTGAAGACGGCAGAGAAATTTCCAAGAAATTTGAGCAGAGGTTCACTAAGCTTGAAAACAAGAGTGGATTCCAAAATCTGCTAAGAGTCCCTTTTATAGGTAACGAGGAGGCATAGTGTTCCGTCGAAGGTCACAATGCTTGCCTCAAAACGCAACCTTTCAAATTGAAACGACTCCGTCGTTTCGTCACGTACGAGCGCGAAAATGGTAACGTTTCAGTAAACGTTTTGGCAAAATGGGCCCCCCTTTTCAATTTGAATCCAGGCCCAATAAGCCCAATCGACGGTTACACTCTTGGATAATGATGGCTCGTACGTAAAAAATGCATTTAATGTCCAATCATGCCATGCGCATTTAATGCCTTTCAACCACTTTTCGAATACCAAGGGTTTTGATTCTCAAAGACTCTTGGGATTTCCATCATTTATTTTACGCTGTCTGAATCTGTTGTACGCAGCGCGAGAAGAGCGATCACTCGCTTATTAGAGTGGATGCCACAGAGCTTCCAGAGACCTTCCAGAATGTACCACCGGCATCCAGACTTCTCTAGAGTTATGTAGCTCATATGAGCAACTTAACAGTCCCTCATACAAGCTAGGGGACAGATGATCCGGTCTGGATACCGGCCCCCGATCTTATGACGTCAGAGTGACCTCATATAAGGAAAACCGGTGTCCTGGTTCAACATTACCACACCGGATATCCGATGTCTGGCCTTCCGTTCTCATCTCACAACTGCCCCACTTATTTTCTCTATAACGGATCATTGTTCATTTTCACAGAACATTTATATAACTATTAGTTTCTCAGTCACAGCGAGATAAGAGCCCCTAATAACTTATCAGCGAAGATACTGTATGTAGCAAAATATGTCACGTCAATGGCCTCAGAAAGCAAGTACATGTGTCAGCAGATTATGCGGAAAAGTGATTATCCTTTCTTCTTCCTATAGGATCGTACTCTGATAATTGACCTACCCCCCTGACACACTCTGAGTACTGAGCCACTTTGATTGACACACTTCACACGCTATCAGAACCAAGGGGCCCACTTGCACCCAACGATTCATTTCCTACGTTCAACTATAAATGGCTCATTTCAATACACATACAAGGTTACGTTGTTCTAACTTACACTTTACTATTACATCGCTTGAGCATTCACTGAGTTCTTACACTCTTCTAACTTGAGCGTCAGAGAATCTTCGCAGGTGGCACCACCTTTCGCCCCCTGCAACGCGAAACGTTGGTGTGAAGGATCTCCAGGACAACAAGACCGGCTTCTCACACTGAGAGACCGGATTAACACACCGGATACTCACTATTTCGGTGTACAAACCCTAAAAACACCTATATTCTTGTGGCTGGTCCCACACCGGATCCTAGACCCCGGTTCAGACCAGTTCAGTAACAATAATAATAATAATAATAATAATAATAATAATAATAATAATAACGATAATAATAATAATACTGATAATAATAATAATAATAATAATCATATTCATAATTATAATTATAATTGTAATCATAATCATAATAATAATAACGGTGATATAAATGGTGACCCTTCATCATTATTCCCTCATTCATCTTATTTTTCAAAACTTCCTCACTAGAATTCACATAGACACCCATGGTTCTTAATATTTTCATAATTCAATACCGAACATATCCATTTAATCATCATGGTTAACAATAATCAACACAGTCAATCAATCATATACATATCAATAAAAATATATAAAACAAATATATAAACATTAAAGCATCTTAATTTAACAACAAATCCCGAACTTGCCCTGGAAAGGTGAGGACCAGAAGTACCTTAGCCCTTTCCAAACACTCGGTTCCCCCCCAGAATACCAGAGAATATACCCCCCTGACCTTAATGGAAGATCTTAGATTGGTTGAAGACGTTCCCTTATTGTCCTTACTTCAGACCAAAAGTGACTTGTATGTAGAGAAGGAAATGAGAAAGAGAGACTTTTACTAATTTTCGTTGTTCTGAGAATTCAGACTTGGGAATGAGTTATGGTATCGATTTAATAATGCAAAAGACAAGTGGGGGACAAGATTTTTCATAATGGGATGTTAGGTGCATTGATTACGGTGATAATAGAGGTTTTAGATAAGAAGTGAGCTGTATTTTGACCATTTCCGCCGCCAGCTTGCATAATTGGAGTAGATATATTAAAATATGCAATAGATGATATGATTGGAGTAAAAAGGTTCAAGCCTGATAATGGGACGGCCCGCTTGGCCACTATGAATAAATATCACGTCAACAGATTCCGTTGTGCCCTTAACACGAAGTTAAAGCAACGATGCGAACGTTGGTGAGTGCATTAAGTCGGTCAGATTCTAGCAGGTATGGAGCAGGTCAATTGTGTAGGATCGAGCCTGGCCTTGGAAGCCATCCATTCTCCCAGTCCTTATGGTTCGGTTTCTTTTTGATCGGAGTTTACAAATCCATATCATATGGATTTCGAGCTTCCTAGTCGGTTTGTTTGAAACATGAGAGCATGAGCGAGCTCAGTCTTTCGATATTAATTCTGACACTGGTTCGGCTTATCTGTTTCTGAGAAGTTCCAGCAGTCTTTTTCCGTTCAAAATAGCTTCACTCGGGAGGGATTTCGCTCGGAACTGTTTCTGTTTGAAACACTTGGTCGGCTTTCCCTTCCTTGGGAGTGACTCACTCGAAAATGTCTCACCCGGACTCATTCAAAAATATCACACTCGCATATTTATATATATCTGCCTGAAGTGTTCTTTCAAAGCCACTTTTCTTTCCGAATGGATCCTCTCAGGAATTGTCCACTCGGATATATCTCTGACTGCATTTCTTTACTCGAAAATACTTCACTCGGAAGTGCATAACTCGGAAATCATATAACCAAAAGATCATTCAGAGTTGCGTCACTCGGAAATCTTACAACTGAGAAGTCATTCGGAGTTGAAGTTCAGTCCTCTCGGAAATCGTTCCACTTGGGAATATCACTCGGTGTTGAAGGTAATTTCGAGGACGAACCCGAGCACAAGCTTTCGGCAACTTTAAGACATCCAAGTACGAATAGAATAAGGGGTTCATCACTCGGATATTTACTTCCCCCCGAAAACTATTCATTCGGAATTGTACTTATTCAAAATCAACCTTTCTCTTCAGAAGTATTTCCCTTGAAAATAACACTCGGTATATTTCAATCGGTGTTATACCACGTGGAAATCGGAAATCTTACTTGGTATTATCCCAATTGGAAATGTCTCACTCGGTGAAATCCCACACAGCAGTGTCACACTCGGAGACACCCCACTCGGAAAGGTTGTATTTAAATCGGAGATACTCCACTCGGGAATTCACTTCTCAAAAATATGTTGGTCCGAGAAGTACTCATTCGAAATCAGTTTTTCTTCGTTTAGAAATACTTCTCTCGGAAATGTTTCACTCGGCGATGTTTCATTCAGGAATGAGTCACTCAAAGACGTTTGACTCGGAAACGAGTCACTCAAAGACAATTGACTTGGAAACGAGTCACTCGGAGACGTTTGATTCGGAAACGAGTCACTCGAAGACGTTTGACTCAGAAATGAGTCAATCGAAGACGTTTGACTTGGAAATAAGTCACTCGAAGACGTTTGATTCGGAAATGAGTTACTCGAAGACGTTTGACTCGAAAACGAGTCACTCGAAGACGTTTGACTCAGAAATAAGTCACTCGGAGACGTTTGACTCAGAAACGAGTCACTCGTAGACGTTTTATTCGGAGATGTTTCATTTAAAGCTAGAGCCCCTTTCACTCAGAAGTGGTTCTCTCAGACACACTTCACTCAGAATTGTCTCCGAGGCCAGGCCAGGACTCCACTCGGAATTGGTTCTCTCGGTCATACCTCACTTGGAAACTGATTAATTCACTTGGAATTTCTCTCGGTCACTCAGAAACATAACCTTCACTCAAAATTTCTCTCAGTCACTCGGAACAGATCCCTTTCTTCACTTGGACAGTCTTATTTCAGACATGATTCACTCGGAAAATGGATAATATCATTAATGGTCTGATAAATTCCATGATTTTACACGAGAATGAAATTTCTGGGATATTACAGACTATCCGCAGGGTATTTTATTTACTTATTACCACTTATAGAACTTTCATACTTCAAAATTTACAAGATTAAGACTGCTACTAAAAACAGGGATGTTACAGGCCCACCCTACAACAGGCTGACCCGCATAGGTTCGCCCCGCAACGGGCTGGCTCGCAAAACCCACTTTGTAAATGGTTGATTTTTTGAACCTGTGTCAGGACCACGAACTCGAGGGCCAACCCTTATATGACTAATTTTTTTTGTTTTCTTTTTCTCCTTTGAAATTGTTGGGCCCAAAACATTCTATTTATGAAACCAAAAACATATATAATTTAACACATTTAATTATCCAAAATCTGAAAAATCCAACCATGATTCATGAATTTAACTCATGACATTGTTTAATTTGTTAGTATTCTTTTATTTGTTAAACTCATGACATAAACTCATGCCATAGTTTCGGACAAGAAATGACATATAGATTCAGACAAGAAGCAAACTACCAAATTATGTCAATGTTAAACTTAAAATAAGAAATGCCAAATTTACCAATTTTAGAGTATTACACACAGACACGATAGCAAATTAGCGAATATCAAACTTCCAAATTATTACAACATTGAATCGGATATGCGGATGGGAAGAAATGCCAAATATCCATGATTTACCTTAAAATCCAAAAATTGGAGCTTCCAAACAAGCATCCATGGCTGCCGAAATATGAAAGAAGAAGAGGGGGAAAGAGGGCTTAAACCCTTGTCTTTAATTAGAGAAGTGGAGGAAGAACAATGGAATCAACTTTTGTCTTTTCCTATGCATGTGAGCTCACGGGAGAGAAATGGAGAAACTGGCATATTTCCTTTTCTAGTTGGTTTTCACGAAGGGGAGGAGAAATGAATTGAAATTTGGGGTTAAAAAATTAAGGGCAATAATGTAACTTCAAACTCATTTTAATTAATCCCGTTTACTTTAATTTTCCTTGTAAATCTTAATTAGGGTGTTACACCAACCATTAACCAACCTTTTATTAAAAACTTTTTTTTCAAATACTAAAAATAATTTTAAATTTTTAAAGGCTGATGTCGTCCTACCCCGTATTTTGGCGGGTTGATGGCGGGACGGGGCGGGTAACCCGCATTGACATCCCTACTAAAAGACAAACTCTATAGTGAAAATGACCCACCTATCTCCATCCAACAAAAAAGAAGGGACCCAATCTATTCAATTCACCTTTCCATCATTTCTTTATTTTGTAAATAGATGAGTTGGATGGATAATATATAGATGAGTTGGACAACTAATGGACTAATGCATTAAATTGACACTCCTAAGCATAGAGTTGGGTATATAGGCCCGCCTTACAACAGGCTGACCCACATAGGTTGGCCCCGCAATGGGCTGGCCCGCAAAACCAACTTTGTAAATGGGTTGATTTTTTTGAACTTGTGTCAGGACCGTGAACCAGCGGGCCAGCCCTTATATGACTAAATTTTTTTGTTTTCTTTTTCTCCTTTGAAATTGTTGGGCCCAAAACATTCTCTTTATGAAACCAAAAACATATATAATTTAACTCATTTAATTATCCAAAATCTAAAAAATACAAACATGATTCATGAAATAAACTCATGACATTGTTTAATTTGTTAGTATTTTTTTATTTATTAAACTCAAGAAATAAACTCATGCCATAGTTTTGAACAAGAAATGCCATATAGATTCAGACAAGAAGCAAACTACCAAATTATGTCATTGTTAAATTTAACATAAGAAATTCCAAATTTACCAATTTCAGATTATTACACACAGTCATAGACACAACAACAAATTAGCGAATAATAAACTTCTAAATTATTACAACATTGAATCGGATATGCGGATGAGAAGAAATGCCAAATTACCATAGATTCAAACATTTAGTAAATAAGAAATGCCAAATATCCATGATTTACCTTAGAATCAAAAAATTGGAGCTTCCAAACAAGCATCCATGGCTGCCAAAATATGAAAGAAGAAGGGAGGAAAGAGGGCTTAAACCCTTGCCTTTAATTAGAGAAGTGGAGGAAGAATAATGGAATCAACTTTTCTCTTTTCCCATGCATGTGAGCTCATGGGAGAGAAATGGAGAAACTGACATATTTCCTTTTCTTGTTAGTTTTCACGAAGGGGAGGAAAAATGAATTGAAATTTGGGGTTGAAAAATTAAGGGCAATAATATAACTTCAAACTCATTTTAATTAATCCCCATTTACTTTAATTTTCCTTGTAAATCTTAATTAGTATGTTACACCAACCATTAACCAACTTCTTATTAAAAACTTTTTTTTTAAATACTAAAAATAATTTTAAATTTTTTAAAGGCTTATGTCGTCCTACCCCGTATTTTGGCGGGTTGATGGCGGGACGAGACGGGTAACCCCTATTCATATCCCTACCAAAAAATAAACTCTATAGTAAAAATGACCCATCTATCTCCATCCAACAAAAAAGAAGGGACCCAATCTATTCAATTCACATTTCCATCGTTTCTTTATTTTGTAAATAGATGAGTTGGATGGATAATATGTAGATGAGTTGGATAACTAATGGATTAATGCATTAAATTGACACCCCTAAGCATAGAACTGGGTAGCTAGCCGTACAATAGGCTGACCCGTATAGGTTGGCCCCGCAACGGGCTAGCCTGCAAAACCAACTTTGTAAATGGGTTGATTTTTTTAAACCTGTGTTAGGACCGCGAACCCGCGGGCCAACATTTATATGACTAAATTTCTTTGTTTTCTTTTTCTCCTTTGAAATTGTTGGGCCCAAAACATTCTTTTTATGAAACCAAAAACATATATAATTTAACGCATTTAATTATCCAAAATTTGAAAAATCTAACCATGATTCATGAAATAAACTCATGACATTGTTTAATTTGTTAGTATTTTTTTATTTGTTAAACTCATGAAAGAAACTCATGCCATAGTTTCGGACAAGAAATGCCATATAGATTCAGACAAGAAGCAAACTACCAAATTATGTCAATGTTAAAGTTAACATAAGAAATTCTAAATTTACCAATTTCAGATTATTACACACAGTCACAGACACAACAACAAATTAGCGAATAACAAACTTCTAAATTATTACAACATTGAATTGGATATACGGATGGGAAGAAATGCCAAATTTACCAATTTCAGAGTATTACACACAGTCACAGACACGACAGCAAATTAGCGAATATCAAACTTCCAAATTATTACAACATTGAATCGGATATGCGGATGGGAAGAAATGCCAAATATCCATGATTTACCTTAAAATCTAAAATTAGAGCTTCCAAACAAGCATCCATGGCTGTCGAAATATGAAAGAAGAAGAGGATGAAAGATGGCTTAAACCCTTACATTTAATTAGAGAAGTGGAGGAAGAACAATGGAATCAACTTTTCTCTTTTCCCATGCATGTGAGCTCGCGGGAGAGAAATGGAGAAACTGGCATATTTCCTTTTCTTGTTGGTTTTCACGAAGGGGAGGAGAAATGAATTGAAATTTGGGGTTGAAAAATTAAGGGATAACTAACCTCTTATTAAATTTTTTTTTCAAAATACTAAAAATAATTTTAAATTTTTTAAAGGCTTATGTCGTCCCACCTCGTATTTTGGCGGGTTGATGGCGGGACATGGCGGGTAACCCGCATTGACATCCCTACTAAAAAATAAACTCTATAGTGAAAATGACCCATCTATCTCCATCCAACAAAAAAGAAAGGACCCAATCTATTCAATTCACCTTTCCACTGTTTTTTATATTGTAAATGGATGAGTTGGATGGATAATATGTAGATGGGTTAGACAACTATTGGATTAATGCATTAAATTGACACACCTAAACATAAAGCATGGTATACGGGCCCACCCTACAATAGGCTGGCCCCGCAAATTTTGTAAATGGGTTGATTTTTTTGAACTTGTGTCAAAACTGTGAACCCGCGGGCCAACCCTTATATGACTAAATTTTTTTGTTTTCTTTTTCTCCTTTGAAATTGTTGGGCCCAAAACATTATCTTTATGAAACCAAAAACATATATAATTTAACTCATTTAATTATCCAAAATCTAAAAAATACAAACATGATTCATGAAATAAACTCATGACATTGTTTAATTTGTTAGTATTTTTTTATTTGTTAAACTCATGAAATAAACTCATGCCATAGTTTTGAACAAGAAATGCCATATAGATTAAGACAAGAAGCAAACTACCAAATTATGTCATTGTTAAATTTAACATATGAAATTCCAAATTTACCAATTTCAGATTATTACACACAGTCACAGACACAACAGCAAATTAGCGAATAATAATCTTCCAAATTATTACAACATTGAATCGGATATGCGGATGGGAAGAAATGCCAAATTACCATAGATTCAAACATTTAGTAAATAAGAAATGCCAAATATCTATGATTTACCTTAAAATCCAAAAATTGGAGCTTCCAAACAAGCATCCATGGCTGCCGAAATGTGAAAGAAGAAGAGGGGGAAAGAGGGCTTAAACCCTTGCCTTTAATTAGAGAAGTGGAGGAAGAACAATGGAATCAACTTTTCTCTTTTCCCATGCATGTGAGCTCACGGGAGAGAAATGGAGAAACTGGATATTTTCTTTTCTTGTTGGTTTTCACGAAGGAGAGGAGATGTGAATTGAAATTTAGGGTTGAAAAATTAAGGGCGATAATGTAACTTTAAACTCATTTTAATTAATCCCTATTTACTTTAATTTTCCTTGTAAATCTTAATTAGGATGTTACACCAACCATTAACAAACCTCCTATTAAAAACTTTTTTTTAAAGACTAAAAATAATTTTAAATTTTTTAAAGGCTTATGTCGTCCCACTTCGTAATTTGGCGGGTTGAGAGCGGGGCAGGGTGGCTAACCCGCATTGACATCCCTACTAAAAAACAAACTCTATAGTGAAAATGACCCATCCATTTCCATTCAATAAAAAAGAAGGGACCCAATCTATTCAATTCACTTTTCCACTGTGTCTTTTTTTTCTAAATGGATGAGTTGGACTGATAATATGTAGATGAGTTAGACAACTAATGGATTAATGCATTAAATTGACACCCCTAAGCATAGAGCTAGGTATACGGGCCTGCCCTACAACAGGCTGACCCGCATAGGTTGGCCCCGCAACGGGCTGGTTCGCAAAACCCACTTTTTAAATGGGTTGATTTTTTGAACTTGTGTCAGGACCGCGAACCCGCAGACCAACATTTATATGACTAAATTTTTTGTTTTCATTTTCTTCTTTGAAATTGTTGAGCCCAAAACATTCTTTTTATGAAACCAAAAACATATATAATTTAACGCATTTAATTATCCAAAATCTGAAAAATCCTACCATGATTCATGAAATAAACTCATGACATTGTTTAATTTGTTAGTATTTTTTATTTGTTAAAGTTATGAAATAAACTCATGCTATAGTTTCAGACAAGAAATGCCATATAGATTCAGACAAGAAGTAAACTACCAAATTATGTCAATATTAAAGTTAACATAAGAAATGCCAAATTTACCAATTTCAGAGTATTACACACAGTCACAGACACAACAATAAATTAGCGAGTAGCAAACCTCTAAATTATTACATCATTGAATCAGATATACGGATGAGAAAAAATGCCAAATTACTGTAGATTTAAACATTTAGTAAATAAGAAATGCCAAATATCCATGATTTACCTTAAAATTTGAAAATTGGAGCTTCCAAACAAGCATCCGTGGCTGTCGAAATGTGAAAGAAGAAGAGGGGGAAAGATGGCTTAAACCCTTGCCTTTAATTAGAGAAGTGGAGGAAGAACAATGGAATTAACTTTTCTCTTTTGCCATGCATGTGAGCTCGCGGGAGAAAATTGAGAAACTGGCCAATTTACTTTTCTTGTTGATTTTCATGAAGGGGAGGAGAAATGAATTGAAATTTTGGGTTGAAAAATTAAAGGCAATAATGTAACTTCAAACTCATTTTAATTAATACCCATTTACTTTAATTTTCCTAGTAAATCTTAATTAGGATGTTACACCAACCATTAACCAACCTCCTCTTAAAAACTTTTTTTCAAATACTAAAAATAATTTTAAATTTCTTAAAGGCTTATGTCGTCCTACCCCGTATTTTGGCGGGTCGATGGCGGGACAGAGTGGGTAACCCGCATTGACATCCCTACTAAAAAACAAACACTATAGTAAAAAGGACCAATCCATCTCCATCCAACAAAAAATAAGGGACCCAATCTATTTAATTCACCTTTCCACCATTTTTTTATTTTGTAAATTGATGAGTTGGATGGATAATATGTAGATGGGTTGGACAACTATTGGATTAATGCATTAAATTGACACCCCTAAGCATAAAGCTGGGTATACGGGCCCACCCTATAACAGGCTGACCCGTATAAGCTGGCCCTGCAACGAGCTGGCCCGTAAAATCCATTTTGTAAATGGGTTCATTCTTTTGAACTTGTGTCAAGACTATGAACCCGCGGGCCAACCCTTATATGACTAAATTTTTTTGTTTTCTTTTTCTCCTTTGAAATTGTTGGGCCCAAAACATTCTCTTTATGAAACCAAAAACATATATAATTTAACTTATTTAATTATCCAAAATCTAAAAAATCCAATCGTGATTCATGAAATAAACTCATGACATTATTTAATTTATTAGTATTTTTTTATTTGTTAAACTTATGAAATAAACTCATGCCATAGTTTTGAACAAGAAATGCCATATAGATTCAGACAAGAAGCAAACTACCAAATTATGTCAATGTTAAAGTTAACATAAGAAATTCCAAATTTACCAATTTCAGATTATTACACACAGTCACAGACACAACAGTAAATTAGCGAATAATAAACTTCTAAATTATTACAACATTGAATCGGATATGCGGATGGGAAGAAATGCCAAATTACCATAGATTCAAACATTTAGTAAATAAGAAATGTCAAATATCCATGATTTACCTTAAAATCCAAAAATTGGAGCTTCCAAACAAGCATCCATGCCTGCCGAAATGTGAAAGAAGAAGAGGGGGAAAAAGGGATTAAACCCGTGCCTTTTAATTAGAGAAGTGGAGGAAGAACAATGGAATCAACTTTTCTCTTTTGCCATGCCTGTGAGATCGCGGGAGAAAGATTGAGAAACTGGCCAATTTCCTTTTCTTGTTGGTTTTCACGAAGGGGAGGAGAAATGAATTAAAATTTTAGGTTGAAAAATTAAGGGCAATGATGTAACTTCAAACTCATTTTAATTAATACCTTTTTACTTTAATTTTCCTTGTAAATCTTAATTAGGATATTACACTAACCATTAACCAACCTCCTATTAAAAACTTTTTTTTTCAAATACTAAAAATAATTTTAAATTTTTTAAAGGCTTATGTCGTCCTACCCCGTATTTTGGGGGGTCGATGGCGAGATGGGGTGGGTAACCCGTATTGACATCCCTACTAAAAAAGAAACTCTATAGTGAAAAGGACCAATCTATCTCCATCCAACAAAAAAGAAGGGACCCAATCTATTCAATTCACCTTTCCATTTATTTTGTAAATGGATGAGTTGGATGGATAATATGTAGATGGGTAGGACAACTAATGGATTAATCTATTAAATTGACACCCCTAAGTGTAGAGCTGGGTATACGGGCCTGCCCTATAACAAGCTGACCCACATAGGTTGGCCCCGTAATGAGTTGGCCCGCAAAACCCACTTTGTAAATGGGTTAATTTTTTTGAACCTGTGTCAGGACCGTGAACTCGCGGGCCAACATTTATATGACTAAACTTTTTTGTTTTCTTTTTCTCCTTTGAAATTGTTGAGCCCAAAACATTCTTTTTATGAAACCAAAACATATATAATTTAACACATTTAATTATCCAAAATCTGAAAAATCCAACCATGATTCATGAAATAAACTCATGACATTGTTTAATTTGTTAGTATTCTTTTATTTGTTAAACTCGTGACATAAACTCATGCCATAGTTTCAGATAAGAAATGCCATATAGATTTAGACAAGAAGTAAACTACCAAATTATGTCAATGTTAAACTTAAAATAAGAAATGCCAAATTTACCAATTTTGAAGCTTTACACATAGTCACATACACATCAATATATTAGCAAATAACAAACTTCCAAATTATTACAACATTGAATCGGATATACGGATGGAAGGAAATGCCAAATTATCATAGATTCAAACATTTAGTAAATAAGAAATGGCAAATTACCAAAAGCCGATCTAGAGAGTAGTGATGAGAAGTGTGAACTATGGTGATGAGAAGCAGAGAGAGAGAGTGGTGCTTGTCAAACTGAAAACAACAAAAGAGAGAGATGCAGAGAGAGAGCCAGAGACGAATCAGTCGATTATGAATCTTGACTCAGACATCGTGCGTGACCATCGATGAGCGAGCGAAAGGCAAGCAGAGAAAGAGAGCAAAGGCAATTGTCTGAGGTGTGACAGCTTTTCAAATCTGAGAGAAGAAGATACGAGAGTTTTTTTAGGGTTTCTTTCTTAGAATTTTTTAATATATATTTTTTATTTTTTCTTGGCCACGAACTCGTGGGCTAGTCCCATTTTAAACCGCAGGTAATATGGTTCTAACCCGTGAGCCCGCTTTTTAAATGGTTCAATTTTTTTGACCCACAAACTGCATAAAGAGTAATTAAACGGATAGGCCCGCAGATCCGGACCCGTATGCCCTACTATACCTAAGCATGAGATATCTGTAGGCATGACAACAGGGCGGTTTGGGGATAGGTTCAACGCCTACCATTCCCATGCCCGTTATCCTATACCCTAATCGTTCCCGTCCTCTATCCCCGATCCCCGTTAGGGGAGATAAAATGACTTTCGTCGCCGTCCCTGTTTAGGATCGGGGAAACCCGTGCCCGTTTTTATAAAAAATTTCCTTATTAAGTATTTTAAAAGTTGTTGTATCTACAAAATTATTAAAAATTTTACATACAATAATAAAAATAGTAATAAATAAGCTTGGACCCAATTATTAAACATTGTCTAATAAATTATCTCTAGCAATATATATATAGTAAGAGTATTAAGTAATTTAAGTATATTAGGGCGAAGAAGGGGACGGGGGCAGGGTGGATACTAGTTTTACCATCTTCGCCCCCACCCAACTTTTACCTACCGAGTAAAAACCGTCTCCGCCCCCGAAACCCGAAAAAGGGAAAAACCCACTCAAACGGGGGTGGTGCGGTGCGATTACCCGCAGGGATGAATCTTTTTGCCATGCCTAGATATCTAGCCCAGATTTTACTCTCATACCATTATAAAACGGCCCTGTTTTAATGTTTTAAAATCTGAGCATTTTGTCTGCCAAAAAAAATCTGAGCATTTTTTCAAAACTAAATCCCAAAATTAAAAAGAAATATAAGTAACATTTGTTTTGTTTTTTAGTTTTCAAAACAGAAAACATAAATAAATAAATTTGAAAAAGAGTTTTATAAACTAAGTTCCTATTCAAGCTGATTTACATGTTTAAGTTTTTTAAAATCAAAAGGATAATTTCAAAACTTAGCAACTTTTTATGGTTCTGGAATGTAGTCTTCAATTGTTTTAGAAATGTATTAAAAAGGAATCAGAATTATTTTATTTAAACAATTTCTTTTTTTAAAATTGTATTTCAAAACAAAAACTTGCAATTATCCCAAATGAGTAACTAATCAAACAATTTCTTAAACTCTAAAATCTATTTCTGAAAACTAAAAAGATAAATTAAAATCCATAATCAAACAATGCCTAAACTATTTATTTTTCAAACTAGTTTGTTTTGTATTGTAATTTGGTCTTGAAACTAGTTTGGATTCAAATTATTTTCTAAAACGGTAAAAAACCAATTTCAAAAAGTGGTTTTGTATTCAATTTTAACCCAAACCATTTTTTATCCTTAAGAGGTAGTTTATAAGCTTGGGATGTTGCTGCAACACCCTGGAGCCAACTTGCAAATCCTAAGATAATTACTGTCACCATATAAAATTTCTTGGATAACTTATTTTTCGCATGGTAATTATCAAGTGATTTTAGAATCTGATTCCAGAGGTTACTAATAAAATATCAGAGTGCGTAACTTTTTACATAATTAACTTCTTATTATTATATATAATATCAGATTTCGATACATATTATATTTTTACAACAGGTACATAGATTTTATAAAATATAAAGATATAAAACACCAAAACATAACATACAGATACGCAATACAGCCAAGGTAGCTACGCAAGCAAGTATCATCATCAAAAGTCTTCATAGTTCTTCCTCATCAAGCATCATCCAATTAGTCACATATCTTCCTAATTAAACACTAAAGGGTTGCCACAAGTAACATAAAGAGTGAGATAAAATATAAAATAAATAAAAATTAAATTAGAACATACACAAATACAATTAGGCTGCTATGCGATGTAGATGCCAAACAAGTGTTTTGTATTGTACTTATGTTATTATATTCCATTATTTTATATGATTAAAAATGCATAATGGATCCATTCTGATGGGAACATAGGCAGTAATTTCCAATAATAACAATTTTACAGATATCCAACTGAAACCACGCCTCATAATGCAACACCAACATCGGATAACAGCATAATAATATCAATAACAGGTGTTGCGGGACCCCCTTTAAGGAAACACTGCTCAACCCTTAAGACGGTCGTGGTATAAAACCACCACAGGGGTCTGTTGCTCAACAGAGCGCGTTCCCCCATCGGGAACCTCCTTAAAGAACCCCCTGCGGATCCTTTGAACGACCGATGCATATGATGCATGAATGCATTAGATCTGAATTAAATTATCAAAGTTCCTTATATTATTAATCTTAACAATGAAATTATCATAACAATTAAATTATGATATATCATAATCCAAAGAATATGGAAACACATTTTCCATAATATCTATTAATATATCACAATTCAAAGAATATGAAAACACATTTTTCATAATATCTATTAATATAACACAATTCATAGAATAGGGAAACACATTTTTCATATTAATATTATAAAATTGTACTACTAAAATAATTTAAAAACAGAATTTTTTTCCTTTAAATATGTTTAAATAAACTTCTGAAATTAATTTAATTAATCATATATATTTATTTCAAGATAAAATCTCAAGGATAACTAAAAATCCATTATTTAATAATAATTTTGATTTACATTAAAAATATCATTATTTTAAGTTTTTAATTTATTTACATAAATGCCACCACTTCTGATTTAATTACAAAAATACCACCACTTCTGATTTAATTACAAAAATGCTACCCCTTCTGATTTAATTACAAAAATACCATTGCTTCTGGTTTTTAACATCGGCTGTAAATATCTGTTGTTAATGAGGTCTGATTTGTAGAAAACGAAAATAACATCTCTGATTTGTTATTTTTGGTGTTTTATCACTTTTAATTATAAATTAAACATACCAATTGATTCCAAATCACGATACAACATCAGAAGCATATCATATATCATATTTTATATCAATTAACACTAATTTCATAACTTACTTCTATGTTTTATTGTTGCGTTTTGTTTCCGTTTAGTCTCATTTTAAGTCTGAATTATGAAATAAAAATATCCCTGTAACCGGAATCAAATTTCCTATTTTCTAAAATTTATTTCTTATTTTTCTAAGAAAATTTAATTTTTAATGTTTAATTACCAATTTAAATTTAATTATAAAAATTAGGTTGTGACAGCTGCCATCTTAGACCTTTTCCATTTAATTGCATATTGTTCTCCTGAATAAAAACTTTTAAGAAGAATTCTTCTGCTGAATAAAACTTTTCACATGATGGCACTATGTATATAACTAAGTATTAAAACAATTTTATCTTTACGGGAATGTGACTATCTCAGGGCGTATCTCTCCCTTGTTTTCCTACAAATTTTGACATTGGTGGACACAAAAACTAGAAAGGTATGTGATTTTAAACAGTTTAATCCGATCATGGGAGGACTCTGCACACATAAAACACATAACCTAACCCAGGATAGGAAAAATGATGGATGTAAAGTTTTCATTGTCAAAAGAAGAATACTGGGCTTCAAATGAAGGAATAACAGAGTAGCAATTCCTAAATTACTCTTCAGCAGATGTAACTGAGTAGCACCTTAATAATCCTTTTGGTACACTATTAAGTTAACCAAGTTTCGTTTTACATACAGGATCAACTGTTATAATTTGTTTAAGAAACATTATGAGGTTGGTTGAGTAGCAGAGATTTTTTCATCCTTCTCACCAACCACGTTTGGTAGCTCCAACTAGGAATCAAAGAGGCACTAAGTATTTAAGATTAAAATCATATCAAACCTGAGCTTATCTTTATTTTACTACTCATAATCATCATTTTTTGGTCTTTTTAATCTTAATGGTTGCAGCTATGGAAGATAGCCCAACCTGCAACAACATCCAAGCTAAGTGGTTCGATCAACTATAAAACGAATCGACATCGCGCTCACTCTTAACCTACCTTCTTAGTTGTTAAACAAAGATTTAGGTATCAAATGGTGACGTGTTTTCGACAAGCGTAAATCAAATCAAATGAAACCACCGTTTAGGGATTTTGATCTCTAATTGGGGAATAGGGATTTAGAAAATCAAAGCTCTCAAGTCTTGCCTCTTAGTGATTGATTTTGGGTTCAGTTAACGTAAAAGTGAACTAAATTTCCAAAAAAGAAAGAGGAAACAAACACACTAATGCACTTGAAAGAACCTTAAAGGATCCGAATTTGTATGAAATCATTGATTATGAAACAATAAATGGCAAACACGGAGAATGGCATACAGAAATGAAAAATTACCTGACTCTGAAATTGCATTTCACTCCACTCGGAACCTCACAAGCACAAGACGCTGCTTCTCTTCATACTTGCTCGCTTCCTTTCCGTGCTCATAACTATTATGATTGAAGAAAATATACCATTTTTTCTATGTCACCATTTGTAGATTTTTTTCCTTTTTTTCAACAAATATAAAGAGGGAACAGAAAGACAAATTTAATTATTCATAATTATTTTGCTTGATTTATATAAAATATATGAGAAAATGTTTTTTTATTTTATATAAAATAAAAGACAATATTAATATTCGTAGCTGTCTACAATAACATCAAACACTTACGTGGTTAGTTTAGTAAGTTGGTCTAGTTAGTTTCCATGTTCATCATTGTGAAACACATAAGTCCTTACCGTAAGCATGCGTTAAACGTTTGTTAGAGGTAGATGAAGTGTGATGTTAAGTGTCTACATATGCATCAACGACGTCATTTTGGCCATAAAAACCCAACGACGTTGTTTTGCCATCAAACCCTTAATTAATTTCATTTTCTTTTATCTCGCATACCTCTTGTACACATCTCTATGTTTTCATCTTCTCCTCTTGTCACATTTTCTTCTCCTGTAGCGAACCTCCCATTTCTTCTCAAGCTTAAGGCGAAGCCACCATGGAAGGTAGCATCGTCCTCATCATCCAGCCAACCTCGACTCTGGCTCCAAAGCTAGGAAATGTCACAACGTCATTGCCATTGTGGCAACCCACTAGCCCTGTGTGTATTCCATATAGTGAACAACCCGAATTGTCAATTCTAAAGATGTGCACGACTCTAGGGGAAGACAATATGATTTCTTTGCTTGGGTCTAGGGTTGGGAGTTAGTACTTCATGAGGAAGAATAAAGGAACACGCTTAACAAAGATGGAGGAAGTGATTTTAGGGCACAAATGTGATGTTCATAGGGATGTTTGTGAAGCTATGACCCAAGTTATACGCAACAAAGAAGATAAATGGCAAATGCAAATGGAATCGTTGGTGAAGAAAGGGTGTATGGAATCCTAGCAGGAAATATGAAAGTTGAAGATGGTTTTGGTTACTCAAAGTGTTCTAATTTTCTTTTTTGTAATAGGGCTTCTGATCATGATGATGAAAGTGTAACGGGGATCTTGGTTTCCAGTTTGTAATGGTTTTTCACTGTGAGCATGTGTTTGTAGTCGTTTCACAGTTATAAAATGCAAAAAATAACTTTGTTCCATTTTGTTCCAAATCATTTTGTTACAAACCATTTAAAAGCACAGATTTAGAGAGAAGAAAAAGAGAAATTTAAGTGTAAGAATATAAAGTGAGAAAATTAAAAGAAAAAATTGGAGAGTAAAAAAAGATAAACTAAAATGTAAGAATATGGAGCAAGAAAATTAAAAAAAAATTAAAAGAAAAAATTTGGAGCGTAAAAAAAGAAATTAAATACAAATATGGAGAGAAACTAGAAGAAAAAATTTAGAGAAGAAAAGAAATTAAAGTATAAGAATATAAGTGAGAAAATAAAAAAATAATTAAAAGAAAAATTAGAGTGTAAAAAAAGAGAAATTAAAATATAAGAATATGAAGGGAGAAAATAGAAAAAGAACTAAAAGAAAAAATTTGAAGGGTTAAAAAAATTAAATGAAAAAATATGGAGACAATAAAAGAAAAGGTTTAGAGGGAAAAAATGAAAGTGTAAGAATATAAAATATAAAGTGAGAAAATAAAAAAGAAATTTAAAAAAATAACATTACTTTTTAAATGGATGGTTAAATATCCATCCATAAGAAAGATGTTATAGGATGAATTAGGTGGATTTAGTTAATTAAGCTTATAGATTGAATGAATATTTTAAGGGTTTTAGATGAATCATAAAGTGATTAATGAATGAATTTTGTCCATCAAATAAAATTTAACTTAAACTTTATCCAAACCATTCATTTGACACCCCTAAAAGGTAGCATGACAATATTGCTTATTTAATTTAATATTATATACATTATTTGGTTGTTTTTCTTTTTGCTATAGTTGATTTTTTATTTCTTGTTCTTTTAATCTGTCAGATTATACTGCCTAGGTGCCTACTAAAGGTCTAGAGATCAAGTATATTCAGAAGGGTATGTTTATGTTTTTTTTTTAAATTAGAATGAATGGTATCTTAGTTTGATTGATGTTGTTAGAGTGGTTATTGATTTTTATGATAGTAGATTTTGAATTTGACCCCTGGGTTTAAAAAATGAAGACTCACTACTAATATTTTTAAAAGTTAAAATATCAGAAAAACCTTTGTTAAAACACTAATCATAAAAAGAAATAAGATTCTAAATTTGGGAGTACAGGTGATGTCACCCCCGAGGTCTTCTGGACCCGAATCCCGATATAATCAAGATAAATTAATAAAAATGCGAATAAATTTTTCATATTTAAAATATTTCAAAACACCTCAATGATTACATCAAAACTCGAACCACAGAAAACCAAAGAGTAAGATTTGATAATTTGTAACTGGATCGTAAAATAAATCGCCCATCAGTGTATACAAAAATAATAGAGTTTACAGCGAAAGAAGAATATGTATACAGGGCACACACCTAGTCCCATATATGAAGATATGAGAAAAGACTCGGCAAAGCATGCAAGCATACAACACAAGCCTATTAGGCAACAATCCATCCTATACATAAGTAATAAACATGCATTACCTAAATTGTATATATTTATATGGTCATGCAACATACATCTCTAATATCCATATTCCATAATTGACCACATTCAATTCTATCTCAATATCATGTATCATCGACATCTATACATTCCCAAAATGGCTACATGCCTAACGTCACTATATTTATCAAATGGGTATGAATTCCAATACCTTAAATATCAATATATCATTCACATATATGGCCATTTACAATACATCCACCAATATCAATAGTCATCACATCATTATATACATGTTATTCACAATGAAATAATTTACATCCGCTGCCGGCCAAGGCATTCCATTACCACTATTTACCTTCACCAAAGCTTTACTTTTAAAATATCCTTATCCCATGATATTCCTGCATCAATGCTAAAAATGGACAACATGGGAGAGTGAGTTATACATTTCAAATGACGAATTTGAATACAATTGAGATTATATGCATATGCATATTAACATCATGTATGCTTTGCTAAAATTATCAACAATCATCATAATCTATTCATTTCAACAATATACATATAATGTATTCATCCATCAATTCATAGCAAAGCAATCACATATATGTGAACACCTCTTTTGGTCCGGTCCAAGTGGAATAAATCTTTTTATACTGAATTCCAATTCAGAATGGTCAAATCTGAATAGAATAACTTAAAAATGATCAGATCCGAGCAAGATGACCCTGATGGGAGCATTGCCGAGTGGAGTATGTCCCTGTTGAAGAGAAATCCGAGTGAAATGACTCAGATTGGAGCAAATCTGAGTGAAATGACTCAGATTGGAGCAAATCCGAATGAAATAACTTAAGGAATGATCAAATCCGAGTGAAATGACTCAGATTGGAGCATTACCGAGTGGAATATGTCCCTGTTGAAGAGAAATCCGAGTGAAATGACTCAAAAAGGATCAAATCCGAGTAGAATCACTCAGAATGATTCAGTTCCGAGTGAAATACTTCCCTGTTGAAGGTGAATCCGAGTGGAAGGCTCCCTGTCATGCCATTCTGAGTGATACTCTGCTGAAGGATGAATGCTGAGAAGGATTGCTCTTTGATTGCAATAAATCCGAGTGAAATATAGCCCTACTGAAGTTAAATCCGAATGAAAGCTTCTGATTGACACTGATCTGAGTGAAAACAAGTCTGAGTGAATTAAAATCCGACTCGAGGTGTATATGGAAGAACATATTTTGATTGAAAAAAAAGCCTTTCCGAGTGAAAATTGCCAAATGCTGAGTAAGGAATAAAACCGGGTCCGAATGAATACATCCAAGGGTTAGATTCTGAGTAGTTAGATTCTGACTGAAGAAGAGTACGACTCAGTCTATCTTCTGAGAGGAAAGAGAACCGAGTCCGAGTGAATATTTGCCGAGTGAGCCATTTCACAATCATTTCCGTGTCCTTTTCAGTCAGATTTCCGAGCCAATCTTCACTCATCCTTCAAATAAGGGCCGATTGAACCATTTGCCCAATACCGAGTCATCACTCTTCAAACCAATTCTGAGTCGTCCTTCTTCAAACCTTTCCGAGCCCATTTCCGAGACCCTTTACACTCAACCTCCGAGTCCTCCTTTACAATCAACTTCTGAGTCGCCTTTACATTCAACTTCCGAGTCTTTCTCTTCGATTTTCAATCGGCTCCGAGTCCTTCTTTACCCATTTTCGAGTCATTTTTATGAACTTCCAAGTCATCATTCTCTCCTAATTCTGAGTCATTTTTATCAGTTCTGAGTCAATCTTTGATCGGTTTTTGAGTGATACTTTTCAGTCAGTTCTTGGTCAATCTTTAATCATTTCTGACTCAGTTTTTACCAATTCCGAGCCAGTCTTCAGTTGGAACCGAGTGATACTTCACTCAGTCAGCCCTCTTCAAACCAATTCCGTGTCAGCCCTCCTTAAATCACTTCCGAGCCACCATTTGTACCACTTCCGAGTCATCTTTCACCCATCTCCGAGTCATCCTTTAGCCAATTCCGAGTCATCCTTTCACCCATTTCACACATCTCAGTACCGAGTGACCCACTTTTCACTCAATTCCGAGTAATCCTTTGATCGTTTCCGAGTGCTCTTCAGGTCTTTCGCCCAAGCGATTCTTGTTACGCTCAAGCGAGAATGGGAATCCGAGTCAGTTTTCACTCGGTTCTGACTGAATGTTCCAATCGGAATTTCTTTGATTGCCCACTCAATCCAATTGCACAACACCAACATAATTTCATTCGGTCTTTAGCATAAAAGGGGCCTTTTCCACTCGGATTTAGGAAGCAATGTGAAGACCGACCCTTTTTTTTCCACTTAGAATTGACTCCCAATGTGGATGAATGCTGACTGAGAGGCTGATCCGAGTTATTTTCACTCGGAATTCTACCATTCTCACTCGGATTTTCACCATCCTCTCTCAGATTTCCACCCAGCTCCCTCTGTTCGTCCGTGCTGACTTGGATTCCACCACCCAAGTGGATCCAGGAATCCTGGGGGTGGTAGACAGGCGCGGAAGTGAGGGGAATTAAAAATTCCCACTCAGCCGTTGTCCCCCACTTCACTCTGAATGGAAGTGTGAGTTGGTTTTCCACTCTGAGTGGAAGCCTGAGCTGGCCTTCCACTCAGACAAGCCTATAAATAGGCAAGGGTTGAAGCACCAAGGGAGGCACGTATTTTTAGAGGAAAAACTCTGCCTAAGCCTTGGTTCTCTTACACCTACTCCGTCCCTCTCACTTCACCCTCACCCTCACCCCCTTCCTTAAACTCATACCAACAGTCCCTCAAACTCACTCTCCTCCAATATCGTCTTCCCTCCCACTCAACAGCACCTCACCTAGCACTTTCGTACTCCCTCTAATTCCCCTTTCCCTCTCGGATCAGCTTTCCTGCTCCATCATCACTCGGTTTTGCTCAATTTTCACCCGGTATTCCTCTTATCACTCTGATTTTACTATTTTTACTCAGTGTTCCTTATTTTTTATTCGGATCTTTCGTTGTTCCACTCGGATTTGACTATTTTCACTTGAATTTTCATTTTTCCACTCGGATCTTTCCAGTTTCACTCGGCTTTCCCTGTTTTCACTCGGATTTTCATAGTTTCACTCGGTTTTCTTATTTTTCACTCGATTTTCTTATTTTTCACTCTTTTTTTTTCATTTTTTTACACTCGATTTTCTTTTCTCCCACTCAGTTTTCACTCATTTTTTTTCTTTTCTTCCCTTTTCTGAACTTACTGTCTCCTTTTCTCTCTTGTAGCTTCTGCTACCTTTCTTTTTTTTGCTTTGTACTAAAAATATAATAAAGGAAATAAATGTTTCCTATGTTTTCTTTCTAGTTTAAATAAAAATCAAAATAAATCATTCTTAGTCAGTGTCGTACGGAAAATACTTCCGTCTACACCACCTTTATAGGATTCGTACACGTGCGAAGAACTTCGCCTTGTATGGGTTCCTCACCATAATGATTCCCATCAACATTTCCTTAATCTTTTTCCTAAATAAAAAAAAACTTTTAAAGAACTACGTGACCCTGATTTCTCGAAAGTTCGAGAATACGTAGGAGCGGGAAATAGTTCCTGTCGGGCTCATCTTTCTTTATTTAATTTTTAGAGTTTCCATTTCTTTGTCTTGCTATCAAAAAAAGGTGGAGCGAGATTAATTTGGACGAGACGTCCTGTTAATCTCATATTTTTTTAAAATACTTTTTTTTAAAAAAAAAGAAGGAGCAAGGTTAATTTAGACGAGACGTCTTGTTAATCTCATATTTTGTAGTATTTCTTTAAAAGGAGGAGCGAGATTAATTTGGATGAGACGTCCTGTTAATCTCATATTTCTTAAATATCTCTTTTTTAAAAAAAAGGTGGAGCGAGATTAATTTGGACGAGACGTCCTGTTGGTCTCATGTAAATATTTTGTGTGGATTTTTGTTTATTTTTTTGTTGTTTATTTTGTCGTTCCATACATTTTTCTTTTCATGAAGAAGTTAAAATAATTATTGGGCTAATTATAATGCACGCTATCAAATTTAGGTAACCGTTTTTATAACGGACAGTTGTGAGGTGCTAATACCTTCCTCACCTGTAATCAGACTCCCGAATCATGGAATTTCATTTTTATAACTAGTGCTTTAACGAAAGGTTTTTCCAGTATTTTATCCTAAAAAATATTGGTGGCGACTCCCTGTTTATTTTTAAAATCGTTTCGAGGGTCGGCCGCGCCGCCGCGATCCCGGTCGCGACAGATGGCGACTCCGCTGGGGAACTTAGAGAGTCAAGCCAGTCAATTTGATAGCGCATGTTTTAATTAGCATATTAAATATTTAACTTCTTCTTTTATTTTATTTCCTTGTCAATGTTTAGTTTCTGTTTTGTTTGTATTCTATCATTATGTTCTGTAAATATCTGTGTGATCATTGAACCCTAGGGTAGTCGACTTTATTTTGTTGCTCTGTGTTTGTTCTATGTGCAAGATGAATAAGGTACAGGTATTGAATGCCTCTTTCACACACTACACTCACAATTTGCACACACTTTTGAGTGGGACCCTATACCCGGGCCCAAATAAAACTTAAGATTAGGGGAGGTTGATAGCGGAGCCATTTGGGATGTACTTCCTGTCTGGTTACCGTGAGAATCTCAGCTAGAGTTCGACTTATTCATGGTGCCCACACTTAGTGTACTTCTTACTATTTGTGGTCAACATCATGAGTAGGATCTTGGCTCTAGTGACCTTTAGAAGTTTTAAAACAAGCCACCTAATGCGAGGTATCACTGATAGATGAACTTTAGAACCATAAGGAGACCTTCAGAAAAACCCACCTTAAGACACAAAGGGGCAAACTTTACTTCTATTTTTTCTCATTCTCACTTTCCCTTCTGATCGAAATTGAGGGACCACTTGCCTGTTTATTGGATTACTTTTTTCAAAAAAATGACCTACTTTTAACCAGTGATCCTTTAATAGGAAGGTGGTCCTTTCCTTTTATATTTGCTTAAGTCTTAGGATCTTGAGTTACGAATTTTCTGAATCATCAAAAAAAAGAGCCAAAAATTTTAACAAAAAAAAAGATATAAAAAAAATCAAAAAAATCAATTCTTTTTTTTGTTTTAACAATGATCAGAAAATTCATAGCTCACATGATCCTTGACTTGACACAAGTTTTGTCAAATCGTAACCCCCTAAATACAAAAATGTTTTCAAGAAAGTTACTAGGGGAGTATCGATTTGCAAAACACGTCATTTCCTGATGACTCTTTCTCTCATTTCTTTCTATTCTCACCGGAAGCTATTCAGAGCTTAACGATTACCCTTGAGCAAGATATGGAAATTAACGTAGGATCAAACCTTTAAGAGAAGGGTCATGGTTCCCTGAGCTAGAAATAGCTAAACTTGAGGCTCTTATTGCATTTCAGAATGAAAGATTTTTTTGTCTTCATAACTATCCCGTATTAATTTCCATGTTTACCATACCTAGTACTTTTGAACGATAAGTTCTAAGGAATGGTCAAAGGATACTCGCCAAAGCCAGTGATTGCTTCCCATGACATTCTCCTTCTTTCTATTTCTATCTGACATTTCTTGTTTTTCTTTCACCTGACACTGAAACACAGACGTCACGGGTAGGCATCCTTACCAAACCCGACTTCAAAGGAAACTCATGGCTGAGGCAGAAGCTGTTGAGGGAGACTTTAGGACTGAGTTCGATCAGCTGAAAGAGCGAGTAGCAGAGTTAACTAAACTCTTAGAAAAGAAACTCACAGAAGGAGCCTCCTCTGCAGGTGTTGAGGACAGCCAACAGCAGCCTGTCACCGCACCACCCCCATTGGTTCTGACCCAGCAAGAACCCAACTACCTAACACAACGACACCCCCTCTCACTATTCATGTCGGAGGACCTAACCCTGCCATTAAGACCCAGCCACCCTACGGCCAGTCTTATGCACAACAGCATACATTTGTTGGTCTTGACGATAATCCAGTACCTTTTCCACTTTATGGCCTACCACCGGGGTATTATCCCCCACTCACTAACCAACAAGACACCCAAGACCAGCAAGCAGTGAATCCTCACGCTTCATACCCCACCCAGCCAAATATGCCGCTACCACTTCACCAAACCCAAAACACGCAGACCCATGACCCACAAATCCACCAAATCCAAAATACACAAGCCCCGATGGCTCAGCCAACTTGCAACGCACAAGCCCAAAACACACAAGCCCAGATGAGCCAGCCGACTTATGCTGTACAAACTATGGCCCAACCCCAAGGACCCTCACTAAATACAGGCCTAATGAACCAGTCCCATGTGTTGCCTCCGTTCAACCAGCCACTCGGCTATCCATACGGATACGCAACTACTTATATAACCAATCTCCAAGATACAACCCGCATGATGAACTCGGTAAGTGGTCATATCACGGTCGCAGCTCCCCAAAAGGAAAAGATAGAAATCCTAGAGGAGCGTTTGAGAATGATGGAAGGCGCAGGAGGTTTCGGACTGATAGATGCTTCTGAACTATGCCTAGTCACAGATGTTGTCCTCCCGCCTAAATTCAAGATGCCAGACTTTGACAAGTATCGAGGAATGACTTGTCCAAAGAACCATCTCACGATGTACTGTCGAAAGATGGCATCTTACTCTTCTAACGACCAGCTGTTGATTCACTGCTTCCAAGATAGTCTGGCGGGGGCTGCTCTTACATGGTATGCTCACCTTGAGCGGAACCATATTCGTTGTTGGAAGGACCTGGCAGATGCCTTTCTTAGACAATACAAGTATAACATGGATATGGCACCCAACATGGTTCAGTTACAGAATATGTTGAAGAGGGATAGTGAGACATTTAAGGAGTATGCCCAACGATGGAGAGAGACAGCGGCACAAATGGATCCCCCATTGTCGGAAAAAGAGATAATCGCAATGTTTATTGACACACTCCCATCACCTTTCTATGGCAAGATGATTGGTAGTGTTTCATCTAATTTCTTCGACATTGTGACTATTGGGGAAAGGGTGGAGAGCGGAATACGAACAGGAAAAATCACCCAGGGCCCATCTGGGGCAAACATGACAAGAAAGCCGACGCCTGGGAAAATGGATGGAGAAACTAATTCCATCTCTTCTAATCAAAAGATGGCCCCGCCGAGACAATTCGTCCTTACCATGATTCAAGCTCCCAATCCTTATGTGGCTGCTGCCGCCTAGGGCCCAACAGCTTATACTCCCCACTCCCGTCCGCCCATGGTAAGAGCACCAATGTCGCAACCCATGACATACCATCACCCGCAACAAGCGATTCGACCACCCAATCATGATCAGAACACAAGGAATCCCAACAATGAGCGCACCCCTGTGCAGTTCGATCTAATTCCCATAACATACACTAAACTTTTACCAATCCTCATTTAAAAGGGTCTGGTAGCTCCATGCCCCATGAGGCCGTTGCAACCTCCTTACCCAAGGGGGTATAACCCAAATGCTCATTGTGATTACCATGCTGGGGCACCAGGGCATTCTACAGAAATTGCATGGCTTTGAAATATAAAGTGAGAGATTTGATCAAAGCCGACTGGATTAATTTTTGGGAAGGAATCCCTAACGTGACCATAAATCCCCTACCCAATCATGGAGGTTCAGAAGTTAATAATGCTGATTTGGTGATCGCTTGCCCGCTGGACCAAGAGCTCAGTAATAGGGAGGCTGTCAAACTCCCTTCGATTTTAAATGATTCACCAAAATAATTTGCCATTACCTCAAAGTCTTGTTTATCCCTCTGCTATGCCTAAGGCTTTGGGATTTTTCATGTAATAAGGGCGAAGAAAAACTTGTTTTACCAGTCAATCAATAAATGCGTATCGAAATTCAAAAAAAAATTCAAAAAAATTCTCATCCCTTTATCCCTGCTTTGGACTCATTCTCTTTAAACTTGCTTTTCCTTTCTCTTCTTTATTTTGCCATAACACACTAAATTGCAGATTTAAAAATGATCCTCTTGAGACTAGTGAAATCACAATCACGCTTCACGATTTTGATTACCCAGTCGGCTATGCCGACGAAGAAGGTAAGGGAAACCTGTAAGCCACCATACAAGTTAACAAGATCGTTAGAACAAGAGGGTAAAGAATACCCCTAAATCAAGAACAATTGAAGGAATCACAGGGGCAATTTACCAGAAGGCATTAGTAATTTTATTTCAGGACGTGGAAGGAATCTATGGAATGACAACATGGCCAAGTCCTGAATTGGACAAGTGGTAGGCCAGTCAACTAAGAAAACCACAACAGTTACCAGCATAAATAGGGGGAAATTGCTAATGCCTATAAATGTAGACACAATTAAGGAAGACTTTGCCGAAAAAGAAAAAAAATGAAAAATGAAAAATAAAGCCAAGCTTGAAGTCCAATGCACATACCAAGCAAGGAAAGCTGGTTACGTCCAGATCATCAAGCAAGCTGTCATTGGGGGAATGAATGTCACTAGACTAAGAACTTGCATTCTTGTCATCATCAACACCTCAACCTAAAAAGGTACGTTGTTCCTCATGTTCATGTAACCAAGGAAATAGTCTATCAGATTGAGTCATTGCATCATCAAGGGGATAAAAAAAACAAAGCAAAAAAAAAGAGAAGCAAAAAAAAAAGCAAAAAAAAAGGCAAAAAAAAAACAAAGTAAAAGAAAAACCGAAAATGAAAAAGAGAGGAAAAAATAAAGGCCAAAATGATGATTCAAAGTAATTCCCTCTCATTGATGCCAAAAGACTCACCAATATTTCCTTGGATACATGGCATAGGAATAGAGTTTCCTTTTTGAAGTAACATCAGGATCAAACTAAATTTGGAAAAGGATAGGCAGACCCAACTGGAGTGTGATCAGTTTTAACTTTTTACTGTAAAGAATGCGACCGAAAATGAATAAGAAGAGAAAAACACATGAAAAGCTCGCTAGGCTGAAAACCTGAAAGGGCAGCCTAGGCAAAAGTTAGAGTAACCCGGTGAGTTGAAAACCTGAAAAGGTGGCTCAGGTAAAAATTAGGGTCAATATCTCGGCAGAGTAACTAAAGTTCCCAATGCAAAACGTGCAAACTGGGGCATGTAGACCATGATCAAACTACCCTCTCGAAGGCAGAGTTGAATGATGTATTTGAGGTCGTGACGTGGGATTAAGGTTCTCACTAGTCTCAGGAATTCACTGGAGGATCCTTGAACTTTTCCTGTTTCTCCCGGCCTTGACCTGTCCTACGTAACTTCATTTCATCCCATTTATTTTCCCCATTATCCATTCTCTGTATTCTGTTTGACATACATGAATAAAATTCATCCTTTTTTTCGATACATGTTATGAATTGCATTGATTTGATAAAACATTATATTTTTAGTAAACTGAAAGAATGGTGAACATTTAAAGTCGCAAGGAACAAGACGCTCCCATTACTCGACCTCGTCTTAGACAATCACCATAAAGACTCAGCCAGGCACGTGCTTCAAAGCTATGATCACCTCTTTCATTATCCTCTGTCCATGAGTTATCCTAAGGGTCGCAGTTTCACAGGACCTACCCAGTTTTTGAATTTTACTTTGCACTACTAACCTTTTCCTGCAGGTTATTACAACAGACAGTCATGTCAAGTGTTGACACCTCAAGTTCCTTCCTCGAACTGCCAAAGTTGGCACTCCTCAAAATTCTTTCCTCCATCGCCAAAGTTGACAATTCTCAAAGTCTTCCCCCCAAATCGCCAAAGTTGGCACCACTCAAAATCTCTTCCTTAATCTGCCAAAGATGACACCTCTCAAAGTTTTCTCAAATTGCCAAAGCTGGCACTTCTCAGAACTCCTTCCTCAAATCACCAAAGCTGGCATCTCTTAAAGTCTTCTCCTTAATCGCCAAAGCTGGCACTCCTTAGAAATCTCTTCTTAAATCGCCCAAGCTGGCACTTCTCATATCTCCTTCCCTAAATCGCCAAAGTTGGCACTTCTTGAAGTCTTCCCCTCAATTGTCAAAGCTGACACTTCTTCAAACTCCCTTCCAAGGAATCTACCTGATACATTCTGGCAGTCAAGCGTTTCCCTTCCCAAAGATAGTTTCCAGCAAAAAATTCTCTCCCCCAGCAGAGTCACCAAACTCTCCCCAGTAAGCCTACAATTCAGATCATCTTCTCCCCCTGATAAGAATACTTTTCTAATCAGGCTTAGAAGAACACTCCCAAACGGAACCGTGATTGCCAAAGCTGGCACCTTTCAAGGTTTCTTCTTCCATAGCCCAAGCAGGCACTGTTCGAAGTTTCTTTCTCCTTAATCGCCAAAGTTAGCAATCTTCAAAGTCTCCCGCTCAACTCCAAAATCAGCATTTCCTAAATTCTTCCCCAGTAGAATCGATCGCCAGAGCTAGCACTTCTCGAGATCTCTTCCCCAATGAACCCTAAATTTTCCATTCTCAGTCAGGGGCAGTACCCTAAATCACCAAATTCTTCCAGTGGAACTACATTTACCGAACAACTCAAACTGCCCCTGACTGAGAATGGAAAATTTAGGGTACTGCCCAAAATTTAGGGTACTACCGAACAACTCAAACTCCCCAGATTTCTTCTGTTCCAATCAAAGGGATAATTCCCCAAAATTCCTTCAAAACATGTCAAACTGGAGCATCTCCCCAGATTTCTTCTGTTCCAGTCAAGGGGCAATTCCCCAAGAACCTTCAGTCATGTCAAATCGGGACATCACCCCAGGTTCATTCCCTTTTAGTCAAGGAGGCAATTCCCTAAGATTCCTTCAGTCATGTCAAACTGAGGCATCGCCAAGAGCCTTTAAGTCCAGTGAGTTAATTTGGACGAGACGTCCTGTTAGCTCCTCCAATCTCTGCATTTCCAATCGCCTATTCAGGCACACTTTAGTTTCCAGTCGCCTATTCAGGCATCCTTTACTTTCCGTTCGCCTATTCAGGCATCCTTTACTTTCCGCTCGCCTATTCAGGCACCCTTTACTTTCCTGTCCGCCTATTCAGGCACCTTTTACTTTCATTCGCCTATGCAGGCACCTTTTACATTCCGTTCGCCTATTCAGGCACCCTTTATTTTCTGTTCGCCTATTCAGGCACCTTTTAATTTCCGTTCGCCTATTCAGGCACCCTTTACTTTTTCAGTCGCCGAAGCTGGCACCTTTTAATTTTCGTTCGCCTATTCAGGCACCCTTTACTTTTCCAGTTCGCCTATTCAAGCACCAGTTACTTTCCAGTTCGCCTATTCAGGCACCACTTTACTTTCCAGTCGCCTATCCAGGCATCCTTTCCTTTCCATTCGCCTATTCAGGCATCCTTTACCTTTCCAGTCCGCCTATTCAGGCACCCTTTACTTTTTCGTCGCCCAAAGGTGGCATCCCTCATCGCCAGACGTGGCATAGCCTCGCTCCACTTTTTCCAGCGAAAAAAAAAAGACAAAAAAAAAGGAGAGAGAGAGAAAGAGAGAAAGAAAAAGAAGAAAAAGAAAATAGAGAGATAGAAGTGGGAAATGCTCGTCTTTAAAGAGAAAAAGGTCACACTGACTAGTGATTGCCAGCACCATCAGACGCCATACCAATCAAGAGGTCCCACTTGGCCCCTACATCGGTGTTCATATCTTTACTTCCTTTTCACTTCAGAAACACAGAAGCTTTGTGTTTCTTTTGTGAAAAAAGAAGTAAAGAGGGGCATCTGTGAACACCTCTTTTGGTCCGGTCCAAGTGGAATAAATCTTTTTATACTGAATTCCAATTCAGAATGGTCAAATCTGAATAGAATAACTTAAAAATGATCAGATCCGAGCAAGATGACCCTGATGGGAGCATTGCCGAGTGGAGTATGTCCCTGTTGAAGAGAAATCCAAGTGAAATGACTCAGATTGAAGCAAATCCAAGTGAAATGACTCAGATTGGAGCAAATCCGAATGAAATAACTTAAGGAATGATCAAATCCGAGTGAAATGACTCAGATTGGAGCATTACCGAGTGGAATATATCCCTGTTGAAGAGAAATCCGAGTGAAATGACTCAAAAAGGATCAAATCCGAGTAGAATCACTCAGAATGATTCAGTTCCGAGTGAAATACTTCCCTGTTGAAGGTGAATCCGAGTGGAAGGCTCCCTGTCATGCCATTCTGAGTGATACTCTGCTTAAGGATGAATGCTGAGAAGGATTGCTCTTTGATTGCAATAAATCCGAGTGAAATATAGCCCTACTGAAGTTAAATCTGAATGAAAGCTTCTGATTGACACTGATCTGAGTGAAAACAAGTCTGAGTGAATTAAAATCGGACTCGAGGTGTACATGGAAGAACAGATTTTGATTGAAAAAAAAGCCTTTCCGAGTAAAAATTGCCAAATGCTGAGTAAGGAATAAAACCGGGTCTGAATGAATACATCCAAGGGTTAGATTCTGAGTAGTTAGATTCTGACTGAAGAAGAGTACGACTCAGTCTATCTTCTGAGAGGAAAGAGAATCGAGTCCGAGTGAATATTTGCCGAGTGAGCCATTTCACAATCATTTCCGTGTCCTTTTCAGTCAGATTTCCGAGCCAATCTTCACTCATCCTTCAAATAAGGGCCGATTGAACCATTTGCCCAATACCGAGTCATCACTCTTCAAACCAATTCTGAGTCGTCCTTCTTCAAACCTTTCCGAGCCCATTTCCGAGACCCTTTACACTCAACCTCCGTGTCCTCCTTTACAATCAACTTCTGAGTCGCCTTTACATTCAACTTCCGAGTTTTTCTCTTCGATTTTCAATCGGCTCCGAGTCCTCCTTTACCCATTTCCGAGTCATTTTTACGAACTTCCGAGTCATCATTCTCTCTTAATTCTGAGTCATTTTTATCAGTTCTGAGTCAATCTTTGATCGGTTTTTGAGTGATACTTTTCAGTCAGTTCTTGGTCAATCTTCAATCATTTCTGACTCAGTTTTTACCAATTCCGAGCCAGTCTTCAGTTGGAACCGAGTGATACTTCACTCAGTCAGCCCTCTTCAAACCAATTCCGTGCCATCCCTCCTTAAATCACTTCCGAGCCACCATTTGTACCACTTTCGAGTCATCTTTCACCCATCTCCGAGTCATCCTTTAGCCAATTCCGAGTCATCCTTTCACCCATTTCACACATCTCAGTACCGAGTGACCCACTTTTCACTCAATTCCGAGTAATCCTTCGATCGTTTCTGAGTGCTCTTCAGGTCTTTCGCCCAAGCGATTCTTGTTACGCTCAAGCGAGAATGGGAATCCGAGTCAGTTTTCACTCGGTTCAGACTGAATGTTCCAATCGAAATTTCTTTTATTATCCACTCAATCCAATTGCACAACACCAACATGATTTCATTCGGTCTTTAGCATAAAAGGGGCCTTTTCCACTCGGATTTAGGAAGCAATGTGAAGACCGACCCTTTTTTTTCCACTCGGAATTGACTCCTAATGTGGATGAATGTTGACTGAGAGGCTGATCTGAGTCATTTTCACTCGGAATTCTACCATTCTCACTCGGATTTTCACCATCCTCTCTCAGATTTCCACCTGGCTCCCTCTGTTCGTCCGTGCTGGAGTCATATATCCTGTTGATAGTAGTAAATGGGTAAGTCCTGTCCATGTGGTGCCTAAAAAGGGGGGAATAACTGTGATTGAAAATGATAAACATAACTTGATTCCTACTAGGATTGTCTCTGGTTGGCGCATGTGCATTGATTATAGGAAGTTAAATAGCGCCACGAAAAAAGATCATTTTCCCCTCCCTTTTATTGATCAGATGCTTGAAAGACTTGCGAAACACTCTTATTTCTGTTATTTGGATGGGATATTCAAGTTTTCATCAAATTCCCATTCATCCATCTGATCAAGAAAAGACTACCTTCACTTGCCCTTATGGGACTTATGCTTACAGACGTATGCCTTTTGGTTTATGTAATGCACCTGCAACTTTTCAAAGGTGTATGCAAGCAATTTTTTCTGATCTTATTGAAAATGTGATGGAAGTCTTTATGGATGATTTTTCAGTGCATGGTTTGGATTTTGATAATTGTTTAACAAATTTGTGCCAAGTCTTGCAGCGTTGTGAAGAAACCAATTTGGTTCTAAATTGGGAAAAATGCCATTTCATGGTAAGAGAAGGCATAGTTCTTGGACACCTAGTGTCTGAGAGAGGTATAGAAGTTGATAAGGCTAAAGTAGAAGTAATTGAAAAATTACCTCCACCCACGAATGTGAAAGGTATTCGTAGTTTTCTTGGACATGCAGGGTTTTACTGTAAGTTCATTAAAGATTTCTTCAAGATCACAAAGCCTCTTACAACTCTTCTGGGTAAGGATGTGCCTTTCAATTTTGATTCATCTTGTATGGAAGCTTTTTGCAGGATTAAGCAAGCTCTAATCTCTGCCCCCATCGTACAACCACCTGATTGGAAACTCCCATTTGAGCTAATGTGCGATGCGAGTGATTACGCAGTGGGGGCTGTGTTAGGACAAAGAAAGGATAAAAAGCTCCATGTAATTCATTATGCCAGCCGAACGCTAGATGATGCTCAGGTAAATTATGCCACAACTGAAAAAGAACTGTTAGCTATTGTCTTTGCTTTTGATAAATTTAGGTCTTATTTGGTAGGATCACATGTTACTGTTTACACTGACCACTCTGCCATTAAGTATCTATTGAATAAAAAGGAAGCAAAGCCTAGATTAATTAGGTGGATTCTAATATTGCAAGAATTTGACTTGGAAATTAAGGACAAGAAGGGTACCGAGAACTTAGTCGCTGACCACCTATCTAGGTTGACATCTGAAAAAGAAGAAACAGATAATATTCCCATCAATGAATCTTTTCCAGATGAACAACTCTTGAACCTTAGTATCCAACGTGTTCCTTGGTATGCTGATTTTGTAAATTTTCTTGCGTGTGGTATCTTACCTCCTGATCTTAGCTTTCAGCAAAGGAAAAAGTTTTATGCAGATGTCAAGCATTATTATTGGGATGAACCACTCCTTTTCAAGCAATGTGCAGATGGTATGATTCGGAGATGTGTTTCACAAGATGATGTCCATGCTATCTTGGATCATTGCCATTCTCTTTCCTGTGGAGGGCACATGAGCACCTCCAAGACAGCTGCTAAAATATTACAAGCTGGATTCTATTGGCCAAATATTTTTAAGGATGTATGTAAGTATGTTCTAACTTGTGATGCTTGCCAGAGAACAGGTAACATTGGTAAGAGACAAGAAATGCCATTGAATACAATTTTAGAAGTTGAATTGTTTGATGTATGGGGTGTTGATTTTATGGGTCCCTTTCCCTCTTCTTTTGGAAATCAGTTCATATTAGTGGCAGTTGACTATGTGTCAAAATGGGTGGAAGCCATTGCTTCACCCCATTCCGATGCTAAAACTGTTATTAAACTTTTCAAGAAAATAATATTTCCAAGGTTTGGGGTCCCAAAATGTGTTATAAGTGATAGAGGGTCTCATTTTATTGAGAACACTTTTCAGACCCTTCTAAAGAAATATGGAGTTAAGCATAAGGTTGCTACACCTTATCATCCACAAACTAGTGGACAAGTTGAGGTATCCAATCGGGAAATTAAAAATATTCTTCAAAAAGTGGTGAATACATCACGTAAGGATTGGTCTATTAAGTTAGATGATTCCTTATGGGCGTATCGGACCGCATACAAAACTCCTATTGGAACCACACCTTTTAAGCTAGTATATGGGAAGCCCTGTCATTTACCTGTTGAGCTAGAATATAAATCTTTTTTGGGCTATTAAAACTCTTAACTTTGATCATAAGGCTGCAGGTGAACGTAGGTTGTTGGAATTAAATGAGCTTGAAGAACTCCGTCTAGATGCATACGAAAATGCCAGAATTTATAAAGAAAAAACCAAACAATGGCATGATCGTCACATCCAACGGAGAACATTTAATCCAGGTGATATGGTTTTACTGTTTAATTCTAGACTGAAGCTTTTTCCAGGTAAACTAAGATCCCGATGGTCAGGACCATTCAAGGTGACAAAAGTCTTTCCCTTTGGAGCTATCGAACTATGGAGCGAGAAATCTGGTGCATTTAGGGTAAATGGACAGAGAGTAAAGCATTACTTCACCGGTCAACCAATACAACAAGCAAGTGACTTGGACTTGTTTGATGCTCCTGATGAGTAAATCCAAACGGTGAGAAGTCTGGCTGAAGACTTAAAACTTAGCACTGATAGGGAGGTAACCCTATAAAAAGTTGTTGTTTTATTTTAAGCTTTTATTCTAAAAAAAAAACAAAAAAAAACAACTATGTCAGATGCTGGTTTGGGGTTATTACAGGTAAGTTTTCTTATCCTTTTATCATCCATTTTAACATTGAGGACAATGTCAAATTCTGGTTTGGGGTGGTAGGTAAGAAAACTTAACTGTTTTGTTTACGTTGTGTGATTGTCATTTTATTATGCATGTGTGTTTTTTTTGATTTGTTTGTAATCTTGTAATTTACCTTGATTGCATGATAAATTTACTTTGAACACAAAGCTAAAGTATCTAAGGACCCCAAAATTTTGAGTAAAATTTTTCAAAATTTGATTGTTTAAATGCCAAATCAATGTCTAAATGAACCTTATGTGATTAAAATTTTCTTTGAAAGGACTTTCCATGATGAGACTTGAGCCAAAATGGGTTATTTATCAAACAAATTTTCAAAACCCATATTTTCTTGATTGAGTGAATCTCATAGTCATTAATATTCTAGAACTTGTTTTTTTTAACCGATTCAAAATGGTTTTTGATTATATGTCTTAGGATGATAAAGGCACAATTAGGTCTTATTCTTAAGCCTCAGAATTTTGTATAATTTGACCCTTAGTTGCCCCTTTTGAGCCTAAAAGCAAAAATTTTTTCTTGATTAACCTTTCATTGACTGATATTCTCTTGATGGTGAAAAAGTTAGAAATTTAGTGGAGCAAAGAAATAATAA
Source organism: Clitoria ternatea (assembly GCA_037962975.1). Lineage (NCBI taxonomy): Eukaryota > Viridiplantae > Streptophyta > Magnoliopsida > Fabales > Fabaceae > Clitoria > Clitoria ternatea. Next base: position 264,882,166 of record CM075671.1, read on the forward strand.
TAAAAAAGAAGGACTTAAGAAAAATATGGTATTGGATGCAAAGAAAAGCAAGAAAAAGAAAAAGAAAATCAAAAGGATGATATTGAATGAATTCCAAAAAAGTCCATAAAAGTTCAAAATTTGCTCTGTTAAATTTATGATGATAATTTGAATCATTCATGATGTTAAAGCCCTTTTGTATTCCATTTTTCTTGAAATTCCTACCAATACAACCCAAGGCCGCGTTACAACCTTTGAAAGACCTTTAGACTTTGACATATTTTCTATCTAAACTGTGGAGTTTCTGGTTTATTAACAAGCTTATGGTAATATTTTTTGACTATGATGATTTGAGAGATACACAAACCTTGAAACACTTGAGTGAAAATTGTGAGAAGAGTATCTCAAGTCTTGACATTGAAATTTGATTCACATAAGTAAATAAAAATTGGCATTTGAATAAATCTGTTTCTCTATTTTGGATTCCTTAGTTTATTAAGTTTAGTGTTTTCTGTATTTTATCTTGTGAATATGGTGATTGCTTGAGGACAAGCAATGTTTTGGTTTGGGGTATTTTGATAAGTGCTTTTTAATACAATAAAATAGATTTAGTTTGCTTAGAATTTAGTCATTATCCACTGTATTTCCTTTTATTTATTGCGATTTTTACTTTCTTTCTACTCTATTCTACTTGGGTATGTTATTTTGCAGGAATTAAGGAAATAAAGGGTCAAAAACAAGAGAAAACCGACCTACTCCACAAACTCCGTCCTCAATCCAGAACACCGCCCAGACTTTTCCCCAACCAACACCGCCCAAGCTCCTAATCCATAACACCGCCCAAGCTCCTAATCCATGACACCGCCCAAGCTCCTAATCCATGACACCGCCCAAGTTCCTAATCCATGACACCGCCCAAGTTCCTAATCCATGACACCGCCCAAGTTCCTAATCCATGACACCGCTCAAGCTCCTAATCCATGACACCGCCCAAGTTCCTAATCCATGACGCCGCCCAAGCTCCTAATCCATGACACCGCCCAAGCTCCTAATCCATGACACCGCCTAGATTCTTCACCCAACCAGACTCCTCTCCTTTCCATCAACAACACCGTCCCATTCCCTATCCGCTGTCCCCTTCTAATCTATACCACACACCGTCCCACTTCACCTCTCCTTTCCAATACTCCACACCGCCCAACAATCCTCTTCAACACCTACACCGCCCATACTCCTTTCCTTTCCAACACTCTCAACACCGCCCAACCATCCTCACTTCACACACCGCCCAACCGTCCTCACCTCTCAACACCGCCCAACCGTCCTCACCTCTCAACACCGCCCAACCGTCCTCACTTCACACACCGCCCAACTTCCCAACACCGTCTCCCTTTCTTCTTCTAATACATAACACCGCCCAGTAACCCTCTCAACTCCGCCCAGACTCTCAAACCATAACACCGCCCAGACTCTTAAACCACAACACCGTCCAGCAGTACTCTCCACACCGCCCAGACTCTCTTCACAGGCCCAACACCAGATCAATTGAACACCGCCCAGTAACTCACTCAACACAACACCGCCCAGCAACATCGGCTCCATCCACCACACCGTCCAGCAACTCCACTGTCCCTCATATCACCATACCTGCCACATACAAACCAACAACGCCCATGCAACCAACAACGCCCAGCAACCAACAACGCCCATGCAACCAACAACGCCCAGTAAACAACACACCGTCCAGTACTCAGCAAATCACCCTCCAGCAAGCTTTCACTCGGATTTGTGGGAGAATAACGTTTTTCCACTCTGAATTTCTTTATTCTGCACCGATCTTCATTAAAATCCAAGCACTGAATTATTGGATATATTAAAATATGCAGATTGGAAACAAGTTGGCACAGCTGGAATTCACATGCACCGAAAGTTTCTTCCACTTGCAAATTAAACGCGTTTTCCTTAGCTGGATTCATTCATCCATTCGCCTATAAAAGGAAGAGCAACCAGGAGCAAATAAATCATCACTTCCATCAACCACATCAGATTTCCTTTCTTCGTTTTCTCTTTAGTTTTCTTCTTTTCCATTTTTTCTTTCTCTGTTCGTTTTTCTTCTCTTTCTTTTTATTTTCTTTTCTTTCTTTTATTTTGTAAGAGTGTGAGGGCTGTAAAAGTGAGATTTTTAAATTTGTAATTGGTGGAGAATATTGCAACAAGGAAATACAGTGGTAAATTATTTTGAGCTTTTGGAGAAACCCGTAAGTCTTTATTTTTACCATGTCTTGTATGTTTTATTTTTCCATTATTTACATGAATTTAAATTATTTCATGAGTAGCTAAATTAATTATCTTGGGATAAAGGGGGTATGATAATATTTTATTTTAATGTTATTTTGACTTGGAATTAAATAAATTTCTGTTTTCCATTTAGTTCAATTATGCTTAATGCTTTTAGTAATTCCTAACAAGAACCTAAATGTTAAAACTGTATACTTACGGGTATATTAGTAAGTTTAGGTAATAAATAGAATCGAAAGATTTATTTTTACCGGAAAGCTTTGAACTAAACCTAAGATTTTTGAATGCTTTATGTGACCTCGGTAAAACCGTGAAAGTAATCAAAATTCTTTTGAGGAAATAAAAGGGATTTTCATAAAACGATAATGGGCCTTTCTGAGGATTAAGCAGCGCTTTCCATAGGTTAGGTACATTAATAGGATTCCGAGAGGAACATATTAATTAGCTTTTGGAAAATTCGCCTTGGAAAACTTAATTCGATTCTTATTTATGAAAAGTTAAAATTCATTAAACATAAAATAGAGTCTTAATCCCCCAAAATCCCAAGATATTCTCAACTCTGATTTTTTTAGTGTCAAGTAAATTTTATTTTTATATTTATTCATATTCTGTGCAACTTTAATTTGTGCTTTATTTTATAAAAATCTTAAAAATTAATTGTGTGGATAATTAAATTTCAATATGCTGGTACTTTGAACACAGTCCCTGTAGAGAACGATAATCTTTTATATTACGCGACATAACCCGTGCGCTTGCGGGCCCTGTCAAGTTTTTGGCGCCGTTGCCGGGGACTGTTGTCCCTCAAATATTGGCAATATTGAAATCCGATTAGATCATACTTGTTAATATTTTTATTGTTATTTTTATTTTTATTTTTATTTTCTTTGTAATTTTGTATTTTGTTCTATATTCTGTGTATCTGTTGTTGTTTTATTTTTATAATTATTTGTTTTATTTGTCATTTATTTTCTATTTATGCGACGAAGCCGTAGTGTCGATCTAAACTTAGGATTTGACCCTGAGATAGAACGTACCCTTAGAGCTTTGAGAAAACAACAAAAACAACAAAAAAAAAACAAAAAAAAAAACAAATGGTAGACCAACACAGACCCTTAAGAGATTTTGCCGCTCCAAGCACTAATGGGAGAGGATCTAGCATCCTTAGACCCACAGTGGAGGCTAACAATTTTGAATTGAAGCCTTCACTACTCTCAATGGTTCAACAGAACCAATTCGGGGGTTTACCCTCTGAAGATCCAAACCTTCACCTTCAAATCTTTCTTGAATACTGTGACACCCTGAAGATGAACGGAGCCACCAATGATGCCATTCGCTTAAGACTTTTCCCTTTCTCCTTAAGAGATAAAGCAAGGGCGTGGTTATACTCTCTTCCTGAAGGATCCATCACGACTTGGGAACAATTGTCCAGTGCTTTTATCAATAAATGGTACCCAAGGAACAAGACTGATGTGCTGAGAAAACAAATCATCAATTTTTCACAAAAAGATGATGAATCCTTGTATGAAGCCTGGGAAAGATACAGAGAATTGCTAAGAGAATGTCCTCACCATGGGATAGAAAGGTGGTTGACAATCCATATTTTCTATAATGGACTAACTTCCACACAAAAGATCTCTTTAGATGCTGCAGCTGGAGGAGCCTTCATGAGTAAAAATGTTGATGAAGCTGAGAACCTGATCGAGGAAATAGCTCAAAACACTCACCAATGGAACTCTGAGAGAGGATTACCTTCTAAAACACCAGGTAAGTACTCTGTTGATGCTCTTTCCCTACTTTCTGCCAAAGTTGAAGCATTAACATTAAAACTTGATAAAATAGGGTCAACAGGTGCTACTAATATTGTTTGTGAAGTTTGTGGTGTTTCAGGACATGGAGCTACAAACTGTAAGTTAGCCATGACCCCTAATCAAGAACAAGAAATGCATCAGGTAGACGCTATTGGAAACTATGGTGGAAATTATCAAGGTAACTACAGACCTCCACAAGGTCCACCTGGCTTCCAAAATAGGCCACCTCAATTCCAAAGTAACTACAAACCTCAACAAGGAACCTATATTCCATAAAAATCAAAGCTAGAATCCTTGATGGAGACATTTGTAGCTACTCAACTTAAACAAAATGATGAATTCTCTGATGCAATAAAAAACTTGGCTTCAAAAGTGGACTCTCTTGCCACTCACAACAAAATACTGGAAAATCAAATTGCCCAACAAGCCTCCTATTCTCAAAGAGCACCGGGAACATTTCCTGGGAAACCAGAGGCTGGACCGTCTAACCAAACCATGTCTGTCACTCTTAGGAGTGGTACTCAATACGATGGGCCAGTTGACAAGACAGCAAAGGAGGAAAAGAAAGTCGATGAATCTTCATCTCATCCAGTAATTGAAGAAGAGAAACCACAAGAAAAGAAGGAGGAAGTTAAGCCATATCAACCTCCCATTCCATTTCCTCAGCGCTTAGCCAAAGCAGAGTTAGACAAACAATTTGGTAAGTTCCTTGATGTTTTAAAGAAATTGTATATTAATATTCCTTTTACAGATGCTTTGCAGCAAATGCCTACATATGCAAAGTTCTTGAAGGACATTTTGTCCAACAAAAGAAGACTGGAGGAAGATGGTACAGTTGCACTTACTGAAGAGTGCAGTGCTCTAATTCAAAAGAAACTTCCACCCAAGCTCCAAGATCCAGGTAGTTTCTCTATTCCTTGCATGATTGGTGACATGAATATAGATAAAGCATTGTGTGATTTAGGAGCAAGTGTGAGTTTAATGCCATTATCTGTTGCTGAAAAGTTAGGATTGGGTGAACTAAAACCTACTAGGATATCTTTACAATTGGCTGATAGATCTGTAAAATATCCTGTAGGAATTTTAGAGGATGTTCCTATTAAGATAGGAAAATTTTTTATACCTGCTGACTTTGTTGTGCTTGAAATGGACGAAGATTCTTTGATTCCTATTATTTTAGGCAGACCATTTTTAGCAACTGCAGGTGCTGTGATTGATGTCAAGAATGGTAAGTTGTCTCTAACTGTTGGAGACCAAAAGGTTGATTTCAACTTGAAAAATGTTTTAGAAAAACCTTATAATGATGTTTGCTGTACTGTGGATTTTGTCGAACAAGTGGTAAAGGAATCAACCCTTCCTAATGACCCACTTGAAACTATTTTCATGATTGAGCCGACAGAAACATCTGATTGCTCTGAGGCCCCACATACTGAGGTCATGTGTGACAAAGTGGTAAGCCCCAATGTGGAATTAAAACCTTTACCAGCTTCATTAAGGTATGAGTTTCTTGGCCCTAATTCCACATATCCTGTGATTATTAATGCTGAATTGAATCCATCTGAAACTGAAAAACTTTTGAAACAACTTAGGTTGTATAGAAAGGTAATAGGTTATACAATGGATGATATCAAAGGGATTAGCCCTTCTCTTTGTATGCACAGGATTACTGTAGAAGATGAAAGTAGGCCCACAGTAGAACCACTTAGGAGATTAAATCCTAAAATGCAAGAAGTGGTTAAAAAGGAAATTTTGAAATTGCTTGATGCTGGAGTCATATATCCTGTTGATAGTAGTAAATGGGTAAGTCCTGTCCATGTGGTGCCTAAAAAGGGGGGAATAACTGTGATTGAAAATGATAAACATAACTTGATTCCTACTAGGATTGTCTCTGGTTGGCGCATGTGCATTGATTATAGGAAGTTAAATAGCGCCACGAAAAAAGATCATTTTCCCCTCCCTTTTATTGATCAGATGCTTGAAAGACTTGCGAAACACTCTTATTTCTGTTATTTGGATGGGTATTCAGGTTTTCATCAAATTCCCATTCATCCATCTGATCAAGAAAAGACTACCTTCACTTGCCCTTATGCGACTTATGCTTACAGACGTATGCCTTTTGGTTTATGTAATGCACCTGTAACTTTTCAAAGGTGTATGCAAGCAATTTTTTCTGATCTTATTGAAAATGTGATGGAAGTCTTTATGGATGGTTTTTCAGTGCATGGTTTGGATTTTGATAATTGTTTAACAAATTTGTGCCAAGTCTTGCAGCGTTGTGAAGAAACCAATTTGGTTCTAAATTGGGAAAAATGCCATTTCATGGTAAGAGAAGGCATAGTTCTTGGACACCTAGTGTCTAAGAGAGGTATAGAAGTTGATAAGGCTAAAGTAGAAGTAATTGAAAAATTACCTCCACCCACGAATGTGAAAGGTATTCGTAGTTTTCTTGGACATGCAGGGTTTTACCGTAGGTTCATTAAAGATTTCTCCAAGATCACAAAGCCTCTTACAACTCTTCTGGGTAAGGATGTGCCTTTCAATTTTGATTCATCTTGTATGGAATCTTTTTGCAGGATTAAGCAAGCTTTAATCTCTGCCCCCATCGTACAACCACCTGATTGGAAACTCCCATTTGAGCTAATGTGCGATGTGAGTGATTACGCAGTGGGGGCTGTGTTAGGACAAAGAAAGGATAAAAAGCTCCATGTAATTCATTATGCCAGCCGAACGCTAGATGATGCTCAGGTAAATTATGCCACAACTGAAAAAGAACTGTTAGCTATTGTCTTTGCTTTTGATAAATTTAGGTCTTATTTGGTAGGATCACATGTTACTGTTTACACTGACCACTCTACCATTAAGTATCTATTGAATAAAAAGGAAGCAAAGCCTAGATTAATTAGGTGGATTCTAATATTGCAAGAATTTGACTTGGAAATTAAGGACAAGAAGGGTACCGAGAACTTGGTCGCTGACCACCTATCTAGGTTGACATCTGAAAAAGAAGAAACAGATAATATTCCCATCAATGAATCTTTTCCAGATGAACAACTCTTGAACCTTAGTATCCAACGTGTTCCTTGGTATGCTGATTTTGTAAATTTTCTTGCGTGTGGTATCTTACCTCCTGATCTTAGCTTTCAGCAAAGGAAAAAGTTTTATGCAGATGTCAAGCATTATTATTGGGATGAACCACTCCTTTTCAAGCAATGTGCAGATGGTATGATTCGGAGATGTGTTTCACAAGATGATGTCCATGCTATCTTGGATCATTGCCATTCTCTTTCCTGTGGAGGGCACATGAGCACCTCCAAGACAGCTGCTAAAATATTACAAGCTGGATTCTATTGGCCAAATATTTTTAAGGATGTATGTAAGTATGTTCTAACTTGTGATGCTTGCCAGAGAACAGGTAACATTGGTAAGAGACAAGAAATGCCATTGAATACAATTTTAGAAGTTGAATTGTTTGATGTATGGGGTGTTGATTTTATGGGTCCCTTTCCCTCTTCTTTTGGAAATCAGTTCATATTAGTGGCAGTTGACTATGTGTCAAAATGGGTGGAAGCCATTGCTTCACCCCATTCCGATGCTAAAACTGTTATTAAACTTTTCAAGAAAATAATATTTCCAAGGTTTGGGGTCCCAAAATATGTTATAAGTGATGGAGGGTCTCATTTTATTGAGAAAACTTTTCAGACCCTTCTAAAGAAATATGGAGTTAAGCATAAGGTTGCTACACCTTATCATCCACAAACTAGTGGACAAGTTGAGGTATCCAATCGGGCAATTAAAAATATTCTTCAAAAAGTGGTGAATACATCACGTAAGGATTGGTCTATTAAGTTAGATGATTCCTTATGGGCGTATCAGACCGCATATAAAACTCCTATTGGAACCACACCTTTTAAGCTAGTATATGGGAAGCCCTGTTATTTACCTGTTGAGCTAGAATATAAATCTTTTTAGGCTATTAAAACTCTTAACTTTGATCATAAGGCTGCAGGTGAACGTAGGATGTTGGAATTAAATGAGCTTGAAGAACTCCGTCTAGATGCATACGAAAATGCCAGAATTTATAAAGAAAAACCAAAAAATGGCATGATCGTCACATCCAACGGAGAACATTTAATCCAGGTGATATGGTTTTACTGTTTAATTCTAGACTGAAGCTTTTTCCAGGTAAACTAAGATCCCGATGGTCGGGACCATTCAAGGTGACAAAAGTCTTTCCCTTTGGAGCTATCGAACTATGGAGCGAGAAATCTGGTGCATTTAGGGTAAATGGACAGAGAGTAAAGCATTACTTCACCGGTCAACCAATACAACAAGCAAGTGACTTGGACTTGTTTGATGCTCCTGATGAGTAAATCCAAACGGTGAGAAGTCTGGCTGAAGACTTAAAACTTAGCACTGATAGGGAGGTAACCCTATAAAAAGTTATTGTTTTATTTTAAGCTTTTATTCTAAAAAAAAACAAAAAAAAACAACTATGTCAGATGCTGGTTTGGGGTTATTACAGGTAAGTTTTCTTATCCTTTTATCATCCATTTTAACATTGAGGACAATGTCAAATTCTGGTTTGGGGTGGTAGGTAAGAAAACTTAACTATTTTGTTTACGTTGTGTGATTGTCATTTTATTATGCATGTGTGTTTTTTTTGATTTGTTTGTAATCTTGTAATTTACCTTGATTGCATGATAAATTTACTTTGAACACAAAGCTAAAGTATCTAAGGACCCCAAAATTTTGAGTAAAATTTTTCAAAATTTGATTGTTTAAATGCCAAATCAATGTCTAAATGAACCTTATGTGATTAAAATTTTCTTTGAAAGGACTTTCCATGATGAGACTTGAGCCAAAATGGGTTATTTATCAAACAAATTTTCAAAACCCATATTTTCTTGATTGAGTGAATCTCATAGTCATTAATATTCTAGAACTTGTTTTTTTTAACCGATTCAAAATGGTTTTTGATTATATGTCTTAGGATGATAAAGGCACAATTAGGTCTTATTCTTAAGCCTCAGAATTTTGTATAATTTGACCCCTAGTTGCCCCTTTTGAGCCTAAAAGCAAAAATTTTTTCTTGATTAACCTTTCATTGACTGATATTCTCTTGATGGTGAAAAAGTTAGAAATTTAGTGGAGCAAAGAAATAATAATAAAAAAAAAAGGACTTAAGAAAAATATGGTATTGGATGCAAAGAAAAGCAAGAAAAAGAAAAAGAAAATCAAAAGGATGATATTGAATGAATTCCAAAAAAGTCCATAAAAGTTCAAAATTTGCTCTGTTAAATTTATGATGATAATTTGAATCATTCATGATGTTAAAGCCCTTTTGTATTCCATTTTTCTTGAAATTCCTACCAATACAACCCAAGGCCGCGTTACAACCTTTGAAAGACCTTTAGACTTTGACATATTTTCTATCTAAACTGTGGAGTTTCTGGTTTATTAACAAGCTTATGGTAATATTTTTTGACTATGATGATTTGAGAGATACACAAACCTTGAAACACTTGAGTGAAAATTGTGAGAAGAGTATCTCAAGTCTTGACATTGAAATTTGATTCACATAAGTAAATAAAAATTGGCATTTGAATAAATCTGTTTCTCTATTTTGGATTCCTTAGTTTATTAAGTTTAGTGTTTTCTGTATTTTATCTTGTGAATATGGTGATTGCTTGAGGACAAGCAATGTTTTGGTTTGGGGTATTTTGATAAGTGCTTTTTAATACAATAAAATAGATTTAGTTTGCTTAGAATTTAGTCATTATCCACTGTATTTCCTTTTATTTATTGCGATTTTTACTTTCTTTCTACTCTATTCTACTTGGGTATGTTATTTTGCAGGAATTAAGGAAATAAAGGGTCAAAAACAAGAGAAAACCGACCTACTCCACAAACTCTGTCCTCAATCCAGAACACCGCCCAGACTTTTCCCCAACCAACACCGCCCAAGCTCCTAATCCATAACACCGCCCAAGCTCCTAATCCATGACACCGCCCAAGCTCCTAATCCATGACACCGCCCAAGTTCCTAATCCATGACACCGCCCAAGTTCCTAATCCATGACACCGCCCAAGTTCCTAATCCATGACACCGCTCAAGCTCCTAATCCATGACACCGCCCAAGTTCCTAATCCATGACGCCGCCCAAGCTCCTAATCCATGACACCGCCCAAGCTCCTAATCCATGACACCGCCTAGATTCTTCACCCAACCAGACTCCTCTCCTTTCCATCAACAACACCGTCCCATTCCCTATCCGCTGTCCCCTTCTAATCTATACCACACACCGTCCCACTTCACCTCTCCTTTCCAATACTCCACACCGCCCAACAATCCTCTTCAACACCTACACCGCCCATACTCCTTTCCTTTCCAACACTCTCAACACCGCCCAACCATCCTCACTTCACACACCGCCCAACCGTCCTCACCTCTCAACACCGCCCAACCGTCCTCACTTCACACACCGCCCAACTTCCCAACACCGTCTCCCTTTCTTCTTCTAATACATAACACCGCCCAGTAACCCTCTCAACTCCGCCCAGACTCTTAAACCACAACACCGTCCAGCAGTACTCTCCACACCGCCCAGACTCTCTTCACAGGCCCAACACCAGATCAATTGAACACCGCCCAGTAACTCACTCAACACAACACCGCCCAGCAACATCGGCTCCATCCACCACACCGTCCAGCAACTCCACTGTCCCTCATATCACCATACCTGCCACATACAAACCAACAACGCCCATGCAACCAACAACGCCCAGCAACCAACAACGCCCATGCAACCAACAACGCCCAGTAACCAACACACCGTCCAGTACTCAGCAAATCACCCTCCAGCAAGCTTTCACTCGGATTTGTGGGAGAATAACGTTTTTCCACTCTGAATTTCTTTATTCTGCACCGATCTTCATTAAAATCCAAGCACTGAATTATTGGATATATTAAAATATGCAGATTGGAAACAAGTTGGCACAGCTGGAATTCACATGCACCGAAAGTTTCTTCCACTTGCAAATTAAACGCGTTTTCCTTAGCTGGATTCATTCATCCATTCGCCTATAAAAGGAAGAGCAACCAGGAGCAAATAAATCATCACTTCCATCAACCACATCAGATTTCCTTTCTTCGTTTTCTCTTTAGTTTTCTTCTTTTCCATTTTTTCTTTCTCTCTTCGTTTTTCTTCTCTTTCTTTTTATTTTCTTTTCTTTCTTTTATTTTGTAAGAGTGTGAGGGCTGTAAAAGTGAGATTTTTAAATTTGTAATTGGTGGAGAATATTGCAACAAGGAAATACAGTGGTAAATTATTTTGAGCTTTTGGAGAAACCCGTAAGTCTTTATTTTTACCATGTCTTGTATGTTTTATTTTTCCATTATTTACATGAATTTAAATTATTTCATGAGTAGCTAAATTAATTATCTTGGGATAAAGGGGGTATGATAATATTTTATTTTAATGTTATTTTGACTTGGAATTAAATAAATTTCTGTTTTCCATTTAGTTCAATTATGCTTAATGCTTTTAGTAATTCCTAACAAGAACCTAAATGTTAAAACTGTATACTTACGGGTATATTAGTAAGTTTAGGTAATAAATAGAATCGAAAGATTTATTTTTACCGGAAAGCTTTGAACTAAACCTAAGATTTTTGAATGCTTTATGTGACCTCGGTAAAACCGTGAAAGTAATCAAAATTCTTTTGAGGAAATAAAAGGGATTTTCATAAAACGATAATGGGCCTTTCTGAGGATTAAGCAGCGCTTTCCATAGGTTAGGTACATTAATAAGATTCCGAGAGGAACATATTAATTAGCTTTTGGAAAATTCGCCTTGGAAAACTTAATTTGATTCTTATTTATGAAAAGTTAAAATTCATTAAACATAAAATAGAGTCTTAATCCCCCAAAATCCCAAGATATTCTCAACTCTGATTTTTTTAGTGTCAAGTAAATTTTATTTTTATATTTATTCATATTCTGTGCAACTTTAATTTGTGCTTTATTTTATAAAAATCTTAAAAATTAATTGTGTGGATAATTAAATTTCAATATGCTGGTACTTTGAACACAGTCCCTGTGGAGAACGATAATCTTTTATATTACGCGACATAACCCGTGCGCTTGCGGGCCCTGTCATTGTCCCCCACTTCACTCTGAATGGAAGTGTGAGTTGGTTTTCCACTCTGAGTGGAAGCCTGAGCTGGCCTTCCACTCAGACAAGCCTATAAATAGGCAAGGGTTGAAGCACCAAGGGAGGCACGTATTTTTAGAGGAAAAACTCTGCCTAAGCCTTGGTTCTCTTACACCTACTCCGTCCCTCTCACTTCACCCTCACCCTCACCCCCTTCCTTAAACTCATACCAACAGTCCCTCAAACTCACTCTCCTCCAATATCGTCCTCCCTCCCACTCAACAGCACCTCACCTAGCACTTTCCTACTCCCTCTAATTCACCTTTCCCTCTCGGATCAGCTTTCCTGCTCCATCATCACTCGGTTTTGCTCAATTTTCATCCTGTATTCCTCTTATCACTCTGATTTTACTATTTTTACTCAGTGTTCCTTATTTTTTATTCGGATCTTTCGTTGTTCCACTCGGATTTGACTATTTTCACTCGAATTTTCATTTTTCCACTCGGATCTTTCCAGTTTCACTCGGCTTTCCCTGTTTTCACTCGGATTTTCATAGTTTCACTCGGTTTTCTTATTTTTCACTTGGTTTTCTTATTTTTCACTCTTTTTTTTCATTTTTTTACACTCGGTTTTCTTTTCTTCCACTCAGTTTTCACTCATTTTTTTTCTTTTCTTCCCTTTTCCGAACTTACTGTCTCCTTTTCTCTCTTGTAGCTTCTGCTACCTTTCTTTTTTTTGCTTTGTACTAAAAATATAATAAAGGAAATAAATGTTTCCTATGTTTTCTTTCTAGTTTAAATAAAAATCAAAATAAATCATTCTTGGAAAATACTTCCGTCTACACCACCTTTATAGGATTCGTACACGTGCGAAGAACTTCGCCTTGTATGGGTTCCTCACCATAATGATTCCCATCAACATTTCCTTAATCTTTTTCCTAAATAAAAAAAAAAACTTTTAAAGAACTACGTGACCCTGATTTCTCGAAAGTTCGAGAATACGTAGGAGCGGGAAATAGTTCCTGTCGGGCTCATCTTTCTTTATTTAATTTTTAGAGTTTCCATTTTTTTGTCTTGCTATTAAAAAAAGGTGGAGCGAGATTAATTTGGACGAGACGTCCTGTTAATCTCATATTTTTTTAAAATACTTTTTTTTTTAAAAAAAGAAGGAGCGAGGTTAATTTAGACGAGACGTCTTGTTAATCTCATATTTTGTAGTATTTCTTTAAAAGGAGGAGCGAGATTAATTTGGACGAGACGTCCTGTTAATCTCATATTTCTTAAATATCTCTTTTAAAAAAAAAGGTGGAGCGAGATTAATTTGGACGAGACGTCCTGTTGGTCTCATGTAAATATTTTGTGTGGATTTTTGTTTATTTTTTTGTTGTTTATTTTGTCGTTCCATACATTTTTCTTTTCATGAAGAAGTTAAAATAATTATTGGGCTAATTATAATGCACGCTATCAAATTGAGGTAACCGTTTTTATAACGGACAGTTGCGAGGTGCTAATACCTTCCTCACCTGTAATCAGACTCCTGAATCATGGAATTTCATTTTTATAACCAGTGCTTTAACGAAAGGTTTTTCCAGTATTTTATCCTAAAAAATATTGGTGGCGACTCCCTGTTTATTTTTAAAATCGTTTCGAGGGTCGGCCGCGCCGCCGCGATCCCGGTCGCGACAATATACACATCATTTCTCAATGCCATAATGGGCCAACATCATTGTCATCAACATATACAAACAAGCCATTCATCACATTAGGCCATCACATACAACATCATCATATTCAATATCTTTTTGTTGTATTCATATTTTACATGTCTTTTAAGTATTCATTTACCTATCTTATTATCATCAGATCTCAATCTCAATCATCATCAATCATCATCACCTTTTGGCATATCTCCATGCTATATGCAAATACTCTTAGGCTAATGCATATGCACAATGGAACAAACATCAACAAATGCGGATCCGACTGTGGGAATAAACACCAAATGTAGGTCAAGCATAGGTGTGCTACTATGCCTCTACTGTAGTAGTATAATGTGTACACATATCTCATAATGCATGCATAATCACCAATTTTACTGGTACCAAACTGCATCGCCCATATGTAGCACTAGTCACCCCATGAATTGCGGATCGACAACATGGCCTCACTTGCCGAAAGTGCTACGGGCCCCTCCTGAACACACATCGAGAGCTGTGCCCCATTGGACACTGAGGTAACTTGCTCATCACAAAGCCGCTTGCCCATTGGGCCCGCCACATAGGGTGCCTTGTCACCAAACTATGGACAGCTTCGTGATTCCCAGAATCACTAGGGAAACAACAACAATTTACCCGTGCACTGGGTCACCCTTCTACTGGGCCTGCCTAGTAGAACCCCTAACATTCCACATAGACAGCGTATGATATGCCATGGATGCAAATGTCAATCAATGCATTCTCACACTATGCATCCTATCATGCCACTCGTCAATCATCATCATCAACACCAACACCACCATATAATCTTTTAGTGGATTTTAACATTGTTGGTTTTAGCCATTAGTCTCAAGCTTTAGGTGTGGCATTTTATTTCAACACACTTTACATCATACATGCAAGTCAATACTCGTAACAATCACAATGACATTAATATCATCAATAACATTCATCAACATCCCAATATAATTTCTTAGTGGATTTTCATCTCATTGATCTTTACCATTGTTTCATATATTAGTGGGGCAATACAACAATTCATCAATATAATTTAAACTACACATACACAAGATCACATTTGTATTCATCACAATGGCATTCAACAAACCATCAATAATAACAATCATCCATCATTATTCATTATCGACATCGTCTCTGATTCATCAATTTATAACAAATGCATTGTAATTCAAATGTACCTTTGTTAGTTTCATTATCATTTAAGAGTGTGTCACACAATCACAACATTTGCTTTCCATAATCAATTATCATATCATATCATTAGTGGTGAATATTCATGTCTTCATAACATGTCTCAATCAATATCAACACCACTAAGACACACCACCATCACATACCCTACTAAAATCTTTCGTTTTTACATAATAAAAGGGTTTTGGGTAAAAATAAGCTCATGACAAATTTCAACATTAAAACATGAGTAAAGTTTATTTTTAGTCTTAAAAATAGTGGGACATGTCACAAATATTACCTATTAGTCCCAATTTGACAATCATAAAAAGTTGGGTTCAAAACCCTCTTAAATTTAAATTTTACCATGCAGTGGGTCCGGTGTTTTATGCCTAATGAGTTAGAAAACTCTAATTAAAGTGAGCCTAATTCTCACACCTTAGTAACATAATTATCTACAACTTTCATGAAAAAGTCAGAGGCCAAAAACGTCATTAAGATGCCCAAACGAGCCAAAAACAGCAAAGAAATCATAGCAGTCGGAAAAAAAGCATAACAATGGTCATAACAGGACTTTGAATCGATTCAAGCCCATATGAATCGATTCAAGCACTTCTAGAGAGCTTTGAATCGATTCAAAACTCGTGTGAATTAATTCAAACACTTCCAGTGGCCCTTGAATCGATTCAAGACTATTCTAAATCGATTCAAGACAACAATTTTATGCAGATTTTTCTCAATTTTTCAACTTCTAAGCATCCTAACTCTTTCATATCAACTCCAAACTCTACCAAATTTTAACACCAACTTATATACATCATTTATGACGTGTTCCCACCGGCCGCACTCAAAAATTCCTAAAAATAAGAGACTTGTGCGCATAAATGTGTTTAGCCCATTTTAAGGCGTTTTTGTGCAACTCAATTCCAGTTTCTACAAGTTTTAAATCATGTATAGGCACTATTGGAACCATTCCATGGCATCCAAACATACTAAAATTCAATATGGTCCTATTAGTTCCTCAATTATGCATGAAAATCATAAAACACAACCTCATATCTTTGAGTAATTCACCCATTCATGGGTTTCTATCAACAAATAAATCATATTCATCAAAAGACCACTAAACATTCATCATTATCTCATATATACAATTCCCAAACATTCAATAAATGGCCAAGCCTATCATCCATCATATTATCAATCACCATTCAAGATAATCATGGCAAGGCAAGCATGAGTACAATCATATACATCAACCATCAATTATTCTATTCATACAATTGAAATGTAAACTCCCCTCCTACCTCGAGAGAAGAACCGCAACGATTCACACGCTCCAAAAGTTCCGCCACATTGTCCGGAATATAATCTCCTATCAACACACATAAATATACATGTATTCAATTTATAAGTCATCACAAGACACCATCATAAATCTAAACAATTGACAACATCTCTTAAAGTCCAATATCAAGTCTTAGACTTGTTAAAACACCAATTCACATACTTGTGTTAGGCTTCAGGAATTCCTTTCCAAAAACCAAGATTTTCTAAGTCTTAAAGGGCTAATCATACCCAACAACAACAACATCTCTTTCATCATTCATAATGCATTCATCATTACTTAAACTATCCATTTGCCATTCAAATTCATCATAAACCTCTTAGCTCCTTTCAAACCATTTCACATGTCATTTATCATGGCCCAATAACTCATTAACCTCACTATCAATGATCATCATCCTCATTGTTCAAGCCTCTCCTAACATTACCTCAACTCTTTAACACACTAAACAATTTGGAGTCATTACTCTATTCTCTTGATTTAACAATTCCTTAACATCAACAATCAATATTACCTATTCAAAAACTCATTCTTATATGTGAAACCACTCCAACATCAATAACTCATAATTTTCTCATGAATTTCCCTAAAATCGCAACTCCTAGGGTTTTCATCAAGAACTCACTATCATCAATTCCAACTACATTTATGCCTCATTTCAAACATCCTTAGGCTAGCAACAATGTATTCCATTCATTATCAACATCAATAACAATCCCCAATGGTTATCCCACCTAGGGTTTAGTTTCAAAAGCCATTATTCACCCAAATAACATCCAATCTCCTAACATAATACTTAAATAAACTCAAAACCATCAATAAAAGCTATGGGTGTTCAAGAACCATACCTCTTTCTCCTAACTCTATGCCAAACATGAAAATGAGGAAAAGAGAGAAGGAAGAGAACCAAGCTTTGCTCTAATGCTCCATTCATGCTTCATGAATCCATGGAGACCAAGAAATTTTGGTGGGTAATGGTCATGGAAGGAGGTGCACGGTTTTGCAAAGAGAAAGGGAGGAAGAGAAGAATAAAGAAATGATGGAGATAGTGAGAGGGAGAAGCCAACGTAAAAAAGAGAAGAGAAATGGGTGGGTTTTGTTTTAATTTTAATCCTTTCATTCAACTCTATTATTTTATAACATACAGGATATTAGTTCGGGCTCAATACTTTATCCAAAAATTATTTTGATTATATATTCGGACTCACAATAATATTCTTAACAGCCCTGACCAATGGCATCTCAATCGGAGATACTTGGTCCGACACCCATATTTCAACCGAGTATAATTTTAACTCTTAAAGCCTCAATAAATTATAAATAATCCTCATGAATCTCAATTTTAATATTTCAACATTTTTGGGATATTTATTAGCCCATTTATAATTATTTAATATTTATCCTCTCAATTAATTATTTTCATAAATTTTTGAGATATTACAGGTGAGGAAGGTATTAGAACCTCATACTGTTCGTTGTAAAAGAGTCACATCAAATTGATCGAGCATATTTTAAATAGCCTAAAAATTAATAAGTAACATGAATGGGAAAAAGAAAAATTACCAAATATTGTTAACAGGACGTCTCATCTAAATTAATGTTAAATCGAACATTTAAAAAAATAGTAAATATTAAAATATATATATATATATATATATATAAAGATTAACAAGACGTCCCGTCCCAATTAATCTTAAATCAAACATTAAAAAAAGATGGAAAATAAAATAAAAATAAATAAAATAAAATAAAATAAAATAAAATCATAAATTAACAGGACGTCTCACCCAAATTAATCTTAATTGAACAAAATAATAATAATAAATAATAAGAAAATAAACTAGAATGAAATAAAATAAAATAAAATAAAAAGATTAACATGACGTCTTATCCAAATTAAGCTTGTCGTAGTAAAATGGTGTTTCCTAATTAAATAGTGATAATATTAAAATTGATCAGAATAAAACAAAAAACACATGAAAATTAATAAAAAGAAAACGGACTTGACAAGAATTATTTTCGCTCCTACGTATTCTCGAGTACGTCAGGAAATCAAGGTTACATAGTTATTGGTGGAAATTAACTATCGAGAATATTTTTGAACCACTTTTGACCATTTATCACAAGAGCAAATTTATGAAGAAGGAAAAATACAAGAAGAAGAAATTCATAACTTATTATAAGATCGTTATGTCACTTATTATGTTTTTAAAAAGAGATGCATTTTTTGTATTTTTCTTGTTTTGTATTTTTCTTGTTTTGTATTTAGGGCTTATATATATATATATATATATATATATTCTTAGGGAAACTCATTTTTACTTTCTTAGAGTTTTTTTTTAAAGTTCAAATCCTAAGAGTAAATATTTTATTTTTATTTTTTTTGTTAAATAAACTAACAGAGGGTTAATGCAAAAAAAAATTAAATACATTAAAAGAAAGAAGCTAGGTGGTTGCTCTCATTCCTTTATGGTGGCTCTGTTTCCATACAAAAAATCAAGGTCTCTTCCCAATCCTAAAACATGCATCAATGGGGAAAGATGGGAATGGAAAGAATATAATAATAATAATAATAATAATAATAATAATAATAATAATTATTATTATTATTATTATTATTATTAACAAAAAAATGGGGTGTTCACACTATGTAGATGGGTTGGGTTCGCCAATAAAAGTATTGCTAAGAGGGTTGTAAATATGTTAAATGGTGAACAAATAGGTACGTGTTTGAATCTATGTCACTGTCAGTCACCTGCTGCTCTTTGCTCTTCACTCTTAAGTCAAAATTGAAAAGTTTTCTATTATGGATTCTAGAATATGATGCATTTGGGTACATAGTTTAATCTAGCACTTTTTACACAAGATATTATTCTAAAATTTGACAAACTTATTAGAATACGTATAAGCTAATAACATTCTATTTTGATAAGCTACAGCTATACCAAGAAGCTTATTGGAATAAGCTAAAAAAAGCTTATGAGATTCCTAGGTTATTTTCATAAGTTACCCACAAGCCTTTCATAACCCATCCACCATATTGATGCATCATGTGTTCACCATTATATACTTGGAATTTTGTGAAAAACATACTATATGGGGTTTACTTGTTGAGTTGTAATAGCAGGATTATATACTTGTAGTGGCAATTCTTGTTTCTTTTTCTTCTCCAGTTTTTATTATAGGAATCAAAATGTTCTCCTATAAACTATAGAATTGGTTTTATTCTTTAAACTTGGTGAAACAGAAATATGATGTGTCCATGGTGATGTTAGATATTGTAGTTAGGTATTTGATGTGTCTGTCTGTATTCATTTGGTTTTCCAGTTTCTGATTTGTATTGTTTGTCTCTAGGGGAAAAGAAAAGGTCATTTATTATGACCTTTGGAATATTAAGTATTTAAGTAAGTTTAAGTGGGATGATCTGACTGAAGAACCAGATAAGTGCATTAATGGTTCAATGTCTTGTTTCTATATGGTGGGGTTTAAAGAGATTATACTAAAACAATGTGTGTATGCATCTTATAGCCTTAAAGAAAGCTATTTGGGAGCAAAAACATGCTATAGAAATTTCTACTTCAAAGAGAAAGAGAGAAGGATTTCTATCTGTCCAAAGTTGACCAGTCACGTGCTTTGAGTGCCATAGTGGAGCAACTAAAGAAGGTATGTAGTATGCCATGAATCATGTTATCATTAAATTTAGTTTAAATATTTAGAGGTATGTACATCATGCATTTAAGCAAGGAATTATTTGTTGATTAAGAATTCACTTGGTTTGATGGAAGTCAACCTCAATAAATAAGAAATCGGTAGTACTCTGATCTTCACTATTGATTTACATTATCTGTATTTTTTTTTGGTTGCTACATGATTTTTCTAGTATCTAAGAGCATATTCCATTAAGGAAATAAATACTAGATCCCCTACCAACCTAAATCAAAATTCACAAATTGTGTGATCCCCTGCCCTCAATTGATACCATTCATCCACCCCCTACCATCGAGGCTTCCCTTCACCACCCTATGTAATGCCCCGACCGCTTTTCAGGTATGAACGACTCTCCCTACAGACCAACACAAGACCTTTCTAATGTGCTTTTGTCCTCATTCACACATTTCCTGAGAACTTCCCAGGAGGTCTCCCATCCTAGAATTACTCCAAGTTAAGCACGCTTAACTTTGGAGTCCTTAAGTGATAGCCACCGAAAAGGCTAATGCATTTATTAGTATAGGTAGTACGAATCTATTCCTTAAGCTATCCTCGACAGTATAGTTCCATACCATACCCATACAGTCTTTAGATCCCTCTCATTCTGGTATGTATTCGATTCGTTCATGTGTCCCTCCCACTAGAAGCCTACCAGGAGCCGCTCCTTGTCCGTGCCTATGCACCGGTGATCACTCCCCACCCTCAACAGTGCCTGGGATGCCACATTCCCCGCTAGAAGCCTGCCAGGAGCCGCTCCTTGTCCGTGCCCATGCACCGGCGATCACTCCCCGCCCTCAATAGCACCGGGATGTCATATGCCCACCAGCTTCCGCCTGGTTCGTCCTTGAACCATACTGTACTAGGAGAGGCTAGGCTTTGATACCACTGTAACACCTCGACCGCTTTTTAGGAATGAACGACTCTCCCCACAAACCAACACAAGAATGAATGACTCTCCCCACAGACCAACATGAGACCTTTCCAATATGTTTTTTTCCTCACTCACACACTTCCCGAGAACTTCCTAGGAGGCCACTCATCCCAGAATTACTCCAAGTTAAGCACGCTTAACTTTGGAGTCCTTAAGTGATAGGCCACCGAAAAGGCTAATGCATTTGTTGGTATAGGTAGTACGAATTAATTCCTTAAGCTATCCTCGACTGTATAGTTCTATACCTATATGATCGGGATAACAATGGCAAACGAATTATGGATCAAGAGAGGGACCTTCACTCTCCTAACTTCTTAGACAAAAGAGGAGGGCAAAATGGTCACGTCATTTTTGTCAGTTGGGAGAAGGAAACGGAGGTGCCTTCTGGGAGCTTTCCCTTGCCCACTGTCAAACGCAGTTGAAACCCTACAAACGAAGAATGGAAAATGGCAACAGAGAAGATGATTCACAGCCAGACAACCACGCAATGGAGGAGGGTTTAGGAAACCTCAGTTTTTCAGACAGAACGAAGCTGGAACTGGAAGCCAAACATACGCTAAAAGTTAAAAGCAACGTTTTAGTTGTTAAAATTATTTAACAAATCAATTTATAAAAACTATTTTTGAGAAGATAAAAAAATTGTTTAATACGTCACTTTTAAAAAGTAAAAAATATTTTAAATTTTTTTCAATTTTTAAAATTATTTTAATTGAATTGAATATATTTAAGTTGATATTTAAGTTATTTGAGTTAAATATATTCAACTTCCAAAACATTTAAATTATATTTTGAATATATTCAACTTCCAAGGCATTCAAATTATTCAAGTTCAAAATATATTCAAAATTTTACTTAAATATATTCAACTTCCAAGGAATTTACCGATATTACCTGAGAACTTCATAGCCTAATTATTTTTACCCTAAGTCAATATCAGTTTAACAAATATTACGAGGTTGGTTGAGTAGTAGAGATTTTTTCCTCCTTCTCACCAACCACGTCTGGTAGCTCTAACTGGGAACTAAAGAGGCATTAGTGTTTAAGATTAAAATCATGTCAAACCTAAGCTCATCTTTATTTTATTATTCATAATCATCATTTTTTGGTCTTTTTACAATCTTAATGCCTGCAGCTATGGAAGATATCCCAACCTACAATAGTATCCAGACTAAGTGGTTCGATCAACTATAAAACAGATCAACAATGTGCTCACTCTTCGTGGTTTCTGCCTTCTACGAGTTTAGAACCTACCTTCTTAGTAGTTAAACAGAGATTTAGGAATCAAATGGAGACATGTTTTCGACAAATGCAAATCAAATCAAATGGAACCACCGTTTAGGGATTTCAAACTCTAATTTGGGAATAGGGATTTAGAAAATCAAATCTCTCAAGTCTCGCCTCTTAGTATCGATTTTGGGTTCAGTTAACATAAAAGTGAGCCAAATTTCCAAAAAAGGAAAAGGAAACAAACACACTAATGCACTTGAAAGAACCTTCAAGGATCTGAATTTATATGAAAGTGTTGATTATGAAATAAGAAATGGCAAACACAGAGAATGGCATACAGAAATGAAAAATTACCTGACTCTGAAATCGCACTTCATTCCACTCGAAACCTTACAAGTACAAGACGTTGCTTCTCTTCACACCCGCTCGCTTCCTTTCCGTGCTCATAACTATTATGATTGGAGAAAATATACCATCTCTTCTACGTCACCATTCACAGATTTGTTTTCCTTTTTTCCAACAAATATAAAGAGGGAACAGAAAGACAAATTTAATTATTCATAATTATTTTGCTCGATTTAAATATAATATATAAGAAAATGTTTTTTAATTGTTTCATTTATATAAAATAAAAGATAACATTGATATTCATAGTTGTCTATAATAACATCGAACACTTACGTGGTTGGTTTAGTAAGTTGGTTTAGTTAGTTCCCATGTTCATCACTGTCAAACACATAGGTCCTTACCGTTAGCACACGTTAAACGTCTGTTAGAGGTAGATGGCGTGTGATATTAAGTGCCTACGTATGCATCAATAATGTCATTTTGGCCATGACAACCCAACGACACACATAGAAACCCAACGACGTTGTTTTGCCATGAAACCCTTAATTAATTTCATCTTCTTTTATCTCGCATACCTCTTGTACGCATCTCTGTGTTTTCATCTTCTCCTCTTGTTGTGTTTTCTTCTCCTACAACAAACTTCTCAATTCTTCTCGAGCTTGAGGCGAAGCCACCATGGAAGGTAGGAGTCAGGACCCCAACCAAGGATCGCCGTCCTCATCATCCAGCCAACTAACCTTAACTCCGGCTCCGAAGTCGAGAAATGACACAACGTCATTGTCATTGTGGCGACCCACCAACCCTGCGTGTATCCCACACAATGAACAACCTGAATTGTCCGTTTTGGAGATGCGCATGACTCCAGGAGGACAATGTGATTTCTTTGCTTGGGTCCAGGATGGGGAGTCAGTACTTCATAAGGAAGAATGAAGGAATACGCTGATGTATAGGCTAACAAAGATGGAGGAAGTGATTTCAGGGCACAAATGTGATATTCGTAGGGATGTTTATGAAGTTATGACCCAAGTTATACACAACGAAGAAGGTAAATGATAGATACAAATGGAATCATTAGTGAAGAAAGGGTGTTGGAAACCTAGCAGGAATTGCGGAAGTTAAAGATGGTTTTGGTTACTCAAAGTATTCTAATTTTCTTTTTTGTAATGGGGCTCCTGATTATGATGATAAAAATGTAATGGGGATCTTTCTTTCTAGTTTGTAATGGTTTTTCATTATGAGCATGTGTTTGTAGTCGTTTCACAGTGAGCATGTGTTTTGTAATCCTATTCTTCAGTTATAAAATGAAAAAATTAACTTAGTTCCATTTTGTTCCAAATCATTTTGTTGCAAACCATTTATGTAACATCCCTGATATTTTAATGAGAATTATAAGAAATGGGAAATGTTACTAAATATTTTAGAAGTTTTATTTAACATTTATTCTGTCCGAACCAAAGATTGGAAAAGCCGGTGTCAAGATCGGTATCTGAAGCGAGCAGGCGGAGTTAAGGATCGAGAGTGTAGGAGAAGAACGGACAGAGTCAGGTGGTGTGGTCTGAACCATTGTGAGGAGAGTGCCTCACACGGGGTCATAGCCCGGATTAACCTCATAATGACTGAAACAACGGATATACGTAACCATGAGGTGAGCACGGATGAGGTATCCGATCTCTCAGGTTGTAGCTCGGATTTCCGAGGTATGAATACTAAGTTAGGATGTCGGGGGCCGATATTTATATCGGGCCTATACTCTTGCAAATTATTAGAGGATTGTGAATACTTAAATATTGAGGGAATAAACACGTGTAATTAATTTGATAACTATGCAATAGTTCAACATAGGGAAATTAATTAAATTTAGTAAGAATACAAATAAAATAAAGGAAAAGACGATCTTGCCCATGAGCTATATATATATATATATATATAAGGAAATTCTCTTTCTTCCCTCTTCATTATTTACAAGTTATCTTTGCTGTTGGTCTATTTCTCCTCTTTCATTTTTCTCTCCTCTCTTAAACGCTGATTTGCATGCGCTGGAGAGGGACTCCATTTGTGTCTAAACTTCAATTTAACCCCATTCCTGTGATCGGGACTTCAAGGTGAGTCTACTGATCCGTTCCAATTGTAATTCTTTTATCCCTTTTTATTCTTTGGCCGTTTAGAGCCATGCATGGCTATATTCGTGGCTGTTCTCCACTCCTCTGTGAGTCCATGAACTAAGGACGTTGAAGTGATGAAGTTGTACTTTATGATCCGTAGGTAGTAGGCTAAGCCACGGAAAACTGAGTAACGAAGTTGAGACTGCGAAACCAGTGCTCGGAGGGAAGAATCGACACAGAGAACAGATCAACGAAGCGTGGAACTAAAGTAAGGGGGTGTTCGGCTTATAATTAATTAGAATAGGACTCACTTCTTGTTCAGATCTTTGAGGTAACGTAAACAGGTTAAGGAAAATGTTGCTAAATGTAATTGTGTGTTTATGCTTGTGCATGTGTGACTGAGTTTATTAATTAGTGGATGATCGGATGTGGTTGAGTTTATCATGCTATGATTTTGTGATATCAAATGTTGAAATGATCATCGTTATGGGACATCGGGTTAGCAAACAGGCTACTCGAGTGATGAGGAATTGGTATTATTATGTGAAAGGTAAACTGTGGAATGATTATGTGGTATGGGATGGCCGACGGTATATGATAGCCCCTCATTTCCGGCTCCCGTGGTTTTCGTGCCCAGTTAAGCTACCCAGTGGTCAAGTAGGACCCAGTGGTCGAGGTGGAGAGTCAAGTAGGACTCGGTGAACCAAGCAGGGTTCACGGGGTGTCAAGTAGGACCCCCAGCTGAAGGCCAATCCTTTAGTATCCGGATACTAGGAGTCAGATTGTATGAGAGTCAGTTGTGATGAATGTGATGTATGTGATGAATGTGAGGAATGTGATGGAGATTGTGTAGTTGGTCTAATACAGTTATTGTATGAAATTCATTATGTTTCCGTATGCTTACTTACAGATGATGCGTGAGGTGTATGTATTAATATGCATGTATAGTGTTAAATTCTGTTCTATATTAATTATAATGCCAAACACTCACCCTTGTATATTTTTTTTTTTTAGTAACCAAAGTCAGGGAGGGGGAAGGAGCCATGGAGCCGCGCCAAGGGGGAGAACGGTGCCAGGGTCCAAGTGACTTCGAGTGACTTTCTATAGAGTCTTATGTGTATAAGAACTTCTTAGTATAATTATTAGTTGTGTTTAATTAAGACCGGATCAGATGTAAAACTATATTTTAAAAATATATCACTGTTACTTGCATATGCTCCCATGGTAACTCTTTGGGTTTACCGAACCATTTTTAGAGTGAAATTTTAAGAGTCCGGTTGCATGTCTTGAATAATCCGATGTGTGAAAGGTGTTCGCTCCAGCGAATAGAACCTCGTTTAAGTGAGAGTCCAGAATCTCGCTTAGACGAGTAGGGGCCTCGCTCAAGCGAGAAGGCCTGATTCCCTTTCTCCCATCCGTTGTGTTCAAATTAAATTGCTTTTTCTCTAAATATCGATTAATTTTTAAGAAAAAGAAAAATTTATTGTAAGACATAATCATTTGAATAAAAAAAATATATAAATGCAAAAATAACCTAGGACGTTACACTTGGTATCAGAGCGGTTCTTTCTAGAGCCGGTGTGGGCCGATCTAGTGAATGTGATAGTTTTATGAAAGTTAATTGTATTTTGTTGTGTTGAGATTGTGTGTGGTCTGGCACCGTTCTCTTGGCACTCCATTGGCGTAGTATTCTATGAATATAAGGTAAATTTATGATCCCCTGACTGATCTTGGTTATTAATGGTGATGTGTTTGCTTATTGTAGAATTACTAAATGGCCGGAGAGACTAGTTCTGGGGGAAGAGATAATTTCTTCTCTAGATTTACTCAGCTGATGAGTAGGACTGAGTCCGGTCCCACTCTGGATAAATTCCTGAAAAGGAATCTTCCGACTTACAAAGGGGGACACGACTACGATGGGGCATATATCTGGATTAGGGATATCAAGCAGGTTTTTGAATATTTTGAGTGCTCTGAAAAGCAAAAGGTTTTATTTGCTACTTACCAATTAAAAGATGAGGCTAGAGTATGGTGGTCCCGTATGAAGGTGCAGATGAACGCAGCTAATGAGCCGTTGGTATGGGCGAATTTTCGAAGGAGGTTCCTTGTTAAATACTTTCCGGACAACTACAAAATCCGGAAAGAAATGGAATTCCTGAAGCTAGAGCAAGACCGGATGTCTGTAGCTGAGTACACCAGCAAGTTTGATGAGCTGTGTGATTTTTATCACCCTTTCTCGTTAGAAGGGACTGAGGGTAGCAAGTGCGCCAAATACGAAGCTGGACTACGGATTGAGCTCCGTAGTGTAATCGTATCGATGGAGATTAGGGACTACCCAACCCTGGTGAACAAGGCAAGACTAACTGAAGAGGTACAGTTACAACGAATGTCTCAGCCGAGAGATAAAAAGCCGCTGAAGGCAAAAGGATTCAATTTTAAGAGGATGAGTCAATTCTTTCGGGGTGGCAAATCTTCTGCTACCTCCTCATCCTCCTCTGGTCGGGGTTCCACTGGTCGATCGAGTAATCCCCCTGGGAATCGTACATGCTACAATTGTGGTCAGGAAGGACACATTGCCAAACATTGCCAAGCTAATCAGATTGTGTACTTTCAGTGCGGACGACCAGGGCACCTCAGGCCCGATTGCCCTCAGAGGCAGCAGCAGGGCAGGACGGATAACCGAACTAATTCTTCTGGGACCCGGGGTTCCAACTTCTCGAGAGGAGGTCGGAATGGAGCTGGTAGGGGGAACCATAAGCGGGAAGATATGACGCCCAATCTAGCGATGCTCAGAACGCCATGACCGGACGTGTATTTGCGTTTGATGCTTCAGAAGCTATAAGGAATGACAATCTGGTACAGGGTAAGTGCCTCATCTGTGGTTATCTGGTTGATGTGATTTATGATTCAGGTGCCACCCATTCCTTTATTTCGGAAAGTTGTGTGCGACGGCTTGGTCTGCCAATCAGTTTAATAGAGAATGCTCTTATTGTTTCCACTCCAACTGGTTCCACTTTCCGTGCAACTACAGTATGTAGGGAACTACCGATGCAAATCAAAACCCATACTTTTCGAGTAAATTTTATCTGTATGCCATTGAAGGACTTAGACGTTATTCTAGGTCTTGATTGGCTTGCTGCTAATCATGTGTTGGTCGATTGTTATCGGAAGAATATTGTTTTTTCTCAGGAACTTGACATGAAGAACGGGGTGAGCGATGTCCTAACCACGTATGTTGTTTTATTCGCTTCGGAGGGTCGGCATAACCTCCTGATAAGTGATATTCCGATTGTTTGTGAATTTTCTGACGTTTTTCCGAAAGAAATTTCGGAGCTACCTCCCAGTCGGGAGATTGATTTCTCTATTGACTTGATTCCCGGGGCAGAACCTGTGTCCCGAGCGCCATATAGAATGTCTTCGGTGGAATTAACCGAAGTGAAGAGACAAGTAAATGAATTACTAGAAAAGGGCTTTATCCGACCTAGTGCCTCACCCTGGGGCGCTCCGGTATTACTGGTAAAGAAGAAGGATGGTAGTATGCGGATGTGCATTGATTACCAGCAGCTGAACAAACTGACAATCAAAAATAAATATCCACTACCTCGGATTGATGATTTACTGGACCAATTGCGAGGCGCCGCTGTGTTCTCTAAGATCGACTTGAGGTCGGGATACCACCAAATCCGAGTGAGGCTGGAGGATATCCCAAAGACAGCATTTCGGACTCGTTATGGGCACTTCGAGTACATAGTAATGCCCTTTGGAGTAACAAACGCTCCTGCCATTTTTATGGATTATATGAATCGGACTTTTCAACCGTACTTGGACCAGTTTGTGGTGGTATTCATTGATGATATTTTGGTATATTCGAGGTCGGACGAGGAGCATGCTCAACATCTTCGACTTGTTTTACAAGTACTTCGGGAGAAGAAGTTGTACGCTAAACTATCTAAGTGTGATTTTTGGAGAAATAGTGTACAATTCTTGGGGCATATAATTTCCCAAGAGGGAATCTCAGTTGATCCAACAAAAATTAAGGTGGTTATGGCTTGGGAGAGGCCGAAATCAATAACTGAAATCAGGAGTTTCCTCGGATTAGCTAGATACTATCGACGTTTCATTGAGGGGTTCTCTAGGATAGCATTTCCTCTGACTCGGTTAACAAGGAAAGGAAACCCCTTCGTGTGGTCGAAGAAGTGTGAATTAAGCTTCCAAACCCTTAAGCGATGTTTAACGACTGCCCCTGTGCTTGCACTGCCCGATGTAACACAGGAATTTGAAGTATATTGTGATGCATCCAAATTTGGATTGGGGTGTGTGTTGATGCAAGCTGATCGGGCAATTGCTTATGCTTCGAGGCAATTGAGGCCACATGAGGAGAATTACCCGACTCATGATCTGGAACTTACAGCAGTAGTGTACGTGCTGAAGATTTGGCGTCATTATTTGTATGGAGCTCGCTTTGTAGTATTCAGTGATCACCAGAGTCTAAAGTATTTATTTGATCAAAAGGAGTTAAATATGAGACAGAGGAGATGGGTAGAGTATTTGAAGGATTATGACTTTGATTTGAAGTATCACCCGGGCAAAGCGAATGTTGTGGCAGATGCGCTAAGCAGGAAGGTACTGCATGTGGCTTACCTAATGGGTAGAGAACAGGAATTGCTGGAAAGCTTTAGAGATATGAATGTTGGAGTTGTTATGAACGCACCAAATCGAATGACAATCGGAATGTTAAAAATCTCCAACGAATTTCTGGAGTCGATGGTAGCTGCACAGAAAAACGATAAAGAGTTACTGAGGCTGATTGATACTCAGAACCAAGGCAAAAATGTGGAGATAACTAGGGGTGACGATGGTATATGGAGATTCAGGAACCGTGTGGTAGTGCCTGCACATGGAGATTTCAGGCAGGCGGTGTTATCAGAAGCACACAAGAGCTCTCTGAGTATACATCTGGGAGTAACAAAAATGTATCATGACTTAAGAAAGGAATTTTGGTGGCCAAACATGAAGAAAGCAATAATCGAGTACGTGAAATCCTGTGTGATATGTCAGAAGTGCAAGGTGGAGCACCAACGACCTCCGGGTTTGCTTCAACCTCCAGAAATTCTGACCTGGAAGTGGGAAGGTATCACTATGGACTTCGTGTCTGGGCTACCCCGCACTCAAACCGGATACAACGCGATTTGGGTGATTGTTGATCGACTAACTAAAAGTGCGCATTTCCTGGCAATAAATATGAAGTGGTCACTAGATCGATTAGCTAAGTTATACATTGCTGAGGTCGTACGACTGCATGGTGTGCCCTCAAGCATTATCTCCGATCGGGATCCCCGATTCACTTCAAGGTTTTGGGGGAGTTTGCAACAACAATTGGGTACTGAGCTTAAATTGAGTTCGGCTTACCATCCCCAGACCGATGGCCAATCAGAACGGACTATACAAACTCTTGAAGATATGTTAAGGGCATGTGTACTGGAACAGGGCGGATCATGGGAAAAATACTTGCCCATGGTGGAATTTGCATACAATAACAGTTACCACAGCAGCATTGGGATGGCTCCATACGAAGCTCTTTATGGTCGGAAATGTCGTACTCCATTATGTTGGAATGAGAACGGCGATGCCCTTCATCTGGGGCCTGAGATGATTCAAGAGATGAATGAGCAAATCGCTTTAATCTGAGAGAAGATAAAAATTGCTCAAGACCGTCAAAAGAGCTATTATGACAATCGGCACAGACCCCTTAAATTCCAAGTGGGTGATTGGGTGTTCCTAAGGATTTCACCAACGAAGGGTGTAGGTCGAATTTTGAAGAGCCAAAAGCTTAATCCGAAGTACATTGGGCCATACCAAATACTAGAACGGATTGGTGAAGTCGCTTATCGACTGAATCTTCCCCAATCGTTGACTAACATTCACAACGTGTTCCATGTATCGCAACTTCGAGCCTACATTCCGTGTGATACCATGATTGTACCGAGTGACTCCATTGAAGTGAAGGAGAACTTGACGGTGGAGGCGGTACCAATCGGTATTGAAGAGCATCAAACCAAACGGTTAAGGAACAAGGAGGTACCGCTGGTGAAGGTGAAGTGGCAAAATTTACATTGGATAAACTACACTTGGGAGTTAGAATCCGATATGAGACGAATGTACCCTCATCTTTTTCAACCGAAACATTAATTTCGGGGACGAAATCTCCTTTTAGGGGGGGTGGATGTAACATCCCTGATGTTTTAATGAGAATTATAAGAAATAGGAAATGTTAGTAAATATTTTAGAAGTTTTATTTAACATTTATTCTGTCCGAACCAAAGATTGGAAAAGCCGGTGTCGAGATCGGTATCTGAAGCGAGCAGGCGGAGTTAAAGATTGAGAGTGTAGGAGAAGAACGGACAGAGTCAGGTGGTGTGGTCTGAACCGTTGTGAGGAGAGCGCCTCACACGGGGTCATAGCCCGGATTAACCTCATAATGACTGAAACAACGGATATACGTAACCATGAGGTGAGCACGGATGAGGTATCCGATCTCTCAGGTTGTAGCTCGGATTTCCGAGGTATGAATACTAAGTTAGGATGTCGGGGGCCGATATTTATATCGGGCCTATACTCTTGCAAATTATTAGAGGATTGTGAATACTTAAATATTGAGGGAATAAACACGTGTAATTAATTTGATAACTATGCAATAGTTCAACATAGGGAAATTAATTAAATTTAGTAAGAATACAAATAAAATAAAGGAAAAGACGATCTTGCCCATGAGCTATATATATATATATAAGGAAATTCTCTTCCTTCCCTCTTCATTATTTACAAGTTATCTTTGCTGTTGGTCTATTTCTCCTCTTTCATTTTTCTCTCCTCTCTTAAATGCTGATTTGCATGCGCTAGAGAGGGACTCCATTTGTGTCTAAACTTCAATTTAACCCCATTCCTGTGATCGGGACTTCAAGGTGAGTCTATTGATCCGTTCCAATTGTAATTCTTTTATCCCTTTTTATTCTTTGGCCGTTTAGAGCCATGCATGGCTATATTCGTGGCTGTTCTCCACTCCTCTGTGAGTCCATGAACTAAGGACGTTTGTTAGTCCTCAAATTTTCAATAAAATCTAGAATAAAAATTTCATAAAAATTATAAAAATTAGTTTAATTTGTTAGAAAAATAGGATTTAAATTCAATAAATGAGTGTTGTTGGAAATAATCTGCCCTTGATCAATTTTCTCTAGTTTTGCAGTGAAAAAGTTAAGAAATCAAGAGAAAATTACACTGGAGATCTGACGCGTAGCCTCACACCACGCGTAGCATCAAGTGCTATTTTTGATGCTGACGCTACGCATCACAGCCACGCGTAGCGTCAGTGCTGCGTTGTCTCCACTCCTACTTTTGGCAAACCACCCCACTTGGACCCAATAATGGGCACTTCACTCAGCCCAAGGGCCACCCCAATCAGCATAAATGGCCAAAAACTCGTGGAAACATGTCCAAGTGGCCAGGCATGATCAAGATTAATTATTGAAAGTGGCCATTATCAAGTGTTTAATGGAGGCTGAGTCAGGGATCTGACGCGTAGCGTCACAGGGACGCGTAGCGTCAGCACCCTTGCTCAGCCCTATAAATAGGGCCATCCAACACCATTCATAGCATCCCATTCCATACACTTCTCTTCTCTTCTCTCTTGTGCTCGACTTTGAGTACTTCTTTTGTGAGTTGTAGTTCTAGAATAGTTTTCTAGATACTTGAGTGTGTTTCGGTGTATTGTGATCGTTGTATCGTGAAGTTTCCATCGTCTTCTTCGTAATGTCAAACTCTATAAGTGTTGTTTTTACCTTTACCATGTGTAACTAATCTGTTTATGTTGGAATTGGTGAACTAATCTATTGAGTATAATGTTGTGAATTCGACCTCTGCATGTTTATTATTCAAGTCCATGTTAGTATTTCAACCTTTTATTAATATGAACGTCAAACGGGAGAATGATTTTCATGTGTATCGAAACTGGTTTTATTAGTGTAAATGTCAAACGGGAGAATGATTATTTATGCCGTATTGAAACTTGTTTTGACGAAAGTAAAAAGTTGGAATACCCTTGGTATCTCAATTCTATAGGGGTTGTTAACCATTGTTGCCATAAGGCCAGGTCTTAATGCAAGTTTTTACTGAGAAAGCTCACGAGGGATCGGACTTTACGGTGAATTCTTAGAATTTATATCACGAGGGATCGGTTATAATGATTTTAAGCTGCAATGACATGAAACTTGATGATTAAACATGCATGTTTTGAGTTCCTCATTGTTATTCTAGATTAGGGATCCAATTTCCAACATAATTTGTTTATCTGTGTTTATCTCAAGTATCTTACCTATTCTAGGTTACAACTCAACTTTTTAGATAGATTTTATTTTCTTTTTATCCTATGAATCACTCAACCATGCTATCTTGTGAATATTGTATAAACTATACATAAATCATTCTTTTGTTCATAATTTCCTTCATATTTTCCATAGAAAGTAGAAGATTACTGTTGTTATTGGACTTTCAATCCCAGTGGAACGATATCTAAATTTCGAAAACTACAAACGATTGGTGCGCTTGCCAATTCACAAAGCTCGGTTACAACCGACGGGCCAACAAGTTTTCTGGCGCCGTTGCCGGGGATTGAATTGTTTCAGTAAAACAGTAAAATTTTAATTACCGTGGTAAATATTTTTTTTTTACTTTAGATAATTTTTTTTATTTCATTATCATTGTTACACTAACTTTCTTTGTTTAGTTTGTGTATGCAAACTCGATCTACCACAGGTAAAATTTATTTTGATCCTGAGATAGAAAAGTTTGTAAAGAAAATCAAGTCTTTGAAATCTAAAACACAAACTAATTCTTCTTCTACTTCGAAAATTTTTGAAAATTCAAATATGGCTGCTGAAAGGAGAACATTGGGACAGTTTGCTGCTATAAATGGTCCACCCCGAGTTTCGGGAATGTTTCAAGGACCAGTTTTACCAGTGGAAATTAAACCTGCCACTTTAAACATTATTCAAAACAACCAATTTGCTGGTTTAAATCATGAAGAACCATATGAACATTTAACTGTTTTTTATGAGTTATGCAGCACAATTGGTTTTGAACCCAATCAAGAAGAGTCTGTTTACATGAGACTCTTTCCTTTTTCATTGACTGGGAAAGCAAAAGAATGGTTTAAATCTTGTCCACCGGGTAGTTTTGCAAACTGGTCCGATGTTGAAAGAAAATTTTTGGAAAGATTTTACTCTCCTTCAAAATATTTTGAAGCAATGACAGCCATACACTCTTTTTCCTAAAATAATGATGAATCATTAGGAGAAACATGGGAACGATTCAAGGCACTCTTGAGAAAATGCCCAAACCACAACCTGGACGATGCCGAGAAGGTAAGAATCATTTACCATGGTTTATTGCCTCAGTTCAAGATGATGTTAGATGCTTGTGCAGGTGGTTCTTTAATGAACAAGACTGTGGAAGAAGCCATAGAAATATTGGAATCAATGGCTATTAGTGACCGACAAGCAAAGCATGAAAGAGGTAATATGCAAAGGAAGCCAGGAATGCTCGAATTGGGAGTAAATGATGCAGTGTAGGCTCAGCAAAAATTACTGACCCAACAAATTGAAGTTATGAGCAAGCAATTGGAAAAACTTCAAATTGCTCAAGTAGCATCACCACCCCCTGCTCAACTTAAAGCATGTACACACTGCATGGGAGAACAACCATGTGGCTACTGTGGAAATGAGCAAGAGCAAGCCAATTTCATGAACCATCAAAGAGCACCCTTAGGTAATTATCCTTTTAATCATGGAAATTCTTTTCCTAACAATTACCTGCAGGGTTGGCAAAATCAGAATATTGGCTGGAGACAGGATGCTGGACCTTCCAACAGACCTCCTAATAATCAATTCAAGCAACAACAAACTGACAATGCAAGGTTGACAAGAATAGAGGAAGCTATTCAACAGTTATTACAGTTTGTAGAGACAAATGAAGCTACCCGAAAAGCATCAGACATACAAATGGGTCAGCTCGCAAAAAAATAGCTGAATTAAAGAATTCTGGGTTTTCTGCAAACACTCAAAACCCAAGGGAACAATGTAATGCTGTTTCTATTGATGTTGTAAAAATTGATTGTAAAGAAAAGAGTGAGAAAAAGAAAGAAGAAGAAGAAAAAGAAAGTGAAAAAATAGAAAAAAATGAAAAAAATGAAAAAGAAAAAAATGTGCAAAGAGATACAGAGCAAGAAACAAACTGTATAACCCCGAAAAAATGTAAAGATCCGGGGAGTTTCACCATTCCTGTAACAATCGGAAATATCAACATCAGGAATGCGTTATTAGATTTAGGGGCTAACATCAACTTGATACCTCTAGATTTAATAAAACGCATTGGTGAATATGAGCTAAAAGAAGCAAAGACAGAATTACAGTTTGCGGATCGCTCTGTCAAAAAGCCTGTTGGGATTGTGGAAGATATGTTAGTAAAGGTTGACAAGTACCACTTCAAAGTTGACTTTATGGTACTGGATATGAAGGAGGATACTGAGATCCCCCTGATCCTAGGAAGACCTTTCATGAAGACTGCAAAAATCAAAGTGGATGTTGATCAAAGTATGGTTGCAGTCAAAGTTTATGAAGAAGAGGTAAGCTTCAGTGCTCATGAACACTTCAGGATAAGTAATGAGGCAAAGGTTTACCCTTCAACCAAACCAGGTATATCTCTTCCCAATCAATTAAATTGTTTTGAATTAACCGATGCTTTGAAAGATGAAAAACAGGTAATTAGGCATCGGAAAAGAAGAAGAAGGAAGAAAAAGACAGGTGATTCCTCAAAGAATATTGGGAAACCACCTGATTAATCAGAGGTAATGTCTGGCTGGAGACATTAAACCTAGCGCTCAATGGGAGGCAACCCATTCTTTTCTTGTTATTTTTAATTTTTAACATAAAAAAAAAACACAAAATTCTTTTTGCAGTTTAAAAAAGGGGTTTTAAATTTGAAAAGAAAAAGGTTTTAAAATCAAAATTTTGAAAAATTAAAACAGAAGCCCACGTGTAGCGCCCCTGTGACGCGTAGCGTGGACTCTGCATTTTGGTTCTGATGCGTAGCGTCCCAACCACGCGTAGCGTCAGAGCCCACGTTCAGTTTTTAAAACTGAACCAGAGAGGCCCATCTTAGGTTTTAAAACCTAAGAACTCTTCTCTGCCTCACTTAAGATTTCAAACCTAATTTTCGAAACTCCCTTTTCTCTCTTCCAAACCCCTTCAATCCCATTGCTCAAGGAATCACAAGTAAGTATTCTAATCCCTTCTCTTTAGTTTTGTTTTTGATTTTTAATTTGTAGAAATAAATGTGGTTAGGATTAGGATTAGAAGACCATTGGGATTGATTGCTGTTAGGAGTTAGGGATTGAATGGATGTAGTGCAGGTTGAAAAGGGGTTGCTGCTGTGCAACCCCTGTTTTTTCTTTTTTCTGCGCATCCCACGCGTAGCATCCCACTGACGCGTAGCGTAAGGAGCCCACGCGTAGCGTCCCACTGACGCGTAGCGTGGGCAGAACAGGCTGATGCGTAGCGTCACACCACGCGTAGCGTCAGCCTCTGTTTTTAAATCTTGTTGTTTGTTTGCTGTTTGCTGTTTTCTTTTGAAATTAATAAATTTTCTTAGTTTATATTTATACTTTCTTGCAACTTTGTATGAATTTTGAATAAATTGTATTTTGTTTTGTATATTATTTGAATATATGTATGTTAATTTCTTTAATTATTAAAAATTCAAAAATATGTCGTTGAATTGCATTTTTATTTGTGAAAAATTTTAGAAAACCCAAAAATATTTTAATTGTTTGCTTGTGTGTGATTTAGTGTGTTTAATTTTAAATTTTTACTTTTTGCAGATGGCACCTAAGAAATCCATTCCCACAGCCGGTCCCTCTAAAAGACAGAGGAAATCCACAGACACTGACACCACTTCTGAGGATCCGGATTCTCAGAGACAGGAGGTATTGGGACCAAGGGATCCTAATAGATTTCGCACTGATGCGAAGTGGGCGAGATTTCATCAGATCAAGGGCCAGAGACTGATCTGGGAGAGGGTCCTTGATCTGAGTGCAGGAGACTATCCTGAGCTGCAGGATAGAGTACAGCAGAGGAGATGGGGACCTCTATTCTCCCTACCTGCTGAGGGGGACCCCATCTTAGTGATGGAGTTTTACGCAAATGCTTACAGGACCCGCCAGGACGCACCAAATCTTGGGCAGCAGCGGACGAGTTGGGTTAGAGGCCGGCATATCTCTTATGACCGGGACACCATCAGTACCCTACTGGGTAACCCTTGGGAGCCTACTCCCTAGGATGACACTTGTTTCTGGAAGGAAAACAGAAACAAGATTCTTGCTGAGGGAGAGTTAGGATACTCCCTCGAGGAGGTTGCTCATTTTCTGAGCAAGGATGGAATCTTTTTCAACCTGAGTAGGGTTGGAAGGAGTCCATCTAACCTCCTCAAGACCCAGCTTACCCCCATAGCCCAGGCGTGGTCCCACCTCATGCTCCATAATATCACTCCTGTCACCCATCTTTCTTCCCTTCCTGTGGAGCGTTGTTGCCTCCTTTATTCCATCCTCCAGGGCCACACCATTGATATCGCCGAGCTTATCTCCGAGCAGATTCACTTTTATGCCCTTGGGTATAAAGTGAATCGCCCCATACCCTTTCCTCTCATCATATCTGCCTTACTGAGGAGGCAGGGAGTCATTGTACCTTCACCCGAGTTTACTAGTTCTTCAGGGAGAGTCCCTAAAGTTCTAGTAAACAGAGATTATTTTGTGCAGCAGTGCGAGCTTCCACCACTAGAGCAGGAGGCTCAGCCCCGACCTCGGAGGAGGAGACCACCAGTGCAGCCTCCATCTGCTGATGCTGTTACACAGGGCTTTGATGGGATGACACTTGAGCATCAGCATATGATGCAGATGATGGCTGCCACTCATAGGGCTTATATTCATCTTCACGATGAATTTTATCAGTACAGGTTACAGGGAGAGGGAGCACCTTATGTTACCCCAGCCGAGTTTGCAGCACATGTAGCTTGGCCTGGAGATTTACCCACCTACCCTGAGACTGGTGGATCTTCTAGTGCACATCATGACTCTAATGGTGATGATGAGGAGGAGGAGGAGGAGGATGATGATGATCAGATGGAGGATTGAGGATGCCATCTTCATTTATTTTAAGTACATTTGATTCTAGTTATATTTGGATTTACATTTACATTTATATTTACATTTTATATTATGGCATTTTATCATTGTGTGGTGTGTTTATTTGTTTTTGCTCAATTTTCTTTCGAGAAATAATTCTTCTTTTTAAAATAAATGAATCAGATTTTCGTTAGTAAGTTAGTTTATACACTTAGAGTTTTTACACAATAAAACCAATTTTGTTAAAATCAATTTTTGATTCTTTATAACTTAGGAATTTTGATAAATTTAATTACAATAAGTTTATTAACCATCAAGCAAATTTCAATAACCCGGTGAGTTGAGAGATCCTTTTTACACACTTGAGGGTTCTAATCGACATATTTTCAATTCGAATTGATTTTGCTTTAATCTCTGATGTGTGTTGTTGTACAGAGAATTTGGGAAAATGATCAAGGCACATTTATTGGTGAAACGAAACCTTGGGCCAAACAGCTTACCTTGGTAAAAAGTCTTTTATCCTTTGCAAGCCCATTTGAGCCTAAAATAAAATTCTTTGGTACCCTTATAGCCTAAATTTGTTTTTACCATTCCCTATACTTGATTGATTAAAAGAGCAGTTGAAATAAATGAAAAATATTTTGAGTGTTCTCACAAAAATGGGGAGTGAAAATAAGCAACTTGATTCTTTTCAAAAAAGAAAATATGGAAAAGAAAAGTCAAAAATAGTGAAAAGAATCAAGTTGGGGGTATTTATTTTTCATCAATAAAAATAAATGAGAGTTTGGATCAAGAGAAAGCCTAAGGATTGTAAAATGCTCTTTTATGATTTCAGGTTTTTGAATCCCAAGAAAAACCATTGATTCTTGTAAACCAAGCCTCATTACAACCCGAGAAAAGACCTTGTGATTTTCGAATTAACTCTGTATTAATAACCATTGATTAGATGACAAACAAAGTTAAATTCGTTTGATTTTATGATTGATTGAGTGAAACAGGTTACCAATTGCATAGAGATAAACACTTGTGAGGTAAGCCTGAAATTCTGCTTGATTGTTAATAGAATATTGTAAGTAATTTTATCATTAAACCTTTGTTATATTTGAATCAGTTTTTGATTATTACAAAATAGTTGAAATTGTGTAATTATTTTTTGTGATAAATTTTCGGACTAACTTAAAAATTTGATTTCAAATTTTTATTCTTATTATTTTTCTCTCTTGCTCGAGGACGAGCAATGTCTCAAGTTGGGGGTATTTGTTAGTCCTCAAATTTTCAATAAAATCTAAAATAAAAATTTCATAAAAATTATAAAAATTAGTTTAATTTGTTAGAAAAATAGGATTTAAATTCAATAAATGAGTGTTGTCGGAAATAATCTGCCCTTGATCAATTTTCTCTAGTTTTGCAGTGAAAAAGTTAAGAAATCAAGAGAAAATTACACTGGAGATCTGACGCGTAGCCTCACACCACGCGTAGCATCAAGTGCTATTTTTGATGCTGACGCTACGCATCACAGCCACGCGTAGCGTCAGTGCTGCGTTGTCTCCACTCCTACTTTTGGCCAACCACCCCACTTGGACCCAATAATGGGCACTCCACTCAGCCCAAGGGCCACCCCAATCAGCATAAATGGCCAAAAACTCGTGGAAACATGTCCAAGTGGCCAGGCATGATCAAGATTAATTATTGAAAGTGGCCATTATCAAGTGTTTAATGGAGGCTGAGTCAGGGATCTGACGCGTAGCGTCACAGGGACGCGTAGCGTCAGCACCCTTGCTCAGCCCTATAAATAGGGCCATCCAACACCATTCATAGCATCCCATTCCATACACTTCTCTTCTCTTCTCTCTTGTGCTCGACTTTGAGTACTTCTTTTGTGAGTTGTAGTTCTAGAATAGTTTTCTAGATACTTGAGTGTGTTTCGGTGTATTGTGATCATTGTATCGTGAAGTTTCCATCGTCTTCTTCATAATGTCAAACTCTGTAAGTGTTGTTTTTACCTTTACCATGTGTAACTAATCTGTTTATGTTGGAATTGGTGAACTAATCTATTGAGTATAATGTTGTGAATTCGACCTCTGCATGTTTATTATTCAAGTCCATGTTAGTATTTCAACCTTTTATTAATATGAACGTCAAACGGGAGAATGATTTTTATGTGTATCGAAACTGGTTTTATTAGTGTAAATGTCAAACGGGAGAATGATTATTTATGCCGTATTGAAACTTGTTTTGACGAAAGTAAAAAGTTGGAATACCCTTGGTATCTCAATTCTATAGGGGTTGTTAACCATTGTTGCCATAAGGCCAGGTCTTAATGCAAGTTTTTACTGAGAAAGCTCACGAGGGATCGGACTTTACGGTGAATTCTTAGAATTTATATCACGAGGGATCGGTTATAATGATTTTAAGCTGCAATGACATGAAACTTGATGATTAAACATGCATGTTTTGAGTTCCTCATTGTTATTCTAGATTAGGGATCCAATTTCCAACATAATTTGTTTATCTGTGTTTATCTCAAGTATCTTACCTATTCTAGGTTACAACTCAACTTTTTAGATAGATTTTATTTTCTTTTTATCCTATGAATCACTCAACCATGCTATCTTGTGAATATTTTATAAACTGTACATAAATCATTCTTTTGTTCATAATTTCCTTCATATTTACCATAGAAAGTAGAAGATTACTGTTGTTATTGGACTTTCAATCCCAGTGGAACGATATCTAAATTTCGAAAACTACAAACGATTGGTGCGCTTGCCAATTCACAAAGCCCGGTTACAACCGACGGGCCAACAACGTTGAAGTGATGAAGCTGTACTTTATGATCCGTAGGTAGTAGGCTAAGCCACGAAAGACTGAGTAACGAAGTTGAGACTGCGAAACCAGTGCTCGGAGGGAAGAATCGACACAGAGAACAGATCAACGAAGCATGGAACCAAAGTAAGGGGGGTGTTCGGGTTATAATTAATTAGAATAGGACTCACTTCTTGTTCAGATCTTTGAGGTAACGTAAACAGGTTAAGGAAAATGTTGCTAAACGTAATTGTGTGTTTATGCTTGTGCATGTGTGACTGAGTTTATTAATTAGTGGATGATCGGATGTGGTTGAGTTTATCATGCTATGATTTTGTGATATCAAATGTTGAAATGATCATTGTTATGGGACATCGGGTTAGCAAGCAGGCTACTCGAGTGATGAGGAATTGGTATTATTATGTGAAAGGTAAACTGTGGAATGATTATGTGGTATGGGATGGCTGACGGTATATGATAGCCCCTTATTTCCAGCTCCCGTGGTTTTCGTGCCCAGTTGAGCTACCCAGTGGTCAAGTAGGACCCAGTGGTCGAGGTGGAGAGTCAAGTAGGACTCGGTGAACCAAGCAGGGTTCACGGGGTGTCAAGTAGGACCCCCAGCTGAAGGCCAATCCTTTAGTATCCGGATACTAGGAGTCAGATTGTATGAGAGTCAGTTGTGATGAATGTGATGTATGTGATGAATGTGAGGAATGTGATGGAGATTGTGTAGTTGGTCTAATACAGTTATTGTATGAAATTCATTATGTTTCGGTATGCTTACTTACAGATGATGCGTGAGGTGTATGTATTAATATGCATGTATAGTGTTAAATTCCGTTCTATATTAATTATAATGCCAAACACTCACCCTTGTATATTTTTTTTTTTTAGTAACCAGAGTCAGGGAGGGGGAAGGAGCCATGGAGCCGTGCCAAGGGGGAGAACGGTGCCAGGGTCCGAGTGACTTCGAGTGACTTTCTATAGAGTCTTATGTGTATAAGAACTTCTTAGTATAATTATTAGTTGTGTTTAATTAAGACCGGATCAGATGTAAAACTATATTTTAAAAATATATCACTGTTACTTGTAACATCCCTGATGTTTTAATAAAAATTATGAAATGTGAAATGTTAGAGAATGTTTAGAAATTCTATTTAGTAATTACTCTGTTTGAGCCGGTGTCGAGGTCGGTATCTGAAACGCGAGCAGGCGGAGTTAAAAGAGCGGAAGTGTGGGAGAAGAGCGGACAAGGCTAGGCGGTCTGGTCCTACCGTTGTGGGGAGAGCGCCTCACACGGGGTCACATCTCGGATTAACTTCACACTAACTGAAACAACGGTCGTGTGTGACAAATAGTCGAGAGTGGATGATATATCCGATCTATCAAGGGTAGCTCGGATTTTCGAGGTATGAACATTAAGTTAGGACGGCGGGGTCGATATTCATATCGGACCTATACTCTAGCGAATTACTAGAGGACTATGACTACGTGGACGTTGAAGGGATAAACACGTGTAATTGATTTGATGACTAAGCAATAGTTTAAAATAGTTAGAATACAAATAAAATCAAGGAAAAGACAATCTTGCCCATGAGCCATATATATATGAAGATTCCCTTCCTTCTTTTTCATTTTACACAAGTTGCATTTACTATCAGTTTACTTCCTTCTCTTCCGTTTACCTCTTCTCTCTTAAACGCTGAGCTGTATGTGCTGG
Organism: Clitoria ternatea; assembly: GCA_037962975.1. Taxonomy (NCBI): domain Eukaryota; kingdom Viridiplantae; phylum Streptophyta; class Magnoliopsida; order Fabales; family Fabaceae; genus Clitoria; species Clitoria ternatea. Next base: position 264,924,726 of record CM075671.1, read on the forward strand.
AGTGAGACTCCATTTGCGTTTGAACTATAATTTAACCTCATTCCTGTGATCGAGACTTCCAGGTGAGTCTACTGATCCAACCCGATTGTGATTCCCTTATTTCTTCCATTCTTTAGCTGTTAAGGGCCATGCATGGCTATATTCGTGGCTGTTCTCCACTCCTCTGGTGAGTGTGAGTCCAGAGGTTGTCCATGAACTAAGGACGTTGAAGTGATGAAGTTGTACTTCATGATCCGTAGGTAGTAGACTAAGCAACGAAAAACTGAGAGAAGGAATTGAGATTGCAGAGCCGGTGCTCAGAGAAAGAAATAGGCACAGAGAATCGATCATCAAAGTGCGGAACCAGAGTAAGGGGGTGTTCGGGTTATAATTAATTAGAATAGGACTTATTTCCTATCCCGATCTGTGAAGTAACTTAAATATACTAAAGAAAAATGTTGTTAAACGTAATTGTGTGTTTATACTTGTGCATGTGTGATAATGTACATTGATGAGTTGAGAACTGTGTTTGTGGTAAAGTTGTCATGCATGCTCTTGAAATATTTAGTAGTGATGTAATCAGTGTTGTGAGACTCTGGGTTAGCAAGCAGGCTACCCGAGGGATGAGAAGATGGATATCATTATGAAAGGTAAATTGTTGAATGATTATGTGGTATGGGATGGCCGACGGTATATGATAGCCCCTCATTTCCGGCTCCCGTGGTTTTCGTGCCCAGTTGAGCTACCCAGTGGTCAAGTAGGACCCAGTGGTCGAGGTGGAGAGTCAAGCAGGACTCAGTGAACCAAGCAGGGTTCACGGGGTGTCAAGTAGGACCCCCAGCTGAAGGCCAATCCTTTAGTATCCGGATACTAGGAGTCAGATTGCATGAGAGTCAGTTGTGATTATGATGTATGTAATGTGATACATGTAATGAATGTGATGCATGTGATGAATGCGATGAATGTGAAGAAATAGATGAACTGTGTGTTTGGTCTAATACGGTTACTGCCTGATATATTCTATGTTTCGGTGTGTTTATTTAGAAGTAATGATTGAGGTGTATGTATAGATATGCATACGTAATTGTTAAGATCCGTTCTAGATTAATTATTATGCCAAACACTCACCCTTGCATATTTTTTTTTAGTAACCAGAGACAGGGAAGGGGAAGAAGCCGTGGAGCTGCGCCAAGGGGAAGAACGGTGCCAGGGTCCAAATGAAACTGAGTGACTCTTTGTAGTCCTTTGTATGTATAAAACTTTGTATTATAACTTATTAGTGATGTTTAAGTAAGACCGGATTGAATGAAAATATATTTCAAAAATCTATTACTATTATTTGTATATGCTTTTATGGTAATACTTTGAGTTTGCAAAACCATTTGCTAGAACGGAGATTTGAGAGTCCGGTTGTATAATCCGATGTGCGAAAGGTGTTCGTTCATGAACAGCACCTCGTCTAAGTGAGAGTCCGGAATCTCGCTTAGACGAGTAGGGGCCTCGCTCAAGCGAGACGCCATGATTTCCCTTTCTCTCATCCGCTGTATTGAATCAAATTGTTTTCTCTAAATATCGATCAGTTTTCACGGAAAAGGAAAATTTATTGAAAAATGTAATAGTTTGAATAAAAATAAATGTAAAAATAACCTAGGACGTTACACTTGGTATCAGAGCGGTTCTTTCTAGAGCCGATGTGGGCCGATCTAGTGATTGTGATAATCTTATGAAAGTTGATTGTGTTTTGTTGTGTTGAGATTACGTGTGGTCTGGCACCGTTCCCTTGGCACTCCACTGGCGTAGTATTCTATGAATATAAGGTAAATCTATAATCCCCTGACTGATCTTGGTTATTAATGGTGATGTGTTTGCCCATTGTAGAGTTGCTAAATGGACGGAGAGACTAGTTCTGGGGGAGGAGATGATTTTTTCTCTAAATTTACTCAGCTGATGAGTAGGACCGAGTCCGGTCCCACTCTGGATAAATTCCTGAAAAGGAATCCTCCGACTTACAAGGGGGGACACGACTACGATGGGGCATTTATCTGGATTAGGGACATCGAGCAAGTTTTTGAATATTTTGAGTGTTCTGAGGAGCAAAAGGTTTTATTTGCTTCATATCAATTGAAAGATGAGGCTAGAGTTTGGTGGTCTCGCGTGAAGGTGCAAATGAACGCAGCCAATGAGCCGTTAGTATGGGCGAATTTTCGGAGGAGGTTCCTTGTTAAGTACTTCCCTGACAACTAGAAAATCCGGAAAGAAATGGAATTCCTGAAGTTAGAGCAAGACCGGATGACTGTAGCTGAGTACACCAGCAAGTTCGACGAGCTGTGTGATTTTTACCACCCTTTCTCGTTAGAAGGGACTGAAGGCAGCAAGTGTGCCAAATACGAAGCGGGACTACGGATTGAGCTTCGTAGTGTAATCGTACCGATGGAGATCAGGGACTATCCGACCTTGGTGAACAAAGCAAGGCTGACAGAAGAAGTGCAGTTGCAAAGAATGTCGCAGCCAAGAGATAAAAAGCCATTGAAGGCAAAAGGTTTCAGCTTCAAGAGGATGGGTCAATTTTTCCGAGGTGGCAAATCCTCTGCTACCTCCTCATCCTCCTCTGGTCTAGGTTCCACTTGTCGATCGGGTAATCCCCCTGGGAATCGTACATGCTACAACTGTGGCCAGGAGGGACACATTGCCAAATATTGCCAAGCTAATCAGATTGTGTGCTTCCAGTGCGGACAACCAGGGCATCTCAGGCCCGATTGCCCTCAGAGGCAGCAACAAGGCAGAACGGATAACCGGACTAACCCTTCTGGAAACCGGGGTTCCAACTTCATGAGAGGAGGTCAGAATGGAGCTGGTAGAAGGAACCCACAAGCGGGAAGATATGACGCTCAATCTAGCGGTGCTCAGAACGCCATGACTGGGCGTGTATTCGCATTTGATGCTTCAGAGGCTACGAGGAACGACAATCTGGTACAGGGTAAATGCCTCATCTATGGTTATCTGGTTAATGTGATTTATGATTCTGGTGCCACCCATTCCTTTATTTCGGAAAACTGTGTGCGACGGCTTGGTCTGCCAATCAATTTGATGGAGAACGCTCTTATTGTCTCCACTCCAACTGGTTCTACTTTCCGTGCAACTACGATGTGTAGGGAACTACCGATGCAAATCGAAGACCGTACTTTTCGAGTGAATCTTATCTGTATGCCCTTAAAGGACTTAGACATTATTCTAGGTCTTGATTGGCTTGCTGCTAATCATGTGTTGGTCGACTGCTATCGGAAAAATATTGTGTTCTCACAGGAACTTGACGTGAAGGACGGGGTGAGCGATGTTCTAGCCACGTATGTCGTTTTATTCACTTCGGAGGGTCGACATGACCTTCTGCTAAATGATATTTCGATTGTTTGTGAATTCCCTGACGTTTTTCCGGAAGAAATTCCGGAGCTACCTCCTAGTCGAGAGATTAATTTCTCTATTGACTTGATTCCCGGAGCGGAACCGGTGTCCCGAGCGCCATATAGAATGTCTTCGGTGGAATTAACCGAAGTGAAGAAACAAGTGAGTGAATTATTAGAAAAGGGCTTTATCCGACCTAGTGCTTCACCCTGGGGCACTCCGGTGTTACTGGTAAAGAAGAAGGACGGTAGCATGCGCATGTGTATTGATTATTGACAGCTGAACAAACTGACGATTAAAAATAAGTATCCACTACCCCGGATTGATGATTTACTGGACCAGCTGCGAGGTGCCGCTGTGTTCTCTAAGATTGACTTGAGGTCGGGATACCACCAAATCCGAGTGAGGTCGGAGGATATCCCAAAGACAGCATTCCGGACTCGTTATGGGCACTTCGAGTACGTAGTAATGCCCTTTGGAGTAACCAACGCTCCTGCCATTTTTATGGATTATATGAATCGGACCTTTCAACCATACTTGGACCAGTTTGTGGTGGTCTTCATTGACGATATTTTGGTATATTCGAGGTCGGACGAGGAGCATGCTCAACATCTTCGACTTGTTTTACAAGCACTTCGTGAGAAGAAGTTGTACGCTAAATTATCTAAGTGTGAGTTCTGGAGGAGTAGTGTACAATTCTTAGGGCATGTAATTTCTCAGGAAGGAGTCTCAGTCGATCCGACAAAAAATTGAGGCCGTTATGACTTGGGAGACACCGAAGTCAGTAACTGAAATCCGGAGTTTCCTTGGATTAGCGGGATACTACCGACGTTTCATTGAGGGGTTCTCTCGGATAGCCCTTCCTCTGACTCGATTGACTAGGAAAGGAAACCCTTTTGTGTGGTCGGAGAAATGTGAATTAAGTTTCCAAACTCTGAAGCGGTGTTTAACTACTGCGCCTGTGCTTGCACTGCCCGATGTGACCAAGGAATTTGAAGTATATTGCGATGCGTCCAAATTTGGAGTGGGGTATGTGTTGATGCAAGCTGATCGAGCAATTGCCTATGCTTCAAGGCAATTGAGGCCACATGAAGAGAATTACCCGACCCATGATCTGGAACTCGCAGCAGTAGTGTACGCACTGAAGATTTGGCGCCATTACCTGTATGGAGCTCGCTTTGTGGTATTCAATGACCACAAGAGTTTAAAGTATTTATTTGATCAAAAGGAGCTAAATATGAGACAGAGGAGGTGGATGGAGTATTTAAAAGATTATGACTTCGATTTGAAGTATCATCCGGGTAAAGCAAATGTTGTGGCAGATGCACTGAGCAAGAAGGTACTACACGTGGCTTACTTAATGGGCAGAGAACAAGAATTGTTAGAGAACTTTAGAGATTTGAATATTGGAGTGGTCATGAGTGCGCCAAATCGAATGACGATTGGAATGTTAAAAATCTCCAATGAATTTCTGGAGTCTATGATGGCGGCGTAGAAGGATGATGAAGAGTTACTGAAGTTGATCGACACTCAGACCCGAGGTAAAAATGAAAAGATAACTCGAGGTAAGGATGGCGTATGGAGATTCAGGAATCGAGTTATGGTGCCTGCACATGGAGGCTTCAGGCAGGCGGTGTTAACAGAAGCACACAAGAGCTCTCTGAGCATACATCCAGGAGTGACGAAAATGTATCATGACTTGAAGAAGGGATTCTGGTGGCCAAACATGAAGAAGGCAATAATCGAGTACGTGAAATCCTGCGTTATATGTCAGAAGTGCAAGGTTGAGCACCAACGACCTCCGGGTTTGCTTCAACCTCCTAAAATTCCGATCTGGAAGTGGGAAGGTATCGCTATGGACTTCGTGTCCGGACTACCCCGTACTCAAACTGGATACAATGCTATCTGGGTGATTGTTGATCGACTAACCAAAAGTGCGCATTTCCTAGCAGTAAATATGAAGTGGTCGTTAGAGCGATTAGCTAGGTTGTACGTTGCTGAAGTCGTACGACTGCATGGTGTGCCCTCAAGTATTATCTCCGATCGGGATCCCCGATTTACTTCAAGGTTTTGGGGGAGTTTGCAGCAACAATTGGGTACTGAACTTAGATTGAGTTCAGCTTACCATCCCCAAACCGATGGTCAATCAGAACGGACTATACAGACTCTTGAAGATATGTTAAGAGCATGTGTACTGGAACAGGGCGGATCATGGGAGAAATACTTGCCCTTGGTGGAATTTGCATATAATAACAGTTACCATAGCAGCATTGGGATGGCTCCATACAAAGCTCTTTATGGTCGAAAGTGTCGTACTCCATTATGTTGGAATGAGGACGGCGATGCCCTTCATCTGGGGCCTGAGATGATTCAAGAGATGAACGAACAGATCGCTTCGATCCGGGAGAAGATAAAAATTGCCCAAGACCGTCAGAAGAGCTATTATGACAATAGGCATAGACCTCTTGAATTCCAAGTGGGTGATTGGGTGTTTCTAAGAATCTCACCAACTAAAGGTGTAGGTCGAATTTTGAAAAGCCAAAAGCTTAATCCGAAGTATATTGGACCATACCAAATACTAGAGCGGATTGGTGAAGTCGCATATCGGCTGGATCTTCCTCAATCATTGACTAACATCCACAACGTGTTTCACATATCGCAACTTCGAGCCTACATTCCGTGCGATACAATGATTGTACCAGGTGACTCTATTGAAGTGAAGGAGAACCTGACGGTGGAGGCCGTACCAATTGGTATTGAAGAGCACCAAATCAAACGTTTAAGGAACAAGGAAGTACAGCTGGTAAAGGTGAAGTGGCAGAATTTTCATTGGATAAACTACACTTGGGAGTTAGAATCCGATATAAGGCGGATGTACCCTCATCTTTTTCAACCGGAGCGCTGATTTCGGGGACGAAATCTCCTTTTTGGGGGGGTGAGTGTAACATCCCTGATGTTTTAATAAAAATTATGAAATGTGAAATGTTAGAGAATGTTTAGAAATTCTATTTAGTAATTACTCTGTTTGAGCCGGTGTCGAGGTCGGTATCTGAAACGCGAGCAGGCGGAGTTAAAAGAGCGGAAGTGTGGGAGAAGAGCGGACAAAGCTAGGTGGTCCGGTCCTACCGTTGTGGGGAGAGCGCCTCACACGGGGTCACATCTCGGATTAACTTCACACTAACTGAAACAACGGTCGTGTGTGACAAATAGTCGAGAGCGGATGATATATCCGATCTATCAAGGGTAGCTCGGATTTCCGAGGTATGAACATTAAGTTAGGACGGCGGGGTCGATATTCATATCGGACCTATACTCTAGCGAATTACTAGAGGACTATGACTACGTGGACGTTGAAGGGATAAACACGTGTAATTGATTTGATGACTAAGCAATAGTTTAAAATAGTTAGAATACAAATAAAATCAAGGAAAAGACGATCTTGCCCATGAGCCATATATATATGAAGATTCCCTTCCTTCTTTTTCATTTTACACAAGTTGCATTTACTATCAGTTTACTTCCTTCTCTTTCGTTTGCCTCTTCTCTCTTAAACGCTGAGCTGCATGTGCTGGAGTGAGACTCCATTTGCGTTTGAACTATAATTTAACCTCATTCCTGTGATCGAGACTTCCAGGTGAGTCTACTGATCCAACCCGATTGTGATTCCCTTATTTCTTCCATTCTTTAGCTGTTAAGGGCCATGCATGGCTATATTCGTGGCTGTTCTCCACTCCTCTGGTGAGTGTGAGTCCAGAGGTTGTCCATGAACTAAGGACGTTGAAGTGATGAAGTTGTACTTCATGATCCGTAGGTAGTAGACTAAGCAACGAAAAACTGAGAGAAGGAATTGAGATTGCAGAGCCGGTGCTCAGAGAAAGAAATAGGCACAGAGAATCAATCATCAAAGCGCGGAACCAGAGTAAGGGGGTGTTCGGGTTATAATTAATTAGAATAGGACTTATTTCCTATCCCGATCTGTGAAGTAACTTAAATATACTAAAGAAAAATGTTGTTAAACGTAATTGTGTGTTTATACTTGTGCATGTGTGATAATGTACATTGATGAGTTGAGAACTGTGTTTGTGGTAGAGTTGTCATGCATGCTCTTGAAATATTTAGTAGTGATGTAATCAGTGTTGTGAGACTCTGGGTTAGCAAGCAGGCTGCCCGAGAGATGAGAAAATTGATATCTAATGTGAAATGAGCAGTGTTATGTGACTCCGGGTTAGCAAGCAGGCTACCCGAGGGATGAGAAGATGGATATCATTATGAAAGGTAAATTGTTGAATGATTATGTGGTATGGGATGGCCGACGGTATATGATAGCCCCTCATGTCCGGCTCCCGTGGTTTTCGTGCCCAGTTGAGCTACCCAGTGGTCAAGTAGGACCCAGTGGTCGAGGTGGAGAGTCAAGCAGGACTCAGTGAACCAAGCAGGGTTCACGGGGTGTCAAGTAGGACCCCCAGCTGAAGGCCAATCCTTTAGTATCCGGATACTAGGAGTCAGATTGCATGAGAGTCAGTTGTGATTATGATGTATGTAATGTGATACATGTAATGAATGTGATGCATGTGATGAATGCGATGAATGTGAAGAAATAGATGAACTGTGTGTTTGGTCTAATACGGTTACTGCCTGATATATTCTATGTTTCGGTGTGTTTATTTAGAAGTAATGATTGAGGTGTATGTATAGATATGCATACGTAATTGTTAAGATCCGTTCTAGATTAATTATTATGCCAAACACTCACCCTTGCATATTTTTTTTTAGTAACCAGAGACAGGGAAGGGGAAGAAGCCGTGGAGCTGCGCCAAGGGGGAGAACGGTGCCAGGGTCTAAATGAAACTGAGTGACTCTTTGTAGTCCTTTGTGTGTATAAAACTTTGTATTATAACTTATTAGTGATGTTTAAGTAAGACCGGATTGAATGAAAATATATTTCAAAAATCTATTACTGTTATTTGTATATGCTTTTATGGTAATACTTTGAGTTCGCAAAACCATTTGCTAGAACGGAGATTTGAGAGTCCGGTTGTATAATCCGATGTGCGAAAGGTGTTCGTTCATGAACAGCACCTCGTCTAAGTGAGAGTCCGGAATCTCGCTTAGACGAGTAGGGGCCTCGCTCAAGCGAGACGCCCTGATTTCCCTTTCTCTCATCCGCTGTATTGAATCAAATTGTTTTCTCTAAATATCGATCAGTTTTCACGGAAAAGGAAAATTTATTGAAAAATGTAATAGTTTGAATAAAAATAAATGTAAAAATAACCTAGGACGTTACATTACTTGCATATGCTCCCATGGTAACTCTTTGGGTTTACCGAACCATTTTTAGAGTGAAATTTTAAGAGTCCGGTTGCATGTCTTGAATAATCCGATGTGTGAAAGGTGTTCGATCCAGCGAATAGAACCTCGTTTAAGTGAGAGTCCGGAATCTCGCTTAGACGAGTAGAGGCCTCGCTCAAGCGAGAAGCCCTGATTCCCTTTCTCCCATCCGTTGTGTTCAAATTAAATTGCTTTTTCTCTAAATATCGATTAATTTTTAAGAAAAAGAAAAATTTATTGTAAGACGTAATCGTTTGAATAATAAAAAAAAATATAAATGCAAAAATAACCTAGGACGTTACAATTTAAGAGCACAGATTTAGAGAGAAGAAAAAGTGAAATTAAAGTGTAAGAATATAACGTGAGAAAATAAAAAAAATAAAAAATTGGAGAGTAAAAAAAGATAAACTAAAATGTAAGAATATGAAGTGAGAAAATAAAAAAAGAATTAAAAGAAAAAATTTAGAGAGAGAAAAATTAAAGTACAAGAATATAAAGTGAGAAAATAAAAAAATAATTAAAAGAAAAATCTAGAGAGTAAAAAAGAGAAATTAAAATGTAAGAATTTGAAGGGAGAAAATAAAAAAAGAATTAAAAGAAAAAATTTAGAGGGTCAAAAAAATTAAATGAAAAAATATAAAGAGAAACTAAAAGAAAGGGTTTAGAGAGGGTGAGAAATTAAAGTGCAAGAATATAAAATATAAAGTGAGAAAATAAAAAAGAAATTAAGAACAAAAATAATACTATTTTTTAAATGGATGGTTGAATATTCATCCATAAAAAAGATGTTAATGGATGAATTAGGTGGATTTAGTTAATTAAGGTTATGAATTGGATGGATATTTCAAGAGTTTTTAAATGAATCATAAATTGATTAATGAATGGATTTTGTCTATTCAATAAAATTTAACTCAAATCTTATCCAAACCATCCATTTGACACCCTTAAAAGGTAGCATAGCAACATTGCTTATTTAATTTAATATTATATATATTATTTGGTTGTTTTGATTTTTGCTATAGTTGATTTTTTATTTCTTATTTTTTTTAATTTGATAGATGCTCCCCAGGTGCCTACTAAACGGTCAAGAGTATATTCAAAAAGGTATGTTTGTGTTTTTTTAAAAATTGGAATCAATGGTATCTTAATCTGATTGATGTTGTTAGAGTGGTTGCTGATTTTTATTGTAATAGGTTTTGAATTTGACCATTGGGTTTATCTAACTATGTGTCGCGACAAGGATCACAGCGGGAGACCGACCATAAAAAGAAATGAAAAGAAAAAATTTGAAATCCTTTCGACAAAATGGAGAGTCACCACCAATATTTTTTTAAAAGGTGAAATATCGGGGAAATCTTTGTTAAAGCATTGGTCATAAAAAGAAATAAGATTCTAAATTCAGGAGTACAAGTAAAGAAGGTATTAGCACCCCGCACTGTCCATTGTAAAACAGTCATAACAAATTGATCACGCACATTTTAAATACCCTAAAAATTATATAACTTCTCAAGAAAGAAAACAAGCAACACGAATGGGAAAAAATTTTCAAAATAAGGTTAATAGAATATCTCATCCAAATTAATGTTAGATTGAACATTTACAAAAAGATAGAAAATAAAATAAGAATGATAATAAACATATATTAACACAATGAAAAATAAACATTAAAAAAAGATGAAAGATAAAATAAAAATAAAAAATAAATCAAATCAAATATTAACACAATGTTTTACCCAAATTAATCTCGAATTGAACAAAATAATAATAAAATAATATTAATAAAAAATAAACTAGAGTGAATAAAATAAAATAATTAACAGGGTAAAAATAGACGAAGAAATTCATAACTTATTATAAGATCATTATGTCACTTATTATTTTAAAAAACGATGCAATAGGTATTGAACCCACACAATTAAGTAGACATAAAGCTCTCATTGCCACTACATTAAGGGGGCTTCTCATAATAAAACAAGGTAAACATTTGCATTTATTTTAAAAAAAGGTAAAAGCCATTTTTTTTAAAAAAGGATGCATGGGCCTTGGCCTTCTAAGGCTCATCCTCATTAGGTTAAAAGAGCGGAAACCTTGAATGTGCCTCAATTTGAAATAAATGTAAGAAAGAGCAAAAGAGTGGGTGAGAAAGGGAAAAGAGAGAAAACCAAGACAGGGAGAAGAAGGAGGCAGCGACTAGCAGCCAATCGGTGTAGGAGCAGACCGATGGGGCAGCTGGGCGGGTTTGTTCAAGTCGGTCAGCGGTGTAGTTCAGGCGGAGGCCGGTCGGGACAAGTCAACGGTTAGCGGACGAGATTGGTCAATAGCAGCGGCGTGGTGCAGGACTGAGGCAGCGACAATGACGGGTTGCCTTCTTCCTTATTTTTTTGCCTCTTTTTACCCTTTTTGGTTGTTTAGGTGGTTTTTTATGTTGTTAATGGAAGTTTTGTTGTTGGTGGTAGCTTTTTTAGGATTTTGGGTTGTTGTTGGTGATGGTGGGTAAAGGAGATGAGAATGAGGAGAGAAAGGCCAAGTGGTGTATATGTTGTTGGTGTTTTTTCCTTTCTTTAAGATGGAGAGCAAAAATTAAAAAATGTGTATGTCCCCCATTTGTTGTTGAAGATCCCCTTTGTATTTTGATGACCATTGTCAATCCCATATTACATTTTCAAATTTTAGATCCTTTATGGTTTCCAATGGACTGCCTTTGCTATTTTTATTTTCTGATACCTGAGCCATTTGACCTTGTGTGTGGTTACTCACATTCCCCTATGGTGGCTTTCTTTTCCTATAAAAAATCAAGGTCTCTTCCCAATCCTAAAACTTGCATCAATGGGGAAAGATGGGAATGGAAAGAATATAATAATAATAATAATAATAATAATAATAATAATAATAATATTATTATTATTATTATTATTAACAACAGAAAAATGGGGTGTTTACACTATGTAGATGGGTTGGGTTTGCCAATAAAAGTATTGCCAAGAAGGTTGCGAATATGTTAAATGATGAACAAATAGGTATGTGTTTGAATATGTGTCACTGTCAGTCACCTGCTGCTCTTTGCTCATCACTCTTAAGTCAAAATTACAAGGTTTTCTATCGTGGATTCTAGAATACGATGCATTTGGGTACATAGTTTAATCTAGCACTTTTTACACAGGATATTATTCCAAAATTTGACAAACTTATTAGAATAAGTATAAGCTAATTACATTATATTTTGGTAAGCTACAACTATACCAAGAAGCTTATTGGAATAAGCTAAAAAAAGCTTATGAGACTTATAGGTTATTTTCAAAAGTTTCCCACAAGCCTTTCATAACACATCCACCTTATTGCTGCATCATGTGGTCACCATTATATACTTGGAATTTTATGAAAAAACATATGATATGGGATTATATACTTGTAGTGGCAATTCTTGTTTCTCTTTCTTCTCCAGTTTTTATTATGGGAATCAAAATGTTCTCCTATAAAATATAGAATTAGTTTTATTCTTTAAATTTGGTGAAACAGAAACATGATGTGTCCATGGTTATGGTGATGTTCGCTTATTGTTGTTGGGTATTTGATGTGTCTATTTGTACTCGTTTGGTTTTCCAGTTTTTGATTTGTATTGTTTGTCTCTAGGGGGAAAAGGTCATCTACTATGACCTTTGGAATATTAAGTATTTAAGTAAGTTTAAGTAGGATAATCTGATTGAAGAACTAAGTAAGTGCTTTAATGGTTCAATATCTTATTTCTATATGGTGGGGTTTAAGGAGATTATACTAAAACTGTAACATCCCTCTTTTTAGAAGCAATTTTATCCTTGTAAATTTTAATTATGGAGGGTTTGTAAGCAAGAATAAGTCAATATATACCCTGTTGATGGTCTGTAGTACCTCAAAAATGTCATTTTTGCACATAATAATAGAATTTATATGGAATATTAGTGAAATTATACAAAAACCGAGTGAAAAGGGCTCTGTTCCGAGTAACAGAGAAGAATTCCGAGTAAATGGTCAGAAAATCCGAGTGGAGGAGAAAAATCCAAGTGAAAACATCATAGAAAGGCTCGGTTCCGAGTCAAATACTTCCTATTTTGAAAGAGACTACACTAATTGGAGTATTCCGAGTGAAAGAATGTATAAATACTCATGTTTATGTTGATTTGATGCTTCCTGTCGATTGGAGTGTGTTGTGGAATCAATTGAGAAGGATTCCGAACGGTTTCCTATGAATTTGCTTAGGAAACCGAGTGGAAAATGGTGGAGGGAGCCAATTCCGAGTGAGATACACTCCACTGGATCAAAACCGAGTGAGACTCGTACGTGTATGCCTTGTTCCGAGAGCTAATGGTTGAAATAAACCTTAATTGGAAGTATAATTAAAGAAATTGGCCTAAACCGAGTGAATTGAGTGAAGGAAGACTCGGATTTCCGAGTGAAGATTCTGAGAAAGAGAGGACTCGGTCTGAAGAGGTATTACCGAGTGAGAAACCGAGTGCGTGAGTCAGTTTCAAAGGAATTCCGAGTGAAGAATTGAAGCTTCGCTCAAGCGAGCCTTTCAATTGTTGACTCGGAAGTAGGAATTCCAGTCGGAATAGTTCTTAACCGAGTGTAATTACACTCGGTATTCAGTGACAGAAGTGCGTATTGACTTCAATTTTGTCTTTTAATGATATTTAAATTCAATCGTGCGCATTATGGATAGTGGATGACCAGAAATGGACACTGACTCAGCATATATCTTTATTTAATCCCTAGTGACCCTTCCATTAGCAATCCACTAACAGCCCACTCAGAAAAGTTGTCCCCCACTTGTTTTTCCACTCACTTTCTCCCTATTTAAACCAGCTCAAGGTTCTCAGAACTCACACCCACACACGACACAAACACTTTCATCACTGTCTTTCCCAGCAAGTTCTTTCTCTCTTTTCCCTTCTGTTTCACTCGGAACTCGTGCAGGACAGTGAAGGGAACCTCTTTCTTTCCATCCAGGAACTTCATTGAGGTAAGGGGGTATATTCTTGGGTGCCTTGTGGGAAAACCGAGTGAAGGACAGATTCAGTGTGTATGAATTAAATGCCTTAAATTGTTATCTGTATATGCATGTATATATATATATATATATATATATCTGTTACCGAGTGTGTATAATCAGTGATGAATTGTGAAATGATATGTACTTATTGGACTGAAAATACTAAGAATCATGGGTACCGTGTGATTTCCAGTGAAAATTATGAATAGAAGATGGATTTAATGATAACAGGTTCTGTTTTATGTTAATCCGACCGGTTTTACACCTATAACAACTCGATTTTGCTTAGTTTCAATCGGATTCAACCTTAACTGAATGTATTTCATTTCTGATAGAACAATTTTTCACTCGGTAAACAACCTAATTTCACTCAGAGAACTTTTTCTAGTTTATTTCCACTCGGACAGCATCTTCCCAGTGGATTTCACTCGGAAAACATCATATTTCACTCGGACAGTAGCTTCCCAGTCTTATTTCACTCGGTAAACACTTTATTTTACTCAGCAAGCAGTTATTTTACTCGGATTTGTTTTATTGCAGTCAGACAGAACTCTTTTCAACTAATTTCACTCGGTATACTCATGTTTTACTCGGAACTTATCTTATTTTCACTCAGGAACTCATTTTCACTCAGAATTTAAGTAGCTTCACTCATGAAAACCTTTTCCAGTGATTTTAACTCGGTAAACACATTAATTTCACTCAGAAAACTCTTTTGACTGAATACCACTCGGAATTATACTTTATTTCACTTAGAGACTCATTTTCACTCGGATTTACCATTTTTTTTTGACTGAATACCACTCAGGGAACCATTTTCCTACTGACTTCACACGTATTTATATTTTAATTCACTCAGAAATTTGTTTCACTCAGAATTCAAGATAATTAGTTAAGAAAATTATTTTTCAGCTTCTGTTTCACTCAGAAAACTTATTAATTTCAGTCAGAAAACTCTGCTCAGTTTATTTCACTCGGATTCATAGCTATCTCATGCGGAAAACTCATTTTTCACTCGGATTCAAGCTGTTTCAGTCGGAAAACAGCATTCCACTTCATTTCACTCAGATCCAAACTTATTTCAGTCGGAAAAATAGCTTTCCAGTGTCATTTCACTCGGATTTTTAGTCAGATCGCTTGGAGAACCCTTCTCTATATGATTCCACTCGGAATCATACCTATTTCACTCGGATTTACCCCTGTTCCACTCGGAAAACTCTGTTTTTAGTGTTTTTCACTTGAATTTTCAATTGGAAACTAATCTTTAATACTTTTTAAGTTATTGGTAAGTTATAATTATCATTCTTATTCTATTGTTATCATTATTTATTGTCAAACTTAATATTGTTATCATTATTATTAGTTTTATTATTATTATACATTGTTAATATCCAAATTATGTGTAATTACATAAAGAATATATTATTTTACTCTTTATAAAAGAATATATATAATGGATATATTTCTAAAAATTAATAAACGAATATCTTACAAGGTTTAAATGATTGATGGAATTCAAAGAACTTGAGAATGATATGATGAGACTGGAAATACATAAGATACCTAAGGAATTAATTGATAAGATAAATGCATTTTGCATCATGAAAATATTTTTGAAGAAGAAAAACCTCTAGAGCATACACTTGGTACAGTGGAGGACACTCACGTTCGATCTCCATGAAGAATCTTGGGAGTACAACTGGAACGGCAACCCAATGGCATCAGAGTCGCGCCTGATAGCCGGGTGAGACGATGCAATTCTAGTGTACTTTGACTAAATGACGGAGTGTAACTATGATTGTAGGGATCCAAGTTCCAAAAATATTTAAATCAATGATGAGAACCAATGAGTTCATTTGTACCACATGGAACTTGGGCGGACCCTAATCGCTCTAGATGATTGGAATGGTGATATTCCAAAGAATGAGAAGAAGATGAAACGATTTATTGGGCCCACATGCATCATGAGACTTAACCAAAGATAAATCATAATAAATCCGAACTCATGCATTTCATTACAGCATATTTGATTGTTATAATTGTGAATATGTTATATGTACGATTTATTTCATGCCAATATGCTTGATTGTTATAATTGTGAACATGCTAAATATACGATTATGTGATGACAACATGTTTGATCGTTATAATTGCGAATATGTTAAATGTATGATCTATGTGACATTGTATATTAACTGGATTATGTCGGCACCGGATTAACCAATCAGGGTCTTGGGTTATACTCACCCTTACTGTTGAACATTTTTCAGAGGAATTAGAAACTCAAGTGTAACATCCCTGATGTTTTAATAAAAATTATGAAATGTGAAATGTTAGAGAATGTTTAGAAATTCTATTTAGTAATTACTCTGTTTAAGCCGGTGTCGAGGTCGGTATCTGAAATGCGAGCAGGCGGAGTTAAAAGAGCGGAAGTGTGGGAGAAGAGCGGACAAGGCTAGGCGGTCTGGTCCTACCGTGTTGGGGAGAGCGCCTCACACGGAGTCACAGTCCGGATTAACCTCATAATGAGGGAGACAACGGATATAAGTAGTCGAGAGGTGAGCACGGATAAAGTATCCAATCTCTTAGGTTGTTGCTCGGATTTCCGAGGTATGAACATTAAGTTAGGACGGCGGGGTCGATATTTATATCGGACCTATACTCTGGCAAATTATTAGAGGATTATAACTACGTGGGCGTTGAAGGGATAAACACGTGTACTCGATTGATGACTAAGCAATAATTTAAAATAGTTAGAATACAAATAAAATTAAGGAAAAGACGATCTTGCCCATGAGCCATATATATATGAAGATTCCCTTCCTTCTTCTTCATTTTACACAAGTTACCATTACTATCAGTTTGTTCCTTCTCTTCCGCTTGCTTCTTCTCTCTTAACGCTGAGCTGCATGTACTAGAGTGAGACTTCATTTGTGTTTAAACTACAAATTAACCTCATTCCTGTGATCGAGACTTCCAGGTGAGTCTACTGATCCAACCCGATTGTGATTCCCTTATTTCTTTCATTCTTTAGCTGTTAAGGGCCATGCATGGCTATATTCGTGGCTGTTCTCCACTCCTCTGGTGAGTGCGAGTCCAGAGGTTGTCCATGAACTAAGGACGTTGAAGTGATGAAGTTGTACTTCATGATCCGTAGGTAGTAGACTAAGCAACGAAAGACTGAGAGAAGGAATTGAGATTGCAGAGCCGGTGCTCAGAGAAAGAAATAGGCACAGAGAGCAGATCATCAAAGCGCAGAATCAGAGTAAGGGGGTGTTCGGGTTATAATTAATTAGAATAGGACTCGTTTCTAATTCAGGTCCTTGGGTGCGTAAACGAGTTAAGGAAAATGTTATTAAATGTGGTGTGTGTTTATACTTGTGCATGTGTGATAGTGTACATTGATGAGTTGTGAATTGGGTGTGTGGTTGAGTTATCATGCATGATCTTGAAATGTTTAGTATTGATGTAATCCATGTTGTGAGACTCTGGGTTAGCAAGCAGGCTGCCCGAGAGATGAGAAAATTGATATCTAATGTGGAATGAGCAGTGTTATGTGACTCCGGGTTAGCAAGCAGGCTACCCGAGGGATGAGAAGATGGATATTATTATGAAAGATAAATTGTTGAATGATTATGTGGTATGGGATGGCCGACGGTATATGATAGCCCCTCATTTCCGGCTCCCGTGGTTTTCGTGCCCAGTTGAGCTACCCAGTGGTCAAGTAGGACCCAGTGGTCGAGGTGGAGAGTCAAGCAGGACTCGGTGAACCAAACAGGGTTCACGGGGTGTCAAGTAGGACCCCCAGCTGAAGGCCAATCCTTTAGTATCCGGATACTAGGAGTCAGATTGCATGAGAGTCAGTTGTGATTATGATGTATGTAATATGATACGCGTAATGAATGTGATGCATGTGATGAATGCGATGAATGTGAATAAATAGATGAACTGTGTGTTTAGTTTAATACTGTTACTACCTGATATATTCTATGTTTTGGTGTGTTTATTTAGAATTAATGATTGAGGTGTATGTATAGATATGCATACGTATTTGTTAAGATCCGTTCTAGATTAATTATTATGCCAAACACTCACCCTTGCATATTTTTTTAGTAACCAGAGACAGGGAAGGGGAAGAAGCCGTGGAGCTGCGCCAAGGGGGAGAACGGTGCCAGGGTCCAAATGAAACTGAGTGACTCTTTGTAGTCTTATGTGTGTATAAAACTTTGTATTATAAAATTAGTGATGTTTAAGTAAGACCGGATTGAATGAAAATATATTTCAAAAATCTATTACTGTTATTTGCATATGCTTTTATGGTAGTTCTTTGAGTTCGCAAAACCATTTGCTAGAACGGAGATTTGAGAGTCCGGTTGTATAATCCGATGGGTGAAAGGTGTTCGTTCACGAACAGCACCTCGTCTAAGTGAGAGTCCGGAATCTCGCTTAGACGAGTAGGGGCCTCGCTCCAGCGAGACGCCCTGATTCCCCTTTCTCTCGTCCGCTGTGTTTAAATAAAAAAATGGTTTTTCTCTAAATATCAATTAATTTTCATGAAAAGGAAAAATTTATTGTAAAATGTGATAGTTTGAATAAAAATAAATGTAAAAATAACCTAGGACGTTACACTTGGTATTAGAGCGATTCTTTCTAGAGCCGGTGTGTGGGCCGATCTAGTGATTGTGCTAATTTTATGAAAGTTGATTGTGTTTTGTTGTGTTGAGATTACGTGTGGTCTGGCACCGTTCCTTTGGCACTCCACTGGCGTAGTACTCTATGAATATAAGGTAAATCAATAATCCCCTGACTGATCTTGGTTATTAATGGTGATGTGTTTGCCCATTGTAGAATTGCTAAATGGACGGAGAGACTAGTTCTGGGGGAGGAGATAATTTCTTCTCCAAATTTACTCAGCTGATGAGTAGGACTGAGTCTGGTCCCACTCTGGATAAATTCCTGAAAAGGAATCCTCCGACTTACAAGGGAGGACATGACTACGATGGGGCATATATTTAGATTAGGGATATTGAGCAAGTTTTTGAATATTTTGAGTGTTCTGAGGAGCAAAAGGTTTTATTTGCTTCATATCAATTGAAAGATGAGGCTAGAGTGTGGTGGTCTCGCGTGAAGGTGCAAATGAACGCAGCCAATGAGCCGTTAGTATGGGCGAACTTTCGGAGGAGGTTCCTTGTTAAGTACTTCCCAGACAACTATAAAATCCGGAAAGAAATGGAATTCCTGAAGTTAGAGCAAGACCGGATGTCTGTAGCTGAGTACACCAGCAAATTCGATGAGCTGTGTGATTTTTACCACCCTTTCTCGTTAGAAGGGACTGAAGGCAGCAAGTGTGCCAAATACGAAGCGGGACTACGGATTGAGCTCCGTAGTGTAATCATACCAATGGAGATTAGGGACTATCCGACCTTGGTGAACAAAGCAAGGCTGACAGAAGAAGTGCAGTTGCAAAGGATGTCACAGCCAAGAGATAAAAAGCCATTAAAGGCAAAAGGTTTCAGCTTCAAGAGGATGGGTCAATTTTTCCGAGGTGGCAAATCCTCTGCTACCTCCTCATCCTCCTCTGGTCGAGGTTCCACTGGTCGAGGTTCCATTGGTCGATCGGGTAATCCCCCTGGGAATCGAACATGCTACAATTGTGGCCAGGAGGGACACATTGCCAAATATTGCCAAGCTAATCAGATTGTGTGCTTCCAGTGTGGACAGCCAGGGCATCTCAGGCCCGATTACCCTCAGAGGCAGCAACAGGGCAGAACGGATAACCGGACTAACCCTTCTGGAAACCGGGGTTCGAACTTCATGAGAGGAGGTCGGAATGAAGCTGGTAGAAGGAACCCACAAGCGGGAAGATATGACGCTCAATCTAGTGGTGCCCAGAACGCCATGACTGGACGTGTATTCGCATTTGATGCTTCCGAGGCTACGAGAAACGACAATCTGGTACAGGGTAAGTGCCTCATCTGTGGTTATCTAGTTGATGTGATTTATGATTCAGGTGCAACCCACTCCTTTATTTCGGAAAGCTGTGTGCGACGACTTGGGCTGCCAATCAGTTTGATGGAGAACGCTCTTGTTGTTTCCACTCCAACTGGTTCTACTTTCCGTGTAACTACAGTATGTAGGGAATTACCGATGCAAATCGAAGGCCGTACCTTTCAAGTGAATCTTATTTGTATGCCCTTAAAGGACTTAGACATTATTCTAGGTCTTGATTGGCTTGCTGCTAATCATGTGTTGGTCGACTGCTGTCGGAAGAGTATTGTTTTCTCACAGGAACTTGACGCGAAGGACGGGGTGAGCAATGTTCTAGCCACGTATGTTGTTTTATTTGCTTCGGAGGGTCGACATAACCTCCTGCTAGGTGATATTCCGATTGTTTGTGAATTCCCTAACGTTTTTCCAGAAGAAATTCTGGAGCTACCTCCTAGTCGAGAGATTGATTTCTCTATTGACTTGATTCCTGGGGCAGAACCGGTGTCCCGAACGCCATACAGGATATCTTCGGTAGAATTAACCGAAGTGAAGAAACAAGTGAACAAATTATTAGAAAAGGGCTTTATCCGACCTAGTGCTTCACCCTGGGGCGCTCCGGTGTTACTGGTAAAGAAGAAGGACGGTAGTATGCGCATGTGTATTGATTATCGATAGCTGAACAAACTGATGATCAAAAATAAGTATCCACTACCCCGGATTGATGATTTATTGGACCAGTTGCGAGGCGCCGCTGTGTTCTCTAAGATTGACTTGAGATCGGGATACCACCAAATCCGAGTGAGGTCGGAGGATGTCCCAAAGACAGCATTCCGGACTCGTTATGGGCACTTCGAGTACGTAGTAATGCCTTTTGGAGTAACCAACGCTCCTGCCATTTTATGGATTATATGAATCGGACCTTTCAACCGTACTTGGACCAGTTCGTGGTGGTCTTCATTGACGATATTTTGGTATATTCGAGGTCGGACGAGGAGCATGCTCAACATCTTTGACTTGTTTTACAAGCACTTCGTGAGAAGAAGTTGTACGCTAAATTATCTAAGTGTGAGTTCTGGAAGAGTAGTGTACAATTCTTAGGGCATGTAATTTCTCAGGAAGGAGTTTCAGTCGATCCGACAAAAATTGAGGCGGTTATGACTTGGGAGACACCGAAGTCAGTAACTGAAATCCGGAGTTTCCTTGGATTAGCTGGGTACTACCGACATTTCATTGAGGGGTTCTCTCGGATAGCACTCCCTCTGACTCGATTGACTAGGAAAGGAAACCCTTTCGTGTGGTCGTAGAAATGTGAATTAAGTTTCCAAACTCTGAAGCGGTGTTTAATTACTGCGCCCGTGCTTGCACTGCCCGATGTGACCAAAGAATTTGAAGTATATTGCGATGCGTCCAAATTTGGAGTGGGGTGTGTGTTGATGCAAGCGGATCGAGCAATTGCCTATGCTTCAAGGCAATTGCGGCCACATGAGGAGAATTACCCGACCCATGATCTGGAACTCGTAGCAGTAGTGTACGCACTGAAGATTTGGCGCCATTACTTGTATGGAGCTCGCTTTGTGGTATTCAGTGACCACAAGAGTTTAAAGTATTTATTTGATCAAAAGGAGCTAAATATGAGACAGAGGAGGTGGATGGAGTATTTAAAAGATTATGACTTCGATTTGAAGTATCATCCGGGTAAAGCAAATGTTGTGGCAGATGCACTGAGCAGGAAGGTACTACACGTGGCTTACTTAATGGGCAGAGAACAAGAATTGCTAGAAAGCTTTAGGGATTTGAATATTGGAGTGGTCATGAGTGCACCAAATCGAATGACGATTGGAATGTTAAAAATCTCCAATGAATTTCTGGAGTCTATGATGGCGGCGCAGAAGGATGATGAAGAGTTACTGAAGTTGATCGACACTCAGACCCGAGGTAAAAATGAAGAGATAACTCGAGGTGAGGATGGCGTATGGAGATTCAGGAATCGAGTTGTGGTGCCTGCACATGGAGGCTTCAGGCAGGCGGTGTTAACAGAAGCACACAAGAGCTCTCTGAGCATACATCCAGGAGTGACAAAAATGTATCATGACTTGAAGAAGGGATTCTGGTGGCCAAACATGAAGAAAGCAATAATCGAGTACGTGAAATCCTGTGTTATATGTCAGAAGTGCAAGGTTGAACACCAACGACCTCCGGGTTTGCTTCAACCTCCTGAGATTCCGATCTGGAAGTGGGAAGGTATTACCATGGATTTCGTGTCCGGACTACCTCGTACTCAAACCGGATACAACGCTATTTGGGTAATTGTTGATCGACTGACCAAAAGTACGCATTTCTTGGTAATAAATATGAAGTGGTCGTTAGAGCGATTAGCTAGGCTGTACGTTGCTGAAGTCGTACGACTGCATGGTGTGCCCTCAAGTATTATCTCCGATCGGGATCCCCGATTTACTTCCAGGTTTTGGGGGAGTTTGCAACAACAATTGGGTACTGAGCTTAAATTGAGTTCGGCTTACCATCCCCAAACCGATGGTCAATCAGAACGGACTATACAGACTCTTGAAGATATGTTAAGAGCATGTGTACTGGAACAGGGCGGATCATGGGGGAAATACTTGCCCTTGGTGGAATTTGCATATAATAACAGTTACCATAGCAGCATTGGGATGGCTCCATACGAAGCTCTTTATGGTCGAAAGTGTCGTACTCCGTTATGTTGGAATGAGGACGGCGATGCCCTTCATTTGGGTCCTGAGATGATTCAAGAAATGAACGAACAGATCGCTTTAATCCGGGAGAAGATAAAAATTGCCCAAGACCGTCAGAAGAGCTATTATGACAATAGGCATAGACCTCTTGAATTCCAAGTGGGTGATTGGGTGTTCCTAAGAATTTCACCAACTAAGGGTGTAGGTCGAATTTTGAAAAGCCAAAAGCTTAATCCGAAGTATATTGGACCATACCAAATACTAGAGCGGATTGGTGAAGTCGCATATCGGCTGGATCTTTCTCAATCATTGACTAACATCCACAACGTGTTTCACGTATCGCAACTTCGAGCCTACATTCCGTGCGATACAATGATTGTACCAGGTGACTCCATTGAAGTGAAGGAGAACCTGACGGTGGAGGCCGTACCAATTGGTATTGAAGAGCACCAAATCAAACGTTTAAGGAACAAGGAAGTACAGCTGGTAAAGGTGAAGTGGCAGAATTTTCATTGGGTAAACTACACTTGGGAGTTAGAATCCGATATGAGGCGGATGTACCCTCATCGTTTTCAACCGGAGCACTGATTTCGGGGACGAAATCTCCCTTTTAGGGGGGGTGAGTGTAACATCCCTGATGTTTTAATAAAAATTATGAAATGTGAAATGTTAGAGAATGTTTAGAAATTCTATTTAGTAATTACTCTGTTTGAGCCGGTGTCGAGGTCGGTATCTGAAACGCGAGCAGGCGGAGTTAAACGAGCGGAAGTGTGGGAGAAGAGCGGACAAGGCTAGGCGGTCTGGTCCTACCGTTGTGGGGAGAGCGCCTCACACGGGGTCACAGTCCGGATTAACCTCATAATGAGGGAGACAACGGATATAAGTAGTCGAGAGGTGAGCACGGATAAAGTATCCGATCTCTTAGGTTGTTGCTCGGATTTCTGAGGTATGAACATTAAGTTAGGACGGCGGGGTCGATATTTATATCGGACCGATACTCTGGCAAATTATTAGAGGATTATAACTATGTGGGCGTTGAAGGGATAAACACGTGTACTCGATTGATGACTAAGCAATAATTTAAAATAGTTAGAATACAAATAAAATTAAGGAAAAGACGATCTTGCCCATGAGCCATATATATATGAAGATTCCTTTCCTTCTTCTTCATTTTACACAAGTTACCATTACTATCAGTTTGTTCCTTCTCTTCCGCTTGCTTCTTCTCTCTTAACGCTGAGCTGCATGTACTGGAGTGAGACTCCATTTGTGTTTAAACTACAAATTAACCTCATTCCTGTGATCGAGACTTCCAGGTGAGTCTACTGATCCAACCCGATTGTGATTCCCTTATTTCTTTCATTCTTTAGCTGTTAAGGGCCATGCATGGCTATATTCGTGGCTGTTCTCCACTCCTCTGGTGAGTGCGAGTCCAGAGGTTATCCATGAACTAAGGACGTTGAAGTGATGAAGTTGTACTTCATGATCCGTAGGTAGTAGACTAAGCAACGAAAGACTGAGAGAAGGAATTGAGATTGCAGAGCCGGTGCTCAGAGAAAGAAATAGGCACAAAGAGCAGATCATCAAAGCGCAGAATCAGAGTAAGGGGGGTGTTCGGGTTATAATTAATTAGAATAGGACTCGCTTCTAATTCAGGTCCTTGGGTGCGTAAACGAGTTAAGGAAAATGTTATTAAATGTGGTGTGTGTTTATACTTGTGCATGTGTGATAGTGTACATTGATGAGTTGTGAATTGGGTGTGTGGTTGAGTTATCATGCATGATCTTGAAATGTTTAGTATTGATGTAATCCATGTTGTGAGACTCTGGGTTAGCAAGCAGGCTGCCCGAGAGATGAGAAAATTGATATCTAATGTGGAATGAGCAGTGTTATGTGACTCCGGGTTAGCAAGCAGGCTACCCGAGGGATGAGAAGATGGATATTATTATGAAAGATAAATTGTTGAATGATTATGTGGTATGGGATGGCCGACGGTATATGATAGCCCCTCATTTCCGGCTCCTGTGGTTTTCATGCCCAGTTGAGCTACCCAATGGTCAAGTAGGACCCAGTGGTCGAGGTGGAGAGTCAAGCAGGACTCGGTGAACCAAGCAGGGTTCACGGGGTGTCAAGTAGGACCCCCAGCTGAAGGCCAATCCTTTAGTATCCGGATACTAGGAGTCAGATTGCATGAGAGTCAGTTGTGATTATGATGTATGTAATATGATACACGTAATGAATGTGATGCATGTGATGAATGCGATGAATGTGAATAAATAGATGAACTGTGTGTTTAGTTTAATACTGTTACTACCTGATATATTCTATGTTTCGGTGTATTTATTTAGAAGTAATGATTGAGGTGTATGTAAAGATATGCATACGTATTTGTTAAGATCCGTTCTAGATTAATTATTATGCCAAACACTCACCCTTGCATATTTTTTTAGTAACCAGAGACAGGGAAGGGGAAGAAGCCGTGGAGCTGCGCCAAGGGGGAGAACGGTGCCAGGGTCCAAATGAAACTGAGTGACTCTTTGTAGTCTTATGTGTGTATAAAACTTTGTATTATAAAATTAGTGATGTTTAAGTAAGACCGGATTGAATGAAAATATATTTCAAAAATCTATTACTGTTATTTGCATATGCTTTTATGGTAGTTCTTTGAGTTCGCAAAACCATTTGCTAGAACGGAGATTTGAGAGTCCGGTTGTATAATCCGATGGGTGAAAGGTGTTCGTTCACGAACAGCACCTTGTCTAAGTGAGAGTCCGGAATCTCGCTTAGACGAGTAGGGGCCTCGCTCCAGCGAGACGCCCTGATTCCCCTTTCTCTCGTCCGCTGTGTTTAAATAAAAAAAATGGTTTTTCTCTAAATATCAATTAATTTTCATGAAAAGGAAAAATTTATTGTAAAATGTGATAGTTTGAATAAAAATAAATGTAAAAATAACCTAGGACGTTACACTCAAGAACCCGAGTGTGAAGATCAGCAATACGCTGAACCCATTGAGAACAATAATTAAGGATAGAATATTTACAATCAGACACCGGATAACTGTATAATATTTAAGGGTGCCTGCGTGCCCCATTCTGTTAAGAGTACAATTACTTACAGTTTGTGAATGACTATGTGATAAATACATTATTGCTTCCACTGATCTACCACGTATTTATTTATATAAAAAAAAATATTCACTTTTTCTGAAAACAGTTAACACTCCCAGTTAAATAGGATGAATCTACAGAAAGATTTGTCTTATCTAACCGAGGGTGTTACAAAAGGTGGTATCAGAGCATAGTCGATTCATTAAGCTTGTGGAGTGGACCATTAGGTTTCCACGTACTCTGATAGAAATATTGAACAGTCCATAACACTCCTAAGACTAAATATCCTATGTGGAATGCTCCATATAACGCATACCCTGAATCTATTTGTTGATATTCTTTCAGCAAATTCCAAATGGCATGCCAAAATAACAATCACGTGATGGAGAATCTTCTTACCAGAATTGTGGAGGTAATAGAACGACAAGAGTTACCTCATGCTTCTGCCAGACAAGGATTAGCTGATTTTCAAAGGAACAATCCTACGCAGTTCAAAGGAGGCTTCAATCCAGAAGGAGCACAACTATGGATTGAACACCTTGAAAAGATTTTTGCCGCTATGCGATGTTCTGATGAGGATTGTGTAACCTTTGCTGTCTTCATGCTAGTTGGAGAAGCAGAACACTGGTGGACTCATGCTAGAGTCAGACTAGCTACTGATGGGCATATCATTACTTGGGGATGATTCAGGACGGAGTTCCTCGCCAAATACTTCCCCGAAGACATAAGAAGGCAAAAGGAGCAGGAATTCTTTAATCTGAAACAAGGCAATATGACTGTTGGGGAATACGCTGCTAAGTTTGATGAACTGGCAAAATGTTATCCCTACTACACCCACATGGGAGAAGCGTCAAGATGTGCAAAGTTCGAAGCAGGGCTACGACATGAGATTCGCCAAACCATATGTTGTCAACAAATTACACAATTCACTACTTTGGTTGACAGATGCCGCATATTTGAGAACACCTCTAATCTTCGATGATCTGGAGCGTCTAATCATGGGCCAGAGTGACGTATACCAGATGGACAGCAAAGAAGGGATTTTCGAGGAGATCGACCATATTTCCGATCTTTCAACTCAGCCAACCGAATTCCTCCTAGAGGTCAGGAGAACCAAAGCGGTAGAAACTGCATAATTTATGGACGGATCGGACATCGTGATGTTGACTGTTGGTACAGGAATAAAAATAACCAACAACAAGTAACTCAAGGACAGGCAGTACGACCAACAGGTCAAGGAAGTGGAGGATCTACTGCAAATGTCTCTACCAACAATGCCCCGAGAATGCAAAATGTTCCCCGCAACAACAACTTCAGACAGAACAATAATCCTGGAAGGCCCGGAAACAACTCAACCAGAAGGCTAGGGGGAAATGCCAGAGTTTTTACCATGAATGGTGCAGAAGTATCACAAGAGAACGATCTTGTGCAAGGTACATGCTTTATAGGAAGTACTCTATTAAATGTATTATATGATTCTGGACCCACTCATTCTTTCATATCTGAGAATTGTGTAAAACATTTAAAGCTTCCTACAACCTCTCTGCCCTATCAAATGATTGTCACAACTGCCGCCAATAAGCCCATTTGCTCTACTCGCATATGTCTAGAATGTCCTCTCAACATCGAAGGGAAAGCTTATCAAGTAGATCTGATATGTTTACCTTTGATTGATCTAGACATTGTTTTAGGGATGAATCGGCTTGCTGCCAACCATATTCTTATTGACTGTCATAATAGATCCATCTCTCACGGGTCTACTACATCTGAACGTGATCAAGTCACTGATTCTTGCCTTATTAGCTCAGAAAAGGTAATCTCAAAAGAAGTCTAACTATACATGATCCTTACTGAAACTGAAAGTAAGGCCACTTCTCAACTTGAACAGATTCCTGTTGTTCAATAATTTCCAGAAGTATTCCCTGAGGACATACGAGAGCTACCTCCAGAGCGAGAAGTCGAATTCAACATTGATATTATACCGGGCGTGGGACTAATCTCTATTGCTCCTTATCGGATGTCACCCAAGGAACTCAGTGAACTCAAAGGACAATTAGAAGAACTTCTAGAGAAAGGAATGATTAGACCCAGTGTCTCACCTTGGGGAGCACCAGTTCTTCTAGTCAAAAAGAAGGATGGCAGTATGCAGTTATGTGTTGACTATCGTCAGTTGAATAAAGCTATGATCAAGAACCGTTACCCTCTTCCAAGGATTGATGATTTGATGGACCAATTACGAGGAGCCACTATCTTCTCAAAGATTGATCTGCGATCAGGCTATCATCAGATCAGGGTAAAGAAAGACGATGTACCCAAAACGGCATTCAGAACACGATATGGGCACTATGAGTATCTTGTTATGCCCTTTGGAGTTACAAATGCACCTGCAGTCTTTATGGGATACATGAATCGAATCTTCCATGAGTACTTGGACAAATTCGTGGTTGTATTCATTGATGACATCCTCATCTACTCCAAGAGCCATGAAGAACATGAGGAGCATCTTCGAATTGTTCTAAACACTTTGCGTGCAAGGCAATTGTACGCCAAGTTTTCAAAATGTGAATTCTGGTTGACAGAAGTGAAATTCTTAGGACATGTCATCTCGAAGGAAGGAATTGTTGTGGATCCTACAAAGGTAGAAGTTGTACTAAATTGGGAACAACCCAAGAATATGACGGAAATCCACAGTTTCCTTGGACTGGCTGGATATTATCGTTGATTCATCGAGAATTTCTCTCAAATTGCAGCACCTTTAACTAAGCTGACTCGTAAAGATCAACCATTCGAATGGACTGACAAATGCGAAAGCAGTTTTACAGAGTTACGCCAACGACTCACAAGTGCACCTGTCTTGATTTTGCCAGATCCTGCCAAGTCATATGAAGTGTATTGTGATGCGTCAAGACAAGGATTAGGATGTGTCCTAATGCAAGAAAGAAAGGTTGTTGCTTATGCTTCAAGACAGCTAAGAACCCATGAAGTTAATTATCCCACACATGACTTGGAATTAGCTGCAGTTGTGTTTGCATTGAAAATCTGGAGACACTACTTGTATGGTACATACTTCGAAGTCTTCAGTGATCATAAGAGCTTGAAGTATCTATTCGACCAGAAGGAGTTGAATATGCGACAACGTAGGTGGATGGAATTTATTAAAGATTATGATTTTGAACTCCGATATCATCCTGGAAAAGCTAATGTTGTGGCTGATGCACTCAGTAGAAAGGCCCTACGTCTATCATATATGATGACAAAGGAGTTAGAATTGATTGAACAGTTTCGCGATTTGAACCTAGCAGTAACACCAAAAAGGGGAAGCCTTATGGTTGGAATGCTAAAGATTTCCAATAATTTCTTGGAACAAATCAAAGAAGCTCAAGCCAATGACCAGGAATTACAAGATCTAGCAGAAAAGACAAAAGAAGGAGTCTCAGAGTTTAGCAAAGATGAACATGGGGTGATCAGGTATCAACAGAGACTCTGTATTCCAGTCAACACAGATCTTAAGAGATCTATCCTGGATGAAGCACACAAAAGTAAGTACAGTATCCACCCAGGATCAACCAAGATGTACCAGGACTTGAAGAAATTATTCTGGTGGCAAGGAATGAAAAGGGATATCGCTGAGTATGTAACAGCTTGCCTGATATGTCAGAAGGTAAAGGCGGAACAACAACGACCAAGTGGAACCCTTCGTGCTTTGGATATTCCAGAATGGAAATGGGATGAGATTGCTATGGACTTTGTGAGTGGATTTCCCAGAACATCAGCTGGATATGATGCTATTTGGGTAATCGTGGATCGATTAACAAAAACCGCTCACTTCATTCCTGTCAATATGAAGTATTCTCTAGAAAAACTCACCCAGATCTATATTAAGGAGATCGTACGGTTACATGGAACTCCCACTGTAATTGTGTCCGATCGAGATCCTCGTTTCACATCACAGTTTTGGAAGAGCCTGCAACAAGCTCTAGGAACTCGTCTGAAGTTAAGTTCCGCATATCATCCACAGACAGACGGACAATCGGAAAGGACGATCAAGACTCTTGAAGATCTGTTACGTCTTTGTGTCTTGGAACATGGTGGAAATTGGCAAGAATATCTTCCACTTATTGAGTTCACTTACAACAACAACTATCATGCAAGCATCGGAATGGCCCCTTGTGAAGCTTTGTATGGAAGAAAGTGCCGTACACCTTTATGTTGGTATGAAACTGGTGAAAAGACAATAATTGGACCAGAGATTGTTCAGAAGACAACAGAACAAGTTCAGAGGATTCAAATGGCAATGAAGGCTTCGCAAGATAGACAAAAGAGTTACTATGACAAACGTTGGAAGCCATTAGAATTTGAAGAAGGTGACCACGTATTTCTCAAATCTACCCCTACCACTGGAGTAAGAAGAGCTTTGAAGGCCAAGAAGTTAAGCCCCAGATTTGTAGGACCCTATCAGATTCTGCAAAAGATAGGAACTCATGCGTACCGCATTGCTCTGCCACCCAAGCTGACAAACCTTCACAATGTCTTTCATGTCTCTCAACTCCGCAAATATGTACCAAGTCCTGATCATGTTCTAAGTCCCGATCAATTTGTTCTAAAAGAAAACCTTACCTTTGAAGCATCGCCAGTTAAGATTGCTGACCGACATCTCAAACAGCTAAGAGGCAAAGAAATCCCTTTGGTCAAGGTAGTTTGGAGTCAGACAGATGATGGGGATGCTACTTGGGAAATTGAGGAGAAGATGAGAGAATTGTACCCTCAATTATTCTAACTTTAAATTTCGGGACAAAATTCCTAAAAGGGGAGGAGAATGTAACATCCCTCTTTTTAGAAGCAATTTTATCCTTGTAAATTTTAATTATGGAGGGTTTGTAAGCAAGAATAAGTCAATATATACTCTGTTGATGGTCTGTAGTACCTCAAAAATGTCATTTTTGCACATAATAATAGAATTTATATGGAATATTAGTGAAATTATACAAAAACCGAGTGAAAAGGGCTCTGTTCCGAGTAACAGAGAAGAATTCCGAGTAAATGGTCAGAAAATCCGAGTGGAGGAGAAAAATCCAAGTGAAAACATCATAGAAAGGCTCGGTTCCGAGTCAAATACTTCCTATTTTGAAAGAGACTACACTAATTGGAGTATTCCGAGTGAAAGAATGTATAAATACTCATGTTTATGTTGATTTGATGCTTCCTGTCGATTGGAGTGTGTTGTGGAATCAATTGAGAAGGATTCCGAACGGTTTCCTATGAATTTGCTTAGGAAACCGAGTGGAAAATGGTGGAGGGAGCCAATTCCGAGTGAGATACACTCCACTGGATCAAAACCGAGTGAGACTCGTACGTGTATGCCTTGTTCCGAGAGCTAATGGTTGAAATAAACCTTAATTGGAAGTATAATTAAAGAAATTGGCCTAAACCGAGTGAATTGAGTGAAGGAAGACTCGGATTTCCGAGTGAAGATTCTGAGAAAGAGAGGACTCGGTCTGAAGAGGTATTACCGAGTGAGAAACCGAGTGCGTGAGTCAGTTTCAAAGGAATTCCGAGTGAAGAATTGAAGCTTCGCTCAAGCGAGCCTTTCAATTGTTGACTCGGAAGTAGGAATTCCAGTCGGAATAGTTCTTAACCGAGTGTAATTACACTCGGTATTCAGTGACAGAAGTGCGTATTGACTTCAATTTTGTCTTTTAATGATATTTAAATTCAATCGTGCGCATTATGGATAGTGGATGACCAGAAATGGACACTGACTCAGCATATATCTTTATTTAATCCCTAGTGACCCTTCCATTAGCAATCCACTAACAGCCCACTCAGAAAAGTTGTCCCCCACTTGTTTTTCCACTCACTTTCTCCCTATTTAAACCAGCTCAAGGTTCTCAGAACTCACACCCACACACGACACAAACACTTTCATCACTGTCTTTCCCAGCAAGTTCTTTCTCTCTTTTCCCTTCTGTTTCACTCGGAACTCGTGCAGGACAGTGAAGGGAACCTCTTTCTTTCCATCCAGGAACTTCATTGAGGTAAGGGGGTATATTCTTGGGTGCCTTGTGGGAAAACCGAGTGAAGGACAGATTCAGTGTGTATGAATTAAATGCCTTAAATTGTTATCTGTATATGCATGTATATATATATATATATATCTGTTACCGAGTGTGTATAATTAGTGATGAATTGTGAAATGATATGTACTTATTGGACTGAAAATACTAAGAATCATGGGTACCGTGTGATTTCCAGTGAAAATTATGAATAGAAGATGGATTTAATGATAACAGGTTCTGTTTTATGTTAATCCGACCGGTTTTACACCTATAACAACTCGGTTTTGCTTAGTTTCAATCGGATTCAACCTTAACTGAATGTATTTCATTTCTGATAGAACAATTTTTCACTCGGTAAACAACCTAATTTCACTCAGAGAACTTTTTCTAGTTTATTTCCACTCGGACAGCATCTTCCCAGTGGATTTCACTCGGAAAACATCATATTTCACTCGGACAGTAGCTTCCCAGTCTTATTTCACTCGGTAAACACTTTATTTTACTCAGCAAGCAGTTATTTTACTCGGATTTGTTTTATTGCAGTCAGACAGAACTCTTTTTAACTAATTTCACTCGGTAAACTCATGTTTCACTCGGAACTTATCTTATTTTCACTCAGGAACTCATTTTCACTCAGAATTTAAGTAGCTTCACTCATGAAAACCTTTTCCAGTGATTTTAACTCGGTAAACACATTAATTTCACTCAGAAAACTCCTTTTTGACTGAATACCACTCGGAATTATACTTTATTTCACTTAGAGACTCATTTTCACTCGGATTTACCATTTTTTTGACTGAATACCACTCAGGGAACCATTTTCCTACTGACTTCACACGGATTTATATTTTAATTCACTCAGAAATTTGTTTCACTCAGAATTCAAGATAATTAGTTAAGAAAATTATTTTTCAACTTCTGTTTCACTCGGAAAACTTATTAATTTCAGTCAGAAAACTCTGCTCAGTTTATTTCACTCGGATTCATAGCTATCTCATGCGGAAAACTCATTTTTCACTCGGATTCAAGCTGTTTCAGTCGGAAAACAGCATTCCACTTTATTTCACTCGGATCCAAACTTATTTCAGTCGGAAAAATAGCTTTCCAGTGTCATTTCACTCGGATTTTTAGTCAGATCGCTTGGAGAACCCTTCTCTATATGATTCCACTCGGAATCATACCTATTTCACTCGGATTTACCCCTGTTCCACTCGGAAAACTCTGTTTTTAGTGTTTTTCACTTGAATTTTCAATTGGAAACTAATCTTTAATACTTTTTAAGTTATTGGTAAGTTATAATTATCATTCTTATTCTATTATTATCATTATTTATTGTCAAACTTAATATTGTTATCATTATTATTAGTTTTATTATTATTATACATTGTTAATATCCAAATTATGTGTAATTACATAAAGAATATATTATTTTACTCTTTATAAAAGAATATATATAATGGATATATTTCTAAAAATTAATAAATGAATATCTTACAAGGTTTAAATGATTGATGGAATTCAAAGAACTTGAGAATGATATGATGAGACTGGAAATACATAAGATACCTAAGGAATTAATTGATAAGATAAATGCATTTCGCATCATGAAAATATTTTTGAAGAAGAAAAACCTCTAGAGCATACACTTGGTACAGTGGAGGACACTCACGTTCGATCTCCATGAAGAATCTTGGGAGTACAACTAGAACGGCAACCCAATGGCATCAGAGTCGCGCCTGATAGCCGGGTGAGACGATGCAATTCTAGTGTACTTTGACTAAATGACGGAGTGTAACTATAATTGTAGGGATCCAAGTTCCAAAAATATTTAAATCAATGATGAGAACCAATGAGTTCATTTGTACCACATGGAACTTGGGCGGACCCTGATCGCTCTAGATGATTGGAATGGTGATATTCCAAAGAATGAGAAGAAGATGAAACAATTTATTTTGCCCACATGCATCATGAGACTTAACCAAAGATAAATCATAATAAATCCGAACTCATGCATTTCATTACAGCATATTTGATTGTTATAATTGTGAATATGTTATATGTACGATTTATTTCATGCCAATATGCTTGATTGTTATAATTGTGAACATGCTAAATATATGATTATGTGATGACATGTTTGATCGTTATAATTTCAAATATGTTAAATGTATGATCTATGTGACATTGTATGTTAACTGGATTATGTCCGCACCGGATTAACCAATCAGGGTCTTGGGTTATACTCACCCTTACTGTTGAACATTTTTCAGAGGAATTAGAAACTCAAGAACCCGAGTGTGAAGATCAGCAATACGCTGAACCCATTGAGAATAATAATTAAGGATAGAATATTTATAATCAGACACCGGATGACTGTATAATATTTAAGGGTGCCTGCGTGCCCCATTCTGTTAAGAGTACAATTACTTACAGTTTGTGAATGACTATGTGATAAATACATTATTGCTTCCACTGATCTGCCACGTATTTATTTATAAAAAAAATATATTCACTTTTTCTGAAAACTGTTAACACTCCCAGTTAAATAGGATGAACCTACAGAAAGATTTGTCTTATCTAACCGAGGGTGTTACAAAAACAATGTGTGTATGCATCTTACAGCCTTAAAGAAAGCTATTCGGGTGCAAAAACTTGCTATAGAACTTTCTATTTTAAAGAGAGATAGGGATTTCTATCTGTCCAAAGTTGACCAATCACGTGCTTTGAGTGCCATAGTGGAGCGACTAAAGAAGGTATGCAATATGCCATGAATCATGTTATCATTAAATTTAGTTTAAATATTTAGAGGTATGTACATCATGCATTTAAGCAAGGAATTATTTTTTGATTAAGAATTCACTTGGTTTGATGGAAGCCAACCTCAATAAATAAGAAATGGGTAGTACTTTGATCTTCACTATTGATTTACATTATCTGCATTTTTTCTTGGTTGCTACATGATTTTTCTGGTATCTAAGAGCATATTCCATTAAGGAAATAAGTACTGGATAATTTTTTTGCTTTTTTCTTTACTTTGTTGTCTAAAATAGTCAACTTTCAAAATTACATCAATGAAATTTCTTATTGTAGTTTTAACTTACAAAGAATTGGGGTCAAAAAATAGCCTTCTTTATTCAATTCTTAACTCAACTAGAACCAACAAGAATTAGTGTGTAAAAGCACTAATCTACCCCCTTGAATCTTGACAGTCTCCTTTTGGCTTTCATAAAGGTATAGTGGGTGGAAATTCTATAGACCCTGTGTTAGGTACCTACTTTTAGTAGTGTAGTTTAGTTTGTGGTTAGTTTAAAGGGTTTTTAGTTAGTTACATACTTAGTTGTTGTTAGTGTGTGGGTTAAGCTAGAGAATAAATAAGGCATGTTGCCTATAAATTAAAAGAGGGGTTAAGGGAGAGATAGACAACAATGGTGTTGTTGAAAAGCTATAAGCTTGGCACAAAATGCATAGAGCATCTCTATGAGGGAACCACGGGCTCTGGGCTGGTTCAAGGGTATCTCTGCCAAAGTATTCCTCTTGTAATCCATCCATAATCACCATATTAATCTTAGGGATCCATTAATTGGTTCAATCCGTTGGTTCTCAATTCCCCAATGCCTAGAAGAATGAACGAGGATAGAGGCGTTGAAGTTGAGGGTTCAACATATAATCACATCCCTGGAAGTTTTTATTACCCATCGCAAACTAGTTGATCGACATAATGATTTAAGTGACCAAATGAGAGAGATGTAGATTACAATAAGCTACGTTGAGAGAAATTCAGAAACTAAAGGGTAACAAAGGATTCATGAATCAAAATAGTGATGGATCACAACAGGGAGAACTATAATCTTTAAAGCCAGAAAAAGGAAGGAAGATGAAGCCTTAAAGACCAAGGTCCAAGGTGGAAGAGAAGAGAAAATGCTCCATGAATTAGAAGGAAGACAAGAATAAAACTTACAGTGAAGAAATAAAATCTTGGGAGTAAGAGAACATAGATTGCAGTGATTATATAGATTTTTGCACCCAAGGAAGCAAAACAGAAGATGAAGGTTTGGAGGCTAGAAACAACTACTGAGAAATGTGCAACTGTCTAAGAAAAAGAACAAGAATTGTGTGAACCAGAAATCTTGGAAATAGAGAAAGAGGAAACTCTAAGGAAGCAAGAAGAGGTCCAAGGGACAAGGTGATTTGATATGGAACAAAAAGCCAGAACCAACTCACACCCATTCCCCTCCACATCCCACTAATCTCAACTACCCCACTTTGCACATTCCACTACACTTTGCCCATTCCTCTCATTTGTAATAATTCAGTTTATCATTGTTATTATTTTAAGTATTTGTATAATCCTAGAGCACTATAAATAGGTGCCTTGTAAGCTCTCAAACTCATTCAAATCAATATCAAATACATAGAGCTCATTTGAGTGTTTCTTTCCTTTCCTTTGCATTATGTGCCATGATTGTTGTGTCACAAACCAGTATTAGCAACCCATATCTAACCAAGATTTTATCACCGAATTCACAAGAACTAATGGGCTATGATTCATATACAGTGGAAGGCCATATGGTAATTTTGAAATAGAAGTGCAGTTGGTGAAAGAATGGATCCCAGGGGCATCCTCCTAATTGTGTTTGACCCTGGAGGGGTTGAGGCTATTTTCAAGCTGTAATTGTGGGGTTATCTCACTCATCATACTTTTAACAATGGAATGATGATGGTTCTAATTTCAATTCCTTTTACCTTTAAGACAAGGTGAATTTTCAAGAGGGGAGTATTTGTAGCATCCCTCATATTAATTAAACTTTAAACGAGGCGTTTATATTAAATTCCCTTAATATTGTACTAAGTTCATGATTTAGCTTTAGGTTGGATGAAAATAAGAATAAATTTTTCATGTTTGGACTCGATGACAAATCATGAAAAACCTAAAGCGAAGCTAAACACGATAACTCAATTGCATGCACAGGAAGTATAAAGTCATACACAAAGCGGAAGACACAAAAACACATAGTAACCTATGAATTCCCCACACCCAACATGGAGAAAAACGAAAGGGAAGCAACCGGGGGAAATCTCGCTCAAGCGAGAATTCACTCACTTAAGCGAGTGCCAATATACACCAGAACGCGAGCTCTCGCTCAGGTGAGCCACACTCGCTTGAGCGGATAGACAACAAAAACCACGTTTAACCTTTATCGCTCAAGCGAGATGCTATTCGCTCAAGCGAGAACACCCCAAGCATTAGACTTGGCTACTCGCTCAAGCGAGATTCTGCTCGCTTAAGCGAGATTCTTATCGCTCAAGCGAAAAAGCCCAAAGAACGGATATATAGATTCACTTAAGTGAGATCTTACTCACTTGAGCAAGACCAAGATAGAATCACAATGCCTAGGTTCGCTCAAGCGGATCCTCATTCGCTTGAGCAAAAAACCACAGTGGCTAAACCCAATATGGCTCATATAAGCGAGATAGGATTTGCTTAAGTGAAAATTGCACAAAATCTCATAGACACCCTTTTACTCAAGCAAGACCTACATCGCTTGAGCGAAATACGCCTAGAGAGTAGCATAAGGAATAGGGGCCATCTCGCTTGAGTGAAAATATCCTTACTCAAGCAAGAATTTCAGCTATTGCCCCAATTTGAGTTTCCAAGACACCTAACTCCTACATTCGAGATTTGATCATCCCCAAACTTTCTTGACAACATGTTTTCATCATTTCGGAGCTGTTGTTGAAGTCCGTTCGCCCAAATTCTAGTGTATGCGTGAGATGTGTGGAAAATGCACTTTAAGTCAAAGTAATGCAATATGATGCGCCAAATGTGTCAAATGGAGTCTAGCCTTGGTAATTCCTATATGTACAAGTTCTAATAGTGTAGGGAACCTATTGATCACTTCTAGGGTCCTGAAATCCATCGAATCATAAAACCACCCCTCCAATTTCTAAATACACATAATTCTAGTTATTTTCGTTAACATGTACCATACAATTTCCATTCATACTTCACCATCATCAACTCGCACTTACACGCAACACATAATTCATACACACATTCACAATACCTACCTATCTCAAGCAATCACACATTGTCTTTGTGCCATACATACATAATCATCTCCATATCAAAATTAATACTTCAAGCTAGGTTATCAAACCATCAACACACACACATAAGTTATTTCTAAAACATTATTAATACATTATTACATCACACACAAATTCCACAACTTTCTTGGCATCAAGCTTTCACTTGGCGCTTTCCTCTAGGGCGTCCTCATCCTCCCTGTCATTGGTTACTAAAAGAAAGAACCTCAACAAGGGTGAGTGTTTGGAAACAAAATCATAATTAATGTAAAATGGTAAAACACAATACTAATACTTTACAATCTTTACAACTTAACCTCCCAGATTCCCGACAACTCATACAATCATTATAACATAACAAATCATCATGAGCATCATATTCATTATTTTCATATCAATCACTAACTCATGCATCATCATAGTCATATAATTAAAACACAACTTACTCTTATCATGTAATCTGACGTCTAGTATCTGAATACTAAAGGATCAGCCTTCAGTTAGGAGTCCTACTTGACACCTTATGAACTCGATTTGGTCTACCGAGCCCAACTTGGCTTTTTACCTCAACCACAGGGTCTTACTTGACCACTAGGTAGCTTAACTGGGTCTCAAAGGACCACAAGAGCCGAAAACGAGGGGCAAAACATACCGTCGGTCGTCTCACACCATAAAATCACATAATCATATATCTCAAATCACATATAATTCTCCACATAATCAATATCTCATGAGGCGGCCATATAGACCAGGCCTACGAGCATACACTAGCTCGATATTTCCAACCATCATCAATCACATGTACAATAAGTATTTTAACATCTTCTTAAATTCTTTCACTTATCATAAACGCTACATTCTACTCAAATTTAATTACATATTAACAAATTTTAATTAATTATGTCTTCTATTTTGACTAGAAAAGGTAGAATAAACATATTTTCCAATTTGACATGACTCACATGATAGTGTCCCTATTTTTGCAAGACTTGGAATCATTATTTTCAATTTTGACCAATGTGGATATCCTAAACAATCATGGAGATTTAGTGAAGTGGCAACATTACATATCCCCAACGGATTAGTTGAGGCAGTGAAGACCATAAGATTCATGTTCTACACCAATCATCCAACCTGTACCATGTTCCTAATAATGAAGGTGTCAACATTAAACATTATAGAATAATTATGAGATTGAGTAAGTTGGCTCAAAGAGATTAAATTGAACGGACAACCAAGAATAAATAGAACAAAGTTTAAAGATAAAGAAGGCGATGCATGAACAATTCCTTTGGCTATGACTTTAGAACCATCAACCAAAGTAATAAAATGACAAAGTTTAGGAGAAGAGATGAACAAAAATAAGAAACCATTACAAATAATGTGATCAGAGGAACTTGAATCAATTATCCATGAATTTTGATCATTACTAGATTGAGAAATGCAAGCAGTGGAGTTACTAGTGGCTGTTAGGGTTTGGGATTCCTTCGCAGCTTTTAGCTGCATGTATTCTTGATAATTTGCTTCTGAAAGTTTTTAATACGATATACCAAACTTGGAGATATTTATAGATTTTTTAGAAAATCCCTAAGTGAGTAACAAAAGTCTTGAGTGTGATCCATTCTTTTACTTTACATGCATTGAGGATGATTACTCCTTCCACCTTATCCTCTACGACTCCCTCTTCCTTCATGGCCTCCACGATTAGACATCATAATAAAAGTTTCAAAATGATTAGTCACATCACTTTCAAGTGAAGGAATACGGAGAAGACAAGTAATCAAGTTTTCCATATAAGGGATTTCATGCCCTGTTAAGAATTGATCACGAATATGGTCAAAATCTGAATGCATTCCATGAAGAATCATCACCATATATAAATTATCAAGCTTGGCTTTTAATTTATCAAGGGGTTCAACTTCCAAAGACAATTTTAATTCTTCAACTGCAAATTGAGCCTTAGAGACATAGGAAATCATATCGTGGTCAGATTGTTTAAAAGAAGATAGTTTATGTGCAACATCATATAATCATTGGGTATTGTTTGCAAAAACAATTTGAGTTTTCTTCCAAAAGGAATAACAGGTTTTAAAGGCTCTTAAGTTTGCTAAAATGTCAGATTCAACTGATTGCCATAACAAAGTGCAAACCTAATAATCTAGTTTCTACCATTGATCATATTTATCAAGGTGCTCAAAGTATCCTTAGTTTAGAAACCAGAGTTCTATAAAGGTAGACCATGCTAAATAATTTTTTATGTTCAATCTTTTTGACGTGATAGTTAGGGCACCTTAGATAAGCCAAGTAAGGCTATTCTTGGGTTCAACCAGAGTGTTTTCAGCAGCTATACTATAATGGAAGGTTCTCTAGAAATTGCAGGAGGCAGATTAGAAAATTGGCCAGAAAACTTTTCTAGTAATGGTGGTCAGTGGTTGACAGTCGACGGAGGTCGGAAAACTTTTCGATGGTGGTGGACACTATTGATTTAGTAAATGTATTGAAGAATGTTATATTTTTTTCCTTCACTAGGTTTTTTCCCATAAAGATTTTCCTAGTAAAGTTTTAATAAAGACATAATCTAAAATCATAGACACCCAAGAGGGGCATTATGAATATTATTTATGGGTGTTTAGAGTAATCTAGATGTTTCTAGAAGTGTTGGAACAACTTAGCTTTAGGCTCATTTTATATCTACAAATAAATATATTGTAATGCTAAATATACGAATAAAGTGAGTTCCCTTATTCTCTCCACTCTCTCATGCTTTTCTCTCAATTTACTCTTTGTTCTTGTTTACTTTCACAATAAGTAGTATTATAATTTATAATGAGTGCTTACCTTGATTAAAGGGTCTCGTGAAGTGTTAAAAAATCATCTTTCAATTTTTAGTACTAATTTTTTTTATTGAATATTCAAAACAATTCACTTTCCCCCCTCTCCTTTTCCCATTCTATTGTCTGCTTTCCATTCACTAACTCTTTCTCGAATTTCACTCTAATGGTCCATTATCTTTATGACCATTAATGGTCACAGTATTCTGTGTGAGATCTCGTCCATTTAGTTTGAAATTAAAATATATTACAACTTTACATTTTCCCTCAATTGTAAAATCAATCTCTACCTTAAATCAACGAATTATTGTTTCCACTCTTTGGTGAATCACCAATGTGAGACTGTGATAAAGACTAATTTTTTGATTGAGAGACATAAAATTGCAATATACTTTAACTTCTAACTGAACGGATGAGATCTCAAACAAAATACTATAACCACCAAGGATCACAAAGATAGTGGACCATAGTAGCCAAATCCCTCTTTCTCTTCCCGTTTCTATTATTTTCTCTCTCGCATACTTGTTCCTAAACCTCACCTTTTTTGCTCATTTTTACTTTCTTTCTCATAAAGAGTGCCATCATGCATAGTGTTCAGTTAGCATCTTCTTTGGCTTATTTTTCTAGATTGGTTTTTGCATATCAATGATGGCGGCGATGATTATAATGGATTCATCATCAATGTGTTGGGTTGGTCTGAAACATTTCTTGCCCATATTGATTTTGGATCTAAGATTACTGAACTCGATGCTTACAAATTTGTACTCAATAAGTTTTTTCATCGATCTATAATATGTTCATCACTTTTTAATTTTTTTAATATATTTTTTTATTTTGTCCATGCATGTGTATCTTTGATTCCTGGGTTGTTCATGGAGAAGTTCAACTTTTTTTTGAAGACAAAAACACTTGCCTTCTATCATTCAACCCAATTCACACTGGTTCATGTGCATATTCAATCTAATATTTTACTTGACTCATACCATCACCCATTACCGGTCTGACCCAAATTTAATAACATGGGAACCTGTATCAAATTTCAATATTTCTTAATAAGTTATACAATGCAACTTATTTAATAATTGAATTTTGGTAACTGTAATTTTAAAGGCTAAATGTAAGTAATTAAAAGTAGTTAAAAATTAACATGTTTATTGTGTGTATATATATTTGTAATGTAATAAATATTTTTATTATAAGGTATTTTTTTAGTGGTTTAAACTCAATAGTAATTATTGATTTCAAATATAAACAATTGATAGGATCATGAGCATGTAGATTAGTTGATTAGAGTTTGTTTTACCATATAAGTTAATAAGTTTGAATTTCATTCAGAATGCAATTATATTAAAATTTAGTTAGAATAATTTTTACTACTAACGGTATTTCGCTATTTCTACTCATCTTGAGGTCAAAGAGAATGTTAAAATATATATGAATTCTCAAGATAACTGTTTCTTTAATAAATTATACAACCCATCTTTAAGGATTATTTGTGTAATTTACGTATAAAATAAGAATATTAAATATATATATATATATATCAAATATTTGATAACTCAAATATTTGATTTTGTATCTTGTGTAAGGTTATCTGTTAGATAAATTTTAACAAAAATCCTATTGGAGCGAGTTGCACCGTCAATTATGAATGTCATCAACATGCATGCCATAATAATTATTTGAATTATCGTGTTAACACTTATTCAATAACCGAGCAGAAGGGCAGTTTGTACACGTAGCCATGTTGTGTAAGCTATTTGAAAACGGAAAATGCATTAGGTGGAAACAGAACACGATGAGAAAGCACCCGCATTCTAGACGACATATTTGGGGTCTCTTACACTTCATAACTAAATCTTTGCCCAAGTTAAAAATTTTAAACTCGTTCCCTGTTAAATGTATACCAAAAGGAAAAGTATTTCAACTATTCAAGAAAAATCATAGCAAATAAATAAATAAATCCAGATTCAACCTGACAACAGGAACCAAGTACACAGGAAAATTATAATGCACTTTTTGGCTCCTGATGATGAGATACATGAATTACGAACCACCAAATGCCTG
Organism: Clitoria ternatea; assembly: GCA_037962975.1. Lineage (NCBI taxonomy): Eukaryota > Viridiplantae > Streptophyta > Magnoliopsida > Fabales > Fabaceae > Clitoria > Clitoria ternatea. The sequence continues at coordinate 264,967,305 of CM075671.1, forward strand.
CAAGGGTCATTGCGGAAAATCTTGAATTAAAAACTACTGACTTCATACATTTAGTTAGTTACCCCGTATTTACAAAACCGGGGGGGGGGGGGGGGGGGGGAAGAGAATGAAAAGCTCAACAAAATGAGACATGAAAAAACAAACAAAATCATTAAACTTTAACTAATAATGGTATTGAAACTTACAGCATCCAGCATATCGTCAGAGAGCTCAGGTTTAGGATCTTTGGCAGCAGGAGCTATTGGTTTTGTTTGAGGGAAATGGCGAATGACTTTTGCTACTTGTCCTGAATCTTCTTGAACTTTCTGCTTCTGTGGGGAAGCACAATGAAATGACATCAGTATGAAGTGATTCTTTACAACAACAAAACTTCATCCCATTTAGAAAGATCGGTTACAAGGATCATACGACGCGCCCTATAACTCATCTGATTCATTGAAATTTGAAAGTTACAGAAGAAAGAAATAGCTTGAAGGTATCTTTAGACAAACTTTCTCGTTTACCATGTTTCTTTTATGTAAAAGCATGAGTAAAGGAACACCACTTAACCATAAAAAAAAATGCATGATACTACAAGGATTTTCTGTGGCTTAAAGCAAAAACAATCTACATTAACAAACCAAAACTGGTTCTTCCATTACAGAAGACAATCATAACTACATGGCTTACCAGTCTACCTCAGATTTAAACAGATAAAGCAAATCAAATAAGCACAAGTTATATAGGTCAAAATGATCAAGCACACACAGTGGACCACAAAATAAAGTGGATAAGAAATTCGGAATATCAAAACTTTCAGAGGATTGTGAAGATGTGACAGATCTGGCAAGTGTAGCATCAAATTCAACAAGGTGTAAGAATTTAAGCTTTAGTCTGCCATCTATGGAGTATATCTTAGATTATTAGAAACCAGTACTAGTTGATTTCCTTAAAAATTTAAACCAAGAAATGTTATATTTATCTAGGAAGTTACATGCCAACATCTAAAATTTGCAGAAGATCCAAAAGCCAATTTTAATAATTTACTATACTTAGTCTCAAAATTGGATCTATTTAATTTATCCATAATTCTCATTTAGGTTGAGTCTCAAACAAAGGTTGGATTCTGTTGGAATTAATTATTTGTATCTGAATTTCTAATTCTTGTTCTTAGGGAACCCTATACATGCACTTAGGAACCAGTAGCATCATTTATTATACTTAGGAACTAGCACCTCATTTACTTTATTTTCTTGTAAATTTCACCCTGTATTAATTATCTAAGCCTATATATATCACAGCTGCTGAGTATCTCTAACTCGAGCATTTTTCATCTAATACTTTGCCTAAATTCTCTCGTTTTTCAACTTGGTATCAGAGCGGGCTCAGTCCCACTATTGCACTCATCTTTCCAAGTTCCGCCATCAGGCCTGGCAGAACTTCAAGTCTTGCCATCACCGAAGAAGTTTTTTGGTGACTGTGTCACTGTCCACCACCACTGGAAAATTTTTCAGCCAGTTTTCTGGCAACCTTCAGCCACTGTCCACCACCATCGGAAAGTTTTCCGACCTGTTTTCCGTCGACTGTCAACCACTGACCACCACTACTGGAAAAGTTTTCCGGCCAATTTACTAATTTGCCTCCTGCAATTTCTAGCGAACCTTCCATTATAGTATGACTGCTGAAAACACTCAGGTTGGACCCAAGAATAGCCCTACTTTGCTTATCTCAGGTGCCCCAACTATCACATCAGAAAAATTGAACAGAAGAAATTATTTAGCATGGTCTACCTCTGTGGAACTCTGGTTTCTAGGCCAAGGATACTCTGAGCACCTTGATAAATGTGATCAATGGCAGAAACTTGATTATCAGGTTTGCACTTTGTTATGACAATCAGTTGACTCTGACATTTAAGCAAACTTAAGAGCCTTTAAAGCCTGTTATTCCTTTTAGAAGAAAGCTCAAACTGTTTTTGCAAACAATACCCAACGATTATATGATACTGCACAGAAACTATCTTCTCTTAAACAATCTGATCACGATATGATTTCCCATGTCTGCATTTGAAGAATTAAAATTGCCTTTGGAAGCCGAACCCCTTGATGAATTAAAAGCCAAGCTTGATAATTTATACATGGTGCTGATTCTTCATGGAATGCATCCAAATTTTAATCATATTCGTGATCAAGTCTTAACCGGGCATGAAATCCCCTCTATGGAAAACTTGATGACTTGTCTCCTCCGTGGTCCTTCCCTTGACAGTGATGTGACTAATCCTTTCGAACTTTTATGATGTCTAATCGTGGAGACCGTGGGGGAAGAGTGAGTCATGGAGGATGAGGTGGAAGGAGTAATCATCCTCAATGCATGTATTGGAAAAGAATGAGTCACACTCGAGACGCTTGTTACTCCCTTCATGGATTTCCTGAAAAATCTGTAAATATCTCCAAGTTTGGTATATCAGATTAAAACCTTTCAGAAGCAAATTATCAAGAATACCTGCAGCTAAAAGCTGTGAAGGAATCCCAAACCCCAACAGCCACTAGTAACTCCACTGCTTGCATTTCTCAATTTAGTAATGATCAAAATTCATGGATAATTGATTCAAGTTCCTCTGATCACATTGTTGGCAACGATTCCTTATTTTCGTTTGTCTCTTCTCCTAAACTTCCTCATTTCATTACTTTGGCTGATGGTTCTAAAGTCATAGCCAAAGGAATTGTTCATACATCACCTTCTTTATCTTTAAATTCTGTTCTGTTTATTCTTGGTTGTCTGTTCAATTTAATCTCAACTTACTCAATCTCATAATTGTTCTATAACGTTTAATGCTGCCTCCTTCATTATCAGAAACGTGGTACAGGTCGGACGATTGGTGTAGGACATGAGTCTCGTGGTCTTTACTACCTCAACCAATCCTTCGGGGATATGTAGTGCTGCCGCTTCACCAAATCTCCATGCCCGTTTAGAACATCCACATTGGTCAAATTTGAAAATAATGATTCTAAGCCTTGCAAAAATAGGGACACTGTCATGTGAGTCATGTCAACTTGGAAAATATGTTTATTCTACCTTTTCTTGTCAAAATGAAACACATGTTATTTCCCTTTTTTTCAGTTATTCATTCAGACGTATGGGGTCCAAGTCGAACATCTTCTATGAGATTTAAATATTTTGTCACCTTTATTGATGAATTCTCCCGATGCACTTGGGTTTTCTTAATGAAAGAACGATCTGAAATTTTGCTCATCTTCATTTCTTTTATTAATGAAATCAAAACACAATTTTGCAAGACAATTAAAATCCTTAGAAGGGACATTGCCGAGGAATACTTTCCTTCTGCTTTTTCTTCTTTTCTGTCATCACAAGGCATTCTCCACTAGTCTACTTGTCCTTATACACCGCAACAAAATGGTATAGCAGAAAGAAAGAATAGGCACCTTGTTGAATTGAAACTGCTTGGACCTTGTTACATCCTGTCAAACATTGGGTTGATGCAATTTTGACAAAATGTTACTTAATAAATTGGATGCCCTCTTCACTTGACAATAAAATCCCACAAACATATTCAATTACAATTCAAATTCATTTTTGTGTTTTGTCTATTAATACAATGGAATATATATACATATATTGTATTGTACATAGGATTGATTTTTATTTTATATATATTTTTTACGAAACACTCAACCTTTTTTCCTAAAGAACCATTGTTTCATCTTGCTCCACAAATCTTTGGGTGAACTTGTTTTGTTCATGATTTGTCTCCAGGTCTACATAAACTTTCTGTTCGAGCCATCAAATGGGGGTTCCTTGGGTATTCCAGATTACAACAAGGTTATCGTTGTTATTCTTCTATTCACAATTGTTATTATGTTTTTGCAGATGTAACATTCTTTGAAGACAAACCATATTGCTCACTATCCTCGATTGAATCTAACACTACTCAAGAAGTATTCCGTATCCCTTATTTTGCTCCATCTTTGTCTCCTTTGTAGGAACCAAGTTCAGTTGTAGATTCAACTACAAATATTCTAGCCAATAATCCTCCCGAGCCATCTCAAAGACCATCAATCACATATTAGCATTGTCCATGAATTCTTGATACAGAATTGGAAGGCAATGAAAGGCTGGGTGAATCACGTTCTATTCAAGAGGTCGACCCTAATACGAACCTACCTAAAGAAAATTCTAATTTACCCATTGCTCTTAGAAAAGGTACTCAGTCAACCACAAACTAGCAACTAACTAACAAACCCTTTAACTACCTATTGCAGTAACTAACTATAAACTAAACAGGATTACTAACAGTAGGTACATAACAATACTCCCACCTGAAAAATTCACCTTGTCGTCAAGGTGAAAGGAATTGAAATTAGAACCACCAAGATCCCATTGTTGGAAGCATGATGACTGAGATAACCCCCACAATTACAGCTTGAAAACAGCCTCAACTCCTCCAGGGTCAAACACAATTAGGACGATGCCCCTGGATCCATTCTGTCACCAGCTGCACTTCTATTTCAGAATTGCCATATGGCCCCCATTGGTACTTCGTTAGCCACTCTATATGAATCACAGCCCATTAGTTCTTGTGAATCCGGTGACAAAATCTTGGTTAGACATGGGCTTCTGATACTGGTTTGCGACACAACAATCACCTTGTCCCTTGGACCTCTTCTTGCTCCCTCAGAGTTTCCTCCTTCTCTGGTTCACACAATTCTTGTTCTTTTTCTTGGACAGTTGCACATTTCTCAGTAGTTGTTTCTAGCCTCCAAGTTGTTCGTTCTTCACTCTCCAAACCTTCATCTTCTGTTTTGCTTCCTCGGGTGCAAGAATCTATATAATCACTGCAATCTATGTTCTCTTGCTCCCAAGATTTGATTTCTTCACTGTAATTTTGATTCTTGATCTATAATTTTTGTTCTGCTTCTAATTCATGGAGCTTTTTTCTCTCCTCTTCCACCTTGGATTTTGGTCTTTAAGGCTTCATCTTCCTTCCTCTTTTTCTGGCTTTAAAGATTATAGTTCTCCCTTATGCTATCCATCACTCTTTGGATTCATGCATCCTTTGTTGCCCTTTAGCTTCTGAATTTCTCTCAACATAGCTTGCTGCGTAATCTGCATCTCTCTCATTTGCTCACTTAAATCATTCTGCGATCAACTAGTTTGCAATAGGTAATAAGAACTTCCATGGATGTGATTATATTTTGAACCCTCAACTCCAACGCTTCTATCCTCGTTCATTCTTCTAGACATTGGGGAATTGAGATCTGACAGATCGGACCAATTGATGGATCCCTAAGAATAGTATGGTGATTACTGATGGATTACAAGAGGAATACTTTGACAGAGATACCCTCTAACCACCCCAGAGCCTGTGGTTCCCTTATAGAGATGCTCTATGCATTCTGTGCAAAGGTTACAGCTTCTCAACAACACCATTGCTGTCTATCTCTCCCTTAACCCCTCTTTTTATTTATAGGCAACATGCCTTATTTATTCACTAGCACAATCCAAACACTAACAACAACTAAGTATGTAACAAACTAAAAACCCTTTAAACTAACCACAAACTAAACTGGACTACTAAAAGTAGGTACCTAACACAGGGTCTGTAGAATTGCCACCCACTACAGCTTTATGAAAGCCAAAAGGAGACTGTCAAGATTCAAAGGCGCAGGGAAGGCCGGGTTTAGTTGAGTTCTAGTTGGTTTAACACACTAATTCTTGTTGGTTCTAGTTGAGTTGAGAAATGAATACAGCAAGTTATTTTTTTACCCTAATTCTTTGTAAGTTAAAACTGCAATAAGAAATTTCATTGATGCAATTCTGAAAGCTGACTATTTTAGACAACAAAGTAAAGAAAAAAGCAAAAAATATTATCCAGTACTTATTTCCTTAATGGAATATGCTCTTAAATACCAAAAAATCATGTAGCAACCAAGAAAAAATGCAGATAATGTAAATCAATAGTGAAGATCAGAGTACTGCCTATTTCTTGTTTATTGAGGTTGGCTTCCATCAAATCAAACTAAGTGAATTCTTAATCAACAAATAATTCCTTGCTTAAAATCACATAGCAACCAAGAAAAAATGCAGATAATGTCAATCAATAGTGAAGATCAGAGTACTGCCTATTTCTTGTTTATTGAGGTTGGCTTCCATCAAATCAAACCAAGTGAATTCTTAATCAACAAATAATTCCTTGCTTAAATGCATGATGTACATGCCTCCAAATATTTAAACTAAATTTAATGATAACATGATTCATGGCATACTGCATACCTTCTTTAGTCGCTCCACTATGGCACTTAAAGCACGTGACTGGTCAACTTTGGACAGATAGAAATCCCTCTCTCTCTTCGCAGCAGAAAGTTCTACAGCAAGTTTTTGCTCCCGAATAGCTTTCTTTAAGGCTGTAAGATGCATACACACATTGTTTTAGTATAATCTCCTTAAAACCCACCACATAGAAACAAGACATTGAACCATTAAAGCACGTACCTAGTTCTTCAGTCAGATCATCCCACTTAAACTTACTTAAATATTTAATATTCCAAAGGTCATAGTAGAATGATGACCTCTTCTTTCCCCCTGGAGACAAACAATACAAATCAGAAACTGGAAACCAAACGAATACAGACACAGACACATCAAATATCCAACTGCAATAAGCTAACATCACCATGGGACACATCATATTTCTGTTTCACCAAATTTAAAGAATAAAACCAATTCTAAAGTTTATAGAACATTTTGATTCCCATAAAAATAAACTGGAGAAGAAAGAGAAACAGGAATTGCCACTATAAGTATATAATCCTGCTATTACAACTCAACAAGTAAACCCCAGATCATATGTTTTCCACAAAATTCCAAGTATATAATGGTGAACACATGATGCAGCAATAGGGTGGATGTGTTAGAACAAGCTTGTGGAAAACTTATGAAAATAACCTAGGAGTCTCATAAGCTTTTTTTAGCTTATTTCAATAAGCTTCTTGGTGTAACCGTAGCTTACCAAAATAGAATGTTATTAGCTTATTCTAATAAGTTTGTCAAATTTTGGAATAATATCCTGTGTAAAAAGCGCTTGATTAAACTATGTACCAAATGCATCCATATTCTAGAATCCACAATAGAAAACTTTGCAGTTTTGACTTAAGAGTGAAGAGTAAAGTGCAGCAGGTGACTGACGGTGACACAGATTCAAACACATACCTATTTGTTCACCATTTAACATATTCGCAACCCTCTTGGCAATACTTTTATTGGCGAATTCAACCCATCTACATAGTCAGATAAACCCAATGGTCAAATTCAAAACCTACTATCATAAAAATCAGCAACCACTCTAACAACATCAATCAGATTAAGATACCATTAATTCCAATTTAAAAGAACACAAACATACCCTTCTGAATATACTTGATCTCTAGACCGTTTAGTAGGCACCTGGGCAGCAGAATCTGACAGATTAAAAAAACAAGAAACAAAAAAAAAATCAACTGTAGCAAAAATCAAAACAACCATATAATGTATATAATATTAAATTAAATAAGCAATGTTGCTATGCTACCTTTTAAAAATTTAAACTTTAATTTCATAATAATTGCTTAAATTTTAACAAAAATAAAAAAAGTTTGTCTATGAAACAGAGTTCAAATAACTTGTTGAAATCATTATCATTGATCAATTCATTCCCATAAAATTATAACATATATATATATATATACATATATAATTTCAATCTACAAAATTATATTAGGAACCAAAATGACAGTTGTTTACTAATTAGTAATTTCTGAAACTAAAATGACATAATTCTAAAGATTAAATTTACTAATGCTCAAATTTTCAGATATTAAATTTTTGATGTATCATTGATAAAACAACAGATGAACACTTAATTAAAGGTATCTTAATCTCTAACAATGCTAGAGAGAGAGAGACCTTGAGAAGCGAGAAAAATTCTTTGAATATCTCCGAACTGAGACAGAATGTGGCGAAGCTTCACATGGTCCATGTGAGGTGGTATTCTACTCAAATAGCACACGCCACGTTTATCTGTGTCCTTTGATCTCACTTTCTTCTTCTTCTTCAATTTTGTGTTCTCATCGTTCAATGTTGTTGCATGAACCTCAACATCTTCTTTCTCTGAATCTTTCATGGTTCTTTTATTCTATATGCAGCAACACCACCTTCTTCTAATTAGGGCTCAGATTGCTGAACCCAACACTTCAAAATTCACTTCTATTATAGTTAGGGAATGAGAGTAGTGTTAAACCTAATATCACAAACAAGAAATTTTACTGTTATATAGAACAATGACGGGCAAAGCACAAAACATTTCCCAATGGTTATTTACAATCCACCATTTATAAGGAAGAAAGTTAAAAATTAAACCATGGTTAACATTTGGCCCTTCTTGTGAGAAGGAATTGATGATGCAAAATGTGAGGATTAAAGTCAGAGTCTCAACATTTGTTCTTTTTTCTTCAAGACAGAAAGAGGAGCATCTCACTGGTTTCATGTTTAGAATGCTAGATTTTATTACAATAGACAAGAAAGATTTTATTACAAGCAGAGACCAGCTGAGCTTCATTGCTACTACCTACACCCAAGAGTTACAAGCTGGTCCCAAAACCTCTCACTTAAAAGTGATTAATCAACCCCAAATAATAAAAGAAGACAAAAACCAATCTGCTTGTGTAAGTAAAATGTAAATAAAAACAACAGAAGAGTATAGATTCCGGGGGCATATCTACAAGCATCCCTCAGTTAAATCTTCCTCCTCACAAACAAAACCACCAAAACTCAAGCCTGCTTCCTCAAATCCTTGGACTGAATAAGAGTTCCATGGAATTCAGAAGGACCTCTTGAAGGAAGCTGAATGGAAGCCTCGAGCTTCAATTTCATGGCATTCACGATTGCTGAATATTAATAAATAGTCAAAGTAGCCCTTTGAGTTCCGAAATTTAAAGTTTCTTTAAACCTTGTTACTCTACAATTTTTGGGAAACTGTGTTCTAGAATATGTATATATTGCAGAGAAATGGTAACAAGTTTCAATTGGCAATTCCTTTGGACTTTCTCGAATTACATACTTTTTACTACCCCTTTAGGAAAATACACACACTGCACACATATTCCTTCTTTGGTTTAATCACTTCTCCAAGAGACTAAGACTCAAACCCTTCAATAATAACAAAACAATTTTAAAAATAGCATCTGAATAATTTTATTAACACCAGCATAGATAACAGAGGCGATGATTGTACAGACTCCAGAATACCTTAGAATGTGGATTCAATGAAAAGGGTGAGAGAATCAAGAGAAAAGGAAATTGGCTCACTCAACATTATTCAACCGAAGAACACGATAAAAAACTTCCAACCCAAATCAATATCTGAAAAAGGAGAAACAAGAACATGATCAGAAATCGAGCTTGATTGGAAAATCTATGGCATGGAAATTGAGGTGAGTAGAACAAAACAAGGTACAGACCGTGAGAAATCAGATGGGGAATTGCCAACTTGGGAAATTAGAGTTATTCATTGCCCATAAAATGCCAGATTTGAAGAAATAGGGTTCTTCGTTGCCCTTTTCAGTTTTTGGTGATGAATGATGAAGTGATAAGTGTGGGTGAGAGGCCGTGAGGGTCGTAGGAAGTAATTTAATTTTCCTTTTTTTTTGTTATTTTAACTTAAATTTGATTTTCCTTCTTTTTATTTTAACTTAATCCAAAGTTTCACTTGGCGTTGTAGCTTGTAACTTTTTAAAATCTTATAGCTTTTCTTCAAAAGATATTAGGGTTGAATGGTGAACATAAAATTCCAAAAAAACTATAAACTCAATTTTTAAAAAATTACTTGATGTACTTTATAGTCTTTTAAAAGTTTTAAGTTTTCTTATTAATTATTTAATTATCAAATATCATTTTACCCTTATATGTTTTTTTTAAAATAATAAATTTTATATCTCACATAATTAAAATATTATATGTCCTCTAAAAGATACATTTTAAACGAGTTTTAATAATCAATTCTATTTTAATAAGCTACTTAAAAAACTAAAATCTACCTGAAAAGTCATAAGCTATAAGCCATAAGCCTGTTTTGCCAAACGAAGCTTAAGTGTTTGTTTGGTAACCAATTGTGAAAATAGAGTTGTGCAAACTGAGTCATCAAATGGTTAATTTTCATCTTACATGTCGTTTGAGATTGGTTAAACTTCATGTCAAACTTCACTAGACCAACGGATTAAAAAATACCTTATAGTCAACCATAGTTGGGAAACCCCAACTAACAACTAAGATGTCAATACGAGCTGCCAACCAACTTAAAATAGGGCAGTGCGAGTTGACAAAATTTATTATGTAGTAGGTTCAAAATTGGTCCGCCCCATATTTTTATGGGTTTTTGGCGGGGTGGGGCAGATTGACCCGGTGGGTTATATAATATTTTATTTTAAAAATAATAATATAACACTAATAAAATCTTATAAAAAAAATTAATAAGTGAAAGTTTGATAAGTTTAATCACTTATTTTGGAAAAATGAACTTGACTGGTTTTATAATTGACGTTGTTTTGATGATAGATTTGAACTTTTTATTATTGAATATTATTGAAAACTTAAATGTTTAGTCCTTATTTATTATCGTTAATTTATTATGACGATTGAGATTATTTCATTTTAACATATTACTTTGATTAGTGTTTGAGTTAGAATTATTAGTATAACTATATTTAAATTTTTTATTTTAGTGGTATACTACTTTGTTTTTTCTTAATTTAATTAACTTTCTCATTAAAAATAATAAGGTAATTGATTTTTATTAATTTTTATTATTTTATATTTTTAAATGGACCAATCATTAACCAACCTCCAATTAAATTTTTTTAAAATACTAAAAATAATTTTAAATTTTTAAATTTTTTAAAGGTAGTCCACTTTGCCCGGTCATCAAAATAGGGGAAGTCAGAAAATCCAACCCGTCTCCGATAGAGGGCTAAACCCGCTTCAGCCCGTATTTTGACGGGTTAATGACGGGGCAGGGCAGGGTAGGTAACCCGTATTGACATCCCTACTGAAAACCAAACTCCTTAGTGAAAAGTACTCATCCATCTCTATCCAATGAAAAAGAAGGGATCAAATCTATTCAATCCATATTTTCATCGTTTTTCTTTATTTTGTAAATGGATGGGTTAAATGGATAATATGTAGATGGGTTGGAAAACTAATGGACAAATACATTAAATTGGCACCCCTAAGCATAGTGTTGGGTATATGGTTCAGTCTACCCCGCAACGGGCTAGCCCGTATAGGCCTGCCCTTCAAAGAGCTGACCTGCAAAACCCACTTTGTAAATGGGCTGATTTTTTTGAACCCATCGCGAACCCACCGACCAACCCGCATATGACTATTTTTTTTTTGCTTTCTTTTTCTCCTTTGAAATTGTTAGGCCCAAAACATTTTTTATGAAACCAAAAACATATATAATTCAACACATTTGATCATCCAAAATCTCAAAAGTTCAACCATGATTCATGAAATAAACTCGTGACATTTGACCCGTTTGTTTAAGCTTATTAAAAAAGTGATTATAAAAAAACGCTTCTTTTATAATTACTTTTTTAATAAGTAGATCAGAGTTGCTTCTTAAAATAAGTTGAAATCAACTTATTTTCAGCTTCTGTTTATTTTCAAAACTTTAAACAAACACGTCAAAATTTAAAATAAGTGCTTTTTTAAAAAAGCACTTATCTCTTAAAATAAGTTTAAACAAACGAGCCCATTGTTTAATTTGTTAATTTTTTTATTTTTAATTTGTTATAATACATGACACTTTTTCTTTTCCCTGTGTGTGTTTGAATTAATACTATTGTGTTGTGTACTATCTTTTATTATATACATTTGTGAAACTTTTTATGACACGTGTCAGCGTCTAATAAAGCCTTATTTATTTAACTTTTTTAAATTTAAATAAAAATAAATTAGTTAGTTTGTTTTTTATTTTTAAAAGCTGTTTTTCAAAATTAATAGTAAATAACAACTTGTCAAATCAACCTTTTTAAAATAAAAATAAATTAGTTTGTTTATTTTTTTATTTTTAAAACTAATTATTAAAATTAATACTAGATAATAACTTATCAAATATGAAACATCCCGACTTAAATAGAAGTAAACCGAGACTAGGGGAAAATTGTTCACGTTCACAAAAGGACAAAATAAAACAGACCCGAAGTCGAGGGAAACAAAATATTCTTCGCGTTCAAACCCTACTTCGGTTAAATAAAAACCAGCGGATAACGCTTGAGCGAGCCCCTACTCGCTGAAGCGAGTCCTTACACTCGGTGTATTCCATCACTGGGAATCCGGACCTCCGTTCACTCAAGAACGGTCCCTTTCGGGTCATGCTTCGCCCGGTAAGCTCTTACTTAGCCAGATCTTTATTTTTATTCTGGAAGGTCACAGACATGTTTCACTCGGAAGCGTTTTAATCTCCAGTCGGGAAATGATTCCCTTGGTTATTCCACTCGGAATCTATAAACCTTCCTTCACCCGAAAGTATTTTCCCCAGTCATACATCACTCGGAGGCACTTCAACCTCAATTTACTCGGAGGTGTCTTACATATTCTTCACTTGGGAATATTTTACTAGGTTAGGCCTCACTCAGAAACACTTAAACCTTTCTTCCCTCGAAGGTTATAACATCCTTAATTTTAAAATAAATTTCAATAAATCAAATAAAATTTTGCAAATAATTCAAATTTCCAAAACAGAATTTGAATTAAATAATAATATTCTCAAATTTACATTAGCCGACCGACTCTTTTAAATTTACAATAAATAAGTAAAACACTCGGTATTCTCAGGAGCCGGCCAAGGCTTCTACCAAAATACACTCTGAGCAGCTGAGTGACTCCTCATATCATGGTTGGGCCCTTCATCCACTGAAAAATAACAACAGTAGGGGGTGAACATAAACATATCAAATAACAGTTATTGAATTGGATTAAAAGTCCAATTAATAACTATAAAACAAAATCGATCACATATTATCATCACATAATAATATACTCATATTGCTCACAATAACAACACCGAGACATATATACTCATCATAAATCAGCATGTTATTCTCAATAACACATAAATCAGTGTATGCACATGCTCAATCAAATGGATCCATTAAGTCTTTTAATTTGTGTTGCAACACTGGCTCCCCGAGCCATAATTCAGCCATCAGCTGATCCGGCCGTTTTACAGGTACCAAACCGCTCTGCGCCCATAATGTAACACCGAGTACCACTCTCAGAGTGATAGCGATAACTCTACTCAGTGCTACGGGCCGGCCTTGAGTCCCACTCAAAGGCGTCCGTGGTATAAAAGGAACCACCACAGGGTCTATGCCTTCATCAGGCCGTCCACTCATCTGGACCGGCATCACAGGCCCCCTGTAGTCCTGTGTACGTCTAGATACAATTGATATATTAAATAATATCAATCATCAATCAATCACATTTCAACATTATCTCATGCCATCAACCGATCCAATCATCAACATAATCATCATATAAATATCCCATGAAGAGTTCATGGAAACCATTCTCATCATCATCATATACACATATATATATATAATCAGCACATCAATATGAATGGAAGTATGAAACATAAAATGTCATATAATCGGGGTCTCACACAACATTTCAAACACATATCATGTATAATAATGACACCCCAAATCCATTCATAAACCATCTATTTGAGATGTACGCTCCCCCTACCTGGAATAAGAGTTCCAGCAATTATAACCAAGTCACTGCCCACTAATTCTGACTGGAATTGCAGTTCTGCACCAGTCCCAAGCCTTCTTTGTAAAGAGAAAAAATGAAGATTTAATTATCTTCATTGTTTAACAGTTTCCAGAGAATTGGAAAGTAAGGCTAATGATTCCACCTTTCAAGAGTTCTTCCTTTAATCCAACAATGGAAGGATTTATATATCTTGCATGCAGAAGAGACGTGAATGAATTGAAGTATTCTGACACACGTGTCTTTAATGATATTAAGATATTTAATGAAAAGGGACAACATATCAAGAAGGGTCCCATACTTAGAAAATATCTGAGAAAGGATTTTGCTAGAACGTAGAAAAACAAGGTGACGTGGAAAGCATCCATAGTAAAATATTTATTAATTCTGAATCAGTTTCTGTGTATTCCGACTTGGTTTCTTCATTCTGGGCATCTCTTTCAGAGAGGACTTATCAGAGCCTCTTTCCACTCAGAATTCCTTCATTAGGAAATGGCCTACTCATAACTGTCTTATTTGGAAATACATCAATCAGATTCATCTTTACTCGGTTATTTCTCTCCAAGTCAAAGTCCAATTCTTTTCTCGAAACTCAGAATTAAAGATGGTCATGAAGACGAATCCGAGCACAAGCTCTCGGAAACACTAAAGATTGATCCGAGCATGAATTTAAATGATTTCATCGCCCGGATATTTGCTCTCTTTAGAATTATTCCCTCAAAGGCATAGCATACTCAATCGGAGTCAAAGTCTCTCTTTGTCCAGAACCTGGAAAGACTTACTCGGAAAGTCTCACTCGGAAGTGTCATAGAGACACTTCACTCAGAAGGTTGCTCCACTCGGATATACTCCACTCGGGAGTTCACCAATCAGAAATATCGGTCCAAGAAGTACTTCCACTTCTCTCGGAAACAACCTATTCGGAATCGTTTCACTCAGAGATGTTTCCGTTTCATTCGGATTTACTTCACTTAAACGTGTTTCAATTGGACACAGCGTTACTTGACTCAGAAATGATTCTCTTATGATGTTTCACTCGGAAACATCTTAAATTCACTTAGAATTAATCTTCTATCTTATTTCACTCGGAGTCATATTCATTTCACTCGGAATCAGACTCATTTCACTCAGAAAATCTTTGTTTTTGACATTTTCCACACAAAAATTCATTCGAAATTCTTCTTTAATCTTTTTAAATTGTTTTTCTAAAAATCATAAAAATCGGGATGTTACAGAGGTGATCTCTTTAATCAAGTTCCACTCGGAAATACTCTAACCTCTCTTCACTCGGAAGAATTCACTAGGTTAAGTCCTGCTCAGAAATATTTGAACCTTATCCCCTCGGAATAGGTTTACTAAAATGGGTTTCACTCAGAACCATTTGACCGTTCTTTCTTTGGAAGAAATTCTATCGTTCAATTCTCATTCGGGAGTATTTAAATCTTTCTCCCAATCGGAAGAGATTCATTCAGCTGTTTTTCACTCGATAACATATTGACTAGCCTTCCCTCGGAAGTAGTCTACTCGAGCACATCTCACTCGGAACTGTTTTAAGCGTTCTTCACTCGGAACAGGCTCTCACAACTATATTCCACTCGGCAACTTATTGACTTTAGCATTATTCTTACAACGCCACCTAATGGACAATTCAGGTAACTTCATAACAATGTAATTATATATGCACTTGTCCACAACCCAGTTAATTCAATTTCATATATATATATATATATATATATCTGAAACAATCTTCATACATAAGAGCCGGCCAAGGCTACATCGACTATATACAATATGTACAATATGTACACTACAGCAGTATAAATACTCATCACTCGGACTTGAGGATCTCTCATTATTCAACATCCCGACTGATTTCCACTGAAAATATAGCCACAGTAGGGGTGAGCATTTTACATATTAAATGACAGTTATTGACTCAGATTAATCCTTAAATTCTCAATTATACAACAACATATCTCAAATCAGCAATAACACATACTGCCATTCAATATGAATACTCAGACAACATCATCCAGTCGGGATTTATTCAATTCAATCAGGGTTATATAATTCACATTATTCTCAATACATATACTCACAACCATACCATCACATTACACCTGGCAACAGTATCAATGTACATACATTCATTCAGTCGGAATTCACTCAATCATTCAAGGCTATATTAATCATGTTATTCTCAATAACATATGCACACAACAATACAATTCATATTGCTCTCAGTAACACATAACAAAGTACATATATTCAATCACTCAGAATTATTTATTCATTATTAAGTTTTTATGTTGCAACAGAGGCTTATTCAGCTCTCAGCTGATCCGGCCGTTTTATTGGTACCAAACCGTTTGCCCTCACATGTAACACAGTCACTCTAAACGATAACGAAAGTGTTACGGGCAGCCCCGAGTCCTACTCGGTAGGCTTGCCTTGAGTCCCACCCAAGGTCTTTCATTGTATCACATACATATTCATCTGATTACCGTTTCTATATTAAGCGTCTCACGCCATATGCTCTCAGCATTTTCAATGGTGAATCAGATGCATATGGTTTTAATCATTAAGCGTCCCACGCTCTATGCACTCAGCATTCTTATCATCACATTTCATATATTCGATATTCACACTGTTGTCACATGCATCTCATACATTTTAATATAAAAACAACAAACAGAGATTTACCCATTGTCTCACAGTACAATGCACTCGGCAATCATAATAACATCCACATGCATCTCATGCATTTTAATATAAAACAACACACGGAGATTTACCCACTGTCTCACAGTACAATGCACTCGGTAATCATAATAACATCCACATGTATCTCATGCATTTAATATAAAACAACAAACGGAGATTTACCCCCTATCTCACAGTACAATGCACTCGGCAATCACACTTACAGCAATAAGCATCTCATGCTATTTCATATAAAATCCCACACGGGAATCGACAAGCAGTCCCTTAACACCTACACTCGGCGTGCACAATAACATCAACATTTACATGCATCTCATGCATTCACTCAGCATTCTCAAAAATATCAACATGCATCTCATGTATTTCAACATGCACTCATGGACAGAATCACCACAACACTACACAGCTCACAGCTATCACAAATCCGGGCGTTTCGCAAGCTATTACTCAACCACAACACAACAATCAACACATTTCAAGTATAACACAACACAGTAAAGCAATTTCACCTGGAACCCGTCCATAAACCATGCATTTGAAATGTAAATCGCCCCCTACCTGGAATAAAAGATTCCAGAAGCTCCTCGAGCTTACAGCGCAGACCGATCACCCTTCGGTCACTCGTTCTCAATAAAACGACCCTGATTCCAGTTGTCTACCATAGCACTCAGCTTTGGAGGAACTCCGAGCCGTTCACTCTCTCGAACAGCTCCGCCTCTCAACAGTGGAGGATTTTTCGAGCCTCCAAGACACCCAACGCTGTTCTCTCCCTTGAGCAGTTCCGTCTCACCATCAGTAGAATATTTCTACAACTCCGAGGCATTTTAACGCTGCACACTTCCACTCGAGATTCCAACACCTTTCGAGTGGAAGAAGAAGGCGAAGTAGAAGAAGCTTGGGTTGATCACAAACAGCACCTCTGCATGCACAAAGAGAAGTGGCTCACTCTCTCCTCCTATTCTCAACTCAGCATAAATGAAAGAGTGAGAGAGAGAGACTGAATCACTTATACCTGCCCAAAGGGCACATACGTAATTTTCCAAGCCACTTCTAGCCAACCAACAATGACTCTAATTTACCCAGTAATACGCAATCAGGATGTTACAAAATAATTTTTTAAGAGAAAATAAATTTGTTTTTTTTCTTAAAACCTGTTTTTTAAATTTAATAAATAGATAAGAACTTATCAAATCAATTTTTTAAAAATAAAATAAATTTGTATGTTTATTTTTTATTTTTAAAACCTATCTTTCAACATTAATAACTAGATAACAACATATCAAATTAATTTTTTAAAAATCAAAATAAATTTGTTTGTTTGTTATTTTAAAATCTATTTTTTAAAATTAATAGATAGATAACAACTTATCAAATCAATTTTTTTAAATAAAAATAAATTTGTTTTTTATTTTTAAAACCTATTTTCCAAAACTAATAGTAGATAACAGTTTATGAAAATAGTTTTTTTAAAATAAAAAATTGTTTATTTTCTTATTTTTAAAACCTGTTTTTTAAAATCTCTATTATATACATTTGTGAAGCTTTTAATGACACGTGTCAGCGTCTAATAAAGCCCCATTTATTTTATTTTTTAAAATTTAGAATAAAAAAATTAGTTTGTTTGTTTTTTATTTTTAAAACCTACTTTTCAAAATTAATAGTAGATAACAACTTATCAAATCAATCTTTTCAAATAAAAATAAATTTGTTTGTTTGTTTTTTTATTTTTAAAATCAATAATAGATAACAACTTATCAAATAATTTTTTTAAAAGAAAATAAATTTATTTGTTTTTCTTATCTTTATCTTTATTATATACATTTGTGAAGCTTTTTATGACACGTGTTAGAGTCTAATGAAACTTCATTTATTTTTCTTTTTTAAATTTAGAATAAAAAGATTAGTTAGTTAGTTTTTTATTTTTAAAACCTTTTTTTTAAATTAATAGTAGATAACAACTTATCTAATCAAATTTTTAAAAATAAATAAATTTTTAAACCATGTTTTTCAAAATTAATAGTAGATAACAACTTATCAAAATAATTTTTTAAAAATAAAAAAATTGTTTGTTTGTTTTTTTGTTTTTAAAACATATTTTGCAAAAATAATAGATAGATAACAACTTATCAAATCAATTTTTTAAAATAAAAATAAATTAGTTTATTTATTTTTTATTTTTAAAACCTGTGTTTCAAAATTAATAGTTGATAACAACTTATCAAAACAATTTTTTAAAATAAAAATAATTTTGTTTGTTTGTTTGTTTGTTTTTAAAACCCGTTTTTTCAAAATTAATAAATAGACAACAACTTATCAAATCAATTTTTTAAGATAATACCCTTAATTATCTATAATGTCAAACTTATAAATTAATATAATTTTCTAAGCACTTTACGTGTTTTCTCTCTTCAGCTTACTCAGCCGCCTTTGACGTTCATGTGTCACCCCTACACCATTTATCAAATCTTATTCACCTCTTACTTCTATTGTTGTTAGGATGAATCTTACATACTCTCTAACATTAAAGTTTGAATGGTTAATTGGAAGACACTGAAATTTTCAATACATTGGAGATGGTTCTGGTTGATCAAAAGGTAAATTATAGATGTTTAAAGCTAATTAAAGTTAACATTCTAATGTAATGATAGGTATTGTTCAATATAATTGCTTTATTTTATTTATATGCAATTAATATAAGTTTATATAATATTGAGTGAATTTTTCCTAGATATAATTAGACATGTGGGACAAAGAGATGATCTTATCGAATAATTAAAGAGTAAGAAGACTTCAAAGCGGATTGAGATAATACTTGAAGATTTAGAGTAAATTATATTTATTTATAAACTTTTTTACAGTCGAGTATGATTTTTTCTTATATACATATACATGACTATTTTTTGTGTTAGCATGTCAATATAGGAAAAGACAATTGACTTACACTCTTTGGGAAGAGTTTGCCAAATTATATGGGATTAGATTCATCCATTAAACCTATTGTATCTTATTAAAATAATATTTTAGTAAAAAAAATATTGTAACATATATTTGCATACAAAAAATGTCATTAACTTAGATTTTAATTACCAATTTTTTTATGAATTAATTTTGAATTATAACCAATATAATTAATATTCTTAAAAAATTAAATGTCATAAGATATTATAAATGTACATTTTGAAATTTTTTATTATATTGAAATTTTTTATATTTAAATTTTAAATTCAATTGATCATTCACTTTTATATTTGTTCAAATTTAAATAGTAGTTAAATTTTTAATAAAATAATATTAGGAAAATAACCAATTTAAGAAATGCTCAATCTTGTCATGTAGTCTAAGAGTCTATTGGTAGTTATTTACTTACATCTTAAAAAGTTTATTTGTTAATAATTTATAAAGTATCAAATAATTACTAATAAAAAAAGTATATAATAATTTTGAACAATTATATGAAATTTAGTAGACTTTATCAATGAGAACTTTAAATTTAATGGTTGAATTGATAAAATTCACTTTTGAAAGAAAGTTATTTGAAGGTGTAATGAGTTTGACATTGTATGAGTTAGGGTAGTACAAAATTACGAACAATCATTAAAATGCTTATTATTTTTAAGCTTGCTTACTACATGCCAAACCAAGTCTGAACGGTCAGAAACCAACAACATATCAAAAATAATTTCTTTTAGCAAATCAGATTTGATTTTCTCGAGGTAAATAAAGTCAAGAAATCATTTTACAGACGGACATTGAGCAAAGTTTTCTTAAGTCAAAAGTATTTAAGTCATATCTAATGTGATAAATATGGTTATGTTATCGGAGGAGCAAAGTTAATAGATATTATACATAACCAAATTTTTACTAGCTATTTTAGTTAACAAATTTAAAAATGACTTTTGTACATAACTAAAGTTAATAAATATTTCTATTTTCATTAAATGTATATCAATTTTAAATATAAAAAACTTAAATTCTAGCAAGTCTATAATTATATTATAAAAAAATGACATTGTAAAGTTTAAAAAAAATAGTTAAAAGATTATAAAACTTTTGAAAATTTATATTTAGAAGTTCATTTGTAGAAAGAGATAAAATATGAAATACCACCAGTCTGTAAATGTTCACCTTATATTTTATATTTTTTAATATTTACCTATTCCCAATAAATATTTGTTCTTATTAATTAAATTTCAATATTTGACACATATCAGCATCTCATTAAGTGCGATTCTATTTATTTTACTTTTTCAAATTTACAATAAAAATATTTTTCAAATCTAATTAAAATATTAAGTATCATCACAATCAAATATTCATCAAATTCTTATATATATTATTGTAACTATGAAATTCAAAATTAAATAATCCATTTTAAAATCAAATTAAAATATTAATTGTCATCATAATCTAATATCTATTTAGACATATTTTATCAAGAATCAAATCCTAATATATGTTACCAACATTAAGAAAAATATAAAAGTAAACAATTTGATTATAATATATGTTACCATAATTTAAAAAGTCATACTTAAATAGGGATTCAATTAATTATATAATATACTATTTGAGAAAAAAATTATATCCATTAGAAATTAAATCCCTATATATGTTAACACAATTAAAAAATATAAAATTAAACAATTTGATTATAATATTAAGATTTAATTTTGAATTATACTAATTATAATCCCGAATTGATAACCAAATCAAATAAATTAGTTGATTATTAAATACTTTATTTAAATAATATATATTAAATAATATTAATAATTAATTTAAAAATATTTTATTTAATGAATTAAAATTATTTTCAATAATTAAAAAATAAAAAACAATAAATTATTAAATTAAATACTAAATGATCCGGTCTGGATACCGGCTTCAAGGTTATCCGGTCTGGATACCGGTCCTAAGAGCAAGAGGCAGTCTCAGCCGTCGTGGAAGCCAATCGGTATCCCAGGATAATGATCCAGTCGGTAAACATGTTGATCCGGTCTCACCTAAAGTGAAGTCATTATAGCCGTCCTAGAGTTCAACCGATGTTAAAAATACCGATCCAGTCCGCAACACACTAGGCAAACCTCTTTTACACCAGTCGTCCGAGGTGACATCCGAGACACCGGGTGACTTATCCGTCATCCTACATCGGTTCACTGATAACCAACTGTCACAGTGTCATAACAAGGAAGGCACTCTGCACAGCGGAATATGTCCCTTTCATTCACCGACACTGTACAATCACCAGCGGAATTTACAGAAAAGGTGATTATCCTTCATCCATGTGACAAAAAAGTACACTGATAATTCACCTACCCTCCTGACACACTCTGAATACTGGGCCACTCGGATTGTCTCTTTATACACGTTATCAGAACTAGTGAGTCCACTTACACCCAACGATTCATCTTCTACGCTCAACTATAAATAACATGTTGCAATACATGTGCAAGGTTACGTTGTCCTTACTCTCATTCTCAATATTATACTGCTTAAGTATCACAGAGTTCATCATATACTCTTCTAACTTGAGTGTCGAAGAATCTTCGCAGGTGACACCACCTGTCGCCCACACCAACGCGAGAGGTCAGTGTGAAGGATTTCCAGGACAACAAGACCGACCTCCACACATTGAGAGGCCGGATCATAAAGACCGGATACACACAACCGGTCTTCAATCTCATTCAATCTTCAACTCTTGAGGCTGTCCCGACACCGGATCCTAGACCCCGGTCGGGGACAGATCATTGGCACGCCCGGTGGGACTCGTGTTAACCAAGTGGCCTCAATTACTCAAGAGGGGGGGTGAATTGAGTATTAAAAAAATTTTCTTTGGAATACTCTTGAAATTGATTCTTTTGTCACTATGTATATTTAAGATAATAAATTAGATAACAAGAAGCAACAAATTATACACAAGACAAACTAATAACTACTTAAAGAGTTTGAACAATGAATTAATTTAGTTACAAAGCAATTTATAGGACTTTAGAAAGAGTGATTCAAAAGAAATGCTTAAGTCCAAGTTCAACAATGTTATTAAAAAGGTTTCAACTTAATGTATCATGCACTTAGTCAAATTAATAAAGCAAGGAATTAAGCAAACAAATTAAGTGCACAAATTAAATGAGTTAAGGGAAGAAAGATTTGCAAACCGATGTATACGAGTTCCACCACGCCGGTGTACGTCTCGCCTCTAAGCAACCCACTTAGAGGATTTCCACTATTGTAGATTAGAGATACACTTTGAGCAATTGCAACTTCCTAGTGTCCCACACTCAAGAATCCAATCCTCACAAGTACAAGGGCACCCCACCCAATCTCTCAATCTTACAATTACAAGGTTGAAACCCAACCCAAAATTTCTAAGATGTTTGGTGTTTAAGTGTACAAGGAAACTCTCTCACTAGAGTGGATATACAAGTTTAAAGCTTACACAAGATAGTAACTCTCAAAGAGAGGATATGCAAGTTAAGTACATGTTAGTCCTCAAATTTTCAATAAAAGCTTAAATAAAAATTTCATAAAAATTATAAAAATTAGTTTAATTTGTTAGAAAAATAGGATTTAAATTCAATAAATGAGTGTTGTTGGAAATAATCTGCCCTTGATCAATTTTCTCTAGTTTTGCAGTGAAAACGTTAAGAAATCAAGAGAAAATTACACTGGAGGAGCTGACGCGTAGCCTCACCCCACGCGTAGCATCAAGTGCTATTTTTGATGCTGACGCTACGCATCACAGCCACGTGTAGCGTCAGTGCTGCGCAGTCTCCACTTCCACTTTGGCCAACCACCCCACTTGGACCCAATAATGGGCACTCCACTCAGCACAAGGGCCACCCCACTCATCACAAATGGCCAAATTACAGTGGAAACACGTCCAAGTGGCCAAGCATGATTGATTTTAATTATTTGAAGTGGCCATTATCAGCTGCTTAATGGAAGCTGAGTCAGGGGTCTGACGCGTAGCGTCACAGGGACGCGTAGCGTCAGCACCCTTGCTCAGCCCTATAAATAGGGCCATCCAACACCATTCATAACATCCCATTCCATACACTTCTCTTCTCTTGTCTCTTGTGCTCGACTTGAGTACTTTCTTTTGTGAGTTGTAGTTCTAGAATAGTTTTCTAGATACTTGAGTGTGTTTCGGTGTATTGTGATCGTTGTATCGTGAAGTTTCCATCGTCTTCTTCGTAATGTCAAACTCTGTAAGTGTTGTTTTTACTTTTACCATGTGTAACTAATTTGTTTATGTTGGAATTGGTGAACTAATCTATTGAGTATAATGTTGTGAATTCGACCTCTGCATGTTTATGATTCAAGTCCATGTTAGTATTTCAACCTTTTATTAATATGAACGTCAAACGGGAGAATGATTTTCATGTGTATCGAAACTGGTTTTATTAGTATAAATGTCAAACGGGAGAATGATTATTTATGCCATATTGAAACTTGTTTTGACGAAAGTAAAAAGTTGGAATACCCTTGGTATCTCAATTCTATAGGGGTTGTTAACCATTGTTGCCATAAGGCCAGGTCTTAATGCAAGTTTTTACTGAGAAAGCTCACGAGGGATCGGACTTTACGGTGAATTCTTAGAATTTATATCACGAGGGATCGGTTATAATGATTTTAAGCTGCAATGACATGAAACTTGATGATTAAATATGCATGTCTTGAGTTCCTCATTGTTATTCTAGATTAGGGATCCAATTTCCAACATAATTTGTTTATCTGTGTTTATCTCAAGTATCTTACCTATTCTAGATTGCAACTCAACTTTTTAGATAGATTTTATTTTCTTTTTATCTTATGAATCACTCAACCATGCTATCTTGTGAATATTGTATAAACTGTATATAAATCATTCTTTTGTTCATAATTTCCTTCATATTTACCATAGTAAGTAGAAGATTACTGTTGTTATTGGACTTTCAATCCCAGTGGAACGATATCTAAATTTCGAAAACTACAAACGATTGGTGCGCTTGCCAATTCACAAAGCCCGGTTACAACTCCGGGCCGAACAAGTTTTCTGGCGCCGTTGCCGGGGATTGAATTGTTTCAGTAAAACAGTAAAATTTTAATTACCGTGGTAAATATTTTTTTACCTTAGATAATTTTTTTTTATTTCTTATCATTATCACACTAACTTTCTTTGTCTAGTTTGTGTATGCAAACTCGATCTACCGCAGGTAAAATTTATTTTGATCCTGAGATAGAAAAGTTTGTAAAGAAAATCAAGTCTTTGAAATCTAAAACACAAACTAATTCTTCTTCTACTTCAAAAATTTTTGAAAATTCAAATATGGCTGCTGAAAGGAGAACATTGGGACAGTTTGCTGCTATAAATGGTCCACCCCGAGTTTCGGGAATGTTTCAAGGGCCAGTTTTACCAGTGGAAATTAAACCTGCCACTCTAAATATTATTCAAAACAACCAATTTGCTGGTTTAAATCATGAAGAACCATATGAACATTTAACTGTTTTTTATGAGTTATGCAGCACAATTGGTTTTGAACCCAATCAAGAAGAGTCTGTTTACATGAGACTCTTTCCTTTTTCATTGATTGGGAAAGCAAAAGAATGGTTTAAATCTTGTCCACCGGGTAGTTTTGCAAACTGGTCCGATGTTAAAAGAAAATTTTTGGAAAGATTTTATTCTCCTTCAAAATATTTTGAAGCAATGACAACCATACACTCTTTTTCCCAAAATAATGATGAATCATTAGGAGAGACATGGGAACGATTCAAGGCACTCTTGAGAAAATGCCCAAACCATAACCTGAATGATGCCGAAAAGGTAAGAATCGTTTACCATGGTTTATTGCCTCAGTTCAAGATGATGTTAGATGCTTGTGCAGGTGGTTCTTTAATGAACAAGACTGTGGAAGAAGCCATAGAAATATTGGAATCAATGGCTATTAGTGACCGACAAGCAAAGCATGAAAGAGGTAATATGCAAAGGAAGCCAGGAATGCTCGAATTGGGAGTAAATGATGCAGTGTTGGCTCAACAAAAATTACTGACCCAACAAATTGAAGTTATGAGCAAGCAATTGGAAAAACTTCAAATTGCTCAAGTAGCATCACCACCCCCTGCTCAACTTAAAGCATGTACGCACTGCATGGGAGAGCAACCATGTGGTTACTGTGGAAATGAGCAAGAGCAAGCCAATTTCATGAACCATCAAAGAGCACCCTTAGGTAATTATCCTTTCAATCATGGAAATTCTTTTCCTAACAATTACCCGCAGGGTTGGCAAAATCAGAATATTGGCTGGAGACAGGATACTGGACCTTCCAATAGACCTCCTAACAATCAATTGAAGCAACAACAAACTGACAATGCAAGGTTGACAAGAATAGAGGAAGCTATTCAACAGTTATTGCAGTTTGTAGAGACAAATGAAGCTGCCCGAAAAGCATCAGACATACAAATGGGTCAGCTCGCAAAAGAAATAGCCGAATTAAAGAGTTCTGGGTTTTCTGCAAACACTCAAAACCCAAGGGAACAATGTAATGCTGTTTCTATTGATGTTGTAAAAATTGATTGTAAAGAAAAGAGTGAGAAAAAGAAAGAAGAAGAAGAAAAAGAAAGTGAAAAAATAGAAAAAAATGAAAAAAATGAAAAAGAAAAAAATGTGCAAAGAGATACAGAGCAAGAAACAAACTGTATAACCCCGAAAAAATGTAAAGATCCGGGGAGTTTCACCATTCCTGTAACAATCGGAAATATCAACATCAGGAATGCGCTATTAGATTTAGGGGCTAACATCAACTTGATACCTCTAGATTTAATAAAACGCATTGGTGAATATGAGCTAAAAGAAGCAAAGACAGAATTACAGTTTGCGGATCGCTCTGTCAAAAAGCCTTTTGGGATTGTGGAAGATGTATTGGTAAAGGTTGACAAGTACCACTTCAAAGTTGACTTTGTGGTACTGGATATGAAGGAGGATACTGAGATCCCCCTGATCCTAGGAAGACCTTTCATGAAGACTGCAAAAATCAAAGTAGATGTTGATCAAAGTATAGTTGCAGTCAAAGTTTATGAAGAAGAGGTAAGCTTCAGTGCTCATGAACACCTCAGGATAAGTAATGAGGCAAAGGTTTACCTTTCGACCGAACCAGGTATATCTCTTCCCAATCAAAAGGGGTTTCGAGACATACCTAATGCCACAGAGCTTCGAAGTCCTCTTGCGAGAGAAGAACGCTGCCTCAGAACTAGTGGTCGGAGTCGTCGCCTCTAGAGAGAAGGTTCAGAGAGGAGAAGTTACAAAGACAAACACTCATGTGAGACAATTGAGATTAGGGGTGGCAAAACGGGCCAAAGGGCCGGGCCGGGCCAAGGCCCGTGAGGGCCCGTCAAAATACGGGCCGGGCCGGGCCAAAATATGAAAACGGGCCAAAAACGTTGGCCCGGCCCGTATACCATGTGGCCCGCGGGACAAAACGGGCCGGCCCGTTTTTTTAAAAAATTATATATTTTATATTTTTATTATTATTTAGACTATTTTTAAGTCTTTTTTTAAAAAAATTTAGATATAAAAAATAGATTTCACTTTTTTAAAGTAAAGTTTTTTATAATTAATCTAATTTATTTCATGAAAAGATTAAAATAATTTATTTGTATTAAATATAAACAATAAATAGTCATCAAAATTAATTTCAAATAAAATAATCAATCAATATTTAAAACAAAACACACACACTAATGATATAAAGTCCAAAATAAATAATATCAAATAAAGTCTACAATAATAAAAACATATATATTAAAAGTTAATAGTAAATAAGTATTATAAATTATAATATATATAATAAAATATTTGTCACTAAAGGCCCAACGGGCCGGGCCGGGCCAGGTCCGCAAAGGCCCGTTTTTTGACGGGCCAAAACGGGCCGGGCCTATTTGGGAAAGCGGGCTACAAACGTTGGCCCGGCCCGTCCCGTTTTGACGGGCCAAACGGGCCAGCCCGCGGGCCTAGCCCATATTGCCATCTCTAATTGAGATAAAGTATTTTAATAAAAAATATTGCTTTAATGAAAAAATATTTTAATAAAAAATTGTTTTAATTAAAATAAAGGAGGGAATACATACCTGCGTGAAATATATTACCTGCGTTTTAGTTTTTCTAAATTAAGTCACATTCCCGACAATTGAGAAATGTGACACCAAATTTTATAACTAAAATATATTATCGTTGGCTTACCTCAGCTGTCAGTACTAAACTGCCGCTAAAAAATGAATTTCTTATAGTGTCAATTCACATTATTCACAAGATAATAGCCAAGGAGTCTTATCAATTTCAATCCACACATGGAAATCAAGAAGATATATCAACAAGCATACTTCAAATGTATAACACCAATATATACATTATCAAACTACAATCCTTAGTGGATTTCAACTTCAATTATCTTTCTATTGTTTTAAGCTTTAGTGTGGTACTCTTTAATCATCTTAATTTTTCAACATCATTTCCAATTCATTAATTAGTAATAAACACAATGATATTCAAGCATTGTCTTAACATTTTCATCATCATACATAGGTGTCACACAACACATCATTCAATTCTTATCATCAATCATCATATCTCATCAACAGTGGTGAAACATACATAGTTTTCATAATATGACATAGGCACATACTTTGCCAAAATCTTAAGTCACTATCAATCACTACCAAGGACACGCCATATACATATATTCTAAATACAATCACATATTTACCAAGAACATCATCATAACAATATCAACTATCACATCATTCCAACATAACTATAGCAAGGCAAACATGAGCAACATCATATACATTAATCATTAATTATTCAAATCATGTATTTAGAATATAAACTCATCTCCTACCTCAAGAGAAGAACAATGATTCGAATGGTGTGATTGTTCTGCCTTATCGTCCGGAATACAATCTATACCAATACACATGTATATACATACATTTAATCAATAAGCCATCTCAAGACACCATCACAATTCTAAACAATTGTTAACATATCATAAAGCTTAATAACAAGTCCTAGACTTGTCGAAATGTCAATTCACACAATTGTGTTAGGTTTCAAGAATTCCTTTCCCAAAACCAATATTTTCTAAGTCTAAAGGGGTTAGTCATATCTAACATTAACAATATCATATCCAGCATCCATAATGCATTTAGTATTATACAAATCGTCCAAATGTCATTATTGCCACCTATGGTTCAACATAAACCATTTTAGCCTCTTTTAAACCAACGTCAATCAACAAGTCCAAATAACACTTATCATGGTCTAAGACCTCATCAAACCATAATTTTATTTCATTAATCCATCACAACCACCATGATTTCGGTGTTCACATTCATTTCTACGCATCTTATGGCAACACTCATCCATAAGTTCCATCATCAATGGTCACTTACCTTAGTAATGTCATTTCTTACCATAATATCAACACCACACCTAGGTATCACACATTCATACTTAAAATTAATTTCCTTAACCACAATATATATGTTATTTCCCAAATTTTAGGATTAAGGTTCATCAAAATCCAATAACCATCATTTTCACATTCAACATGGTTCCTTAACCATCAATAACAATAATTAATGCTAATCATTCCAAACTCCATTTCTATACATAAAAGTCATTCCCATGGCAATTAAATCATCAATTTCTCAAACTTTACCAAAAGCCTCAAACTACCAACTCTAGGGTTTTTCATAAAAATCCAACAATAACCAATTTTAACTATTTTCTTGTACAATTTCAAGCATAACATCACCATCATTTTCGTGTACCACATACCAAGTCTCAAAAATTAATTTTCTCAACTCACAAAGCCTAGGGTTCATAGTTCCATATGTATATATCCATTTATCAACATTCAAACCACCACTTCTAGGCCTAAACAACATAAAAATCATTAATGGGGTAAAAATAAGTCAAGAACCTTACCTCAAGCTCCAAGCCTTAACCCAAAACAAAAATGAGAGTGGTGGATGAAGAACCCATAAGATATTTACCTCAATGTCCTTTTTGATACTCACAAATCAAGTGTTTTGCAAAGGAAATGAAGGTTTATGTGTGGAAAATGGTGGATGGTTTTTGTGTTTAAAGAGGGGAAGAAGAAAAAAATTAAGAAGTAGGGAAGGAAAAGAAGTTCACGGCAATTGAGAGAAAGTGAGAGGAATTTTAGTGAAATTTAGGTATTACCCAATGGACAATGCATTGCCACCCTTTGCTTTTACCAATGGTCAACAAATCCCATTACCCAATGGACAAAAGAGAGTAAAAGGAAAAGAAAAATGGTGCACGGTCAAATGAGGAGAAGAAAATAGATTTTACATTTTCTTTTAATTCCAATTGGCTCGTATTTTCACTGATTATTAACATATATCTTGTCCGAATAAATATCTCCTTAACATCAAAAATTATTTTAATCATACCACCATAATCATAATATTTTCCTCAATATTCTAGACCTATCAAATGCCCAAAATTATTGAATAGGTCATACATCTTCTATTAAATTGTTCGGTTTTAATAAATTTTAATTTACCGATAAATCGCAATTGGTGTCTGATTAATTTTCCTATGTTTATTAGACTATAAATAATTAATTACCATCATATAAAAATTTTATTTCTCTAAAATTTGGGATGTTACATCGTCTAAAGGAAAGTTTGTAAGAAAGATACACCTTCAATTTTTTTCAACGAACATCTTTGATTAGTATTTGAAGAAATATAGTGTGGAGGGGGAAAAGGTACCATTTGTTATAGGATTTCTAGTTATTGATGATGAACCATGATTTGGTACAAATATATTAACTATATAGTAACTATATAGTTTTAAAATTTATGTAGAAAATTTTCAATGATTATTTTTAAAAATGGTGCAATCATCAAATTTGACACATAATCAATTAGATAAGATTACAAATATAATAACTATATTATTTTAGATTATAATTAATTATGTTGATTGTGTGGTTTCAAAAATAGGTAGGGATATTCTAAAAATATCAATGTCATAAATATGAAATAATAATTGAGATTTTATTTGTATTTGAAATAAATTAATTTGTATATAAAATAAACTTTAAAAAAAGATAAAGAATAGGCTCGTTTGTTTAAGCTTATTTTAAGAGATAAGTGCTTTTTTAATTAAAAAAAGCACTTATTTTAAATTTTAACGTGTTTGTTTAAAGTTTTAAAAATAAGCAGAAGCTGAAAATAAGCTGATTTTAGCTTATTTTAAGAAGCAACTCTGATCTGCTTATTAAAAAAGTGATTATAAAAGAATCACTTTTTTATAATCACTTTTTTAATAAGCTTAAACAAACGGGCCCAATATAAGACTGACATGTGGTAATTTTGAAATTAGTGGCATTTCATAAAACTGTCTTTTAGAATATATATATATATATATATATATATATGGGAAATGAGGGGACCAAATCTTTCAATGTGATTTAATCTATATCTGTATAAAATGTATTTTATATGTAATATATAATTTATTAAATTATAATCATAATATTAATTATCTAAATATTTTTTAAAATGGTTTTAATGTATAATAAGAAGACACTTATTTGTTTATAAATGTTGATCAACTTGATTTTAGATATACCAATACTAGGTGTTGATACATATAAGAATAAATTAATAGACCTATTTATATATAAAAATTAAGTTAAACCATAATTGAAGTAATTAACCATGTTGTAACATCCAACCTTAATTACGTTTCATTTAAACCTCAATATAATAAAATTTACACAAAATTTTTCATAGTTAATTATAATAATTCAATTTCCCACTATTTTAACTCAACTTAAGGCTCCCTATATAAATAATAAATATATAATATTTAAATCCCATTTAAAATAACTTGATTTGAGAAAACTTAAGATTTTTCAAAACCGACAGTGTTGTAATCGATTACAACATCATTGTATTTGATTAGAATAGTTTAATTGCATGTATGATAATGCACATGAGACCCTACATATATTTATTAACAATGTAATTAATTACCAAAAACGTGGTAATCGATTACTAGAGAGTAATTTTACAGGAAATGAAGTTGGCTTTCTAGTAATCGATTACATGACAGAATAACATTATGTATAATTTTGCATTTTCACTAACTTTCACACCTCCTAATTTGTTAGTTTTAACTTCAAATGCTATGAAACTTCATGAGCACCATATTACTCTATTTTAGATCTGTTGGCATAGTGGTTTCCCAAAAATCCATCATATGACTAACTTATGCGTCAAATTACAATTTACACACTTTTAGGCAACTTAAGATGCTAAAACCACTTCAAAGCCATTTGAATTACTACCAAATACACACACAATTGACTTAAAAAACCTATAGAAACTATTTGAGAATCTTGAATCTCACTGAATCTCTGTTTTACCTATTTAGTTTTTCAATTTACATTCAAATTCACTCAAATCACAATACTTGTTATGCTAAATCTTGATTTACTATCAATTCTCAACCAACTAATTGACTCTAACTAGTTATCCCTTAAAAACGTCCAATATACAATATTAATTATCAACTTATTTCACCATAACACATCACCCTTGTACTTAATGTATCAAGATCACATAAACAAACATAACCTGCTTATAACTTATCCATTCAATATAAAATGGCTCGATGCCATATTTCACACACATAAAAGCAAAACTTGAATATAACACATACACACTCTCTCACACACACACACACACACACACACACATATATATATATATTAAATAGCAGTAAAACACTAACTTCACCTCAAAACATATAAAACAAATATATACATCACATATATAAATAAATCTCATTAGCATTCTCAACTGCTCACTTTGCACTAGTCATCAACAATCTCCCTATCTTTAGTCACTGAAAATGTAATAATTGTAAAGGTGAGTGACTGGAATCATAATTCAATGTAATAAACTCAAATACCAACATAATTTATCGACAACCCAAACTTTAAAATCAAAGAGTTTAAGAAAGGGTTTCATATTTTAACAATTGAAACTTCAATTTAGCTATTCAAAATACATCAAAACTATCTCCAGAAGCTATCCATGCTTACCGTATAATTTTTTGGTTGTTAATTGATCCAGGGTGATAACTAATGTTCAGGACGGGGTCTAAAAGTGTTATGCCACATCATTTAAAAAGCTGGCAAGGCTGTGACCAGAGTCTTGAGCTGTAGAGTGACTACAGATTCATCTTTTAACCCCAGTCAATTACTGACAGCCAGACACTAAGTCTGAAGAGGTATGGGTAACTTGACCCTGCAGATACTGTAGCAACAGTAAGTTAGGAATATGGTTAAATCACTTCCTAAACTAAGGTAAACACTATAAATACAACTCATTTATTACAGAAAAGGCATCTGTTCTAATCCTGTAAATTACCTCTGTAATATTCTTTACCTAAGTGACCGTAATGACTTAAGCATCTGAGAATCTTCTGTAGGTACACCTCTGGTATGGTTTTTTTACTTTGGAATAGACTGAACATCAATAGCTACCTATACTTGAAGAACCTTAGATTCCCACTAAACCTAGGTGTAAAATACCGTACTCCACTAAGGTGGTGTAAAACTGAGTGATAGAGAGATAACTATGGTTAGGGAACATTACCTCTGACCCCGGTCAAGACCATCAACTCTTGACCCTGGTTTCTAAACAAAACATTGGCATGCCCGATGGGACCGCGTAAATTTGTGAGTCCTACATCGCACTAAATAGAGATCATGGAATACCTAAGAGGAGATGAAACCCTAAAAGGACATGTCCAGAATGTAGCACGGACGTTGGATTATAATGAAGGCATAGTAGAAACCCCTCAGACAGAGTTCAAGACTCAAGCTGTAGTACGTCCAGACCCTAGGGATGAAATTATAAGGCAGCTACGCTAGGAGATACAAGTGCTACAAAGGGAGAATCGAAGTGATGAGCAGAGGCAGCCTAAGAATCCCTATCAGCAGGAGAGGTCCTTAACATACGCGTATGATGAGTAAGATTCTACGCATAGGACTAAAGAGATGAGTAGCCAAAAGGGGGCAATACATCACCGTAAAGGGGGTAAATACCGGTTCAGAATCCTATTCACTAGAAGGTTGATAAGTATCCCAATATCAAGACACTTTAAAACCCCACAGCCGTTGTCTGTTGGGAAGTACACTGGGGAATCAGACCCCAATAACCACCAAGACGCCTACGTGAACGAGTCTTTATTCCTAGGTGTGGAGGAGGATGTTATGTGCCGAATGTTTCCAAAGACATTGATAAGAGTCTAATTTGCATTAGTTTTAGAGTCATTTTTGTTTAATTTTTCAGGTTGTTCATGCTAGTTTTCCCCTTAATTCCAAGTGTTTTCTTTTGTTCTACACATGTTACTTAGGTGTCTCTATTTTGCAGGAATAAATTTGTTTTGGGTCTATAAACCTGGAAAATATGGTATTTGATAAAGCATTGAATGAATGAAGAAGAGTTCAAGCCATTTGAAGTTCAAAAATAAAGCAATATGACCCTTGAAATGCAAGATAGAGAAAAGATATACCTAAAAGAACATTTTGGGACCTCAAAGTGCTGTCAAAGAACAATTTTTACAAGGTCTAGAAAAACCCACTGCCAGTGGGTTTTTCCCACTGGCCGTGGGTTCCTTTGCCTGGAAGTGAAAAATTGGGATCCTGGATCCCCTGTCATGATCCACTAGCTGTGGGTTTTTCCCACTGCTAGTGGGTTTTACACGTTCTGCATTTTTGTCACTTTTTGGGAGCGGTTTCTGAGGTTAAGAGGGAGTTTTTCAAGGGGGAAAAATAGGGAGATATTGAAGGACACTTTTTGGGAGAAAAAGAGAGAGCTTTGCCAAGGATTTTCGAAGGGGATCAACGCCAAAACGTCAAAGGAGATCAAATTCTGCAGATTTGGGAGAAAGATTGTGGTATTGTTATAGTTGTTTCTATGGCACACATTTCTCTTGGTGTAGCATTTATGTGAACCCATATGTAATGTTCTTTGTTCTTGATTATTGAATTGTGTTCTTATTCAATTTTGTGAGTTCTTAATGCTTCCATTAAGCTTAGAGATAAGTATGGATGATTGTAAATGGTATGGGTAATCGAAAGATCGGCGTATAGTTTGAATTACACAAAATCAAACCTAGGGATTCGGGTTACAAAAGTGAACGAAACTCTTTGAGGGATATCTGAGTTTTCATAAAGCTTAAAGGACCTAATTAGTGAATTGAACGCGGTTCTTCAATAATTAGGTACGTTAGTGAGGTTTCGAGAGAAAGTCACTGATCAATTTAGGAAAACTCTCTTTAAGAAACATGATTTAATGATCTAGAAATCGAATTACATTAAATATTGGCACCCACATTTATGTGAACCTTTACCTCCCAAGAAATTAATCTCCATCGTTTCCAAGTCAATCCTTTTATTGTCGTTGCTTAGTGTTCTCTGTTTATGTCATTTAGTTCTTTGCGTTACAAATTTCTAAACCAACAAATGATTTGTCTAGATAATCAAATTGCTATAAATTGGTAATTTGGAACAATCTCTGTGGGACGATAATTTTATTACTACGATACCCCATGCGCTTGCGTTAGGCTATCAAGTTTTTGGCGCCGTTGCTGAGGATTGTCCCCCAATATTGGCTAAACGGTTTTTTTGATTAGACTAGATTCTTTTATTTTTTTTCTGCATAATTTTTCTACATTATTTTATTTTTTTGCATAATTTTTCTGGTTTTTGTTTCAATTTTTCTGCAGAATTACGCTTGGGTATTTGTGTGTTTATGGATTGTGCAGGTTTCTTTATGCGAAAGTGTTCTAGCTTCAAACACATCTTCAACCCTAAAATCAAATGCACACTAAGGAAACTTAGAGCACTCCGGTAATGACTAAAGCAAAATAAACAACAAGCTTCAAGTTCAGCTACCGACGAGCAAATGGATAATCCAGACAACAGAGCACTCCGTGATTTTGCAGCGCCCAATGCAATGGGTAGGAGGTCTAGCATCACTAGACCAAACATTGAGGCGAACAATTTTGAGTTGAAACCATCCTTGCTCTCGATGGTTCAACAAAGTCAGTTTGGAGGATTGCCATCCGAGGATCCCAACTTGCATCTTCAGATTTTC
Organism: Clitoria ternatea; assembly: GCA_037962975.1. Lineage (NCBI taxonomy): Eukaryota > Viridiplantae > Streptophyta > Magnoliopsida > Fabales > Fabaceae > Clitoria > Clitoria ternatea. The sequence goes on from CM075671.1 coordinate 265,003,020, forward strand.
CTTGAGTATTGTGACACACTCAAGGTTAATAGGGTCTCAAGCGACGCAATCCAGCTTAGGCTTTTCCAATTCTCATTAAGGGACAAGGCTAGAGCTTGGTTGTATACGCTTCCGGAGGGGTCGATCACTACATGGGAGCAGTTGTCTCATGCCTTCCTCAATAAATATTATCCCAGGAGCAAAACAGACCAATTAAGGAAGCTGATAATCACTTTTAATCAGAAGGATGATGAGACCTTATACGACGCCTGGGAAAGGTACAAGGAAATACTCCGAGAATGCCCACATCATTGCATTGAACGTTGGTTGACAGTGCACATTTTCTATAATGGGTTGACTTTGAACTAAAAGTAACCTTGGATGCCGCAGTTGGTGGTGCCTTCATTAGCAAAAACATGGAGGAAGGTTACAACCTCATTGAGGAGGTCGCCTAAAACACTTATCAGTGGTTGTCAGAATGGAGTATGCCATCCAAAACTCCAGGTAAGTACTCTATTGATGCTCTTTCTTTATTAACCGCTAAAGTAGAAGCTTTATTTGTTAAAATTGATAAGTTTGATAAATTAGGAACAGGTGCTACTAACATGGTCTGTGAGTTGTATGGTGTTTCAGGTCACAGCACTTTAGGATGTCAACTTGGAGTGACTCAGCCCCCCGAGCCAGAAATGGACCAGGTGGATGCCATTGGGAACTACGGTGGGAATTATGGAAATAATTTCAGACCACCACTCGGGCCACCAGGTTTCCAAAGCAGGCTACCCCCATTCCAAATTTAGCAAAGTAGCTACAGACCACAAGGACCCTTCATTCCACAAAAATCAAAATTGGAGTCCTTGATGGAGACCTTTGTAGCTACCCAATTAAAGCAGAATGATGAGTTCTCCGACGCCATCAAGAACTTAGCTTCGAAGGTTGACTCCCTAGCCACCCACAACAAGATGTTGGAGACCCAGATTGCTCAACAGGCTTCATCCTCTCAAGGAGTGCCAGGAACATTTCCTGGAAAGCCCAAAGCGGGACCATTAAATCACACAATGGCTATCAGTCTTAGGAGTGGTACATAATATGATGGTCCGGCAAACAAAATGGAAGAGGAGGCCAATCAAGAAAAGAAGGCGGATGAGTTTTGCTCTTCTCTAGTGCCATTTTCTCAACGCTTGGCCAAGGCCAAGTTGGATAGACAATTTGGTAAGTTCCTTGAGGTCCTAAAAAATTATATATAAATATTCCCTTCACAGATGCTTTACAGCAAATGCCAACCTACGTGAAGTTCTTGAAGGATATTTTGTCCAACAAGCGAAAATTAGAGGAATATGGTACCATTGCACTTACTGAGGAGTGCAGCGCACTGATCCAAAAGAAGCTACCACCTAAGCTTCAGGATCCAGGTAGTTTTTCTATCCTTTATATGATTGGTGATGTGGAAATTGATAGAGCATTACATGACTTAGGAGCTAGCGTTAGTCTCATGCCGTTATTAATTTCTGAGAAATTGGGATTAGGTGAACTAAAGCCTACTAGAATGTCTTTGCAACTTGCTGATAGGTCTATTAAATACCTTGTAGGCATTTTAGAAGATGTCCCAATAAAAGTAGGAAAATTTTTTATACCTACCGATTTTGTGGTCCTTGAAATGGATGAGGATTCGATGATCCCCATTATCTTAGGCAGGCCATTTTTGGCAACCACGGGTGCGGTAATAAATGTCAAGAATGGGAGGTTATCTCTGACTGTGGGAGACCAAAAGGTTGATTTTAACTTGAAAAATGTTTTAAAGAAACCTTTTAATGATGATGTTTGTTGTAGTATGGATTGTATTGACTAAGTGGTGAAGGAAGAAACCCTTCCTGATGAACCACTTGAATCTGTTTTCTTGATTGAGCCTGTAGGAACATCAAGTTTCTCTGAGGAAGAAGCCCCACCAAGGCATGATACTGAGGTCATGCATGATAAAGTAGTGGGTCCCCAAGTAGAATTGAAGCCTTTAGTGGCTTTATTGAGGTATGAATTCCTTGGCCCGAACTCTACATATCCTGTGATTGTGAGTGCTGAACTGAATGTTGTGGAAACTAAAAAACTCTTAAAACATCTTAGGTTGTATAGGAAGGTTATTAGTTATACCATGGATGACATTAAGGGGATTAGCCCTTCATTTTGCCTGCATAGGATCACTGTAGAGGATGAGAGTAGGCCAACAGTAAAACCACTTAGGAGACTAAATCCAAAAATGCAAGAAGTGGTTAGGAAAGAGATTTTGAAATTGTTGGATGCTGGTGTCATATATCCCATTGCTAGTAGCAAGTGGGTAAGCCTAGTTCATATGGTTCCTAAAAAGGGGGGAATAACTGTGGTAAAAAATGAAAAACAATAACTGATTTCTACTAGAATAGTTTCTGGTTGGCGCATGTGTATTAATTATAGAAAATTGAATAGCGCCACTAAGAAAGACCATTTCCCTCTTCCCTTCATTGATCAGATGCTTGAGAGGCTTGCTAAGCATTCTTATTTCTGTTACTTGGATGGGTACTCTGGTTTTCATCAAATCCTCATCCATCTATCTGATTAAGAGAAAACCACTTTTACTTGCCCTTATGGGACATATGCATATAAAAGGATGCCATTTGGCTTGTGTAATGCACCTGTAACTTTTTAAAGGTGTATGCAGGCCATTTTTTCTAATTTAATTGAGAATGTCATGGAGGTATTTATGGATGAATTTTTTGTACATGGTCTTAATTTTGATAATTGCTTGACAAATTTGTACAAAGTGTTGCAGTGTTGTAAGGAGACCAATTTGGTCTCAAACTGGGAGAAGTGCCATTTCATGGTACGAGAAGGCATAGTTCTTGGGCACATGGTGTCTGAGAGAGGAATTGAGGTTGATAAAGCTAAGGTGGAGGTAATTGAAAAATTACCCCCACCAACCAATGTGAAGGGCATTAAAAGCTTTCTTGGGCATACCGAGTTTTATCGGCGGTTCATTAAAGACTTCAGCAAGATCACCAAGCCTCTGACTAACCTTTTGGGTAATGATGTTCCTTTTATTTTTTATTCATCTTGTCTTGAGGCTTTTTGCACGATTAAGCAGGCATTAATTTCCGCTCCTGTAGTACAACCCCCTGATTTGGGACTCCCATTCGAACTGATGTGTGATGCTAGTGATCACGCAGTGGGGGCTGTACTTGGCAGCAAAAGGATAGGAAGGTGCATGTGATCCATTATGCTAGCCGTACTCTTGATAAGGCTCAGGTAAACTATGCCACCAGTGAAAAGGAATTGTTGGCCATTGTTTTTGCTTTTGATAAGTTTAGATCATACTTGGTAGGTTCACATGTTACTGTATATACAGACCATTCTACTATCAAGTATCTTTTAAATAAAAAGGAAGCAAAACCTAGGCTAATTAGGTGGATCTTGATTTTGTAAGAATTTAATTTAGAGATAAAGGATAAGAAAGGTACTGAGAACCTTGTTGCTGACCATTTGTCTAGGTTTCCATCTGAAAAAAAGGAGATGGGTGATGTTGTTCCCATCAATGAGTCTTTTCCAGATGAACAACTCTTAAGTCTTAATATTCAACAAGTCCCTTGGTATGCGGATTTTGTCAATTTTTTTGCAGATGTCAAGCACTATTATTGGGATGAACCCTTCCTTTTCAAGCAATGTGCAAATGGTTTGATGAGGAGATGTATTCCTGAGACTGAAGTTTGAGACATCCTAGATCATTGCCATTCTCTCTCTTATGGAGGCCATATGAGTACATCTAAGACCACCTCAAAAATGTTGCAATCAGGGTTCTATTGACCAAATATATTCAAGGATGCGCGTAAGTATGTCCTCACTTGCGATGCTTGCCAAAGGGCCGGTAATATTGGTAAGAGACATGAAATGCCACTTAATAGTGTAACATCCCAATTTTAAAGTTAAATACCGAATGAAAAATAAGCTATTAAGGTTTTGATTTCAAATTGAGAAGTTAATTGATAATCATAATCGGATTAACTAAAGGAATAATGACAAGTTAATCAAGGCATAGTTGGTGAAAGATGGCTGTTTGTGATTGGCGAGTTACGTGAGTGGGCTGCGACTCACGTTCTCCCATCCCACTTCCTTCTCTTCATATATATATATATATACCCTGTATCACTGTGGATACTCATTCTTTTTCCACTGTTGCATCCTCTCTTTTCTTCTTCCCCGTTTGTATCCTCCTTTTCTCTGCCCTATTTTGCTCTTCGTTCTGGAGATCGCAACGACAATGTTGAAGGAAGATCAGAGTCCCCTCCAACTGGTGGAAGACGACCACTGAGGCAGAGGAAGAACAACTTCTCATCCCCGAGCCGATTTCAGAGTGCGACGGTGCGAAGGAGATATAGACGAGTCAGATAGAGTGTCAGACCAAACGTTGAGAGCAGGAGAGCTTCTTGAGTTCCTTCCGTAGGTAGGGGCGCTTGCATGTCAAATACATGGTCCACGAACGGTACCGGATGAATGTATTGCTTTAAGTATGTATGTGCATGTGTTTGTGGCGATTGAATAATATGCATGATTGTTGATTCTGGATCCTGTGTGTAAGATAGTAGTTGTACAATAATTGCATGTAACCCAGATGGTGGTAATATAGCCTGTTAGCCTTGTTATAGACGAATCAAATGCATGGTCCTATCTCTGTTAACACTGTAAGAGCATGAACGTGTGATTGTTGGTTAATTTGTTAGACGATATTACCTTGATTGTCCGATTACTGTGCATATTGTTATGGCTGGTAAAGTAAATGTGAGGACAGTGTTGAATCTATTCCTACTACGATGGTTGCGAAGGAGGTATCAGTTGAATAATGATGCTTGTCGGTAAACGCATTAGCTGCATGTGTAAAAATAGGGTGACCCGTGGAAGGTCAAGAGCCCCGAGGGAATGACTTCCAGTTACAGACCTTGGCTAGATCCTGAAGGGGCTCGTGGTAGCCGTAGGAGCTAGAGAGGAGTCTCGAGATGCCAATGGGAGGCCGGTACCACGCGCGAAGAGCTGAAGGATGAGGGGCCAGTAAAGGGGGGGAACTACAACTGAAAGTCATCCCTCGAGTCGGATCCGCAGGCATGCATGTAGATATGATGTTGATTAAGATAGTACGCATAGCATGTGTTGAGTGTTATGAATGATTTCCTAATGTGTGGATGCATGTGTACGTATGAATGAAGATAAACTTTATGTAGTATGTATGTTATAGATATTATTCTGAAGTGCATGGTCTTAGTTTAACCTGAACATGACTGAGTGGAAGTAAGCGTGTGTACTAACACTGATACCGAGTCTTTGATTGTCATTTTACATGTAAAAGCTCACCCCTGCAGTGGCTACATTTTTCAGTGAATATCCCTCGGAATGAAGGATGAAGAAGAGACCGGGTGCAGAGTAGAGAAACCAAGCGCTATGGAATATATGTGTATATGTAGATACTGTGTGTAAGGTCTTGTCAAGCCTTGGCTGGCTCGTATTTTGATTTTAGTCTCTATCTCAGAACTTGAACACTTTCGGGTAGTAAAAACATGCTAATGCGTTGTAATATTTAAATACTTTCCTATATATATATATGTGTTGTGTGTTGTTCTATGCTGTAGGTGATGCCTGAGTGGTAAATATGGGTGTATAAGTATACCTTCTGAGCGTAGGAGATCAGTGTGACTATGGGTAGGAGTGGAGCTAAGTTATTGTTAGAAGAAAGCGGGATAATGAGTCATTCTGAGTGATAAGAGGTTGAATAATCCGAGTGATTAAGGTCGCATAGCCTGGGGTAGGAGTTGGTTCGAATCCCGTGAGTAACAATTGTGAAATTTCATGAGTAGAGGATAATCAACAATTTCCAAGTGAGAATCCACCGAGTGAGTAGTTCACCGACCAAGGAACGACACCTAAGACTCTAAGTGGACCCATTGTAATAGATTAGCAAGTAGCTAAGGAACCCGAGTGAGTCCTGGCTTAGTAGGAAAATTAGAGCAGAAAATAATATGGTTACCAAGTGAAAAGTAAGTAGAATACCCCGAGTGGCGTAATGGACGTGGGAGTTATCCCGAGTGAGGAGTCTTTATAGATTCCGAGTGAGTGACTTGGAAATCATTTTGGGTTGCCAATGTATATGTAATCCGATCGGGTGGAGCTAGGGAGTGGGAATGTTGTCAAATGGAACTTGTACGTATTAAGGGGAATCCGAACGGGTTAAGATGTGGGCCTTCCCGAGTGAACCGTACGCTAGAAACCGAGTGGAATGACAGGATGCCGAGTGAACTCCTCGCTCCAGCGAACACGGTATTCGCTCCAGCGAGTGTGTTTCAGGAAGACTCTTGTGTGGGTATCTGTTGGGCCCGTTGTTGTAACCGGGCTTTGTGAATTGGCAAGCGCACCAATCGTTTGTAGTTTTCAAAATTTAGATATCGTTCCACTGGGATTGAAAGTCCAATAACAACAGTAATCTTCTACTTACTATGGTAAATATGAAGGAAATTATAAACAAAAGAATGATTTATATACAGTTTATACAATATTCACAAGATAGCATGGTTGAGTGATTCATGAGATAAAAAGAAAATAAAATCTATCTAAAAAGTTGAGTTGCAATCTAGAATAGGTAAGATACTTGAGATAAACACAGATAAACAAATTATGTTGGAAATTGGATCCCTAATCTAGAATAACAATGAGGAACTCAAGACATGCATATTTAATCATCAAGTTTCATGTCATTGCAGCTTAAAATCATTATAACCGATCCCTCGTGATATAAATTCTAAGAATTCACCGTAAAGTCCGATCCCTCGTGAGCTTTCTCAGTAAAAACTTGCATTAAGACCTGGCCTTATGGCAACAATGGTTAACAACCCCTATAGAATTGAGATACCAAGGGTATTCCAACTTCTTACTTTCGTCAAAACAAGTTTCAATACGGCATAAATAATCATTCTCCCGTTTGACATTTATACTAATAAAACCAGTTTCGATACACATGAAAATCATTCTCCCGTTTGACGTTCATATTAATAAAAGGTTGAAATACTAACCTGGACTTGAATCATAAACATGCAGAGGTCGAATTCACAACATTATACTCAATAGATTAGTTCACCAATTCCAACATAAACAAATTAGTTACACATGGTAAAAGTAAAAACAACACTTACAGAGTTTGACATTACGAAGAAGACGATGGAAACTTCACGATACAACGATCACAATACACCGAAACATACTCGAGTATCTAGAAAACTATTCTAGAACTACAACTCACAAAAGAAGTACTCAAAGTCGAGCACAAGAGAGAAGAGAAGAGAAGTGTATGGAATGGGATGTGTTGAATGGTGTTGGATGGCCCTATTTATAGGGCTGAGCAAGGGTTCTGACGCTACGCGTCCCTATGACGCTACGCGTCAGACCCCTGACTTAGCTTCCATTAAGCAGCTGATAATGGCCACTTCAAATAATTAAAATCAATCATGCTTGGCCACTTGGACGTGTTTCCACTGTAATTTGGCCATTTGTGATGAGTGGGGTGGCCCTTGTGCTGAGTGGGGTGCCCATTATTGGGTCCAAGTGGGGTGGTTGGCCAAAGTGGGAGTGGAGACTGCGCAGCACTGACGCTACGCGTGGCTTTGGTGCGTAGCGTCAGCATCAAAAGTAGCTCTTGATGCTACGCGTGGGGTGAGGCTACGCGTCAGCTCCTCCAGTGTAATTTTCTCTTGATTTCTTAACTTTTTCACTGCAAAACTAGAGAAAATTGATCAAGGGCAGATTATTTCCAACAACATCCATTTATTGAATTTAAATCCTAATTTTCTAACAATTTAAACTTATTTTTATAATTTTTATGAAATTTTTATTTAAGATTTTATTGAAAATTTGAGGACTAACAAATACCCCCAACTTGAGACATTGCTCGTCCTCGAGCAAGAGAGAAAAATAAGAAGAATAAAAATTTGAAATCAAATTTTTAAATTAGTCCGAAAATTTACCACAAAAAATAATTACACAATTTCAACTATTTTGTAATAATCAAAAACTGATTCAAATATAACAAAGGTTTAATGATAAAATTATTTACAATATTCTATTAACAACCAAGCAGAATTTCAGGCTTACCTCACAAGTGTTTATCTCTATGCAATTGGTAACCTGTTTCACTCAATCAATCATAAAATCAAACGAATTTAACTTTGTTTGTCATCTAATCAATGGTTATTTATACCGAGTTAATTCAGAAATCACGAGGTCTTTTTACAGGTTGTAATGAGGCTTGGTTTACAAGAATCAATGGTTTTTCTTGGAATTCAAAAACCTGAAATCATAAAAGAGCATTTTACAATCCTTAGGCTTTCTCTTGATCCAAACTTCTCATTTTCTTTTATTGATGAAAAATAAATACCCCCAACTTGATTCTTTTCACTATTTTTGACTTTTCTTTTCCATATTTTCTTTTTGAAAAGAATTAAGTTGCTTATTTTCACTCCCTATTTTTGTGAGAACACTCAAAATATTTTTCCTTTATTTCAACTGCTCTTTTAATCAATCAAGTATAGGGAATGGTAAAAACAAATTTAGGCTTTAAGGGTACCAAAGAATTTTATTTTAGGCTCAAATTGGCTTTGCAAAGGATAAAAGACTTTTTACCAAGGCAAGCTGTTTGGCCCAAGGTTTTGTTTCACCAATAAATGTGCCTTGATCATTTTCCCGAATTCTCTGTACAACAACACAAATCACAGATTAAAGCAAAATCAATTCGAATTGAAAATATGCCGATTAAACCCTCAAGTGTTTAAAAAGATCTCTCAACTTTCCGGGTTATTGAAATTTGCTTGATGGTTAATAAACTTATTGTAATTAAATTTATCAAAATTCCTAAGTTATAAAGAATCAAATAATTAATTTTACAAAATTGGTTTTATTGTGTAAAAACTCTAAGTGTATAAACTAACTTACTAACGAAAATTTGATTCATTTATTTAAAAGAAGAATTATTTTTCGAAAGAAAAATGAGCAAAAACGAATAAACACACCACACAATGATAAAATGCCATAATATAAAATGTAAATATAAATGTAAATGTAAATCCAAATATAACTAAAAACAAATGTACTCAAAATAAATGAAGATGGCATCCTCAATCCTCTATCTGATTATCATCATCCTCCTCCTCCTCCTCATCATCACCATCAGAGTCATGATGTGCACTAGAAGATCCACCAGTCTCAGGGTAGGTGGGTAAATCTCCAGGCCAAGCTACATGTGCTGAAAACTCGGCTGGGGTGACGTAAGGTGCTCCCTCTCCCTGTAACCTGTACTGATAAAATTCATCGTGAAGATGAATATAAGCTCTGTGAATGGCAGCCATCATCTGCATCATATGCTGATGCTCAAGTGATATCCGGGCAAAGCCCTGTGTAACAGCATCAGCAGATAGAGGCTGCACTGGTGGTCTCCTCCTCCGAGGTCGGGGCTGAGCCTCCTGCTCTAGTGGTGGAAGCTCGCACTGCTGCACAAAATAATCTCTGTTTACTAGAACTTTAGGGACTCTCCCTGAAGAACTAGTAAACTCTGGTGAAGGTACAATGACTCCCTGCCTCCTCAGTAAGGCAGATATGATGAGAGGAAAGGGTATGGGGCGATTCACTTTATACCCAAGGGCATAAAAGTGAATCTGCTCGGAGATAAGCTCGGCGATATCAATGGTGTGGCCCTGGAGGATAGAATAAAGGAGGCAACAACGCTCCACTGGAAGGGAAGAAAGATGGGTGATAGGAGTGATATTATGGAGCATGAGGTGGGACCACGCCTGGGCTATGGGGGTAAGCTGGGTTTTGAGGAGGTTAGATGGACTCCTTCCAACCCTACTCAGGTTGAAAAAGATTCCATCCTTGCTTAGAAAATGAGCAACCTCCTCGAGGGAGTATCCTAACTCTCCCTCAGCAAGAATCTTGTTTCTGTTTTCCTTCCAGAAACAAGTGTCATCCTCGGGAGTAGGCTCCCAAGGGTTACCCAGTAGGGTACTGATGGTGTCCCGGTCATAAAAGATATGCCGGCCTCTAACCCAACTCGTCCGCTGCTGCCCAAGATTTGGTGCGTCCTGGCGGGTCCTGTAAGCATTCACGTAAAATTCCATCACTAAGATGGGGTCCCCCTCAGTAGGTAGGGAGAATAGAGGTCCCCATCTCCTCTGCTGCACTCTATCCTGCAGCTCAGGATAGTCTCCTGCACTCAGATCAAGGACCCTCTCCCAGATAAGTCTCTGGCCCTTGATCTGATGAAATCTCGCCCACTTCGCATCAGTGCGAAATCTAGTAGGATCCCTCGGTCCCAACACCTCCTGTCTCTGAGAATCAGGATCCTCAGAAGTGATGTCGGTGTCTGTGGATTTCCTCTGTCTTTTAGAGGGACCGGCTGTGGGAATGGATTTCTTAGGTGCCATCTGCAAAAAGTAAAAATTTAAAATTAAACACACACTAAATAAATCACACACAAGCAAACAATTATTTGTAAAATATTTTTGGGTTTTCTGAAATTTTTCATAAATAAAAATGCAATTCAACAACATATTTTTGAATTTAAAGAAATTAACATACATATATTCAAATAATATACAAAACAAAATACAATTTATTCAAAATTCATACAAAGTTGCAAGAAAGTATAAATATAAACTAAGAAAATTTATTAATTTCAAAAGAAAACAGCAAACAACAAACAAACATCAAGAATTAAAAAACAGAGGCTGACGCTACGCGTGGTGTGATGCTACGCATCAGCCTGTTCTGCCCACGCTACGCGTCAGTGGGACGCTACGCGTGGGCTTACAGTTCATCCTCACGCTACGCGTCAGTGGGACGCTACGCGTGGGATGCGCAGAAAAAAGAAAAAACAGGGGTTGCACAGCAGCAACCCCTTTTCAACCTACACTACATCCATTCAATCCCTAACTCCTAACAGCAATCAATCCCAATGGTCTTCTAATCCTAATCCTAACCACATTTATTTCTACAAATTAAAAATCAAAAACAAAACTAAAGAGAAGGGATTAGAATACTTACTTGTGATTCCTTGAGCAATGGGATTGAGAAGCTTGGGAAGAGAGAAAAAGGAGTTTCTAAACTTTAGGGTTTTTGAAAGAGAACTAAAGTGAAGCAGAGAGGGAATTTTAGGTTTTAAAATCTAAGATGGGCCTCTCTGGTTCAGTTTTAAAAACTGAACGTGGGCTCTGATGCTACGCGTGTATGGGACACTACGCGTGATACCCAAAATGCAGAGTCCACGCTACGCGTCAAGGGGGCGCTACGCGTGGGCTTCTGTTTTTGATTTTCCAAAATTTTGATTTTCAAAAACCTTTTCTTTTCAATCTTAAACTCCTTTTCTTTTCAAAATAAAATTCTATCTAATTATTTTTGAAATATGTTTTTTTTTAATGTAAAACAACCTTAAAAACAAAAAGAAAAGAATGGGTTGCCTCCCATTGAGCGCTAGGTTTAATGTCTCCAGCCAGACATTACCTCTGATTAATCAGGTGGTTTCCCAATATTCTTTGAGGAATCACCTGTCTTTTTCTTCCTTCTTCTTCTTTTCCGATGCCTAATTACCTGTTTTTCATCTTTCAAAGCATCGGTTAATTTAAAACAATTTAATTGATTGGGAAGAGATATACCTGGTTCGGTCGAAAGGTAAACCTTTGCCTCATTACTTATCCTGAGGTGTTCATGAGCACTGAAGCTTACCTCTTCTTCATAAACTTTGACTGCAACTATACTTTGATCAACATCTACTTTGATTTTTGTAGTCTTCATGAAAGGTCTTCCTAGGATCAGGGGGATCTCAGTATCCTCCTTCATATCCAGTACCACAAAGTCAACTTTGAAGTGGTACTTGTCAACCTTTACCAATACATCTTCCACAATCCCAAAAGGCTTTTTGACAGAGCGATCCGCAAACTGTAATTCTGTCTTTGCTTCTTTTAGCTCATATTCACCAATGCGTTTTATTAAATCTAGAGGTATCAAGTTGATGTTAGCCCCTAAATCTAATAGCGCATTCCTGATGTTGATATTTCCGATTGTTACAGGAATGGTGAAACTCCCCGGATCTTTACATTTTTTGGGGTTATACAGTTTGTTTCTTGCTCTGTATCTCTTTGCACATTTTTTTCTTTTTCATTTTTTTCATTTTTTTCTATTTTTTCACTTTCTTTTTCTTCTTCTTCTTTCTTTTTCTCACTCTTTTCTTTACAATCAATTTTTACAACATCAATAGAAACAGCATTACATTGTTCCCTTGGGTTTTGAGTGTTTGCAGAAAACCCAGAACTCTTTAATTCGGCTATTTCTTTTGCGAGCTGACCCATTTGTATGTCTGATGCTTTTCGTGCAGCTTCATTTGTCTCTACAAACTGCAATAACTGTTGAATAGCTTCCTCTATTCTTGTCAACCTTGCATTGTCAGTTTGTTGTTGCTTGAATTGATTGTTAGGAGGTCTGTTGAAAGGTCCAGTGTCCTGTCTCCAGCCAATATTCTGATTTTGCCAACCCTGCAGGTAATTGTTAGGAAAAGAATTTCCATGATTAAAAGGATAATTACCTAAGGGTGCTCTTTGATGGTTCATGAAATTGGCTTACTCTTGCTCATTTCCACAGTAACCACATGGTTGTTCTCCCATGCAGTGCGTACATGCTTTAAGTTGAGCAGGGGGTGGTGATGCTACTTGAGCAATTTGAAGTTTTTCCAATTGCTTGCTCATAACTTCAATTTGTTGGGTCAGTAATTTTTGCTGAGCCAACACTGCATCATTTACTCCCAATTCGAGCATTCCTGGCTTCCTCTGTATATTACCTCTTTCATGCTTTGCTTGTCGGTCACTAATAGCCATTGATTCCAATATTTTTATGGCTTCTTCCACAGTCTTGTTCATTAAAGAACCACCTGCACAAGCATCTAACATCATCTTGAACTGAGGCAATAAACCATGGTAAACGATTCTTACCTTTTCGGCATCATTCAGGTTGTGGTTTGGGCATTTTCTCAAGAGTGCCTTGAATCGTTCCCATGTCTCTCCTAATGATTCATCATTATTTTGAGAAAAAGAGTGTATGGCTGTCATTGCTTCAAAATATTTCGAAGGAGAATAAAATCTTTCCAAAAATTTTCTTTCAACATCGGACCAGTTTGCAAAACTACCCGGTGGACAAGATTTAAACCATTCTTTTGCTTTCCCAATCAATGAAAAAGGAAAGAGTCTCATGTAAACAGACTCTTCTTGATTGGGTTCAAAACCAATTGTGCTGCATAACTCATAAAAAACAGTTAAATGTTCATATGGTTCTTCATGATTTAAACCAGCAAATTGGTTGTTTTGAATAATATTTAAAGTGGCAGGTTTAATTTCCACTGGTAAAACTGGTCCTTGAAACATTCCCGAAACTCGGGGTGGACCATTTATAGCAGCAAACTGTCCCAATGTTCTCCTTTCAGCAGCCATATTTGAATTTTCAAAAATTTTTGAAGTAGAAGAAGAATTAGTTTGTGTTTTAGATTTCAAAGACTTGATTTTCTTTACAAATTTTTCTATCTCAGGATCAAAATAAATTTTACCTGCGGTAGATCGAGTTTGCATACACAAACTAGACAAAGAAAGTTAGTGTAATAATGATAAGAAAAAATAATAAAAAAAATTATCTAAGGTAAAAAAAAAAATATTTACCACGGTAATTAAAATTTTACTATTTTACTGAAACAATTCAATCCCCGGCAACGGCGCCAGAAAACTTGTTGGGCCCGTTGTTGTAACCGGGCTTTGTGAATTGGCAAGCGCACCAATCGTTTGTAGTTTTCGAAATTTAGATATCGTTCCACTGGGATTGAAAGTCCAATAACAACAGTAATCTTCTACTTACTATGGTAAATATGAAGGAAATTATAAACAAAAGAATGATTTATATACAGTTTATACAATATTCACAAGATAGCATGGTTGAGTGATTCATGAGATAAAAAGAAAATAAAATCTATCTAAAAAGTTGAGTTGCAATCTAGAATAGGTAAGATACTTGAGATAAACACAGATAAACAAATTATGTTGGAAATTGGATCCCTAATCTAGAATAACAATGAGGAACTCAAGACATGCATATTTAATCATCAAGTTTCATGTCATTGCAGCTTAAAATCATTATAACCGATCCCTCGTGATATAAATTCTAAGAATTCACCGTAAAGTCCGATCCCTCGTGAGCTTTCTCAGTAAAAACTTGCATTAAGACCTGGCCTTATGGCAACAATGGTTAACAACCCCTATAGAATTGAGATACCAAGGGTATTCCAACTTCTTACTTTCGTCAAAACAAGTTTCAATACGGCATAAATAATCATTCTCCCGTTTGACATTTATACTAATAAAACCAGTTTCGATACACATGAAAATCATTCTCCCGTTTGACGTTCATATTAATAAAAGGTTGAAATACTAACATGGACTTGAATCATAAACATACAGAGGTCGAATTCACAACATTATACTCAATAGATTAGTTCACCAATTCCAACATAAACAAATTAGTTACACATGGTAAAAGTAAAAACAACACTTACAGAGTTTGACATTATGAAGAAGACGATGGAAACTTCACGATACAACGATCACAATACACCGAAACACACTCAAGTATCTAGAAAACTATTCTAGAACTACAACTCACAAAAGAAGTACTCAAAGTCGAGCACAAGAGAGAAGAGAAGAGAAGTGTATGGAATGGGATGTGTTGAATGGTGTTGGATGGCCCTATTTATAGGGCTGAGCAAGGGTTCTGACGCTACGCGTCCCTATGACGCTACGCGTCAGACCCCTGACTCAGCTTCCATTAAGCAGCTGATAATGGCCACTTCAAATAATTAAAATCAATCATGCTTGGCCACTTGGATGTGTTTCCACTGTAATTTGGCCATTTGTGATGAGTGGGGTGGCCCTTGTGCTGAGTGGGGTGCCCATTATTAGGTCCAAGTGGGGTGGTTGGCCAAAGTGGGAGTGGAGACTGCGCAGCACTGACGCTACGCGTGGCTTTGGTGCGTAGCGTCAGCATCAAAAGTAGCTCTTGATGCTACGCGTGGGGTGAGGCTACGCGTCAGCTCCTCCAGTGTAATTTTCTCTTGATTTCTTAACTTTTTCGCTGCAAAACTAGAGAAAATTGATCAAGGGCAGATTATTTCTAACAACATCCATTTATTGAATTTAAATCCTAATTTTCTAACAATTTAAACTTATTTTTATAATTTTTATGAAATTTTTATTTAAGATTTTATTGAAAATTTGAGGACTAACAGTATCGCTTAGGCGAATCATCCCTCGCCCGAGCGACCTAAGCTATTTCACCCAAGCGTGTGGAGTCACGCTGAAGCGGGTGGACGTTGTTTATAGGATTCGCCCAGGTGATGAAGTGTTTCGCTGAATTGAAGGAATCGGTCTAGCCTTGTCCCCTCCACTGATTGCTATGCGTATGAATGATCTATCATTTTCCTTGCCTTCATCTTCTTTTCTATACCGTTTAACCAGTGGTTGTTTTTATGAAAAATTTTTCCCTATTTTTGGGCTTAATTATTTATTAAAAATTAGGGTGTTACAAATAGTATTTTAGAGGTTGAGTTATTTGATGTGTTGGGTGTTGACTTCATGGGACCCTTTCCCTCTTCTTTTGGGAATCAGTTTATCCTGGTAGCAGTGGATTACGTGTCTAAATGGGTGGAAGCCATTGCTTCCCCTCATTTGGATGCAAAGACTGTTATAAGACTTTTTAAAAAGATTATTTTTCTAAGGTTTGGGGTCCTTAAATGCATCATTAGTGATGGAGGGTCTCATTTTATTGAAAAAGCTTTTCAGACCCTTTTGAAGAAGTATGGGGTGAGACATAAGGTTGCTACACCTTATCACCCCCAAACTAGTGGACAAGTTGAGGTATCTAATACGGAGATCAAAAACATTCTTCAGAAAGTGGTCAATACATCTCGTAAGGATTAGTCTATTAAATTAGACGATTCCTTATGGGCGTATCGAACCGCTTATAAAACCCCAATTGGAACCACACCTTCTCCATAACAGGTGCTCTTATTCAAATAAGTATCCATTTACCCTGGTTTTTCTCTTACTGAACACTGAGGACACTATCCATCCTTAGTTTGGGGTAGTGGTAACAGAAACTTATTCTGAATCTTTGTGCTTTTATTTTTTGTGGTTGCATTCTGTTTGCATCTTGTTTGCATTTTCTTTGTATTTTGTCTGCATGTTTTTGTTTAAGATAACATAGCCTGTCTTCTTGTGATAACTGTCTTGCAAGTGTGTGTCAATTTAAAGGATAGAACTTCAGCCCTCTTAGATTGTAAAAAATAAATAAATAAAAAATAAAATAAGTTTTATGATTGCTTGTTTAGATGGACCACTCATGATGATTCCTTGTTTGCTTAGACATTGACTAATTACCATTATGAAGAGAGCTTTTGGGCCAAAAGGGTAAAATATTTTAAAAAAACAAAGACCCTTATTTCTTTTCTTTTTGAGTGAATCATGCATTCTAGGAATTCTAGAACTTGGCTTGTGACCGATTCAAAACGGTTTGTGACAACATGTTATGGAATAAAAAAGGCAATATAGGCTTTGTTCTTTAACCTCAGAGTTTGAATGCTTCAATTACCATTAGTTGGCCCTTATTGAGCTTAAAGTTTATCTTCTTGAAAGCCATTGATATACAATTTTCTAAATTTCTAAGAAAATCTAAGGAAGTCAACTAGATAAAAAAGCAAAAAGAAAATTGGTTTGATTTGGGAAATGAAAATAGTAAAATTATAAAATATGGGTCCAAAATTATATAAGAAAGGAAGAAAAAGGATGATAGTGAGAATATAACAAGGAGTCATGTTAAAAATGAAAATGAATAGGACTCCTGAGAAGTTTTTGAATAAGTAAGAAAAGGTGTTTTCTGGTCTGCTTCCTAAAACTCAGAATCTTATTATTGAAACCCTTTTGAATTTTCTTTTTGTTTCTTGTTATCCAGCCCTGTTCTGTGAACCCTTGGCCCTATTACAACCAATTAAAAGACCTTTAGACCATAACATGTTTTCTAGATAACTGTGGAGATTAGGGTCACTTGCCAAGCCTATAATATTGTTCTGGAATGTTATGATTTTAAGTGATGCTTATACACAAGCCTAAAACACTTAGAGAGAAATGGGAGGATGTGTATCTGTAGTCTGGTCCTAGCAAGCATGGTATGAATGATGATGTGGTTTCTGTCTCTACAATTTTATAATCAGTTATCAATGATGATCTAGATTTGGATCTCTGAGTTAGTTGAATTCTTAAATTTTTATTGTTCATGCTCGCGATGATTGTAATTGCTTGAGGACAAGCAATGTTCTAGTTTGGGGCATTGATAAGACTCTAATTTACATTAGTTTTAGAGTCATTTTTGTTTAAGTTTTCAGGTTGTTCATGCTAGTTTTCCCCTTAATTCCAAGTGTTTTCTTTTGTTCCGCACATGTTACCTGGGTGTCTCTATTTGCAGGAATAAATCTGTTTTAGGTCTATAAACCTGGAAAATATGGCATCTGATGAAGCATTGAATGAATGAAGAAGAGTTCAAGCCATTTGAAGTTCAAAAATAAAGCAATATGACCCTTGAAATGTAAGATAGAGAAAAGATATACCTAAAAGAACATTTCGGGACCTCAAAGCGCTGTCAAAGAACAATTTTTACAAGGTCCAGAAAACCCCACTGGCCGTGGGTTCCTCTGCCTGGAAGTGAAAAATTGGGATCCTGGACCTCGTGTCACGGTCCACTGGCCGTGGTTTTTCCCACTGCCAGTGGGTTTTGCACGTTCTGCATTTTTGTCACTTTTTGGGAGCGGTTTCTGAGGTTAAGAGGGAGTTTTCAAGGGGGAAAAACCAGGAGACATTGAAGGGCACTTTTTAGGAGAAAAAGAGAGAGCTTTGCCAAGGATTTTCGAAGGGGATTAACGCCAAAACGTCAAAGAAGATCAAATTCTGCAGATTTAGGAGAAATATTTTGGGAGATTTAGTGAGAACTTCTTCTTGTATTTTTTGAATCCCTCTTCATCTTTTGATTTTCCTTCTATGTTTGGTTTGAGTTCCTTGTATTGTAGTATTGTTATAGTTGTTTTTATGGCACATTAAACATTTCTCTTGGGAATTAAGGTGTAGCATTTATGTGAACCCATATGTAATGTTCTTCGTTCTTGATTATTGAATTATGTTCTTATTCGATTTTGTGAGTTCTTAATGCTTCCATTAAGCTTAGAGATAAGTATGGATGATTGTAAATGGTATGGGTAATCGAAAGATTGGCGTATAGTTTGAATTACACAAAATCAAACCTAGGGATTCGGGTTACGAAAGTGAACGAAAATCTTTGAGAGATATCCGAGTTTTCATAAAGCTTAAAGGACCTAATTAGTGAATTAAACGCGGTTCTTCAATAATTAGGTACGTTAGTGAGGTTTCGAGAGAAAGTCATTGATCAATTTAGGAAAACTCACTTTAAGAAACATGATTTAATGATCTAGAAATCGAATTGCATTAAATATTAACACCCACATTTATGTGAACCTTTACCTCCCAAGAAATTAATCTCCATTGTTTCCAAGTCAATCCTTTTATTGTCGTTGCTTAGTGTTCTCTGTTTATGTCATTTAGTTCTTTGCATTACAAATTTCTGAACCAACAAATGATTTGTCTAGATAATCAAATTGCTATAAATTGGTAATTGGGAACAATCTCTGTGGGACGATAATTTTATTACTACGATACCCCATGAGCTTGCGGTAGGCTATCAAGTTTTTGGCGCTGTTGCCATGGATTGTCCCCTAAAATGTTTTACTCGACTATGTCTCTGGCCGACAAGTCAGAACTATTTTTTTGACTTAAAATTGATTCAATCGAGAACTCTTCATTCAAATGCCTCAGCCCGAGGGGTATTCCTTTGAAATCAAGGTCTTTCTTCACCCGGAAGCACATCACTGGAATTAAACCACTCAGAGAAACCTTGCTCGGATATATTGCTTAGGAGTAATTCAGTCGAGAATTACCCTTTCTTCACTCCTTGAAATGATCCACTTGGACACATTAATCTGAAGTCAAGCTTGCCTTTCACTAAGAATTGCTATAATCGTGCATCAACCTATTCAGACGTATTCACTCAGAAGTCCGACTTGCTTTTCACTTAGAATGGCCTTAATCGTCAATCAACCCATTCGAACATATTCACTCGGAAGTCGACCTTGCTTTTCATTCAGAAATTTGGAACTTGAGAGAATCTGGCCGATAGAAGATCTTTCCAGGTCAAAGCTTTGCTTTGCTCGGAAATACATCTCTCGGCCCCAAACCACTCGGAAGTGCCTTCCTCAGAGACATCTCACTCGGGGTTAGTTTGAAACTTGAGAGAGTCTGCCCGAAAGAGATTCATTCCCGGTCGGATCTTTTCCTTGCTTGAAAAGATATTTTCTCCGAAACACACTACTCGGGAAGGTCTTTTCTTTACTCAAAATGCCATCTTTTCCGAAACACACCACCCGGAGACATCCTTGCCTGACAAGTGTTCTTCTGAAGTTCAGAGTTTTTCCATTCAGAATCAACTCACTTGGGAATCCTCCACTCAGAAACAATTTTGCGCAGAAAAAGCACTTGTCCCCAAATCAGACTCGCTTCAATCAGTAATCCTTCACTTGGACATATATCTTTAGGCGGTATTTATTTAAAGTCAATCCCTTTTTCACTCAGAGTGGCTGTAGTCGGGAATCTTCCACTCGGATTTATCTCGAACCGGGAAGTATTCCTTCAAGGTCAGCCATTTTTCACTCGGAATGACTTTGATCAGGAATCTTCCACTCAGATTTACCTCTAACCGGGAAATATTCACTCAAAGTCAGTCATTTTTCATTTGGAGCCACCTCCTTCGAGAATCTTCCACTCGAAAACACCCTACCCGAAGATAATCCACTCGGCAACGCTTCACTCAGAGACTCCCTACTCGGAAATGATTATTCCGAGTCATCCTACTAGAAAATGACCATTCCGAGTCAGAATTCAGTCCTCTCAGAATTCTTTTCACTTGGGCCACACTAATAGATAACGCACTAATAGCCCATTTTCATGCTTTTGTTGCTCTTTTTTCACCAGGGCTTGTTCTTCTTGTTTCTTTATCATTTGATGGTCGTTTTTCTCTTGTTATTGACCCTTGGATTATCTTTGTACTTGTTCCTTAATTTTATTAATTTCTACAAAATAAAATACCCAAGTAGAATATAGTGGAAAGAAAGCGAAAATCACAAAAATTAAGGAAATACAGTGCATAATGATTAAAATCCTAAGCAAACTAAATCTAATTTATTGTGTTATAAAACACTTATCAGTAATTAAACACAAAATAATTATTTAGAACAAAATTCTTGGGCTTATGCATTTTAAGTAACTATGTAGATTTGTTGGTGCCAAAGCTAAGATAATCAGAGGAATTAGAAACTGGAGCATCTTGATGGAGTCTTGTCTTGAGGAATTTCAACATTATCAAAGTCATCACTTGCACCTTCCCTATAAATCACTGTCACATTATAAACCTGATCCAAATCAAGAAAAATAATTTAAGAAGATATTGATTACATGTAGCTAAAGCTAGATGAAACTCATTAAAAGCTTAGTTTAGAATTAAAAAAATTATGTAACAATGATATTGAATGCGAGGATGATGATGAAGATTGGTGTGAGGTTAGTTATGAAGTTCTTGATTACCCCTACCTTTACCATATTTTATAAACGCATCAAATATAAAGAAATTTTAATGTTTTTAAATAATATATAATAGCGAATCTATTTATCTAAGTTAAATAAGATTTACAAGTTAAAGTATAGTAAATAAGTATTTTACAATTCTGGAAAATTATTTTATAAAATAAATGGAAAGATTATTTCAATGATGATTCTTGGAATTTTCATGTTGAAATAGTGAATAAGAAAAGTATAAAGCTGATTTAATTATAAAATAAATAATAGAAGTAAAAAATTTAATGATTTAATTAAAATAAAAGTTGAATATATTTTAAAACCTTTGAAAATGGAAGATTTAAAGTGCAACAATACACGAGAAAGTTGAAAACATATTATACACTCAATTTTTTTAAAAAATTATTTGAAAACTGAAAACATGGTTTTGACAGGGCCCGCAAGCGCACGGGTTATGTCGCATAATATAAAAGATTATCGTTCTCCACAGGGACTGTGTTCAAAGTACCAGTATATTGAAATTTAATTATCCACACAATTGATTTTTAATGTTTTTGTAAAATAAAGCACAAATTAAAAATAAATTTAGAAACAACATTTACTTGACACTTAAAAAAAATCAGAGTTGAGAGTATCTTGGGATTTCGGGGGATCAAGACTCTATTTTATGTTAATGAATTTTAACTTTTCATAAATAAGAATCAAATTAAGTTTTCCAAGGCGGATTTTCCTTAAGCTAATTAATATGTTCCTCTCGGAATCCTATTAATGTATCTAGCCTATGGAAAGCGCTGCTTAATCCTTAGAAAAGACCCATTATCGTTTTGTGAAAATCCCTTATTTATTCCCCAAAAAATTTTAATTACTTTCACGGTTTTACCGAGGTCACAAAAAGTATTTCAAAACCTTAGGCTTAGTTCAAAAACTTTCCAGTAACAATAATCTCTCAATTCTATTAATTACTTAAACTTACTAATATACCCGCAAGTATACAGTTTTATCACTTAGGTTCTTGTTAGGAATTACTAAGAGCATTGAGCATTTTTTAAACTAAATGGAAAACAGAAATTTATTTAATTCAAAGTCAAAATAACATTATTATAAAATATTATCACACCCCCTTCATCCCAAGATAATTAATTTAGTTACTCATGAAATAATTCAAATTCATATGGAAAAATAAAACAAACAAGACATGGTAAAAATAAAGACTTACGGGTTTCTCCAAAAGCTCAAAATAATTTTACCACTGTATTTTCTTGTTGCAATATTCCTTCACCAATTACAAATTGGAATACTCAATTTCACAACCCTCATAACTCTTACAAAATAGAAAGAAAAAGAAAAGAAAAAGAAAATAAAAAAAAGAAGGAAACGGGACAGAGAGGAAAATGAAAGAGAAAGAAAACGAAAGAGAAAGAACAGAAATAAAGGAAAAGAAAAGGAACAGAATGAAGCTGATGAAGAAAAATATGGGTGTCAAAGGCGATGCTCTCCCCCTGTATTTATAGAACTCTGAACGTCTTTAGTCATGGGGAACGACAGCTAGTGGGACTTCTCTTTGTCTTCTTGTCAGCCGCCCCACAAGATCAACATCACAACTTGGATACAGCCTGGATGGTGTGGTCGAGAAACAGCTTGTACCTCGACAGCTATAGGGAATGACGGCTAGTGGGTTTCTCTTTTGTCTTGTTGTCAGCCGCGCCCTCATAAGTCAAGGATCCACTTGGATAGTGGAAATCCAAGTTAGCATGGGCAATCGATGGAAATATGGAACCGGCATTCTCCTTATCACTCGGATTAATGCCTCAGCCAGTATCCATCCTCAGTGGCCATTAATCCGAGCGGAACAGGTGCTCTTCATGCATAAAAGACCGAGTGAAAGCTTTGCTCGGAACTTGTTTCTGTTTAAAGCAATTCGAGCTGGACGGTGTGGTATGGATTTGAGGAGCTGAACATTGTGGGTTGGACGGTGTTATGGTTATGTGATTTATGGATCCGGTGTGCAATTGGATGGAGCCAGTGTGCAATTGGACGAGTGGACGAGCAAAGCAACTCCGATTGCTTTACTAATTGAAACATTCATTCGGAATCGATTGAAACATTCATTCGGAACCGATTGAAAAGTGACTCACTCGGCACAGGTTCATGCCCTCCTTCTTTCACATGTGACCCACTCAGGATCGGGAAGTTTTCATTTAAATGATTTAATCGGCACCCTCAAAATGTTTCACTTGGCTATGTCTCTGGAATTAAACCACTCGGAGAAACCTTGCTCGGATATATTGCTTGGGAGTAATTCAGTCGACCCTTCCTTCACTCCTTGAAATGATCCACTCGGACACATTCATTTAGACACATTCACTCGGAAGTCTGACTTGCTTCTCACTCGGAATTGCCTCAATCATCAATCAGCCCATTCGGTTGTATTTACTAGGGAATCGGCTTTGCCTTTCACTCAGAAATTTGGAACTTGAGAGGATCTAGCCGATAGAAATTCTTTCCAGGTCCGAGCTTTGCTTTACTCAGAAATACAACTCTCTGCCCTAACTCACTCGGAAGTGCCTTCCTTGGAGACATCTCACTTGGGGTTAGTTTAAAACTTGAGAGAGTTCTGCCTGAAAGAGACTCATTCCCGGTCGGACTCTTTTCCTTGCTTGATAAGATACTTTCTCCAAAACACACTACTCGGAAAGGCCTTGCCTGACAATTGTTGTTTCGAAGTTCAGAGTTTTTTCATTCGGAATCAACTCACTCGGGAGTCTTCCACTCTGAGATAATTTTGCTCAGAAGAAGCAGTT
This sequence comes from Clitoria ternatea, assembly GCA_037962975.1. NCBI lineage: Eukaryota > Viridiplantae > Streptophyta > Magnoliopsida > Fabales > Fabaceae > Clitoria > Clitoria ternatea. Next base: position 265,026,622 of record CM075671.1, read on the forward strand.
GTTCCCCAAATCAGACTCGCTCCAATCAGTAATTCTTCACTCGGACAAATAGCTTTGGGCGGTAATTATTCAAAGTCAGTCCCTTTTTCCACTCGGATTTATCTCCAACCGAGAAATATTCCTTCAAGGTTAGCCATTTTTCACTCGGAATAGCTTTCATAGGGAATCTTCCACTCAGATTTACCTCCAACCGGGAAGTATTCCACTCGGTAACACTTTATTCTGAGTCATCCTACTCGGATTTGATCATTTTTAGTCATCCTACTCGGATTTGATCATTTTTGAGTCATCCTACTCGGATTTGATCATTCTGAGTTGGAATTCAGTATAAAAAAGAGAATTCTTTCCACTTGGGCTTGTTCTTCTTGTTTCTTTATCATTTGATGGTCGTTTTTCTCTTGTTATTGACCCTTGTATTATCTTAATTTCTACAAAATAAAATACCCAAGTAGAATATAGTGGAAAGAAAGTGAAAATCACAAAAATTAAGGAAATACAGTGCATAATGATTAAAATACTAAACAAACTAAATCTAATTTATTGTGTTATAAAACACTTATCAAAATACCCCAAACCAAAACATTGCTTGTCCTCAAGCAATTTCCATATTCATATGATAAGATACAGAAAACACTAAGCTCAGCAAACTAAGGAATCCAAAATAGAGAAAAAGATTTATTCAAATGCCAATATTAATTTTCTTATGTGAATCAATTTTCATTATCAAGACAGAGGATACTTTTTTCTCAATTTTCACTCAAAGTGTTTCACGGTTTGTGTATCACTCAGATCATCATAGTCCAAAAATATTACCATAAGCTTGTTAATAAACCAGAAACTCCACAATTTAGATAGAAAATATGTCAAAGTCTAAAGGTCTTTCAAAGGTTGTAACGTGGCCTTGGGTTGTATTGTTAAGGTAGGAATTTCAAGAAAGATGGAATACAAAAGGGCTTTAACAGTCATGAATGATTCAAATTACCATCATAAATTTAACAGAGTAAATTTTTGAACTTTTATGGACTTTCTGGAATTCATTCAATATCATCCTTTTGATTTTCTTTTTCTTTTTTCTTGCTTTTCTTTGCATCCCATACATATTTTTCTTAAGTCCTTTTTTATTTCTTTGCTCCACTAAATTTCCAACTTTTTCACCATTAAGAGAATATCAGTCAATGAAAGGCTTCAAAGAAAAATTTTTACTTTTTAGGCTCAAAAGGGGCAACTAGGGGTCAAATTATGCAAAAATTATGAGGCTTAAGAATAAGGCCTAATTGTGCCTTTATCATCCTAAGACATATAATCAAAAACCATTTTGAATCGGTTGAAAAACAAGTTCTAGAATATTAATGACTATGAGATTCACTCAATCAAGAAGATATGGGTTTTGAAAATTTGTTTGATAAATAACCCATTTTGGCTCAAGTCTAACCATGGAAAGTCTTTTCAAAGAAAATTTTATTCACATAAAGTTCATTTAGACATTGATTTGGCATTTAAACAATCAAATTTTGAAAATTTTACTCAAACTTTTGGGGTCCTTAGATACTTTAGCCTTGTGTTTAAAGTAAATTTATCATATAATCATGGTAAATTACAAGATTACAAACAAAACAAGGAAAACACACATGCATGAAAAATATAACAATCACAAAACATAAACAAAGTAGTTAAGTTTTCTTATCTACCACCCCAAACCAGAATTTGACATTGTCCTCAATGTTAAAATGGATGATAAAAGGATAAGAAAACTTACCTGTAGTCACCCCAAACCAGCATCTGACATAGTTGTTATTGTTTTTATTTTTTTATTTTTTTTATTTTTTTGTTTTTTTTAAATAAAAATAAATACATGGGGTTACCTCCCCACAAGTGCTAAGTTTAACGTCTTCAGCCAGACTCTATCCCTCAATCATAGTCAAGAATCGATTAGGGCCTAGAAACTCATACCTTAGTATGAAAGGTAAAGATTTAAGTTCAACATTTGAGCTCACCATGACCTCAGTGTCACGTCTCAGTGGTATATTACCTTCACTGCTTTTTGATGTTCCTGCAAACTTATTCAGAAAAATAGATTCAAGTGGGTCATTAAGAAGAGTTTCTTCCTTCACCACTCGGTCAATAATTTCAATTTTACAGCAAACATTATCATGAGAAGGTTTTATCAAAACATCTTTCAAATTAAAATCAACCTTTTGGTCTCCTATAGTCAAAGATAACTTACCATTCTTGACATCGATCATAGCACCTGCAGTGGCTAAAAAAGGTCTGCCTAATATAATAGGGATCATAGAATCCTCATCCATCTCTAGCACAACAAAATCAGCAGGGATAACAATTTTTCCTACCGTAATAGGAACATCCTCTAAGATACCTACAGGATACTTAATGGACCTATCAGCCAATTGTAAACACATCCTAGTAGGTTTCAATTCACCCAATCCTAATTTTTCAAAAATAGATAAAGGCATCAAACTAACACTAGCTCCTAAATCACATAATGCCCTATCTATTGTTATGTTACCAATCATACATGGGATAGAGAAACTACCTGGATCTTGGAGCTTGGGTGGAAGCTTCTTTTAAATTAAAGCACTACACTCCTTAGTAAGTGCCACTGTACTGTCTTCTTCCAGCTTTCTTTTATTAGACAAAATATCCTTCAAGAACTTCGCATAGATAGGCATTTACTGCAAAACATCTATGAAGGGAATATTGACATACAATTTCTTTAAAATATCAAGAAACTCACCAAATTGTTTGTCTAACTTTGCTCTAGCCAGGCGCTGAGGAAATGGAATAGGAGGTTGATATGGCTTAACCTCTTCTTTCTTTTCTTGTGGTTTTTCTTCCTTATTCATCGGGTGAGATAGAGACTCATCCAATTTCTTTTTCTCCTCAGTCTTGCCAACTGGACCATCATATTGAGTAGCACTCCTAAGAGTGATAGCCATGGCATGGTTGGAAGGTCCAGCCTCAGGTTTCCCAGGAAATGTTCCCGGTGCTCTTTGAGAATAGGAGGCTTGTTGGGCAATTTGATTTTCCAGTATTTTGTTATGGGTGGCAAGAGAGTCCACTTTTGAAGCCAAGTTTTTTATTGCATCAGAGGGTGTCACAGTATTCAAGAGAGTCCACTTTTGAAGCCTCTGTTTTATATTTTTCTTCATTTTTATTCTATTTGTTACTTTGTATTTTGTTCTTCATTTTGTGTATTTGTTGTTGTTTTATTTTGTAATTGTTTATTTTATTTGTCATTTATTTTTTTTTATGAGACGAAGCCATAGTGTCGATCTAAACTTAGGATTTGACCCTGAGATAGAACGTACCTTTAGAGCTTTAAGAAAACAACCAAAACAACAAAAACAAGAAAAAGAAAAACAAATGGCAGACCAAAACAGAGCCTTAAGAGATTTTGTCGCTCTAAGTACAAATGATCTAGCATCCTTAGACCCACAGTGAAGGCTAACAATTTTGAATTGAAGCCTTCACTACTCTCTATGGTTCAACAGAACCAATTCAGAGGATTACCCTCTGAAGATCCAAATCTTCACCTTCAAATTTTTCTTGAATACTGTGAAACCCTGAAGATGAACGGAGCCACCAATGATGCCATTCACTTGAGACTCTTCCCTTTCTCCTTAAGAGATAAAGCGAGGGCATGGTTGTATTCTCTTCCTGAAGGATCCATCACGACTTGGGAACAATTGTCCAGTGCTTTTATCAATAAATGGTACCCAAGGAACAAGACTAATGTGCTGAGAAAACAAATCATAAATTTTTCATAAAAAGATGACGAATCCTTATATGAAGCCTGGGAAAGATACAGGGAGATGCTAAGAGAATGTCCTCACCATTGGATAGAAAGGTGGTTGACAATCCATATTTTCTATAATAGACTAACTTCCACACAAAAGATATCTTTAGATGTTGCAGCTGGAGGAACCTTCATGAGTAAAAATGTTGATAAAGCTGAGAACCTGATTGAGGAAATAACTCAAAACACTCACCAGTGGAACTCTGAGAGAGGATTACCTGCTAAAACACCAGGTAAGTACTCTGTTGATGCTCTTTCCCTACTTTCTGCCAAAGTTGAAGCATTAACATTAAAACTTGATAAAATGGGGTCAACAGGTGCTACTAACATTGTTTGTGAAGTTTGTGATGTTTTAGGACATGGAGCTACAAACTGCCATTTAGCAATGACCCTTAATCAAGAACAAGAAATGCATCAGGTGGATGTTATTGGAAACTATGGTGGAAATTATCAAGGTAACTACAGACCTCCACAAGGTCCACCTGGCTTCCAAAATAGGCCACCTCAATTCCAAGGTAATCAAAGTAACTACAAACCTCAACAAGGAACCTATATTCCACAAAAATCAAAGCTAGAATCCTTGATAGAGACATTTGTAGCTACTCAACTTAAACAAAATGATGAATTCTCTGATGCAATAAAAAACTTAGCTTCAAAAGTGGACTCTCTTGCCACTCATAACAAAATACTAGAAAATCAAATTGCCCAACAAGCCTCCTATTCTCAAAGATCACCAGGAACATTTTCTGGAAAACCAGAGGCTGGACCACCAACCAAACCATGGCTGTCACTCTTAGGAGTGGTACTCAATATGATGGACCAGTTGGCAAGACTACAAAGGAGGAAAAGAAAGCAGATGAATCTTCATCTCATCCAGTGATTGAAGAAGAGAAACCACAAGAGAAGAAAGAGGAGGATAAGCCATATCAACCTCTCATTCTATTTCCTCAGTGCTTGGCTAAAGAAAAGTTGGACAAATAATTTGGTAAGTTTCTTGATGTTTTAAAGAAATTATATATCAATATTCCCTTCACAGATGCTTTGCAGCAAATGCCCACATATGCAAAGTTCCTGAAGGATATTTTGTCCAACAAAAGAAGACTGGAGGAAGATGGTATAGTTACACTTACTGAAGAGTGCAGTGCTTTAATTCAAAGAAAGCTTCCACCCAAGCTCCAAGATCCAGGTAGTTTCTCTATTCCTTGCATGATTGGTGACATGAATATAGATAAAGCATTGTGTGATTTAGGAGCGAGTGTAAGTTTAATGCCATTATCTATTGCTGAAAAGTTAGGATTGGGTGACCTAAAACCTACTAGGATGTCTTTGTAATTGGCTGATAGATCTGTAAAATATCCTGTAGGAATTTTAGAGGATGTTCCTATTAAGATAGGAAAATTTTTTATACCTGCTGACTTTGTTGTGCTTGAAATGGATGAAGATTCTTTGATTCCTATTATTTTAGGCAGACCATTTTTAGCAACTGCAGGTGCTGTGATCGATGTCAAGAATGGTAAGTTGTCTCTAACTCTTGGAGATCAAAAGGTTGATTTTAACTTGAAAAATGTTTTAGAAAAACCTTTTAATAATGTTTGCTGTAGTGTGGATTTTGTTGAACAAGTGGTAAAGGAAGCAACCCTTCCTAATGACCCACTTGACACTATTTTCATGATTGAGCCGGCAGAAACATCTGATTGCTCTGAGGCCCCACTAAAACATGATACTGAGGTCATAGGTGACAAAATGGTAAGCCTCAATGTGGAATTAAAACCTTTACCAGCTTCATTAAGGTATGAGTTTCTTGGCCCTAATTCCACATATCCTGTGATTGTTAATGCTGAATTGAATCCATGTGAAACTGAAAAACTTTTAAAACAACTTAGGTTGTATAGAAAGGTAATAGGTTATACAATGGATGATATCAAAGGGATTAGCCCTTCTCTTTGTATGCACAGGATTACTGTAGAAGATGAAAGTAGGCCCACAGTAGAACCACTTAGGAGATTAAATCCAAAAATGCAAGAAGTGGTTAAAAAAGAAATTTTGAAACTGCTTGATGCTGGAGTGATATATCCTGTGGATAGTAGTAAATGGGTAAGCCCTATTTATGTGGTGCCTAAAAAGGGGGTAATAACTGTGATTGAAAATGATAAACATAACTTGATTCCCACTAGGATTGTCTCTGGTTGGCGCATGTGCATTGATTATAGGAAGTTAAATAGCGCCACGAAAAAAGATCATTTTTCCCTCCCTTTTGTTGATCAGATGCTTGAAAGACTTGCGAAACACTCTTATTTCTATTATTTGGATGGGTATTCAGGTTTTCATCAAATTCCCATTCATCTATCTGATCAAGAAAAGACTATCTTCACTTGCCCTTATGGGACTTATGCATATAGGCGTATGCCTTTTGGTTTGTGTAATGCACATGCGACTTTTCAAAGGTGTATGCAAGCAATTTTTTCTGACCTTATTGAAAATGTGATGGAAGTCTTTATGGATGATTTTTCAGTGCATGGTTTGGATTTTGATAATTGTTTAACAAATTTGTGCCAAGTCTTGCAGCGTTGTGAAGAGACCAATTTTGTTTTGAATTGGGAAAAATGCCATTTTATGGTAAGAGAAGGCATAGTTCTTGGACACCTGGTGTCTGAGAGAGATATAGAAGTTGATAAGGCTAAAGTGAAAGTGACTGAAAAATTGCCTCCACCTACAAATGTGAAAGGTATTCAGAGTTTTCTTAGACATGTAAGGTTTTATCATCAGTTTATTAAAGATTTCTCCAAAATCACAAAGCCTCTTACAACTCTTCTGGGTAAGGATGTGCCTTTCAATTTTGATTCATCTTATATGGAAGCTTTTTGCAGGATTAAGCAAGCTCTAATCTCTGCCCCCATCGTGCAACCACCTGATTGGAAACTCTCGTTTGAGTTGATGTGTGATGCGAGTGATTACGTAGTGGGGGCTATATTGGGGCAACGAAAGGATAAAAAGCTCCATGTAATTCATTATGCCAGCCGGATGCTAGATGATGCTCAGGTAAATTATGCCACAACTGAAAAAGAACTGTTAGCTATTGCCTTTGCTTTTGATAAAGCTAGATCTTACTTGGTAGGTTCACATGTTACTGTTTACACTAACCACTCTGCCATTAAGTATCTATTGAATAAAAAGGAAGTAAAGCCAAGGTTAATTAGGTGGATTCTAATATTGTAAGAATTTGACTTGGAAATTAAGGATAAGAAGGGTACCGAAAACTTGGTCGCTGACCACCTGTCTAGGTTGACATCTGAAAAAGAAGAAACAGATAATATTCCCATCAATGAATCTTTTCTGGATAAACAACTCTTGAGTCTTAGTATCCAACGTGTTCCTTGGTATGCTGATTTTGTAAATTTTCTTGCATGTGGTATCTTACCTCTTGATCTTAGCTTTCAGCAAAGGAAAAAGTTTTATGCAGATGTCAAGCATTACTATTGGGATGAACCACTCCTATTCAAGCAATGTACAGATGGTTTAATTTAGAGGTATGTTTTACAAGATGAGGTCCATGCTATCTTGGATCATTGTCATTCTCTTTCCTGTGGAGGGCATATGAGTTCCTCTAAGACAGCTGCTAAAATATTGCAAGCTGGGTTCTATTGGCCAAATATTTTTAAGGATGTACGTAAGTATGTTCTAACTTGTGATGCTTGCCAAAGAACAGGTAACATTGGTAAGAGACAAGAAATGCCATTGAATACCATTTTAGAAGTTGAATTGTTTGATGTATGGGGTGTTGATTTTATGGGACCTTTTCCTTCCTCTTTCGGAAATCAATTCATATTAGTAGCGATTGACTACGTATCAAAATGGGTGGAAGCCATTGCTTCACCCTATTCTGATGCTAAAACTGTTATTAAACTTTTCAAGAAAATAATATTTCCAAGGTTTGGGGTCCCAAAATGTGTTATAAGTGATGGGGGGTCTCATTTTATTGAGAAAACTTTTCAGACCCTTCTAAAGAAATATGGAGTTAGGCATAAGGTTGCTACACCTTATCACCCACAAACTAGTGGACAAGTTGAGGTATCCAATCGGGAAATTAAAAACATTCTTCAAAAAGTAGTGAATACATCACGTAAGGATTGGTCTATTAAGTTAGATGATTCCTTATGGGCGTATCGAACCGCATACAAAACTCCCATTGGAACCACACTTTTTAAGCTAGTATATGGGAAACCCTGTCATTTACCTGTTGAGCTAGAATATAAATCTTTTTGGGCTGTTAAAACTCTTAACTTTGATCATAAGGCTGTAGGTGAACGTAGGTTGTTGGAATTAAATGAGCTTGAAGAACTCTGTCTAGATACATACGAAAATGCCAGAATTTATAAAGAAAAAACCAAACAATGCCATGATCGTCACATCCAACGGAGAACATTTAATCCAGGTGATATGGTTTTACTCTTTAATTCCAGATTGAAGCTTTTTCTAGGTAAACTGAGATCCCTATGTTAGCCAAGGCATCGATACTCAAGAGGGGGTGAATTGAGTATTTCAAATTTTCACGCGAAATCCCTTTCAAAATGGTTAATAGTATACAAATGATGCAAGATAAAAGATATGATAATTATGAAGCACATTTCATACTAAAATATCTTGAGTTGAATAGACCATATTCAAGAATTGATTTTAATAAGTAAAGCAAGTTATTAGTTTAGGCAATTCTTGAAACACTTAGCATGCAATAATTAATTTCAATAAAAGTATAACTTGAACAACTTCTAACAAATTAATTAAGCATGATAGTTTTACCAATTTGTTTAACACCAATATTTTTCTTCCTCAATAATTAAATCCAACAATGTTTAAGTCAATTGATTCAAGGATTTAATTTAATCTAACTTCAACAATGCTAACCAATATAGTTTGCAACTTGTAGCATGCACTTAGTCCAATTTAATTAGGAATGATATAATGAATCGAGGGAGCAATTTAAGTGCACAAATTAAATGAGTTTAGGAAAGAGAGAATTTGCAAACCGATATAACGAGTTCCACCACCCTGGTGTATGTCTCGCCTTCAAGCAACCCACTTGAAGGATTTTCACTATTGAGAATTTGAGATTACAAGCTTTGAGCAATTGTCTCCTAGTGTCCCATACTCAAGAACCCAATCCTCACAAGCAAAGGGCAACCCACCCAATCTCACAATCTCTCAATACCCAAAGGTTGAACCCCAACCTTTGTGACCACTCAACCTAGAGTGAATACCTTGGTGTTTATGGTGTTTGGTTTACAATCAAATAACTCTCTCACTAGAGTAGATACACAATTTGAAGTTCTCACAAAATAATAACTCTCAAAGAGAGGATATACAAATTTAGCTCACTCGAAATATTTTCTCTCTAACTCTTAAATAAACAATCAAGAGGAATATGCCAATTAATGAACCAGAGAGAGAATTGCAATGAAAGGAAAGAAAAAGAACAGAGGAAATGCTTCCCTGTGGTGTGTCTTTCTTCTTCAATTTTCCTCTCTATTTATAGCCTTCAGGGAACCTGATTTTTGCATTTAATAATTCCTTCAGCATGGTATATGACATAGTGGAGCGTGGCTTTGCTAATTTAAATTTGTCATAGTGCGATCTGTGCTTTCCATATGCGATTCCAGGTTGTCCAACGTTCAGCTTCAATTTCAAATAGAATGAATCTATTCATTCTCTAAATGAATCAATTCATTTAGTGTTATCTGTGCAATTTTAGACACTGCCAGGCGTATGAATCGATTCGCTTTGGTTATGAATCGATTCAAGTGATCAAAAAGGCTTCCTGGGCACATTTAAAACCGTGTGAATCGATTCAACTATAGAAAGAATCGATTCAAGTATTCAAAAATCACTTCCTGGAGCATTTCATTCGAATGAATCGATTCATAAGGCTATGCATGGCTGTGTGAATCGATTCAACTACCTGATTCATGCATTTTGGCACTTTGTTTCACCCTTTTTGATATTTGTTCAATCATGGCTCCAATCCTTTGATCTTTAGGCATTTTGTTGATCATTTTTCACTTGTTTAAAACCTCTATAAATGCCTTGAATCATTTCTTTGGAATTCATCAATTTTCCATCATCAAACATAATTATTTCGTCCATAATTATATATGTTTGATCTTGATCCTTCATTTGTTGTGTCATTATCAAAACCTGCATCAACATAAAAATACATTCTCCCCCTTTTTGATGATGGCAACAAATGCTTGTCTCTTGGAGTGTTAGTCTCACAATAGTTCAAATATATTTCAAGAAAGACTCCCTCTTTGACATGCAGTCTGATACCATATATTTATGACATTATAGGCAGAAGTTATCAAGAGAGTATTTAAGGATAAAAAAGTCTCTCCCCCTTAATAAGGTCTCTCCCCCTTAATATATATTCTCTCCCTCTTAATTATCTCCCCCTTAATCAATCAACACTTTAAAGATCTCTCACCTTTTTACAAGAAATTTTTATGCCATTTAGATAGTGTATATCTTCTCCCCTTTTCTTATATATCTCTCTCCCCTTTTTGTATGTATTTCTCTCCCCCTTTGGCATCATCAAAAAGATTTCCTTATTTGATAAACATATACCACTTAAAGGTAGATGCATACATTTTGAAGTAAGATGACAATGCAACATACATCACGAAATCATTCAAGAAATTTAGCAAACATGAAAGCAATGAACAGTGGGATCATCATAAAAAAATACTAACTTAAAATACTGCAAACTCTAGCTTATGGATTGAAAAATTTGAACTCGGAAAATTTTTGATTGAGTTCATTGTATTGAGTGGTCATAGTGTCTTCTATTTGGTTGAAGCGGGCATTCATATTATTCTCCAAGCAATCAAAACGTTCATCAAAATGATTTGTGATCCTTGCTAGAAGTTCTTCATTAGATAGAGAAGCTTGCAAAATAGATGATGGTGCTTGTTGTGCTTGTTCCTCTTGCTCAAGAGGTTCTTCATCTTCACCGGAGCTATATTTGGGAGAGTAATGCCATAGGTTATCTTGATGAACCTATCCCATTTTAGTAAGATGTTGACTACCAATTTGACCTTTCGAACCAACTAACTCCTTTACTTCATTTGAAAAATCCACTTGAAAATGTCGAAGGAGTTTGATAATTAATACGGCATAGGGAAGACGGGTTAACTTTTGAGCATCAATCATGTGTTGTTTTATAAGGGCTATCCAATTTATGTCCTTTTGATGTAACATTGCCCAAATAATAAGCATTTGACTTTCACTTACTCGTGCATTGTTGCTTCCTTTGGGAAGGAGGATTTTCACCAAACAATAGTGAAGAAGACGATGCTCAATGTCCATATGACCCACGGTGCTTGAAGAAAAGGAAAGACTAAGAAAAGTTCTAGCCTCCAAGGGATTATAATTCCATTCAGGAATCGGTGTCCTTCCATTGAAGTTTGTATTGCTAAGTGGAAGTCGACCAACAATGTAAAGGATATGGTCATCAAGAGAGATAGTGACTCCTTTTACTTTGGCTATTAAACGGTTATTGACAATTTGAAGAGTAGAGTAAAAGGCTCTAATAAGTTCAGGATAGATGAAGGGTTCTTGAAGAGTGGTAAATTCAACAAGATTTAACCTTTTAAGATTTTCAAAGAAATCAAACTCATGCTCATTGAATAATTGAAGGTCAAGCCAATGAGGAGGTATAAGAGCTTTTTCAGAGAAATTTTCTAGATACCTTTGAAGCTCCTTTTGAGTACCGAAAAGTCGAGAAAGATTAGAGATTTGAGGGGCAGAGGACTCAACAATGTTAGCTTTCCTTTTTCTTCTTGGATTTGAAGAGGAAGCCATGAAAGAAGAGTGTTTAGAGAGGAGGCAAGAGAATTATAAGACAAGAGTGAAGAATGGGTGAAGAGAGTAAGAAAGTGTGCCAATATTTATAGCAAAACTGTCCGTGTGAATCGATTCTCTCTTATTTGAATCGATTCATTTTGCTATGACCAATGATTTTCCCACTTAATCTTCGTGTGAATCGATTCTCTCCTAGGATGAATCGATTCATGCTCTTTATTTTGCGCAAATTGGACGGTTTCGAGGCATCAAGGAGTATGGAATCTCTTGGACATTTGAGAGAGTCATGTGCATGAGGAATCAGCTTTTGTCATCTAGTATTTAAAGTACTTAGGAACTTGGAATCATGAGAATTGATATTGTCCACAGATTCACATGTGAATCGATTCTTCTTGCTGTACAATGACGCGAATATTTTTACAGTCGTGATTCCGTCAAATTAGTACATTAAAATTAATTAACGTAGTACTAGGGTGTTAACCTAGGTCGTTCTCTCAAGGATCAACACAGAAATTTAGGAAAAATCAAGTCTTAAACTAATTTTAACAATTAAAAATTAAAACTACACAACTAAAAATTTTACAAACATAAGTTCACTAACACACAATTTGGGGGGGGGTTTGATTGATTTTTGTTGTCACAATTAAAATTAAAACAAGGCAAATAAAGGATTTAAAACAATAAATAACAACCGATTGATTTTCTTGGAGTATTGTAAATAAATTTATCCTTGGTTCATTAAAGATAACTTGTATACTCATTAATGTTAATTTCTTAGCTCAATTTGAATTGATCAACTAAGCGTCTTTTTCAATTCATAATTCCTTTACTTTCATTTAAAAATGAATATTTGAATCAAGTATCCTAATTAAGCAAAAGGAGTCAAGATCTTAAAATCTAGGAATTATTGAGCATACATAAGAACATCGCCTATATACATAATCTATTCTCAAATTATGGAATTAAGCAAACCATAATTATTAAAAGTGATTATGAAAATATTCATTAAGCATGCATATTTCCTTAATCCATTCTAATTTGAAATCTTATTTTACTCCATTTGAATAATTAAACCGATTAAGCATACAAATTCAATTAAACAAAATGGAATTAAATAAGTAGAGAATGATTATGAAGAAATAACAACAATAAAAGCATACTATATTAAAATTAATGACCTCAAAATTACATTACAACATTCTCCAAGAAAATCAATCTAAGGGTTTTAGCCCTCCATAATTACAATTACAAACAACAAAACTAACCCGGAAATGAAGAACTTGCTGGAAGAATTCCAACAGAGAAGAAGAGAGGCAGAACGTATGAAGGAGGATAATGAAGAATGAATGGTGTGTTACAAGCCTTCCTCTTGTGCCTATTTATAGGAATCAGAAAGCAAAACTAATGCCATAATTAATTCATAATGGGAGATGCACTCTTGAATTTACAATTCCATGGTGCTCCATTATCAATTTAAGTGCTCCATGATCAGCTTGAGTGCCTTGTCCAACATCTTCAGTGCCTTGCCCACTGTCCAGAAGCTTGAAAACGTGTTTCTGGGCCAATAATACACTCATGAATCGATTCTTCCCTGCAATGAATCGATTCATTGCTTGTGAAACCCGTATGAATCGATTCAATTTGCAAAATTTCACTTCCTGGGTGCTAAAATTTGTATGAATCGATTCAGGAGGGGGATGAATCGATTCATCCCCCTGATTCTCCATAATTTGCATACTTTTTCACCCTTTTTGAGATCTTTTTGCATATACCTTGATTCCTTTGATCCTTAGGCACTTTGATCTTCATTTTGGATTGGAATTCTTGAGTTTCTTTGATCTATTTTCTTTTGGCACAAATTATCAATCAAATATTACATAAAGATCAAATGATAAAAATGTGTTAAAATGCAATATGTTACACACTAAGTGATGGCAAATTATACACATTTAAAATGGAGAATTAAAGATAAATCATGCATCATCAAATACTCCCACACTTATTCTTTTGCACTCCCGGGCAAAATCAAAATAAAAACAAGTATCACAATTTATTTGAAAACATTAAGTTGAAAACAACAACACACAGAACTGGCATGCTTGTCATGAAATCTTAGAAATATACAAAGAAACAAGAGTTTTCAACATGAAAGATACAGAGCATCAAGATATATATAAAAATCATTCAAACACTTAGGCATGTAAAAATTAAATTAAACTAAAAAGAAGATCATAAGTGATAGAACCTCACAAGACATACTCTCAACTCTCAAGTGTTTAAGGTTTGTGTATACTCTCAAAACAATTCCTGAAAAATAAACAGTCTAAAAATTTGGCAAGTTTCTCAATTCTACAATCATCACAAATGAATGTATAGATCAACAGGGCTTTCACAGGGTTGCAATGTGGCCAAGGTTAAAATGGATGAAATATATATATATATATATTCATATATATACCAAAAAGAATAATGAAGCAATTAGTTTTTACTGGCAAACAGTGAGGGTAAAACATTTATTGTATGGTATTTGGCAATTTTTTTTAAATATTATTATATTTTTTTTTAACACTGAGATTGCATAACACTTGGAACAAGAGTTGCAATTCCTTTTTGCACACCCCCACACTTATTTGAATGCCTGTTTTGACTTGATTCCAAAGCTTCAATATACTTCTTAAGGTAGGTATATTTTGGTTTTTCATCCATGGCTTATTTGAGCTGTAACAAGGAAACAGTTAAAAAGGCTCAAAATGGCTAGCAAGAGATAATTTATTCATGGTAGGCTTATCTGGCTTAGTGGCTCAACTGAACAAAATGCCTGTATCATTTCAAATACATTCATATGAGTTTCAAGTATCATCAAGAAACAAGACAAAAATTAAGATGTAAGCTTTCAGGAATTAATCACACATGAAAGGATTAAGATGGTTTAAAGTGATCCATCAAATTTTAAGGCTCAAAAATCTCACAAGGTATAATTCCATCATATATGATCATTTCTCAATTATCATGTCATTCTCAACATACCAAAAATGTTTGAGTTCAAATTATAACATATCATTAATCTCATATCAGACATGAAAGAATTTACTTGTTACTCATGCATATCTTAAAATTCCAATAAAACATGCCTTTTTAAAACAAAAACACACATAAAATCTTTTATTTAAATTTTTTTTAAATACAAAATTTAATCACACAATAACACATAAATGATCCCACCCCCACACTTAAATCATACATTGTCCTCAATGTAAGACAGAGCAAAATAGACAATATAATGAAAAAGTAAAGAGATGGGTAAGAAAAACTCCCTCAAGGGGGATCAAGAAGTGGTTCCCCCAAGGCATGTTCCTCCATTGTAACATCCACAAGTGAAGGATTTTCATGAAATGGCTTCAAACGTTGTCCATTAACCTTGAAGCTTTTGTTGGAGTTTTCACTTTTTATTTCCACAGCTCCATGGGGAAATACATTTGTAACAATGAAAGGTCCTTCCCATTTGGAGCGCAATTTTCCGGCCATCAGTTTTAACCGGGAATTAAACAGTAGCACTTTCTGTCCAGCAGTAAAATCCTTTCTAGCTATTGAGCTATCATGGAATTTCTTTGTTTTTTCCTTATAGAACCTTGAGTTCTCATAAGCTACCAAACGGATCTCATCAAGCTCATTCAGTTGTAATTTTCTTTCCTCACCTGCTTGATCAAGTGCTAAGTTGTAAGCTTTTACAGCCCAATAAGCACGATGCTTAATTTCCACTGGAAGATGACATGCTTTACCAAAAACAATTCTATAGGGAGACATTCCTATAGGTGCCTTAAAAGCTGTTCTATGCGCCCAAAGAGCATCATCCAATTTCCTACTCCAATCCTTTTTGTTAGGCTGTACTATCTTCTCCAGGATTCTTTTGATTTCTCTGTTAGAGACTTCTGCTTGTCCATTGGTTTGGGGGTGATATGGAGTAGAGACTCTATGAACAACCCCATACTTCCTGAGCATAGCTTGCATGGTCCTGTTGCAGAAATGTGTTCCTTGATCACTAATGATTGCTCTCAGGATGCCAAACCTGCAAAGAATTTGAGATCTAACAAAATCCACAATAACTCGAGCATCATTAGTTCTGGTGGCTTTAGCTTCCACCCATTTAGAAACATAATCAACAGCCAATAAAATGTAAGTAAAACCAAAGGATGGAGGAAATGGACCCATAAAATCAATGCCCCAAACATCAAATACTTCACAAAACAACATTGGTTGCTGAGGCATCTGTTGTCTCTATGTGGTAGCATTACTAGCTCTTTGGCATTTCTCACAGGTGTTACAAACTCTCCATGCATCCTTAAAAATTGTGGGCCAATACAAACCTGAATCCAACACTTTTCTTGCTGTTCTTTGTGGACCAAAATGTCCACCAACTGGTGAAGCATGGCAGAATCGAAGAACTGATTCTATTTCATGATCGGGAATGCATCTTCGAATCACCTGATCATTACATAATTTCCACAAATACGGGTCATCCCAAATATAATACTTTGCATCACTTTTTAATTTTAAAATTTGGTTTCTGGATGCATATGGTGGAAAAATAGAAGCAACAAGATAATTTACAATGTTAGCAAACCAAGGTGAATCAAAAGAGTTAGAAATACTCATGAGGTGTTCATCGGGAAAATGGTCCCGAATAGGTGCCGAATCAGGAGCATTCTCAATTCTGCTTAAATGGTCTGCCATAAGGTTTTGTGTTCCACTTCTGTCATGAATTTCCAAGTCAAACTCTTGTAGCAAAAGCATCCAACGAATTAATCTTGGCTTGGACTCACCTTTCTTCAACAAGTACTTCAGAGCTGCATGGTCAGTAAAAACAACTACTCGAGAACCGAGTAGGTAAGATCTAAACTTATCTAATGCAAAAACAATGGCCAAGAGCTCTTTCTCAGTGGTGGTGTAATTTACGTGGGCAGCATCTAAAGTTTTAGATGCATAGTAGATGACCCTAGGTTGCTTGTCAATCTTTTGACCAAGGACGGCTCCCAATGCATAATTAGAGGCATCACACATCAACTCAAATAGAGCTGTCCAAACAGGTGCTTGGATTATTGGGGTAGTGGTCAATGCTTGCTTGAGGCAATTAAAAGCCTCCTTACACTTTTCATCAATTTCAAATGCCATATCCTTTTGAAGCAGACTGGATAGTGGCCTAGCCTTCTTGCTGAAATCCTTTATGAATCTTCTGTAGAATCCTGCATGGCCAAGAAAAGAACGAACCTCTCGAACACAAGAGGGGTAAGGCAAATGTGATATAACTTCTACCTTAGCAGGATCTACCTCAATTCCTTTTTCAGAGATTACATGCCCTAAAACTATTCCTTGTTTTACCATAAAATAACATTTCTCATAGTTCAAAACAAGGTTAGTTTCAATACATCTATTTAAAACTTTATCAAGACTATCAAGGCATGCATTAAATGAAGATCCATAGACAGTAAAATCATCCATAAACACCTCTATGCAATTTTCAATGAAATCATGAAAAATACTTATCATGCATCTTTGAAAAGTTCCGGGAGCATTGCATAGGCCAAATGGCATTCTCCTATAAGCAAATGTGCCAAAAGGACAGGTGAATGTGGTCTTATCTTGATCCTCAGGTGCAATGTGAATCTGAAAATATCCAGAGAATCCATCAAGAAAACAGTAGTGAGACTTACCTGCAAGACGCTCAAGCATTTGGTCAATGAAGGGTAAAGGGAAATGGTCCTTCTTTGTTGCTTAGTTAAGTCTCCTGTAGTCAATACAGACTCTCTAACTATTCTGCACTCTAGTTGGGATCAATTCATCCTTTTCATTTTTCACAACTGTGATCCCTGTTTTCTTAGGAACCACTTGAATTGGACTCACCCATTGGCTATCAGAGATAGGATAAATGATCCCTGCTTGTAGAAGCTTGGTGATCTCCTTCTTAACCACATCAAGGATTACAGGGTTGAGTCTTCTCTGGGGCTGTCTTACTGCTTTAGTATTTTCCTCTAGAAATATTCTATGCATGCACATGGATGGACTAATTCCAGGAATGTCTGCCAATGTCCATCCTATAGCCTTCTTGTGTTTTTTCAATACCTGTAACAATTTTTCTTCTTGATTTTCATCAAGAGAAGTGGAAATTATCACCGGGAGCTGTTCATTATCCCCTAAGTATACATACTTTAGGTTCTCAGGTAGGGGTTTCAATTCTAACTTGGGTGCCTGCAAAACAGATGGAACTAACAAAGTAGATTTTGATTCTGCTGTTTGCATCTCAAAATAGTTAGAATTTTTTTGAAATCCTGCATTCAGCTCCTTATGGTTAACAAGTATATCTAGAGACTCTGAATCAGAAATTATGTATCTATCAATTTCAGCACAAATATCACAACTTCCAGAATCATTGCATGTAAAACATTTATTTAAATCATCCATGTATTCCAAATCAACATTAGAAAAATGTTCAAAAACTAGTTCATCAATAATGTCAATTTGGAAAACAGAATAATTTTCAGATGGATATTTCATGGCATCAAGAATATTAAATTGAACTCTTGTATCACCAAATTCCATAGAGAGAGTTCCAGAATGAACATCTA
The DNA here is from genome assembly GCA_037962975.1 of Clitoria ternatea. Taxonomy (NCBI): domain Eukaryota; kingdom Viridiplantae; phylum Streptophyta; class Magnoliopsida; order Fabales; family Fabaceae; genus Clitoria; species Clitoria ternatea. The sequence continues at coordinate 265,044,907 of CM075671.1, forward strand.
TTTTGGTTCGAGCTGTTTTCAAAAATGGTCTTCCCAAAATGATAGGAACAGGAATTTGAGGCATACCTTCTTCCATATCAAGTACAAAAAAGTCAGCAGGGAAAACAAGCTGTTCTACCTGAACCAAAACATCTTCTATAACTCCAGCAGGGTAAGCAGTGCTCCTATTGGCTAGCTGAATTACTACACCAGTAGGTTGTAAATTTCCAAGAGACAAAGATTTAAAAACAGACATAGGCATAACATTGATTGAAGCTCCTAAATCTAACATACAATTTTCAAATTTGTTATTGCCTATGATACAGGGTATAGAAAATATACCTGGATCCTTGCATTTTTCAGGGATATTTTCCTTACCAAGCAGTGCAGATACATTTCTTCCCATACTTATCCTTTCATTGCCCTTGAGTCTCCTTTTGTGAGTACACAACTCCTTCAGAAATTTGGCATACTTGGGAATTTGCTTGATTGCATCAAGAAGAGGTATGTTCACTTCCACTTTCCTAAAAGTATCCAAAATTTCTTTGTCCACTTCTTCCATCTTCTTGCTTGGAATTGCTTTTGGTGGAAAAGGAAGAGGAATATGAGGTGGAATTTGGGGTGGTTGCATCTCAGATTTGCTTGTGCTTGAAGAGGGCACATTATTATCAACTGTTGTGGGCACATCTATTTGTTTTTCAGGTTCCTTAGGTATGGGTACTTCAAGGTTCTTACCTGATCTTAACTGAATTGCACTCACATTTCTTGGATTTGCAGCTGGTTGAGAGGGTAACTTGTCAGAGTTTTGAGATTGTAACTGGCTTAATGATGAAGCCAATTGCCCAATTTGGTTGCTTAAACTCTGGATGGTAGCATCATTCCTCTATTGATACTCCAAGTTCTGTGTAGCCATTTGTTTCACCAGATCCTCCAAAGAAGGGCCACTTGTGGATGGTTGAGGTGTGGTTCTTTGGAAGGTTGGTGCATTGTTTTGGGGATTTTGTTGTTGGTTGCCCTATCTCAAGTTTGGATGGTTCCTCCAACCTAGATTGTATCTGTTGGTGGAAAGGTCATGGTTTTGTGGTGGTGGAGGTCTATCATGGTAGATGTTACTTGCATAGGCTTGGGGACTATTATTATCCTTTTCTTGTAGAGAAGGACAACAATCAGTGGGGTGCTCTTGTGAAGAGCAGATGCCATATACTTTAGCAGTCATGGATTTTTGATTTACTGCCAATTGTGTGACTAGAGTGGTGAAAGCGTCAAGTTTGCTCTCAAGTTTAATTCCAGATGAACTAGAATTGGAATCAAACATGGGTTTGAAAGAATCATTTCTCACACCAAATTGTTGAGAGTTAGATGCCATCTTTTCAATCATATTTCTTGCTTCAGCAGCAGTCATATCTCCTAAAGCTCCTCCACTTGCCGCATCAATCATGTTGCGATCAACATGGTGTAAACCTTCATAGAAGTATTGAAGAAGAAGTTGTTCAGAAATTTGGTGGTGAGGGCAACTTGCACAAAGTTTCTTAAATCTCTCCCAATATTCATAAAGACTTTCTCCAGAGAGTTGCCTAATGCCAGATATGTCTTTACGGATTGCAGTTGTTCTAGAGGCAGGAAAGAATTTTTCCAAGAACATTTTCTTTAAGTCATTCCAACTTGTGATTGATCTTGGAGCAAGGTAATACAACCAATCCTTAGCAACACCCTCTAAAGAATGAGGAAACGCTTTAAGATAGACATGGTCTTCTTGAACGTTTTGGGGTTTCATTGTGGAACACACAATGTGGAATTCTTTGAGGTGTTTGTGCGGATCTTCACCCGCAAGACCATGAAACTTAGGCAACAAGTGTATAAGTCCGGTCTTAAGAATAAAAGGGACATCCTCATCAGGATATTGAATACACAAACTTTCGTAAGTGAATTCAGGAGCAGCTAGTTCTCTAAGAGTTCTTTCACGAGGTTCAGCCATATCAGAAAAACTAGCAGTACTTTCAACAGATTCAGAAAAAATACTATCACTATCAATATCAACAAAATTATTATTAAATCTAGCTTCTCTAACTAACCTATGAAAAGTTCTTTCAATTTCAGGATCAAATGAATATAAATGCTCAAAAGTTCTTCTAGTCATACATAGCATACAACAAGATATTTGATCATGATGAGCAATAAATTATAAGAATCCTAAATCATGCAAAAGAAATAAAATAAACAAACAAACAAACAAAAGAAAATTTTTTTAAAATTTTTTTTTAATTTTAAAAAAAATTAATTTAAAACAAGTGTTTTTCCTAAAGATCGTTGATCCCCGGCAACGGCGCCAAAATTTGACGCGAATATTTTTACAGTCGTGATTCCGTCAAATTAGTACATTAAAATTAATTAACGTAGTACTAGGGTGTCAACCTAGGTCGTTCTCTCAAGGATCAACACAGAAATTTAGGAAAAATCAAGTCTTAAACTAATTTTAACAATTAAAAATTAAAACTAAACAACTAAAAATTTTACAAACATAAGTTCACTAACACACAATTTGGGGGGGGGGGGGGGTTTGGATTGATTTTTGTTGTCACAATTAAAATTAAAACAAGGCAAATAAAGGATTTAAAACAATAAATAACAAGCGATTGATTTTCTTGGAGTATTGTAAATAAATTTATCCTTGGTTCATTAAAGATAACTTGTATACTCATTAATGTTAATTTCTTAGCTCAATTTGAATTGATCAACTAAGCGTCTTTTTCAATTCACAATTCCTTTACTTTCATTTAAAAATGAATATTTGAATCAAGTATCCTAATTAAGCAAAAGGAGTCAAGATCTTAAAATCTAGGAATTATTGAGCATACATAAGAACATCGCCTATATACATAATCTATTCTCAAATTATGGAATTAAGCAAACCATAATTATTAAAAGTGATTATAAAAATATTCATTAAGCATGCATATTTCCTTAATCCATTCTAATTTGAAATCTTATTTTACTCCATTTGAATAATTAAACCGATTAAGCATACAAATTCAATTAAACAAAATAGAATTAAATAAGTAGATAATGATTATGAAGAAATAACAATAATAAAAGCATACTATATTAAAATTAATGACCTCAAAATTACATTACAACATTCTCCAAGAAAATCAATCTAAGGGTTTTAGCCCTCCATAATTACAATTACAAACAACAAAACTAACCCGGAAATGAAGAACTTGCTGGAAGAATTCCAACAAAGAAGAAGAGAGGCAGAACGTATGAAGGAGGATAATGAAGAATGAATGGTGTGTTACAAGCCTTCCTCTTGTGCCTATTTATAGGAATCAGAAAGCAAAACTAATGCCATAATTAATTCATAATGGGAGATGCACTCTTGAATTTACAATTCCATGGTGCTCCATTATCAATTTAAGTGCTCCATGATCAGCTTGAGTGCCTTGTCCAACATCTTCAGTGCCTTGCCCACTGTCCAGAAGCTTGAAAACGTGTTTCTGGGCCAATAATACACTCATGAATCGATTCTTCCCTGCAATGAATTGATTTATTGCTTGTGAAACCCGTATGAATCGATTCAATTTGCAAAATTTCACTTCCTGGGTGCTAAAATTCATATGAATCGATTCAGGACGGGGATGAATCGATTCATCCCCCTGATTCTCCATAATTTGCATACTTTTTCACCCTTTTTGAGATCTTTTTGCATATACCTTGATTCCTTTGATCCTTAGGCACTTTGATCTTCATTTTGGATTGGAATTCTTGAGTTTCTTTGATCTATTTTCTTTTGGCACAAATTATCAATCAAATATTACATAAAGATCAAATGATAAAAATGTGTTAAAATGCAATATGTTACACACTAAGTGATGGCAAATTATACACATTTAAAATGGAGAATTAAAGATAAATCATGCATCATCATACAACATATATGAATTGATTCTTTTATGCTTGAATCGATTCATTTTGATTAATTTTGCTTCTCCATGAGCATAACAGCGATTCACGTGAATGGGCATCTTTGGCTTTTTGGTTTTGGGCAGAGAGTTTAGATGGGACATGAGTTCATCACATGTTTGCATAGAAGTAAGAAAAGATCACATGATTTGGAATTTTTTTGGGTCAAGCAAGGTTTTGAATTTTCAAAAGAGTGTATTCTTCCAAGGTGAAGATTCTCGAGAAAGTGTTTGAGTCATTTGTCAAGATTTAATTCTTGATAGTTTATATGAAATGTGAATTTTGTAAAGGAGTCAATGATTTTTAAAAAAAAATATGGAGAGTTAAGTGATGTCTAGTAATTAATCACATAAATTGTTCATCAAGTAAGCACACAGGAGATTGAAGATGAGATTGTCATGTATGATACCAATTGGATGGATTTTTGCCAATTTTAAGCTCTTGATATCAATTATAATTAAACATTTAGTACAAAATCATCATTCAACCATACATCATCATGTTGTTCAAAAGATCAATCTCAACGATGCATATATTCAAATTTCTCTTTCACATTCAAGATCATGCATCATCAAACATATATGCTTACTCAAGATAGATGCCAATTTGCTCAAGTATGATGTATCAAGGAAGGTCATGTCATGTATTATAATGCTTTGTCCTTTAATAAGTATTATGACATATCATACATTGTCTCTTAGCGTATGCCTATAATGTTACTAGTTATTTAAAGTCTAGGCAATCATATATAGAGCATACATACTTTATCCTTAAGCATTATCAAAACCAACATATAATTGCATAGAAGATATTTTGCCTAAGTTGGACATCTTTGTAGAAACATAGAGATAAGTCATATAGTCCTAACTTAAAGCAACTTTAAAGTTTTTCATAATCCACTTATCATAACATTTTCTTTGATATGAAGTTTAATGCCATTTGTTATGAAAAGATGCTTGCTTGTTAGGAAAATAACATACCACTTGTTAAAACAAATTATGCATAAATTATCAAAGCATGGATACCACTTGTGCACAATATATGTATGTATCATCAAAGTATAGTTTTCAAGCATATACTCAAGATTATGTCCTCATGATCTCTTCCTTTTACTAATTCAATTGATACCATTGTTAAAGGAATATGTTTGTTATTTAGATACCATTTGCTAACCAACATATTTCTTGTTCAATAAATGATACATCATCAAGAATTCATATGTCATGCATCATCAAGAATTCAAGCATCATTTAAGAGTTTGAATAAGCATCAAGATTTAGTATTTTAACATTTTTATGTATCAATCCTTCCTAACACACATGGATACAAACAACTTTAATCATATCTTAAGTTTTTCTTATGGGATCCAAAATATATTATCCAAGCAATCATTCATCAAACTTAACACTAATCATCATCAATCATGAAAATCAAAATCATAAGGATATACACCATTGATCCTAAGATTTTAATGATTTTAAGGGGTTCTAAATTTATTCATTCATCTATCTCAAAGTTTTATGCCATTCATGCTTAAAATCAAGTATCACATATCAACTCAAAGTTTGATCTTCACACATCAAAATTCATTATGAATAAGTATAGAATTTTTTAGACATTTCTAAAGATTCTTAATAGAAAATCAACCAAGTTCATAGATTGTTCAACATAATTAAGCATATAAAACACATAGCAAGCATGATATTTGATCAACTAGAGTAAGGATCCGATCGTACCTTGTAGTTGTGTAAAGCCTTACGTTCTTATCCTTTTCATCCCTTGTTCTTTTAGGTGAAGATTGTGAATCTTGATTCCTTGGTAATTCGTCAATGAGAAATTGCCGATTGAAGTATCCCTACAAAGTTTAAGGTTTTTATGGTACCCTTTAAAAGTTGGGTCCTTTCTTGTTAGTTTAGGATTTCAAAGTTGTTTTTGGAATCCATACCTTTCTTGTATATTTTTGACGGGATTTCTTTATAAAACAATTAGAAGATATATGACCATAATTTCCACAATAAAAGCAAGTTGCATCCAAAGAATAATTCATAGTAGATTTATAATGGTTCCTATTGTGTTCTATGTGCTTCCTTTTAAAACAATTAATCATAGAGTTTCCTTTTCCTTCATGGTTTGTACATCTTAGAATGGTTTTAGATTATTCCTTGTGTAGTGCAAAAGGGTTCTTGTAATGATCGATTTTCCTTCTATCAAGTGTATGCCTTTGATCTTTAATAGGTGCACTTAGATTCTTTTGACTACTTGTAAGCTTACTAAGTGCTTCTTTTAATTCTTTATTCTCATTTTTAAGAAGCATACATTTATTAATAAGCATATAATCCTTATTTCCATTACAAGTCCTAGGTGATACATTTGAAGCTCCTAATTCATCATTTTGAATTCTAAGGTTTTCTTTTTCAATGTGAACATTATGCAATTCATTTTCAAGCTTCAAAATGGTTTGTTTTGAGCATGCATATTTCTTTGATAACAAGACACATTTTTCATGCAACTCTTCAAAAGCTTCTAGCAATTCATCTTTATCAAATTCATCATCACTATCATCACTAAAAGCATTTAAAGAGCATACCTCATCATCTTGGGAGTGCTTTGTCATTAGGCATGCAATTTCTTCTTCCTTCTCGTTGATCTCTTTCTCTAGACTTCTTTTGAATTCTTTATCTTGACTAGAAAGAGTACTAATTCTTGCATCTTGATCATCATTAGTATTTCCATAAATTGTTTCAAGAGTTTCCCACATTTCTTTAGCATTGTTACAAGTAATAACTCTAGAAACATCATTAGGTTCTAATGCTAATGTGATAAGAATTTTAGCTCTAAGATTAAATTGTACCTTTCTTTCTTCTTCCTTAGTCCATAAGTTCATGGGCTTCATGCATTCTATATTATCAACAATGTACTTAGGAATGAAAGGACCAAATTGAATAGCATTCCATACCTTGAGGTCATAGGCTTGGATAAAGATTTTCAACCTTTCTTTCCAAATAACATAGTCTTTACCATTGAAGATTGGAGGTCTATTTAGTGTACCATTTTCCGAAAATGCATCATAGGATGTAGAGGCCATCTTGATCTCTTGAAGCCGTTAAGCTTGATCTACCAAGAGTCAAGCTCTGATATCACTTGTTAGCCAAGGCCTCGATACTCAAGAGGGGGGTGAATTGAGTATTTCAAATTTTTGCGCGGAATCCCTTTCAAAATGGTTAGTAGTATACAAATGATGCAAGATAAAAGATATGATAATTATGAAGCACATTTCATACTAAAATATCTTGAGTTGAATAGACCATATTCAAGAATTGATTTTAATAAGTAAAGCAAGTTATTAGTTTAGGCAATTCTTGAAACACTTAGCATGCAATAATTAATTTCAATATAAGTATAACTTGAACAACTTCTAACAAATTAATTAAGCATGATAGTTTTACCAATTTGTTTAACACCAATATTTTTCTTCCTCAATAATTAAATCCAACAATGTTTAAGTCAATTGATTCAAGGATTTAATTTAATCTAACTTCAACAATGTTAACCAATATAGTTTGCAACTTGTAGCATGCACTTAGTCCAATTTAATTAGGAATGATATAATGAATCGAGGGAGCAATTTAAGTGCACAAATTAAATGAGTTTAGGAAAGAGAGAATTTGCAAACCGATATAACGAGTTCCACCACCCCGGTGTACGTCTCGTCTTCAAGCAACCCACTTGAAGGATTTCCACTATTGAGAATTTGAGATTACAAGCTTTGAGCAATTGTCTCCTAGTGTCCCACACTCAAGAACCCAATCCTTACAAGCAAAGGGTAACCCACCCAATCTCACAATCTCTCAATACCCAAAGGTTGAACCCCAACCTTTGTGACCACTCAACCTAGAGTGAATACCTTGGTGTTTATGGTGTTTGGTTTACAATCAAATAACTCTCTCACTAGAGTAGATACACAATTTGAAGTTCTCACAAAATAATAACTCTCAAAGAGAGGATATACAAATTTAGCTCACTCGAAATATTTTCTCTCTAACTCTTAAATAAATAATCAAGAGGAATATGCCAATTAATGAACCAGAGAGAGAATTACAATGAAAGGAAAGAAGAAGAACAGAGGAAATGCTTCCCTGTGGTGTGTCTTTCTTCTTCAATTTTCCTCTCTATTTATAGCCTTCAGGGAACCTGATTTTTGCATTTAATAATTCCTTCAGCATGGTATATGACATAGTGGAGCGTGGCTTTGCTAATTTAAATTTGTCATAGTGCGATTTGTGCTTTCCATATGCGATTCCAGGTTGTCCAACGTTCAGCTTCAATTTCAAATAGAATGAATCTATTCATTCTCTAAATGAATCAATTCATTTAGTGTTATCTGTGCAATTTTAGACACTGCCAGGCGTATGAATCGATTCGCTTTGGTTATGAATCGATTCAAGTGATCAAAAAGGCTTCCTGGGCATATTTAAAACCGTGTGAATCGATTCAACTATAGAAAGAATCGATTCAAGTATTCAAAAATCACTTCCTGGAGCATTTCATTCGAATGAATCGATTCATAAGGCTATGCATGGCTGTGTGAATCGATTCAACTACCTGATTCATGCATTTTGGCACTTTGTTTCACCCTTTTTGATATTTGTTCAATCATGGCTCCAATCCTTTGATCTTTAGGCATTTTGTTGATCATTTTTCACTTGTTTAAAACCTCTATAAATGCCTTGAATCATTTCTTTGGAATTCATCAATTTTCCATCATCAAACATAATTATTTCGTCCATAATTATATATGTTTGATCTTGATCCTTCATTTGTTGTGTCATTATCAAAACCTGCATCAACATAAAAATACACCCGATGGTCGGGACCGTTCAAGGTAACAAAGGTTTTTCCCTTTGGAGCTGTCGAACTATGGAGCGAGAAATCTGGTACATTTAGGGTAAATGGACAGAGAGTAAAGCACTACTTGACAGGTCAACCAATACAACAAGCAAGTGACTTGGACTTGTTTGATACTCCTGATGAGTAAATCCAAATGGTGAGAAGTCTGGCTGAAGACTTAAAACTTAGCATTGATAGGGAGGTAACCCTATAAAAAGTTGTTGTTTCATTTTGATTTTGAAAAATATAATAAAATAAAATAAAATAAAAAATAAAAAATAAAAAAATAACTATGTCAAATCCTGGTTTGGGGTTACTCCAGGTAAGTTTTCTTATCCTTTTATCATCCATTTTAACATTGAGGACAATGTCAAATTCTGGTTTGGGGTGGGAGATAAGAAAACTTAACTATTTTGTTTACATTGTGTGATTGTTATATTTTTCATGCATATGTGTTTTTCTTATTTTGTTTGTAATCTTGTAATTTACCATGATTGCATGATAAATTTACTTTAAACACAAGGCTAAAGTATCTAAGGACCCCAAAATTTTGAGTAAAATTTTTAAAATTTGATTGCTTAAATGCCAAATCAATGTCTAAATGAACTTTATGTGATTAAAATTTTCTTTGAAAAGACTTTCCATGGTTAGACTTGAGCCAAAATAGGTTATTTATCAAACAAATTTTCAAAACCCATATCTTCTTGATTGAGTGAATCTCATAGTCATTAATATTCTAGAACTTGTTTTTCAACCGATTCAAAATGGTTTTTGATGATATGTCTTAGGATGATAAAGGCACAATTAGGTCTCATTTTTAAGCCTCAGAATTTTTGCATAATTTGACCCCTAGTTGCCCCTTTTGAGCCTAAAAGTGAAAATTTTTCTATGAAGCCTTTCATTGACTGATATTCTCTTAATGGTGAAAAAGTTGGAAATTTAGTGGAGCAAAGAAATAAAAAAGGACTTAAGAAAAATATGTATGGGAAGCAAAGAAAATCAAGAAAAAAGAAAAAGAAAATCAAAAGGATGATATTGAATGAATTCCAAAAAGTCCATAAAAGTTCAAAAATTTTCTCTGTTAAATTTATGATGGTAATTTGAATCATTCATGACTGTTAAAGCCCTTTTGTATTCCATTTTTTCTTGAAATTTCTACCTTGACAATACAACCCAAGGCCACGTTACAACCTTTGAAAGACCTTTAGACTTTGACATATTTTCTATCTAAACTATGGAGTTTTTGGTTTATTAACAAGCTTATGGTAATATTTTTTGACTATGATGATCTGAGTTATAAATAAACCATGAAACACTTTGAGTGAAAATTGAGAGAAGAGTATCCTCTGTCTTGATAATGAAAATTGATTCACATAAGAAAATTAATATTGGCATTTGAATAAATCTTTTTCTCTATTTTGGATTCCTTAGTTTGCTGAGATTAGTGTTTTCTGTATCTTATCATATGAATATGGAAATTGCTTGAGGACAAGCAATGTTTTAGTTTGGGGTATTTTGATAAGTGTTTTATAACACAATAAATTAGATCTAGTTTGCTTAGGATTTTAATCATTATACACTGTATTTCCTTAATTTTTGTGATTTTCGCTTTCTTTCCACTATATTCTACTTGGGTATTTTATTTTACAGAAATTAGGATAATACAAGGGTCAATAACAAGAGAAAAATAACCATCAAATGATAAAGAAACAAGAAGAACAAGCCCAAGTGGAAAGAATTCTCTTTTTTTATACTGAATTCTGACTCAATGATTAAATCCGAGTAGGATGACTCAAAAATGATCAAATCCGAGTAGGATGACTCAGAATGAAGCGTTGCCGAGTGGAATACTTCCCGATTGGAGGTAAATCCGAGTGGAAGATTCCTTATCAAAGCTATTCCGAGTGAAAAATGACTGACCTTGAAGGAATATTTATCGATTGGAGATAAATCCGAGTGGAAGACTCCCAAGTGAGTTGATTCTGAATGAAAAAGCTCTGAACTTCGGAAGAACAATTATCAGGCAAGGCCTTTTCGAGTAGTGAGTTTCGAAGAAAGTGTCTTATCAAGCAAGGAAAAGAGTCCGACCGGGAATGAGTCTCTTTCTGGCAGACTCTCAAGTTTCAAACTAACCCCGAGTGAGATGTCTCCAAGGAAGGCACTTCCAAGTGGTTCGGGGCCGAGAGATGTATTTTCGAGCAAAACAAAGCTCAGACCTGGAAAGAATTTCTATCAGCCAGATTCTATCAAGTTCCAAATTTCTGAGTGAAAAGCAAGGCCGACTCCTGAGTGAATACAACGGAATGGGTTGATTGATGATTGAAGGCCATTCTTAGTGAGAAGCAAGTCGGACTTCTGAGTGAATGTGTCCGAGTGTATCATTTCAAGGAGTGAAGAAAGGGTCGTTCTCGACTGAATTACTCCCAAGAAAATCCGAGCAAGGTTTCTCTGAGTGGTTCAAATTCCAGAGACATAGCCGAGTGAAACATTTTGGAGGTGTCGATTGAATCATTTGAATGAAAACTTCCCGATCCTGAGTGGGTCACATGTGAAAGAAGAGGGTCTGAACGAGTGCCGAGTGAGTCATTTTTTCAATCGGTTCCGAATGAATGTTTTAATCAATTCCGAATGAATGCTTCAAGCAGTGACATTTCCAGACAAAGCAACACCGAATGAATCTTTTCCGAATGAACAGAGGTCCTGATGAATGCTTCTCGGAAAGCAATTTCCGAGTCAATAATCTGTGAATTCAGGCCTTCACACTGAGTGTCAGAGGTCAGATCAGACCTGTGAGTTCAAGCTTCCACTCGGTCTTTTATGTATAAGAGCACCTGTTCTGCTCGGATTAATTCCCACAGAGGATGTATACTGGCTTAGGCACTAAATCCGAGTCAGAAGGAGAAAGCCAGCTCCATATTTCCACTGATTGCCCATGCTGACTTGGATTTCCACTATCTATGTGGATCCTTGACTTATGAGGGGGCGGCTGACAACAAGACAAAAGAGCTAGCCGCCGATCCCTATAGTTGCTGAGGTCCAGGCTGTATCCAAGTTGAATTGGTGGGGCGGCTGACAAGAAGACGAAAGAAAAAATAATAAAAAAGGTCCCAACTAGCTGCCGTTCCTATGATTATTAACGCCCAAGATCTCTATAAATAGGGAGAAGGTCTGAAGCCACTAAACAGTGTCACTTTTAGGATTTAGTTCTCTTTCATTTTGTACTTTAATTCCTTTTCTTTTCTTTCTCTCTTTCGTTCCATTTCTTTCTCGTTTTCTTTCTCTATTTATTTTCTTTCTCTGTTCTGTTTCTTTCTCTTTTTATTTTCTTTTTCTTTCTTTTATTTTATAAAAGAGTGGTGAGGATTGTAAAAGTGAATGTTCCAATTTGTAATTGGTGGAGGAATATTGCAACAAGGAAATACAGTGGTAAAATTATTTTGAGCTTTTAGAGAAACCCGTAAGTCTTTATTTTTACCATGTCTTGTATGTTTTATTTTTCCATCATATATATGAATTTGAATTATTTCATGAGTACTTAAATTAATTATCTTGGGATGAAAGAGGTGTGATAATATTTTATGATAACATTATTTTAACTTTAAATTAAATAAATTTCTGTTTTCTATTTAGTTAAAAAATGCTCAATGCTCTTAGTAATTCCTAACAAGAACCTAAGTGATAAAACTGTATACTTGCGGGTATATTAGTAAGTTTAAGTAATTAATAGAATCGAGAGATTTATTGTTACTGGAAAGTTTTTGAACTAAGCCTAAGTTTTTGAAATACTTTTTGTGACCTCGGTAAAACCGTGAAAGTAATCAAAATCTTTTGGGGAATAAATAAGGGATTTTCACAAAACAATAATGGGCATTTTCTAAGGATTAAGCAGCGCTTTCCATAGGTTAGGTACATTAATAGGATTCCGAGAGGAACATATTAATTAGCTTAAGGAAAATCCACCTTGGAAAACTTAATTTGATTCTTATTTATGAAAAGTTAAAATTCATTAACATAAAATAGAGTTTTGATCCCCCGAAATCCCAAGATACTCTCAACTCTAATTTTTAAGTGTCAAGTAAATTTTGTTTCTAAATTTATTTTTAATTTGTGTTTTATTTTACAAAAACATTAAAAATCAATTGTGTGGATAATTAAATTTCAATATGCTGGTACTTTAAACACAGTCCCTGTGGAGAACGATAATCTTTTATATTATGCGACATAACCCGTGTGCTTGTGGGCCCTGTCATTCTTAATGCTTCCATTAAGCTTAGAGATAAGTATGGATGATTGTAAATGGTATGGGTAATCGAAAGATTGACGTATAGTTTGAATTACACAAAATCAAACCTAGGGATTCGGGTTACGAAAGTGAACGAAACTCTTTGAGGGATATCTGAGTTTTCATAAAGCTTAAAGGACCTAATTAGTGAATTGAACGTGGTTCTTCAATAATTAGGTACATTAGTGAGGTTTTGAGAGAAAGTCACTGATCAATTTAGGAAAACTCGCTTTAAGAAACATGATTTAATGATCTAGAAATCGAATTGCATTAAATATTGGCACCCACATTTATGTGAACCTTTACCTCCCAAGAAATTAATCTCCATCATTTCCAAGTCAATCCTTTTATTGTTGTTGCTTAGTGTTCTCTGGTTATGTCATTTAGTTCTTTGCGTTACAAATTTCTGAACCAACAAATGATTTGTCTAGATAATCAAATTGTTATAAACCGGTAATTAGGAACAATCTCTGTGGGACGATAATTTTATTACTATGATACCCCGTGCACTTATGGTAGGCTATCAGACATTGTCTGCCAAAGCTTTAGGATGGTTCAAAAGCCTACCAACTAGATCGATTGACTACTGGGACTATATGGCCCATATATTTTTGCAACATTTTATAGTGTCGAGAGATGTGCCTAAGACGTCGTACACCTTAACATAGATCAAACAGAGGCCAAAAGAAAATTTGAGAGATTTCCTGAGGAGGTTTTATAAGGAAGCAGCACTTATTTGGGGTTGACGAAAGAGATACAAATGTACATTACGGTGGAAGCCTTACAACCTCGGTTACCTTTTGCATTATCATTAGCAAAAAGCCTACCCCAAACTTTTTAAGAGTTCAAAAACAAGGCGGCAAAGTATGTTAGAAAAGAAATGCATTTGGCAGCTTCCAAATAAAGGAGTATAAATCAGGAGGAGAGCCAAAGAATGGAGAGAAAAATGGGACCTAAGATGAAAAGACCTGGTAGGGACATACTCCTAAGACCGAAGGAAAGAAGAAATATGAATGCAATACAGTACACTTCATTAGTAGTACGGCCCAATCAAATTCTAAGAAAGGTTGGCATAAAGAGGATGATGGTGTATGGAGTAAGTAAACCTTTACCTATAAAGAGAGGGGGAAACCCAAACAAGTACTGTGAGTTTCATAAGCAGATCGGATATTCCACTGATGAATGTCAGCAGTTGAAGGAAGCTATTGAGATGCTGATCAAAGAAGGAAAATTGAAACATACTTGTTCAAGTAGAGGACGAATCTGGAGCCAAAAAGAGTAGCACCCTGGAGAAGGGAGATTGATCTGATGGAGGAAGAGGCCCAAAGTTCAAAAAAGAGCACGTTAGATAAGGGGAAAGCCTTGGTTGATAATATTGACGACAATGAATCGTGGATGAATCCACCACCTAGTTCAGGAAAATGGATGTCATCAATATGATTGCTGGAGGATTCACTGGGGAGAAGTATCAAACTCAGTAAGAAAAAACTATTTAAGGATGATAATATCGGTGCAGGCAAAAGTGGATAACAGGCCATTCAGAGATGACGTTAAGACTTCGGCCATTATTTTTACTGATGACAATTACGGCCTGACGGTGCCAAGAGGTGATGACGTGGTGGTGATTGAAGTCGTGGTGGCAAACAAAACAATCAGAAGGATGCTGGTGGACCAAGAGAGCTCCTGTGACGTAATCTTCTATGAGTGTTTCAAGAAAATGGGACTGTCAGACTCCGATCTACAGCCTTATACTCAGAAGTAATAGCATTCAATGGAGTAAAGCAGGCTACTAAAGGCTACCTAGATACCAGGATAACTTTTGAAGGAGAACCGGGGTTGAAAATAATACGCACAAGAGTTTTAGTAATTAATGTCAAATCCCCATTCAATGGGATTATTGGGCACCCTTCTCTGAATAATCTGGAAGTAGTTGTATCAACCCTGCATCTGTTAATAAAGTTTATAAACAAGGATAACCAAGTATTCTCTATTCGAGGTGATTAGCAGATGGTAAGGTATTGTTATAACCTTAACATGTTAATGACTAAGGCGGAGGAGTCCATAAAAGGAAGAGACTGGATGATGGTAGGCCAATACCAGAATCTGTAAATTTGATAGATCTTGACCCAAGGGAAAAACTGACCTTAGACCAAGAAAACCCTTAGAGGCCAACACCAGAAGGAGAAGTAAAGAAAGTGGTGTTGGAAGAAGACCCCGTCAAGGGAACAAAGATTAATGACTCCTTAGATCAAGGAATGGAGGGACGGCTGGTCAAGTTGTTAAAAGAGTTTAAGCACTTGTTTGCATGGACCATAGCCGACATACCAGGAATTGACCCGAACTTTTGCCATCATAAGTTGGTAGTTTATCTAGAGTCTAAAGCAGTGGCATAGAAAAATAGGAGACTGGGTCCTGAAAAATAGCAGGCGGTGTGTAAGCAGACTGAAGAATTACTAAAGGCTGGATTCATAAGGGAGGTGCAATACTCTTCCTGGGTCTCAAATGTAGTGATGGTGAAAAAGGCTAATGGTAAATGGCAGATGTGCACAGATTTTATAAATATGAACAAGTGTTGCCCCAAAGACATGTATTCCTTGCCAAGTATTGATCAGATGATGGATGGTTTATCGGGGTACCAATTCTTGTCTTTTATGGTTACGTATTCCGGCTACAATTAAATTTCGATATGGAAAGAAGATAAGGATCAAACGGTGTCTGTAAATGACAAGTGAGTCTTTTACTATACAATGATGCCATTTAGGTTAAAGAATGCAGGGGCTATATACTAGAGAATGATGAACAAGGTCTTTGATGGAATGAGGTCAAAATGGTCAAGGTGTATGTAGATAATATAATAACCAAGACTTCAGTTGGAAGGGACCACATTGAAGATTTGAGAAAGGTATTTCAGAGACTGTAGCTCTATAATATGAGGTTGAATTCCCTAAAGTGCACGTTTACAGTACCAGCAAGAAGGTTCCTAAGATTCATGTTAACACAAAGGGGCATAGAAGCTAATCCTAACAAGTGCAAGGTAGTGAGAGAACTACGAAGTCTAACCAACGTAAGGGAGGTACAGTAGTTAAATGGAAAAGTGGCAGCTTTATCCTGGATTATGCCAAAAATGGTACACCGGTCATTACCCCTTTACAAGGCCTTAAAGAAGAATAAGGAGTTTTAATGGGGGAGAAGAGCAGGAGAAAGCGTTTCAAGAACTGAAAGAGGTTTTAGCTAACCCACCAGTGTTGATGAAGCCTGACCTCGGAGAAAAATTATTCATTTACTTGTTTGTGTCTGATGAAGCAATCGGGGCCGCATTAGTGAAAGAAACAGTCGAGGGCTAGAGACCGGTATATTTTATAGGAAAAGTGCTATAAGGATCGGAAAGCCGATATCAGAAGTTAGAAAAGGTAGTATTGGCATTAGTCTGGATATCCCGACGTTTAAGATAGTACTTTCATACATATCCAATCACAGTTCGGACGGACCTCATACTTAGAATAGTTTTCACAAGCCATACTTGGCAGGAAGAATGATTAAATGGGTAATAGAATTATCAGAGTTTGATATTTCCTATGAACCCCGAAAGACCATAAAAGCTCAAGTCCTAGCAGACTTTGTGACAGAGTTGATTGGAGAAGCCCCAACACTACCACAGGAGCATTGGAAGATCTACGTTGATGGTTCATCGAATGGAAAAGGGTTTGGAGCTGGAGTAGTAATTGAGAGTGAAGATAGGGTGAGTGTGGAGATATCCCTAAGATTTGACTTCAAGACGTCAAACAATCAGGAAAAATATGAGGCATGCTTGGAAGGACTCAAAGCAGCCTTAGATGTGGGGCACACATGACGGTGCTCTGTAGCGATTCATAGTTAGTGATCTCACAGATTAACGGAAATTATCAAGCAAAAGAGCCGTTGTTGCAACAATACCTGGCGAAGGTTAAGGAGTTAGGAGAAAAGTTTACTGATGTGGAGTTTAAACATGTCCTCAGGGAAGAAAATGTCAGAGTCAATGTTCTATCTCGGTTGGCAAGCATAAAAAGACGGGTGTACGGCTACAGTGATACAGAGTATGTTAGCCACTCCAACCATATCAAATGCACTTAAGGTATACGCCATCTAATTCGGAGCATATCTGAAGGATTAATGGGTTATTTCAATTATCTGGTATATGGTGAATGGACAGTTTTTAGAATGCCTAGTCAAAAAGAAGAAATTGAAAAAGGAGATACTGAACTTTGCATTGATAGATGGAAGCTTGTATAGAAGAGGAATGACAGCGCCTTATCTAAGATGCATAAATGAGGCCGAGGTAAATGAAGACCTGTCTGAAGTGCAAGGGGCTGTGGTAACCATTATGGAGGCAGAAGCTTAGCTAAGAAAGTATTAAAGGCAGGTTATTGGTGGCCTACTTTAGCCAAAGGCGCGGTGGAATATGTCAAAAAATGTGACGTATGTCAGAAGAATAGCAACGAGCATCATGTCCCAGCTAAGGAGTTATTCACATCCGCGGTCCCATGGCTCTTCCATCAGTAGAGCATGAATATTTTAGGACCTTTCCCTAAAGCACCAGGCGAAGTTAAATATCTAATTGTCGGGGTGGACTATTTTATAAAATGGATTAAAACGGAAGCAGTGGTGCATATCATCGTGACACGGACGCGGAGATTCTTTTTTGAGAATATCATCACAAGGTTCGGAATACCAGGAAAGGTAATAACGAATAATGCGACGCAGTTCATAGATTCCAAGTTCAAAAGTTTACTTAAAGGACTACAAATTAAGCAAGTATTCTCATCGGTTGAGCACCCCCAGACTAATGGCCAGGCCGAGGTCACGAATAGAGAGATCCTGAAAAGGCTAAAGATGACCTTTGGTGAAGCAAAAAGAGAATGGGCCAACTGGTTATGCCATGTCTTATGGCATATCAGATGACCCCCCATTCATCTATTGGCGAGGCCCCATTCCGGTTAGTGTATGGGGTAGACGCAATAATACCAGTAGAAATGAATTTAATCTCTCTACGGGTTCAATAATTTGGCATGATGAATAATGATCAAAGGTTAAGAAATGAGCTAGATTTACTACCCGAAGTCAGAGAAGTAGCTTTCGTCCGGGATTAAGTTGTTAAAGCCAAAGCTGTATTACGTTACAACGTGAAAGTACAACAGAGAAAATTTAACGTGGGTGACCTTGTCCTAAGGAAAATGTTAGTTGGGAATCAATTTACGCACCAAGGAAAATTAGCACCGACATGGAAAGGGCCATACCAGGTGAACGAGGTCACACCAGGGGAGCATATTTGTTGGAAACTCTAGAGGGTGAGTTTTTCAAAAACCTAGAGCAATTAAGTTTTATTAAACCCTGGAGTGGTCTAAGGACCCCAGAGCGGTTAATTTTTATTAAACCCTGGAGTGGTCTAAAGACCCCAGAGTGGTTGTTTTATTAAACCCCGGAGTGGTCTAAGGACCCTAGAGCGGTTAATTTTTATTAAACCCCGGAGTGGTCTAAGGACCCCAGAGTGGTTAAGTTTTATTAAACCTCAGAGTGGTCTAAGGACCCCAGAGTGGTTAACTTTTATTAAACCCCGAAGTGGTCTAAGGACCCCGGAGTGGTTAAATGTTACTTAGCTATTTAAGTAATTTAAGGAACCTCGGAGCAAGTTAAATACAGGGTGGATAAATAAGCATTCTTATATGAACTTTGAATTTTAAGCGGTGAAAGCAAAAAATCAAGAAGAAACAATGCAAGCAAAACATTGATGTCATTAATAAGGTAATTACAAAATGAAGGGCACTACAGCCAAAGATAATCAAAATTTAAAAAAGGGGCGAGCTCATCCCGTCTACAGAGCGAAAAATCAGAAAAGAGTTAAGGGTCAGAAGGGCCACCATCCTCTTCCTCTCTTCCAGCACCGGTTGTTGGAAATATACACTAAAAGCCTATATAGGATGCATCATTTTTAATAAGTCATATTTTGTTAAATAGTTTAACAACCTTTACTTATCCTTGGAGTAATAGGTTATATGAGAGTTATTCTTAAAATGTCCCTAGTCAAGTATTTACGTGGGGACATGTAAATACATTAAGACTAGTGTGTGAGTGTACTGATGATTTAATCTCACAGATCATGGATATAAATGATATCAAGTCTTCACATGGGCACACATTAAAAGTAATGATGTACTAGACAAACCCACCATGAGAACGTTGCATGGATCGTTACATGAATGTCATAAACGATTTTCAATGTGATAATGGTATATGTAGTCCTTTGACCTAAAGTCACTATGATTCCTACATAAGGAGATTGCTGTTTAAATACAATTAAATGTCTTCTGTAACAAGAGGACTATAAAGGTTGTGGTTAGGCAATGAACAAATTATGTAGAGGGATGTGAGTGATATAGATGGGATTTGTCTCTCCTATGTGACAGGAGCGATATCTATAGGCCACTTGATGGAGTGAGACTAAGGAAATGCATGACCATACTAGAAAGAATAAATATTGGATATTTATTTGGATAAAGTCTACTCCGGTATCAAGTAAAATAAATTGGACCGTATAAGGATGACACGACCATGCCTTGGGCCCAATTAGGATATTGTGACAAAAGGATCTAACATATAAAATAATTATCACTTATAGGTTATGTTGATAATAAATAATATTCGGACATAATGATGCATTGCTAGATGCCGCTAGATGCCGCTCTTATTTTATATTAATAATAAAATAGTTTATTATTAATATGACCGGGTATTTTACCTATAGGGTCACACACATAGAGTAAGCCCATCAGAAAATAGCTTTTTATTTTAGTTGGACTAAAATAAAATTATTGGGCCTAACTCATTTATAAGGAGTAAGGAGCCCACTCTTTAGAGAGCAAATTAGGTCAAACCTAAGCCTATAAATAGAGCATAAGATGCTCATAGGCGGCTAACCAAAAGAGACACAAAATACATAAAAGTTGCAAAAGCTACACGCCGTCAAACTAGCATTTGGAAGGTGTAGCATGTAACATCCCTGTTTTTAGTATGCAGTCTTAACCTTGTAAATTTTGAAGTATGGAAGTTCTGTAAATGATAATAAGTAAATAAAATACCCTGCAGGTAGTCTGTAATATCCCAAAACAATAAATAAATAAAAATTTCATTCTCATGTATAATCATTTTTTTTATCTAGACCATTAATGATATTATCCATTTTATCTCAACTTCTACACAAATTTGGTTAGGAAAACATTTTTGTGAACACCTCTTTTGGTCCGGTCCAAATACCTTCTTTGATACTAACTTCCAGTAGCGCTCTGATTGGGACATTACCGAGTAAAATATTATTGAGCAAGTAATTTCTGAGTGGATCATGTCTGAGATAAGACTGTCCGAGTGTAGAAAGGAATCTGATTGCGAGTGAGATGTTTCCGAGTGAGTCATGACCGAGAGAACTTCCAAGTGAAGGAAGGTTAAGATGTTTCTGAGTGAGTCATGACTGAGAGAACCATTTCTGAGTGAAGGGAGTCCTAGCCTCAGAGACATTTCTAAGTGAAGCATGTCTAAGAGAACCACTTCTGAGTGAAAGGGGCTCTGACTTCAAATGAGCACCTTTCGGGCAAAGACGTTTCCAAGTTCCATACTTCCGGGTGGAGTGTCTCCGAGTGACTCATTTCCGAATGAAACGTTCCTGAGTGAAATGTCTCCGAATGAAACGTCTCCGAGTGAAATGTTTCTGAGTGAAACGCCTCCGAATGAAATGTCTCCGAGTAAAACGTTTCTGAGTCAAACGTCTCCGAGTGACTCGTTTCTGAATGAAGCGTCTCCGAGTGAAACGTTTTCGAGTGAAATGTCTCTGAATAAAACGTCTTCAAATGAAACGTTTTTGAGTCAAATGTCTTCGAGTGACTCGTTCCTGAATGAAACATTTCCGAGTGAAACGTTTCTAAGAGAAGTACTTCCAAACGAAGAAAAGCTTTGATTTCGAATAAGTACTTCTCGGGCCGAGATATTTTCGAGCAGTGAATTCCCGAGTGGGGTATCTCCGAGTTGAGTGTAACTTTCCCAAATGGGGTGTCTCTGAGTGTGACACTTCCATGTGGGATGGCACCGAGTGAGACATTTCCAAGTGGGATAACACCAAGTGAGATTTCTAATTTCCGTGTGGTATGGCACCGATTGAAATATACCGAGTGAGTCATTTTCAGGGGAAGTACTTCTGGACAGAAAGGTTTTGATTTTGAATGAGTATGTTTCTGAGTGAATAGTTCCCGGGGAAGTAAATATACGAGTGGTGGACCCCTTCATTCTATTCGTGTTCGGATATCTTAAAGATTGCCTAGAGCCTGTGCTCGGGTCCATATTCAAGTTGTCGAGAGCTTGTGCTCGGTTCGTTTTCGAGATTGCCTTCGACTCCGAGTGATACTCCCAAGTGGAAAGATTTTCGAGAGAGGATTGAACTTCGACTCTAAATGATCCTTTCGGTTGAAAGATTTTCGAGTGAAGAAAGACTTTGACTTCAAATAAGTACTTTTCGGGCAAAGATATATCCGAGTGGAGAATTCCCGAGTGAATCAATTCTAAACGAAAAGTGGCTAACTTTGAAAGAACACTTTTCAGGCAGATATATATATATATATCCAAGTGAGATATTTCTGAATGAGTCTGGTGAGACATTTCTGAGCGAATTCCCTCCGAGTAAAGCAATTCTGAACGAAAAGAGGTTCTGATGAATACGTCTCAGAAAGAGATATGCCCAAAATATTGAAACAGTGTCAAAATTGATAAGGGACATTATCAATAGAACCTGGCTGGATCAGGGCTGGGATAGTGACGCCATTCCTAACCAGTTTCAAAAAGGTTCGCTCATGCTAGAAAGAGCATCCCCACTTAGCGATCGGTCCACTAGTTCACACAAATCCGAATAGGATATCACGGACGAGCCACATGCAGGGAAACTTGCACATTTTACTCCAATCATGTTGTCTTGTACATATTTTAATATATTTACTTTAATCATACAAGCTCCATTATGTAAGCTGCAGAAATGGACAATAATACAACTCAATTTCTTATCTAAAACCTTCATTATTACCACAATTAACGCACCTAACATCCTACTACAATCCTATTATGAAAAGCTTGTCTCCCACTTGTCATTTGCATCATTAAATCGATACTACATCTTGTTCCCAAGTCTGAATTCTTAGAACAAGCTAAAGTTAGTAAAGTCTCTCTCTCAGTTCCTTTTCTCCATCAAGTCACTCTTGATCTGAAGCTAGGACAATAAGAGAACGTTTTCAACTACTCTAGGATCCTCCATCAAGGTAAGTGTTGGTGTATGCACTATGAGCTATTAATGTATCAATTTTAACTTATCAATAAAATTAGTATTTTCAGTTTTAGACTAATGCTATTTATCCTAGAATAATAGGTCATATGAGAATTATTCCTAAAAAGTCCCTAATTAAGTATTTACATGGGGACATGTAAATACATTAAGATTAGTGTGTGAATGTACTGATGATTTGATCTCACAAATCATGGATATATGATATCAAGTCTTTACACGGGTACACATTAAGAGTAATATTGTACTAGACAGACCCACCATGAGAACGTTGCATGGATCGTTACATGAGTGTCATAAACGGTTCTCAATGTGATAATGGTATATAGTCCTTCGACCTGAAGTCACTACGATTCCTACATAAGGAGTTTATTGTTTTAATACAATCAAACGTTATCTGTAATAAGATGACCATAAAGATTGTGATTAGGTAATAGATAAATTATGCAGAGAGATGTGAGTGATGTAGATGGAATTTGTCTCTCCTATGTGACAGGAGTGATATCTATGGGCCACTTGGTGGAGTGAGACTAATGAAATGCATAGCCATGCTAGGATGAATAAATATTAGATATTTATTCTGTAAAGTCTACTCTGGTATCAAGTAAAATGAATTAGGTCATACAAGGATGACGATGACCATGCCTTGGGCCCAATTAGATATCGTGACAAAAGGAATAAATATATAAAATAATTATCACGTATAGGTCATGTCGATGATAAATAATATTCGGACATAATGATGTATTGCTAGATACCGCTCTTATTTTAAATTAATAATAAAATAGTTTATTATTAATATAACCGAATATTTTACCTATAGGGTCACATACATAGAGTAAGCCCACCAGAGGATAGTTTTATTTTAGTTGGACTGAAAATAAAACTATTTGGGCCTAACTCATTTAGAATGAGTCAGGAGCCCAATGTTTAATGAGAGCTTAAGTCAAGACCTAAGCCTATATATAGAGCATGAGATGCTCATAGGCTGCTGCTCAGAAATCATACCATAAACAAAATTCTGTACTAGCATTCGGAGCTCTGTTTTTCTGGTGGGAGTGCTCGTGTGGACTCCTAAGGGAAAAGCTACAATTGCTTCGATCGAGGAACTCGTTCTACGTCTATAAGAGGTAAACCCTAGCCAAAATTGTTATTTAGCATAATGCCTTGAGACATTTGTGTTTGCAATTCTTTTGGGAATCCTTTGTGTTTCCGCTGCCTGACCCTAATGGGATTCCCTAATAGTAAGGGGGTATATTCTCTGATATCCTAGGGGGACCATGTGTTTGGAAAGACTAAGGTACTATTGGTCCTTACCTTTCCGAGGGCAGGTTTGGGAATTATTGTTAAATTAAGATGCTTTAATTTTTATATATTTGTTTTATATAATTTTTATTACTATGTATATGATTAATTAGCTGTGTTGATTATTACTAACCATGATGATTAAGTGGATATGTTAAGTGTTGAATTATGAAAATATTAAGAACCATGAGTGTCTATGTGGATTCCAGTGAAGAAGTTTTGAAAGACGAGATAAACAAGGAAATAAGGATGAAGGGTCACCATTTATATCACTGTTACTATTATTATGATTATGATTATAATTATAGTTATAATTATGAATATGATTATTATTATTATTATCCTTATTATTATTATTATTATTATTATTATTATTGTTACTAATATTATTATTGTTTTAGTTATGAATAATGAAATAAGGAACATACTACTTACTCTTAAAACGAAACATTATTTTAGCCAAGATATAACCGATATATTTTCTAGAATAAGAATAAATAAAATAATAAAAATAACCTATAACGTCTGAAAAATAGGTGGGACCTAAGAACCTGAGAGCAAATATTACGAGGCTGGAAACACATAGTTACCCAGGGATCAAAGTAATGATAAAAATTAAATAATGCATTTTGCATCATGAAGATATTTTTGAAGGATTAAAATTAGAGCATACACCGGGTACGCTGGAGGACATTCACGTCCGATCTCTGAGGAGAATCTTGGGAGTACAACCGGGATGGAAACCCAATGGCATTAGAGTCGCGCCTGAAGCCAGGTCAGACAATACAATTCTGGTGTACTTTGACTAAATGACAGAATGTAACTATGATCGTGTAGAGCCAAGTCCCAGGATAATATAATGATTAGAACCTGTGAGTTCATTCGTACCTTATAATGATTAAATAGTGATTGGGGGACTTGGTGGGCTCCGATCGCTCTAGTATGGGAACGTTGTGCCCAGGGGCAACTTGAGCAGGACGACTTCCAAAGAATAAGATAACGGTGATGGTGGATTGGTTTATTGGGCCCACATACATCATGAGACTTAAACTTAAGATAAATTATAATAAACCTAACTCATGCATTCCATAACAACATTATTGATTATTATAGTTGTAAATATGTTAACTGTATTAATTATGTTATATTATCTATTGACTGGATATGTCCACACCGGGAACCTTCAGAGTCTGGGGTATATATCAAGAACCAGAGTACGAAGAACAGCAATACGTTGGACTAACTGGGAGCACTCAATAAAAGTAGGATATATGTGGTTGAATATTTAAATAAATAATAAGACAATGGATGACTGTATGTATTTAAGGGTGCCTATGTGCCCCATTCTATTAAGAGTATAATTGCTTATGATTTGTGAATGACTATATGAATTACCTACTATTTGCTTCCACTGATCTGCCATTATTTTACTTAAAAAAATATCACTTTTTCTAAAAACTTTTAACCTCTTAGTTAAATAGGATGATCCTATAGAAGGGTCTGTCTTATTTAACTGAGGGTGTTACATATCATTTCTAGTGGGAGTACTCATGTGGACTCCTAAAGGATGAGACTATAACTGCTTTGATTCGATTTTCTTCAAGAGGTAATCCTAAAATACAATATTTTTTTGTGTTTGTCTTATGCTTTGAAACACGGCGCTTTATAAATCCTATGGGAATCCTTGTATTTTCGCTGCTCATGCACTAGGGATTCCCTAACAGTGGTATCAGAGCCAGGTTGCAAAACCGTGTTTTGGGCAAACATTTGTTTAAAGAACATGTAAAAATAAAATAAAAATTTCTTTTATGAAAAGAATTGTAAAGGTTGAATCCTTTTGCAAAGGTTGCATTTTTAATGAGATAGTATGTAAAGGTTGCATTTTTATGAGATATGTTGTAAAGGTTGCACCTTTTGAAAGCTAATATCAATTTATTTTTATCTTATGTATATTGATTATTTTTCTCAACATTTTAATTAAAGAACATGTTTTTGGGATGTGCTTGTTATTCAAGTGGCCTCAATACTCAAGAGGGGGGTGAATTGAGTTTTTAAAACTTTACTTGGAATGCCTTTGAACTTGATTCCTTTATCGCAAGTTTAAAGATTATGCAGGTGAAATCAGGTTTAATGCAAGAAATGATGCAAAACAAGAGATGTATATGGCTAAGACAATTTGTCAAACACTTGGTGTGCAATATTCAAAATTAACTAATTCAAGCAAGCTTAAGTATGTAAATCATAATCAACCAACACAAATTAATTAAGTGCAGTATATTAATGTAAAAGTGTAAGGGAGAAAAGCTTACAAACCAATTTAACGAGTTCCACCAACCCCGGTGTACATCTCGCCTTCAAGCAACCCACTTGAAGGATTTCCACTATTAAAGTTTGGAGATTACAAGCTATGAGCAATTGCAGCTTCCTAGTGTCCCACACTCAAGAACTCAATCCTCACTAGCACAAGGGTAACCCATCCAATCTCTCAAACTCTCAATACCCAAAGGTTGAATCCCAACCTTTCTGACCACTCAACCTAGAGTGAATAAGCCTTTGTGTTTGGTAGTGTTTACAAGATATGAACTCTCTAAATAGAGTAGATGTACAATTGAATGCTTACTCAAGTTTCTAGCTCTCAATAAGAGAGGATTTATAAATTAAAGCTCAACTTTTAGAAAATGCAAAGATATAAAGCTCACTAAGCACAAGGAATGTATGAATAATTGATTGCCTCTTGTCTTCACACTTTGTGCTTTAGTGCTTTATTATATAAACATGTTGTATGTTGCAATGGTGATTATTTTATATGTGTTCTAATTATAAGGCATGTTTTATGTTTATTTAATTAAATTGAAATCAAGGGTTGTATGCAATGCACGTCTATATGCTTTCTCTTTTCTAATATGAATTGTTCATGTGAGATTGTGTTTAGAAAGTTTAAGAGTTAAACCCTAGCCATAATGAAAACTAGGATTCAAAAGTTAAAACCTAGCCGTAATGGTATTTTATTTATTTGTAAATGTTACAAATGAAATATTTGATTTTAATATTATATTTTAAATTCGATTTGTAAAAGTTGCAAATCAAATGTTAATTGTTTGTTAAATTTAAAGTTTGTAAAAGTTACAAATTTAAATAATTTATTCTTATTAATTTTAATAAGATTTGCATCGTTTGTGATCTTTTTAAAATTAATGTGATTTGTAAGCGTTACAAATTTAAATAATTTATTCCTATTAATTTTATTAGGATTTGCATCATATATGATCTTTTTAAAATTAATGTGATTTATAGAGTTACAAATTGATTCATATTTATTAAATTTAATATGATTTGTAATTGTTACAAATAGAAGATAAGATCTTTATTAAATTTAATAATTTTAAAATCAAATATTTAATCCTTAATAAATTTGATAGGATTTGTAAAAGTTATAAATTAAAGATAAGATCTTTATCAAATTTAATAGGATTCAAAATAAAATATCTTGAACTCTAGAGATAAGGTCTAAAATTTAAACATTGATCGTTCCTAAAAAATAAGATGATTGTTGAGACTCTAGAGATAAAGTTTAAAAGTTAAACCTTGACTATTCTTATTTTAGGATAATTGTAAGGGTCAAAAGATAAGGTTTAAAAATTAAACCTTAGCCGTTTTAAAATTTCAAATTGTTTGAAATCATAACTGAATATTTTGAACTGTTAATGGTCAGTGGGATGTTCTGGCTAGGAAAGACTTGGTACTTAAGCGGTCACTCCGGACCAACCTCTCTTTCCTGGGAACTAACCTAATTACAGTACTAAATTTTTGGGTTGGAACACCCCTTGACCCTGTCTGTTGAACGGTCAACAGAGCCGCCAAACTTCTTTGCGTACTTTTGCTTTTATGACCCCGCGTGTTTAATTATGTGTTTTAATATTTATTTTATTTTAAATACAATTGATTACTCTATTAATTGATTAATTAACACGTCCAGTGATGAATGGTTATGGTCTTAGATTTTTTTGTTTAATTTTAAATACATCCTGCGTGTTGTGCCTTTCTCTATTCTTAAATTTCTTCTCTCAACCCTTCACTTGTATGTAAAATGAGTTTTCTTTATTACATTGTAATCTTGGAAAAGCCAACAAGGTGGAGACCTAGAAGAAACCTAGGGTGGTGATACTTAGTGGATATGACCTTGAAAGGAACAAAGGAGTGGTGACTCCAGGAGGATGGTGGTTTCAAGAAGTAGGACTTCACGAAGTCAAGACACCATAGTTCCTTTAGGTTTATTTTATTTTATTTTCTAGGAAGACTATAACTATCTCATAATTTTGATTGCATGTTTGGAGATTTTATTTTACGTTAAAGTGTTTAATGAAAGTCAGTAATGAACAATAAGAAAATTGAAATTCTTCAACCCCGATAATCATACCTTCCAATAAGTAATAACGTCTAACTTGATATAGATAAAGTGCAGGTCACGTCATAGTTGGGTGCCTTTATTTATGTTTAGAAGGACATGATTGGATAATTGGATTATCCAAGTATAACTTATTAAGTTTTATTCAAATAGACATTTTTTAATTGGATTGGAAAAGCCTAAAGGTATGAACAGTCCAAAACGTGTTCTAATAAACAACAGTCATCAATGCTAGTTTCAATAAAGTGTAGGTTCTGCCAAAGCAGGATGCTTTTATTGATAGTAGTAAAGGATGATGGATAATTGGATTATCTAACCATTTGGTATTGGACTTATCTTGGTAACTTTAATCATCTTGAAGAACCTAGAAGCGTTAATATTAAGTTTAAATGCCTTCTAATAAGTAACACTCGTCGAGACTAATGTTAATAAATAGTTGGCCTACCAAAGCAGGGTGCTATCATTTATATTAGTAAGGAGCGATGGGATAATTGTAATATCCAAATTGTTTTTATTAGGCCTAAACTTAACTAAGTTTTTCAATTGAATTGAAAATAACTTAGAGGCATAAGAATTGAGCTTAAATTCATAAGATGAATAAGCGTAAAGAGTTACGCACTTAATCATCCAAGAGTTGCATGAGATACAATTGGAAATGTGTTTCTGATCTGTCCTGAACCGGGGTCCATAGATCCGGTATCGGGCCAGTCATAAAAAGTAAGAGAATTGTGTGTTTGAAGACCGGTTCTGAAAGTATCCGGTATGTGTATCCAGAGTCCCAATGTGAAGAGAGCGGTCTTGACGTCCTGGAGATCCTTTACACCGACCTCACACGTTGATGTAGGCGAAAGGTGGTGTCACCTGAGAAGATGTTCCGACACTCAAGTCAGTAAATGTATTCTAAGTATGGAATGTAAGTGATCACTTTATGGGATCCAGATAAATATCAAGGGAGAATGAAGAACTGGAACCAGGAAAAGAACCAGGAACCCAACCCCTCTTCAGTAAACTAAAAAGAGTTCTTATATCTGATTGGCTCGATATTCGAGGACTTGTTAGTGGGGAACCACTAACCTCCATTATGCAAGTAAATTATTATTTAATACGTACTCACCAACATGATCGAGGCAAGTGGCTATTTTATATTGAGCGTAGAGATAATGGGGCTAGTCTTAGGGAGCAAGTTGATCATTCCCAAGAGCAGATTATGGGTTGTAGTATGGGAAATGGAATCATTATCTTTGTCCCTATAGCAATGCCCATTGTCTTCTGTCTAGTGACACGTATGTTATTCGTTGTGCATGGTGTTATCTTGGACAACCGGTATAGGGAGAACGCCTGATACGGATTTATAGTCCGGATATATACCGATGACACCGGTAACACATTGAAGAATGGTCAAAGACGTTATGATGTATCTTGTAGAATGGATACCGGTATCAAGTCCGGATCATATGTCCCCTAGCTTGTATGAGGAACTATTAAGTTGCTCATATGAGCTATACAACCTGCGAGAGGTCTAGATACCGGTATGCTCATGCAGAGAATGTTTATTACCATGTGTATTGTTCAACATTGCTATGTCATGAGGAGCTGTTCTATGGATGAAGGCTCCGTTGTCATAGTTTCACTATAACGGATCCGGACAAAGGTTCGTTATGTGAGAATCCCGAAAGTTTTTTGGAACTTGGGACTTTTTAAATTCGAGTAACGGCTATAAGGCATAAAACGCTTCTCATGATTAGGCATTAAATACCTTGAAGCACGTGGGCAAGCCATTATGACATTGAAGACGTGTGCCTTAGTAACCGCCGTGTGGGGTTTAATGGCCTTTAAACTTTTAAATCCTTTGGGCCCAATAGAAAGGCCTCTTCATGAATCGACGTTGTTTTGGTGCCCATGAGTGTGAAATGACTAGGTCGTTTGGATCGTGAATCGTTGCGTTTAATCACGGACGACACATCCCCAGGGGCTGGTAACCGAACCCCTTCATCTCTTATAAAAGAAACACTTAGTAAATTCTGGGAATCACTTGCTTCTGATTTCTTAGCAAAACTCTACAAAAATCTCACAGAGACGCCTGGTGCTTGCTCTACGAGGCTTTTTCTGCCTTCATTTTCCTTGCTACCTTAGGTAACAATCTTCTTTTATCTGTTAGTTTCGTCTTCCATTTCTCTACTTTTCCTTGAAAGAACGTGCCTTAGAAAGGGGAGATTAGCTTCTCACAATCGTAACCACTGTGGGGGAAGAATCCCTGTGGTTCTTCCTAGGGTTGAGTCACGTCTCTCAGAAAGGGGATCTTACTCACGACGGAGAGTGATTCTTCCCTCCTCAGAGTCATCCTCTGATTATAGTCGCTCTTCCGATAGTGAGGTAAGTAATGATTGTTACCCTTCTGACGATGTGACTTTTTATCGTAGAGCAAAGATTTTTGCCCACGCAATTCGAACAATGACTGGAGATGGAACTTCTGGAGAACAAGTAGTTCTGAGGACAGCGGAGGGCTTGTGTAACGTTGTTGCACACTAGCTGAACTAGGAGGAACTTCAGGCCAAGTGGCCTTTCTGTTGGGTGGTTGATGAGTTTAAAAATTTAGTTTCTCATCACGCAAAAGATGACGGAGTTCAGATTCAACTGAGGTTTATGGTTCATGCAGAAAAGAAGCTGAAAAGGTGGTTTAAGGTGTTTGCACCATTGCCTACAGAACGGATTTGCCATGTCGTCCCAAATGAACGTTTTATGTATATGCATGACTTCATATTTCATCACCTCGGAGTTTATTTCCCCTTAACAGAGTTTCAAATGGGTGTGTTAAGGTTTTTAGATTACGCACCCTATCAACTTCATCCTAATCGTTGGGGGCTTGTCCGGGCTCTGGAAGTATTGGGTGACTACTTCAACTTCACTCCCACCATGGCGATGCTATTTTATTACACCCAGGTAGTTCGGAGGGCCAATAAGAAGGGCGATGTAAGTTTAATCACACTTCGAACTCTGTGTTCCTTCGTGAATTTTGAATCTTACACCAATTCGGCCAAAGTTGATAAACAGTCTTTCAAATCCTTCTACACCCGAATATCGATTAAAGAAAACAAGCCTGTTTTTTGGAAGAATGTAGAGGGTTTTAATAAATTTCCTCTCAGCTAGACTCATGAACATTTTCTTCTGACCTCCCAAGTGTACTACACTGATCAATCCAAGCTATCCATTGCTTTGGCAACAATATTATTTGCTCTTGAAGCCTACACCACAAGCTTCAAAGCATTCTCTTATAGACGCCTTTTAAGTAGTTCAAGTGCTGTCCGGGATGAATACTTGCGTAATTCTCGTGTTATTTCCCTTTTCCTCCTTCGTTAATTGCATTGAGTATTTCTTTGTTGCTAACGCATTTTATTTATACATGTAGGTGAAATAGAGCAGAAATCTCCCGACATGCATAAGCTGAAATCCCTGAAGGCTGGAGGAAAATCTGTGGCTAGCGAGAATGATATTCAGCCAAAGAGGAATTCTTGAAATTCCGTTCGGAGTCTATCATTTTGACTTCGGATGCAGAAGGGGAAATTCCTTTGGTCAAGGGAGATTTAGCTGGTGTTGATATGACTACGGATCAACCCAAAATAAAATAAAGGAGGAGGAAGATCAAGAACGACCCTTCAAGAATCATCACTTCTTCCTCTCCCCCATCAAAGAAACACAAACCTTCAACAAGTCCAGAAAGGACAAGGGCCTCCAAAGGTAAAGCTGTAGAGACGTCGGATACAGCTAAAGTTTCTTCCAGACATCACAAGGGTATTCTTTTTGGGGTTTTTGGATCAGGTCTGATCTTCTCCCCTACTATTTTATTCCTCACTCCATTCCTCTCATACCAGGGGCCAACTCCAGCAATCCTTCCTCAGCCGCTCTATAAACTTCAACCCACACTTGAACCTAGAGAGATCAAGAAAGCATGTGAGGCTGGAAAATGGCAACTAGCAGAGCTCACAGGGCTGCTCGATTCGCTCAGCCTGTTGGCTGATGATATTGCTGAGGTGGATAAGCTGAGTGATAAAGTGGAGCAACTCAACCTCTCTGCAGAAAAAGATAAGGCCGCTTTAAAATTAGCTGAGGATTACCTCACCAAGTCTAAAGAGTATGGAGATCTCATGAGCAAAGAGAATCTCAAGCTCACGGCTAAAGACTTGGAGGGCCAGCTGGAAGAGAAGGAGAAGATGGTCGATAAGCTGAAAGAAGAACTCTGTAGCAGTCAGGCTAAACAAGCTGAACTTAAAGATAAAAGCAAAGCTGCTATGGAAGATTATTTTAAGCAAACAGAGGAGTTGTCCCAAAAGGAGAAGAAGTTCCTCCTTGAGATTGAGGGACTGAAGGCTGGGAGCACGGAATCCCAAGGAACGGAGGAAGAAATTCTGAGGTTGCGAGAAGAATTGGCTGTAGCCAAAGCTGAGGTGAAGGAAGCCATTAATATATGCAGCCAAGTTGCTGAAGAATCCTTTGGCCTAGCCATACGCCAAGTTTCCTATCATAACCCCACTGTGACACTTAACCTCTATGGTATAAATCCGTTCTATGAATTTTACGGAGGGAAGCTAGTCGCAGTGGTTGAAGATCGTCATGAAGATCCTCCGGAGTCCTTGTATGGCTTTCCCCCTCTTCCCGAGGGTCAAAGCATGGGATCGGATTCCACTGTTCCCACGTCGGAGGGCGTCTCATCTGAAGAAGGTGCAAAGGCACCTGAAGAGAAAGCTCCAGAAGAAATCCCTAAAGAAGGGACACAAGACTTCGGAGAAGGAGAGGGACAGAAAGGGTCCCAAGAGCAGATTCCCCTTTCGTAGTCTTGTTGTTTTGCCTATGTAAAGCTGTGTTCCGAGATCAGCTCTAGTTTTTAATTAATTTTGAACAATACATATGTAATTCTGCTTTTTATGAATGAATAGATTTCCTTTCGGGCGTTGTCTTCAATATTTAATAAAGAGTAATATAACTTAGATATATATATCGTTACAATATTCAATAATCCGTTCAGTGTGATTAATCTTGAGGTCAGATTGAAATAATTGCCTCAGAAATTTAATCAAATCATTTAAGATAGATAAATTTTAGAACGGAGAAGTATATACATGAATACTGTCCCCAAGCATAAGTGTATTAAGGGATTAGTACCTGTTAGAGGACATTACCCTTAATTCTTTTTGGGGAGAGAAAGAGTCAATCCGTTATTCACAGTAGTGGTGTCACGGGACGGATGACTAGCAATAATTCGTATTGATCTCATTGGAGGAAAAACATCATCCATTGTGAGAATATCATTCCGAGCTTAGGGAACTGCAAAGATACTCCAACCAGGTGTCTGTACAAGGATTTATATCATCAATTCACAAAGTAGTTGATTGAGATTATCCGTTCTAGAAGAAGTATTCCTTCGTAAGAGGAATGATAATTTAGTCTTGGCAAGACAACGTATCAACTGTAAAGACGATAGTTAGGTCTTCCATCATAAAGATGAAGATGGGAATTGTTCGCACCAGGAGTTACATCATCGAATCACAGAATATGTGATTGAGATCGTCCATCCTGGGGGAATATATCTCAATCGTAAGAGTACGGATTGAGTCTTCAAAGACTTCCATCATAAGGATGATGATGGGAATTGTCCATACCAGGAGTTACATCATCAAATCACAGAATACGTGATTGAGATCATCTGTCCTGGGGGAATATATCTCAATCACAAGAGTACAGATTGAGTCTTCAACCTGTAGAAAAAGGTTTTTATTACCTGGGGTTCAG
Organism: Clitoria ternatea; assembly: GCA_037962975.1. Lineage (NCBI taxonomy): Eukaryota > Viridiplantae > Streptophyta > Magnoliopsida > Fabales > Fabaceae > Clitoria > Clitoria ternatea. Next base: position 265,078,858 of record CM075671.1, read on the forward strand.
CGTGGCCTTATAGAAGAACCAACTTACTGCGCCCAGGCCTTCGCCGGTGTTGGATTTTACCCATTCACCATTCTTCATTGGTGTTGGATTTTACCCATTCACCGTTCTTCATCGATGTTTGATTTTACCCATTCATCGTTCTTCATCAGTGTTGGATTTTACCCATTCACCGTATTTCTTTATCGGTGTTGGATTTTACCCATTCACCATTCTTCATCAGTGTTGGATTTTACCCATTCACCGTTCTTCATCGGTGTTGGATTTTACCCATTCACCATTCTTCATTGGTGTTGGATTTTACCTATTCACTGTATTTCTTCATCGGTGTTGGATTTTACCCATTCATCGTTCTTCATCGGTGTTGGATTTTACCCATTCACCGTACATGAGGTTCAGTTTTAATCTTACCCCTCAGGCCTTCAAGCGGCAGTTCGGTTTTATCCTATTAGCCGTACTTGGGGTTCAACGTGTCCTTAGAAAGGGACCAGCTTACTGCGCCCAAGCCTTCAAAATATGGTTCACCCTTTTGTACCTTCAAAGAGGTTCATCGCTAACAACGAACACGTTGTTAGGATCATTCATCCTGAAAGTATCTTGTCACAACAGTGTTGTGCATCGAATAGAATCATAAAGACAATAGGTAAACATAAAGAATATTTCATTAATTATAGATTACAAAAGAGAGAGAGAAAGCTAAGTTAGGGTCATGCCTCGTTAGACCTTCTTGGTGAAACCCAAGCAAGAAGAATGAGTACACATCGTCTTACGAACTAGCTACAATAATGAAGGGCGTTTTTGGCCTTGATAGGCTAATCCCTAATCAATAACCTCTCGATGGCCCTGGAGCTGTTGTTGGGACATAACATTTTGCTACGTAGGCTCACCAACCATTACTCCCTTCTATTTTTCAGAAGTAGTAAATCTTCTGATCGGAGTGGAACTATCATCATCACCGTACTCGCAATCCCTTCCCCTTTTCTCAATTTGGTCTGATTCATTAAAAGACCTTTCTTTGAAAAGGTACTGTTTGAGCTTGCCTTCTTGGATCAGGGTATCGATAGTGTTCTTTAGGGCCTGGCATTTATCTGTTGAGTGACCCTTTTGCTCATGGAATTCGCAGAATTTCCGAGGGTCACCATGTTTGTGAAGTTGGGGCGGCTTCCTGACCCCATATACGCTAAGCGTTGGTCATCCGATCTCTCTCAAAATCTATAACCGCTTAGTATTTAACAGGGTATAATTACTAAATGCATTTACCCGTTCTTCCTGACTCAGAGGTATAGGACTATCGAAGACGCTATTACAGAGTGGTCTCTCCTTGCGTTCCGATCTAGGCCCATCCTTATCTCTCCGCTGTTGTTGATGTGGCGTTGGGGATTTCCCTTTCACCGCTATTGCTTCCAAGTGCCTTTCAATGCTCACATACTTGGATGCTTTCCTCCTAAATTCTTCAAAACTCGCTGGAGGACTTTTCACCAACGACAGGGCAAAAGTAGAGTTCGGTTGCAAAGCCTCTATCATGATATGCAACTGTAATACCTCTGCCAAGTTTGGAACAACAGCTACTTCCTTGTAAAACCTCTTCAAGAAGTCCTTGAGAGTTTCACGCTCCCCTTGCCTAATCTGGGCCAAAGTATAAGATGTCCTGGGAATATCTCTAGAAATGACAAAGTGGTCCACGAGCGCTATTGCCACTTCTTCCCAAGAATCAATGGAACCTGATGGTAGTCCTTTAAACCAACCAAGGGTATCATCGACTAGAGTCCGAGGGAACATCCTGCACATGACATCTTCATCTGCCCCCAGGTACATGGCTTCAAATACATAAGCATCAAGATGCTTAGTAGGATCAGTTTCACCACTGTATTTTCCAATGGAGAGTGGTTGAGTAGTCTGCAGGTGCTTAAGGATATGTATGCTTATAAGCTTCCTTGAAAAAGGAACTGTGAGCTTATAAGGTACTGGGGATACTGTCATCATCCCTCTCTTCCCTTTAGCAACTCTCTCATTAGAATCATGGGTCTGATCTTTCCCTTCAAACGTGGGGATGTTTTAATACTGGGGGGTTGTGGACTTTTCTCCCTTGGTTGTATGATGTGTCCCCTTGGTCTGAGACGCAGCGCTCTCCTCCATGCTCTTTCTTTCACGCTTCAATTCCATCAGTTCTTCTATCAACTTTTATATCATCTTATCTCTTGGATCTGGTGTAGATATCTATACCATTCTTCTTGAACTTTCCAGAGGTGACTCAAAAACTAAGCGCCTATTCACTGGTTGTTCTTGGGCAGTGATGTCTTCCACGTACCCATCCAGTTGGTTTCTCCCATTTCCTTCCATGATACAAGACAAGGCTTCAATAGCGAGAGGTGGGAATAACTTTAGCGTGTCCCACTGGGCGTGCCAATGATCTGTCCTGAACTGGGATCCATAGATCTGGTATCGGGCCAGTCATAAAAAGTAAGAGAATTATGTGTTTAAAGACCGGTTCTGTAAGTATCCGGTATGTGTATCCGGAGTCCCAATATGAAGAGATCGGTCTTGACGTCCTAGAGATCCTTCACACTGACCTCACGCGTTGATGTGGGCGAAAGGTGGTGTCACATGGGAAGATGCTCCGACGCTCAAGTCAGTAAATGTATTCCAAGTATGGAATGTAAGTGACCACTCTATGGGATCTAGATAAATATCAAAGGAGAATGAAGAACTGGAACCAGGAAAAGAACCAGGAACCAGGAACCCAACCCCTCTTTAATAAACTGAAGAGAGTTATTATACCTGATTGGCTCGATATTTGAGGACTTGTTAGTGGGGAACCACCAACCTCCATTATGCAAGTAAATTATTATTTAATGGGCACTCACCAATATGATCGAGGCAAGTGGCTATTTTATATTAAGTGTAGAGATAACGGGGCTAGTCTTAGGGAGCAAGTTGATCATTCCCAGGAGCAGATTATGGCTTGTAGTGTGGGAAATGGAATCATTATCTTTGTCCCTATAACAATGCCTATTGTCTTCTATCTGGTGACACGTATGTTATCCGGTGTGCATGGTGTTATCCTGGACAACCGGTATAGGGAGAACGCCTGATATGGATTTACAGTCCGAATATATACCGATGACATCGGTAACACGTTGAAGAACGATCAAAGACGTTGTGATGTATCTTGTAGAATGGATACCGATATCGAGTCCGGATCAGTTTCCTACCTAAATAACCAAGGGTTGGGTGATCAACCAAAGCTGACTCAACAGTAGGCCAAATATGGATCTTGGCCCACTAGAAAAATCTTCCAATGGGATTTTTTATGATTCAGTGAGGGTATTTATTTAAAATCAAAATAGTGAGAGACAACAGATTTATTTAATGACCAAAATTTAAATATGTTTTGAATAAAAGTGATAGATTTGCATGTAATTTATTTTAGAATAACCATGACAAACCAAATATTATTTTATTGCAATCTATCCTTTAGAAGGACACTTTATCTGGAAAAATGCCTAGATAGGTACTGAGACTTGAGAATTATCTTCAATAAAGAGGAAGCGGCAATGTGTCATGTTTGGCTTATATATCATCTATGGTTAGGTCTTGAATACCCGATGGAGTCTGCATAAACTCTGAGCTATAAAAGGCAACATGAATATATGGGAGATATACGATATGATCGTATACAGACTCTATTAAGGCCGAGTTGGTCTGGAAGTCTAAAAGGTGATCAAGAAAGGAAATTGTTTCCAGTTTTTGCCAGATAAGACATTGAAATATAATAGATGAAGTGTTTAACTTGGTATGAATTTATAGACTAGAAAGGATTTTAGGGAGTAAAGATGAATGAGATATGTTATAAATATACTACATGATGTGTAAGGCATGTTGGAATGAAATGAATTGGGGTAGAATAGATTATGGCATAGCAAGTTGCACGAAATCCCCACAATTGGTCGTTTTCTTCATAACTCGCTCAAGCGAGTGAGAATCTCGCTCGAGCGAGATTGTTATGAAATTAAGTTTTGGCCACTGGCCTGATTTTGCCTGAGCGGGTGTCTATTTCGCCCAAGCGAGGTTGTCATGGAATCAGAGGTTAGCCTCTGGACTATTTTTGCTCAGGCGGAAGGGCGGTCGCTCAAGTGAGGGGGAAGGGGAATTTGATACTGGACGATTTTTGCCCAGGCGAGAGATGGCTCGCCCAAGCGAAAATCGGCCAGAGAGTTACCAATGTTGCTGGAGCAATCTTGCTTGAGCGAGACTTGTCTCGCTCAAGCGAGATTGGTACCTGATGCATACCTCCTCCCTTCGCTCAAGCGTCTCGCTGGCTCGCTTAATGATTTCTTTCATTTCTCGCTCAAGCGAGATGGGGCTCGCTTAAGCGAGAGGAGCCCCTGATGCATAAAAACTTCATTCGCTCAGCCTTTCTCAGCGTCGCCCAAGCATGCCCACGTTGGCTCGCTCAAGCGAATTGATTCTCGCTTGAGCGAGTGGCACCCTGATACTCTATTTAATTTATTTCACACAGAATTTTATTTCAAGTGCTTAAAACCTCATTTTTCCTTATCAATTGAGCATCTGGATTTAACATTAAATCTTAAGCGTCTTGAATTCCATCCCTCATTAATAATTAATTCTTTCGCTGTCTATGATTGGAAAATTATTCAGAAATTATCTTTTAAATTTTACCCTCTTATATCTTCATATATGGGAGTGGTTTATCTTAGATTCGGGGGATGGTGTTAAATACGACACCACTCTAATTACTTGACTAATTAATAAATTTTGAAAACGCGAAAAATTTTCCCCGTATTTCCGGGGGCGTCTCAGCATTCACTTGTACATCTACTCTATTTAGAGAGTTCATATCTTGTAAACATTACCAAACACAAAAGCTTTTCACTCTAGGTTGAGTGTTCACAAAGGTTAGGGTTCAACCTTTAGGTATTGAGAGTTTGAGAGATTGGGTGGGTTGCCCTTATGCTAGTGAGGATTGAGTTCTTGAGTGTGGGACACTAGGAAGCTGCAATTGCTCATAGCTTGTAATCTCTAAACTTCAATAGTGGAAATCCTTCAAGTGGGTTGCTTGAAGGCGAGACGTACACTGGGGTTGGTGGAACTCGTTAAATTGGTTTGCAAGCTGTTCTCCCTTACTCTTTTACATTCATATTCTGCATCTAATTGATTTGTGTTGATTGATTGTGATTTGCTTACTTGATCTTGCTTATATTAGTTAACTTTGAACATTGCACACCAAGTGTTTGATAAATTGCCTTAGCATATTTACTTCCTGTTTTGCATTGTCTCTTGCATTAAACTTGACTTCACTTGCATAATCTTTAAACTTGTGATAAAAGAATCAAGTTCAAAGGCAAGCAAAGTTTTAAAAACTCAATTCACCCCTCTCTTGAGTATTGAGGCCACTTGAATAACACTCTTGACCCTGATTCTTGAACAGAACATTAATTATGAATCCTACGATCTTTGATAACCTTCCAGAGCTTCGTTCAAAGCCCTAACAACACTGAAACACAATTCTTTTAATATTTTATCAACACCCACACTTCAAAACATCACCATGAAGCTTTACCTACAAAAATCAAAGAAAGTTTGAAACCCCCATAGAAAACCCATTTTCGGTTTTGAGAATGAAGCCATGAATGGAGAAATTGAAACCACCTATCTGTTTATCTCGCTTTTATGGTTCAAAATATGTCCTCAATTGTAAAAATTGGCTAAGATTTGCACTTCCTTTAAAGCTCCAAGGTCATAATAATGGAGGGAATAAATGAGAGCAAGAAGACGCATAAAGGGAAGAGAGAAAAGAAAGAAAACTTATTTTAATGCATAAGGGCAGAAATGTCTTTTACCATTTCTTTTTCCTTTTTCCTTTTATTTTCTTAACCTTCAATTTCTTAACAATTTAATTTAATCAAAGTTACATAATTTAATTTAATTTAATATCAATATATAATTTCTCCATTTATATTAATTTATTTAATTTAAATCTCAAAATTTCCTTTTTAATTTCTATATCATAAATAAAATTAAATTTATGAGATTGACACGTGGCAATTTTAAAATTAGTGACATTTAATATAACTGTCTTTTAGAATATGTATATAGAATCAAAAATTATTTTTATAGAAAATACATGTAGAACACTAATTAATTTTGACATAACCAATTAGATAGGATTATAAATATAGTAACTATATAATTTTAAAATTTTCATACAAAATTTTAAATGCTTATTTTTAAAAATAGTGAAATCATCAAATTTGACACAAAACCAATTAGATAGGATAACAAATATAGTAACTATATAATTTTAGATTGTAATTAATCATCTTGATTGTGTAACATCTTAGTAAATTAATTTAAAAATCTATAATTGGCGGAAAAATTATTAATAATTGTCCTCAAATTAATTTTAGATTTTTAGAAATCATTATTAATGAATATAAATGTAATTTAAGATAATTAGATATTATGAAATTAAATAAATTTATTTGAATGGAGGATTATTAAAATTTATATAAAGTTTAAAAAAGTAATGGTAAATTTAGAAGTTACGAAAGATTAAAAGTAAAAGTTAAATTTGAGTTTTTAAAGAAAATGAAAAGGAAAATGAGGAATTACCATAATACTTTTATGCCTATAAGATAAAAGTCACTTCTTTTCTTCTTCCTCATGTAAATCTCGCGTAAAACTTGCTCTCTTTCTTCTCCTTCATTGTCGTGCATTAGAGCTCCAAATTAAAGGGCGATTTAGCGTCGAAACTTCAAATTGATCATATTTTTGAAATCCCAGCAATGAGGTGAGTCTATTAGTACCATCAATTTCAAGTTTCCTTCATCCCTTCCACTTTTTCTCTCTAGTTGTGACACTAATTGCATGTATGGGGCTTGATTTTACTTTTCAAAGGTTGTGTAAAGCTTGAAATAAGGTTTCTAGAATGATGGGTATTTCAAAATATGCCTTTCCCTTCTTTTTCCTCCATGACCGAATCTTATACAAGCTTGAGGGGTTTCCAATTTTCATTTTTACGGTAATTCGAAGCTTAGTTATGGTTTTAGGTACAATGGGTATTGATCCGGTCTTGATACCGGTATCTGATCTACAAGACATATTTCAACGTCTTTATCAATTCGCCAACGTGCAACCGGTGTCATCGGTGTACATCCGGACTCTAATTCCATATCAGGCGCTCTCCCTATACCGGTTGTCCAGGATAACACCATGATAGCGGATAACACACACGTCACTATGCAGAAGACAAAAGGCATCGCTATAGGGACCGATCAATAATTCCCTGCACTACGAGCCAAAATCTGCTCACGGGAATGATCAACTTGTCCCCTAATTCTAGCCTATACTCTCTACGCTCAATATAAAATAGCCACTTGACCTAATCATGCTGGCAAGTGCACAATAAAATAATAATTTACAGTGTTATTGGAGGTTAGTGGTTCCCCACTAATGAATCCTCGAATATCGAGCCAATCAGGTATATGAATTCTCTTTATCAATGAAGGGAGGGATCTTCGACTATTCTATCAAGTTACAATTACTCTCTGAATACATTCCTGACTTGGAACATTATCACTGACTTGAGCGTCGGAGAATCTTCGCAGGTGACACCACCTTTCGCCCACATCAACGCGTAAAGGACCGGTGTGAAGGACCTCCAGGACGTCCAATCCACTCTCTTCTCATACAGTGATATCGGATATACAAACTAGATACTCATATAACCGGTCTTCAGAGACGTAATCTCCCTACTATTTGTGATTAACCCGACACCGGAACTCTTGACCCCGGTTCAGGACAGATCATTGGCACGCCCAGTGGGACTCGATAAAGTTATTCCCATATCCTATGAAAGAACAAGTGATCATCAATGGAAGGCGAAGCACATGATTTCGTGGAGAATCAACCTGAAGGCAGGACCAACCCCAACGCCTTCAGGAAGCTTAACTTCGATTCTCATGGAGGCAGTTCAAAGAAGGCAGTACCAGTGTCTAGCCCCGATCCTTGTGATGAGTTGATCAGTCAACTCCAGAAAGAACTCACAGAATTGCGAAGAGAGAGAAGGCAGAGTGAGGATAAGGAGTCATCTCGCATAAGAGACACTCCCCATACAACCGATGGAGAAAAATCCACAACCCTCCAATACTCAAACATCCCCACGTTTGAGGGAAGAGAACAGACCCACGATTCTGATGATGGAGCTACTCGAGGGAAGAGGGAGCTAATTACAGCACCCCCGGTAACCTATAAACTCAAAGTTCCTTTTTCAAGGAGACTTATGAGTATCCACATCCCTAAACATCTGTAAACCACTCAGCCTTTTTCCATTGGAAAGTATAATGGCGAAACTGATCCTACTAAGCATCTTGATGCTTACGTATTTGAAGCCATGTACTTGGGGGCTGATGAAGACGTTATGTGTCGGATGTTCCCGCAAACATTGTCAGAAGAGGCCCTCGGCTGGTTCAAAGGTTTACCTTCTGGATCCATAGATTCCTGAGCTGAAATGGCAGTTATTTTTGAAACTCACTTTGTCATCTCTAAAGACGTTCCCAGGACATCTCATACTTTGGCCCAAATTAAGCAGGGTGAAAATGAAACCTTAAAAGATTTCCTAAAGAGGTTCTACAAGGAAGTATCCCTGGTTCCCAACCTCACCGAATCCATTAAGCTGCATATCATTATCGAGGCATTGCAGCCAGGATCAACCTTTGCTCTCTCGCTAGTAAAAAGCCCGCCAACAACATTTGAGGAGTTCAGGAAAAAAGCGTCAAAGTATGTGAGTATAGAGATGCACCTAGAGGCTATGGCTGCGAAGAAAAAGCCACCAACACCACCTTCACAGCCGCGGAGAGATAAGGAGAAAATAAGGTCAGAACGTATGGAGAGGCCATTCAACAACCCCAAAGTTAATAACTCTTCTCCTCGACCTCGAGAAAGGCGTGTTAATTCCTTTAGCCATTATACACCTCTGACAGCCAAGCCATCTTAGATCTTGAGAGAGGTAGGATGGCCAGCATTCAGCATCTATGGCATTAGGAGACCAGCCCCTGTGAAGAGACTAGGGAATCCCTGTAAGTACTGTGATTTTCATGAACAAACAGGTCATTCCACTGATGAATACCAAGCTCTAAAAAACGTAGTCGAAACGTTAATTAGAGAAGGCAAACTAAAGCAGTACCTGTTCAAAGAAAAATCCTTTGACAGGGTAGATCGGAATAAGAAAAGAGAAAAAGATCCAGACGATGGGGATGCCAATAGCCATAATCCGGTTAGAAAGTTCTCTGCTGTGGAGAAACAGAAGGGTGCAATGACTGATGATATAGCACACAGAGATGACATGCCTGAGCAACAGCGTCAAGGCTGGCGTGAAGTCATTGATATGATCGCTGGAGGGTTCGCTGGGGGAGGAGCTTCAATTACAGCCCGTAAGAATCATCATAGAATGATTCTGTCTGTACAAGGAAAAGTTAAAGACAATCGTCCTTACAGAGGAGGGGTTGAAGCTCCAATAATTTCATTCTCTGATGAGGATTTTGGTCCTACCATTCCTGGTGGAGACGATGTCGTAATCATCGTTGCAGTGATAGCCAACAAGGACGTCCGAAGAATCCTTGTTGACCAGGGAAGTTCCTGTGATGTTATTTTTTATAATTGCTTTAAAAGAATGGGTTTTAATGACTTAGACTTACAGCCTTACACACACGAACTAACAGCTTTCAATGGTGTAAAGCAACTAACAAAAGGGTATCTTGACACCCTTATCTCTTTTGAAGGTGAGCCAGGGGCTAGAACGGTTAAATCCAGAGTGTTGGTGATTGATGTTGAGTCACCATTTAACGAAATCATAGGCCGCCCCACCCTGAATACTATGGAGGCAGTCGTGTCAACTCCACACATCCTTATCAAGTTTATCGATAAGGATAATGCTATTTCGTCCATCCGAGGTGACCAAGAGATGGACAAGTACTGCTACAACCTGAGCCTAAATATGACAAAGTTGGAAGCCTCCAATAAAAAGAGAAAACTCAACGATTCTGGAATAGATACTGGTTCTGTGAGCCTTGTCGACCTGGACCCTAGGGCGGATTTGAGCATTGATCCATCCAACCCATCAAAGCCCACACCGGATGGAAGTTTCAGGGACATCGTATTGGGAAATTCTCCAGAAAAGGTCACCCATATTAATGACAAGCTAGATACAGAAATGGAGCAGCGACTATTGATGCTCCTACAGGAGTTCAAAGACCTCTTTGCATGGACTGCAGCCGATATGCCTGGCATAGATCCTGCTTTCTGCTGTCATAAATTATCCGTCTACCCAGAGACGAGACCGGTTGTCCAAAAGAAAAGAAGATTGGGACCAGAGAAACAAAAAGCAGCTTGTCAACAAACTGAGGAATTACTGAAGGCCAGATTTATCAAGGAAATCCGTTATTCCTCTTGGCTTTCAAATGTAGTGATAGTCTGAAAAGCCAATGGCAAGTGGAGAATGTGCATTGACTATGTGGACCTCAACCGTTGCTGTCCAAAGGATCCTTATCCTCTTCCTAACATAGATCGGATGGTAGATAATTCCTCTGGTTATCAGTACCTGAGCTTCATGGATGCATACTCAGCTTACAATCAAATTCCGATGTGCGAGGAGGATCAGGAAAAGACAGCTTTCATAAATGATCATGGCGTCTTTTGCTACACCGTTATGCCCTTCGGCCTGAAGAACGCTGGGGCCACATACCAGCGCATGATCAATAAGGTGTTTGAGGGTATGCACACCAAACTTGTTGAGGTGTACATCGACGATATCATAGCCAAGACACCGGTTGGAGGTGATCATATTGAAGACCTACGCCAAGTGTTTATCCGCTTAAGAGAATTTAACATGAGGCTAAACCCATTGAAATGTACTTTCGCTGTCCCAGCTGGAAAATTTTTGGGTTTTATGTTAACTCAACGCGGTATCGAGGCCAATCCAGGGAAGTGCCAAACGACTCTCGACATGCAGAGTCCAAAGAATCTAAGAGAAGTCCAATCCCTGAATGGCAAAGTAGCAGCCTTGGCACGGTTCATGCCAAAGATGGCTCACAGGTCGCTTCCTCTGTATAAAGTGCTGAAAAAGTCCAAGAAATTCGAGTAGGGACAGGAACAAGAACAAGCATTCCAAGATCTTAAGGAGGTGTTGTCCAAACCTCCTATTCTTACGAAGCCTGACCCCGAGGACACGCTCATCCTGTACTTGGCTATTTTAGATGAAGCTTTGGGCGTTGCCTTGGTAAAAGAAACTCCTGATGGACAGAGGTCGGTCTACTTCACCAGTAAAAAGTGACAAGGTGCTGAGATCTGGTATCAGAAGATTGAAAAGGCCGCCCTCGCTGTTGTTTGGGCCTCTCGACGGTTACGTCCGTATTTTCATGCACATCTGATCTTGGTAAGAACGGATCTACCACTCCGCTCTGTGTTGATCAAGCCTGACCTCGCTGGTAGGATGATCAAATGGTCCATTGAACTCTCAGAGTTTGATATATCCTATGAACCTCGAGGCGCTATTAAGGCTCAGGTCCTGGCCAATTTTATTGTGGAAATGACAAGGTTAGATCCAGATACACCTCGTGTCCATTGGACCATCTATGTCGATGGATCATCGAATCAAAAGGGTTCTGGAGCAGGTTAGTTCTTGAAAGTGACGATGAAGTACACTTGGAGATCTCCCTTCATTTTAATTTTAAAACTTCCAACAACCAAGCTGAATACGAAGCTTGTTTGGCCAAACTACGAGCTGCGATTGACATCGGAGCCACTGAGGTGACACTATGCAGTGATTCACAACTCATGATGAGGAGATTATCAAGCTCGTGAGCCTCAACTCCAATTATACTTAAACTGTGTCAAGGAGTTGAGAGAGAAATTCTCAAAAATGGAATTTAAACATGTTCCACGTGAAGAGAATACAAGAGCGGATATACTCTCCAGATTGGCAAGTACCAAAAGGCCAGGCAGCACCATAATGTTGTTCCAGAGCACACTGACGTCGCCCAGCATTCCTCTGTTCCCTTCTCTAAATGCCATAATGACCAATTCCCTTTATAGTGACATATGGATGGCCCCTTACATCCATTATTTGGCCGATGGGCAGTTGCCTACTGACGAGAAAGAAAAGAAGAGAATAAGGAGAGAACTGCCATACTTCACTTTGATAGATGGTAACCTCTACAGAAGGGCACTCTCAGTACCTTACTTAATCTGTCTAAGAGAGAATGAAGTACATGAAGTAATGGAAGAAGTGCATGAAGGACAATGTGGACACCACGCCGGAGGAAGAAGTCTGATGAGAAAAATCCTCAGAGTGGGATATTGGTGGCCCACAATGAAGCAGGACTCCATTGACTTTGTTAAGAAATACGATGCCTGCCAAAAATTTTCTAATCTTCACCACACACCGGCAGAAGAACTCTTCACATTTGTTGTTCCATGGCCATTCTACTAATGGGGATTGGATATTTTGGGCCCTTTCCCAACTGCTCCTGGGGGCATCAAATATCTCATTGTATGGGTCGATTATTTCACTAAGTGGATTGAAGCAGAGCTGGTAGTGCATATTACTTAAGCCCGAACTCGTCGTTTTATGTATGAAAATATTATAACACGATTCGGAGTCCCAGCGCGGATTGTCACAGACAATGGCACCCAATTCACAGACAAAAAGTTTACAGATTTACTCGAAGGGTTAGGAATAACCCAGATATTTTCCTCCGTCGAACATCCCCAAACTAACGGCCAAGCTGAAGTGGCCAACAAGGAGGTGCTGAAAGGACTGAAGAAACGTGTTGGTGAGGCCAAGGGCGGATGGACAGACCAGTTATGTCACGTCCTTTGGGCATATCGCACAACGCCTCATTCTTCCACCAATGAATCCCCATATCGCCTGACCTATGGGGTGGAGGCAATGATACCTGTGGAACTGCAAATTGCTTCTACTAGGGTCAAGTACTTCTCTGAAGAAAGCAATAACGTTAACTTGGCATCAGAAATAGATGTCATATAAGAACTCAGAGAAGAAGCATTCATTAGAGATCAGACCATCAAAGCCAAAGTTGCCCTTCGATACAACAAACGAGTCCAATCGAGGACTTTCAACGTCGAAGATTTGGTTTTGAGGAAAGCAAGTACGGGAAACAAATTCGCTCATCAAGGCAAACTAGCCCCACACTGGGAAGGCCCATACAGGGTATCCGAGATTGCTGGCAAAGGCTCTTACCGCCTTGAAAACCTTGATGGCACTCCAATCCGAAACAAGTGGAATACCCAGAACTTGCACATTTATTATAGCTAGCTACTGGAGCAACATGCACTCTTTTCTCCTCACTTGAGATTGTTCAACGGAGAAATCATTATATCATAATCCCAGCTACGCTTTTATTGTAATTCTTATTTTTGCTCATAAGAATCTCATACATCAACTTAACTCTTTCGAGTTTTTCTTATGCTGTGATTTTCAGTCTATCCGGTGTGCACAAACATATTCAGGACGGATGATCTCAACTACCCATTCTGTAGTTGACGATGTAACTCCTCGAATGTGTGCAAATAAAGGAAGACCTGGGCGCAGTAGGATCAGACCTTTATATAAGGCTGTACCGAACCCCATTCGAAGGCCCAGATTGTAAGATTAAACCGAACTCTGGGTACGGTTAGTAAGTTTGGCTGAACACCGTTGAAGGCTTGGATTGTAGGATTAAACCGAACCCCAAGTATAGTTAGTAGGTATGGCCGAACACCGGAGAAGGCTTGGGAATAGTAAGCTGGTTCTTCTTCAAGACCACGCTGAACTCCGAGTAACAGGCGCAGTAGGTTCAGGACTAGCCCTGATCTGAACCCCGTGTCGAAGACTCAGATTGTAGGATTGAACCGAACTCCGAGTACGACTAGTAGGTTTGGCTGAACGTCGATGAAGAACGGTGAATGGATAAAACCTAAACACCGACTGAAGAATGGTTAGTAGGATCAAAACCGAACCCCAATGAAAGGCTTGGACTGTAGGATCGAACCAAACTCCATATGCAACAAGTAAGTTACACCGAACTTTAAATTTCCCAGAAGCACTTCTCCTGGAAATTCTTCAATCGGTAATACTTTCTCTTTAAATTCCTTATTTGGAAATATTTTAGGCTAAATACACCTTTTGGTCCTCTATCTCTTAAGTTATTTCTAGATTGGTCCCCTATCATTTTTTAATTCAAAATGGTCCTCTAACTTTTTAAAAAGGTATCAGTTTGGTCCTTTTTTGATTCAAAATGGTCCCCTAACTTTTTTAAAAAGGACCAAATTGACACATTTTTAGAAAGTTAAGGGACTATTTTGAAATAAAAAAATAATAAAGGACCAATCTGAAAATAACTTAAGAGATAAGGGACCAAAAGGTGTATTTAGCCTATATTTTAACTTTAAAGTTTGGGTCATGAATTCTCCAGTCAGCAATATTTTATCAAAGTCCGACTCAGGAATCCTTATTATCTCTTCGAAGTTACAATCAGGAATAATTCACTCGGGTATGTTTCTATCTGAGGCGTGTTCACCCGAAGCATTTCATTCGGAAATTCTCTATTCGGTACCGCACCATGCAGGAGTCGGAGATATTTCACTCGGTGATATCCTATTTACTCGGGCTTTTCCTATTCAGAAATTCTCCATTCCGTGCCATGCCACGAGGGAATCAGAGATATTTTACTCGGTCATATCCCGCTCAGAAATACTTCACTCATTGAAATCCGACTCACGAAGAATCAATCATCACTTACTCTCATTAACTTTGCTCGGAAACACTTCAAATTTAGTATCCGACTCATGAATTCTTTAGGTCGAAAATTTTTCACTTCGGAGTTCCACTCAACAATTATTCACTCGGAACATTTCCATCCGAAACATATTTATGCAAACTCAGAACCTTTCTCTGACCAAAGGTATTTCCAATAAATAGCCCACTCGGAGATTTTTCGCTCGATGCTATACCACGAACAGTCGAAAATGTCTCACTCGGTGCAATCCCAGTTAGTAGTGTTGCACTCAGAAATACTCCATTTGGGAGAATTTGCACTCAGAAAACTCGAGCCCGAATGAAAACTCGGATTGTAAGGCTAAAACTGAACTCCGAGCGTAGTAAGTACAATTAAACCGGGTGCAGCTGAAGAATCACTTAGAACCTTCCACCCAGGAAAGTTCAATCAGAACTCTTTACTCAGAAAGAGTTATTTCGAAAGCTTCCACTCGGAGCTCTCACCCAGAAGAGTTTCCGCTCAGAAATCTCACTCAGGAGAACTCCCACTCGGAGTTCTCAATCGGAATAACTTCAACTCAGAAGTATCACTCGAAATTATCCTTGACGAAAAATGAGACTCAGTTAAAACGTACATGCTTTTACTGAGCAACTCGAGGGGTAACGGAATTTCCCGGGTGGCATGGCCAGAACCAGCCTCACTCGGAGTCTCTCATTCAGAGTCAGTTGTTCACTCGGAACTGATCACCCAATAATGCTTGGGGACAGTATCCAATGACTAATGAGTATTCCAAAGGATGAACACTTAGTAAAACATCCTCACGACTACTTCCCCTCAAGGCTAACACTGCAAGCCATTCTCATGATAACAATTATTTTCCTCACGACGGCATTCCCCATTACTTATACCAGGTTTGTGTATGCCAAATATGTGATTTAAGTAAACGATTTCATCATACTAAAATATCCATACTTGACAAAAGATATTCTATCTTTTCTATCAAACCAAGCCTTTAGTCATTAAAGTACCCATACGTGAGGAAAATAATTGTATGTTGTTATCCGTCCTTCGTCCTACATGTCTAAATCCAGATTGGAGATTATGTATTAATACCCGTTCTTCATTCTACACATTTAAATCCGGAATGGTTCATTATACGTACAGTGATTCTATTGAAATTATTTTCAACTGACAAACGTATAAAGCAAGTTGTCTTTTTATTGATCAGATCTTGAATTACATAAGAATTGATTAACTGATCCGGAGTTGATCCTGGAACACAGCAGATTTGAATCAATAATGACTAAAGACAAGGAAGGCAATATTTCTATTGGCTTGTCTCTTCGCCCTTTCCTTTGCCTTTATCTCCAGGCTTGCCTCCCCCATCACCAGCAGCTTTACCTACATCAGCACTTGTTCCTTCACTTCTAGGCTGCTTGGTGATGGGAGATAGGAGAGAAGGTCCCATTGACTGGCCTTTGGGAAGAGGAGCCAGCATATACTTGGTGTTTGACGGTTCCTCCTGACGATCGTCAACCAAAGCTACGAGTTTCCCTCCTTGAAACTCATAGAACAGATTAATACCATTCAAATTGAGTTCCACTTTGGGATTCTGGTATTGAATTTGACGTACAGCTAACTCGAAAGATTCCTCGACTGCTTGGACACAAATAGCCACAGCCTCTTCTACTCGGGTATTTGCAGCAGTCAAATCCGCTTGCAGAACTTTGACCTTGTCATTCAAACTCGCCAACTTTAATAACAACTCCTTCTCCTTACGAGCCCAGTCTTCAACTCCTTGGGAGTAAACGACCTTGGCTTCTTTCAATTCCTCTCCTAACTTGGCCGAATGCTCCTTCTCTGTACAGAGGCTGGTATGGAGGTCGAAATTGATTTTCTTCTGATCAAGCATTTGAGCCTCCAACTCTTTAACAAGATATTTCAGCCTGGAGATTTCTTCATCTTTCTGGTACCCTTCTTCCTTGGAAGCCTCCAACTGACTTTCCAAGCGAAGAATGTTCGCTCTGTCTTTAGCTGCGGCAACGTTCAGATCGTTAACCTTGCCTGTTAACTGGCCAAGTTTTTCATTATCTTCTGACAGCCTGTGAACCGATCTTAGAAGACTGGACAGTTTAGCTAGTTGCCATTGTCCAGCGTCACAAGCTCGAGTTACTTCTCCAGGCTCTAAAGTCTTCAGCTTATACGGAGAATCGGGGATACATTCAGGAACTGGACCCTCATACACTAAGTATGGGGCAAGATTAGAGTTGCCTGGAGGGGGACAGGAAACCTTGGGC
Organism: Clitoria ternatea; assembly: GCA_037962975.1. NCBI lineage: Eukaryota > Viridiplantae > Streptophyta > Magnoliopsida > Fabales > Fabaceae > Clitoria > Clitoria ternatea. The sequence goes on from CM075671.1 coordinate 265,095,947, forward strand.
GCAAAGTAGGAACTTATTGGTCTGGCGCCAAGGGTAATCACATTGCTAGGGGCAGTCGTTATCGTCCCTTCTACTCCCTTTCCTTTAGAGGCCCCAAGATCAACTGCCCCTTCGAAAGTCTTTTGTTTTTTGGGGGAAGGCTGAGCTTCTGTTTTCTTTGAGAGGTTATTTTTTGCTTTCTTCCTCCTCTCTCCGGCCTTTTTCCCTCAACATTAGAGGTCAGTATATCAGATCCGCCCTCCAATAAAGGAATATCGTCACCAGCGGATGAAGTGAGTACGATGGTCTCAACGGTAGCCTTCTTGGAATTCCGCTTTGCCTGAATATTGTTTTCAGCTGCAACAGATTTCCCTCCAGCTTTGAGGCCCTTCAACTTCTCCATCTCTGGTGATTCAGCTTCAATCTCAACTACATAATCAGATAAAAAGACCATCAGTAACAGAAGATATCAAGACATAAAAAGAAGGAAAAGAAAAAATCACAGAAAAATTATGCAAATATTCCTCGTGGGTGGTCTTTGACCCTAGCAAATGCCTGCAAGGGAAAAACTTGTGCGAGGTAGTGTATGATTGAAGAGCAGAGAGAACGGAGACCGATGTTGATGTTAACTCGTCCTCGTCGGTGTAATAAGCCTAGGACGTCAACAAAAAGTGTTCATGAGTCCAGCCCACGGGAAATTCTTGAATCCCATCTTTATTCAGCCAAAAAATTGGATCATCAGGCTTCACACGAATCCTGGTGAAATAAGATTTGAATGAACGCCCATCTACTTTGGCAGAGTCAGTGTATGACTCGAAGTTGATGACTTTAGAGTTAGTCCGGAGGGTTATCAAACTTATTCCTCCCTTCTCCTTATCCGCACGACGGACCACTTGCGTAAAATAAAAAAGCATGGCCACCGTGGGTGTGAAATTGAAGTGCTCCCCAAGCACTTCAAGAGAACGGATTAACCCTCATCCATTGGGGTGAAGCTGAGAGGGGGCGCAGTCCAAAAATCTCAACACCCCCATCTGAAATTTTGTGAAGGGAAGGCGTACACCTAAATTCAAGAATACGAAGTCATACATGAATATTGACCTCTCATCCGGTGTATGACAAACCTGTTCTGAGAGAAAAGGAGCCAACACCATAAAACACTCCTTGAATTTCTCTTTTTTGAAAACCGTGAAGCGAGGGTCCAACCTTGCTCCGTCCTCCCGAGCATGGATAGACGGTGTTGAGAGAAATTCACCCGTAACCCAACAATAAGGACGCTCTTTTTGGAGCTTAACCCAATCAATCCGGTGTGCAACTACATTGCACAGCCCAGAAGCTGTCTTCAAGATATATTACTGAGATGGTGCTCCACTGCCAGAGGCACTTTCTCCAGTCATCTTCTTTACAGCTAGTTTAAACATCTTTACGCTATGATAAAAACTCACATCATCAGAGAGGTATAAATCAGCGCTCTCCTTACTCTCACTAGAAGAGGATTCTGAAGAGGGTATTATTACCCTTCGCCTTGAATAGGGCGACGCCTCTCTCTCTGAATGAAGTGGGTTTGAATGGAAGATCACAGGGATCCTCCCACCATGACTAGAGGAAATTTGAGACAATGCTCTTCCTCCTCTTCCCCTAGGGCCAACGCGGCTCGAGCCAGCGAAACCTCTCCCAGACATTTAGAAAAACTAGAAGAAAATGCGAGAAGACGAAGGAAAGGTTACCTAAGGATGAAGAAGATGGTGAATCAAGTATCACACAAGCAAACAATGTCTTCTCAAAATTTTTGCAGAGTCTTGTCAGGGAAGCAAGACTGAGTGATTTCTGAATTCACTAAGTATTCCTTTTATAAGGGGTCAACAGACTCAATTACGGGTCAAAGGTTATGTCGTTTGCCACTAAACGACGCCTTTTTGGTAAATACAAGGCTGTCGTTTCAAACCCTGAGGCGCGAAATCAACATCGATTCGTCAAAAGGCCTCTCAAATGGGCCTCAGAATTTAAATTTCAGGCCCATGAAGCTCCCTAGTGACGGTTATAAAGACGTGCACATTTAAAGCAATAATGGCTCGCCCACGTGATTAAAGGCATTAAATGTCCAATCAAGAGAAATGTTGCAACTGCTACTCGAATACCAAGCGTTGCAAATTTCAATAACTTCTAGGATTCCCACACAAAAAACTTTTTATACGAATCCGTCCTAAGGAGCGCTACGACAACGGAACCTTCGTTCCAAGAACGGATATTTACGTGACAATGTAATGTCTTTTATAAACGACGTATATTATCCGGCATCCAGACTTATTACAGATGACGTAGCTTATATGAGCCACTTTACTAATCTCTCACACAAGCTAGGGGACAAATATAGTGATGACCCTATCTCGATACCGGATTTGAACACGAAATTGAAAACTCAGTCCGTACCCTAACGATCGAAATGTACTTCCCCAGGACGGATGATCTCAATCACCCAATCTGTGATTTGACGATATAACTCCTGGCATGGACAATTCCCATCATCATCCTTATGATGGAAGCTTTTGAAATCTCAATCTGTATTCTGACGATTGAAAAGTGTTTCCCCAGGGCGGAAGATCTCAATCACCTATCCTATGATTTGATGATATAACTCCTGTGATCTTGAAGGCTCAATCCGTACTCTTACGATTGAGAGGTATTTCCCCATGACGGATATTCTCTATCACTTAATCTGTGATTTGATGACGTAACTCCTGGCGTGAACAAGTTCCCATCACTATCCCTATGATGGAAGACCCAACCATTATCTTTATGTATCTTTGCAGTTCCCTGAGCTCAGAACAATACCTTCACATTGAACAACGGATTGACTCTGTGAACCGTCCTGTGAGAATAACACCAATTAATGTTAGTCATCCATCTTGAGACACCACTTCTGTGAACAACGGATCGACTCCTTTTCTCCCCAAAAAGAATTAAGGATGATGCCCTATGACAGGTACCTATTCCTTAACATACCTATACTTGGGGACAGTATTCATGTATGTATCTTTCCGTTCTAAAATTATATGATTTTCTGAGACGATTATTTCAATCCAACCTCAACGTTAGCCCTACAGAGCGGATTATCAATTACTGAAATGATATATACATCTAAGTTATATTATTCTTCATGAAGTATTGAAGACAAATTTCTAAAAGGGAATTTTATTCATTCGTGAAAAGCAAGATTACATGTAACACCGGAGTTGATCCCGGAACATAACTTTACATATAAAAAGTAGCAAGACTACGGAGGGGGAACTTGCTCTTCAGTTTCTTTCTGTCCTTCCCCTTCTCCAGGTTCTTGTATCTCTTCCTTTAGGATTTCCTCTAAAATCTTCCCTTCTGGAGCCTTCACACCTCCTATAGATGAGGTGACCTCAGGCATAGGAATAACGAAATTCGGGCACATACTTTGACCCTTGGGAAGAGGGGGCAAACCATATAAGGACTCCGGAGGATCCTCATGTCGACCATCAACCACTGCGACTAACCTCCCTCCATGGAATTCATAGAACGGATCCATACCATAGAGGTTAAGCGGCACAGTTGGGTAACGGTTGAAAACTTGGCGTATAGCTAGGCCGAAGGATTCTTCAACTGCTTGGGTGCATATATCAATAGCTTCCTTCGCCTCAGCTTTAGCCACAGCTAATTCTTCCCGCAACCTCAGAAGTTCTCCACCCGATCCCTGAGGCTCCGTACTCCTAGCCTTTAGCCTCTCAATCTGAAGGAGGAACTTCTTCTCCTTCTGGGACCATTCCTCTGCTTGTTTAAAATAATCCTCCGCAGCAGCTTTGCTTTTATCTTTAAGATCAGCTTGTTTAGCTTGACTGCCACAGAGTTTTTCTTGTGATTTACCAAGCATCTCCTCCTTCTCTGCCAGTTTACCCTTCAAGTCTTTAAGCATGGTTTTGAGCTTGAGATTTTCCTTGTTCATAAAATCTCCGAACTCTTTAGACTTGGCGAGGCGATCTTTCGCTAATCTTAGGGCAGCTTTATCCTTCCCCGTCGAGAGGTTGAGCTGTTCTACTTTATCACTCAGCTTATCAACCTTGTCGGCATCATCAACTAACAAACTGAGCGAGTGAAGCATCCCAGTAAGCTCTACTAACTGCCATTTTCTGGCCTCACATGCCTCTTTGATTTCTTTAGGTTTAAGCGTGGGCCAGAGTTTGTATAGTGGCTGAGGAAGAATCGCTGGAGTTGTCCCCCGGTATGAGAGGAAGGGAGTAAGGAATGAAGCAGTAGGGTAAGAGATCGGACTAGATCCAGAGACCCTAGAAAGAATACCCTTATGGAGTCCGGAAGAAACTTTAGCTGCATCCGAGGTCTCTACAACTTTACCTTTTGAGGCCCTTGCTCTTTCTGGACTCCTTGAAGTTTTATGTTTCTTCGTTGATCTTCCTGAAGGGTCATTCTTGATCTTCCTCCTCCTCTCTGTTATTTTGGGTTGACTTGTAGTTGTATCAACACCAGTCGAATCACCCTCGCGGAATTTCCCCTTCGACATCCGAGGTCAGAATGATTAACTTAGAACAATCCTTCACAGAATCCTTCTTAGGTTGAATTTCATTCTCACCAGCTACGGATTTACCTCCTGCTTTCAAGGATTTCAGCTTGTCCATGTCTGGAGATTTTTGCTCTATTTCACCTACATGCATAAATAAAATGTATTACCAATAAAGAAATGCTCAATACAATCAACAAAGGAGGAAAAAAGGAATAAAACAAGAATTACGTAAATATTTGTCCCGGACTGCACTTGAACTACTTAAAAGACGTCTACACAAAAATGCTTTAAAGCGTGTAGAATATGCTTCAAGGGCGAATAACACCATCGCCGTTTCAGTACACAGCTCAGACTGATGAGTGTAATATGCTGAAGAGTTCAGAAGAAAATGCTCATGAGTCCAGCTCAGAGGAAATTTATTAAGACCCTCTTCGTTCTTCCAGAAGACGGTCTTATTCTTTTTAATTGATATCCGGGTAAAGAAAGACTTAAATGACTTCCCATCAACTTTAGCCGAATCGGTGTAGGATTTGAAGTTCACAAAGGAACATAGAGTCCGGAGTGTGATTAGACCTACACCGCCTTGCTTGTTAGCCCTCCAAACTACCTGAGTGTAGTAGAACAGCAAATCTACGGTGGGTGTAAAGTTGAAGTAGTCACCCAATACTTCTAGAGAACGGACGAGTCCCTAACCGTTCGGATGAAGTTGAGAAAGTGCACAATTTAAGAACCTTAATACACCCATTTGAAACTCGGATAAGGGGAAACAAACTCCGAGGTGATGAAATACAAAATCATGCATATATACCGAACGCTCATCTGGGGCAACGTGGTATATCCGTTCTGTAGGGAGCGGTGTAAACACCCTGAACCATTTTTTCATTTCCTCCTCGGCGCAAACTGTAAACCTTGGCTGAATCCGAGCTCCGTCCTCATTCGCGTGATAGGAAGCTAAGTTTTAAAACTCGTCAGCTATCCAGCAGAAAGGCCACTTAGCCTGGAGTTCTTCCCAGTTTAGCCGAGAGGCAACTACGCTATACAGACCTTCTGCTGTTTTCAGAATAGTTTGATGTCCAGAGGTTCCTTTTCCAGTCATCGTTTGAGTAGTGTGAACAAAATCTCTGCTCTATGATAAAAAGTCACATCGTCAGAAGGGTAACAATCATTACTCATCTCACTTTTCAAAGAGCGACTACAATCAGAGGACGACTCTGAGAAGGGAAAAGTCACTCTCCACCGTGAGTAAGATCCCCTTTCTGAGCGACATGACTCAGCCCTCGGAAGAATCACAGGGATTCTTTCCCCACGATAATTAGGGTTGCAAGAAGTTAATCTTCCCCTCGTAAGATACATTCTTTTCAAGCAAAAACAGCAGAGCAAAAGAAGACAGAAATAATAGAGGGAAAGAAAATGGTTACCTCAGATGATAAGGAAGATGAAGACAGAGAAAGCTTCACAAAACAAGCAGCAAGCGTCCTTATAAAATTTTTGCAGAGTTTTGTTAAGAAATCAGAAGTGAGTGGTTCCCAGAATCCACTAAGTGTTTCTTTTATAGGAAACAAAAGGGTTCAGTTACTAACTCTTGAGGTTGTGTCGTTCACGACTAAACGCATCGGTTTACAAGTCAAACGACACAATCGTTTAAATTCATGAGCGCCAAAACAATATCAATTCGTCAAAGGGCCTCTCCGCTGGGCCTAGAAGTTTTAAAAATTGTAGGCCCATTAAGCCCCAAATGACGGTTACTGAGATTTATGTCTCAGACACAATAACTGCTCGCACACGTGATTAAAGGCATTTAATGTCTAATCATGCGACGCAATTTATGCTTAGTTTTCAAGACGTTACTCAAATTTCAAGTGTCCTTAGTTTTCAAAAAACTTTTGGCATTCTCCTACTGCGAATCTTTGTCTGAAACCGTTATAACAATATCATGACAACGGAACGTTCATCCCTAGGACGGTTCCTCATGATATAATGATGCTGAACAACACACATGCATAAAAACGTTTCCTACATAGCTATACCGGCATCTAGACCTTTCGCAGGTTGAGTAGCTCATGTGAACAACTATATAGTCCCTCACACAAGCTAGGGGACATATGATCTGGTCATGATACCGGTATCTGATCTACAAGACATATTTTAATGTCTTTATCAATTCACCAACGTGCAACCAGTGTCATCGGTGTACATCCAGACTCTAATTCCGTATCAGGCGCTCTCCCTATACCGGTTGTCCAGGATAACACCATGACACCGGATAACACATACGTCACTATGCAGAAGATAAAAGGCATCGCTACAGGGACCGATCAATAATTCCCTACACTACGAGCCAAAATCTACTCACGGGAATGATCAACTTGTCCCCTAATTCTAGCCTATACTCTCAACGCTCAATATAAAATAGTCACTTGACCCAATCATGTTGCAAGTGCATAATAAAATAATAATTTACAGTGTTATTGGAGGTTAGTGGTTCCCCACTAACAAATCCTTAAATATCGAGCCAATCAGGTATATAAATTCTCTTCATCAATCAAAGGAGGGATCTTCGACTATTCTATCAACTTACAATTACTCTCTGAATACATTCCTGACTTGGAACATTATCACTGACTTGAGCGTCGGAGAATCTTCGCAGGTGACACCACCTTTCGCCCACATCAACGCGTTAAGCCGGTGTGAAGGACCTCCAGGACGTCCAATCCGCTCTCTTCTCATACAGTGACATCGAATATACAAACCGGATACTCATATAACCGGTCTTCCGAGACGTAATCTCCCTACTATTTGTGATTGACCCGACACCGGAACTCTTGACCCTGGTTCAGGACAGATCAGGTATGATAAATAGTTGATTAATTTTGTGTTTTAATGGTTTGTATGCATCAGGTTAAATATTGGAAGGTCGTTGAACATCATGGGTATCAGAATTAGGACTGGAACGACAAACGATTTGATCAAAAAATATAACCAATATTAAAAATAATTAAAAGCTTGGAATCGAGGTAAGAGGGTGTGCTGGGTTAAAGTTAATATAGAAATTTAATTACGCCATTGGTTGATAGGAAAAGAGTATATTATAGCCACTGTTAGATGCTTTAATTAGATTTAGTAATTTAGTGATGAACGATTAGAGAATGAGAAAATAAGGATAAACCATAAACCTTGGAAATGATAAATAAGAAATAAATGAATATGTGAGTATGTAATCAAATACATTGATATGTGATAATCATAAAATTTTAGAATGGCTTATGTGGAATAAGTAAGATTGTGGAATAAAGGGATATGGTGACAAGTATTTATATGGTAGTTTATAATTTAAAAGGTGAGTATGAGTGGATATATAAATGCGACGTGGGTGCGTGAGAACTAAATAACAAGAAATATGATTTAATGATTATAATGGTAAAAGTGAATAATTTTATATGACAAGAACTGTGTAAACATTAATAGTAATGAACTATAGATTGCAATGATATATATATATATATATATATATATATATATATTATATGAGTAGACTATGTTTGGGGTAAGTACAATTTAAATCATGGGATGATTAAATGGTGATTTCATAAGTTATGGATAAAATAGGGTTGTCGAAAATACAAAAAAATTGTTGTTTGTGGTGAAAGTGGTTATGTTGTAATGAAGCGTAAATGTGAACAAAAGAGGCGGGGTTGAAAGGTAGCTTATAATATTTGATAATTATAATGTGATGATATGTATATAGATATATAAGTATAATGATGCAATGTGATTTATTGATTGAGAGGATAAAAATCAAATGTCATGGTATGTTGATTATGCGATATGTATATGTAATGACATGAATTGGATCTCAAGTATATAATTGGTATATTATGAAATTATGGAGCCAGTGACATTGATTATATTATTATGTTTAATAATTGAAATTTATGATCGCTATTGATTATTGGTGGGTTAATACCTTGTGATGGTATGATGTTATATTATGGGGCCTGGTATGTGTCGACACCCTGGTGGATATTCATGGACCGAGTTTGTGTGGCTGCCTTAAATGATTTGAAAGGTGGGGCTTTTATGCCATTTGAGTATGAAATAATTATGCATGATTTATGTGGTTGAGGATGACCGATGGTATATGTTACCCTCACTTTTAGCTTTTGTAGTCAAGTCAGACCCAGTTGAGCTACCCAGCAGTCAAGTAGGACCTAGTGGTTGATGGGGAGCTAAGTCAGGCTCGGTGAACTAAGTTGGGTTCACGGGGTATCAAGTCGGATCCTTAGTTGAAGGTCAATCCTTTCAGTATCTGAATACTAGAGCGTCATATTATTTGAGAGTCAGTTGTGTTTTATATCCTTGGACATGCAATGATGGTTATATTTGTGATATGTGATAATTTACATTATTGAGAGGAATTGAAGCCCATATAGTAGATAGTGTTGATTGACTGATGATGATGAATCTATTTATTGATATGAGTTAAGTTTTTATTATAAATGACCTCCTGATTGGTGAACATGTGAATATTTGTATATATGTATATATATGATTAAGTTAATGTGGTTTTGTAACATCCTTGATGTTTTATAATTTGAAAATAAATAAAAATATAAATGGAGCTAAAAATAATAATAAATAAGGGATATAAACAAAAAAATAAGTTTTAAATGAATTTTTTAAAGAAAATAGCATCAGGACCCTGACGCGTAGCGTCAACGCTGCGATTAGCTTAAAACCAAGGCATGCAAAACAAAACCCTGCAAGCCTTTTTCTTTTATTTTCGTTTTTCTCTATCATGCGATTGGACCCAGAGCTTGGTGGAAGCCTTGATTTCTTGTGGTTTTGGGTGATTGGAACCAAGGTAAGGCATATAGGATCCCTAATCTTACATTTTCTCTTCTTTTTTTCTTCCCCTTCTTTAAAACCAAACCATGCATGTGATGTTGGGGGTTTGGATTTTGAGTTTTAATGGCTTCAAAAGCTTATGTTATGAGTTTGGAAATATAAGGAAAGTAATGTACTAATTGGATTAGTGTTTCGGTAATCGTAGGTGCCAGAACGAATGTTAGTTGAGCGTTTAACAAAGTGGGTATCGAGTTTGGAAGAGAAGCAGTGAATCAAGTAACCAGAGGACACAACCGACACAAAAAACAAATTTTTGAAGCTTAGAATCAAGGTAAGGGGGTGTTCAGGTCGTAATTAATTAGGATTGGATTACATGATAACTTTGGGAAGCTCAGAATCTAATTAGAAATTGCTTAGGATAATGTAGATTATTTAAGTATAATGCATATAGTTATATATGTATATCTACGTGTGAGTTAATAATTAAAGGTTGAGGAAATGGGTTAATTGAATTAATTATATGATAAAAAATAAAGTAATGGATATGTAAATTGTGTAAATGAGTGATGCTAAGTAGATTACGAATTGTGATGGGTGTTAATGATGTGTGATATGGCATATGTTATTTTAATTTTTCATAAACTAACATGAATCATGAAATAATGAGAATGGAAATATTATAACATGGCTTGTGAGGGCTGGGTCAGTGTGGCCACCCTGTGTGATGTTTATATGTCAGTTTCTGACATTTATATGAGAGATTGTTGATGATATACCATAATTGATGAGAATTGATATGTGAACATATGGTGTGGGATGACCGATAGTATATATAGCCCCTCATTTTCTGGCTTTCATGGTTTTTGTGCCTAGTTGAGCTACCTAGTGGTCAAGTAGGACCTAGTGGTTGAGGTGGAGAGTCAAGCAAGACTCGATGGACCAAGCAAGGTCCATGGGATATTAACTAGGACCCCCAGCTGAAGGTCAATCCTTTAGTATTTGGATACTAGGAGTCAGAGATATATGTGAGTCAGTTATGTGAATGTGATATGATATTAATATATGTTTTTTGATGAATTGAGACTTGGTACCCACGATGTGTTTTGATGAATTCAAGAACAAATGATGATTGTGATGTGAAGTGTCATATGTAATAGGTAATGTTAGTGATTTATATTGATTGTAATCTATATCGAGGTTAGACGAATGTAAATAACCATGAATTGGCAAGTGATATAAATGAAAAGAACATAAGGTGGTAACTTAGTTAATTATGTACTTTCGTTATATATTTACCATCCTAGATTAATTATGATATTCCAAACACTCATCCTTGCTGTGGTTTATTTAATTTTAGTGCCCAGTGAAGGGGAGGATGCCAATGCCCTGGAGGTGCGCCAAGTGGAGAGTTGATGCCAATGAATAATAAAATTGTGTAACAACTACTATAGTGTATGATTGATGTGATATCGAGAATGATGACTTTGTTGATGAATTGATTGATTTTAAGAAGAATGCATATAGTGGGTTTTGTGAACTTAAGGAACTGAATCAATAAATTTGAGATCCGGTGGGTTTCAGGACCCCTGGAAGGTATCAATAGGTCCCCTAGGACATTTAGAAACTGTGTGTACTGGCCTTGGGCCATTTGGAACCCATTTAGGGTATAAAGGGGTTAAACCACATTTTGCGTATTGTAACATCCCTGTTTTTAGTAGCAGTCTTATTTGGTAAAATTTGAAGTTTGGAAGGTCTGTAAGTGGTAATAAGTGAATAAATACCCTGTAGATGGTCTGTAATATCATAAGAAAATCATTTTTCTGTGTAATTATGAAATTTATATGGACCATTAGGGAAATTAATCAAATTCTGAGTGAAAAGGACTCTGTTCCGAGTGACAGAAAGAAATTCCGAGTGAAGGATTAGAAATTCCGACTGCAGGTTGAAAAGCCGAGTGGAATCTTGGTCTTAGAGACATCTGGAGTGAAGTGTGTTCAAGGGAACCACTTCTGGGTGAAAATTCCGAGTAAAAACACCCTTGAAACACTCATTTCCGAGTCAAACCTTGCCAATTGCTTCTTTTTCGAGTGGCAATCTCTATGATTACAGTATACCGAGTGAATAGACTCAGTCAGGGTTATAACCGAGTGCAATCCGAGTGAGTTTGTCCAACTCAGGATCTCCCTAGAGAGGAAGGGAATAGTATTCCGGGTAGAAAGATCTTCGAGTATGGTGTTTTGGGCAGTAGAGTTCCGAGTAAGGGCATACCTGAATCCAGTGTAACCTGTACTAAGGGGCATGACCCCAAATATGCAATTCCGAGTGGAATATAGAGTGATGGAAGCTTATTCCGAGTGGAATATATAGGGCAGAGATATTTCTAAGTGAGGCTTATGTCTGTTACTCATTTTCTGAGTGGTGAAAGACCTGAAAGGATTCTGAATGAAATGTATTTTGAGGAAGGACTTAAATGCTTGAGTGGTTAAGTATGAAATAAACCGAGTGAATGAAACCCTCTAAGTGGTGTAGAGTTTGAATGGTTCTAAGTAGACAAGAATTTATTAGGTCTGAATGAGAACCCCGAGTGAATGATGAGGAGTTCCGAGTGAATGAATGCATATGTGTTTTATGTTGAGTTGATGCTTTCTACCGACTGAAATGTGTTGTCAAAATTATTTGGGAAGTATTGATGGGAGAAATAGTGATTAAGTTAAGGATTCCAAGTGATTATATATAGATATTGTGTGGTTAAGGAATTACTTGGCTTGAATATGAGTGATGATAAATGAATAATACTAAGTGAATAGATACCGAGTGGAAAATGGTAGTGGGAGCCTGTTCCGAGTGAATTGTAGTATGCACAGAGCCATTTCCGAGTGAGTCTAAGGTGTTATGAAATCCTGAGTAAAAAGTGATTTGATGTTAAGTTGACTAAGGGATGATTTAGTTAAGTGAGAAATAAATAAGAATAGATTGTTTACCGAATAGAAATCCTGAGTGAGTCCGAGTAAAGAGAATCCGACTGAGTCCAGAAGAAATCCGACCTAGGGAGGAGAAATCCGACTAGATGTTTCAAGAAGAAACAATCATGAGTGAGGACCAAGAGAGACGAGTCGGTTTTGTATTAATGTACAAAGTGGAAAACCAAACAAAGACAAGGCGGTTTTAGAAACATTTAGCCGAGTGACAGTGTGGAACCAGTCTGGGATGAATTAGCCGAGTGAAAGACCAAGTAAAATAGGAGTCAGCACTGATTGATTTTACTGAGTGTGAAAACAAGCGTTTGAGTCGGTTTTAGAAGATTACCGAGCCAAGAATGGCTGATTCGCTCAAGCGAATCGGATTTCGCTTAAGCGATCCGATGTCAGGAACCACTCGATGTCCTCTATATCACATCGGATGACTTGTTTATTTCAGACCGGGTCAGCACTCCACACCGGTTGACTACTAGGTCCGTCCTTAGATCAGGGGTTCACACCGGACAGATCTGAGCCGGTGTTCATTAAAACCGACCTCTTCCACAGACGGTGTCCTTTAACTCCTTCACACACCGTCCTTCACTACCACACTCCACACCGCCCTCACACTCCACACCGCCCTTCACACACAATACCGCCCTCACACTCCACACCGCCCTTCACACTCAATACCTCCCTCACACTGCACACCGCCCTCACACTCCACACCGCCCTCACACTCCACACCGCCCCACATACTCAATACCGCCCTCACACGTAATACCGATCTCTTCAAATCCTCCAACACCAAACACCTTTTTAACTCCACTCAGATCACTTTATATATTTTAATATATCACTAATCCCATTAATGCAAAGCTGACAGTGAAATGAGTCAAAAGTTTCCATTATCCCACCTAATCCTCTAATCGATGTCTCTCACTTGTCTCTTGCACTATTAAACCAATGCATCTCCAAGCCAAACTGTCAGAACCAAAATAAAGACCTTCTTCCTCTTCCTTCTTCTCTCTTTCTCTTACGTACCAGCACCAACTTCTTCCTTTCTCTCTCAAGTTCCTCCTCTGTTTCACTAGGAATTGGTGCAGGACAGTGAAAGGGAACCTCTTCTTCTCCTTTTGGAACTCCATTAAGGTAAGGGGGTATATTCTTGGGTGCTCTGTGGGAAAACCGAGTGAAGGAAAGGGTTAAAGAACTTGTTCCTCACCTTTCCAGGACAGATTCAGTGTTGTATGAATTAAATGCTTTAAATTGTTATTTGTATATATATATATATTTGTTACTAAATGTATATAATCAGTGATGAATTGTGAAATGATATGAACTGTATTGGACTGAAAATACTAAGAATCATGGGTACCGTGTGATTTCCAGTGAAGAATTATGAATAGAAGATAGATTTAATGATAACAGGCTCTGTTTTATGTCAATCCGACCGGTTCTACATCATTTCAATCGGATTTTACCTTACAAGAACAGTTTTCATTCAGACATAACATATTTCACTCGGAAAACATCCTATTTCTCTCGGACAGCATCTTCCCAGTTTCATTTTACCCGGAAAACTCTTCCAAACACATATTTCACTCGGAAAACAGTTTAGCTTCACTCATGAAACCCTTTTTCAGTGATTTAACTCGGTAAACACCTTAATTTCACTCAGAAAAACTCATCAGTGTGATTCTACTCGGATTTATAATCATTTCACGTATAAAACTCCTTTCAGTCAGAATTTACTCAAGAAATAATTAATATCACTCAGAAAACTCCTTTTTGACTGAATACCACTCGGAATTATATTTTATTTCACTTAGAGACTCATTTTCACTCGGATTTGCAAACAATTCTACTCAGGGAACCATTTTCATACTAATTTCACACGGAATTATGTTTTAATTCACTCAGAAACTTATTTCACTCAGAATTTAAGTTATTTCACTAAGAAAATCCTTTTCAGTATCTGTTTCACTCAGAAAACATATTAATTTCATTTAGAAAACTCTGCTCAGTTTTATTTTCACTCGGATTCTTACTTATTTCACTCGGAAATTCTATTTATTACACTTAGAATCAATCTCCTTTACTCGGAAACTCTATTTTTAACATATATCACCCAGATTTTTCATTCAAAGACTTTTCTTTAATTCTTTTAAATTATTTTGGAAATGTTACAACTAAAATTACTATTATTCTTATTATTATAATTCTTATTGTGAATCTTATCATTATTAATAGCTAGTATTATTGATATTATCTTGTTATGAAAAATTAAATAAGGAATATATTATTTTACTCTTGATACAAGTATAATTCTAATCAAGATATAATCGATATATTTTCTTACAACGTTTGAATAATGGAATCCTAGAACTTGAGAATAATATAATGAGACTGGAAACACATAGATACCCAAGGAATCAATTGATAAAATAAATGCATTTCGCATCATGAAAATATTTTTGAAGAAGAAAAACCTCTAGAGCATACACTTGGTACAATGGAGGACACTCACGTTTGATCTCCATGAAGAATCTTGGGAGTACAACTGGAACGACAACCCAATGGCATCAGAGTCGTGCCTGATAGCCGGCTGAGACGATGCAATTCTAGTGTACTTTGACTAAATGACGGAGTGTAACTATGATCGTAGGGATCCAAGTTCCAAAAATAATTAAGCCAATGATGAGAACCAATGAGTTCATTTGTACCATATGGAACTTGGGCAGACCCTGATTGCTCTAGATGATTGGAATGGAGTTATTCCAAAGAATAAGAAGAAGATGAAATGATTTATTGGGCCCACATGCATCATGAGACTTAATCAAAGATAAATCATAATAAATTTGACTCATGCATTCCATGATAACATGCTTGATTGTTATAATTGTGAATATGCTAATTGTATGATTTATGTGATATTGTATGTTAACTGGATTATGTCCGCACCGGATTAACCAATCAGGGTCTTGGGTTATACTCACCCTTATTGTTGACAATTTTCAGAGGAATTAGGAAATCAAGAATCGAGTATGAAGGATAACAATATGCTGAAACCACTGAGAATGCTCATTAAAAGTAGGATATTCATAGTTGATTAATAAGACCATGGATGACTGTATAGATATTAAGGATGCCTGCGTACCCCATCCTGTTATGAGTACAATTATTTGTAAGTTTGTGAATGACTATGTGATCTATATAATATTGCTTTCACTGATATGTCATTATTTTATTTATAAAAAAAATATTCACTTTTTATGAAAACTGTTAACACTCTCAGTTAAATAGGATGAACCTACAGAAGGATTTGTCTTATCTAACCGAGGGTGTTACACGTATAACTTGCGCATATGTTGGAATTTTGGTGAACGGACGAAGCCAATAGTTCCAGAATAGTGAAAACATGTGGCTTGTGAAGTTTTGTGGCAATCAGACCTAAAACCAATCAATTGGGTAAGTTAGAAGTTTACCGATTGGCCTAAAACCCATGACAGCAACATGTGTTGCTATTGTCATGCTCACGCTACGCTTGCGTCAGCCCCCTGTTTTAAGTTTTAGTTTGTTTTCCTTTTCAATGACTTATGGGGTTCTAAGTTGTTATATATTTTATATTTTGGCACTTCGTGAAAAATTTATCATGAATATAAATTGACGTAGGATGTCACATGTTTAATGGATGATGATTTAATAATAATAATAATAATAATAATAATAATAATAATAATAATAATAATAAGGGGATTGTGATGATAAATATTGCTGTTAAATAAGAATGTAGTTAGATTATGCTTTTTCTAACATTGGTGTATTTATTTATATGTTGATCCTTGATTTCAGTCACTCACTCCCTTTTATTATGGTTTTAGTGACTGGCAGTAGGTTGCTGATGGACACTGTGGAGACAAGCACTAAATCAGGCCAGGGAGAAGGGGAAGACAAAATACAATGATGGTTATGCATATATGTATATTTATTTGATGATTGAGAATGTTGATTAAGCTATTAATATGGAGTGTGTGAGTTTAATTAGCATTTATAGGTCTATCGATACCAAATGTGGTGGAGCCATTTGGATAGTTGATTGAGTGTAACATATATTAGATATAGTTGTTTGACTTTGATATCCTGGATATGTTTCCTAATGAGTATTGATATGTTTATGATTATCTGTATGTAGTATATGGTTTATATGCTTTGTTGATGGATTTATAGCTAATGGCACTGAGCCATTAGTGTTTATATGTGGTATGCCCATGTTATGTTTTATTCTTAGCTTTCATGCAATTTGTGGGCTTAGGTGATGTTGGATGAATTCAAGAAGGGTGATGAATTGCATAAATTAAGAATGATGAGTTTTGATTTAGAATTGATGATATTGTGGTGAATAAAGAGAAATCATGAAGTTAGTATGAGAAGTAATAAGAATTAGTGAATTATAGGTAAAATTAAGGAACTACATAGGTGAAATGGAGATCTGGTGGGATTCGAGATCCCCAAAGAGTCTCTATAGCTTCCTTAGGTTATTTATGACTTGTACGCATATTTGGTTGCATTAAAAATGGTTTTGAGAAGATTTTGGTACCTTTAGTTGTATAAAAGTGTTTAAACTGTAATTTTGCACATAACTCACACATTTGTTAGAATTTTGACAAACAAACGGTGCCAATAGTTCTAGAATGGAAAAAACATATGGCCCGTAAAGTTTTATGCAGTCGAAACTAAAACAGGCCATTTAGGTAGGCTGAAAGTTGGCTAAAATGTAAAATCCTGCATGATTGTTGTCATTGTCCTGATGGTAATCGATTACCATATTAATCGATTACCATATTTTGGTAATGGATTACCACTTTCATCAGTTTACCTATTTTATCTTTTTGTGTAGATAATCGATTACAGGAATCATGTAATCGATTACAACACTGTTAGAATGGGCCAACACTGTTGAAAGGCTATGCATTAATAAAATGGGGAGAGTGTAAGTGTTGGGTCAGGGGATAGAAAGTGCGCTGCATGGAGCATGCTTCTAACACATGGTATGGGAAGAACTGTGTCTTTGTCGATGCCCTTATGACCACAGAACGGATCATATCCGGTGTGTGAGGTGTTGTCTTGGACATATCGGTATAAGTATAATGTCTATACGGTCTAGTAGTCCGGTGACCAACCTGCAGCTTCGGTAGCATGTGGAAAACTGATAATATGACACTCTTGCCCTAGTACCGGTATCTAGACCGGATCACGTGACAATTTTAAAATTAGTGAGATTTCATAAAATTTTCTTATAGAATATATATATAGATAAGAAAATTAAAAATATTAATAAATTTGGTTGGTTTTGTTTGTTCTATTTTGAAAACACCATAATACAATTGTATTATATTAAATAAAAAGGGTTGATTTTTATCTTTAATTACAATTATATATTAAGAAATCATAAAAAAAATATTCATTCAAATATTGTTTGGTATCCTTTTTTGAGTATTCTAAATCATAAAATTTATTTAATTAATAATAAAATATATTAAGAGTTAAATCAAGAAGCATGGGTAAACACCGCAATAACTAAGAATTTTAGTGACAATTACCATGATATTTAGCAACAATAAAATGAACATAAAAATGTTTACCAACAATTGATGAATGGTCAATGTGTTGGAGAAAATGTAAGACTGAGGCATGTGAGAAGCACACTGGGCTTAAGGGTTTGTTCGCGTAGCGCGTGACCCCCCAGGATACAACAATCCGTCTGAAATGAACAGGAGCAGAACTAGCAAAAGGTTAGGTCAATCATCGAGTGTAAAACGCGGAAGACATATATTCACAAAACGTGTACCATTTGTTAACCGAATAATTAGACCGATTAATTCCGTGTTAATGAGACGTTACAAAATTTAAATATTAATCATACTCATTAACCGGAAATTAATCTGGTAAGATTTTCAAATTTAAAATTCAAATTAAAGAAAAAGAATTTAAGTGATAAAAAGGAATGGCGTATATCATCGTGCGCGCAGGGGGGCAAATCATCAGATTTGCACACGAAACAGATATTTCGGCCCATACCAACTTACACACGAGCCCACTTCCTTTCTATCTTGTTTACCACCATAAATTCTCTTTCTATATATAAAGCCTTAAGAGAAATGTTGTCCAAGCAATGTGGGACTAGAAACTTTTGAAATAAGTAAAATTTCCAACAATCCCCCACATATTTCAAAAGGTTCTTTTAATTTTTATTTTTATTTTTTTAAATATATATATATATATATCCGGTTTACATCATGGTGCAAATGCATCAGATCTGGTGTCTTCAAGACTATGAACCAGGCCCTAGACAGATAAACTTAACCTACAGTAAATTGGTGAAGCAAAGCTTCTATGAACCAAAATCACTTTAATGTAAGATAGCGGTTTACCTATCACATTGCACTTCTCGACTCTTTTTGTTGTTTTCACCATTTTGCGTAAATAGGCCATGCGCATGCCTGGTAATTCATGAGTGCTTTAGAGATTTGCCTAAATCTCATGCAAGCAGCCTCACTTGACACTCAAATAGGTGACTTCATCAAGTGTATCCTACATTTTATACACCACCCATAAGGGATATAAAAATCATTAAAATTTAATAATTAACCTCTCGTTCTTTGCAGCCTAGCACTTCACACATCATAGGAATGGAGGAAGAAATAGTGCTAGAGGATTAACAACGACTTGTTATTACCCATATGAACCTTCTTCATGGGATCTCCAATCACAAAGGTTGGGTTCCCATCATTGTTAATTTTATTGTAGGCTCAAGTCCCATTCCCCTCGATGTTTCATAAACAACCTTTCTTCCTAAAGGTTTTGTCAGAGGATCGGCCAAATTCACTTCTGACTTCACATACCCTATGGATATTATTCCATTATTTAGCAGCTGCTTTACCACATCGTGTCTCAAACGGATGTGTCTGTTCTTACCATTGTAAGATTTATTTTTAGCAATGGCTATCGCCAATTGACTATCACAATGCATAGATATTAAAGGTGTTGGTTTTATTCCTAATGGAATATCTGCTAAGAAGTTTCTTAACCACTCAGCCTTACTACCAGCCAATTCTAGAGCAATAAACTCTGACTCCATAGTAGATCTTGCAATAATATTTTGTTTGACTGATCTCTAAGTAACAGCACCACCACCTAGTGTAAACACATAACCAGTAGTGGATTTTGTCTCATCTGAATCTGAGATCCAGTTAGCATCACAGTATCCTTCTAATACTACAGGATATCCATTATATAATATACCATAATTTATGGTACCTCTCAAATATTTCATTAATCTTGCTAAAGCAACCCAATGCTCATTATTAGGATTATGAGTATATCTACTCAATCTGCCCACAGCATATGCTATGTCAGGTCTCAAATAATTCATTAAATGTAATAGGCTCCCAATAATTTGAGCATATTTGGATTGAGACACAGGTTCTCCTCTATTTTTCTTTAATTGAGTGTTGCCATCATAAGGAGTACTCACTGGTTTTGACTCAAAATATTCAAACTTCCAAAGAAGTTTCTCAATATAATGTTCTTGAGAGAGCATTATATTATTATCCTTCCTTATGATTTTAACACCCAAGATAACACTTGCCTCACCCATGTCTTTCATATCAAAATTGTTAGCAAGAAATTGTTTTGTATTAATTACTATATCATCACTTGTACCAAAAATAAGCATGTCATCCACGTATAAGCATACAATCACACATTCACCATTTTCTACTTTTGTATATACACACTTGTTAACTTCTGAATAAGAGAACCCATTTCTAGTTAATACACTATCAAATTTTTCATGCCACTGTTTTGGTGCTTGTTTTAATCCATATAAAGATTTAAGAAGTTTACAAACCTTAGTTTCTTGACCAGAAACCACACAACCTTCTGGTTGAACCATATAAATTTCTTCTAAATCACCATTTAAAAAAGCAGTTTTTACATCCATTTGATGAATAACAAGTTTATAAATGGATGCTAAAGCAATTAAAACTCTTATAGAAGCAATCTTGGTTACGGGAGCAAAAGTATCAAAATAATCAATATTTTGTTTTTGAGTAAAACCTTTAGCTACTAAACGGGATTTATATTTATCAACTGATCCATCAGGAAAATATTTTCTTTTAAAAATCCATTTACAGCCAATAGGTTTGGATCCCGGAGGTAAATCTACTAAAGTCCAGGTTTTATTTTTTAAAATAGAGTCTAATTCAATTTTAATCGCTTCTTTCCAAAATACAGCATCAGAAGAAGAAATTGCTTCATTAAAATTTAATGGTTCATTGTTAACCAGATAGGTATAAAAATCATTTCCAAAAGATGTTTCTTTTCTTTGTCTCTTACTTCTTCTTAAATCTTCATATGGTTTTCCAGAGACATCATACAAAGGTTCACTAGAAATATTAATAGGTTCATTCATTTGTGAACTAGAAATATTTTCAACAACAGGTTCACAAGAAACACGATCAATATACATAGGAAATATATGCTAAAAAAACTCAGCATTTTTAGTCTCGATGATAGAATTGCATGCAATAATGTCGCTTTTCACAACTAAAAACCGATAGGCAGTGCTATTTTAAGCATAACCAATAAACATGCAATCACAAGTTTTAGATCCTATCTTTCTCTTTTTAGGATCAGGCAACATTACTTTAGCTAAACACCCCCACACTTTTAGATAATCTAAATTAGGCTTATAACCTTTCCATAATCCATAAGGTGTTTTACCAGAATGTTTATAAGGAATCCTATTTTATATATGACATGCAGACAATATAGCTTCTCCCCAAAGATTATTAGGTACAGATGAAGAGACAAGCAAAGCATTCATCATTTTTTTAGAGTCCTATTTTTTCTTTCAGCTACACCATTAGACTCGGTGAATATGGTGGAGTTATTTCATGTATTATCCCTTATTTTTCACAAAAATCATTAAAAAGAATATACTCACCTCCTCTATCAGACCTTACCCTTTTAATTTTTTTATTTAATTGATTTTCCACTTCGGCTTTATAAATTAAAAACATATCAAAAGCTTCGTCTTTATTTTTAATTAAATAAATCTTAGTGTATCTTGAAAAATCATTAATAAAAGTCACATAATATTTTTTACCACCTCTAGTTACAGCTTATTTTAAATCACCTAAATCGGAATGAATTAACGAAAGTAACTCAGACTCATGGTTCACAGGAAAACATGATTTTTTCATAATTTTTGATTCAACACATATATCACATTTGTTTAAATTTGTATTTTGAAAACCGGAGATCATACCATCATCACGTAATTTTTTCAAATATTTAAAACTAACATGTCCTAGTCTAGCATGCCACAAATCATATGAATCAACAATATACGCAGAAGATGAAACTTTATTATTATCAGTAGAAATGTTTAAAACAAAGAGTCCATGATCACAATACCCTTTTCCAACAAAAACATCATTTTTGGTCATGATAATCTTATCAGACTCAAAAGAAACCTTAATTCCCACTTTTCCCAAAAGAGCAACATAAATTAAATTTGCTCTAATACAAGGTACATGAAGCACATCATTAAGTGCCAAGGTCTTTCCAGATGTGAGTTTGAGAAAAACTTTCCCTTTTCCAAGGACATCGGCCTTTCGAGAATCACCGAGATACACAAATTCTTCTCCTTCCCCCACAACTTTGTAGGAGGTAAACATATCACGGTTCGCACATATGTGCTTGGTAGCCCCAGAGTCTACCACCCATTTACTCACATTGGCCATAATCAAGGCTTGAGAAACAACCGCAACAATAACATCATTATCAATTCCTTCAGCCAAATTAACTTTTGGCTTAGGAGGAATATCGTTTCTCTTCCTGTATCTACATACCGGAGCATGGTGACCTGGCTTACCACACACAAAGCAAAAACCCTTCTTTTTTAAGGCAGTGGGATTAGCAGAATTAAGTTTGTTAGCCAAGGCCTCGATACTCAAGAGGGGGGTGAATTGAGTATTTCAAATTTTTGTGCAGAATCCCTTTCAAAATGGTTAGTAGTACACAAATGATGCAAGATAAAAGATATGATAATTATGAAGCATATTTCATACTAAAATATCTTGAGTTGAATAGACCATATTCAAGAATTGATTTTGATAAGTAAAGCAAGTTATTAGTTTAGGCAATTCTTGAAACACTTAGCATGCAATAATTAATTTCAATATAAGTATAACTAGAACAACTTTTAACAAATTAATTAAGCATGATAGTTTTACCAATTTGTTTAACACCAATATTTTTCTTCCTCAATAATTAAATCCAATAATGTTTAAGTCAATTGATTCAAGGATCTAACTTCAACAATGTTAACCAATATAGTTTGTAACTTGTAGCATGCACTTAGTCCAATTTAATTAGGAATGATATAATGAATCAAGTGAGCAATTTAAGTGCACAAATTTAAATGAGTTTAGGGAAGAGAGAATTTGCAAACCGATATAACGAGTTCCACCACCCCGGTGTACGTCTCGCCTTCAAGCAACCCACTTGAAGGATTTCCACTATTGAGAATTTGAGATTACAAGCTTTGAGCAATTGTCTCCTAGTGTCCCACACTCAAGAACCCAATCCTCACAAGCAAAGGGCAACCCACCCAATCTCACAATCTCTCAATACCCAAAGGTTGAACCCCAACCTTTGTGACCACTCAACCTAGAGTGAATACCTTGGTGTTTATGGTGTTTGGTTTACAATCAAATAACTCTCTCACTAGAGTAGATACACAATTTGAAGCTCTCATAAAATACTAACTCTCAAAGAGAGGATATACAAATTTAGCTCACTCAAAATATTTTCTCTCTAACTCTTAAATAAACTATCAAGAGGAATATACCAATTAATTAAACACAGAGAGAATTACAACGAGATGGAGGAAGAAGAACAGAGGAAATGCTTCCCTGTGGTGTATTTTGCTTCTTCAATTTCCTCTCTATTTATAGCCTTCAGCAACATGAAATCTTCAATTAAATAATTCCCTTCGATCCATAAATCTCGTAATGGAGCTTGCCTTTGTCTGCTTAATGGAGCATTACTCATGAAGTACGATCTGAGGCTCCATTTTGCTATTCCAGGTTGTAACACATTTAATTGAACGTTCCAGAACCAAGTGCGATACAAGGCTGTCATATATTCAATAGAGATTCAAAATTCAAATTCATATAATTCATTTGAATTAAATAAACTTATCTGACTCATGGTGACATAGTTTGATCATTTGAGAGTAGCATGATGTTTGAATTTGCCTCTTTGGAACTTCTAATATTCAACTGCACATCATAAACATATGCTTTAATTAATTCTGTAGCAACCTCGCTCAAGCGAGTGTAATCACGCTTAAGCGAACAGGCATATTTCCTTTGATTTTTCCTCCACGCTTCCTCACGCTCAAATCCACGCTCAAGCGTGCTATTGCGCTCAAGCGGGCCTTGCTCACGCTCAAATCCACGCTCAAGCGTGCTATTGCGCTCAAGCGGGCCTTGCTCACGCTCAAGCGTGACTTGTAGTTTTGAGCTACTGATGCTTGTTCTTTGTTCCACGCTCAATCGAGTCTTACTCACGCTCAAGCGTGACTTATAGTTTTTGGACTCCTGATGCATCACACTCACACTCGCGCTCAAGCTCCATTTGCTTCACGCTCAAGCGTGCTTGTTAGCGCTTAAGCACCAAGTTCCTCGACCACGCTCAAGCGTGTCTTTACTCACACTTAAGCGAGCCATGTGTATTTCGGTCTCCTGATGCTTCACGCCACGCTCACGCTTGAATCCACGCTCAAGCGACCCAACTTCTGTCCCTTCACGCTTAAGCTTGCACTATTCATGCTTAACAATTGTCTCCCGCTCAAGCGAGCTTCGTTCACGCTTAGGCGTGCCAAGCACCTGATTCTTACGCTTAATAATTATCTCTCTCGCTCAAGCGAGCTTTCCTCACGCTTGGGCGTGCCAGCTTCTTCAAGTTATTTTTAACTTTTGTTCCTTTGGCATTTTAACAAGACCATTTGTCACTTGATTAACTACTGAAGTAAATGCCTTGATTGAAACATATCATCATAATTGAATTTTGAGTCTTGAACATTTGCTTTGCTTGTTTGTCATTATCAAAACCTATAACAACATATAAATACATTCTCCCCCTTTTTGATGATGACAACAAATGCTTGTCTCTTGGGGTGTTAGTATCACAATAGTTCAAATATATTTCAAGAAAGACTCCCCCTTTGACATGCAATTTGATATCATATATTTATGACATTATAGGCACAAGTTATCAAGAGAGTATTTAAGGAAAAAAAAAGTCTCTCCCTCTTAATAAGGTCTCTCCCCCTTAATATATATTCTCTCCCTCTTAGTTATCTCCCCCTTAATCAATCAACACTGTAAAGATCTCTCACCTTTTTACAAGATATTTTTATGCCATTTAGATAGTGTATAACTTCTCCCCCTTTCTTATATATATCTCTTTCCCTTTAAATGTATGTATTTCTCTCCCCCTTTGGCATCATCAAAAATACTTCCTTAATCATACAATAGATACCACAAAGTAGTTTATCCAATTTTAGAGCATAGTGGTAGTGTAAGCAAGCATAATGATTCTAGCATGATATTTTCTCCTTTTATATCTCTCCCCCTTTGTAAAATACTTTATGCCACTTAGAGTGTATATATCTTCTCCCCCTTTGGCATCATCAAAAACTTCCCTTTTGATATCATCAAAACATGAAACAATACTTATAATTCTCCCTTTTTGGCACAAATGATATTCTACTCTTTTTACTAATCCTTTTACTAATCTCTCCCCCTTTGGCAACATCAAAAAGATTATCATCTATTCTATGCCATCAACATATAAGCTCATATATTTGAATAAGAGAGCAAGTATTTCATATGAATTTCAAATCAAGGCTTAAAACATGATCAATGATATATACCGTTTTGTTATATCTAGAGTCAATAATCAATTCACATAATTCATTCATCAAGTAAGCATATGATTGATTGCTAACTTATTTTTAATCATGTAATTGATGTCACAAGTATGGTAAGCGTCACATGATTCTTTCCAAATAAGCACACATATCATTTCAAGTAAGCACATATATCATTACTTGCACATTTGTAAATAGGTCAAATATAAGTAAGCAAGTAATTTCTTCAATTATGATAGACAAGTAGGCACATACTCATCTCAGATAAGCACATAGTTTTCTCCCATTTTGGCATTATCAAAACACACAAGTATATTCTTCCAAGTAAACGTATAAGAGAGTAGAAACAAAAACATAAGAGCTATAATGGAGAGGTGAAATCAAGGATAATCATTATTCATGTGTGTGCTCCCACTTACTATTGTAATTGATATCATATTGAAAAATAAAAAATAAAAAATATACCACTTAAAATCATGTGAGACCAATTACACCAATTTGATCAAGTCTAATACCACTTTATGAGTTAATTCAATCAAGTCTATTTCTTAAGCACATGATCTCCTTCTTAATAGATACCACTTATTGAAACAACAGATATCACAATATAAATAGATACCACTCAAAGCCTGCTTCCTCAAATCCTGGGACTGAATAAAAGTTCCATGGAATTCAGAAGGAACTCTTGAAGGAAGCTTAATGGAAGCCTCGAGCTTCAATTTTATGGCATTCATGATTGCCGAATATTAATAAATAGTCATAGTAGCCCTTTGAGTTTTAGAATTTAAAATTTCTTTAAACCTTGTTACTCTACATTTTTTGGGAAACTGTGTTCTAGAGTATGAATATATTGCAGAAAATGGTAACAAGTTTCAACTGGCAATTCCATTGGACTTTCTCGAATTACATACTTTTTAGGAAAATACACACACTGCACACATATTCCTTCTTTGGTTTAATCAATTCTCCAAGAGACCAAGACTTAAACCCTTCAATAATAACATTTGACAAAACAATTTTAAAAATAGCATCTGAATAATTTTATTAACATCAGCATAGATAACAGAGACGATATAACTCTAGAATACCTTAGAATGTGGATTCAATGAAAAGGGTGAGAGAATCAATAGAAGAAGAAATTGGCTCACTCAACATTATTCAATTGAAGAATGCAATAAAAAAATTCCAACCCAAATCAATATCTGAAAAGGAGAAACAAGAACATGATCTAAAATCAAGCATGATTGGAAAATCTATGGCATGGAAATTGGGGTGGGTATAACAAAATAAGGTACAGACCGTGAGAAATCAGATGGGGAATTACCAAATTGGGAAATTAGAGTTATTTGTTGCCCATAAAATGCCAGATTTGAGGAAATAGGGTTCTTCATTGCCCTTTTTAGATTTTGGTGATGAATGATGAAGTGATGAGTGTGTGTGAGAGGCTGTGAGAGTTGTAGGAACTAATTTGATTTTTCAATTTTCTTTGTTATTTTAACTTAAAGATCTAATGGTTCACTTAGTGTTGTAGCGTATAACCTTTTTAAGAATTTATGATTTTTCAAAAAGTTATAAGTTCTCTTATTAATTGTTTAGTTATCAATTATCATTTTGCCTTTATTTTTTTTAAAATAATAAATTTTATCTCTCATATAATTAAAATATTATATGTCCTTTAAAGTCATTTGATACATTTTAAGCTAGTTTTACTAACCAATTCTATTTTAATAAGCTACATAAAAAACTGTAATCTACCTTAAAAGGCATAAGCTATAAGCCATAAGCACGTTTTGCTAAATGAAGCCTAAGTGTTTGTTTGGTAACTAATTATGAAAATAGAGTTGTGCAAACAGAGTTAGATCAATGGATTAGAAAATACCTTTAGTCAACCCCTGTTGGGAAACTCTAGTTGAAAACTAGGAATGTCAATGCAAGCCCGCCCGGCCGGCCGGCCTTCCTGCCAACCTGCCTAAAATGGGGCGGGGCGAGTTGAAAAAATGTATTCTGCAGTGGTTCAAAATTTGTTCGTCCGGTATTTTTGTGGGGTTTTGGTGAGGCAGAACGGTTTGACCTGATAGGTTATATAATGTTTTATTTTAAAAATAATAATATAACATTAATAACCCGTCGAGTTATATAATATTTTATTTTAAAAATAATAAAAACATTAATAATATCTTATAAAAAATTTTCTAAGTAGTGGTAGTTTGATAACTTCAATTACTTGTTTTGAAAAATGAACTTGATTAGTTTTATGATTGATATTGGTTTGATTATTTATTTTGGATAGATATTGAACTTTTTAATATTGAATACTAATAAAAATTTTAATGTTTAGTCCTTATTTATTATCATTAATTTATTATAAGAATTGAGATTGTTTTATTTTAGCATATTATTTTGATTAGTGTTTGAGTTAGAATTATTAATATAATTATATTCAAATTTTTTATTTTAGTGGTATACTACTTTGTTTTTTCTTAATTTAATTAACTTTTTTTTATTAAAAATAATAAGGTAATTGATTTTTATTAATTTCTATTATTTTATATTTTTAAGTGGACCAACCATTAATCAACCTCCTATTAAAAACCCTTTATTCAAATACTAAAAGTAATTTTAAATTTTTTAAAGGTTGGTAGGCTAACCCGTCCTGCCCTACCATCAAACCAAGTGAGCCAAAAAATTTCAACCTGCCTCTGATAAGGGGCTAAACCTGCCCCGTCCTATATTTTGATGGGTTGATGGCGGGACGGGTAAACCCGCATTTACATCTCTACTGAAAACCAAATTCCATAGAAGACCCATCCATCTCCATAGGGATCCAATCTATTTAATCCACCTTTTCGAATAAAAGGTTCTCAACAAAATTCACCAATTTCAAAACATTACACACAGTCACAGACACAGTAGCAAATTAGCAATTAGCAAACCTCTAAATTATTACAAGATTGAAACGGATATACGGACGTGAAGAAATGCGAAATTACCATAGATTCAGACATTTAGTAAATAAGAAATGGCAAATTACCAGAAGTAGATCCAGAGAGTAGTGATGACAAGTGGGAACCTTGGAGATTAGAAGCAGAGACAGAGAGTGGTCTTCAAACTGTTTTAGAGATGTATTAAAAAGAACTCAGAACTATAATCAGAACTATAATCAGATTGTAAGTTTGGTTTTGAAATGCACTTTTAAAAAAAGAAATTGTTTAAATAAAATAGTTCTGATTCCTTTTTAATACATCTCTAAAACAGTTTGAAGACCACTCTCTGTCCTACTTCTAATCACCAAGGTTCCTACTGCTCATCACTACTCTCTAGATCTTCTTCTGGTAATTTACCATTTCTTATTTACTAAATCTCTGAATCTATGGTCATTTGGCATTTATTCCCGTCTGCATATCCGATTCAATCTTGTAATAATTTGGAGGTTTGCTAATTGCTAATTTACTACTGTGTGTAATGCTCTGAAATTGGTGAATTTGACATTTCTTATTTTAACTTTAACATTGACATAATTTGGTAGATTGCTTCTTGTCCGAATCTATTATCTAAGGCATTTCTTGCCCGAAACTATGGAATTCCAGAAAAGAAACTGGTTTCTGCAATTCTGACTTGGCTAGTTAAATTGCCAATTGAATCATTCAAATTTGAATGGTTAACTTTTAATTTGTGCCATTTTTCTTTTTGCTGAATTGGAGCATTAACTATACAGTACACAACACAGTATTATTAATTTAAATACACCGGGAAAAGAAAAAATGTCATATATTATAACAAATTAACAAATAAAAAAATAACAAATTTAACAATTTCATGAGTTTATTTCATAAATCATGGTTGGATTTTTGAGATGTTAGATAATTAAATATGTTGAATTATATATGTTTTTGGTTTCATAAAAAAATTGGTTTGTTTTAAAATTGATTGCAAAACCAGTTTTTAAAACTGGTTTTTTAAAACTGGTTTTTTACCGTTTTAGAAAATAGTTTGAATCCAAACTAGTTTCAAGACCAATTTACAATACAAAACAAACTAGTTTGGAAAAGAAACTGTTTAAGTGTTGTTTGAATATGGATTTTAATTTGTGTTTTTAGATTTCAGATTGTAAGTTTTTGGTTTTGAAATGCACTTTTAAAAAACGAAATTGTTTAAATAAAATAGTTCTGATTCCTTTTTAATATATCTCTAAAACAGTTTGAAGACCACCCTCTGTCTCTGCTTATAATCACCAAGGTTCCCACTGCTCATTACTACTCTCTGGATCTTCTTCTGGTAATTTACCATTTCTTATTTACTAAATCTCGGAATCTATGGTCATTTGGCATTTCTTCCCGTCCGCATATCCGATTCAATCATGTAATAATTTGGAGGTTTGCTAATTGCTAATTTGCTACTGTGTTTGTGACTGTGTGTAATGTTTTGAAATTGGTGAATTTAGCATTTCTTATTTTAACTTTAACATTGACATAATTTAGTAGATTGCTTCTTGTCCGAATCTATTATCTAAGGCATTTCTTGCCCGAAACTATGGAATTCCAGAAAAAAAATTGGTTTCTGCAATTCTAACTTGGCTAGTTAAATAGTTAATTGAATCATTCAAATTTGAATGGTTAACTTTTAATTTGTGCCATTTTTCCTTTTGCTGAATTGGAGCATTAACTATGCAGTACACAACACAGTATTATTAATTTAGACACACTGGAAAAGAAAAAATGTCATATATTATAACAAACTAACAAATAAAAAAACTAACAAATTAAACAATTTCATGAGTTTATTTCATAAATCATGGTTGGATTTTTGAGATGTTAGATAATTAAATATGTTGAATTATATATGTTTTTGGTTTCATAAAAAAATTGGTTTGTTTTAAAATTAATTGCAAAACCAGTTTTTAAAACTGGTTTTTTACCATTTTAGAAAATAGTTTGAATCCAAACTAGTTTCAAGACCAATTTACAATACAAAACAAACTAGTTTAGAAAAGAAACTGTTTAAGTGTTGTTTGAATATGGATTTTAATTTGTGTTTTTAGATTTCAGATTGTAAGTTTTTGGTTTTGAAATGCACTTTTAAAAAAAGAAATTGTTTAAATAAAATAGTTTTGATTCCTTTTTAATATATCTCTAAAGCAGTTTGAAGACCACCCTCTGTCTCTGCTTCTAATCACCAAGGTTCCCACTGCTCATCACTACTCTCTAGATCTTCTTCTGGTAATTTACCATTTCATATTTACTAAATCTCTGAATCTATGGCCATTTGACATTTTTTCACGTTCGCATATCTGATTCAATCATGTAATAATTTGGAGGTTCGCTAATTGCTAATTTGCTATTATGTCTATGACTGTGTGTAATGTTTTGAAATTGGTGAATTTGACATTTCTTATTTTAACTTTAACATTGACATAATTTGGTAGATTGCTTCTTGTCCGAATCTATTATCTAAGGCATTTCTTGCCCGAAACTATGGAATTCAAGAAAAGAAACTGGTTTCTGCAATTCTGACTTGGCTAGTTAAATTGTCAATTGAATCATTTAAATTTGAATGGTTAACTTTTAATTTGTGCCATTTTTCCTTTTGCTAAATTGGAGCATTAACTATACAGTACATAACACAGTATTATTAATTCAAACACACCGGGAAAAGAAAAAATGTCATATATTTTAACAAACTAACAAATAAAAAAAACTAAAAACTAACAAATTAAACAATTTCATGAGTTTATTTAATGAATCATGGTTGGATTTTTGAGATGTTAGATAATTAAATATGTTGAATTATATATGTTTTGTTTTCATAAAAAAATTGATTTGTGTTAAAATTGATTGCAAAACCAGTTTTTAAATCAAACAACACTTAAACATTTTCTTTTCCAAACTAGTTTGTTTTGTATTGTAAATTGGTCTTGAATCTAGTTGGGATTCAAATTATTTTCTAAAACGGTAAAAAACCAATTTTAAAAACTGGTTTTGCAATCAATTTTAACCCAAACCAATTTTTTTATGAAACCAAAAACATATATAATTCAACATATTTAATTATCTAACATCTCAAAAATCCAACCAAATAAACTCATGAAATTGTTTAATTTGTTAGTATTTTTTATTTGTTACTTATAATATATGACACTTTTTCTTTTCCCGGTGTGTTTGAATTAATAATACTGTTGTGTACTGTATAGTTAATGCTCCAATTCAGCAA
Source organism: Clitoria ternatea (assembly GCA_037962975.1). Lineage (NCBI taxonomy): Eukaryota > Viridiplantae > Streptophyta > Magnoliopsida > Fabales > Fabaceae > Clitoria > Clitoria ternatea. The sequence continues at coordinate 265,127,481 of CM075671.1, forward strand.
AAGGAAAAAATGACACAAATTAAAAGTTAACCATTCAAATTTGAATGTTTCAATTGGCAATTTAACTAGCCAAGTCAGAATTGCAGAAACCAGTTTCTTTTCTGGAATTCTATATGTCAATGTTAAAGTTAAAATAAGAAATGCCAAATTCACCAATTTCAGAACATTACACACAGTAGCAAATTAGCAAACCTCCAAATTATTACAAGATTGAATCGGATATGCGGACTGGAAGAAATGCCAAATGACCATAGATTTAGTAAATAAGAAATGGTAAATTACCAGAAGAAGATCCAGAGAGTAGTGATGAGGAGTGGGAACCTTGGTGATTAGAAGCAGAGACAGAGAGTGGTCTTCAAACTGTTTTAGAGATGTATTAAAAAGGAATTAGAACTATTTTATTTAAACAATTTCTTTTTTTAAAAGTGCATTTCAAAACCAAAAACTTACAGTTTGAAAACTAAAAGCACAAATTAAAATCCATAATCAAACAACACTTAAACAGTTTTTTTTTCCAAACTAGTTTGTTTTGTATTGTAAATTGGTCTTGAAACTAGTTTGGATTTAAATTATTTTCTAAAACGGTAAAAAACCAATCTTAAAAACTGGTTTTGCAATCAATTTTAACCCAAACCAGTTTTTTTATAAAACCAAAAACATATATAATTTAACATATTTAATTATTTAACATCTCAAAAATCCAACCATGATTCATGAAAATAAACTCATGAAATTGTTTAATTTATTAGTTTTTTTTTATTTGTTAGTTTGTTATAATATATGACACTTTTTCTTTTCCCAGTGTGTTTGAATTAATAATACTGTTGTGTACTATATAGTTAATGTTCCAATTCAGCAAAAGGAAAAATGGCACAAATTAAAAGTTAACCATTCAAATTTGAATGATTCAATTGGCAATTTAACTAGCCAAGTCAGAATTGTAGAAACCAGTTTCTTTCTGGAATTCCATAGTTTGGGGCAAGAGATGCCTTAGATAATAGATTCAGACAAGAAGCAATCTACCAAATTATGTTAATGTTAAAGTTAAAATAAAAAATGCCAAATTCACCAATTTCAAAACATTACACATAGTCACACATAGTAGTAAATTGGCAATTAGCAAACATTCGAATTATTACAAGATTGAATCGGATATGCGGACGCGAAGAAATGCCAAATGACCATAGATTCAGAGATTTAGTAAATAAGAAATGGTAAATTACCAGAAGAAGATCCAGAGAGTAGTGATGAGCAATGGGAGCCTTGGTGATTAGAAGCAGAGACAGAGAGTGGCCTTCAAACTGTTTTAGAGATGTATTAAAAATGAATTAGAACTATTTTATTTAAACAATTTCATTTTTTAAAAGTGTATTTCAAAACCAAAAAATTACAATCTGAAAACTAAAAACACAAATTAAAATCTATAATCAAACAACACTTAAAACAGTTTCTTTTCCAAATTAGTTTGTTTTGTATTGTAAATTGGTCTTGAAACTAGTTTGGATTCAAACTATTTTCTAAAACGGTAAAAAACCAATTTTAAAAACAGGTTTTGCAATCAATTTTAACCCAAACTAATTTTTTTATGAAACTAAAAACATATATAATTCAACATATTTAATTATCTAACATCTCAAAAATCCAACCATGATTCATGAAATAAACTCATGACATTGTTTAATTTGTTTGTTTTTTAATTTGTTAGTCTGTTATAATATATGACACTTTTTCTTTTCCCAATATGTTTGAATTAATACTATTGTGTTGTATACTGTATAGTTAATGCTCTAATTCAGCAAAAGGAAAAATTGCTCAAATTAAAAGTTAACCATTCAAATTTGAATGATTCAATTGGCAATTTAACTAGCCAAGTCAGAATTGCAGAAACCGTTTTTTTTTCTGGAATTCCATAGATTCGGATAAGAAATGCCTTAGATAATAGATTCAGACAAGAAGCAATCTACCAAATTATGTTAAAGTTAAAATAAGAAATGTCAAATTTGAAGGAGTTTACTGTAGTTTTCTGTTTATAAATAATATCTTGGTTTACTCATTTCTGTTATTGTTGTTTCATAGTCCTTTGGAATATTTATCTAGATTTGAATTATTGTTGTTCTCTCATTTTTGTTACCACTAGCCTTTATTTCCGCTAAGTGGGCTATTTTCTAGTTGTAGTGCAAACGTGTATTGATTGGTTATTTAAGCCAAGGATATTGTTAATAAACTTGAGTCATTTTTCTATAACTATGTTTGTTGTGTTCCTAGTATTAGATTCATTTCAGATAAAAGGTTCTCAATAATCTGGTATTAGAGCCTCCACTGGGCCTGATACGTCAAAGCAGCAGTCTTTGAATTCTTGCAGTAGCACAAAAAATGACTACAAAAGGGAGCTTCGTACAACCAGCCATTCCACGTTTTGATGGTCACTATGACCATTGGAGCATGCTAATGGAAAATTTCCTTCGACTAAAGGAGTATTGGGAACAAATTGAGCCTGACTATGGTGCAACAGCAAGCAGAACGGTACAAACAAAAGCACAGCAAAAGAAGAACGATGAGATGAAACTAAAAGATCTTATAGTAAAGAACTATCTCTTTCAGGCGATTGATCGAACTATTCTCGACACCATTCTCAAGAAGGACACTTCTAAAGAGATATGGGATGTTATGAAGAAAAAGTATGAAGGAAATGCAAGGGTCAAAAGGTCTCATCTTTGAGCTCTCCGCAGAGAATTTAAGGTCCTTGAGATGAGGTTTGGGGAAGTAGTGACAGAGTACTTCTCTAGGGTCATGACAATGGCCAACCAAATGCGGATTTATAGAGAAGTTATGCCAGATGTTAAAGTGGTGGAAAAAATTCTCCGTTCTTTAACTGAGAAGTTTGATTATATTGTATGTTCTATTGAGGAGTCAAAGGACATTGATGCTCTTTCTATTGATGAGTTATAAAGCTCACTAATAGTGCATGAACAGAAGTTTTAGATACTCAATGGTGAGGAACAGGCACTGAACGTGACATTTGGAGGAGAAAGAGGTCTTGGTCGAGGTGCCCAAAGAGGAAGAGGACGAGGAAAAGGAAGAGGTGGTCGAGCAAATTTTAACAAGGCAACTGTGGAGTGTTACCAATGCTATCAACTTGGACATTTTCGTTATGAATGTCCTCAAAACAAAGAAGCAAATTATGCAGAGATTGATGAAGAAGAAGAAATGCTTTTGATGTCTTATGTGGAGTTGTATAAGGCTAGAAGAAAAGATACATGGTTCCTGGATTCAGGATGTTCTAATCACATGAGTGGTGGTGTAGCTATGTTCCATGAGTTGTATAAGGCTAGAAGAAAAGACACATGGTTCCAGTCGCCTATCAAGGCATCCTTTACTTTCCAGCCGCCTATCAAGGCATCCTTTATCTTCCAGCCGCTTATCAAGGCATCCTTTATTTTTCCAGTCGCCTATCAAGGCATCCTTTACTTTCCAGTCGCCTATCAAGGCATCCTTTACTTTCCAGCCGCCTATCAAGGCATCCTTTATCTTCCAGCCGCCTATCAAGGCATCCTTTATTTTCCAGTCGCCTATCAAGGCATCCTTTACTTTCCAGCCGCCTATCAAGGCATCCTTTATTTTCCAGTCACCTATTCAGGCACCCTTTACTTTCCTGTCCACCTAGTCAGGCACCCCGTTTACTTCACGTCCGCCTATGCAGGCACCCTGTACCTTCCAGTCTACCGGGGGTCAATCCCAATCTTCTTACTTCCTGTCCATTTGAAAACAATTTTTCCCGATTAATTCAAAAAAAAAAAGAAAATGAGAGAGGAGAGAAGAAGAGAAACAGAAGTGGAGAACGCTCGTTTTTAAGAAAAAGAGGTCACACTGACTCGTGATTGCCCATACCATCAGTCGCCATACCGATCAAGAGGTCCCACTTGGCCCCCTACATCGGTGTTCATATCTTTACTTCCTTTTCACTTCAAAAACACAGAAGCTTCATGTTTCTTTTGTAAAAAAAGAAGTAAAGAGGGGCATCTGTGAACACCTCTTTTGGTCCGGACCAAGTGGAATAAATCTTTTTATACTGAATTCCAATTCAGAGTGGTCAAATTCGAGTAGAATGGTTCCAAAATAATCAGAACCGAGTGAAATAACTCAGAATGAAACTTTTCTAAGTGGAATATTGCCCTGTTGGAGGCAAATCCGAGTGGAATGACTCAAAAAAATGATCAAATCCGAGCAGGATGACTCAGATTAAAGCATTTCCAAGTGAAATACAGCCCTGATGGATATAAATCCGAGTGGAAAAACTCAAAAATCATCAAATTCGAGTCATAATGAAGCATTTCCGAGTGGAATAGGCTCATGTTGGGGGAATCCGAGTGAAATGACTCAGATTGGAGCATTGCCGAGTGGAGTATGTCTCTGTTTAAGAGAAATCCGAGTGAAATGACTCAGATTGGAGCAAATTCGAATGAAATGATTTAAGGAATGATCAAATCCGTGTGAAATGGCTTTGAATGGGTCAAATCTGAGTGGAATATGCTCCTGTTGGAGTAAATCTGAGTAGAATGACTCCGAAATGATCAAAACCGAGTAGAATTACTCAGAATGAGTCAGTTCTGAGTGAAATACTTCCCTATTGAAGGTGAATCCGAGTGAAAATACCCAGTTTCAAAGTCCTGAGTAGGAAGAAAGCTCTTTCCGAGTGAAAATGCTACGTTCCGACTGAAACATTTTAGGAAGGAGTGAACCTGTGCCGAATGGTTAATCTTCAATTGGTTTCCGAGTGACACCAACCGAATGGACGGATTTCCGAGCCAATCTTCACTCATCCTTCAAATAAGGGCCGATTGAACCATTTGTCCAATACCCGAGTCATCACTCTTCAAACCAACTCTGAGTCATCCTTCTTCAAACAATCAATTCCGAGCCCATTTCCATTAATTTCTGAGCCAATCCTTCAAATACCGAATCCCCTCCTTTTTTTTTCACCCTGATTCTGGGTTATCCTTTACCTATTCCCGAGTCAATTTTTACCAATTTCTGGGTCATCATTCTCACCTAATTCTGAGTTAATCTTCCAGTCAGTTCTTCAATCATTTTTACCAATTCCGTGTCATCCCTCATCAAGTCAATTCTGAGTGATATTTTTCACCTATTTCCAAGTGACACTTCAGTCAGTCAGCCCTCTTCAAACCAATTTCTGAGCAATACTTAAACCTTTTCTGAGCCCTTTTGGCAAATCAATTCCGAGCCCCCATTTCCACCAATTTCTGAGCCATACTTAAAACCATCACCGAGCCACTTTTCACCCGTTCCCGAGTCATCCTTTAGCCAATTCCGAGTCACACTTCACACATTTCAGTCGGTTCTGAGTCATTAGTCACTCGGTTTTTGTATAAACAGCACCATTTTTGTATAAACGAGTGACCCCCTTTTTTTTCACTCAATTCCGAGCCACTTTCTACCTAATTCCGAGTAATCCTTCGATCATTTCCGAGTGCTCTTCAGGTCTTTCACCCAAACGAGAATAGGAGTCCTTCTTTAGTCTGAGCCATTTTTCAATCAGATCCGAGTCACTTTTCACTCAGTTCTGACTGAATATTCCAATCGGAATTTCTTTGATTGCCCACTCAATCCAGTTGCACACAACATCAACATGATTTCACTCGGTCTTTTACACAAAAGGGCCTTTTCCACTTGGATTCAGTAGGCAAAATAAAGACCGACCCCTTTTTAAACTCAGAATTCACTCCCAATGTGGATGAATGCCGACTGAGAGGCTGATCCGAGTCATTCTCACTCAGAATTCAACCATTCTCACTCGGAATTCTACCATTGTCACTCGGATTTCCATCATTCTCTCTCGGATTTCCACTCGGCTCCCCCTGTTCGCCCGTGCTGACTTGGATTCCACCACCCAAGTGGATCCAGGAATCCTGGGGGTGGCAGACAGGGGCGGAAGTGGGGGGAATTAAAAATTCCCGCCCAGCCGTTGTCCCTCACTTCACTCTGAATGGAAGTGTGAGCTGGTTTTCCACTCTGAGTGAAAGCCTGAGCTGGCCTTCCACTCAGACAAGCCTATAAATAGGCAAGGGTTGAAGCACCAAAAAAAAGACATGATTCATTAAGGGAAAACTCTACTAAAACCTCCGTTCTCTCTCTCCTTCACACTAACTCCTTTCTTCTTCTTCTTCCATCGTCCCTCACCATACTGCCCACAATCCTCTACACTGTCCTCCCCTATTTCCAATCCGTCCACACCCTCACTCAATCATCCTCATTCCTAATCCCAGCACCTTCCCATTCCCTCTAACCCCTCTTTCCCTCTCGGATCAGCTTTCCTGCTCCATTGACGTGAATATTTTTGCAGTCGTAATTCCGTCAAATTAGTACATTAAAATTAATTAACGTAGTACTAGGGTGTCAACCTAGGTCGTTCTCTCAAGGATCAACACAAAAATTTAGGAAAAATCAAGTCTTAAACTAATTTTTAACAATTAAAAATAAAAACTAAACAATTAAAAATTTTTACAAACATAAGTTCACTAACATACAATTGGGGGGGGGGGTTTGATTGATTTTTGTTGTCACAATTAAAATTAAAACAAGGTAAATAAAGGATTTAAAACAATAAATAACAAGCGATTGATTTTCTTGGAGTATTGTAAATAAATTTATCCTTGGTTCACTAAAAATAACTTGTATACTTATTAATGTTAATTTCTTAGCTCAATTTGAATTGATCAACTAAGCGTCTTTTTCAATTCACAATTCCTTTACTTTCATTTAAAAATGAATATTTGAATCAAGCATCCTAATTAAGCAAAAGGAGTCAAGATCTTAAAATCTAGGAATTATTGAGCATACATAAGAACATCGCCTATATACATAATCTATTCTCAAATTATGGAATTAAGCAAACCATAATTATTAAAAGTGATTATGAAAATATTCATTAAGCATGCATATTTCCTTAATCCATTCTAATTTGAAATCTTATTTAACTCCATTTGAATAATTAAACCGATTAAGCATACAAATTTAATTAAACAAAATGGAATTAAATAAGTAGAGAATGATTATGAAGAAATAACAATAATAAAAGCATACTATATTAAAATTAATGACCTCAAAATTACATTACAACATTCTCCAAGAAAATCAATCTAAGGGTTTTAGCCCTCCATAATTACAATTACAAACAAAGAACTAACCCGGGAATGAAGAAGTTGCTGGAAAATTCCAACAGAGAAGAGAAGCAGAGGAAGAACGTATGAGGAAGGAAGAATTGTGTGAAGAAATGGTGTGTTATGACCCTTGCTCTTGTGCCTATTTATAGGAGTTAGAAAGCAAGCTTTTGCCATAAAATATTTCATAATGGAAGATGCACTCTTGATTAATCAAATCAATGGTGCTCCATGATCATCTTCAGTGCATTTCCCACCATCTCAGTGCTTTGCCCACCTTCCAGAAGCTTGAAAAACGTGTTTCTGGGCCAATTATTTACTCATGAATCGATTCATTGGTGGGAGGAATCGATTCATGCGTGCAAAATGCAATCCTGGGCCAAAAATAACCGTATGAATCGATTCATTTAGGGAAAGAATCGATTCATTGCCTTTAAAACTCCTCCTGAATCGATTCAAAGCCAATTTTTGCAAGATTCAGACGTATGAATCGATTCATTGCAGGGAAGAATCGATTCATCATGCAAAATTTCACTTCCTGATGTATTAAAGCCGTATGAATCGATTCATGAGGGGGATGAATCGATTCATCCCCCTGATTCTCCATATTTTGCACACTTTTTCACCCTTTTTGAGATCCTTTTGAATATTTCTTGATTCCTTTGATCCTTAGGCACTTTGATCATCATTTTGGATTGGAATTCTTGAGTTCTTTGATCTATTTTCTTTTGCACATATTAACAATCAAATATTACATAAAGATCAAATGATAAAAATGTGTTAAAATGCAATATGTTACACACTAAGTGATGGCAAATTATACACATTTAAAATGGAGAATTAGAGATAAATCATGCATCATCAAATACTCCCACACTTATTCTTTTGCACTCCCGGGCAAAATCAAAAGAAAAACAAGTATCACAATTTATTTGAAAACATTAAGTTGAAAACAACACACACAGAATTGGCATACTTGTCATGAAATCTTAGAAATATACAAAGAAACAAGAGTTTTCAACATGAAAGATACAGAGCATCAAGATATATATAAAAATCATTCAAACACTTAGGCATGTGAAAATTAAATTAAACTGAAAAGAAGATCATAAGTGATAGAACCTCACAAGACATACTCTCAACTCTCAAGTGTTTAAAGTTTGTGTATACACTCAAAACAATTCCTGAAAAACAAACAGTCTAAAAATTTGGCAAGTTTCTCAATTCTACAATCAATCATAAATGCATGTATAGATCAACAGGGCTTTCACAGGGTTGCAATGTGGCCAAGGTTAAAATGGATGAAATATTTATATATATATACCAAAAAGAATAATGAAGCAATTAATTTTACTGGCAAACAGTGAGGGTAAAACATTTATTGTATGGTATTTGGTAAATTTTTTTTTTTTTTTTTTTTTATTATTATTATTATTTTTTTTTTTTTTATGAGATTGCATAACACTTGGAACAAGAGTTGCAATTCCTTTTTGCACACCCCCACACTTATTTGAATGCCTGTTTTGACTTGATTCCAAAGCTTCAATATCTTTCTTAAGGTAGGTATATTTTTGGTTCTTCATCCATGGCTTATTTGAGCTGTAACAAGGAAATAGTTAAATAGGCTCAAAATGGCTATCAAGAGATAATTTATTCATGGTAGGTTTATCTGGCTTAATGGCTCAACTGAACAAAATGCCTGTATCAAAATACATTCATATGAGTTTCAAGTATCATCAAGAAACAAGACAAAAATTAAGATGTAAGCCTTCAGGAATTAATCACACATGAAAGGATTAAGATGGTTTAAAGTGATCCATCAAATTTTAAGGCTCAAAAATCTCACAAGGTATAATTCCATCATATATGATCATCTATCAATTATCATGTCATTCTCAACATACCAAAAATGTTTAAGTTCAAATTATAACATATCATTAATCTCATATCAGACATGAAAGAATTTACTTGTTACTCATGCATATCTTAAAATTCCAATAAAACATGCCTTTTTAAAACAAAAACACACACAAAATCTTTTATTTAAATTTTTTTTTTTTTTTTTTTTTTTTATCACACAAAATTTAATCACACAAAACACACACACACATAAATGATCCCACCCCCACACTTAAATCATACATTGTCCTCAATGTAAAACAGAGCATACAAAATAGACAATAGAATGAGAAAGTAAAGAGATGGGTAAGAAAAACTCCCTCAAGGTGGATTAAACTCAAATACCACATCCTTTTGAAGCAGATTGGATAGTGGTCTAGCCTTCTTGTGCCTTTCCAAATTTTGCAGCAATTTTTCTTCTTGATTTTCATCAAGAGAAGTAAAGATTATCACCGGAAGCTCTTCATCATTTCCCAAGTATGAATACTTGAGGTTTTCAAGTATGAAATTTAGCTCCAGATTAGGTGCCTGCAAAGTAGATGGAACTAACAAAGCAGATTTGGATTCTTGCATCTCAAAAATTTTGTTAGAGTCTTCTTGAAAATCTGCATTTAGAACAGGTATTTCTATAGACTCTAAATCAGCAGTTATGTATTTGTCAATTTCAGCACAAATATGACAATTCTCAGAATTATTGCATGCAAAACAACTGTATGAATCATCTATGCATTCCAAATCAACATCAGAAAAATGTTCAAAAACTAGTTTATCAATAATGTCAATTTGGAAAATAGAATGATTTTCAGAAGGGTGTTTCATGGCATCTAGAATTTTAAATCTTACCTTAGTGTCACCAAATTCCATAGAAAGAGTTCCAGCATGGACATCAATTATAGTTTTGGCTGTTTTCAAAAATGGTCTTCCCAAAATGATAGGAACAGGAATTTGAGGCATACCTTCTTCCATATCAAGTACAAAAAAGTCAGCAGGAAAGACAAGTTGTTCTACCTGAACCAAAACATCCTCTATAACTCCAGCAGGATAGGCAGTGCTCCTATTGGCTAGCTGAATTACTACACCAGTAGGTTGTAAATTTCCAAGAGACAATGATTTAAAAACAGACATAGGCATAACATTTATTGAAGCTCCTAAATCTAACATGCAATTTTCAAATTTATTATTGCCTATGATACAGGGTATAGAAAACGTACCTGGATCTTTGCATTTTTCAGGAATATTTTCCTTACCAAGCAGTGCAGATACATTTCTTCCCATGCTTATTCTTTCATTGCCCTTAAGTCTCCTTTTGTGAGTACACAACTCCTTCAGAAATTTGGCATACTTGGGAATTTGCTTGATTGCATCAAGAAGAGGTATATTTATTTCTACTTTTCTGAAAGTATCCAAAATTTCTTTGTCTACTTCTTCCATCTTCTTGCTTGGAATTGCTTTTGGTGGGAAAGGAAGAGGGATATGAGGTGGAACTTGGGGTGGTTGCTTCTCAGATTTGCTTGTGCTTGAAGAAGGTTCATCATTCTCAACTGTTGTGGGCACATCTGTTTGTTTCTCAGGTTCCTTAGGTATGGGTATTTCAAGGTTCTTACCTGATCTTAACTGAATTGCGCTCACATTTCTTGGATTTGCAGCTGGTTGAGATGGTAATTTGTCAGAGTTTTGAGATTGTAACTGGCTTAATGATGAAGCCAATTGCCCAATTTGGTTGCTTAAACTCTGGATGGTAGCATCATTCCTCTGTTGATACTCCAAATTCTGCGCAGCCATTTGTTTCACCAGATCCTCCAAAGAAGGGCCACTTGTGGATGGTTGAGGTGTAGGTCTTTGGAAGGTTGGTGCATTGTTTTGAAATGGAGGTTGGGGATTTTGTTGTTGGTTTCCCCATCTCAAGTTTGGATGGTTCCTCCAACCTGGATTGTATCTATTGGTGGAAAGGTCATGGTTTTGTTGTGGTGGAGGTCTATCATGGTAGATGTTAGCTGCATAAGCTTGAGGACTATTATTATCCTTTTCTTGTAGAGAAGGACAACAATCAGTGGGGTGCTCTTGTGAAGAGCAGATTCCACACACTTTAGCAGTCATGGATTTTTGATTTACTGCCAATTGTGTGACTAAAGTGGTGAGAGCGTCAAGTTTGCTCTCAAGTTTAATTCCAGATGAACTAGAATTGGAATCAAACATGGGTTTGAAAGAATCATTTCTCACACCAAATTGTTGAGAGTTAGATGCCATCTTCTCAATCAGATTTCTTGCTTCAGCAGCAGTCATATCTCCTAAAGCTCCTCCACTTGCCGCATCAATCATGTTGCGATCAACGTGGTGTAAACCTTCATAGAAGTACTGAAGAAGAAGTTGTTCAGAAATTTGGTGGTGAGGGCAACTTGCACAGAGTTTTTTAAATCTCTCCCAATATTCATAAAGACTTTCTCCAGAGAGTTGCCTAATGCCAGATATGTCTTTACGGATTGCAGTTGTTCTAGAGGCAGGAAAGAATTTTTCCAAGAACATTTTCTTTAAGTCATTCCAACTTGTGATTGATCTTGGAGCAAGGTAGTACAACCAATCCTTAGCAACACCCTCTAAAGAATGGGGAAACGCTTTAAGATAGACATGGTCTTCTTGAACGTTTTGAGGTTTCATTGTGGAACACACAATGTGGAATTCTTTGAGGTGTTTGTGCGGATCTTCACCCGCAAGACCATGAAACTTAGGCAATAGGTGTATAAGTCCGGTCTTAAGAATAAAAGGGACATCCTCATCAGGATATTGAATACACAAACTTTCGTAAGTGAATTCAGGAGCAGCTAGTTCTCTAAGAGTTCTTTCACGAGGTTCAGCCATATCAGAAAAACTAGCAGTACTTTCAACAGATTCAGAAAAAATACTATCACTATCAATATCAACAAAGTTATTATTAAATCTAGCTTCTCTAACTAACCTATGAAAAGTTCTTTCAATTTCAGGATCAAATGAATATAAATGCTCAAAAGTTCTTCTAGTCATACATAGCATACAACAAGATATTAGATCATGATGAGCAATAAATCATAAGAATCCTAAATCATGCAAAAGAAATAAAATAAACAAACAAACAAACAAAATTTTTTTTTTTTTTTTTCAATAAAAAAAAAATTAATTTAAAAACAAGAGTTTTTCCTAAAGATCGTTGATCCCCGGCAACGGCGCCAAAATTTGACGTGAATATTTTTGCAGTCGTAATTCCGTCAAATTAGTACATTAAAATTAATTAACGTAGTACTAGGGTGTCAACCTAGGTCGTTCTCTCAAGGATCAACACAAAAATTTAGGAAAAATCAAGTCTTAAACTAATTTTTAACAATTAAAAATAAAAACTAAACAATTAAAAATTTTTACAAACATAAGTTCACTAACATACAATTGGGGGGGGGGGGTTTGATTGATTTTTGTTGTCACAATTAAAATTAAAACAAGGTAAATAAAGGATTTAAAACAATAAATAACAAGCGATTGATTTTCTTGGAGTATTGTAAATAAATTTATCCTTGGTTCACTAAAAATAACTTGTATACTTATTAATGTTAATTTCTTAGCTCAATTTGAATTGATCAACTAAGCGTCTTTTTCAATTCACAATTCCTTTACTTTCATTTAAAAATGAATATTTGAATCAAGCATCCTAATTAAGCAAAAGGAGTCAAGATCTTAAAATCTAGGAATTATTGAGCATACATAAGAACATCGCCTATATACATAATCTATTCTCAAATTATGGAATTAAGCAAACCATAATTATTAAAAGTGATTATGAAAATATTCATTAAGCATGCATATTTCCTTAATCCATTCTAATTTGAAATCTTATTTAACTCCATTTGAATAATTAAACCGATTAAGCATACAAATTTAATTAAACAAAATGGAATTAAATAAGTAGAGAATGATTATGAAGAAATAACAATAATAAAAGCATACTATATTAAAATTAATGACCTCAAAATTACATTACAACATTCTCCAAGAAAATCAATCTAAGGGTTTTAGCCCTCCATAATTACAATTACAAACAAAGAACTAACCCGGGAATGAAGAAGTTGCTGGAAAATTCCAACAGAGAAGAGAAGCAGAGGAAGAACGTATGAGGAAGGAAGAATTGTGTGAAGAAATGGTGTGTTATGACCCTTGCTCTTGTGCCTATTTATAGGAGTTAGAAAGCAAGCTTTTGCCATAAAATATTTCATAATGGAAGATGCACTCTTGATTAATCAAATCAATGGTGCTCCATGATCATCTTCAGTGCATTTCCCACCATCTCAGTGCTTTGCCCACCTTCCAGAAGCTTGAAAAACGTGTTTCTGGGCCAATTATTTACTCATGAATCGATTCATTGGTGGGAGGAATCGATTCATGCGTGCAAAATGCAATCCTGGGCCAAAAATAACCGTATGAATCGATTCATTTAGGGAAAGAATCGATTCATTGCCTTTAAAACTCCTCCTGAATCGATTCAAAGCCAATTTTTGCAAGATTCAGACGTATGAATCGATTCATTGCAGGGAAGAATCGATTCATCATGCAAAATTTCACTTCCTGATGTATTAAAGCCGTATGAATCGATTCATGAGGGGGATGAATCGATTCATCCCCCTGATTCTCCATATTTTGCACACTTTTTCACCCTTTTTGAGATCCTTTTGAATATTTCTTGATTCCTTTGATCCTTAGGCACTTTGATCATCATTTTGGATTGGAATTCTTGAGTTCTTTGATCTATTTTATTTTGCACATATTAACAATCAAATATTACATAAAGATCAAATGATAAAAATGTGTTAAAATGCAATATGTTACACACTAAGTGATGGCAAATTATACACATTTAAAATGGAGAATTAGAGATAAATCATGCATCATCATCCATCATCACTCAGTTTTGCTCAACTTTCACCCGGTATTCTTCTTATCACTCTGATTTTACTATTTTTACTCAGTGTTCCTTATTTTTTACTCGGATCTTTCGTTGTTCCACTCGGATTTTCCTCTTTTCACTCGGTTTTCCCTATTTTTACTCGGATTTTCATTTTTCACTCGGATTTTTCCAGTTTCACTCGGTTTTCCCATTTTTTTACTCGGTTTCCCATTTTTGCACTCATTTTTTTTCCCATTTTACTCGGATTTTCCTCTTTTCACTCGATTTTCCCTATTTTTACTCGGATTTTTCATTTTTTTGCTCAGATTTTCTTTTTTCTCACTTGGATTTTCTTCCCTCATTCGGTTTTCGCCCATTTTTGTCTCTTTTCTCCGAATCTATTGTTTCTCTTTCTCTCTGGTAGCTTCTGCTTCCCTCTCCCTTTTGCCCCGCAGCCTTTAAAAAAATAATAATAAAGAGAAATGGATGTTTCCTCTTTTTTTTTCTCTTTCAAATCTAAATAAAAATAAGAAAAAAACTTTTAAGGAACTACGTGACCCTGATTTCTCGAAAGCTCGAGAATACGTAGGAGCGGGAAATAGTTCCTGTCGGGCTCATCTTTCTTTATTTAATTTTTAGAGTTTCCATTTTTTGTCTTGCTATCTAAAGGAGGAGCGAGATTAATTTGGACGAGACGTCATGTTAATCTCATATTTTTTAAATACCTTTTTCTTTTAAAAAAAAAGAAGAAGCGAGGTTAATTTAGACGAGACGTCTTGTTAATCTCATATGTTGTAGTATTTCTTAAAAGGAGGAGCGAGATTAATTTGGACGAGACGTCCTGTTGATCTCATGTAAATATTTTATGTTGATTTTTGTTTATTTTGTCGTTCCGTACATTTTTCTTTTCATGAAGAAGTTAAAATAATTATTGGGCTAATTATAATGCACGCTATCAAATTGAGGTAACCATTTTTTTTAAAACGGACAGTTGTGAGGTGCTAATACCTTCCTCACCTGTAATCAGACTCCCGAATCATGGAATTTCATTTTTATAACCAGTGCTTTAACCAAGGTTTTTCCAGTATTTTATCCTAAAAAATATTGGTGGCGACTCCCTGTTTATCTTTAAATCGTTTCGAGGGTCGGCCGTGCCGCCGCGATCCCGGTCACGATAAGGTTTTCCCGGTATGTTATCCTAAAAAAATATTGGTGGCAACTCCCTATTTTTCTTTTCGAACCAAACAAAAGATCATTTTGAGGGTCGACCGTGCCGCCCCGATCCCGGTCGCGACAGATGGCGACTCCACTGGGGACTTAGAGAGTCAAGCCAGTCAATTTGATATCGCATGTTTTAATTAGCATATTAATTATTTAACTTCTTCTTTTATTTTGTTTCCTTGTCAATGTTTAGTTCCTGTTTTGTTTATATTCTATCATTTATATTCTGTAAATATCTGTGTGATCATTGAACCCTAGGGTAGTCGACTTTATTTTGTTGCTTTGTGTTTGTTCTATGTGCAGGATGAGTAAGGTACAGGTATTGAATGCCTCTTTCACACACTACACTCACAATTTGCACACACTTTTGAGTGGGACCCTATACCCGGGCCCAAATAAAACTTAAGATTAGGGGAGGTTGATAGCGGAGCCATTTGGGATGTACTTCCTGTCTGGTTACCGTGAGAATCTCAGCTAGAGTTCGACTTATTCATGGTGCCCACACTTAGTATACTTCCTACTATTTGTGGTCAACATCATGAATAGGATCTTGGCTCTAGTGACCTTTAGAAGTTTTAGAACAAGCCACTTAATGCGAGGTATCACTGATAGATGGACCTTAGAACCATTAGGAGACCTCCAGAAAAACCCACCTTAAGGCACAAAAGAGGCAAACTTTACTTATACTTTTTCTCATTCTCACTTCTCTTTTCTGATCCAAAATAGAGGACTACTTGCCCATTTAGCGGATTACTTTTTTTCAAAAAATGACATACTTTTAACTAGTGATCTTTTAACGGGCAAGTAGTCCTTTCCTTTTATGCACAAGTCTTTGGGCTTTGAGTTACGGGATGTTTTGAATAAAAAAAAAGGTATAATAAAAAAATCAAAAAATCAATTTTTTTATTGACAATGATCAGAAAATCCGTAGCTCACATGACCCTTGATTTGTCATAAGTTTTGTCAAATTGAAACTTCCCTAATACAAAAATATTTTCAAAGTTACTAGGGGAATATCGATTTGCAAAACACGTCAGTTCTAATGATTGATTTTCTCATTTCTTTATGTTCTTGCAGGAAGCTATCAAGAGCTTAGCCAGTACCTCTGAGTGAAAATATGGAAATTAGCATGAGATCAGATAGTTGTGGTACAAACATACCTGAGTTGAAAAAATTACTGCATGTTAAGGCTAGGAAAGTCGATACAACCAGTTTGCAAGCATTGGGCAAGAAATTGGATATGAATCAGAAGATGGGTTTTTCAAGGAAATATGGGAGGATCCTAAAGTTGCTAGAAGTAGAGGTACAAGTCGAGGCAATTACTGCTTTGATTCAGTTCTATGACCCACCTCTTTGTTGTTTCACCTTCCGAGACTTTCAATTGGCTCCGTCCGTTGAGGAGTTCGAATAGATCTTGGGGATGCCACTAGAGGGACAAATGCCTTACCACCACCTTGGACGTCATGTGAATATTGTTACCATCGCTGATATCCTAAGGATTAACCCGAAAGTCTTAAGAAGTAAGCAACTAAATAGAAATTAGGTCCTGGGGTTTGATCGGGAATATTTTGAGAAGCACATGCACTTGCTGGCTGAGAAAGGAGATTGGGAAGCCTTCATGGATACCTTGGC
This sequence comes from Clitoria ternatea, assembly GCA_037962975.1. Taxonomy (NCBI): domain Eukaryota; kingdom Viridiplantae; phylum Streptophyta; class Magnoliopsida; order Fabales; family Fabaceae; genus Clitoria; species Clitoria ternatea. The sequence goes on from CM075671.1 coordinate 265,144,314, forward strand.
TCTAACCATTTATGGTGTTATCTTGTTCCCCAATATTGACAATTACATAGACTATGATGCCATTGGTATTTTCCATTGTCAAGCTGCCTTTCAAAATTCCATCCTATCTCCCGACAAGAACATCTGTCCCCTCACCTACCTTAGAAGAGGAGGCCATGAAAGCCAAGATAAAGGAGTTAATTATAAAAAATAAGAAACTAGAGAAAGACTTGCTAAAGTCTCAACAAGAATGCGCCCTTCAGAAAAGGGAGAACTTAGAAAGCAAGCAAACCATCAAGGAGATTGGAAAAAAGTGGAAAATTGAAAGGGATTACTTGAGGAAGCAAAGTCAATGCCTCCGAACAGCTAATACCCAACTGAGGATGAAGAGCAAGCAAAGGGATACTATGTTGGCTGACAAGCAACTCTTGAGAGACATGTTGGAAAAAGCCAAAGAGAATGAGCAAATTGCCTTGGTGCAAAAAAAGCTCCTACAATTGCAAGTTAGCCAATTAGAGCATCAACTTAATGAGGTGGTAGAAGCTTGCCAGCATGAGATAAACGGCGAGCGATAACACGTGATAGATACTGAGCAAGAATGTCGTGAGGCTATCCATATTTTGAAAACTGAAATGACACAACAAGATGAAGTTATTCATTCATGGATGAACCGCTTCGCCCACTTGGCACATTTAGCTAATGGAGTTCTGGAAGACCTCCCGCTCCTGCTTAAGCAAGCTGAGGGGATGGTTAACCCTCTTAGTACCCCAAAAGAAATTGTAACCTTCCTTGATTACTATAGAGAAAGGATTTGTAAAATGAGGGCCATGATTTCCTGAGCTAGGAATGGCTGATTTACTTTTCCTGCATAAAAAAGATTGGCAGCAGTAATGTACTTTGAAATTCAGAAAGAAGGATTCTTTTGTCTCTACAACTATCTCATGTTAATTTCCATTTATCACATACTTATTACTCTTGAATATGACGTTCTGAGAAATGGTTGGAGGATACTGGCCGAGTTCCGCGATAGCTTCGTGCACCATACTAATGGTTTTTCTTTTACCACTTTTATTTAAATGCTTTCTTTTTAACAATTTTGTGTTTTGACTTACATTAGACATTACGGGTAAACATCCTTATCCGACCCGACTCCAAACGAGACTCATGGCCGAAGCAGAAATCAAGGATGAAGATTTCAGAAACGAGTTCAATCAGCTAAAGGAACAGGTAGCCGAGTTGACCAAGCTTTTGGAAAAGAGAATCACAGAAGGGGACTCCTCTGCAGGTATTGAGAACACCCAACAGTAGCCTGCCACTGTACCACCCCCCTTGGTCCCGACCCAGCAAGAACCCAAGTGCCTAACACAATGACACCCCCTGTCACCATTAATGTTGGAAGACCTAACCTTGCCGTTGAGACCCAGCTACCTTACAGCCAGTCTTATGCACAACATACATTTGTCGGTCCTGACGGCAACCTAGTACCTTTTCCACTTTATGGCCTTCCACCAGGATACTATCCCCCGCTCGCTAACCAACAAGACACCCATGACCAGCAAGCGATGAATCCTCACGTTTCATACCCTACCCAGCCAAATATACCATCACTCCATCAAGTCCAAAACATGCAAGCCCATGACCCACAAACTTACCAAACCCAAAACACGCAAGCCCATGACCCATAATCCTACCAGACCCAAAACACCCAAGCCCTGATGGCCCAGCCAACTCACAATGCACAAGCCCAAAACACACAAGCCCAGACGACCCAACCAAATTATGCTATACAAACTATGGCCCAACCCTAAAGTCCCTCACCAAGTACAGGCCTGATGAACCAGTCCCATGCATTGCCTCCTTTTAACCAGCCGCTTGGCTATCCATGCGGATATGCAACCCCCTATATGACCAATCTCCAAGATACAACCCGCATGATGAACCCTGTAGCCAGTCATAGCACAGTTGCAGCTCCCCAAAAGGAAAAGATAGAAATCTTAGAGGAGCGTTTGAGGATGATGGAAGGCTCTGGAGGTTTTGGGCTGATAGATGCTTCTGAGCTATGTGTAGTCACAGATGTTGTCCTCCAGCCCAAATTCAAGATGCCTGACTTTGACAAGTATCGGGGAATGACTTGTCCAAAGAACCATCTCACGATGTATTGTCGGAAGATGGCGTCCTACTCTTCTAACGACCAATTGTTGATCCACTGCTTCCAAGATAGTCTAGCAGGGGCTGCTCTTACATGGTATGCTTACCTTGAGCGAAACCATATTCGTTGTTGGAAGGACCTGGCAGATGCCTTCCTTAGGCAATACAAGTATAACATAGATATGGCACCCAATAGGGTTCAGTTACAGAATATGGTGAAGAGGGACAATGAAACGTTTAAAAAGTATACCCAACGCTGGAGGGAGACAACAGCGCAAGTGGACCCCTCACTGTCGGAGAAAGAAATAGTCACGATGTTTATCGACACGCTCCCGTCACCTTTCTACGGCAAAATGATTAGTAGTGTTTCATCCAACTTCTCCGACATTGTGACTATTGGGGAAAGGGTGGAAAGCGGAATACGAACAGGAAAGATCACTCAGGGCTCATCTGGGGCAAGCATGACAAGGAGGCCGGCGCCTGGGAAAAAGGATGGAGAAACTAATTCCATCTCTTCTAATCAAAAGACGGCTTCGCCGAGACCATTCTTTCCCACTATGATTCAAGCTCCCAATCCATATGTGGCCGCTACCACTCAGGGCCCGACGGCTTATACTCCCCACTTCTATCCACCCATGGTATGAGCGCCAGTGCCGCAACCTATGCCATACCATCACCCGCAGCAAGTGACTCGACCACCTAATCATAATCAGAACACAAGGAATTCCAACAATGAGCGTTCCCCTGTGCAGTTCGATCCAATTCCCATAACATATACCGAACTTTTTCTAATCCTCGTTCAAAAAGGTCTGGTAGCTCCATCCCCCATGAGGCCATTGCAACCTCCTTACCCAAGGGGATATGACCCAAACGCTCATTATGATTACCATGCTAGGGCACCAGGACATTCCATAAAAAATTGCATGGCTTTGAAATATAAAGTAAGAGATTTGATCAAAGCCGACTGGATTAACTTTAAGGAAGGCAGCCCAAATGTGGCCACAAATCCCCTGCCTAACCATGGAAATTCAGAAGTCAACGCCTTGGAAGATGATGAGGGATGCGTTAAGAATGTTGCTGACATAAGAATGTCATTAAGGGTAGTTCATTCCCTTTTGCTTGAAAGGGGACTAATTGAGGGGACCTGGAGTGTGGAACATGATTACGAGCAGACTGTCGAACACCAAGGTTTCTGTAAAGTCCTTCAAAGCCTTATGGACAGCCATATTGTGCAGGTCTGTAAATGCCATAGAGATGAGGTCGACATGATCGAGGAACAAACAGGGGCACGGGTCCCTAAGCCCTTGACAATTTTTTACACCAGGAACCCCCAAGCAGCTGCTGTTTCTGTATAACCAACCATCACTATTCAAGCACCCACCCCGTTTGCGTTCAAAGATTCTCGGGCTGTCCCTTGAAGTACAACGCAGATATGGTCGTTGCAAGCTCGGCAACGAGTGACCCGTCTCCTTCGTCCGTCACAAATATTGTTGGGGTAGGAGGAATAACCTGAAGTGGAAGAGTATACACCCCTCCAGAGCCAAAGAAGGATCAGGTTACCGGAAATGCCAAGGTGGACAAAGAAGGGGCCAATGGTGAAATCAAAAGGGCCGTGACTGATGAAGAGGCCCATGAATTCTTAAAGTTTATTCACCAGAGTGAATATCAAGTGCTTGACCAACTGACCCATACTCCTGCAAAAATCTCTTTGTTATCATTGTTGATGAACTCTGAGCCACATTGGAAGATGTTGATGAAGGTCCTGAATGAGGCCCATATCAGTCATGACATTCCCGTTGATAAGTTTCAAGAAATAATAGGGCACATTATTATAGATAACTATCTGACCTTCACTGACGACAAAATACCAACAAAGGGGATTGGGCATAACAAGGCTCTCCATATCTCCGTAAAATGCCGAGATTACATCTTAGCAAAAGTACTTATTGACAATGGGTCGTCCCTCAACGTCATGCCAAAGTCTACATTGGCCAAGTTACCATTTGATGGGACTTTTATGAAGCCAAGTGCCACGATAGTATGAGCTTTTGATGGAACTCAGAGGGAGGTCATGGGTGAGATTGAGCTGCCCATACAGGTTGGGCCGTGCACGTTCCAGGTCCTTTTTCAAGTCATGGATATCTTGCCTGCCTATAGCTGTTTATTAGGCAGGCCGTGGATCCATTCTGCTGGAGTGGTGCCCTCTACCCTGCACCAAAAACTAAAATTCATAATTGACAACAAGCTGATAATTGTTTCTGGTGAGGAAGACCTTCTGGTCAGCAAACCTCTGTCAACCCCTTACATCGAGGCAGCAGAAGAGGCTCTTGAAACTTCTTTCCAAGCATTAGAGATAGCAAATGCTACCTATGTAGGGGAAGGAGTCACGATGGTAAAAGCTCACATGCCAAGTGCATCTTTAATGATGGCAAAGATTATGTTGCATGGAGGGTATAAACCTGGAAGAGGGCTAGGACGTGCTTTGAATGGAGAAATAGAACCTATACGCCTGCTTGATAACAGAAATGGTTTTGGGTTAGGATACCGGCCCATGGCTACCGACAGAAAAATGGTAGAAGAAGAGAAGAGAGAAAGAAGGGTTGCTCGTCTTACCAGCAGAAAACCTCATACTGCAAGAGTCCCCATCTGTGATCTCAACTAGAGCTTTCGGAGTGCCAGACTGATGCCTCCAGACCAAGTGGCTGTCATTGAAGAAAGTCCCTGTGATAGTGTTGATTTTGTGATTGCTTGTCCACCAGGCCAAGAACTTCATAACTGGGAGGCCGTCGAGTTTCCCACGACTTTGAATGTTTCACCAAAGTAATTTGTTTATGCTTTAAGTACTTATTCGTCCCTCTGCTCTGCCTAAGGCTTTGGGACTCTTCCATGTAATAAGGGCGAAGAAAACTTGTTTTTATCATTTTCATCAATAAACGCGTATCACAATTCCAAAAAAAAAAACTCTTCTTGTATCCCTTATCCTTGTTTTGAATCCTTCTTTTTACTCGCTTGTTCCTTTTTTTTATTATTGGCCATATCACACTAAATTGCAGATTCAAAAATGACTCTCTTGAGGAGAGTGAGGTCGTAATCCTGTTTCACAACTTCGATCACCCAGTTGATTACGCCGATGAGGAAGATGGGGAAGATTGTGAGCCATCGCCCGAGCTGACAAGGTTGTTAGAGCAAGAGGATGAAGGGATTCAACCCTACCTAGACATAGTTGAGGTCATTAATTTGGGGAATAAAGAAAATAAGAAGGAAGTCAAGATCGACACTACCCTAAGCAGAGAAAAAAGAGAAGATTTAATCAAGTTGTTGATGGAATTTTGTGATGTCTTTGCCTGGTCTTATCAAGATATGCCTGGGCTCGATGCTAGCATTGTCGAGCATAGACTACCCTTGAAATCTGAGTGCCCTCCAATAAAGCAGAAACTACGCCGAATAAAGCCAGAAATGCTCTTAAAGATCAAAGAGGAGGTCAAGAAGCAATTTGATGCTGGGTTCCTAGCTGTGGCAAAATACCCTCAGTGGGTAGCCAACATTGTCCCTGTCCCAAAAAAGGATGGAAAGGTACGGATGTGTGTGGACTACCGAGATTTGAATAGGGCTAGTCCCAAGGATGATTTTCCCCTACCACAGATCGATATTTTGGTTGATAATACAGCTCAGCATTCCATTTTCTCATTCATGGATGTTTCTCAGGGTATAATCAAATTAAAATGGCACCTGAAGACATGGAGAAGACCACGTTTATCACTCTATGGGGCACATTTTGTTATAAGGTGATATCCTTTAGGTTGAAAAATGCTAGGGCAACTTATCAAAGAGCAATGGTGACTCTTTTCCATGATATGATGCATAAGGAGATAGAAGTCTACGTGGATGACATCATCGCCAAATCTATAACAGATGAAGGGCACATTAGCGATCTAAGGAAGCTTTTTGAACGGTTGAGAAAGTTCAGGCTAAGATTGAACCCTGCCAAGTACGCATTCGGTGCAAGGTCAGGCAAGTTACTAGGGTTTATAGTAAGTGAAAGAGGGATAGAGGTTGATCCCGACAAAGTCAAGGTGATTCTCGAGATGCCTCCTCCCCGTACAGAAAAAGAAGTCTGAGGATTCTTGGGAAGGCTCAATTATATTGCCTGATTTATTTCACAATTGACAGTGACTTATGAACCCATCTTCAAGTTACTCCGCAAGAATCAACCGGGGCAATGGGATGAGAACTGTCAAGCAGCTTTCGAAAAGATTAAGCAGTACCTACAAGAACCACCAATTTTGGTGCCCCCAACCCCAGGAAGGCCACTTATATTGTATCTGACTGTATTGAACGAATCCATGGGTTACGTGTTGGGACAGCACGATGAAACTGGAAAGAAGGAACATGCTATCTACTACTTAAGCAAGAAGTTCACTGATTGTGAAATGAGGTACTCCGCTTTAGAGCGGACTTGTTGTACGTTAGCATGGGCCACTAAGCACCTAAGGCAATACATGTTGAGTCACACCACTTGGCTAGTTTCTAAAATGGATCCCGTCAAGTACATTTTTGAAAAACCTGCTTTGACCGGAAGGATCGCTCGTTGGCAAGTGCTATTAACTGAGTACGACATAATATATGTCACTCAAAAGGCCATAAGAGGAAGTGCCCTGGCTGATTACTTGGCACACCAACCTATCAATGATTATCAGCCGATGCAATTTAACTTCCCGGATGAAGATATCATGACACTATTCAATGAAGAAGGTGGTCAGAAAGAGAAATGGACCCTGATATTTGACGGAGCTTCTAATGCATTGGGGCAAGGAATTGGGGCTATCTTGATTTCACCCAATAAGGAATTTATCCCTATCTGCGCCAGATTGTGTTTTAACTGTACCAATAATATTGCTGAATATGAAGCATGCTCATTAGGAATCCAAGCAACGTTGGACACAAAAGTAAAATTATTGGAAGTTTATGGGGACTCTGCTTTGGTTATCCACCAATTGAAAGGCGAGTGGGAGACTAGAGACAGTAAGTTGGTTCCTTATTATGATCATATCAAGGAAATGATCAAAAAGTTTAATGAGATCTTTTTTCATCACGTTCTCCGGGATGACAATTAAATGGCTAATGCTTTGGCTACCCTTGCCTCAATGTTCAAAGTAAGTAGTTACTACGATATGCCTCTCATCAAAGTAAAGAAGCATTGTGAGCCTGCATACTGTCAAATGATGGAAAAGGAGTCTGATGGGAAACCTTGGTACCATGATATTAAAAGATATATCCAGAGTCAAGAATACCCCGAGGGTGCTACAGAAAATGATAAGAAGATCTTAAGACGACTCGCCATGGGTTTCTTCTTAAATAGGGATGTGCTTTACAAAAGAAACTATGACTCTGTCCGTCTTCATTGTGTTGATGCTGATGAGGCAAATGAAATCATGAGGGATGTTCATGAAGGATCTTTTGGGACTCACGCTAATGGACATGCCATGTCTAGAAAGATCTTGAGGGCTGGTTATTACTGGATAACCATGGAAGCAGATTGCTTCACCTATGTTCGAAAATGTCACAAATATCAGATATACGCTGACCATATTCATGCACCCCCGTTATCCCTAAATGTCTTGACGACACCATGGCCCTTCTCAATGAGGGGCATGGATGTCTTTGGACCCATCGAGCCAAAAGCCTCAAACGGTCATCGTTTCATCTTGGTCGCCATCGATTATTTCACCAAATAGGTAGAAGCGGCTTCATATACCAGTGTAACAAGGAATGTTGTGGTCAAATTCATCAAGCGAGAATTGATATGCCGATATGGCCTACCAAGTCAAATTATTACTGACAATGGTACAAATTTGAACAACAAAATGATGAAGGAACTCTGTGAAAGCTTTAAAATTCACCATTATAATTCCTCTCCTTATCGGCCTAAAATGAATGGGGCGGTTGAGGCGGCCAATAAGAATATCAAGAAGATAGTGCAGAAAATGGTAGTCACTTACAGAGATTGGAGTGAGATGCTCCCTTTCGCTCTACATGGGTATCGCACCTCGGTCCGAACCTCGACAGGGGCAACCCCGTTCTCTCTTGTATATGGAATGGAAGCAGTCTTGCCTTTTGAAGTAGAGATCCCGTCCCTTCGGGTAGTGATGGAAGCAGAATTAGAAGAAGCTGAATGGGTTCAAGCTCAACATGACCAACTAAACATGATTGATGGTAAAAGATTGACTGCCCTCTGTCATGGTCAGTTGTATCAGAGGCGTATGAAACGAGCATTCGAGAAAAAAGTACGACCTCGACAGTTCCAAGAGGGAGACCTGGTACTCAAGAAAATTTTACCAATTCAAAAGGACAATCGGGGCAAATGGACTCCTAATTATGAAGGACCATATGTTGTGAAAAGGGCTTTTTCTGGAGGAGCCTTGATACTCACTAATATGGATGGCAAGGATTTGCCAATGCCTGTAAACACAGATGTAGTGAAAAAGTACTATGCTTAGGGAGGGAAGGTCAAAAAAAAAGGGAAAGAAAAGAAAATTAATGCTTGCTAAGCTGAAAACCTGAAAGGGCAGCTTAGGCAAAAGTTAGAGCGACCCGGTGAGTCAAAAACCTGAAAAGGGCGGCTCAGGCAAAAGTTAGGGTCAAATTTCTAGTAATGCAAATAAGACCTCTGACTCAAAGAAGTACGAGTCCAAGATCGAGCACGTGAATCATTGTCGAACTTGCCTTTCCAAAAGCAAAGTCGAAGGGTGAACTTGAAGTCGTGTTGGGGGTTAAGGCTCTCATCGATCTCAGAGATTCACTAGAGGATCCATGAATCTTCCCAGTTTTCACCTGTCCTTGACCCGTTCTATGTGATCTCATTCATTTTATTTATCTTCTTTATTTTTCTTTCTCTTTACTTGTTTAACGTGCATGAATAAAATTCACCCTCTTCGATACGTGTTATGAATTTGGTTGATCTGATAAAAACATGTGTTTTAATAAAATAAAATGGAAGAATGGTAAACATTTAAAGTCGTTGTTGGTATTTTTTTGAGATATTTGGAATGAAGAGTTCACTGAAAGAGAATCAAGTTTGTATAATATGAACTCAATGGAATGGATGTGCCAAGTTTAAACACAGAGGTTGTAGTACAGTATAGATATCGTTCCACTGACGAGGTGTACGAATGAAAATCTTAGTCTTGAATTGATTTGGCAGAATGGTTTGGTTTTTTTGTTTTGTTATAAATGATGTTGATCAAGAAGACAGTAAATAACAGAGAGTAAAAGTTGCGTAGGATAACAGTAATTGGTTTGGAGAAATCAGTTTTGTGAAACAGGGATTGGCTTCATCACATCTTCACCTCTGTAAGCTGCATAAGTTTTTATATAAGTAAATTGAAAAGATAAGTTCTACGTCACAATCAAAGTCATTTGTATCGATCCCTCGACTACAAAATTCATAAGAATTATTTCAAACCGCTGATCCCTCAGTCACTTTGAAATCATCCCAGCATTATCGATCGATTGTTTTGACGTTTATTGCATTAGACGCCATCCCTGGCTACCTACTCACAATAAGTATTTGCTTCAGGTTCTGCTTTCAAAAGTCACTTCTCAGCATACTTGAGAAAACTCAGAACAAGAAAATAGTGATCAAGTATTTTCAGGCATTAAACGCAGAAAAAAATACAGCAACTTATCAAATCTCATTACTAAATAAAAACTTACAGCAGCATTACTTTAGTGTTGAATGGATTACAGCCAATCCCATAAGGGAGATTAGTTACTCATGCCTTGCATTTTCACTTATCAACAGAGTGAATACAGAAAATAATGGAAAGTGTGAATGAAATACAGAGGGATGAATCTGATCGTGGTTATGTTGTTTGTAGCTTGATTTATAGGAGTCAAGGTTCAGCTTCCCTTTTCCACTTGCGTAGAACCCATGCAGCATCTTTCAGAGACTTGCAGAGACACAAGAAGTTGGGTGAGTTGGCATCGCATCATTGGTGAATATTAAATTGGAAAATCCCATACTGCAGGAGTCACGCTTGAGCTTGATGGTCTTACGCTCAAGCGTGAAGGGTTCTGATGCTTTTTGATGGTCTCACGCTCAAGCTGGAGTAACCACGCTTAAGCGTGGCCTTCCTTATGGTGTAGAACACTTATCCCTTCTCATCTTGCGCTCAAGCGTGTACTTATTATCCATCCCTCACGCTCAGGCGTGTACAGCTTACGCTCAAGCGTCCTCCATGTGCCTGGTCACGCTCAAGCTCTATTTAGTCACGCTCAAGCGTGCTTCATGTGCAGGGTCACACTCACACTCACGCTTGGTCTTCGCTTGGGCGCTCTCGAGCTCACGCTCAAGCGTCTCATCCCCACGCTTGAGCGTGAGGGGGGTCCTGATGCCTCCTTGTCTTCTTTAAGTCATGCTTGCCATGCTTAATCCTTACTTAAGCGTCTAATATTCACGCTTAAGCGTGAGAGGTGCTTTTGTTCTCCAACTTTTCATGCTCAAGCTTGCTTACTTTGTCTTTCCTGCAACTTTCCAAGGGCTTTAACAAAACATTTCTTTTTATACAATGCTTAAAAGATTCTTGCTCACTTCCTTCAATAATTCCTTAATTTAGCTTAAGTTCTTTACCAAATTGGTTCAAATGAGTCATGAAATCAATGCTTATTCAACACTTATCAAACTCTCCCCAACCTAGATTTTTGCTTGTCCTCAAGTAAAAAGAAGTTTTTGAAAAGGGAATCAAGCGTTCAAAAATCTTAGTTTCTGTTGCAGACAAAAAGTTTAAAAGACAATAATCTGAGTTGATGTCTAGGCAAATGATTTTCATAATACCAATTCCTTAAAATGTAATGCACCATTACCTTGTTCATAAAGCATGTAACCCATTGCTGTAAGAATAGAGATCTCTCATTATTTCTTACCAGGTGTCTGTTTCACTCATCCATCATGAAAACTGCCTAATTAACATTGCCGGTCATTTCTAATCACAATCCATTCATAGGATAAGTAAGGATCAAAAAGGTCTTTTTCAAGGTTGTAATGAGGCTGGGCTATCAAGAATTCTTAGTTTTTTCTTTGAGTTCAAAGTGCATGCATAAATAAGAAGAGCATATGTTCTAAAAAAATTTTATGAGGCTTCTCTTTATGCTATTGAATTCTTCGCTTTTCTTTTTCTAGTTCTTTATTTTTGTTACATGTTGGAGAACTTTATTTCTTTTTCAGCCTCAGTTTCTCTTATCACCCTTTTTTGGAGAAATGTTCTATGCTCTTTTCAAATCTTTAAGCATGCTGGTAAGGTCATATTTTACATCTTATGCTTGGTTTAGGGTGTTTGAAAAAAAATTTGGCTCAAAAATGGCTACAACAAAATTGGGTCATATTTCTTAAAGGTAGTTTTTTGGCTCTGAGTTTGTTTTATTTTTTTCAAAATTTGCCTTTATCATTTCCTTGCTTAATCTCTATAAGAAATGTTAATCAGAATATCAGGCAATGCTTATTTGACAAATTCTCATGAGACTCTCAGTGTTTAGATTTCTCACTTCTCACCAGGATATAAGGCTTACTTTCCTTATTCTAACAAAAGAGGGTTCACGCATACATGTACACAATAAAAAGTATATTCATTCCAATTCCTTGGTTATTAATTCAGTCATTTTTAACCGTTTAACAATCAATGTTATTTCTAAAAATCTTCTGCTGCTTAGAAACTCTTCTTTGTTCAAAAAGTAAAATCTTTGGTTGGGTTTTTTCAAAAATGTTCAAAGTTTTAACCAACACAGGAATAAGCAAACAAGAATAATCACAAACAGTTCTAAAGTATGCTGTAATAAAGTAAAGCTATAAATTGTCAATTTGAAATAAAACTAAGTAGCAAATTAAACTTCAAGAAATAAAAGCATTAAAATTTTTCACTCTTCCTCAGATGAGTCCTCTTCTGTTTCCGGGTTTCTTTCTGGAGGTCCCTGTGTTAAATTTCCTGGCCTATCCTGTGTAGTCTCACCTCCTCCCGCAAAAGGAGGCCTGTCCCCAGGCCAAGCAAGTAAGGCCTCAAACTGGGCAGGTGGCATCCAAGGATTGTGTTGACCTACAGGAATGCTGTGATAAAGGCCACTGTGAATGTGTAACAAACCTCTATGATAAGCGTTCTGCTGGGCCAGGAGGTGGCTATTTTGAATTTTCAGGATGTGAATGCCTTGTAAAATCAGATTGGCTTCTGTGCTGAGGGGAGGATGGGCAGGTGCTGTGTTGAATGCTTGCTGTGCTGCTTGAGAGGCAGGTGGAGGGGGTACATCATCTGCGGGAGGTACTGGATTACTGCAGTAATGCTCAATGAAGCGTTTCTCTATGGAAGGCCGAATTGGTTTGAGGTCTTGTACTTCAACACCATGAGCTGCACAAAAATCAGTGATAAAGGCAGGAAAACTGAGACTCCCTTTTACCTTTTGACCTGCCTGGGAATACTTCTGATCAGAAATCACAAACTTGTGAATTTCATCAGAGAGTATTTGGGCTAGATCAATGGAGATGTCCTCTCTCTGAATGCAGTATAGCAAATAGCACCTACTAAAAATTAAATCAGAGACATGAGCGTTAGGTGCTATGTTAGCTAATAAGAAAGAAGTCCAAACTTGAGAAATAGAAGTCATGTCTTTTCTTAAAATTCTCAGTGGGTTTTCTCCTTGCCCCATTTGAAAGTGGTGTCCTGGAACACATATGGAGGCTTCAAGGTCGTTGGTGGCAATGACTTGGTTCCTTGCAACCATGGCAGCATATTCGCAAATTTCTCCCTCTCCTAAGGTCATAATGTTCCCTAAGTAGAAATTGATTGTGTCCCTGTCATAGGAGATCCAGGTTCCTCTCATGTAAGTTTTTCTTTCTCCCCCTCCATCTCTTGTCCAAGCGTTCGCATAGAATTCTCTTACAACTTCAGGGTCATACTGTTGGAAATATGCACTAAAAGCCTATATATAGGTTCGCATCATTTTGAATAAGTCATTTTTTTGTTAAATAGTTTAACAACCTTTATTTATCCTTGGAGTAATAGGTCATATAAGAGTTATTCCTAAAACGTCCCTAGTCAAGTATTTACGTGGGGACATGTAAATACATTAAGACTAGTGTGTGAGTGTACTGATGATCTGATCTCACAGATCATGGATATAAATGATATCAAGTCTTCACACGGGTACACATTAAGAGTAATGATGCACTGGATAGACCCACCATGAGAATGTTGCATGGATCGTTACATGAATGTCATAAACGATTCTCAATGTGATAATGGTATATGTAGTCCTTTGACCTGAAGTCACTATGATTCCTACATAAGGAGTTTATTGTTTTAATACAATCAAACGTCTTCTGTAATAAGAGGACTATAAAGGTTGTGGTTAGGCAATGTACAAATTATGCAGAGGGGTGTGAGTGATGTAGATGGGATTTGTCTCTCCTATGTGACAGGAGTGATATCTATAGGCCACTTGATGGAGTGAGACTAAGGAAATGCATGGCCATGCTAGAAAGAATAAATATTGGATATTTATTCGGATAAAGTCTACTCCGGTATCAAGTAAAATAAATTGGACCGTACAAGGATGACACGACCATGCCTTGGGCCCAATTAGGATATCGTGACAAAAGGAACAAACATATAAAATAATTATCACTTATAGGTTATGTTGTTAATAAATAATATTCGGACATAATGATGCATTGCTAGATGCCGCTCTTATTTTATATTAATAATAAAATAGTTTATTATTAATATAACCGAGTATTTTACCTATAGGGTCACACACATAGAGTAAGCCCATCAGAAAATAGCTTTTTATTTTAGTTGGACTAAAATAAGACTATTGGGCCTAACTCATTTAGAATGAGTAAGGAGCCCACTCTTTAGAGAGCAAATTAGGTCAAACCTAAGCCTATAAATAGAGCATAAGATGCTCATAGGCGGCTACCCAAAAGAGACACAAAATTACGCAAAAGTTGCAAAAGCTACACGCCGTCAAACTAGCATTTGGAAGGTGTAGCATTTCTGGTGGGAGTACTCGTGTGGACTCCTAAAGGACGAGGCTACGATTGCTTTGATATTCTTCAAGAGGTAATCCTAAAACGCAATTTTTGTATGTTTGTCTTATGCTTTGAAACACGGCGCTTTGCAAATCCTATGGGAATCCTTGTATTTCCGCTGCTCATACACTAGGGATTCCCTAACAGTGGTATCAGAGCCTGGTTGCAAAACCGTGTTTTGGGAAAACATTTGTTTAAAGAACATGTAAAAATAAAATAAAATTTCTTTTATGAAAAGAATTGTAAAGGTTGAATCCTTTTGCAAAGGTTGCATCTTTTATTAGCTATGTTGCAAAGGTTGCATTTTTAATGAGATATTATGTAAAGGTTGCATTTTTATGAGATATGTTGCAAAGGTTGCACCTTTTGAAAGCTAATATCAATATATTTTTGCTTTATGTATATTGATTTCTTTTCTCAACATTTTAATTAAAGAACATGTTTTTAGGATGTGCTTTATTATATGAACATGTTGTATGTTGCAATGGTGATTGTTTTATATGTGTTCTAATTATAAGGCATGTTTTATGTTTATTTAGTTAAATTAAAATCAAGGGTTGTATGCAATGACGTCTATATGCTTTCTCTTTTCTAATATGAATTGTTCATGTAAGATTGTGTTTAGAAAGTTTAAGAGTTAAACCCTAGCCGTAATGAAAACTAAGATTCAAAAGTTGAAACCTAGCCGTAATGGTATTTTATTTATTTGTAAATGTTACAAATAAAATATTTGATTTTAATATTATATTTTAAATTCGATTTGTAAAAGTTACAAATCAAATTTTAATTATTTGTTAAAATTAAAGTTTGTAAGAGTTACAAATTTAAATAATTTATTCTTATTAATTTTAATAGGATTTGCATTGTTTGTGATCCTTTTAAAATTAATGTGATTTGTAAGAGTTACAAATTTAAATAATTTATTCTTATTAATTTTAATAGGACTTGCATCATATGTGATCTTTTTAAAATTAATGTGATTTGTAGGAGTTACAAATTGATTCATATTTATTAAATTTAATATGATTTGTAATTGTTACAAATAGAAGATAAGATCTTTATTAAATTTAATAATTTTAAAATCAAATATTTAATCCTTAATAAATTTGATAGGATTTGTAAAAGTTACAAATTAAAGATAAGATCTTTATCAAATTTAATAGGATTCCAAATAAAATATCTTGAACTCTAGAGATAAGGTCTAAAATTTAAACCTTAATCGTTCCTAAAAATTAGGATGATTGTTGAGACTCTAGAGATAAGGTTTAAAAGTTAAACTTTGATTATTCCTATTTTAGGATAATTATAAGGGTCAAAAGATAAGTTTTAAAAGTTAAATCTTGGCCGTTTCAAAATTAAAGATTTCAAATTGTTTGAAATCATAACCGAATATTTTGAGCTGTTAATGGTCAGTGGGACGTTCTGGCTAGGAAAGACTTGGTACTTAAGCGGTCACTCCAGACCCACCTCTCTTTCCTGGGAACTAACCTGATTACAGTACTAAATATTTGGGTTGGAACACCCCTTGACCCTGTCTGTTGAACGGTCAATAGAGCCGCCAAACTTCTTTGCGTAGTTTTCCTTTTATGACCCCGTGTGTTTAATTATGTGTTTTAAAATTTATTTTATTTTAAATACAATTGATTACTCTATTAATTGATTAATTAACACGTCCAGCGGTGAATGGTTATGGTCTTAGATTTTTTTTATTTAATTTTAAATACAGCCTGCGTGCTGTGCCTTTCTCTATTCTTAAATTTCTTCTCTCAACCCTTCACTCGTATGTAAAACGAGTTTTCTTTATTACATTGTAATCTTGGAAAAGCCAACAAGGTAGAGACCTAGAAGAAACCTAGAGTGGTGATGGATATGACCTTGAAAGGAACAAAGGAGTGGTGACTCTAGGAGGATGGTGGTTTCAAGAAGTAGGACTTCATGAAGTCAAGACACCATAGTTCCTTTAGGTTTATTTTATTTTATTTTATTTTCTAGGAAGACCATAACCATCTCACAATTTTGATTGCATGTTTTTGGGGTTTTATTTTGCGTTAAAGCGTTTAATGAAAGTCGGTAATGAACAATAAGAAAATTAAAATCCCTCAAGCCCGACAATCATACCTTCCAATAAGTAATAACGTCTAACTTGATATAAATAAAGTGCAGGTCACGTCATAGTTGGGTGCCTTTATTTATGTTTAGTAGGACATGATTGGATAATTGGATTATCCAAGTATTATTAAGTTTTATTCAAATAGACTTTTTTTCAATTGGATTGGAAAAGCCTAAAGGTATGAACAGTCTAAAACGCGTTCTAATAAACAACAGTCATCAATGCTAGTTTCAATAAAGTGTAGGTTCTGCCAAAGCAGGGTGCGTTTATTGATATTAGTAAAGGATGATGGATAATTGGATTATCCAACCATTTTTATTGGACTTATCTAGGTAACTTTAATCAGATTGAAGAACCTAGAAGCGTTAATATTAAGTTTAAACGCCTTCTAATAAATAAACACTCGTCGAGACTAATGTCAATAAATAGTGGGCCTGCCAAAGCAGGGTGCTATCATTTATATTAGTAAGGCGCGATGGGATAATTGTAATATCTAAATTGTTTTTATTAGGCCTAAACTTAACTAAGTTTTTCAATTGGATTGAAAATAACTTAGAGGAGTAAGGATTGAGCTTAAATTTATAAGATGAATAAGGGTAAAGAGTTACCCACTCAATCATCCAAGAGTTGCATGAGATGCAATTGGAAATGTGTTTCCTACCTAAATAACCAAGGGTTGGGCGATCAGCCAAAGCTGACTCAACACTAGGCCAAATATGGATCTTGGCCCACTAGAAAAAAATCTTCCAATGGGATTTTTTTTTTTATGATTCAGTGAGGGTATTTGTTTTGAATCAAAATAGTGGGAGACAACATATTTATTTAATGACCAAAATTTAAATATGTTTTAAATATAAGTGATAGATTTGCATGTAATTTGTTTTAGAATAACCATGATATACCAAATATTGTTTTGTTGCAATCTGTCCTTTGGAAGGACACTTTATCTAAAAAAAAATGCCTAGATAGGTATTGAGGCTTGAGAATTATCTTCATTAAAGATGAAGCGGCAGTGTGTGATGTTTGGCTTATATGTCATCTATGGTTGGGTCTTGAATACCCTATGGAGTCTGCATAAACTCTGAGCTGTAAAAGGCAATATGAATATATGGGAGATATACGATATGATCGTATACAGACTTTATTAAGGCCAAGTTAATCTAGAAGTCTAAAAGGTGATCAAGAAAGGAAATTGTTTCCAGTTTTAGCCAAAATAAGACATTGAAATAATTTATCTAAAGAACTTGAAGGAGTTCAAAAGAAAGGGAAGTAAGACTTCCACTACAGGTCATGTTATAGAAGTCAAGTTATTTTACTTCACTAACATTAGTATCAGATACTAGTAGTAGATCTCAAATTTTGAAAGATCAAGGAAGTAGATCACTTGTTAAGGGCGGAGAAGTCCATGTAAAATTGAGCAAAAGTTGCTACAATAAAGATAAGATCTTTTACCTATTGGGCTAGTTAGTGAACTAGACATTGTGCATATTGTTTCTTGTTGGACAAGAAATGTTTTTCTTATTATAAAATAACTTTGTTTCTTTAAATGGATGTTGATGCACAATTGAGTAATGGATTCCACATCCTAAATCTCAAAACTCCCATCTATAACAACTGTCAAAGTAGGTTAAAATAAGTGATTTTGAACCTTACTTACATGGTATTGTCTCCTAAGGCAAATGGATAAGAAACACATTTCTAAATACCATTAATGTGGTTATATGGACTCTTTTGATTTTGGAATCAATGGAGACATGTAAATCTTATTCATTGGAGAGATAATTGAGACCTCATTCATTAAAAGATGAGTAATCTATTATCTAATACATGACGATGTATGTGGGCCTATTGGAACAATAACTAGATATGTTTTTCAATACTTCAACATACTAATTGAAAAGTCAATGAGTATGGATTTATGTAACATAAGTTAGAAAGTCTTTGAAAAGTTTAAAGAATTCATAATGAAGTGAAAAACCAAATTGGCAAGACAATTAAAGCTATTGATTAGATCAAGATAGCAAATAATTTGAGCTACAAGTTTGATAAATAGAGTGAGAGATTACCTCTTACTCTATTTATCAAACTTGTAGCTCAAATTATTTGCTATCTTGATCTAATCAATAGCTTTAATTGTCTTGCCAATTTGGTTTTTCACTTCATTATGAATTCTTTAAACTTTTCAAAGACTTTCTAACTTATGTTACATAAATCCATACTCATTGACTTTTCAATTAGTATGTTGAAGTATTGAAAAACATATCTAGTTATTGTTCCAATAGGCCCACATACATCGTCATGTATTAGATAATAGATCAATACTTCAACATACTAATTGAAAAGTCAATGAGTATGGATTTATGTAACATAAGTTAGAAAGTCTTTGAAAAGTTTAAAGAATTCATAATGAAGTGAAAAACCAAATTGGCAAGACAATTAAAGCTATTGATTAGATCAAGATAGCAAATAATTTGAGCTACAAGTTTGATAAATAGAGTGAGAGATTACCTCTTAACTTATTCCTCATGGAATGCCTTAATAGCATCTCTACGGGGAAAAGTCAAACCTTGTTGGACATAGTTTGATTATTGATTATTATCAAACATCTCTAACTCCTTTAACGTTTCTTTATTAACAAAAATTTCCATACTTAACCATGTTCCATCTTAGACTTTCTTAAAGAAACCATATATGATATGGACTAGGAAGAAACCTAGTATGTCTTTACTAATAATTTGGAACTACGATGCTTCTATAGAGCATCCAACTCTGACAAGGTCGGATCCAAATTAGATAAATGTCTTATGTGAGATACCCAAAGAAAGCCAAGGGTTATCAATTCTACAATCCATCTGAGAATAAAAGGCTTGTTGCTTAGAATATTGTATTCTTGAATAAGAGTATATCCCTTAAAGAATCAGTGGGAGGATGATAGAACTTGAAGAAATTCAAGTATCACAAAGCATTTAAAAGTCAAGGATGGACTTGGAGCAGAAATCACAAAGTGTTGTGACATCATTAGCTCCGGTAGCACAAGACTTGCATAAGATCAAATAGGATATGTCACCAAACCTGAAAAATGTGGATATCTTATAAATCAGGAAGGAGGCATATTGCTAAATGACCAAGCTTCTTATGAAGAGGCCAATGCAAGTTTAGATTCTAAGACATGGCATAAGACCATGGGATTTGAAATGGGTTCCATGTATATTAACAAGGTATGAACCTTGGTTGACACACCTAAAGGGTAAAGCCTATAGGATGCAAGTGGGTTTTCAAAAGGAAAACTAAACATGGATGGTAATAAGAGTACCTTTAAAAGCAAGATTGACAAAATTCAATTAGCTTAAAAACCATTTAGATCCTGCTTGTTGTAGCAGTATACCACCATTATGAGATATGGTAGATAGATGTCAAGATGGAAATCATCTTGAGGATGTGTATATGACACAACCTAAAGGCCTTTTATGCCTGAAACATCTAAGAAGGTATGTGAACTACAAATGTTCCATTTATGGATTGAAGCAAGCTTTTAGAAGCTAGAATCTTCATTAAAGAACGAAGATAAATCTTGTGACTATAAAAGGGTTAGTAACTACACAATTATAGTTCTAGTATTACATGCAGAAGACATGCTTCTTCTAGAACTAATAATATTCTCATTCTATAGTCAAGAGTATCCTTAAACACTTAAGAAGGACTAAGGATTTAATCTTGATAAATGGAAGATGAGCTCGTTGTAAAGGTTACATCGATGTCAATTTTTAGACCTAAGATTGCAATCAAAATATATGTGTTGTCAAGATGGTTACGATGTATGCTTGAAAGGTTCAAAGCAAGAAACAATCGTTGGTTCTACTAACAAATCTAAGTATTTTGCTATGTTAAATTACAAAAGAAGTCAATTTACATTTAATCATTCCAAATGTTTTGTATCCTATGAGTTTCCACTGTGATGACAATGGAACCATAGAACAATATAAGGAAGTGGATTAATCCAAGCATATACTTAAATAGTTCCATCTTTGGAAGATGTGAAAATATGCAATATGCATACCAATAAAATTGTTGGGAACCCACTAGTAAAACCGCTTACATAGTAAAAGCATAAGGGCACTGTAGACGTCATTGGGCATTAACCTTATCGGCTCTAAGTGCAAGTGGGAGATTGTTGGAAATATGCACTAAAAGCCTATATATAGGTTCGCATCATTTTGAATAAGTCATTTTTTGTTAAATAGTTTAACAACCTTTATTTATCCTTGGAGTAATAGGTCATATAAGAGTTATTCCTAAAACGTCCCTAGTCAAGTATTTACGTGGGGACATGTAAATACATTAAGACTAGTGTGTGAGTGTACTGATGATCTGATCTCACAGATCATGGATATAAATGATATCAAGTCTTCACACGGGTACACATTAAGAGTAATGATGCACTGGATAGACCCACCATGAGAATGTTGCATGGATCGTTACATGAATGTCATAAACGATTCTCAATGTGATAATGGTATATGTAGTCCTTTGACCTGAAGTCACTATGATTCCTACATAAGGAGTTTATTGTTTTAATACAATCAAACGTCTTCTGTAATAAGAGGACTATAAAGGTTGTGGTTAGGCAATGTACAAATTATGCAGAGGGGTGTGAGTGATGTAGATGGGATTTGTCTCTCCTATGTGACAGGAGTGATATCTATAGGCCACTTGATGGAGTGAGACTAAGGAAATGCATGGCCATGCTAGAAAGAATAAATATTGGATATTTATTCGGATAAAGTCTACTCCGGTATCAAGTAAAATAAATTGGACCGTACAAGGATGACACGACCATGCCTTGGGCCCAATTAGGATATCGTGACAAAAGGAACAAACATATAAAATAATTATCACTTATAGGTTATGTTGTTAATAAATAATATTCGGACATAATGATGCATTGCTAGATGCCGCTCTTATTTTATATTAATAATAAAATAGTTTATTATTAATATAACCGAGTATTTTACCTATAGGGTCACACACATAGAGTAAGCCCATCAGAAAATAGCTTTTTATTTTAGTTGGACTAAAATAAGACTATTGGGCCTAACTCATTTAGAATGAGTAAGGAGCCCACTCTTTAGAGAGCAAATTAGGTCAAACCTAAGCCTATAAATAGAGCATAAGATGCTCATAGGCGGCTACCCAAAAGAGACACAAAATTACGCAAAAGTTGCAAAAGCTACACGCCGTCAAACTAGCATTTGGAAGGTGTAGCATTTCTGGTGGGAGTACTCGTGTGGACTCCTAAAGGACGAGGCTACGATTGCTTTGATATTCTTCAAGAGGTAATCCTAAAACGCAATTTTTGTATGTTTGTCTTATGCTTTGAAACACGGCGCTTTGCAAATCCTATGGGAATCCTTGTATTTCCGCTGCTCATACACTAGGGATTCCCTAACACATACTTCTCCCTTGGGTAACATACCTTTAACCAATTTCTCCTTCTTATGATCTGCAAGAAGGCATCGCAATCTCCCAAGGCCAAGTCTACTTTTCTTTCTGGTATAAACGTCCAGTTCGAGATATCCTCATAACGCTTGCTGTTGTCTTTCTTCTTGAATCTTGGAGCATTATCTTGTTCATCTGTGCGTGGTCTTTTGCCTTTATTTCTTTGGGAACTCCTTGCTGGGGAGGTAGTGACAGGGGGTTTGGTGCAATTTGCTTGGTTCTGCAAGAAAGCTAAGAGCCACTTTGTATTCAAAATACTTCCTTTCAGGACTTTTATCAAACATTCAGCATGCGTTAAAAGAGTGTGAACCAGAAAAGGGACATACATTACAAAGAAAGTGAAACACAAGAGCAAAACCTTGAGCCTCTTTCTCTAAACAATCCAGAAAACAACCAAGCATAGATCATGGTATTCATTAAAAACAGGAAGAAAAGATATCAACGTGTGCTAAGAGAAAGGTATCAATCCTCCTAATCATATGCTGTTAATTCAAAAAGAGGAGAGTGCAGTAGTTACCTTGAGGAATCCGAGAGTGATGGAGAGAATGGTTTGCAAAAGAAAAGTGTGACTTATGAGATGAGAGTGAAAAGACAATTATTGTAGAAGAGAGGGCAGTTACAAAACTTAGAGAGTCAAGAGGTTGATGGACGGTTATGTGAGTGAGAGAGTAGGAAGTTTAAAAATTCTACATTTATTAGCATCAGGGGTCCGTTTTGCACTTCACGCTTGAGCGCTGGAGTGCCACGCTTGAGCGCAAGAGTGTCACGCTTGAGCGCTGTTTTACCATGCTTGAGCGTGATCGGCCTGGATGCAGAGTTATGCTTCCTCGCTTGGGCGAAAATGAAAATTTAGACACGCTTGAGCGCATGTTTGGCACGCTTGAGTGCAGGGGTGTTGCGCTTGAGCGCAAGAGTGCCACGCTTGAGCGTGCTCGACCACCTGATGCTTAATTTAATTTCTCACTTGAGTGCATGGGTCTTGCTTTGAGCGTGGTAGCCTCTGATTGCTGTCCAGGTCCTTTCGCTTAAGCGCAAAAGGTCACGCTTAAGCGAGATTGGGTTTATTTTGTTGAAAATTTCTTTTGCAGAGGTGCCACGCTTAAGGCTTGACTTTCTCGCTTAAACTTGATGAGGATGTTTTGGGACTTACCTTGGCTCGCTTGAGCGAGATTATCCATGCTTGAGCGAGGTGATTTCCTCATACTTCTTCTTTTATTCAACCTCCTGCTCCAACTTGTTTGCCTTTGTTTGAAACTCTTCATTTGGAATCCTCTTGATGAGCAATCTATAATGTAAACAGAAACTTTACTAACAAAAATTAAAATTTTCATGGAAAGAAAGCATAAAAGATTGGGTTACCTCCCAATGAGCGCTTGTTTAACGTCATTAGCTTGACGCCTGAGTTTGATCATGGGTCTTTTAGTAGGATGTCAGTGGCAACCTTCTCCACTTCTCCTCCTAAATAGGGCTTTACTCTCTGTCCATTCACGACCTAAGTTCTTTCAGATTTAGGATCTTGTAGTTCAATAGCTCCATAAGGTTTCACCTCCTTCACAATAAAGGGTCCTGACCATTTAGACTTGAGATTCCCTGGGAATAGTTTCATCCTTGAGTTGAAAAGAAGAACAGATTGTCCCTGATGAAAACTTTTCTTCATGATGTGTCTATCATGGTAAACCTTCATTTTCTCTTTATAGATCCTTGATGAGTCATAGGCATGATTTCTCCACTCTTCTAACTTGTGCATCTGAATCTTCCTTTCCTCAGCTGATGCTTTGGGGTCATAATTGAGGGTTTTCATTGCCCAAAATGCTTTGTGTTCAAGTTCTACTAGAAGATGGCAATTTTTACCATATACCAACTGATAAGGTGAAAATCCAGTTGGTGCCTTGTATGCTGTTCTATAGGCCCATAAAGCGTCATCTAACTTCAATGACCAATCTTTTCTGCTTTGACTGATTGTTTTCTCCAGTATCCTCTTAATTTCTCTGTTGGATACTTCCACTTGGCCATTGGCTTGAGGATGGTACGGGGAGGTTACTTTGTGCTTGACTCCATAATGTTCTAGGCATCTTTGGAGTTTACTGTTGCAGAAATGAGAGCCTCCATCACTTATTAATACTCTTGGAGTGCCAAACCTGCTGAAAATGTGTTTTTTAAGAAATTTGATGACAGTTTTGGCATCAGCTTTAGTACATGCCATGGCTTCCACCCACTTAGAGACATAGTCTACTGCCATAATTATATATTCATTTGAGAATGACATTAGTAATGGCCCAGTAAAGTCTATGCCCCAGCAGTCAAAGACTTCTATTTCAAGGATGGTAGTCAACGGCATCTCATGTCTTTTTGATATGCTTCCTGTCTTCTGACATGCTTCATAATGCTGCACAAAAACATTAGCATCCTTAAACAATGAGGGCCAATAAAAACCTGATTGGAGGATTTTTACTGCTGTCCTTTCCCCATTGAAGTGTCCTCCATAGGGTGAGCTGTGACAGTGCCATAGGATGCTCTCAGCTTCCCTTTAGGACACACATCTCCTCAGAATGTGATCTAATCCAAGTTTAAATAGGTAAGGGTCATCCCATAAGAATTGTTTTGTATCCCTCAAAAACTTTCTCTTCTGCTGCCATGAAAGGTCATCAAGCAATACTCCAGCTGCTTTAAAGTTAGCCATGTCTGTAAACCATGGTCGTTCTTTCATCATTAGTAATTTTTCATCAGGAAATTCTTCCTTTACCTCAGGTTGGAGTAGTGTGACTTCCTGATTGACAAGTCTGGACAAGTGATCTGCAATAAAATTTTCACTGCCCTTTTTGTCTTTGACTACTAGGTTGAATTCTTGCATTAGCAAGATCCATCTAATTAGCCTGGGCTTAGAATCAGGTTTATTCAGCAGATATTTAATAGCAGCATGGTCAGTAAAAATAGTGATCTTGGAACCAATCAGATAAGGTCTAAATTTTTCCAGGCCATACACTATTGCTAAGAGTTCTTTTTCTGTTGTTGCGTAATTTGTTTGTTCAGGGTTCAAAACTTTACTTGCATAGTGTATAACATGAAAAATTTTTGCCTTTCTTTGTCCTAATACGGCTCCAACAGCATAATCACTTGCATCACACATCATTTCAAAGTCTAGTCCCCAATCAGGGGCAACTATTACAGGTGCACATGTTAGTTTATGCTTTAGAGTTTCAAAGGCATGCAAACAAGAATCATCAAAAATAAAAGGAGTGTCTTTGTTTAAGAGATTACTCAAAGGCTTTGCAATTTTTGAGAAGTCCTTGATGAATCTTCTATAAAATCCTGCATGGCCCAAGAAGCTTCTGACTCCTTTCACATTTCCTGGTGGTGGTAATTTCTCGATTACTTCCACTTTTGCTTTGTCGACTTCAATGCCTCTTTTGGAGATTTGATGTCCTAACACAATGCCTTCAGTCACCATGAAGTGACATTTTTCCCAATTCAAAACCAAATTGGTGTCCACACATCTTTTTAGTACAATGGTCAAATTTTTCAAACATTGATCGAATGATGGACCAAAAACAGAGAAATCATCCATTAAGACTTCAATGCATTTTTCCACCAAATCAGAGAAGATAGCAAGCATACATCTTTGAAATGTTGCAGGGGCATTACACAACCCGAAGGGCATTTTTCTGTATGCAAACACCCCAAAGGGACATGTGAATGCTGTTTTTTCTTGATCCTCTGGTGCAACTGCTATCTGGTTGTACCCTGAGTAACCATCTAGAAAGCAGTAGTATGCTTGTCCTGCAAGTCTTTCTAGCATTTGATCCATGAAGGGCAGAGGAAAATGATCTTTTCAGGTGGCAGTGTTTAGCTTCCTGTAATCGATACACATCCTCCATCCTGTGACTATTCTTGTAGGGATCAATTCGTGTTTCTCATTTTGTATGACAGTGATTCCTCCTTTCTTTGGGACAACCTGCACAGGACTCACCCAAGAGCTATCAGAAATTGGATAAATTATACCAGCTTCTAGTAACTTAATTACCTCCCATTTTACTACTTCCTTCATAGTTGGGTTCAAGCGTCTCTGTGGCTGAGCAATTGGTTTGAATTCTTGTTCCATGTAAATGTGATGAGTGCAGTAAGCTGGGCTTATTCCTTTCAAATCTTCCAGTCTCCATCCAATCGCTGTTGAATGTTCTTTCAATACTTGAATCAATTGCTTTTCTTCAGTACCTGTCAATTCCCTGTTAATAATAACGGGTTTTTGGTTATCATTATCAAGAAAAACATATTTCAAGTGTGGAGGTAAAGCTTTTAACTCCACTTTCGGTGGGACAACTTCTTTCGTTTCCTCAGACAGCTTCTCAAAGTGACTTTCTTGTTGAGCATCTCTCTTGTCATCCATTGCTCCAACATTTAGTTCACCCAGGGGATCCTTGTTGAACCATTCGTTAGTTTGTTCTCTGATGGCTTCTTCTTCAATGTCAATTTTGAAGCACTGATGTTTCTCCTTTGGGTATTTCATTACGTCAAACACATTGAAATTTACTTCTTCATCTTGCACTCTCACTTTTAGCTTCCCATCATCCACATCAATAATTACTTTTGCGGTCTTCATGAAGGGTCTTCCCAGAATGAGAGGTACTTTTGCATCTTCTTCTATATCCATTATGACAAAATCTACTGGAAATACAAATTTGTCAACTCTTACCAGTACATCTTCAGCTATGCCATATGGAAACTTCATAGATCGGTCTGCCAGCTGGAGGGTCATCCATGTTGGCTTCACCTCAAGATCTCCAATTCTTTTCACCATTGAGAGGGGCATTAGATTAATGCTTGCTCCCAAATCCAAGAGTGCTTTTCCTACTGGTAAGGTACCAATAGTTACTGGGATTGTGAAACTTCCGGGGTCTTTTGTTTTTTGTGGCAGTGCTTTTTGAATGATGGCACTGCAACCTGCTGTAAGCTCCACTGTTTCTTCGGAAAATCTCTTCTTCTTTGTTAACAGCTCCTTCATGAATTTTGCGTAGGTTGGCATTTGCTCCATGGCTTCCACAAAAGGTATGTTTATTTGCAACCTTTTAAAGATATCCATAAATCTTGCAAATTGCCTTTCCTTGTCTATTTTTGAAGGGTTCTTTGGATACGGCAAGCTCTTCAGTTGTGGTGTTGGGTCGTCCACCTTCTTCTTCCATTCTTTTATTTCTTTCTTTTTTTCTTTTTCAACTTCCTCCTTCAGACTTACATTATTATTTTTCTTTTCACTAACTTCCTCTTTTGTTTCTTTTTCAAAATTTTCTTCAACTTTTTCTTCCACTCTGTCATTCTCTTTTTGTTGTCCAATGACCTTCCCACTTCTTGTTGTGATTGCTTTGCATTGCTCCTTCGGATTTGGGTGTGTATTGGCTCCAAATTGGGAGTTATAATGCTCTGCAATTTGGCGAGCCAATTGCCCCACTTGTGTTTCTAGGTTTCTTATTGAAGCATCAGTGTTCTTCTGGTTGGTGATTGAGACCTGCATGAATTTTTCTAGAGTGTCCTCTAGTTTTGATGTCCTTTCTGTCAATGAAGGACCTTGCTGATAGGGTTGCTGTCTGTTGGATGTGCTTGCTTCTTGCTTCCATCCACCATTTTGACTATTCCTCCATCCCTGTGAAAAATTATTGGGGTAAGTATTGTTATTGAAGTTATTCTGCTTACCTTGGTTATTCATATAGAGGATAGATTGGTCTCCTTGCTCTCCTTGACAGTGTCCATTCTGATGTTCTCCTCCACAAAAGTCACATCTCATTTGTGCTTGTTGGTTTCCTGTGGAGGACTGCACAACATGCAGTTGTTGCGGGAGTTTTGCCATCTGTTGTGTCAGAGCTTCAATTTGTTGTGTCAAAATTTTATTTTGAGCCAAAATGGCATCTGTTGTATTAAGTTCCAGCACTCCCTTCTTTTGGACTTGTGTTCTGTCATGCTGAGCTTGGTAATCTATGGATGATAATGCTTCAATGATCCTTGTAGCTTGCTCTTCATCTACTGTCATCATGGTTCCTCCAGCTGCTGCATCTAAAATCATTTTAGTGTCAGCCTTTAAACCACTGTAAAAGATATTTAATTGGGCAATATCTTCGAGTCCATGGTTTAGGCATTTTCTGAGGAGAGATTTGAAACGCTCCCATGCTTCGCAAAAGGGTTCATCATGGCTTTGTTTAAATGTTGTGATATCTGATTTAGCCTTGATAAATCTAGATAGTGGGAAGAATCTGTGTAGGAATTTTTCGTCCACTGTCTCCCAGCTGTTCAGGCTTTGATTTGGGTGCAACTGGAGCCATTCTTTAGCTTTTCCTGCAAGAGAAAAAGGAAACAATCTTAGATATACTGCCTCAATTACTTCCTGTTCAAAGCCCATTGTTCCTACTAATTCATAGAATGTGGCCAAGTGAGTGTAAGGATCTTCACTAGACATTCCATGGAATTGATGGGAACTAATTAAACTAAGGAAAGCAGGTTTCATTTCTATAGCCCTGAATGTATTTGGTATAGCAATGCTTGAGTAGTGTCTAGGTCCTTGTTGTAATGTGTAATCTCCAAGTGTTCTTCTTGGTGGATTTTGATTATTGTTGTTGTCATCCATTGTAACAGAGGAAGTTTGTCCTACGTGGAAGTTCTGCTTGGCTTTTTTGATTTTCTTGAGGAACCTGTCTATCTCAGGATCAAATGTAAGTTGTTCTTTTGTACCCTGTCCTCTCAAGATCATAAATCAAGAACTCAAAGTAGCAAGGTTACTAAAAAAAAATAAAAACAAATTGCAAACAAATTTATTTACACTGTCTTGTCAATTCAAGGTTAAAAATATTCAAACTTAAATCACCTCCCCGGCAACGATGCCAAAACTTATTGGTATTTTTTTGAGATATTTGGAATGAAGAGTTCACTGAAAGAGAATCAAGTTTGTATAATATGAACTCAATGGAATGGATGTGCCAAGTTTAAACACAGAGGTTGTAGTACAGTATAGATATTGTTCCACTGAGGAGGTGTACGAATGAAAATCTTAGTCTTGAATTGATTTGGCAGAATGGTTTGGTTTTTTTTGTTTTGTTATAAATGATGTTGATCAAGAAGACAGTAAATAACAGAGAGTAAAAGTTGCGCAGGATAACAGTAATTGGTTTGGAGAAATCAGTTTTGTGAAACAGGGATTGGCTTCATCACATCTTCACCTCTGTAAGCTGCATAAGTTTTCATATAAGTAAATTGAAAAGATAAGTTCTACGTCACAATCAAAGTCATTTGTATCGATCCCTCGACTACAAAATTCATAAGAATGATTTCAAACCGCTGATCCCTCAGTCACTTTGAAATCATCCCAGCATTATCGATCGATTGTTTTGACGTTTATTGCGTTAGATGCCATCCCTGGCTACCTACTCACAATAAGTATTTGCTTCAGGTTCTGCTTTCAAAAGTCACTTCCCAGCATACTTGAGAAAACTCAGAACAAGAAAATAGTGATCAAGTATTTTCAGGCATTAAACGTAGAAAGAAATACAGCAACTTATCAAATCTCATTACTAAATAAAAACTTACAGCAGTATTACTTTAGTGTTGAATGGATTACAGCCAATCCCATAAGGGAGATTAGTTACTCATGCCTTGCATTTTCACTTATCAACAGAGTGAATACAGAAAATAATGGAAAGTGTGAATGAAATATAGAGGGATGAATCTGATCGTGGTTATGTTGTTTGCAGCTTGATTTATAGGAGTCAAGGTTCAGCTTCCCTTTTCCACTTGCGTAGAACCCATGCAGCATCTTTCAGAGACTTGCAGAGACACAAGAAGTTGGGTGAGTTGGCATCGTATCATTGGTGAATATTAAATTGGAAAATCCCATACTGCAGGAGTCACACTTGAGCTTAATGGTCTTACGCTCAAGCGTGAAGGGTTCTGATGCTTTTTGATGGTCTCACGCTCAAGTTGGAGTAACCACACTTAAGCGTGGCCTTCCTTATGGTGCAGAACACTTATCCCTTCTCATCTTGCGCTCAAGCGTGTACTTATTATCCATCCCTCACGCTCAGGCGTGCACAGCTTACGCTCAAGCGTCCTCCATGTGCCTGGTCACGCTCAAGCTCCATTTAGTCACGCTCAAGCGTGCTTCATGTGTAGGGTCACGCTCACACTCACGCTTGGTCTTCGCTTGGGCGCTCTCGAGCTCACGCTCAAGCGTCTCATCCCCACGCTTGAGCGTGAGGGGGGTCCTGATGCCTCCTTGTCTTCTTTAAGTCATGCTTGCCATGCTTAATCCTTGCTTAAGCGTCTAATATTCACGCTTAAGCGTGAGAGGTGCTTTTGTTCTCCAACTTTTCATGCTCAAGCTTGCTTACTTTGTCTTTCCTGCAACTTTCCAAGGGCTTTAACAAAACATTTCTTTTTATACAATGCTTAAAAGATTCTTGCTCACTTCCTTCAATAATTCCTTAATTTAGCTTAAGTTCTTTACCAAATTGGTTCAAATGAGTCATGAAATCAATGCTTATTCAACACTTATCAGTCGTAAGGGATAAGATGCTCATGCTACTCGACCTCATCATGGGTGATCATCGCAGAGACTTGGTCAGACACGCGCTCTGAAGCTATGGTTATTTCATTCGTTCTACTTCGTCCATGAGTCATCACAAGAGTCGTAGTTTCACAGGACCTACCCAATTTTTTTTTGAATTTATCCTTACACTACTTACCATTTCTCTACAGGTTATCTCACAGACAGTCATGCCAGGCATTAACACCTCAGTCAAGTCCTTCAAGTCCCTTCCCTAAATCGCCAAAGTTGGCACCTTTCAATGTTTTCTTCTTCCATCGCCTAAGTAGGCGCCTTCAGAGTCTCATCCTGAACTGTTAAAGTCCGTATCTCTCAAACTCTCCTCCCCAGTGGAATCAATAGCCAAAGATGGCACTTCTCAAGATCTCTTCCCCAATGAATCCCGAACTTTCTAAATCAAGGGGCAGTACCCCGAATCATCAAATTCTTCCCCAGTAAAACTATACTTCCCAGGTAACTCAAACTGGGGCATCTCCCCAGATTGCTCTTGCAGTCAAGGGGAAGTTTCCCCAAAGCTCTTCAGATCATGCCAAATTGGGGCATCATCCCAGGTTCACTCTCTTGCAGTCAAAGGGAAGTTTCCCCAAAGCCCTTCAGATCATGCCAAACTGGGGCATCTCCCAAGATTTCTTCTGTTCCAGTCAAGGGGCAGTTCCCAAAGATTCCTTCAAGCCATCTCAAACTGGGGGCATCACCTCAGGATCATTCTCTTTTAGTCAAAGAGCCATTCTCTCAATCATGTCAAACTGGGACATCACCCCGAACCTTTAGGATCAGTGAGTTAATTCGGACGAGACGTCCTGTTAGCTCCCCCAATCTCTTTACCTTTCCTGCCGCCTATCAAGGCATCCTTTATCTTCCAGCCGCCTATCAAGGCATCCTTTATTTTCCAGTCGCCTATCAAGGCATCCTTTACTTTCCAGTCGCCTATCAAGGCATCCTTTATTTTTCTAGTCGCCTATCAAGGCATCCTTTACTTTCCAGCCGCCTATCAAGGCATCCTTTACTTTCCAGCCGCCTATCAAGGCATCCTTTATCTTCCAGCCGCCTATCAAGGCATCCTTTATTTTTCCAGTCGCCTATCAAGGCATCCTTTACTTTCCAGTCACCTATCAAGGCATCCTTTACTTTCCAGCCGCCTATCAAGGCATCCTTTATCTTCCAGCCGCCTATCAAGGCATCCTTTATTTTCCAGTCGCCTATCAAGGCATCCTTTACTTTCCAGCCGCCTATCAAGGCATCCTTTATTTTCCAGTCACCTATTCAGGCACCCTTTACTTTCCTGTCCACCTAGTCAGGCACCCCGTTTACTTCACGTCCGCCTATGCAGGCACCCTGTACCTTCCAGTCTACCAGGGGTCAATCCTGATCTTCTCACTTCCTGTCCATTTGAAAACAATTTTTCCCAATCAATTCAAAAAAAAAAGAAAATGAGAGAGGAGAGAAGAAGAGAAACAAAAGTGGAGAACGCTCATTTTTAAGAAAAAGAGGTCACACTGACTCGTGATTGCCCATACCATCAGTCGCCATACCGATCAAGAGGTCCCACTTGGCCCCCTACATCGGTGTTCATATCTTTACTTCCTTTTCACTTCAAAAACACAGAAGCTTCGTGTTTCTTTTGTAAAAAAAGAAGTAAAGAGGGGCATCTGTGAACACCTCTTTTGGTCCGAACCAAGCGGAATGAATCTTTTTATATTGAATTCCAATTCAGAGTGGTCAAATTCGAGTAGAATGGTTCCAAAATAATCAGAACCGAGCGAAATAACTCAGAATGAAGCTTTTCTAAGTGGAATATTACCCTGTTAGAGGCAAATCCGAGTGGAATGACTCAAAAAAATGATCAAATCCAAGCAGGATGACTCAGATTAAAGCATTTTCTGAGTGAAATACAGCCCTAGTGGATATAAATCCGAGTGGAAAAACTCAAAAATCGTCAAATCCGAGTCATAATGAAGCATTTCCGAGTGGAATAGACTCATGTTGGGGGAATCCGAGTGAAATGACTCAGATTGGAGCATTGCCGAGTGGAGTATATCTCTGTTG
The DNA here is from genome assembly GCA_037962975.1 of Clitoria ternatea. Lineage (NCBI taxonomy): Eukaryota > Viridiplantae > Streptophyta > Magnoliopsida > Fabales > Fabaceae > Clitoria > Clitoria ternatea. The sequence goes on from CM075671.1 coordinate 265,176,744, forward strand.
AAGAGAAATCCGAGTGAAATGACTCAGATTGGAGCAAATCCGAATAAAATGATTTAAGGAATGATTAAATCCGTGTGAAATGGCTCAGAATGGGTCAAATTTGAGTGGAATATGCTCCTGTTGGAGTAAATCCGAGTAGAATGACTCCAAAATGATCAAAACCGAGTAGAATTACTCAGAATGAGTCAGTTCTGAGTGAAATGCTTCCCTGTTGAAGGTGAATCTGAGTGAAAATACCCAGTTTCCAAGTCCTGAGTGGGAAGCAAGCTCTTTCCGAGTAAAAATGCTACGTTCCGACTGAAACATTTTAGGAAGGAGTGAACCTGTGCCGAATGGTCAATCTTCAATTGGTTTCTGAGTGACACCAACCGAATGGACAGATTTTCAAGCCAATCTTCACTCATCCTTCAAATAAGGGCCGATTGAACCATTTGCCCAATACCCGAGTCATCACTCTTCAAACCAACTCTGAGTCGTCCTTCTTCAAACAATCAATTCCGAGCCCATTTCCATCAATTTCTGAGCCAATCCTTCAAATACCGAATCCCCTCCTTTTTTTTCACCCTGATTCTGGGTTATCCTTTACCCATTCCCGAGTCAATTTTTACCAATTTCCGGGTCATCATTCTCACCTAATTCTGAGTTAATCTTCCAGTCAGTTCTTCAATCATTTTTACCAATTTCGTGTCATCCCTCATCAAGTCAATTCCGAGTGACATTTTTCACCTATTTCCAAGTGACACTTCAGTCAGTCAGCCCTCTTCAAACCAATTTCTAAGCAATACTTAAACCTTTTCCGAGCCCTTTTGGCAAATCAATTTCGAGCCCCCATTTCCACCAATTTCTGAGCCATACTTAAAACCATCACCGAGCCACTTTTCACCCGTTCTCGAGTCATCCTTTAGCCAATTCCGAGTCACACTTCACATATTTCAGTCGGTTCCGAGTCATTGGTCACTCGGTTTTTGTATAAACAGCACCATTTTTGTATAACCAAGTGACCCCCTTTTTTTCACTCAATTCCGAGCCACTTTCTACCTAATTCCGAGTAATCCTTCGATCATTTCCGAGTGTGCTTCAGGTCTTTCGCCCAAATGAGAATAGGAGTCCCTCTTCAGTCTGAGCCATTTTTCAGTCAGATCCGAGTCACTTTTCACTCAGTTCTGACTGAATGTTCCAATCAGAATTTCTTTGATTGCCCACTCAATCCAATTACACATAACATCAACATGATTTCACTCGGTCTTTTGCACAAAAAGGGCCTTTTCCACTCAGATTCAGTAGGCAAAATGAAGACCGACCCCTTTTTAAACTCGGAATTGACTCCCAATATGGATGAATGCCGACTGAGAGGCTGATTCGAGTCATTCTCACTCGGAATTCTACCATTCTCACTCAGAATTCTACCATTGTCACTCGGATTTCCATCATTCTCTCTCGGATTTCCACTCGGCTCCCCCTGTTCGCCCGTGCTGACTTGGATTCCACCACCCAAGTGGATCCAGCAATCCTGAGGGTGACAGACAGGGACGGAAGTGGGGGGAATTAAAAATTCCCACCCAGGCGTTGTCCCCCACTTCACTCTGAATAGAAGTGTGAGCTGGTTTTCCACTCTGAGTAGAAGCCTGAGCTGGCCTTCCACTCAGACAAGCCTATAAATAGGCAAGGGTTGAAGCACCAAAAAAAAGACATGATTCATTAAGGGAAAACTCTGTTAAAACCTCTGTTCTCTCTCTCCTTCACACCAACTCATTTCTTCTTCTTCTTCTATCATCCCTCACCATACTGCCCACAATCCTCCACACTGTCCTCCCCTATTTCCAATCCGTCCACACCCTCACTCAATCATCCTCATTCCTAATCCCAGTACCTTCCCATTCCCTCTAACCCCTCTTTCCCTCTTGGATCAGCTTTCCTGCTCCATCATCACTCGGTTTTGCTCAACTTTCACCCGGTATTCCTCTTATCACTCTGATTTTACTATTTTTTACTCGGATCTTTTGTTGTTCCACTCGAATTTTCCTCTTTTAATTCGGTTTTCCCTATTTTTACTCGGATTTTCATTTTTCACTTGGATTTTTCCAAATTTCACTCGGTTTTCCCATTTTTTTTACTCGGTTTCCCATTTTTGCACTCGTTTTTTTTCCCATTTTACTCGGATTTTCCTCTTTTCACTCGGTTTTCCCTATTTTTACTCGGATTTTTCATTTTTTCGCTCAGATTTTCTTTTTTCTCACTCAGATTTTCTTCCCTCATTCAGTTTTCGCCCATTTTTGTCTCTTTTCTCCGAATCTATTATTTCTCTTTCTCTCTGGTAGCTTCTGCTTCCCCCTCCCTTTTGCCCCGTAGCCTTTAAAAAAATAATAATAAAGAGAAATGGATGTTTCCTCTTTTTTTTCTTCTCTTTCAAATCTAAATAAAAATAAGAAAAAAACTTTTAAAGAACTACGTGACCTTGATTTCTCGAAAGCTCGAGAATACGTAGGAGCGGGAAATAGTTCCTGTCGGGCTCATCTTTCTTTATTTAATTTTTAGAGTTTCCATTTTTTGTCTTGCTATCAAAAGGAGGAGCGAGATTAATTTGGACGAGACGTCCTGTTAATCTCACATTTTTTAAATACCTTTTTCTTTTAAAAAAAAAGGAGCGAGGTTAATTTAGACGAGACTTCTTGTTAATCTCATATTTTGTAGTATTTCTTAAAAGGAGGAGCGAGATTAATTTGGACGAGACGTCCTGTTAATCTCATATTTCTTAAATATCTCTTTTAAAAAGAAAAGGGCGGAGCGAGATTAATTTGGACGAGACGTCCTGTTGATCTCATGTAAATATTTTGTGTTGATTTTTGTTTATTTTGTTGTTCCGTACATTTTTCTTTTTATGAAGAAGTTAAAATAATTATTGGGCTAATTATAATGCACACTATCAAATTGAGGTAACCCTTTTTTTTAAAACGGACAATTGTGAGGTGCTAATACCTTCCTCACCTGTAATCAGACTCCCGAATCATGGAATTACATTTTTATAACCAGTGCTTTAACCATGGTTTTTCCAGTATTTTATCCTAAAAAATATTGGTGGCGACTCCCTGTTTATCTTTAAATCGTTTCGAGGGTCGGCCGTACCGCCGCGATCCCGGTCGCGACAAGGTTTTTACGGTATTTTATCCTAAAAAAATATTGGTGGCGACTCCCTATTTTTCTTTTCGAACCAAACAAAAGTTCGTTTTGAGGGTCGGCCGTGCCGCCGCGATCCCGGTCGCGACAACCGCTTTAGCACCTTTTCTGTATAAGTCTTTTGGTGCATTAAAATTTCTTCCTTTAAATATTCTAATTGTAACCTGAGACAAAACTTTGTTTTTCCCAAGTCTTTCATCTTAAATTTCTTTTTCAAGTAATTTACAGCCTTCGAAAGATCTTCAGGAGTTCTGATGATATTTAAATCATCTATATAAATAGCAATTATAATGAACTCTTTTTCGAATCTCTTCATAAAAACACATGGATAAATTGGGTCATTTTTATACCCTTCTTTCAATAAATATTCACTGAGACAATTGTACCATATGCATCCAGACTGTTTCAATCTGTAAAGAGATTTATTCAATTTGACTAAATAATTTTCTCTATGATTTGTTTTATATGCTTCAGGCAAATTAAATCCTTCAGGGAGTTTCATATAGATGTCTTTTTCAAGTGAGACATATGAATATACTACAACAACATCCATTAGGCATAAATTATGCCTTTCACGGACTGCCAAACTTATTAAGTATCAAAAAGTAGTTACATCCATCACTGGTGAATGAATATGTTTTTTTGAAATCAATACCAGGTCTTTGTGAGAAACCTTGTGCAACAAGTCTTGCTTTATATCGCACAATTTCACCATTTTCATTTCTTTTTTTTCGTAAAGACCCATTTGTACCCAACTGGTTTTACACCTTTGGGTGTTTGGACTACAGGCCCAAAAACTTTCCGTTTTGCAAGTGAGTTTAACTCTTCTTGTATTGCATCTTTCCACTTTGGCCATTCATTTCTTTGTACACAATCCTTAATAGATTTTAGCTCATGATTCTTATCATTATTTATAATATCAAGAGCTACTTTGTATGCAAAAATTTCATCAACATCGACTTCATGTCGATTCCATTATATTCCATCCATGACATAATTTATAGAGATCTCTTTATTCTTATCAATTCCAGGTACCTTGGTTTCCCCTAGATTTGAAACCTTGATTATGTCAGAAGACTCTACTGGAGTCTTTATATCCTTGATTCAACCATCTTCTTTATTTACTTTTCTTTTTTGAGGATTTTTATCTTTAGAACCAATAAGTCTGCCACATTTTATTTTGGCTTCAGACTCATTTGTAATTTTAGATTGTCCTGCAGGGATATCAATCTTTATTAGAGTATTAATAACTGGTATGTATAACTTAGTCACTCTTTTTGGATCAGAAAATGCATTCAGTAATTGGTTTGCTAAATTTTACAAACTAATTATTTTCTGAACTTCTAGTTCACATGTTTGTTCGAGGATCAAGATGTGATAGAGATATCTCATTCCAGCTAATCCTTTTATCCAACTGTTTATTTTCTCCCCCTAATAGTGGGAAAACAGATTCATCAAAATGACAATCAGCAAAATGAGCTGTAAATAAATCAACTGTTAATGGTTCAAGATATTTTATTATAGACAGACTTTTATATCCAACATATATTCCCAACCTTCTTTGAGGTCCCATCTTAGTGCATTGTAGAGGAGAGATAGGAACACATACCACACTTTCAAAGATTCTTAGATGGGAAATGTTTGGTTCTTTACCATGAACCAATTGTAAAGGGGAATATTCATGATAACTTGTAGGTCTTATGTGAATAAGTGCTGCTACATGCAAGATTGCATGTCCCAAAGTTAAAATTCAAAGTTTCAATCTCATTAACAATGGTCTTGCTATCAATTTCAAACGTTTAATTAATGATTTAGCAAGTCCATTTTATGTATGATCATGAGCTACAGGATGTTCAACATCAATTTCGATGGACATACAATAATCATTAAAAGATTGAGATATGAATTTACTAGCGTTATCAAGACGTATTTTCTTAATTGGATAATCAGGAAAATAAACTCTTAAACGAATTAATTGAGCTAGAAATCTTACAAACGCCTGGTTATGAGATGATAATAAATAAACATGTGACCATCTGGTTGATGCATCAATTAAAACCACAAAATATCTAAATGGTCCACATGAAGGGTGTATTGGTCCATAAATATCACCTTGTACACGCTTTAAAAATATGAGTGATTCATTCCCAATTTTCATTGGTGATGGCGGAGTAATTGATTTCCCTTGAGAGCAAGCAGCATATGAGAAATTATTAGTTTAGAGAACTTGTCTACTAGACAAGCAATGACCATTTGAATTCTCAATTATTTTTCGCATCATAATTGTTCCAGGATGGCTTAATCTTTCATGCCAGATAACAAAGTCATTTTTATTTGTAAACTTATGGTTTACAATAACATTTGTTTCAACTGTAGTATAGTACAAACCAGAGGAAAATGAAGGCAATTTTTCCAATATACATTTCTTATCAGAAATTAACTTTGTGATGTAAAGATATTCATCTTTTCCTTCATTTGTGGTCTTAATATGGAATCTATTTCTGCTGATATCCTTAAAACTCAATAAATTTCTTTGAGACTTCATAGAATATAATGTACTTTCAATGTGTAATTTTGTTCCTCTAGGTAACAAAATACTGGCTCTGTCAGAGCCTTCAATTATATTTATACTACCAGATATAGTATTAACATTGGCTTTTTTATACTATATGGTAAAAATATTTCTTATTCTTGAGAATAGTATGAGTTGTTACACTGTTTGCGAGACATATATCTTCGTCATTCATATAAGCATTCATTCTTCAAATAATAATAAAAAAACATGAGTTAAAAATATAATTAATAATAATAAATATTTAACATAAAATTTTATTGATAAAGACAGAATTTATAACCAAACAAATTACATGAAATATTAAAATAATTTATTTAGGGGCACTCCCCTCCCCAACCGAGTGGTCAATGTCTTCTTTAGGAAGAATAAGGAAATCATCAATATCAAATGGAGTATAAACATCATCCATACCAGCAAAATTTGTTTCTATTTATTTCCCTTTATTCTTAAGGGATTTTTGGTGTAGATCAATCAAATGTTTTGGTGTACGACAAACCTGAGACCAGTGGCCTTGGCTACCACAATGATAGCAAATATTTCTGGTTTGTTCGCTACTCTAAACATCTTTTCCCTTTTCCATGCGATCTTTATTTTTCTATACAAATGATGATTCGTTGTCATTTTGACCTTGACCACGACCATGACCATAACCATATCCATAACCACGACCAATATCATGTCCCCGATCATTACCTCGTTCGTGGCCGTGACTTCGGCCACGGCCACGACCATGAGTATGATGGTCGTGTGTTGCTACATTCACTTCTGGGAATGGAGCAGTTCCGGTTGGACGAGACTTATGGTTTTGCATGAGTAATTCATTATTTTGCTTAGCCACAAGGAGGCAAGTAATCAATTCAGAATATTTTGTAAAGCCTTTTTGGTGATATTACTGCTGTAGGAGGATACTGGATGCATGAAAAGTGGAGAATGTTTTCTCTAACATATCACTTTCAGTAATTTTTTCTCCACATAACTTCAATTTTAAAGTAATTCTAAACAGCGTAGAATTATATTCATTTACAGTTTTAAAATCTTGAAAGCGCAAATGCATCAATTCATAACAGGCTTTTGGGAGAATTATATCCTTTTGATGGTCGTATCTTTCTTTTAAATTATTCCACAGATTAAGGGGGTATTTAACTGTTAAATATTCATTCTTTAATCCCTCATGGATATGGTGACCTAAAAATATGATGGTTTTAGCTTTATTTTGACCGGATACCTGATTTTCATTTTTAATTGTGTCTCCAAGACCTTTTGCATCTAAATGGATCTCAGCATCTAGTGTCCATGATAGATAATTTTTTCCAGATATGTCATGAGCCACGAACTCAAGATTAGCAATATTCGACATTTGTATTTCTATATAAGAAATTAAAAAATATATTAGATATCATTCTAAATAAATAAATTTATTAATTATAAATATCTAATAATAATGGTAACAAGTCAATAATGATTAAAATATTTTATTATTTTATTTTATTTTATTTTTATTATAAAAAATTTGTAAATAAAATTTGTAAAAGTGTTTTTATGTTAAATTTAAAATTCTCATAAAACATCATATAATTTCTAATGGCTTAGTGACACAATAATAACTTACCACGGTTGAACCCGGGTTCGATTCTTTATTAATGCATGTTTTGTTTCTCCTAAAATTATTAATTTCTTAATATTTAATTATAATCCCCAATTACAAAAAATTTTAAAATGTAAATCAAAATTAAATGCAAATATTTGATATATATATATATATATATACGTGAAGCTGCAGTTATTTGTTTCAATTAATAAAACAATTATCAAATAATTGGATCAGCGAATGCAAAGTCATATAAAGCAAATAATTGAGAATGAAAAAGTCATATAAAGCAATGCAAAGCGTGAATCAGGGGATCCATAAAAACAATTAGCAAATAAACAATTGGCAGGTTGGAATGTAAAGTCATAAAGTCATATAAAGCAAATAATTGAGCAAATAAGGAAATTAAATCATTGAACATGACAATTAGTAAATGATTGTTACAGGAAATGCAAAGCTAAATAGGATATAAAATCATATAAAAGTATAAGTTACATATATAAAATTAAAAGCGTAGAGTGTATAATTTTATACATAAATTAAATAAAATCAATTAGATTCTTCAAGAACTCTGTATCATAATTTTTGTACATCTTGTAGGGATGTTTGAGATATAAGTTCTTTAGGAACTTATTATTATTTTATACATCCCGTTGCGATGTGTGGAGTGTAAGGTATAAGTTCTTCAGGAACCTCTTTTTTTTATGATATATATAATTTTATATATCCTTCTGGGATGTTTAAAATATACGTTCTTTAGGAACTTTTATAATATATACATAAATAACATAAGGTATATAAATTAAAATTCAATGATAGTAATAATCATGTATTACCTTTCATAGACTTATCTAGATACTAGTTGGTCAGAATCTCGTGCTGATAACGTGTTATAAAATAACTCTAAACTTTAACAGAAAAAGGGAAATTAGAATTGAGAAAGAGGGATAACGTAAGAGGAAGAAACAAAGGAACTAAGCAAGTGTTTTTCAGCCCACTCATAATGAAGGCACACAACTTCCTTTTATAGGCATATTATGAACATCTATTTTGAATATAATATTCATAATATCTTCCATTTTCATCCCTACTATAAATTTCCAAAGGTTTTATACGAGCAAAAAGAAATAAAGACTTTTGATGATACAATTTATAAGTTCCAAATGTAAACCGGTGTGGTACAATTTACACTTTTATCACCAGTTTTCATGTTTATTGAAAATTGGATCAATAAACAACTTTTAAACTCTTGCATCATGTTGACCATAAAAATATTCTCATGCATTGTGTGCTGACCGCTGAAACGTTTCTTCTTTTTTAGGATATCAGTTCAAACTTGATCCTGAGGATTAGTTTGAACAAATTGATATATATATATATATATATATATAGTTTTAAAAAGTTACACTTGACTCACTTATTTTGAAAATTCGGTATTGCATGTACACACGTACATTATTACATGCATAAACATGTACCCACAAGGCCTTATATCTACAAACATAATAATATGTGTACTAACACATGTTTGAAAATAAAGTGTGAATGGAATCGTTACATTGGATAAATATTGATAAGTTGAAGGGGATAAATATTGATAAGTTGAAGAGTTAATAAATAGATTGACTCATACACTTAGTATTTTAAGGTTTAAGGTTGTATCCTATACTTGTGGTTCATTCTTTTATCTGATATTCTTGATGTGATAAAATAATTGAAACTAATATAATTTAAACCATATTTAATCAGATGCAACTTAATAATGTTTTTTTTGTCAAGCATACTGAAAAGTCTTTTTTTTATCAAAATAGTTTTTTTTAGTGAAAGTCAAAAAAGTGTTATTTCCTTGTAATTTAATGATGTCACATGGGCTCTTGTTGAATGGCCAAATTCATTCAAATAGATCTTTATTAAAAATCTAATAAACATATGGACCCAAAAGAAATCCAATAATTAAACAAGTTCTATATTTTAGTAGAAACTTCAATGGCTAAAAATAAAAAGTGTTATGAAATAAAAAAAATGAGAAATAAGATTGAAATATAAGTGAGAGTAGAAGAGAGAGTATGAAATGAAGGAAAGCCTTTTTCTTATGCACATCCTTATACTTATGAACTAAGCTCTATTTATAGAGCATTAGGGACATCCACATGCACATATTATTATACATATTTATAATACACCCCTTGGATGTTCATATTTTAGAATGTGATTCATTAAAACCTTACTAGGAAAAACCCAGTGGGATAAAAACCTAGTGAAGGAAAAAGAGTACAACATTCCTTACAAAATAAATAAAGAATTAAATGTACAAGTATTTAATTCTCCCCTTCATCAAAACATCTATGTAAGCACCGAAGACCAATCTTCTGTACTAGTTGCTTGAAGACTTTGGTTAGTAATGATTTTGTAAAAATATCTGCCAAATTCTTACATGATCGGACTTTCTGAACATTTATTTCACCATTCTTTATAAGATCACAAGTAAAGAAAAATTTTGGTGAAATATGTTTTATTCTATCTCCTTTAATATAACCCTCCTTTAACTGAGAAATACAAGCCGCATTATCTTCACATAATATTGTTGGTGGTAATTTTTCAGCATGCAAGCCACAGGTTTCTTGAATATGTTGAATCATTGACCTCAACCAAACACATTCTTGACTTGCTTCATGTAATGCTAGAATTTCAGCATGATTAGATGATGTTGCTATAATTGTTTGTTTTATGGATCTCCATGAAATTATGGTTCCACCACATGTGAACAAATATCCTATTTATGATTGACCATTATAAGGATCAGTCAAATACCCCGTATCTACATAACCAATTAGGTTTACCTTAGATACATATAGGAAAAATAAACCCATGTCCATTGTACCTCTAAGGTAGCAAAATATGTGCTTAATCCCATTTCAATGCCTTTTTATGGGTAAAGAACTATGTCTTGCTAACAAATTGACAGCAAATGATATATCATGTCATGTATGAATAGTAAGATACATCAGTGTACCAATTACACTAAGATATGGTACTTCAGGACCAAGTAGTTCTTCATTTTTCTCTTGAGGTCAAAAAGGATCTTTGCTCACTTCAAGTGACCTTACGACCATTGGACTACTCAATGGGTGTGATTTGTCTATATAGAATCTCTTTAACACCTTTTCTGTATAAGTCTTTTGGTGTATTAAGATTCCTTCCTTTAAATATTATAATTGTAATCCAAGGCCAAACTTTGTTTTTCCCAAATCTTTCATCTCAAATGCCTTTTTCAAGTAATTTACAGCCTTTGATAACTCTTCAGGAGTTCTAATGATGTTTAAATCATCTACATAAATAGAAATTATACCAAAATCTTTTTCGAGTCTTTCCATAAAAACACATGGACAAATCGGGTCATTTTTATACCATTCTTTCAACAAATATTCACTAAGACAATTATACCACATTTGTCTAGATTGCTTTAGTCCGTAAAGGGATTTATTCAATTTAATTGAATAACTTTCTCGAGGATTTGTCTTATATGCTTCAGGAAAATTAAATCCTTCAGGGAGTTTCATATAGATGTCATTTTCAAGTGAGACATATAGATATGCTGTAACAACATCCATAAGGCGTAAGTCAAGCCTTTCACGGATAGCCAAACTTATTAAATATGAAAAAGTAGTTGTATCCATCACTGGTGAATATGTTTCTTTGAAATCAATACCAGGCCCTTGTGAGAAGCCTTGTGTAACAAGTCTTGCTTTATATCGCACGATTTCACCATTTTTATTTCTTTTTCTTGTGAAAACCCATTTATATCCAACTGGTTTTATACCTGCAAGTGTTTAGACTACAGGTCCAAAAACTTTTCATTTTGCAAGTGAGTTTAACGCTTCTTGCATTGCATCTTTCCACTTTGGCCAATAATTTCTTTGTGTACATTTCTTAACAGATTTTGGCTCATGATTCTTATCATCATTTATAATATCAAGAGCTACTTTAAATGCAAAAATTTCATCAACATCGACTTCATGTCGATTCAATTGTATTCCATCCATGACATAATTTATAGAGATCTCTTTCTTTTTATCAATTTCAGGTACCTTGGTTTCTTCTGGATTTGAAACCTTGATTATGTTAGGAGACTCTACTAGAGTCTTTATATCCTCGATTCGACCATCTTTTTTATTTACTTTTCTTTTTCGAGGATTTTTATCTTTAGAACCAACAGGTCTGCCACGTTTTATTTTAGCTTCAAACTCATTTGTAATTTTAGATTATCCTTTAGGGATATCAATCTTTATTGGAGTATTAACAGTTGGTATGTGTGACTTTGTCACTCTTTTTGGATTGGCAATTGGTTTGCTAAATTTTGTAAACTAATTATTTTCTGAACTTCAAGTTTACATTGCTTTATTTGAGGATCAAGATATGAGAGAGATGTCTCATTCCAACTGATCCTTTTATCCAACTGTTTGTTTTCTCCCCCTAATGATGGGAAAACATATTCATGAAAATGACAATTAGCAAAACGAGCTGTAAACAAATCTCTTGTTAAGGGTTTAAGATATTTTATTATAGATGGACTTTCATACCTAATATATATTCCCAATCTTCTTTGAGGTCCCATCTTAGTGCGTTATGAAGAAGAAACAGGAATATATACCGCACTTCCAAAAATTTTTAGATGGGAAATATTTGGTTCTTTACCATGAACCAATTGTAAAGGGGAATACTCATGATAACTTGTAGGCCTGATGCGAATAAGTGCTGCAGCATGCAAGATTACATGTCCCCAAGTTGAAATTGGGAGTTTTGATCTCATTAACAATGGTCTTGCTATCAAATTCAAAAGTTTAATCAATGATTCAGCAAGCCCATTTTGTGTATGAATATGTACTACAGGGTGTTCAACATCAATTCCGATGGACATACAATAATCATTAAAAGATTAAGATGTGAATTCACTAACGTTATGAAGACATATTTTTTTAATTGGATAATTAGGAAAATGAGCTCTTAAATGAATTAATTGAGCTAGTAATCTCACAAATGCCTAGTTACGAGTTGACAATAAGCAAACATGTAACCATCTAGTTGATGCATAAATTAAAACCATAAAATATCTAAATAGTCCACATGAAGTGTGTATTGGTCCATAAATATCACCTTGTATACACTCTAAAAATATGAGTGATTCACTCCTAATTTTCATTGGTGATGGCCGAATGATCAATTTTCCTTAAGAACAAGTAACATATGAAAACTTCTTAGTTTGCAGAATTTGTCTGCTGGACGAACAATGACCATTTGAATTCTCAACTATTTTTCACATAATAATTGATCCAAGATGGCCTAATCATTTATGACAGATAACAAAGTTATTCTTATTTGTAAACTTTTGATTTACAATAACATTTGTTTCAACTGTACAAATATAAGTATAGTATAAACCAGAGGAAAATGAAGGTAATTTTTCTAATTTACATTTCTTATCAGAAATTAACTTTGTTATGTAAAGATATTCATCCTTTCCTTTATTTATGGTCTCAATATGGTATCCATTCCTACGGATATCCTTAAAACTCAATAAATTTCTTTGAGACTTCATAGAATATAATACACTTTTAATGTGTAATTTTGTTCCTCCAGGTAACAAAATACTAGCTCTGTCAGAGCCTTCAATTATATTTATACTACCAGATATAGTATTAACATTGACTTCTTATTTTTCTATATGGTAGAAAAATTTCTCATTCTTGAGAATAGTATGAGTTGTTACACTGTCTGTGAGACATATATCTTCATCATTCACATGAGCATTTATTGTTCATTAAATACAAAAATCATGAGTCAAAATATAATTAACAATAATAAATATTTAACATAAAATTTATTGATAAAGACTAAATTCATAACAAAATAAATTATATGAAAAATTAAATAATTTATTTAAGGGCACTCCCTTCTCCAACCGAGTGGTCAATGTCTTCTTCAGAAGAACAAGGAAATCATCAATATCAAAAGGGGTATAAACATCATCCATACCAGCAAAATTTATTTCTATGCGATAAACTTGAGACTAGTGGCCTTGGCCACCACAACGATAACAAATATTTTTAGTTTGTTCGCTACTCTGAACATCCTTTCTCTTTTCCATACGATCTTTATTTTTCCATACAAATGATGATTTGTTATCATTTTGCCTATGACCACGACCATAACTATAACTGTGACGTCCCGTATAATTTTTTGAATAAATTTTTCACGTTTTTGAAAGATCATTTTAAAATTCATAAATTAAATTCAGAGTTCACGTAATAGTTGATAATTGTGGAATATTATCATACATACTAGTCATGAATAATTAAATTCAAGAAAACATTTAAGTAGCGGAAACGATTTAGAAAATAACGGTACATGTTACGTTATACTTATTACAACCCATAAAATTAAAGTCCAAGTAATAATTCATATAGGCATCAATCATGGCATCACTCTTCATTCTACATGGCATTCACTGTAAAAATTAATGTAAGAGTGAGACAGAATATAGAATAAATATATAATAAATAAAATTGCACAAACACAATCAACAAACCATAATGATATGATGAATATGCCAAACAAGTTCATTTATATTTAATAAGTCTTTAATTTAGTCCAATGATGTCATGCTGGATCCATTTGGTTTGGTCGGAATACTGTAGTAAAAAGTCTCATAGAGACTCCAGTAGGAATTAGCATAACCATGAATCCCTACACTTCCATGGCTCCTGCGAAATTGAGTGCACAAGTAGGAATTAGCATAACCATGAATTCCTACACTTTCATGGCTCCTGTGAAAATAAGTACACAAGTAGAAATTAGCATAACCATGAATCCCTACACTTTCATGGCTTCTGCAGAAATAAGTGCACAAGTAGGAATTAGCATAACCATGAATCCTACACTTTCATAGCTCCTGTAGAAATAAGTATACCAGTAGGAATTTGCACAACCATGGATCCCTACAATTCCATGGTTCTTGTGAAAATAGGGCTTAAACTCATCATAGAGTAACCCCCCACCAGGGTAGGCAGTCATGGAACCCCTAAATTCCATGGTGCGTCCAAATGCTTATGATGCATGAATGCCTTTAATTCTCTTTATCATTTAACATACCATGATATCCACATTTCCAAAACCTCTTGGAAAATACAAGTCCTCAAGGGACACAATACACATAATAATTCACAAAATCATGGATTTACTGTTTCAACCACATATGTCAATAACCACAAGGCATTCATGTACATATAAATTAATTTCGTTATTCATAATTATTCTCCACCACAATATACAAACTGTATGATACTCAACAGCATTCATAATAATTCATAATCACTCAAGAATTCAATAATAAATTATTACCCATAGAGAAAATATCATTTTCATTCATAATAGCCTTTATAAGTAAGTTTCAGCATTCCCAACAGCAACATACGTTAGTAAAACAGCCATAACATAGGCAAATCAAATCCTTTTTAGGTGATTCCACTTTCTGTAGTTCAATAACATAATTGTCTATAATTTCATGAAGAACACAATTTCAAATTCCAAACATAAATATCACTTATCCATGAAATACCACACTGCCTCAAGATGAGTTTTCAAAACGTACATATATTAGTAATTTAAACATTTCTGGAGCTACAAAAATGATTTTTGTGTGAAACTAGTTCTAAATTACTATTAACACAAATATACACAACTTTCATGAAGATCATAAATTCAAATTCTAAGCAGAAATACCATTTATCCACAAAATACAACACTGCCTCCAGGTGAGTTTTTAAAACGTACGTATATTAGTATTTTCAACATTTCTGGAGTTACAAAAATAGTTTTGACATGAGACCAGTCCTAAATTACTCATAACACAATTATATACAACTTTCATGAAGATCATAAATTCAAATTCTAAGCAGAAATACCATTTATCCACAAAATACAAGACTGCCTCCAGGTGAGTTTTCAAAATATACATATACTAGTATTTTCAACGTTTCTGGAGTTACAAAAATAGTTTTGACATTAGACTAGTCCTAAATTACTCATAACACAATTATCTACAACTTTCATGAAGATCATAAATTCAAATTCTAAGCAGAAATACCATTTATCCACAAAATACAACACTGCCTCCAGGTGAGTTTTCAAAACGTACATATATTAGTATTTTCAATGTTTCTGGAGTTAAAAAAAATAGTTTTTACATGATACCAGTCCTAAGTTACTCATAACACAATTATATACAACTTTCAAGAAGACATCAATTACTAATTCTCACCATAAAATTTCCAGTTTTAAAAATAAGATTCAGATTTCATAGTTTACAGATTTTCATCATGAGCATACTTTTGTATTTTTAGTATATATAGAGCTACATGCATCCTTTTAACTTGAAACCAATTTCTATAGATTCTTAACATAAATATCTACAACTTTTGTGAAGACATCAAAGGCTGATTATGCATGTATAATTCCCAGAATACCAATATATACACAAAACATGGAATAAATCTTTCACTCGAACATGCAGTAGTATTTTGGCTATAACTTTTTGCTATACTCATTCAAATCAGTTGAATCAGGTCTCAAAATTGACATAACAAAAATATCTACAACTTTCATGAAGAAGTCAGAGTCAAATTCATACGTTTTCAGCTTCAAAATTAAGCAACAAATTCGAAATTAAAACTGGAATCCTAAAACAGCATACAACTCTACCCATTTCATAAATATTCACAACCCTGTCCCCTCTTACTTGGATTGATGATCTATGGCTGACTGAAAAGAAGTCCCCTTGTTGTCCTAGTTTCAGCTCGAAGAAGTTGAGAGAGTTAGCTTGTTTACTCTAAGAGTTTCTGACTTTTACAGGGTTAGTGTTAGTTTAATAAGGTAAAGACAAGTGGGGGACAACTTTCTTGTGAGTGGAGTTGATAATGGGGATTAAAATAAGAAAGTGGGTTTATAATGGTCCACTTCTGGCCGTCCTACACACTAGGGTGAATAATGGGTTTAGATATATTAAAAATATGTATAAGAGACAAGAAAGGAGTCAAAAAGTCACTCCTGCACCAAAAACCGACTGGAATTTCACTCGGTCATCCACTAAACCGACTGGAAACTGCCAGTCGTTATGAAGAAGAAGGGAATCCGAGTCCCCCTCACTTAAGCGAATACCGACTCGATTGGGCAAGTGTCATACAATGCACTGGCAGAGGGGGTTTCGCTCAAGCGAATACCGACTCGCTTGAGCGAATGTGAGTTTCGCTCAAGCGGATACTGACTCGCTCGAGCGAGACACACAAGCCTCACTTAAGCGAAATCCGACCAGAGGTCGTCATTCCCCAAAACCGACCCTTCATCCACTCGGTTTCACTCAACAAATCAATCCAAACCAACTCCTCTTACTCGGTTTTCACTCGGCACAATTTATTCCCAACCGAGTCATCCTTCTATGTTTTTCACTCGGTAATATATTCCAAAACCCAGTCAACTCTCAATCTGTCTACTTGGCATCATCACTCAAGTCCGAGTCCTCTCACACTCGGCTTCCCTCTTGGCATAAGAGTTTAAACCGATCCATTTTTATTCAACTAAGTCAGTCAGAGCCGACTCATACCCACATAATCTATCACTCGGCTATTTATCCTAAATCTGAGTCATCACAAGCAGTCTTTCACTCAATTAAATCTTCCAGACTGATCCACACTCTTTGGCTTGTCACTCGACAGATTACTATAAACCGACTCATTCTACTCGATTGTGCACTTGGTAAAATCAATTAAAATTGATTTCCAACACCCTGATTTCCACTCAGTAAAATAATCCTTACTGATCATCATTCACTCAGCATTTCCCTTCCAGAACTGACTCAACATCAGATCGGCCATCACTCAGCAATTTCTTTCCTTACCGGCTCATTTCTTAATCAGTTCTCACTCGGTGAATTAGAAACTGAATTCTTCTCTCCTGTAGTCTTTCACTCAGCAATTAATTCCAAGACCGACTAACGCCCATTCGATCTTCACTCGGTATTCATACCCTTTCTCATCTGAGGAATAACTTAACCACTCATTCATCAGAGACAAGCATCACAGTCAAATCTCACTCGGACACAGCCATTACTTAGTCACTCAGAATACGGGTTACATGATTCACTCGGAATATGTATAATATTTTTCACTCGGATATCAACACTTAGGAATATAGACGTATTTCCCACTCGGGTTTTACTCAGTTAATCATTACTTAGTCAAGATCAAACCAACTTCTTCAACTACGTTTCATTCACAGTCTATCAGGTCCATTACCACTCGAAAAAAGGCCCATACATACGAGTCTCACTCGGAATTTGGCTTATATACATGAGACTCACTCGGTTATTCATCTCTTGGCATCACAGACTAACCTTCCTTGAATTCTTCTTCACTCGAAACCCTTTAAGGATTTCACCAGAAAAGAAGCCATATGCATAAGCTCCATTCGAAAACAAATTTTCCTTTGCTCTCCTCTCAGAAATGAAGCACTAGGGAAACTTTTATTCAGAGATGGAAACACCTAACAATGTATGACTCAGAATTGAGTCATTGGAAAATACTTGACTCGGAATTGAGTCTTTCTGGGGTATTTGACTCGGAAATAAGTCATTTGAAGGTGTTTCACTCGGAATAAACCCTTTTAGCCATGTTCCACTCGGAAAAACACAACCTTCACTCAGAATTTTCCTTTTTCACTCATAATTTTCATTCTTCACTCGGAATTTCAATTTGTCACTCGAAATTTCATCCTTCACTCGGAATCTCTACCTTTACTCGGAATTTTTCTCTTTCACTCGGAACAGGGTGCCTTTTTCACTCGGACAGTCCTTTCTAAGGCATGTTTCACTCGGAAAATGAATCTTATCATTAAAGGTCTATGTAAATCCTATAATTATACCCAAAAATAAAATTTTTGGAGTATTATATACCATCCATAGAGTGTTTTATTCATTGATTAACACTTATAGACCTTCTATACATCATAATTTACAAAATGGGACTATTATTAAAAACAGGATATTACAATAACCATATCCATGACCATGACCAATACCATGTCCCTGAGCATTACCTCGTCCACGACCGTGACTTCGGCCATAACCACGACCATGAATATGATGATCGTGTGTTACTACATTCACTTCTGGAAATGAAGCAGTCCCGGTTGGATGAGATTCATGATTTTGCATAAGCAATTCATTATTTTGTTCAGCTACAAGGAGACAAGTAATCAATTTAGAATATTTTGTAAAGCCTTTTTGGCGATATTACTGCTATAGGAGCATACTGGATGCATGAAAAGTGGAGAATGTTTTCTCTAACATATCACTTTCAGTGATATTTTCTCCACATAACTTTAATTTTAAAGTAATTCTAAATAGCACAGAATTATATTCATTTACAGTTTTAAAATCTTGAAAGCGCAAATGCATCCATTCATAATAGGCTTTTGGAATAATTATATCCTTTTGATGGTTGTATCTCTCTTTTAAATTATTCCACAGAACGAGAGGGTCTTTAACTGTTAAATACTCATTTTTAACCCTTCATGGATATGGTGGCGTTAAAAGATCATGGCATTGACCTTGTTCTGACTAGATACATTATTTCCATCTTTATTTGTTTCCCCAAGACCTTTTGTATCAAAATGGATTTCAGCATCCAATGTCCATGATAAATAGTTCTTGCTAGTAATATCAAGGGCCACATACTCAAGGTTGGTAATATTTGCCATATGTATTTCTATGCAAGAAATTACAAATAATAAGTCAGATAATACTCAATATATTGAAAATTAGAATTTCACATAAATGATCCAGTATTGAAATTTTAAAATTTTCATAAAACATCATTCAGATACTAGATAACTTACTATGTCATAAATCCTAGGTTTGAATCCTTTTAATGTATATCTTATTTATTTATTTATTTATATAAAATATATTATATTATTTATAAATACAAATTATGAATTTAGAAATTAATTTCTAATTCAAACGTGAAGTATAATAAAATATGTACAACATAGTATAGCATAATAATTCAAAGCATAATCATGTACAGCAAGGTAGCCAACGTGAAAGTAAAGTATAATCACGTGAAAGCAAATGTTCAATATACATAATAGTTAGTGACAATTATATAAGGTAGCAAAATTAGAGAAAACAACCAGGTAGCCAACGTGCAATCAAAATAATATGGCAACTACAACAAGTAAAGTTTATTAATATAGAATCTAAGTGTTACCAATTTAATAATATAACATGACAACGGAAATCCAAATGCTAGCAAGTATAACATGAGAATTTAGAGCATATAATATGTCAGATGCAGGAACATGTCACGCTAATGGATAACATAATGGACAAGTGCAGGAATTTAATAATAATGGAATTAAAAGTGATGGGTGCATTAATGAAATTTATAAAATGATAAAAAATGGCAATGGATCAGTACCGAACAAATCAAGACCAATAAAGTATATAAACATAATACCAAATAATAAATAATTTTATTCTTCAATAATTTTATTTTAATTTATTATATTGCTATAGTTCTTCGGGATTTATCAATAAATATTTTAAGAATTATTCAAGAATTCTAAATTATTTGACTATTAATTTTATACATCATACAGGTATGTTTATGAATAAGTTCTTCAGGAACCTATATTTTTTTATATGATATAGATATAATTTTATACATCCTTCAGGGATGTTTAAAATGTAAGTTCTTCAAGAACTTTTATAATATATACATAAATAATATAAATTAAAATTATAAAGAATAATAATAATAATAATCATATATTACCTCTCTTAGTCTTGACTAGATCTCAGTTGGTCAGAACTTCGTGCTGATAACATGTTATGAATTAAAAAAAATGAGAAACAAGATTAAAATATAAGAGAGAGCAGAAGAGAGAGTATGAAATGAAGGAAAGCCTTTTTCTTATGCACATCCTTATGCTTATGAACTAAGCTCTATTTATAGAGCATTAGGGACATCCACATACACATATTATATTATACATATTTATAATAGAAAGATCATTTTAATATCTACTTTGTTAATAATTCACCCATAGAAGTCAAAGTCTAGGGTAGCCAAATATTTATGATACTAGTGTCACTCAGATTTGTAATCAAATGATGATGCAAGGCATTGCCATTGTGACTTGTGAGACGACTTCTAATATATACTCTTACAATTGAAAACGTGAGAATTTCAAAAGAGAAAAAAAGAAAGAAAGAAAAGAAACCCTGTAATGATTTACTTTTATTTAAAACTACAATTTTAACATATTGTTATCAAATACTAACTCCTTTAAAATAATATACTTATATAAAGAAATGATCATGGATCATCATATACCATATCAAATCTAGAATCAAACAATATAAATTACACTTACTTCTAATTAAACTAGAACAATTTCTTTAGGTTGATTTATGTGTCTAATAGTTTCCATTTTGTTTTGTCTATGTAATTGAAAAACATGTGTCTTAGTAAGAGCTTACTCTACTTAATTAAATGTGTTATTTCGCTTACAAGTTATCATTAATCACATTAATTAAGAAGAAAACCTCATTAGTTTTAAATACTTTTTTCCTTACATCACATATGAAAAAGTATTCAAATGATTTGGGAAAGTCAATGCTTCAGGGATCACAGGTGAAGAAGAACTGAAAATGAAAATAATTAACATTTGTGAGACATTAATTAACATATAATATGATAAAAATAAGAAATATATAATCAATTTCAGATGACATTTAATATATTGGATCACGATAATAAGTTAATTTATAAATTTTCACCGTCCTCCAATTTAATGTTTCACTTAATAAAGGTTTTTGATCCAAATGCATAACTTGATTCCTTACTTCTAAATTAAATTGACCCTGTTATAGATGAGAATCAGAATAATAAAACACATACATATATAAGACTTGTGAAAAGGGTCAAGCACATGAAATGGTCTAAATTAGTTTTAAATAAATGGGTTTGGTTATTGAAAATGACATAATTAATTGCATATGTATCATCCTAATACATGTCCCTACCCAAAATCATTTTTATCTTTTCTTAAAAAGATTGGTCCATTATGATGTGTCCCATACACATATGGTTAATTTTAGAGGTATATAAACAAGTAAAAAACAAGTGGTTAATAGGTAAAAAGCAATGTTCTCAACACCGGACCGGTCATTGAACTGGTGAAGGCACTGATTCAAGGGTCACTAGTCAGACCAGCGGTCGAATCGGTAACAATAAATTATTATTATTTAATAAACAATAATTAATTAGATGATTACATAACTTCATATTTATAAAAAAACCAATAAATGGATTGAAAATGAGATTAGGAACAACAATTTCAATTTCAGTTTAGGTTCAGGAACAACAAATTTAGATTATATAAAGTTCATTCTATCCACAGCCTTTGTAATTTTAGTTAGGTTCAGGAACAACAAATTCAGTTTAGGAACAACAAATTTCAATTATAACTACAGAGATCAGAGCTCAAGAATGAGAATTAACATATATAGGCCAGGGGGTATATAAGGAGTTAAACAACATAAGAATTGATCCATGCTAAAATAAAGCTATCATTACAAAATATAAACTGGTAAACCAAATTCCATGATGGAATTAGAATTCATGTATTGTCCAAGTTTTAATGACATTACTATTAACAATTAACATAGACTACTCAATGGATGAGAGGGCACTGATATTTCCATTTCCACGGGAATTATGAAAGTGATCAGGAAAAACTTATAATCTTTGGTAGTTTTGATAAATTATGAATGCACTGGAGGGTAAATAATAACTAACTAGATCAATATCTGCTCTACACATACGCATGCTCAAATGTACCAACCACTGACAATTTAAAATCTAGTAGGTAAAGCCCATAAACATAACATTTTTGTTAGTTAAAGTAGTAAATAACAATAAGTCCAACATCCATTCAGGAGCTCTAAAGGACCAGGATTGTACAACACAAATTCTTAGTTTTGATATAGATTAGAAGAGTAAAGTTAAAATAAATAAAAAACTTCCAAAATACACCAAGGCAGGGAGGAGTTCACCTTAAGGTCTTGACACTGACGGAGGGGTTTCACCATGAGGGAGGCTCGACGATGCGAAGGACGAAGATGGAGGACTCGTCAATAACAAAAGATGAAGATGGAGGGATCGATACAGCGCCTGGAGAATGATGGAGGGATCTCTCGATGATGCAATAGAGTTCTCAACGACGTAGGGGAGTGTGTTCATAGTAGTGAAGTGTGTTCGAATCAGAAAAGAGAGTTCTTTTTGCCCCAAGCTAGCCCAATATGATGTCATTTTAGGCGTTAATTTTTTTAAAAAAATAAAAATGCTAACCTAGTTTGAATCGGGTAAACCTGGTTTTTACCAATTTTACCGGTTTTTGACCGATTCAGTGGAAGATCAATTTTTCTACACGTCCGAACCGGACAGGCCACTCGTTCCTGGTCCGACCGGCTCGTCTGGTATGATTCTGATAACCATGGTAAAAAATAAGTATCTAGGGCAAAAAGTACTTGTAGGACCAAATCTAATTGTCATGACAAAGACAAAGCCTCAACACTGGTATCTAGACAGTGGATGCTCACATCATATGACAGGAAGAAGGTCTTGTTCCTAGACCTGAAACTAGGGGTGAGCAATATCCACCCACCCAACTAGAAACCATGAAAACCGAGAATAAAAAATGAGTTCGGTCAGGTTTGGGCGGGTAAACGGGTAAGCGGGTAAAATGATCGGTTAAGTTTGGGTAAGTTTGGGCGGGTACGTTTTTTAATTTCTACCAACCGAATTAACCGTGCCCGACCGGTTAACTTTGGTTTAGGGGTTGAGCTTTTTATTTTTCAGGCCCAACTTTAGTCATTAAATGGTTAGCTTTGTACAATTAAAGTTATAACAAGCATATTAAAGTTACTACAATAAGCCAAATTGAAATTAAGGAATGAAAATATTACTTAATGGATATTACAAGCATATTAAAGTTATATAGTACCAGAAGTAAAATGCAACGTGATATAAATTTATTTTTATTGCCTATATATAATCTTTGTTTGTTAGTTTTATTTTATTAATAATTTTAAAAACCGTCATAATTCTACTAATTAGTTGCCGAACTTTTAAAAAACCGGTAATGAAGAAAATTGAAGTTGAAGTATATAGGAAATTATAATATTAAGAGCATATATATTATTATTATTTATTAAATAAAAAGTCAAATAAGTAAAATTAATTTTAGGAACTAAATATATGTAGTACATACTATTGAATTGATGAGGAAAATGTGTAAAAAAGGTTTAAAAAGTAAATTTTAACCACAAAAAAAATTCAATTCATTACAAGATTAAATTGAAGTTAACCGTCCAAACTTAACCGAAACCATTCAACCGAAACCCGATCAAACCGTAGGGTCATTTGGTTGGGTTTGGTTGAAAATAAATTATTTTTGGTTAACATTGGTTGAAGTCTTCATCAATCGAACCCGGTTGAACCCGACCGACGATCACCCCTACCTGAGACAATTTAAAGGTGGTACGATCACCTTTGGAGGAAACCAGACTAGAAGAATCATTGGGTCTGGTAGAGTTGGTAAAATTCCTTCACCTGTTATTGAAAATTTATTTCTTGTTGAAGTTTTGAGACAACCTCTGGAGCATTAGTCAATTTTGTGATAGTGGGTATAAGGTCTCCTTTGACAAAAGTAAGTGTACTATTATTAATCATGATGGAACCACACTCTTTCATGTAAATAGACATCACAACCTATCCAAGGTTGACTTGAATGAACTCAATGATTAGAATGTAACATGTCTATTTTCAAATTCTGAGGAAAGGTGGATCTGACATAAAAGCTAGGTCATATAAGCCTAAAACATATCTCAAAACTTCACAGGAAGGGTCTTGTTAAAGACTACCAAAGATTTCTTTTAACAATTCTTTACCTTGTGAAGCATGCCAGAAAGGGAAACAACATAAATCATCTTTCAAAAACAAGGGTGTTGTTTCTTCCAACAGACCTCTATAACTATTACATTTGGATTTATTTGGTCCATCTCAAGTACAAAGTCTGGTAAGAAAGAAGTATGGTTTTGCCATTGTTGATGATTACACAAAAATGACATGGGTATACTTTCTAGCCTACAAGGATAACATGAGCATTAAAGGCTGTTAACATGTGAGTAATGATGATTTTCCTGTCACGTGGTTTATCAACTGTCGTGAGCATGTTAATGGGCCTGAAATTTTGAATTTTGGGCCCATTCGATTTCACTTTCCTTCCAAGAGACATACGTTTTGCACTTTGGGGTTTGAAATAATGATGTCATTTGATCCTGGAAAGGTTGTGTTTCCTGAAATATGACGCATCTTCTGGTAAGTAGTTATGCCTCTTCGACACTATAAATAAAGGACTTAGCATTTTCTGTAACTCACTTGCTTCAACCTTACGAAAAATCTGCTCAAATTATCTAAGAAGATTGTTGCTGCTATCCTTGCAAAGTCCTTTTCTCTTCCAATGCTCCTAACTCGTAGGTAACCACACTTTCCCTTTATCTTAGTTTCTTCTTCATTTTCTATAAAACCTCAATCATGTGTTCTAGGCAGAGTCATACTGGTCCCTTGCATAGGAGGGGGCGTAACCCTTAGAGACCAACTGACTATCATGACAGAAGGAATTTTGTGGGTCCTTTCGGTGCTAGGTCTTGTCGTTCAGGAAAGGAGGAAAGTTCTTCCTTAAGGAGGCCAGTGGTTAGGCCCCGCCCTGTACCCTCCTATAGTTTAGAGGCTAACAGCCCTTCTGACAGCGAGTCAAGTTTGGACTAGTTCTTTTTTGATGATGTTACTTTTTATCACAATACCGACGCCTTTCACCATGCTTTAGATGATATGACCATCGAAGGGCATGGAAAAGTTCTAATTCTTAGGACCGTAGAAGGGTGTGTGAATGTGTAGCACACTATTTAAATTGGGAGAAGCTGAACGAGACGTATCCTTACTATTGGGTCGAGGATGAATTCAAAGAAATAGCCTCCATTCACGCTAGGGCGGACGGAGGACGGATGTACCCATGGTTCAGGGTATATACAGAGGAGAGGCTGAAGGAGAGGTTCACGGTCATGGCACCTCGTCCTGAAGAACGGATCTGCCACCACGTTCCAGATGATATGTCCGTGTACATGCACGATTTCGTATTCCAACATCTCAGAGTCTGCTTCCCCCTCACTGACTTCGAAATGGGCGTGCTCAAATTTTTAGAGTATGCTCTTTCCCAAGTACACCGCAATGGATAGAGCCTCATTCGCGCTCTGGAGGTATTAGGAAATCACTTTAACTTCAAACCCATCATGGAGATGTTATTCTACTACTGCTAGGTGGTCCACCGTGCAAACAAGAAGGGCGGTCTTGGGTTCATCACACTCCGTTGTGATTCAAAAATAATAAACTTCAAGTCCTTCACTGACTCTACGAAGATCGATGATAAGTCGTTCAAACATTTTTTTATAAGGATCAGAATACAGCCCAATAAGTTAGTATTTTGGCAAAACAAAGAAGGGATCCTTCAGTTCCCCACCAGCTGGATACACGAGCACTTCTTGCTCACCAACAGGGCTTACTACACAGAAGAGAGTAAACTCTCTCCATACTCTATCGAGGTCTTGGGCACCTTAAAGGCTTACATTGCTGATGTCAGAGAGTTTTCCTACAAATATCTCTTGTGGTCTAATTTCCTAAGGGACAAATATTTAAGTAATAATCTGCTCTTACAAATTTTTCACTTTTGCTAGTATCTGATATATGTTATTTGAATACTGATACTCTTTTTCTTTCCTTATGCAGAAGAAATAGAAGAGTCTTGCAAAGCCATGAATAATTTAAAGTCTATGTTGATAGAGGATGACCGCTCCTTCAAAGAAAACAATATTCAGGCCAAGAGGAACTTATTCAAATTCGTTCCCCAGACCATCACTCTTAACTCGGACACAGGTGAGAACATCCCACTAAAGAATGCCCCCGAGGAAGATAAAACCTACCCAACAGACCAACAAGAGCAGCCAGTGGAAAAGAAGAAGGTTAAAGGAAAAAGAAAGCTGGTGAAGGCTGCTGATGCTAAGAAACCTCCAGCTACTGAGCCAACCAAAAAGAAACAAAGGACCCTTGAAAAGACTGGCATGTAGGACATTTCGAAGCGTAAGGCAGTGATCACCCAAACTGATGTCTTTTTCGACTCTGAACCAATAAACAAATCAGATTCATAACTTGCTCCTGCTCATACTCCCTCTAACTCATCCTTTCTAACTCTGTACCTCTGGTATGAAGGCTCCATGCCTGCTACTCTTCCTAAGCCAGATTACCACCTCAAGCCTATGCTTAAACAGTCATGGATCAGAGATGCCTACCGGGCAGCTAGGTGGCAGCTATCCGAGCTATTGGGCCTCCTGGAGTCTCTGAATGCAACAATGGACAACACTAAAGAAATTGAAAAGCTCAATACTAGAGTTGAGAAACAGAAGGCCTGGGTGGTTAAAGAGAGAACCGCCTTAAGGGTGACTGAGAATGAGCTTAAGAAGGCGGAAGACAAGGTTAAGGAATAAGCCGCTAAAATTAGTGACCTAAATATTTCTATGAAATCCATGGGGTTACTTGTCTCTGAGCTCAGGGACAAAAATAAAGAAGTCCCCTAGCTGAAGGAGGATCTCAAGCTTGAGAAGGAGAAATCAGCTAAGTTGAGTGAAGATCTTACAACTGCTAAGGCCGGACGAGCAAAGGTTAATGAGGAATGGGATAATAGGGAGAAAGAGCTGCTTGCTCAAATTGAAGAGCTCAAATAGGGGAGTGCTGCAGCCAGGTCGCTGGAAGCGAAAAATATAAAGCTGTAAAAGAACCTTGCCTCTGCGAAGGCCATGGCAGCTAAAGCTGTGGAAATCTGTACCAGTGTGATGCATGAATCCTTTGGCCTGGTTGTTTGTCAAATTTTTTACTGCAACCCAACCGTGAAGCTAAACCTGTACGGACTTGATCCATTCTATGAGTTTCATGAGGGGAAACCAGTTGCAGTGAAAAATGGCCGACATGATAAGCCTATTGAGACTTTGTATGCATTGTCCCCTCTCCCTGAAGGTCAAAGTATGGGGCCTGATCCACTAACTCTTGGACTTGAAGATATCACTGAGGAAGAAGGAGCAAAGGTTGATGAGGCCAGAGGTAGGGAAGACCCTAAAAAGAAAGCTGGGGATGGGAGCAAGGCTACTGAAGACAGCCAAAAACGTGGAGAGACTCAACAAGAAGCTCCGCCCTCTTAGCTATCTTTAATTTTTTCCTTGAATTATTTTGCTGTGTTCCAGGATTAGCTATGGATTTAAGTAAATGCTTGTACTTCCTTTCTCTTCAATCAAATAAGATTTTATTTCCTTTTGACATTGCCTCCTACATAGTTATAAATGGGCTCTTTAACTCTAACTTGTAAAATCTGCTAGCCGTTCTTCGATTTGAGACTTAGGATCAGACCGGTAAGGTAACCATACTAAAGGAAATATTTCATTGAATAAATAATGTTCCCTTGCTCGCGCGAACTATTATAAAGAATCTAAACATTTCTTGTGGGGTTAAAACTGAGACTATCCGCCCAGATAGTAAATCTTCACTGGGGTTCGGTACGACCTTGGGAAAGGTCGATCCTACAGCCCGTCAAACCGCTCAAGGAGTTACATCATCAATCATAGAATAGGTGATTGAGATCATCCATCCTGAGGGTGAATTTCTACACATAATCATAGAATAAGCAATTAGGACACCATTTTGTGGAGTTTGATATGGCCTTGAATAAGGTCCAATCCTACAATATCTTTAACCGTTCAAGGAGTTACATCATTAATTATAGAACAGGTAATTGAGATCATCTATCCTGAAGGTTATTTCTTCGTTGGGGTTCAGTTTGTGGCCTTGGAAAAGGACCAGCCCTACAACCCATATCTTCATAGGGGTTTAATATGTCGTTTTTATAGGTTTATACAAAACTTGTCTGGCCAAAGCTTGGGATTGTGAAGTATTCAAAGAAAGAGAATCAAGTTTGTATAATATGAACTCAACAGAATGGATGTGCCAAGTTTAAACATAGAGGCTGTAATATAGTATAGTTGTCGTTCCACTGAGGAGGTGTTAGCATGAAAATCTTAGTTTTGAATGGAGTTGACAGCAGGTTTTGTTTTGATTTGTAAAAATTAATGCTGATTGAAAAAATGAATAAATGACAAAGAGTAGATTGCAAAAGATAACAGTGAATGGTTTTTGAGAAAAATCAGTTTTGTAAAATAGGGATTGGTTTCATCACATCTCACCTTTTGTAAGTTGCATAAGTTTTTATGTAAGTAACTTGAAAATATAATTTCTACGTCACCCATCCCAGAATTACTCCAAGTTAAGCACGCTTAACTTTGGAGTTCTTAAGTGATAGGCTACCGAAAAGGCTAATGCATTTGTTGGTATAGGTAGTACGAATTCATTTCTTTAAGCTATCCTCGACTGTATAGTCTCATACCTATACAGTCTTTGGATCCCTCTTATTCTGGTATATATTCGATTCGTTCATGTGTCCCTCCCACTGGAAGCCTGCCAGGAGCCGCTCCTTGTCCGTGCCCATGCACCGACAATCATTCCCCGCCCTCAACAGTGCCCGGGATGTCATATTCCCCACTGGAAGCCTACCAGGAGCCGTTCCTTATCCGTCCCCATGCACTGGCGATCACTCCCCGTCCTCAACAGCGTCGGGATATCACACTCAGGCATGGAATGCTTACGCTCAAGCGCTCTTCTTCTTAGACCATGTTTAATCCGTGCTTAACTCACGCCCAAGCAAGGTCGGGGTTGCGCTTGAGTGTCCCTTGCTTATGCTTAAGCGTGGGGAGGGGCCTGATGCTGAGTCTTCTTATCCTGAAGTTTTTCCAAACCATGCTTGAGCGCCCTCCAAGCTAGGCTTAAGCGTGAGGCTCTTTCGCTCAAGCGTCCCCTCTTTTGCTCAAGCGTCCCCTCTTTTGCTCAAGCGTGAAGGGGTCCTGTTGGTACTTGCCTCCTTAGATATTCGCTCAAGCGTGGAATGTGCCACGCTTAAGCGTCTTTAGGCTTTATGCTGATGTTTCTTGGTTTCTATGGAACTTCTGGCACCTGTCTTCACATATTTTGACAAATTAATTTCTTTTACAAAATGTGTTATTTATAACAAAAATCATGCTTAATTAATTACTAATCTAGTTAAATTCTTTCCAAAATGAGTTTAATTGAAGTATTAAATCAATGTGAAATAACACTTATCAAACTCTCCCCAACCTAGATTTTTGGTTGTCCTCAAGTAAAAGAAGTTTTGGAAAGGAAACCAAGCATTTCAATAAGATCAGATTCAGTTGCAGACAAATTTTAAAAGATAATAATCTCAGTTTTTACTTAGGCAAATAACCTCCTTAATACCCATTGTTTGAAATATAATGCAACATTAATTTGTTCACAAAGCAGTTAACCCATTGCTGTAAGAATAAGGAACTCTCATTATTTCTCACCAGGTGTGTATTGCACATTCATCATGAGAACTGCCTAATTTCATTGCCGGTCATTTCCAATCAAAATCAATTTATAAGATAAGTAAGGATCAAAAGGTCTTTTCATGGTTGTAATGAGGCTGGGCTATCAAGAATTCTTGGTTTTTCATGCTTTCAAAGTGCATGCATGAAGAAGAAGAGCATATGTTCTGAGATTCTTCTAACTTTTATAAGGCTTCTTCTTTTGTGCTACAGAATCCTTTGTTTTTTTTTCTAGTTCTCTATTTTTGTTTAAATTTTTGGAGAACTTTATTATCTTTTTCAGCCTCAGTTTCTTTTATCACCCTTTGGGAAAAGTATTTTATGCTCATATCAAAATTTAAGCATGCTGATAAGGTAAGATTTTATTTCTCATGCTTGGGTTAGGGTGTTTGAATAAACTTTTTGGCACAAAAATGGGCTATAAAAACTAAGATAAATTTAAAGGGTAGTCTTTTGGCTCTGGGTTTATTTTATTTTAAAAAAAATTGCCTTTATCATTTCCTTGCTTAATTTCTTATAAAAGTTAATCAGAAAATCAGGCAATGCTATTTGATAAATTCTCATGAGACTCTCAGTGTTTAAGTTTCTCACTTCTTACCAGGATATAAGGCTTACTTCCTTGTTTTAACAGAAAAGGGTTTAAGCATGTAAACAATCAAAAGTATATTCATTCCAATTCTTTGGTTCTTAATTCAGTCATTTTGCTTTTGTGAAAATCAGTGTTACTGCCTAAAAATATTTTGCTGCTTAGAATCTTTTCTTGTTCAAAAAGTTAACTCTTGGTTGGGTTTTTCAAGGATGTTGTTTTCAAATAGTTAACTTCATATTAAAAACAAACATAACCCAAAATCATAAATAATTCCAAAGCATGCTGCAGTAGAAAAAATTTCAAAGTAAAACTAATATCAATCAGAAAAGAAAATTAAAGTAGCAGATTGATGCAATTAAAAACTAAAGCATTTAGATTCATCACTCATCCTCAAAGGAATCATCTTCTACTTCCTGATCTCTTTTTGGAGGTCCTTGTGAAGAAGGTCCTGGCCTCTCTTGTGCAGTCTTACCCCTTCCCACAAAAGAAGGCCTGTCCCCAGGCCAAGCAATGAGGGCTTCAAATTAGGTAGGGTCCATCCATGGATTGGGTTGTCCTGCAGGGATGCTGTGATATAAGCCATTATGAATATGCATTAAACCTCTATGATCAGTATTTTGCTATGCTAGAAGGTTGCTGATTTGGATCTTCAAGAGGTGGATGCCCTGTAGAATCATGGCTGTTTCTATGCTGAGAGGAGGAGGGGCTGGTTCTGATCCTACTGGTGGTGGTGCTTGCTGAGGCTATTATTGGGGACCTTGATTAGGCCTGTTAATGCAGTATCTTTCTATGAAGCGCCTATCAATAGATGGTCTGATAGGCTTTGAGTTTTAGACCTAAATTCCATGAACTACACATAGGTCAGTAATAAAAGCAGGAAATCCTAAACTTCCCTTAACCTTTTGGCCTTCTTGAGAGATTTTCTACTCTGTTGTGGCAAATTTATGGATTTCATCTGAGATAATCTATGCCAAATCAATGGTGATGTCTTCCTGTAAAATACAATATAGTAGATAACATCTGGCATAAATCAGATCAGATACATGGGCATTTGGGGCCATATTTGCAAGCAAGAAGGAAGTTCAAACTTGGGAAAGGGTAGTCATATCCCTTCTTAGGATACGCAATGGCTGCTCCCCTTGGCCAGTTTGGAAGTGACAGGTTGGGATTTCCTGATTCCTCAATCTTATTTCTTCATACTGACAGGTTGCTTCTTCCCCTAAGTCCATGAGATTACCTAAGTAAGTGTTGATAGTATCTCTTCCATAGGAAAGCACATGTCCTCTGACATAGGTCCTCCGATCTCCTGTACCATTCTTTAGCCAGGCATTGGCATAAAATTCTCGGATAATCTCAGGGTCATATTTGTCTCTAGGGTAGCATATTTTTAGCCAATTTCGTCTTCTTATGACCTGTAAAAAGGAATCGCATTCTCCAAGGGGCAAGTCAACCTTTCTTTCTGGTATGAATGTCCAGTTAGAAATATCTTCGTAGCGCCTACTTTTATCTTTGTTTTTGAACCTTGGGGCGCTGTCTTGGTCATCTATCCTTGGTCGTTTTCCTTTATTCTTCCTTGAAGACCTTGGTGGGGAAGGGGAACTTGGTGCGACTTGCTTGGTTCTGGCCATCTTATGAGATGAGAGTGGAAGGAACAAATAGTGAGAGGAGATTGTCAGTTACAAAATTTGGAGAATCAGGAGGGGTAATGGGCAGTTACTTGAGTGGAAGTTACAAAAACGCTCCATTTATTAGCATCAGGGGAAATTTTAAATTTTCTCGCTCGAGTGTGGGTACATCACGCTTAAGCGTGATCGACCAGTGATGGGGACACTTGAGTATGCTTCCTCGCTTGGTCATTCGCCCAGGTGAATTTAAATCAGAATTAAATCATTTGTTGCTTGCCTAAGCGTGTATCTGTCACGCTTGAGCGTTATATACGAATTTGGTACCTGATTCTTTAATCAACTTCTCACTTAAGCGTGAAGTATTCTTGCTTTAAGCGTAGCAGTCTTTGTTTGTTTTTAAAATCCTCTCGCTTAAGCGCAATAGATCACGCTTAAGCATGATCGGGTTTATTTTGTTGAAAATTTCTTTTGTATTGGTGCCACGCTCAAGGCTTGATTCCTTCGTTTAAGCTTGATATGGACAGTATATGGCTCACCTTGGCTCGCTTGAGCGAGTATATCCAGCGCCTGAGCGTGAAACATATGGGACCATGACTTACTTTATCTCGCTTAAGCGAGAGTCTTCACGCTTGGGTGAGATGATTTCCTGATGCTTTTTTTTCTCCTAACTGTCTTTCCTTCGCTTAAGCGTACCTTGTCACGCTTGTTCCTTTGAACAGATCAAGCTTGAGCATGGTTAATCAAGCTTAAGCTCCCTTCATGTTTGCCATTGTTTGAAACTTGATTTTACATTTGGAGTTTTCTGGATGAGTGACCTATAAAATAAATTAAAACTTTAATAACATTTAAAGTAAAATCAACATGAAAAGAAAGCATAAAAGATTAGGTTGCCTCCCAAAGAGCGCTTGTTTATCGTCAGTTGAATAATGGTGGCGACCTTCTCCACCTCTCCTCCTAAATAAGGCTTAAGTCTTTGTCCATTTACAACCCAGGTTCTTTCAGACTTAGGGTCCTGTAATTCAACAGCCCCATAAGATTTCACTTCCTTCACAATGAATAGTCCTGACCATTTAGATTTGAGTTTGCCTGGGAATAGTTTTATCCTTGAGTTGAAAAGGAGCACAGATTGCCCCTGGTGAAAATTCTTTTTCACAATGTGCTTATCATGGTAAGCTTTCATTTTCTCCTTATAAATCCTTGATGATTCATAAGCATGATTCCTCTATTCCTCTAACTTATGCATCTGAATTTTCCTTTCTTCGGCTGATGTCTGTGGGTTATAATTGAGGACTTTTATTGCCCAGAAGGCTTTGTGTTCAAGTTCTACTGGAAGGTGGCAATTTTTTCCATATACAAATTGGTAAGGTGAAAATCTAGTTGTTGCCTTATAGGCTGTTCTATAGGCCCATAAGGCATCATCTAGTTTCAATGACCAGTCTTTTCTGTTTAGGCTAATTGTCTTCTCCAGTATTCTTTTAATTTCTCTATTGGAAACTTCAAGTTGGCCATTGGCTTAAGGATAGTAGGGGGAGGTTACTTTGTACTTGACTCCATAATGTTCGAGGCATCTTTGGAGTTGAGTGTTGCACAAATGAGAACCTCCGTCACTTATCAGCACTCTTGAAGTACTAAACCTACTGAAAATGTGTTTCTTAAGAAATTTGATGACGGTCTTGGCATCAGCTTTCATACATGCCATGGCTTCTACCCACTTTGAGACATAGTCCACTGCTACAATAATGTATTCATTTGAAAATGAAGTTGGCAGTGGCCCAACAAAATCTATGCCCTGGAAATCGAAGACTTCTATTTCTAGGATGATGGTTAATGGCATCTCGTGTCTTCTTGATATGCCACCTGTCTTCTGACATGCATCATAATGTTGTATAAAAACATTAGCATCTTTAAACAATGAATCTAATAAAAACCTGATTGGAGGATTTTCGCTATTGTCATTTCCCCATTAAAGTGGCCTCCATATGGTGAGCTGTGGCAGTGCTATAAGATGCTGTTAGCTTCTTCTTGGGACACACATCTCCTCAAAATATGGTCTGATCCAAGTTTAAACAGCCAAGGATCATCCCATATGAATTATTTTGTATCCTTTAAAAACTTTTTCTTCTGTTGCCATGAAAGATCATCAGGCAACACTCCAGCAGCCTTAAAGTTTCCCATGTCTGTAAACCATGGCCTTTCTTTTATCATCAATAGCTTTTCATCAGGAAATTCTTCCTTCACTTTTGGTTGGAGCAGTGTGACTTCCTGATTAACAAGGCAGGACAAGTGATCTGCAATAAAATTTTTGCTGCCCTTTTTGTCTTTGATTACTAGGTAGAATTCTTGCATTAGAAAGATCCATCTAATTAGCCTGGGCTTAGAGTCAGGTTTATTCAGCAGATATTTAATAGTAGCATGGTTAGTAAAAATAGTGATTTTGGAACCAATAAGATAAGGTCTAAACTTTTCCAAGCCATACACTATTGCTAAGAGTTCTTTTTCTGTTGTTCCATAATTTGTTTGAGCAGGGTTCAAAACTTTACTAGCATAGTGTATAACATGAAAAACTTTTGCCTTTCTTTGTCCCAATACGGCCCCAACAGCATAATCACTAGCATCACACATCATTTCAAAGTCTAATTCCCAATCAAGAATAACTATTACAGGTGCACAAGTTAGTCTATGTTTTAAAGTTTCAAATACATGTAAATAGGAATTATCAAAAACAAAAAGAGTGTCTTTGTTTAAGAGATTACTCAAAGGCTTTGCAATTTTTGAGAAGTCCTTGATGAATCTTCTATAGAATCCTGCATGGCCCAAGAAGCTTCTTACTCCTTTCACGTTCCCTGGTGGTGGTAGTTTCTCAATTACTTCCACTTTTACTTTATCCACTTCAATACCTCTTTTGGAGATTTGATGTCCTAGCACAATGCCTTCTGTGACCATGAAGTGGCACTTTTCCCAATTTAAAACTAAATTGGTTTCCACATATCTTTTCAGTACTACGCTTAAATTTTTCAAACATTGATCGAATGATGGACCAAAAATAGAGAAATCGTCCATGAAGACTTCAATGTATTTCTCCACCAAATCTGAGAAGATGGCTAGCATACATGTTTGAAATGTTGCAGGAGCATTACATAACCCAAAGGGCATTTTTCTGTATGTAAACACCCCAAAAGGACATGTGAATACTATTTTCTCTTGATCTTCTGGTGCAACCGCTATCTGGTTGTAGCCTAAGTAACCATCTAGAAAGTAGTAATATGCTTATCCTGCTAGTCTTTCTAGCATTTGATCCATGAAAGGCAGAGGAAAATGATCTTTCCTGGTTGTAGTGTTTAGTTTTCTGTAGTCGATGCACATCCTCCATCCTGTAACTGTTCTTGTAGGGATTAATTCATTTTTGTCATTTTGTATGATGGTGATTCCTCCTTTCTTTGGAATAACCTATACAGGACTTACCCAAGAGCTATCAAAGATTGGATAAATTATACCAGCTTCTAGTAATTTAATTACCTCCCCTTTCACTACTTCCTTCATGGTTGGATACAAGTGGCTGAGCAATTGGTTTAAATTCTTGTTCCATGTATATGTGATGCATACAGTAGGCTGGGCTTATTCCTTTCATATCTTCTAGTCTCTATCTAATTGCTGTTGAGTGCTCTTTCAAGACTTGAATCAATTACCTTTCCTCTGTACCTGTCAATTGCCTATTAATAATAACAGGTTTTTGGTTATCATCATCAAGAAAAACATATTTCAAATGTGGAGGTAAGGCTTTTAACTCCACTTTTGGTAGGATAACTTCTTTTGCCTTCTTTGACAACTTCTCATAATGAATTTCTTTTTGATGGTATGCTTGTTCTCCTTCAAGTTTTCCCCATCTTCGTCCATTGTTCCTATATCTTTAGCATTTAGCTCACCCAGTGGATCTTTATTGAGCCATTCACTGGATTGTTCTCTGATGGCCTTTTCTTCAATGTCAATTTTGAAGCACTGTTGCTTTTCCTTTGGATACTTCATTACATCAAACACATTGAAGTTTACTTCCTCATCTTGCACTCTTACTTTTAGCTCTCCATCGTCCACGTCAATAATCACTTTTGCGGTTTTCATTAAGGGCCTTCCCAGAATGAGAGGCACTTCTGCATCTTCTTCAATATCCATTATGACAAAATCTATAGGGAATATGAACTTGTCAACTCGTACCAGCACATCCTCAGCTATGCCATATGGAAACTTCATTGATCGATCAACAAGTTGGAGAGTCATCTGTGTTAGTTTCACTTCAAGATCTCCAATTCTTTTCACCATTGAGAGGGGCATTAGGTTAATGCTTGCTCCCAAGTCTAAGAGTGCTTTTCCTACTGGTAAAGTACCAATTGTCACTGGGATTGTGAAACTCCTGGGGTCTTTTGTTTTTTGTGGCAGTGCTTTTTGAATGATGGCACTACATCCTGCGGCGAGTTCCACTGTTTCTTTAGAAAATCTTTTCTTTTTTGTTAACAGCTCCTTCATGAACTTTGCGTAGGTTGGCATTTGCTCCATGGCTTCCACAAAAGGTATGTTTATTTGTAACCTTTTGAAGATATCCATAAATCTTACAAATTGCCTCTCCTTATCCATTTTTAAAGGGTTCTTTGGATACGACAAACTTTTCAGCTGTGGTGCTAGGTCGTCTACCTTCTTCTTTCCTTCTTTTATTTCTTTCTTTTTTTCTTTTTCAACTTCATCCTCCTTCATATGTACATCATCATTCTTTTTATTTTTCTTTTCACTAACTTCCTTATTTATTTCTTTTTCATAATTTTCTTCCACTTTTTCTTCCACCTTGTTACCCTCTTCTTGTTGTCCAATGACCTTCCCACTTCTTGTTGTGATTGCTTTGTATTGCTCCTTCGGATTTAGGTGGGTATTCGCTCCAAATTGAGAGTTATGATGTTCTACGATTTGACAAGCCAATTACCCCACTTGAGTCTCCAGGTTTCTTATTCAAGCATCAGTGTTTTTCTGATTGATGATTGAGACCTGCATGAATTTTTCTAGAGTATCCTCTAGTTTTGATGCTCTTTCTGTCAAAGAGAGACCGTGTTGATAAGGTTGTTGTCTGTTGGAAGTGCTAGCCTCTTGCTTCCATCCACTATTTTGATTAATTTTCCATCCCTGTGAAAAGTTATTAGGATAAACATTATTATTGAAATTACCCTACTTACCT
This sequence comes from Clitoria ternatea, assembly GCA_037962975.1. Classification (NCBI taxonomy): domain Eukaryota; kingdom Viridiplantae; phylum Streptophyta; class Magnoliopsida; order Fabales; family Fabaceae; genus Clitoria; species Clitoria ternatea. Next base: position 265,214,203 of record CM075671.1, read on the forward strand.
TGACTATTCATATAGAGGATGTATTGGTCTCCTTGTTCTCCTTGACAGTGTCCATTCTGATGTTCTCCCCCATAAAAATCATATCTTATTTGTTGGTTACCTGTAGAGGATTGTACAACATGTAGTTGTTGAGGGAGTTTTGCCATTTACTGTGTCAAAGCTTCAATTTACTGTGTCAAAATTTTGTTTTGAGCCAAAATAACATCTATTGTATTGAGTTCTAATATTCCCTTCTTTTGGACTTGTGTTTTGTCATGCTGAGCTTGGTAATTCATGGATGATAATGCTTCAATGATTCTTGTAGCTTGCTCTGTATCCACTGTCATCATAGTGCCTCCAGCTGCTGCATCCAGTATCATTTTGGTGTCTGTTTTAAGTCCACTGTAGAAGATATTCAATTGGGCAATATCTTCTAAGCCATGGTTTGGGAATCTTCTTAGAAGAGATTTAAAATGTTCCTATGCCTCACAAAAAGGTTCATCATGGCTTTGTTTAAATGTTGTAATATCTGACTTAGCCTTGATAAATCTAGATGGTGGGAAAAATCTGTGTAGGAACTTCTCTTCCACTGTATCCCAATTGTTCAGGCTTTGATTTGGGTGCGTCTGGAGCCATTCTTTAGCTTTACCTGCAAGAGAAAAAGGAAACAATCTTAGATATATTGCTTCAATTACTTCTTGTTCAAAACCCATTGTTCCTACTAATTCATAGAATGTGGCCAAATGAGTGTATGGATCTTCACTGGACATTCCATGGAATTGATGGGAACTAATTAAACTAAGGAAGGCAGGTTTTATTTCTATAGCCCTGATTGTATTTGGTATAGCAATGCTTGAATAGTGTCTAGGTCCTTGTTACAGAGTGTAATCTCTAAGTGTTCTCCTTGGTGGGTTTTGCTTGTTGCTGTTGACATTCATTGTTTCAGAGGAAGTTTGTCCTGTGTGGAAGTTCTGCTTGGCTTTCTTGATTTTCTTGAGGAACCTGTCTATCTCTAGATCAAATGTAAGTTGTTCTTTTGTACCCTGTCCTCTCAAGATCATAAATCAAGTACTCAAAATAGCTAAGTTACCACAGAAAAGAAATTAAAAACAATTTTATGTACACTATCTTGTCAATTCAATGCTAAAATGTTCAAACTTAAATCACCTCCCTGGCAACGACGCCAAAACTTGATATGTCATTTTTGTGGGTTTATACAAAATTATCTGGCCAAAGCTTGGGATTGTGAAGTATTTAGAGAAAGAGAATCAAGTTTGTATAATATAAACTCAATGGAATTGATGTGCCAAGTTTAATGATGCCAAATCTCCGAGTCATTATTTTGATATGTAATTCTCAGAAGATTTACGCTTTGGCAAGCGCACCAGTCGTTAAAATTGTATTATATTTGATCGTCCCACAGGGATTGTGGTAAGTACCTCAATCTCAGACTAGTACAAGCTGAACCAACACAACCACAGAAAGTTCATTTGGTTTTTGTTGTTTTAATGTTTTCTAGTTATTTTTATATTTCCAGAAACAGTATTAAGAAGAAATGTGAAAGGTGATTAATAGAAAATAGGTCAGGATTGCTTCGGTTCATAAATTCATCAAGAAACATACAATTAAAGTATAATAAACTTCATAATCCAAAGGACAATCCACTTGTAGTTATTCCCTAATTCCTTAGGTGAAAAACACTAATCCTTAAGCATCGAACCTTAATTCCTTAAGTGCTCAATTAACCTAAGAATCTAATGCAAAATTGGAGGTTGAACTCTAACTATCCACCTAAATTGATTAGGCCTGAACTAGCTAGAAAGCTGGAAGTTACCTAAGCTTCAACCATGATTCCTCAATGGCGAAGTTCTTCATCAGTTCCAGATTTGTCAATCCAGCAATTTAGATCTACTCCTCAGCTTGTTCGCCTCAGGATCTAGAAGTTGATTTCCTCACTCATAGTTTTAAGATTCCATTGCTCACCTTCGTAATCCCAACCTTAGGGATTTAGAACTCCATTGACTTCGGTTCCATCGAAGGATTGTAGAACGTCATAGAGGAGAGATTAGAGAGAGAAAGTGAAGTAGTGAGATATTTGAAGTTTTGAATGAATTGTGTTCAATGTATTCTGTGTGTATCTGTCTCTGTTTTTCACAGAATATGTACAAATATATATAGGCATCTACCTAACTAACTAACTTAACTAATAACTTAGAAAGCTTAAGTTAATGACTAAACTAACTAACTAATTACATAATTACAGAATAATTAACTAATTACAGCTTAGCTCTTAACAGATTCCAGTTAATCATTAGCTAATCACAGCACAGCACTACTAATAACAGCTCACTACTTAAATTACTAAGGTGCAGAAGTAGGAGAGAAGGAAGCAGGAAATAACACTGGTGCCGAGTGTCTTCTGGAGGGAACATTCAATGTTTTAAATAACAGCCTTCTCGCTTGAGCGAACAGGGTTCTCGCTTGAGCGAACTTGAAATATGTACTGTAGTATTGCTTTCTCGTTTAAGCGTGATGGAGAAGCTTGGGCGAGAGTGATATTTTGAGGTCACGCTTGAGCGTAAGCTTGCTTGCTTGGGCGAATTTAACTCTCACTTGAGCGAGTGGATTATTCAATCAACATTCTAAAGTTGACGCTCGGGTTCTTCTTTTTATCTTCGGTTCCCTGTTCTTATTTTGGAGTCGGTATCTTTTGGACTCTTTTCAGTTAGATTTGTGAAGTCTCACTCAGATTTTCCAAATCTCGCTCGGCTTTTTCCTTTCGGCTTGAGCACTCTTTTTCTGCACCAATAAACAACTAATTTGCCCAGCGTTTGTTCACTGATTGTCCAGTATTTGTATGCTGGGTTAATGATATTATAAATAAACTCAATTTCTTAATTAATTAATGTTTTTAATCAGCTTCTTACATAAATTAAGCACTTTTGAAATAATTAAATAAATTATAATTTATTAGCAATTAATTAAATAATAAGGCTAAACTAATCACTGAACAATGAATTAAGTCAACTAAAAAGGTAGAATAATTAAGTCTTTTCAAGACTTATCATTTAAACATAGAGGTTGTAATATAGTATAGTTGTCGTTCCACTAGGGAGGTGTTAGCATGAAAATCTTAGTTTTGAATGGAGTTGATAGCAGGTTTTGTTTTGATTTGTAAAAATTGACGCTGATTGAAAAAAAATAATTAAATAACAAAGAGTAGATTGCAAAAGATAACAGTGAATGGTTTTTGAGAAAAATCAGTTTTGTAAAACAGGGATTGGTTTCATCACATCTCACCTTTTGTAAGTTGCATAAGTTTTTATGTAAGTAACTTGAAAAGATAATTTCTACGTCACAATCAAGGTCGTTTGCATCGATCCCTCGACTACAAAATTCGTAAGAATGATTTCAAACCGCTGATCCCTCAGTCACTTTGAAATTATCCCAACATTATCGATCGATTATTTTGACATTTATCGCGTTAGATGCCATCCCTGGCTACCTACTCACAACAAGTATTTCATTCATATCTGCTTTCAAAAGTCACTTCCCAGCATACTTAGGAAAACGTAAAACAAGAAAATAGTGATCAAGTACTTTTAGGCATTAAACGCAGAAGGAAATATAGAAACTTATTAAATCTCATTACACACATAAAAACTTACAGTAGCTTTACTTCAAGATTGGATGCATTACAACCAATCCCATAAAGGAGTTTAGCTACTCATGCTTTGTATTTTCACCTTCAGAATATGAATACAGAAAATAATGGAAAAGTTTGGATTATGCAGGAAATACAGGGGATGAATGGGGATGATCCTCTCTGCTTCTTCTTTGCTTGATTTATAGATTTGATGCTTCCCTCTTCTTTCCCACTTGCGTAGAGCCTATAAGGAATCATTCAAAAACATGCAGAAATATTCCTAAGTGGTTGAGTTGGCATTGTACCATTGGTGAATAAAATATTGGAAATCCCATGCTGCATGAGTCACGCTTGAGCTTAAATGTCACGCTTAAGCGTGAAGGGTCCTGATTTTCACTGGTTATCTCACGCTCAAGCTATCTTAACCATGCTTAAGTGTGGCCTTCCTATTCAGTACGCTACTTCCACAGTTGATCCACGCTTGGGCGAGCTCAAACTCATGTTTTGTTATCCATCAGTCATGCTCAGGCATGGAATGCTTACGCTCAAGCACTCTTCTTCTTAGACCATGTTCAATCCACGCTTAACTCACGCCCAAGCGAGGTCAGGGTTGTGCTTGAGCGTCCCTTGCTTATGCTTAAGCGTGGGGAGGGACCTGATGCTGAGTTTTCTTGTCCTGAAGTTTTTCCAAACCATGCTTGAGCGCCCTCCAAGCTAGGCTCAAGCGTGAGGCTCTTTCGCTCAAGCGTCCCCTCTTTCGCTCAAGCGTGGAGGGGTCCTGCTGGTACTTGCCTCCTTAGATATTCGCTCAAGCGTGGAATGTGCCACGCTCAAGCGTCTCTAAACTTTATGCTGATGTTTCTTGGTTTCTTTGTAACTTCTGGTACCTTTCTTCACATATTTTGACAAATCAAGTTCTTTTACAAAATATGTTATTTATAACAAAAATCATGCTTAATTAATTACTAATCTACTTAAATTCTTTCCAAAATAAGTTTAATTGAAGTATTAAATCAATGCGAAATAACACTTATCAGGGTTCGATTTGTGGCCTTGGGAATAGACCAACCCTACAACCCATTTGACCACTCAAGGAGTTACATCGCCAACTATAGAATAGGTAGCTGAGATCATCTGTTCTGAGGGTTCTTATGCACATCGCGCATAAAGCTATTAATCACAGACATAAGAGAGAAGTGAAAGTATGGTAGTCATGAATATATTTCTCTTTAAATTGAATATGAGTTACAAGTGAAGTGTAGCTGGGGTTATGCCTTGTGAAAACCTTCTTGAGAAAACCCAACGGGAAAAAACTTAAGTTAGGAAAAAGAGTACATGCCGTCTTACCAACTAGCTGTAATAAATGTTTAAATTCCGCGTGTTCCATTTATTATACATAGGTGTGCCATCGAGGTTCTCCAAATGATATGACCCTTTTCCAGTCACCTTGGATACTCTGTAAGGGCCTTCCCATGTCAGTGTTAATTTTCCTTGATGAGCGAACTTATTACCCACACTTGCCTTCCTTAAAATAAGGTCTCCTACGTTGAATGCTTTATGCTGAACGTGTTTGCTATATTGGAGGGTGGTCTTTTGCTTTGATAGCCTGATCCCTGACAAAATCTTTTTCTCTGAGCCCTTGAAGGACATCCAATTCAGATGCCAGATTAGTATTATTATTTTTATCAGAGAAATGCTCAACCCTTGTTGACGTAGTCTGGATTTCCATCGGTATCATTGCCTCAACACCGTAAGTAAGTCGATATAGAGACTCGTTGGTTGAAGAATATGGTGTGGTCCGATATGCCCACAAGACATGACACAGCTGGTCTATCCATCCATTTTTTTGCTTCACCTAAATGCTTCTTAAGCCCTTTCACTACCTCTCTATTAGCCACTGCAGCTTGGCCATTCGTTTATGGATGTTTGATAGATGAGAAAATTTGGACTATCCCTAGTCCTTCAAGTAGCTCTGTGAACTTCCTGTTAGTAAATTGAGTGCCGTTGTTAGTAACAATCCGTGCTGGGACTCCGAACCACACTATAATGTTCTCGTAGACAAAATGGTATGTCCGAGCTGAGGTGATGTGCATAACGGGCTCCTCTTTTATCCACTTCGTAAAATAATCCACCCTAACTATGAGGTACTTGATACTGCCAGGCGCTGTTGGGAAAGGACCTAGGATATCGAGGCCCCATTGAGGAAAATACTATGGCATAGATGATGTAGAAAGCTCCTAGGTAGGTGTGTGGTGAAGGTTGGAAAACGTCTGACACGGATCACACTTCTTTACAAACTCAATGGAGTCTTTCTTCATCGTTGGCCACCAGTAGCCTGCCGAGAGAACCTTCCTCATTAGGCTTCTATCGTCGGTGTGGTGTCCATATTGCCCTTCATGTATTTCTTCCAGTACACCTAGCACCTCATTTTTGTTAAAACAACGGAGGTACAGTACAGAAAACCCCCTCTGGATGAGCATGCCATCCACCAACGTAAAGTAAGGCAACCCCCTTTTCAACTTCCTTCTTTCTAATTCATCAGTGGGTAGCTGCCCGTCGAAAAAATATCGTATGTAAGGGACTACCTATGAATTCTCATCAAAGGCATGGTACGATATTGTGTTCAGTGACGGGGTCATGGGGATGTTGGGCTTCGTTAACGTACTCTGTACCACAGATGTTGTATTCCCTAACTGCTTTGTGCTTGTAAGTCTCGAGAGGATATCGGCCCTAGTGTTTTCCTTCCTTGGCACATGCTTGAACTCCAACATAGAGAATCTTCCCTTCAATTCATTCATGCAATTTAAGTATAATTGGAGCTGAGGTTTGTAAACTTGATACTCATCCTGAATCTATGAGATCGCCAACTATGAATCACTATAGATGGTTACCTCAAAAGCTTCGATATCAATTATTGCCCTGAGTCTGGCGAGGTAAGCTTCATATTTGGCCTGATTATTGGAGGTTTTAAAATTGAAGCACACAGATATTTCTAGGTGCACACCATAATCACTCTCCACCACGGTACCGACACCATATCCCTTGCTATTGGAAGAGCCATCCACATAAACTGTCCAATGGTTTCGTGGTACAGTTGGGTCTGCCCCAGTTATTTCTACCATAAAATCAACTAACACAGGGCTTTGATGGCACCCCGAGGCTCATACAAAACATCAAACTCTGATAGTTCGATGGACCACTTGATCATTCTTCCAGCAAGGTTTGGCTTGCTCAAAATAGAATGGAGTGGGAGATCCATTCTCACCATCATGAGGTATTCATGAACATACAACCTAAGGCGATAAGAGACCCAAACAATGGCAAAGATAACTTTTTCAATCTTCTGATACCGACCCTCTGCTCCCTACAATGTCTTACTGGTGAAATACACAGGGCTTTATCCTTCCAGGGTCTTCTTGACCAGTGCCATTCCTAGGGCTTCATTCGAGATGGCTAGGTAAAGAATAAGCATCTCTTCGGGGCCAGGTCTTACCAAAATAGGAGGGCTAGACAACACCTCCTTAAGTTCTTGGAAAGCTTTCTCCTGCTCCTATCCCTATTCAACATTTTTGGACTTCTTTAATATCTTGTATCAAGGAAGGGACCTATGTGCCATCTTAGGCATAAATCGTGCCAAGGCAGCTATGTTTTCATTCAATGATTGGACCTCCCTCAAATTCTTCAAACTCTGTATGTCTATAATTGCCTGGAACTTGCCCAGATTCGCCTCGATATTGTACTGAGTCAACATGAAACCTAAAAATTTTCCTACAGGCACAGTGAAGGTGCACTTCAATGGGTTCAACCTTATGTTGTACTGTCTTAAGTGCGTAAACACCTGGCGCAAGTCTTCCACATGATCACCCCTAGCCGTGGTCTTGGCAATAATGTCGTCAATGTACACCTCCACTAATTTGGTGTGTATGCCCTTGAACACCTTATTGATCATATACTGGTAAGTGACACCAGTGTTCTTTAAACTGAAGGGCATGACGATGTAACAAAAAATACTGCGATCATTGACAAATGTCATCTTCTCTTGATCTTCCTCCTACATCAGAATCTGGTTGTACCCTGAATGAGCATCCATGATAGACAGGTACTGGTAACCAGAAGAATTATCCACCATTCGATCGATGTTGGGGAGAGGTTAAGGATCCTTGGGGAAACAACGCTTTAAGTCTACATAGTCTGTACACATTCTCAATTTACCATTGGCCTTCTGTACCATCACCACATTAGAGATCCATGAAGAGTATCTAACTTCCCTAATGAATCCAGCCTTCAATAATTCTTCTATTTGCTCATAAACTGCTCTTTGTTTTTCAGGGCCCAGCCTTCTCTTCTTTTAGGCAATCGGTCTTGTCTCGGGATAGACAGATATCTTATGACAATAGAAATTAGGGTCTATCCTGGGTATATCTATAGCAGTCCATATGAACAAGTCCTTAAACTAATGAAGAAGTGCAAGTAGATGCTGCTCCATCATAGTTTCCAACTTGTCATTGATATGCATAATCCTTTCTGGGGAATCTCCCAACACAACGTCTCTGGAACCTCCTTCTGGCATAGGCTTAGAAGGGTTGTGGGGATCGATCTTCTATTCTGACCTGGGATTAAGGTCAATTAGACTAACTGATCCCGCTGCCCTTCCTCCATTGTTTAGCTTCCTCTTTTCATTGAATGCTTCTAACTTTACCATATTTAGGCTCAGATTATAACAATACCTGGCCATTTCTTAATCACCTCAGAGGGAAGACACCTGGTTGTCTTTATCAATAAACTTGATAAGAAGGAGGGGCGTAGATATGATTGTTTCCATAACATTCAATGTAAGGTGGCCTATAGTACCATTGTAAGGTGACTCTACATCAATCACTAATACTCTGGACTTCACCGTCCTTGCTCCGGGCTCACCCTTGAAAGACACAAGGGTGTCAAGATATCCCTTGGTGGGTTATTTCGCTCTATTAAAAGTTGTGAGCTCCTACGTATAAGGTTGAAGTCTGAGTCATTGAAACCTATTCTTTTAAAATAGTTATACAAAATAACATCGTAGAAACTCCCCTGATCGACAGGGATCCTCTTGCGTCCTTGTTTGTAATTACAGTGACTATGACCACAACGTCATCTATAACATCCTGAATTTTATAAAAATGATTAGATAGGAGGACTAAATATTAAATAATTATAAATAGGTTAATAAGTGTCCTAAAAATATTGAAATAATTAAATTAAGATTTATGAGGAATATTTATAATTTATTGAGGCCTTAAGAACTAAAATTATCCCCGGTTAGAATATAGGTGTCAAACCAAGTATCTCTGATTGAGATGCCGTTGGTCAGTGCTGTTAAGAATATTATTGGGAATCTGAATATATATTCAGAATAACTTTTGGATTAAGTATTGAGCCTGAATTGAGATCCCATTTGTTATAAAATGGGAAACATTTTAATAATGGACCAAGTTATAACTTGATTCCTTCTTCCACTCCCTTATTTTGCATGCATAACCTCTCCTCCCCTCTTCCTCATTTTTGTCACTTCTCCTCTCCCTTATACAAGCTCTATCTTTTCTTTTTTTTCTTTTATAAAGCTCACAATTTTTGTGAGTCTTCTTCCATACCCAACCAACCATGCCTCTTCTTCTTCATTTTAAAGGTGATTTAAATGCTTGGAAGTTCTCTTTTTCTCCTTCTATTTTTATGTACATGTTAGGGCTTGGGATAGCTTGGAGCTTGAGGTAAATTTTTCCATTCTTTTGATGTTTTTGGCCATAGGTTTTGGTTGCTATTTGATTAAGAGAGTTCCTTATGAATGGGTTTAGAAATGGGAGCCATTTTCATGTAAAACCCAAAGGTGGGATGTGATTTATGTATGTTTTTGGATGGGTGTGAAGAGGTATACGAAAATTTTAATGTTGAAAGTGAAAGATGATGATTATTAATGGTGACTGTTAGATTTTAATGGAACCCTAACACTAGGAATTAGGGGAAATAAATAATGATGTTGTGAGAAATGATTTTAAGTGTAAATCCATGATATTTTACATATGGATGTTGTTTATGATGATGGTAGCTAGTTATTAATAATGGTTTGTTGGGTGATTTTAGAGGAAAACCCTAAGTATGGAAATTGAGGCTTTTAACTTAATTGATAACTAAAGATGATTTATGCTCTTGGAATGAGTTTTTGAATGAGTAATATTGATTGTTGATGTTGAGGAATAGGAAAATCAAGAGAATGTAGTAATGACTCCAAATTGTTTAGTGTGTTAAGGAGTTGAGATAATGTTAAGAGGGGATTAAACAATGAGAATGATGATCATTGATAGTGGGATTAATGAAATAGATATAGTGAGTTGATGAGTTATTGGGCCAAGATAAATGACATGTAAAATGGTTGATTGATAATGGTTTGAAAGGAACTAAGATGCTCATGATGAATTTGAATGGAAAATGGATAGTTAAGTAATGATGAATATATTATGAATGATGGAAGAGATGTTGTTGTTCTTGGGTATGATTGGCCCTTTTAGGCTTAGAGAATCTTGGTTTTGGGAAAGGAATTCCTAAAACGTAACATAAGTATATGAATTAGTGTTTTAGCAAGTCTAGGACTTTATGATAAGCTAGCAATTGCTTAGATTTATGATGATGCCTTGTGGTAGCTTGTTGATTAAATACATATGTATATGTGTGCATTTGTGTAGATTGTGTTCCGGATTATGCAGCGGAACAGTTGGAACATGCGGATCATTACAGTTCTTCTCTAAAGGTATGAGAGGAGTTTACATTTCAATTGCATGAGTTGAATGATTGATGATGGATGTATATGATTATACTCATGCTAGCCTTGCCATGAATATATTAAAATAATGTAATGAATGATATGATAGGCAAATTATTGGTTTTTGGAATCCATATATATATATATGAGATGATGATGAATGGCTAGTGGTCTTGATGGGAATGATGTATTGTTGATGTATAACCCATGAAGAGTTGAAATATGTATGTATATAATTAGGAATTTCATGTGGATGTATGACTTAATTTGTAATTTAGTAGGCTTGATTTAGCCCAAAGGGCTTAAAGTCCTATTGAAACATACCTTGATCTAGGAAATGAATTATGGTATGAGACTTATTGGAGCAAGTCATATTTATATATGTGAATATAGATCCATAGAGAGTTTAGACCAAAACTTAGCCAATTGTATTTTGGTATGTCATGTAAAATGCCCAAAATATACATAAAACTACCCTATAGCTTAGATTTTGATTAAGATAGAATTTGAGCTTGAAACTTTGCCACATAGTTGATATTAGGGTAGGTAAGTTGTATATAAACTTTCATGCAAATTGGAGTTGAATAGCCTAGTTAAAAGGGGTCCTAAACATGGCAAAATCATAAGGGTTAAAAAGCTGCAGAATGGTGCTTGCAGCAGAGGATTCCACGGCCAGTGGGTTTTTCCCACTGCCGGTGGGTTTTTCTATTTTGGAAAATTTGAAATGCTGGGTATATAGCAGTGGACTCCACGGCCGATGGGTTTTTCCCACGGCCAGTGGGTTTTTCCCACTACCAATGGATTTCTCCAAAGTTGGATTTTATATACTTTTATACCTTTTTGGATTATGGTTTGTGCTTTCTTACTTAATGGAATGTTTGTATGACTGATCTTACATGTTTTGATTATGTATTGGCAATCACCTTGTGTTGTCTTGGTAGTGTTTGATAGGGATTAAGACTTTAGGAAATATGTACATGCTTATGATATGTTATGAAGACCCAAAGGTTCACCACCAATAATATGATATGGTAAATCATATGAAAGCGTAATAATAGAGTTGTAAGATACACCCTTGTGTGATTGTGAAACCAATGAGGGAATGATTAAATGACGTAGTATGTGTTATAAATCGATGAATCGAAGATAGCATCGATAATGAATAATGATGGATGATATTGTGGATTATTTCCTCATATAGAGGATAATTGTTATTATTGATGAATTATTGAGTGCCATGGTGTGTGATACAAGTGTGATCTCATATGTGTGGCTTAAATTATATTGATGCTTTTTTGTGAATTCCACACTGATATATATGAAACAATGGTGATGAATAATGAGATAAAAATTTACCAAGAGATTATATGGTGATGTTGATGAATGTATTGATGTTTGTAATGTCATTGTGAATGTTGCAAGTATTGACATTGCATGTATGATATACGCAATATGTTGAAATGAAATGCCACACCTAAAATATGAAACAATGGCTAAAACCAACAATGATAAAATCCACTAAAGATTGAATAGTGGTGTTGGTGATGATGATGATGATTGATGAGTGGCATGATAGGATGCATAGTGTGAGAATGTATTGATTGGTATTTGCATCCATGGCATATCATACACTATCAATGTGGAATGTTAGGGGTTCCATTAGGCGGGCCCAGTGGGAGGGCGACCCAATGCATGGATAAATTGTTGTTGTTCCTTAGTGATTTTGGGAATCACGAAGCTATCCATAGTTTGGTGATGAGGCACCCTAAGTGGCGGGCCTAGTGGGCGGACGACTCTGTGATGAGTAAGTTACCTCGGTGTCTGACGAGGCACAGCTTTCTCGATGTGTGTTCAGGAGAGGCTTGTAGCACTTATGGCAGGTAAGGCCATTTTGTTGATCCACAAGTCACGGGGTGATTAGTGCTACATATGGGCAATGTGGTTTGGTACTAGTAAAATTGGTGATTATGCATGCATTATGATATATGCATACACATTATACTACTGCAGTAGGGGCATAGTAACACACCTATGCTTGACCCACATTTGGTGTTTATTCCTACAGTCAGATCCATATTTGTTGTTGATTATTCCATTATGCATATGTATTAGCCTAAGAGTATTTTCATATAGGATGGAGATGTGCCAAAAGGTGATGATGATTGATGATGATTGAGATTGAGATATGACGATGATGAGAAGGGTAAATGAATACCTAAAACACAACATGTAAAATATGAATACAACGAAAAGATGTTGAATATGATAATGTTGTATGTGATGGCCCAATATGATAAAGGGCTTGTTTGTTTATAGTTGATGACAATGATGTTGGCCCATTGTGGCATTGAGAAATAATGTGTATATGTGTTGCTTTGCTATGAATTGATTGATGAATATGTTATATGTATATTACTGGGATGAATAAATTATGATGATTATTGATGATTTTAGAAAAGCATACATGAAGTTGACGTACATATGCCCATAATCTCAATTGTATTCATATTCGTCATTTGAAATGTATAACTCACTCTCCCATGTTGTCCTTTTTTTGCATTGATGCAGGAATATCATGGGATAAGGATATTTTTAAAGTAAAGCTTTTGTTAAGGTAAAATAGTGGTAATGGAATGCCTTGGCTGGCAACAATTGTAATTTAGTGTATTGTGAATAAAATGTACATTATAGCCTTGATTACCACTAAAAGTGATGGATGTGTTATTATTCAAGTGGCCTCAATACTCAAGAGGGGGGTGAATTGAGTTTTAAAACTTTTCTTGGAATGCCTTTGAAATTAGTTCCTTTTTCACAAATTAAGAGTTTATTCAAGAGATATTAAGTGTAGTTCAAGAAATAATGCAAGACAAGGGATAAACGTTACTAAAGCAATTTATCAAACACTTGGTGTACAACACTTTAATACTATTTGTTCAAACAATTTTAAGAGAGGAAATCACAATCAATAATAACAATCAAGCCAGATACAATATGTAAATGCAAGAGAGTAAGGGAAAAGAGCTTGCAAACCAATTTAACGAGTTCCACCATCCCGGTGTACGTCTCGCCTTCAAACAACCCCCTTGAAGGATTCCACTATTGAAGATTTGAGATACATGCTTTGAGAAATTGTCTCCTAGTGTCCCACACTCAAGAACCCAATTCTCACAAGCAAAGGGCAACCCACCTAATCTCACAATCTCTCAATATCCCAAAGGTTAAACCCCAACCTTTGTAATCATTCAACCTAGAGTGAACTTTGGTGTTTGGTGTTTGTGTTTACAAGCAATATACTCTCTCAATAGAGTGAATAAGTAAATGAAGGCTCACACAATTTCTAACTCTCACAAGAGAGGATTTACAAATATAAGCTCTAAGTTTCAGAAAATGAAACTAAACAAAGAAATAGAACTCACAAGACTCAAGATTTGATTTCCCTTTAATGGAGTTGATTGCTTTGAGTAGCTTGAAGGAGTCTTGCATTTATAGGCCTTGGAGAGGTGCCTTAAAGTCTTCAGAGCTGTTACACATCATGGGCATTCGAGTTGGAATGGAGAAATGAGTTGGTTTCCCACTTAAAAATGCTTTTCCCCAAATTCTGGAACTAGTGTAATTGATTAGGCCTTAAGCTGTAATCAATTACACTTTGAATTCTTCAGTGTAATTGGATTGGTAATCGATTAGCCTTTCCCATGTAATCGATTAGCCTTTCCCATGTAATCGATTAGCTAAGAGATAGAACCTTGCTAATCGATTGTTCTTTACCTTGTAGTCGATTATGAGTGGCACCCGATGCATTTAATTTTGTTACGCAGCATGGTAATCGATTATAGCTTATGTGTAATTGACGTATCTCTGTCGTGGTTCCGTCAAATTAGTACATCAAAATTAATTAATGTAGTACTAGGGTGTCAACCTAGGTCGTTCTCTCGAAGATCAACATAAAAATTTAGGAAAACCAAGTCTTAAAATAATTTTTTAACAAACTAAAATTTAATAAATAAAATTTATTTTTACAAACAGAAGTTCAACAAGCATACACTGGGGGGTTTGTTTGATTGTCACAGGAATTTAAAACAGTATAAATAATGAAACTTAGAAAAATAAAGAACAAGCGATTGATTTTCTTGGAGTATTGTAAATAAATTTATCCTTGGTTCACTAAAGATAATTTCTATACTTTCATTACTGTTGATTTCTTAGCTCAATTTAAATTAATCAACTAAGCGTCTTTTTCAATTCATAATTCCTTTACTTTTATTTAAAAATGAATATTTTAATCCAGCATCCTAATTAAGCAAAAGGAGTCAAGATCGTAAAATCTAGGAATTATTGAGCATATGTAAGAACATCGCCTACATACATAATCTATTCTCAAATTATGGAATTAAGAAAACCATAATTATTTAAAATTGATTATGAAAATATTCATTAAGCATGCATATTTCCTTAATCCATTTTAATTTAAAATCTTATTTTATTCCATTTGAATAATTAAACCGATTAAGCATACAAATTTAATTAAACAGAATGGAATTAAATAAGCAGAGTAAGATTATGAAGAAATAACAATAATAAAAGCATACTATATTAAAAACAAGAACCTCAAAATTATATTATAATATTTTCCAAGAAAATCAATCTAGGGGTTTTAGCCCTCCATAATTAAAATAAACTAAAAATAAGAAAGACCGAACCCGGAATGGAAGAACTCCTCCAGAAGCCTTCCTCTAATGCTTAAAAGAAAAAAAAGGAACTAAGAGAGAAGTGTAAAGTGAAGTGTCTGAAGATGTATTCTAAAGCCTCTTCGTTCTTCTCTATTTATAGGTAAATGAAAGGAGAAGCCAGCTAAGGAAAACGCGTTGCAAGTGGAAACTTTCGGTGTAGATAATTTCCAGCTGTTTCCAAGTTGTTTCCAAGTTGCGTTTTGTTGTTTCCAATGATTCGACGTATGATTTCATTGATGAATCGATTCCTCCAGTTCATTTTTGCATAAAATACAGCTCATGAATCGATTCCTAGCAAGGGGAATCGATTCATAGGCTCATGAATCGATTCCTATAGGTTAGGAATCGATTCCCAGGTGAAAAACATCAAATGAATCGATTCATGTGGGCTGGGAATCGATTCCTAAGTGCATGAATCGATTCCCATGGGCAGATTTGGTGTAGGAATCGATTCCCACCCTATTAGTACGGTCCCTGCTACAACCGCACTAATAGATAGCGCATTAATAGCCAATTTTCATGCTTTTGTAGCTTTTTTTCACCGGGGCTTGTTCTTCTTATTTCTTTATCATTTGATGGTCGTTTTTCTCTTATTATTGACCCTTGGATTATCTTTGTACTTGTTCCTTAATTTTCTTAATTTCTGCAAAATAAAATACCCAAGTAAACAAGAGAAAACCAACATTTATTAAAAATTAATCCTTAATTCATTTTAAAATCAAATATTAAATAAAGCTCATATGATGAAAATGTGTTAAAATACAATATATTACACGATAAGTGATGACAAATTATACACATTTAAAGTGAAGAATTAAGGATAAATCATGCATCATCAGTAATCGATTGGGTATCAAAGAGAAAATCTGTAATCAATTAGTTCTTAAGTTGTAATTGATTAGGGACATTACAGAACACTGGTAATCGATTATGGCAGCCTTGTAGTCGATTAGCAGATACACCTGATGCTTTTAATTCATTTTCTCAGCTTGGTAATCGATTGGTTTCCTTGGTGTAATCGATTAGGTGACAAACAAAAGCTCTCTAATCGATTAGGAGAGATCTTGTAATTGATTATGTCAAAGACAGAAGCTTCGTAGTCGATTAGCTCTGGTCTTATAATCGATTAGCTTGTGTGTTTTTGCAGGTCTGATGTTGTATCTCTGTTTTCATGGTAGCTTGAGCCTTTTGCTTTGAGTCTTCAATTCCTTTTGTCATTATCAAAATTATTTATCCTAAAATGTATATTCAAACACATTCTCCCCCTTTTTGATGATGACAAATAGTGTTCATCTCATGAGGGTGTTAGTTCAAATAAAGTTATCACCAATGATTATCTCTAAATTTATCTCTAAGGTTATCTCTTAATCATTGTCTTTAGAGTTATCTCAAAAATTATCTCCCCCTATCTAAAGGAGTTTATGCCATTAAAAAATTGAAGATAATCATCTGTTGTTTTAACCACTTGTTATTTTTAGCAAATTCTGATTTTAACATATTCAATTACTTTAGATGAACTTCAATGATTCTCCCCCTTTGTAATCATCAAAAATAAATAAGGCAATAGAGACATAATTGAAAGGAAATTGCATTCATTTAAAGGAAAGGTACATTAAGGAAATTTGTAGAAAGGAAAAACATAATCAAAGATATCCTAACAAAACATGATAAACTGGGATCTAATTATCCGGATTAAAAAAGTGAAATTCAAAAATTTGGTGAGACAACTCTTCATAATGTTGTTGCATGATTTCATAGTGTTGTTGCTCAGTCATTTGGAACTGTTAAAGAGTGTTCTCAAGTCTATCAAAATACTGATCAAGATATGCATAAAGAGAAGTGAAGGGATCAATGGGAGCAGAGGGTTCGCTTTGAGGTGCTTGTGTGGCAGGAGGAGGAGGAACAGGATCATTTGCTGGAGCCTCAAAAGGGATGTTAGCATGAATACCTTTCATCTTGGATATCCAATCCCCATTGACAAAAATTATGCCCATCTTTGTGAGATGATGGGTGCCAATGCATGATTTTGGGGATACCTTCTCAGTAAATTCCCCGGCAAGATCAACACCAAATGCTTTAAGATTTTGGTGAGGAGGATAGCATAGGGAAGTTTTTGTTGGTCCTTGGTGTCGCGACCGGGATCGCGGCGGCACGGCCGACCCTCAAAATGATCTTTGGTTTTGTTTTGCTCGAAAAAAAAATAGGGAGTCGCCACCAATATTTTTTAGGATAAAATACCGGGAAAACCTTTAATTAAAGCATTTGTCAAAAAATGAGATTCTAGATTCGGGAGTCTAATTACAGGTGAGGAAGGTATTAGCACCTCACAACTGTCCGTTATAAAAAAAATGGTTACCTCAATATGATAGCGCACATTATAATTAGCCCAATAATTATTTTAACTTTTTCATGAAAAGAAAATATACGGGACGACAAAATATACAAAAATAAACAAAAATAAACATGAAATATTTACATGAGATTAACAGGATGTCTCGTCCAAATTAAACTCGTTCCGCCTTCTTAAGAAAATAGAGAAATAAAAATTACAATAATAATGAGATTAATAATATTCATTACAACCCTTTTGCTAGTCCAAAAAGAATGTATGAAGCACTCATTTTTGTTATATATTATTACAAACCTAGAAAAGGGGTAAAAAGAAGAGAAAAGCAATTTATTTAAGTGGGAAAATGAAATTCCGAGTGAGAAGGTGAAACACTGAGTGAAAAAGTGGATTACCGAGTGAAAAATGGGAAAACCGAGTGCAAAATGGGAAAAACGAATGAAAAATGGGAAAACCGAATGAAAAATGGGAAAACCGAATGAAGAAGTGGAATACTGAGTGAGGAAATAGAATACCGAGTGAAACATGGGCTGACCGAGGGAGAAGAGGGATAGTATTGGAATTAATAGGAGAGGGACGGTGTTGGTGAGGAGTGAGATCGGTTGGGTGAATTGAGAGAGGTCGGTTGAGAGTGAGGAGTGAGGACGATTGAGTGAGAGAAGTAAGGACGGATTGGAGGGGGGTGTGAGGTATGTGTTTGGTTTGGAGGGGTTGTGAGGTGTGTGTGTGTGGTTCGGTTTGAGAGGGGAAGAGGAGAGGGAAGGACTGTGGTGAGGAGCGAGTGAGGACGGTTGAAAGGTAAGGGGCTGTATGGTTACGAAGGGAGAGAAGATAGTATGGTGTTGGAGGGGCTGGACGGTGTAGTGGGAGAGGAGAAGGACGTTGGGGTTGTGTGATGTGGGTTGGAGTTTCTGTGTTGGTGGAGATGACGAGAAGGAGGAGATGAAGAGAGGGAACGGTTGGTTTGGAGGAGGAAGTGAGGGAGAGTACGGTGAGGGGTTTCAGACAGTGAAAGGAAGAGAGAGGGACGGCTGGGTGTTCCTTTTTCTCTCAAAAATGAAGGCTCCCCTGAAGGCTCCAGGATCCTCTCTATTTATAGAGGTCCTGGACACCCACCAGCAGTGGTAAGTGGTCCTTTTTTATTATTTTTCCTTGCCAGCCGCCCCACTTGGCCAGCCTGGATGGAGTTGGTGGACACAGCTTGCACCTAGGCAGCTATAAGGGTCGGCAGCTAGTGGGCCTCTCCTTTGTCACTTTGTCAGCCACCCCCCACAAGTCAAAGATCCACTTGGATAATGGAAATCCAAGTCAGCAAGGGCACTCGGTGGGAATATGGGTCAGATTTTACCTTGTCTACAAAATCCGAGTGGAAAAGATGAATTTTGTGCACAAGACCGAGTGGAAAAAGGTGTTGTTTTACAAAAACCGAGTGAAGTATGACTCGGAACCGACTGAAATGGTTGGAGTTCGACTCGGAATGGTTGAATAATGACTCGGAATTGGATGAAAGATGACTCGGAATTGGGTAAAAATAACTCGAAAACTGATTGAAGAGGATTCACTCGGTGCTGACTGCAGAAACTTCACTCGGTGCTGACTGAAGAAGCATCACTCGGTGCTGACTGAAGAAGCATTACTCGGTGCTGATTAAAGATTCTTCACTCGGTATAGCTTCATGTCTTCCTTTATTCGAATGGTTCAATCAGCACTCGGAGAAATCTTGCTCGGCAATCCTTCTGCTTGATTCACTCGGCATGTCAGAAACATTTTGCTCGGTTACTGATAGATCAGAACCATTCTTTCTTTAACTTCACCCTCATTCAGTCGGAATATTATCAGCCAGTTTGGAAATGAACTTCAACCCTCTCAGATTCACAAAGGGGTCGATACTTTGGGAAAATCTGATGACTTTGACAACTTCACTCAGAATTGGCTTCATACTTCAATCACGATACTTCAACCTGTTCTCTTCAATCAGAAAAGCTTTTCTCAGCCTTTTCAATGCACTCGGAGTCGGTCTTTCCTCCACTCAGAATTTGGATCTCGGACATTTTCACTCAGAACCGACCTTATTTTCACTCAGAATTGCATATTTCTTACTCAGAAATTGGAATTTGACAATTCACTCGGAATCAGCCTGCTTCTCACTCAGAATTGCCTATTTCTTACTCAGAAATTCGAATTTGGCAATCTGACTCAGAATTGGCCTTGTTTTCACTCAGAACTTGGAATTTCACTCGGAATTGGCCTTCTTTCCACTCAGAATTTAGAAACTTGGCATTTTCACTTGGAATCTACCTACTTTTCAGTCAGAACTTGGAAATTGGACTTTTTCACTTGGAAACTGCCTTCTTTCCACTTAGAATTTGGAAACTTGGCAACTTTCACTCGGATCTGGCCTCCTTCTGAGTCAGAACTTGGAAATTGGCAATCTTCACTCAGATCCTGCCTTCTTCTTACTCAGAATTTGGAAATTGGCTCGGAATGATTGCAGTGGGACAGCTTCCACTCGGATTTACTTCTAATAGGGACATATTTCTTCAAGATCAATAACTTTTCACTCGGAATGGCTTTGATAGGGAAGCTTCCACTCGGATTTCCTCCAACAGTGAAGTATTCCACTTGGATTCGCTCCATTCTGAGTAATTCCACTCGGTTTTGGTCATTTCTGTGTAATTCCACTCGGATTTCATCATTCGAAGGAAAGAAATATGAATCAGGTATCAATCTCGCTCGGACGCGACATGTCTCGCTTGAGCAAACCATCACCCGCTTGGGTGAAAACAGGCCAGGGACCATGTCTTACTCGGAAATGATCATTCCGAGTCCCTTTGTGAACACCTATTTCAGCCCATCCGCAAATGAAAAGAAAATTTTTTAAAAAAAAAATTTTAAAAAAAAGGGCACTCGGAAATGATCATTTCCGAGTGGAAGGACTCGGAACATATCAAATCCGAGTGGAATATGCCACTGTTGAAGAGAAATCCGAGTAGAACTACTCAGAAATGATCAAAACCGAGTAGAACTACTCAGAAGTGATCAAATCCGAGTACAACTACTCAGAAATGATTAAAACCTAGTGGAACTACTCAGAATAGAGTAAATCCGAGTAGAACTACTCAGAAATGATCAAATCCAAGTCAAAATGAAGCATTTCCGAGTGGAATGAGTCAAAATGAAGAATTTCCGAGTGGAATAACTTGAAAATAATCAAATCTGAGTGGGATCACTCAAAATGGGTCAGTTTCGAGTGAAATACTTCACTGTCAATGCCATTCCGAGTGAAAATAACCAAAATTCCAATTTCCGAGCCATTTTACTCGGTTCCGTGTCGTTGGTCACTCGGTTCCGAGTCCTCCTTTACACTCAACCTCCGAGTCCTCCTTCAAACCTTTCCCGAGCCCATTTCCATCAACTTCCAGTCGAAACCGACTGGCAATTCGGTCAGTTTGCTTCTTCAAACCTTTCCCGAGCCCATTTCCATCAACTTCCAGTCGGAATCGACTGGCAATTCTGTCAGTTTGCTTCTTCAAACAAGATCCGAGCCATTTCAACTTCCGAGTCATTCTCCTCAATTTTCAATCGGC
Source organism: Clitoria ternatea (assembly GCA_037962975.1). Lineage (NCBI taxonomy): Eukaryota > Viridiplantae > Streptophyta > Magnoliopsida > Fabales > Fabaceae > Clitoria > Clitoria ternatea. The sequence continues at coordinate 265,235,279 of CM075671.1, forward strand.
TCCGAGTCAATTTCAAGTCATTTCCCAATCGTTAGAGTCGGTTCCGAGGCTTTTACACTCGTTTCCAATTGAATATCTCACAGCAACCACAAACCGAGTAAAACCACTCGGAAAGGAGTATTCTCACTCGGCCTTCTATGGGGAATACCTTTTTCCACTCGGATTTGACTCCTAATACTGACTGAGAGGGTAATCCGAGTGATTCTCATTCGGATTCCCCATTTTTACTCAGATTACTCCATTTTCACTCGGATTTACACCATCCTCACTCTGATTTGACTGCCAGTGTGGATGAATACAGATTGAAAGGTGGATCCGAGCCATTCTCACTCGGTTTTCCACTATTTTTACTCGGAATCCTACCATTTTCACTCGGAATTCTACCATCTCTTACCATACTGACCTTGCTGACGTGGATTCCACCACCCAAGTGGATCCAGGAATCCTGGGGGTGGCAGACAGGGGACCAGCCGTTGTCCCCCCATTACCCAAACCGAGTGGAAGCCTGAGCTGGCATTCCACTCGGAAGTGGAAACCTGAGCTGGCATTCCACTTGGGCCAGCCTATAAATAGGAAAGGCAGAGGGCAGCTAAGGAAGGCATTCAGAGGAGGAAGGGAAAACTCTGCCCAAACAAACCTCTGTTCTCTCTCTCCCTTATGCCAAGTCTTCTCTCCCTTTCACTTTACTCACCCCTTACCTTTCAAACTCTCTTTACCCCAACATCCTCTTCACTCTCACTCAACAGCACTCCGTCCAGCTCCCTTTTCCCTCTCGGACTTACAATTCTTGTCCCAATCGTTCTTCTCTGCTCAAATTTCATCCGGTAAGCCTCTTTGCCACTCGGATTCTCATTGTTTCACTCGGTTTCCTTTATTTCCACTCGGATTTGCTATTTTTGCACTCAGATTCTCATTGTTTCACTAGGATTTACTATTTTGCACTCGGTTTCCCTTATTTTCACTCAGATTTTCACTGTTTCACTCGGATTTTCACTGTTTCACTCGGTTTCCCTGTTTTCACTCGGATTTTTCATTTTCACTCGGTTTTCTTATTTTTCACTCGGTTTTCTTATTCTTTGCTCGTTTTTTTCATTTTTTGCACTTGTTTTCCTCTCCCATTCTGTTTTTTATATATATATTCATTTTTCTTAATCAGTGTCGTACGGAAAATACTTCCGTCTACACAGTCTCTATAAGATCCGTGCACGTGCGAAGCACTTCGCCTTGTATGGATTCTTCACTAAAATGATGCCTATCAATATCTTCCTAATCTTTACCTAAAAAAAACATTTAAAGAACTACGTGACCCTGATTTCTCAAAAGCTCGAGAATACGTAGGAGCGGGAAACAGTTCCTGTCGGGCCCATTTTTCTTTTATTCAATTTTTGGAGTTTTTTTTATTTTTGTCTTATTGTTAAAAGGAGGAGCGAGGTTAATTTGGACGAGACGTCCTGTTAATCTCACATTCTTAAAAAAATATCTCTTTAAAGAAAAAAGAAAGAGCGAGATTAATTTAGACGAGACGTCCTGTTAATCTCATGTTTTTTTATCTCTTTAAAAAAAAAGAAGGAGCGAGATTAATTTGGACGAGACGTCTTGTTAATCTCATATTTTTATCTCTTTAAATGGCGGAGCGAGATTAATTTGGACGAGACATCCTGTTAATCTCATGTAAATATTTTGTGTTGATTTTTGTTCATTTTTTTTGTTTATTTTGTCGTTCCATACATTTTTTTCTTTTCATGAAGAAGTTAAAATAATTATTGGGTTAATTATAATGCCCACTATCAAATTGAGGTAACTATTTTTTTAAACGGACAGTTGTGAGGTGTTAATACCTTCCTCACCTGTAATCAGACTCCCGAATCATGGAATCTCATTTTTATAACCAGTGCTTTTAACAAAAGGTTTTTCCATTATTTTATCCTAAAAAATATTAGTGGCGACTCCCTGATTATCATTTAAAATCGTTTTGAGGGTCGGCCGCACCGCCGCTATCCCGGTCGCGACAGATGGCGACTCCACTGGGGATTTAGAGAGTCAAGCCAGTCAATTTGATAGAGCATGTTTTAATTAGCATATTAATTATTTAACTTCTTCTTTTATTTTATTTCCTAGTCAATGTTTAGTTCCTGTTTTGTTTATATTCTATCATTTATGTTCTGTAAATATCTGCATGATCATTGAACCCTAGGGTAGTCGACTTTATTTTGTTGCTCTGTGTTTGTTCTATGTGCAGGATGAGTAAGGTACAGGTATTGAATGCCTCTTTCACACACTACACTCACAATTTGCACATACTTTTGAGTGGGACCCTATACCCGGGCCCAAATAAGCTTAAGATTAGGAGAGGCTGATAGCGGAGCCATTTGGGATGTACTTCCTATCTGGTTACTGTGAGAACCTCAGCTAGAGTTCGACTTATTCATGGTGCTTACACTTAGTATACTTCTTACTATTTGTGATCAACATCATGAATAGGATCTTGGCTCTAGTGACCTTTAGAAGTTTTAGAACAAGCCACCTAATGCGAGGTATCACTGATAGATGAACTTTAGAACCATTAGGAGACCTCCAGAAAAACCTGAATTAAGACACAAAGGGGCAAACTTTACTTATACCTTTCCTCATTCTCGCTTTCTTTTATGATCCAAATTAGAGAGGACCGCTTACCCATTTAGTGGATTACTTCTTCCAAAAATAACATATTTTTAACCCGTGATCCTTTAATGGGCAAGTAGTCCTTTCCTTTTATGCACAAGTCTTTGGGATTTGAGTTACGGATGTTTTGAATAAAAAAAAGGGTATAAAAAAATCAAAAAAAAATTAAATTTTTTATTGACAATGATCAGAAAATCCGTAGCTCACATGACCTTTGATTTGTCATAAGTTTTGTCAAATCGAAACTTCCCTGAATACAAAAATATTTTCAAAATTACTAGGGGAGTATCGATTTGCAAAACACGTCAGTTCTAGTGACTCATTTTCTCATTTCTCATGTTCTCACAGGAAGCTATCAAGAGCTTAGCCAGCACCTCTGAGTGAAAGTATGGAAATTAACATGAGATCGGATAGTTGTGGTACAAATATACCTGAGTTGAAAAAATTACTGCATGTTAAGGCTAGGAAGGTCGATACAACCAGTCTGTAAGCATTAGGCAAGAAATTGGATATGAATCAGAAAATGTTTTTTCAAGGAGATATGGGAGGATCCTAAAGTTGCTAGAAGTGGAAGTACAAGTCGAAGCAATTACTGCTTTGATTCAGTTTTATGACCCACCTCTCCGTTGTTTCACTTTCCAAGACTTTCAATTAGCTCCGTCTATTGAGGAGTTCGAACAGATTCTGGGGATGCCACTAGAGGGACAAATGCCTTACCGCCACCTTGGACGCCATGCGAATGTTCTTACCATCGCTGATATCCTAAGGATTAATCCGGAAGTCTTAAGAAGTAAGCAGCTAAATAGAAATCAAGTCCTGGGGTTTGATCGGGAATATTTTGAGAGGCACAGGCACTTGCTGGCTAAGAAGGGAGATTGGGAAGCCTTCATGGATACTTTGGCTTTAACCATTTATGGTGTTATCTTGTTCCCCAACATTGACAATTACATAGACTATGATGCCATTGGCATTTTCCTTGCCCATAAATTCAAGTCTGAAAATCCCGTCACTGCTATCTTAGCAAATATATATTACACCATGGACTTCTGTTCTACACAAGGTGGAAAAAGAATCATTTGTTGTCTACCAGCTTTGTATGTGTGGCTCACGTCACATGTTTTCCACCAAGTCGGTAAAGTTGAATGTCCTATTTCTGATTTGAAATTATGCCAGTTAGTAACAAAAAATGGGCGTGAATGGGCCAATCACCTGATGGGGCTCACAGCTGACAAAGTAAGGTGGTATCCACAATGGTTGAAGGTTGAAACCATTATTCATCATTGTGGAAGCTACCCGAATGTTCCTCTTATGGGCACACAAGGATGCATTAACTACAACCCTGTCATAGCCAAACGGCAGTTAGCTTATCCATTGCTTGGGCCACCTGATGAAGAATCACTTATTCCTTTTGTCCTTCGCTACTCAAAAGGAGATTGTACCTCTACTATTCGGGATATAGCGAATGCGTGGAAGATGGTCCACAGGCAAGGAAAAGAACTAGGAGCTCGAAGCCATGCCGTGAAGGACGAATACTACCGATGGATCCTGAATAGAGTTTCCATTGTCAAGCTGCCTTTCAAAAGTCCCTCCCATCTCCCGACAAGAATACCTGTTCCCTCACCTACTCTTGAAGAGGAAGCCTTGAAAGCCAAGATAGAGGAGTTAATTGTAAAAAATAAGAAGCTGGAGGAAGACCTGCTAAAATCTCAACAAGAATGTGCCCTTCAAAAAAGGGAGAACTCAGAAAGTAAGCGAACCATCAAGGAGATTGGAAAAAATGGAAAGTTGAAAGAGATTACTTGAGGAAGCAAAGTCAATGCCTCCGAACAGCTAATACTCAACTGAGGATGAAGAGCAAGCAAAGGGATACTATGTTAGCGGACAAGCAACTCTTGAGAGATATGTTGGAAAAAGCCAAAGAGAATGAGCAAATTGCCTTGGTACAAAAAGAGCTCCTACAATTGCAAGTTGGTCAATTAGAGCATCAGCTTAATGAGGTGGTAGAAGCTTGCTGTGAACACCTCTTTTTGTCCGGCCAATTGGTACAGTTCCATCTTTTGAGCACTCTTTCATGCGCATGGTTCATTTGAAAATTCATAACTCCTTCATACAATCTTTGATTTGTGCAAACCCGGTCTCTAAATTTTCGTAACAAAATTGTCTACGACTTTTGTGAAGACCTTGAAGGCTGAATCCTTACCAATTGGTACAGTTTTAATAATCTTCCTAGACTTGCTCCAGTTTCATGACTGCTCTGCACATCTTTAAGAAAAAATTCATATCTCCCTCATATGATACTGAAATGACCCCATTCTTTTTTCTATGGCTCCAAATCAAAGAGATATACAAACTTCATGAAGGCCACAAAAGCTAATTCTCCACCCATTTTGCCCAGTGAATTTATTTTGCTTGCAAATGTATTTCCGTCACACTCTGGATCAGTTTTCGTAGATGGGCCATATCTCCCTCGTTTCTTGATGGAAAGTTTTGTGCCATATATCAAATTAACGCTAAGAGAATGATCTACAACTTTCATGTTGGACTCTTTTTCAAATTTGGCACGCATCAGCCCTCAAATATGCGAACAAATTTGTAATGCGTAAAAAGGAGAATGAAAAAGCACCAAACAGCATCATGAATCGATTCAACACATGCATGAATCGATTCATGCGTGAAACAGCCCCAAAAAATCAATTTCAAGTGGTTTGAATCGATTCATAGCCCTCTTGAATCGATTCACACGAATTAAAAGCACCCAGGATGTGAATTTTTGAGGTTTGAATCGATTCATCAGCATTTGAATCGATTCTTTCGGGTTTCAAAGGGGTTGAATCGATTCTTCCATCAATTGAATCGATTCACACGTTTAATTTTAGCCAAGAATTGCATTTGGAACGCATGAATCGATTCATTTCACCATTGAATTGATTCATGAGTGAATTATTGGCCCAGAAACATGTTTTCAAGCTTCTAGATGGTGGGCAAGGCACTAAGGATCATAATGGAGCACTGAAGCATCATAATGGAGCACTCAAAACTGATAATGGAGCACCATGATTTGTTAATTGATGAGTGCACCCTCTAATTCCAATTGTTTATGGCAATGGCTTTGCCTTTGGACTCCTATAAATAGGAAGCAAGTGAAGGGGCACCAGGACGATTCTTGATTCAAGAAAAATTCCTTCTTCATTGGTTGCCTTCTCTGTTCTTCTTTTTCTTTTGGTTCTTCATTTCCGACTCAGCGCATTTGCCACAGATTTCAATTCCAGCACCGCTACAACACCGCCACTGTTTCCAACATCCAACTACAACACCGGCTCATAGCCCTCCACACCGGTTCCTTTCTGTTCCTTATTTCCCTTATTTTCATCATTTATTTTCCTGCCAAATTTCTGCCTGTTGGTTATGGTTTTCTGTGTAGTATAGCTTATATTGTCAATACTTACCCTTTACCCCTAAAAAATAAAAATAAAAAATAAAAATAATAATAAAATAATAATAAAAAATAAGTAATAAGTTTTGCACATGTTTTGTTTTCTAGCCTAAAAATTTCCATTTTTAAACCGTGTCGTACGGGAACACTTCCGTCTACACAATCTCCTTAGGATCCGTACACGTGCGAAGAACTTCGTCTTGTATGAGTTCCCCATCTCAATAACTTCCATCATCATGTTCCGAGTCAAAAAAGATTTTTTTTTATAGAACTACGTGACCCTGATTTCTCGAAAGCTCGAGAATACGTAGGAGCGGGAAACAGTTCCTGTCAGGCCCACCTTTCTTTATTTAATTTTTAGAGTTTTCTTTTTGTCTTGCTATCAAAAAGGAGGAGTGAGATTAATTTGGACGAGACGTCCTGTTAATCTCATATTTTTGAATATCTCTTTAAAGAAAAAAGGAGGAGCGAGATTAATTTGGACGAGACGTCCTGTTAATCTCATATTTTTAATATCTCTTTAAAAAGGAGGAGCGAGGTTAATTTGGACGAGACGTCCTGTTAATCTCATTTTTTTTAATATCTCTTTAAAAAGGCGAAGCGAGATTAATTTGGACGAGACGTCCTGTTAATCTCATGTAAATATTTTGTGTTGATCTTTGTTTATTATTTTTTTTTTGTTTATTTTGTCGTTCCGTACATTTTTCTTTTTATGAAGAAGTTAAAATAATTATTGGGTTAATTATAATGCGCGCTATCAAATTAAGGTAACCGTTTTTAACGGACAGTTGTGAGGTGCTAACACCTTCCTCACCTGTAATCAGACTCCCGAATCATGGAATTTCATTTTTATAACCAGTGCTTTAACAAAAGGTTTTTCCACTATTTTATCCTAAAAAAATATTGGTGGCGATTCCCTGTTTATCATTTTAAAATTGTTTCGAGGGTCGGCCGCGCCGCCGCGATCCCGGTCGCGACAGATGGCGACTCCACTGGGGACTTAGAGAGTCAAGCCAGTCAATTTGATAGCGCATGTTTTAATTTGCATATTAATTATTTAACTTCTTCCTTTATTTTATTCCCTTGTCAATGTTTAGTTTCTGTTTTGTTTGTATTCAATTATTTATGTTCTGTAAATATCTGTGTGATCATTGAACCCTAGGGTAGTCGACTTTATTTTGTTGCTATGTGTTCGTTCTATGTGCAGGGTGAGTAAGGTACGGGTATTGAATGCCTCTTTCACACACTACACTCACAATTTGGACACACTTTTGAGTGGGACCCTATACCCGGGCCCAAATAAAACTTAAGATTAGGGGAGGTTGATAGCGGAGCCATTTGGGATGTACTTCCTGTCTGGTTACCGTGAGAATCTCAGCTAGAGTTCGACTTATTCATGGTGCTCACACTTAGTATACTTCTTACTATTTGTGATCAACATCATGAATAGGATCTTGGCTCTAGTGACCTTTAGAAGTTTTAGAACAAGCCACCTAATGCGAGGTATCACTGATAGATGAACCTTAGAACCATTAGGAGACCTCCAGAAAAACCCACCTTAAGGCACAAAGGGGCAAACTTTACTTCTACCTTTTCTCATTCTCACTTTTCCTTCTAATCCAAAATAGAGGATTACTTGCCCGTTTAGTGAATTACTTTTTTTCAAAAAAATGACATACTTTTAACTAGTGATTCTTTAAGGGGCAAATAGTTCTTTCTCTTTGTGCACAAGTCTTTGGGATTTGAGTTACGGATGTTTTGAATCAAAAAAAAGGGGTAAAAAAAATCAAAAAAAATCAAATTTTTTATTGACAATGATCAGAAAATCCGTAGCTCACATGACCTTTGATTTGTCATAAGTTTTGTCAAATCGAAACTTCCCTGAATACAAAAATATTTTCAAAGTTACTAGGGGAGTATCGATTTGCACAACCTGTCAGTACTAGTGACTGATTTTCTCATTTTCATGTTCTCGCAGGAAGCTATCAAGAGCTTAGCCAGCACCTCTGAGTGAAAGTATGGAAATTAACATGAGATCGGATAGTTGTGGTACAAATATACCTGAGTTGAAAAAATTACTGCATGTCAAGGCTAGGAAGGTCGATACAACCAGTCTGCAAGCATTAGGCAAGAAATTGGATATGAATCAGAAAATGTTTTTTTCAAGGAGATATGGGAGGATCCTAAAGTTGCTAGAAGTGGAAGTACAAGTCGAAGCAATTACTGCTTTGATTCAGTTTTATGACTCACCTCTTCGTTGTTTCACTTTCCAAGACTTTCAATTAGCTCCGTCTGTTGAGGAGTTCGAACAGATTCTGGGTATGCCACTAGAGGGACAAATGCCTTACCGCCACCTTGGACGCCATGCGAATGTTCTTACCATTGCTGATATCCTAAGGATTAATCTGGAAGTCTTAAGAAGTAAGCAGCTAAATAGAAATCAAGTCCTGGGGTTTGATCGGGAATATTTTGAGAGGCACATGCACTTGCTGGCTGAGAAGGGAGATTGGGAAGCCTTCATGGATACTTTGGCTTTAACCATTTATGGTGTTATCTTGTTCCCCAACATTGACAATTACATAGATTATGATGCCATTGGCATTTTCCTTGCCCGTAAATTCAAGTCTGAAAATCCCGTCACTGCTATCTTGGCAAATATATATTACACCATGGACTTCTGTTCTACACAAGGTGGAAAAAGAATCATTTGTTGTCTACCAGCTTTGTATGTGTGGCTCACGTCACATGTTTTCCACCAAGTCGGCAAAGTTGAATGTCCTATTTCTGATTTGAAATTATGCCAGTTAGTAACAAAAAATGGGCGTGAATGGGCCAATCACTTGACGGGGCTCACAGCTGACAAAGTAAGGTGGTATCCACAATGGTTGAAGGTTGACACCATTATTCATCATTGTGGAAGCTACCCGAATGTTCCTCTTATGGGCACACAAGGATGCATTAACTACAACCCTGTCATAGCCAAACGGCAGTTAGCTTATCCATTGCTTGGGCCACCTGATGAAGAATCACTCATTCCTTTTGTCCTTCGCTACTAAAAGGAGATTGTACCTCTGCTATTCGGGATATAGCAAATGCGTGGAAGATGGTCCATAGGCAAGGAAAGGAACTAGGAGCTCGAAGCCATGCCGTGAAGGACGAATACTACCGATGGATCCTGAATAGAGTTTCCATTGTTAAGCTGCCTTTCAAAAGTCCCTCCCATCTCCCGACAAGAATACCTGTTCCCTCACCTACTCTTGAAGAGGAAGCCTTGAAAGCCAAGATAGAAGAGTTAATTGTAAAAAATAAGAAGCTGAAGGAAGACTTGCTAAAATCTCAACAAGAATGTGCCCTTCAAAAAAGGGAGAACTCAGAAAGTAAGCGAACTATCAAAGAGATTGGAAAGAAGCGGAAAGTTGAAAGAGATTACTTGAGGAAGCAAAGTCAATGCCTCCGAACAGCTAATACTCAACTGAGGATGAAGAGCAAGCAAAGGGATACTATGTTGGCTGACAAGCAACTCTTGAGGGATATGTTGGAAAAAGCCAAAGAGAATGAGCAAATTGCCTTGGTACAAAAAGAGCTCCTACAATTGCAAGTTGGTCAATTAGAGCATCAGCTTAATGAGGTGGTAGAAGCTTGCCAGCGAGAGATAAGCGGCGAGCGACAGCACGCGATGGATACTGAGCAAGAATGTCATGAAGCTATCCGTGTTTTGAAAGCTGAAATAACACAACAAGATGAAGTTATTCATTCATGGATGAATCGCTTCGCCCACTTGGCACATTTGGCTAATGGAGTCCTCGAAGACCTCCCACTCCTACTTAAGCAAGCTGAGGGGATGGTTAACCCTCTTAGTACCCCAAAAGAAATTGTAAACTTCCTTGATTACTGTAAGGAAAGGATTTGTAAAATGAGGGACATGATTGCCCGAGCTAGGAATGGCTGATTTACTTTTCTTGCATAAAAATTGGCAGCAGTAATGTACTTTAAAATTCACAAAGAAGGATTCTTTTGTCTCCACAACCATCTCATGTTAATTTCCATTTATCACATACTTATTACTCTTGAATGTGACGTTCTGAGGAATGGTTGGAGGTTACTGGCCGAGTTCCGCGATAACTTTATGCACCATACTGTTTATTTTTCGTTTACCATTTTTATTTAATGCTTTCTTTTTTAACAATTTCGTGTTTTCACTTACAATAGACATTACGGGTAAACATCCTTATTCGACTCGACTCCAAACGAGACTCATGGCCGAAGCAGAAATCAGGGATGAAGATTTTAGAAACGAGTTCAATCAGCTGAAAGAACAAGTAGCCGAATTGACCAAGCTTCTGGAAAAGAGAATCACAGAAGGGGTTTCCTCTGCAGGTATTGAGAACAACCAACAGCAGCCTGCCACTGTACCACTCCCCCTTGGTTCCGACCCAGCAAGAACCCAAGTACCAAACACAATGACACCCCCTGTCACCATTCATGTTGGAAGATCTAACCCTGTCATTGAGACCCAGTCACCTTACGGCCAGTCTTATGCACAGCATACATTTGTCGGCCCTGACGACAACCCAGTACCTTTTCCACTTTATGGCCTTCCACCAGGATACTATCCCCCGCTCACTAACCAAGACGCCCATGACCAGCAAGCCATGAATCCTCACACTTCATACCCTACCCAGCCAAATATACCATCGCTCCACCAAACCCAAAACACACAAGCCCCTGACCCACAAATTTACCAAGCCCAAAACACGTAAGCCCATGACCCACAAATTCACCAAACTCAGAATATACAAGCCCCGATGACCCAACTGACCTACAACACACAAGCCCAAAATACACGAGCCCAGGTGACTCAACCGAGTTATGTTGCACAGATAGGGATTTAAATTTTCAATAAAAGCTTAAATAAAAATTTCATAAAATTCATAAAAATTAGTTTAATTTGTTAGAAAATTAGGATTTAAATTCAATAAATGAGTGTTGTTGGAAATAATCTGCCCTTGATCAATTTTCTCTAGTTTTGCAGTGAAAACGTTAAGAAATCAAGAGAAAATTACACTGGAGGAGCTGACGCGTAGCCTCACCCCACGCGTAGCATCAAGAGCTACTTTTGATGCTGACGCTACGCATCAAAGCCACGCGTAGCGTCAGTGCTGCGTGGTCTCCACTCCTACTTTTGGCCAACCACCCCACTTGGACCCAATAATGGGCACTCCACTCAGCCAAGGGCCACCCCAATCAGCATAAATGGCCAAAAACTCGTGGAAACATGTCCAAGTGGCCAGGCATGATCAAGATTAATTATTGAAAGTGGCCATTATCAAGTGTTTAATGGAGGCTGAGTCAGGGGTCTGACGCGTAGCGTCACAGGGACGCGTAGCGTCAGCACCCTTGCTCAGCCCTATAAATAGGGCCATCCAACACTATTCATAGCATCCCATTCCATACACTTCTCTTCTCTTCTCTCTTGTGCTCGACTTTGAGTACTTCTTTTATGAGTTGTAGTTCTAGAATAGTTTTCTAGATACTTGAGTGTGTTTCGGTGTATTGTGATCGTTGTATCGTGAAGTTTCCATCGTCTTCGTAATGTCAAACTCTGTAAGTGTTGTTTTTACTTTTACCATGTGTAACTAATCTGTTTATGTTGGAATTGGTGAACTAATCTATTGAGTATAATGTTGTGAATTCGACCTCTGCATGTTTATGATTCATGTCCATGTTAGTATTTCAACTTTTTATTAATATGAACGTCAAACGGGAGAATGATTTTCATGTGTATCGAAACTGGTTTTATTAGTATAAATGTCAAACGGGAGAATGATTATTTATGCCGTATTGAAACTTGTTTTGACGAAAGTAAAAAGTTGGAATACCCTTGGTATCTCAATTCTATAGGGGTTGTTAACCATTGTTGCCATAAGGCCAGGTCTTAATGCAAGTTTTTACTGAGAAAGCTCACGAGGGATCGGACTTTACGGTGAATTCTTAGAATTTATATCACGAGGGATCGGTTATAATGATTTTAAGCTGCAATGACATGAAACTTGATGATTAAATATGCATGTCTTGAGTTCCTCATTGTTATTCTAGATTAGGGATCCAATCTCCAACATAATTTGTTTATCTGTGTTTATCTCAAGTATCTTACCTATTCTAGATTGCAACTCAACTTTTTAGATAGATTTTATTTTCTTTTATCCTATGAATCACTCAACCATGCTATTTTGTGAATACTGTATAAATTGTATATAAATCATTCTTTTGTTTATAATTTCCTTCATATTTACCATAGTAAGTAGAAGATTACTGTTGTTATTGGACTTTCAATCCCAGTGGAACGATATCTAAATTTCGAAAACTACAAACGATTGGTGCGCTTGCCAATTCAGAAAGCCCGGTTACAACCGACGGGCGAACAAGTTTTCTGGCGCCGTTGCCGGGGAATTGAATTGTTTCAGTAAAATAGTAAAATTTTAATTACCGTGGTAAATATTTTTTTTTTTTACTTTAGATAATTTTTTATTTATTTCTTATCGTTGTTACACTAACTTTCTTTGTTTAGTTTGTGTATGCAAACTCGATCTACCGCAGGTAAAATTTATTTTGATCCTGAGATAGAAAAGTTTGTAAAGAAAATCAAGTCTTTGAAATCTAAAACACAAACTAATTCTTCTTCTACTTTGAAAATTTTTGAAAATTCAAATATGGCTGCTGAAAGGAGAACATTGGGACAGTTTGCTGCTATAAATGGTCCACCCCGAGTTTCGGGAATGTTTCAAGGACTAGTTTTACTAGTGGAAATTAAACCTACCACTTTAAATATTATTCAAAACAACCAATTTGTTGGTTTAAATCATGAAGAACCATATGAACATTTAACTGTTTTTTATGAGTTATGCAGCACAATTGGTTTTGAACCCAATCAAGAAGAGTCTGTTTACATGAGACTCTTTCCTTTTTCATTGATTGGGAAAGCAAAAGAATGGTTTAAATCTTGTCCACCGGGTAGTTTTGCAAACTGGTCCGATGTTGAAAGAAAATTTTTGGAGAGATTTTATTCTCCTTCGAAATATTTTGAAGCAATGACAGCCATACACTCTTTTTCTCAAAATAATGATGAATCATTAGGAGAAACATGGGAACGATTCAAGGCACTCTTGAGAAAATGCCCAAACCACAACCTGAATGATGCCGAAAAGGTAAGAATCGTTTACCATGGTTTATTGCCTCAGTTCAAGATGATGTTAGATGCTTGTGCAGGTGGTTCTTTAATGAACAAGACTGTGGAAGAAGCCACAGAAATATTGGAATCAATGGCTATTAGTGACCGACAAGTAAAGCATGAAAGAGGTAATATGCAAAGGAAGCCAGGAATGCTCGAATTGGGAGTAAATGATGCAGTGTTGGCTCAGCAAAAATTACTGACCCAACAAATTGAAGTTATGAGCAAGCAATTGGAAAAACTTCAAATTGCTCAAGTAGCATCACCACCCCCTGCTCAACTTAAAGCATGTACGCACTGCATGGGAGAACAACCATGTGGTTACTGTGGAAACGAGCAAGAGCAAGCCAATTTCATGAACCATCAAAGAGCACCCTTAGGTAATTATCCTTTTAATCATGGAAATTCTTTTCCTAACAATTACCTACAGGGTTGGCAAAATCAGAATATTGGCTGGAGACAGGACACTGGACCTTCCAACAGACCTCCTAACAATCAATTCAAGCAACAACAAACTGACAATGCAAGGTTGACAAGAATAGAGGAAGCTATTCAACAGTTATTGCAGTTTGTAGAGACAAATGAAGCTGCCCGAAAAGCATCAGATATACAAATGGGTCAGCTCGCAAAAGAAATAGCCGAATTAAAGAGTTCTGGGTTTTCTGCAAACACTCAAAATCCAAGGGAACAATGTAATGTTGTTTCTATAGATGTTGTAAAAATTGATTGTAAAGAAAAGAGTGAGAAAAAGAAAGAAGAAGAAGAAAAAGAAAGTGAAAAAATAGAAAAAAATGAAAAAGAAAAAAATGTGCAAAGAGATACAGAGCAAGAAACAAACTGTATAACCCCGAAAAAATGTAAAGATCCGGGGAGTTTCACCATTCCTGTAACAATCGGAAATATCAACATCAGGAATGCGTTATTAGATTTAGGGGCTAACATTAACTTGATACCCCTAGATTTAATAAAACGCATTGGTGAATATGAGCTGAAGGAAGCAAAGACAGAATTACAGTTTGCGGATCGCTCTGTCAAAAAGCCTTATGGGATTGTGGAAGATGTGTTAGTAAAGGTTGACAAGTACCACTTCAAGGTTGACTTTGTGGTGCTGGATATGAAGGAGGATACTGAGATCCCCCTGATCCTAGGAAGACCTTTCATGAAGACTGCAAAAATCAAAATAGATGTTGATCAAAGTATGGTTGCAGTCAAAGTTTATGGAGAAGAAGTAAGCTTCAGTGCTCATGAACACCTCAGGATAAGTAATGAGGCAAAGGTTTACCCTTCAACCAAACCAGGTATATCTCTTCCCAATCAATTAAATTGTTTTGAATTAACCGATGCTTTGAAAGATGAAAAACAGGTAATAAGGCATCGGAAAAGAAGAAGAAGGAAGAAAAAGACAGGTGATTCCTCAAAAAATATTGGGAAACCACCTGATTAATCAAAGGTAATGTCTGGCTGGAGACATTAAACCTAGCGCTCAATGGGAGGCAACCCATTCTTTTCTTTTTGTTTTTAAGGTTGTTCTACATAAAAAAAAAACCACAAAACAATTTTTAACTTGTTTAAAAGAAAAGGGGTTTTAAACTGAAAAGGTTTTGAAAATTCAAATTTTTGAAAAATCAAAAACAGAAGCCCACGCGTAGCGCCTACGTGACACGTAGCTTGGACTCTGAATTTTGGTTCTGATGCGTAGCGTCCCACCCACACGTAGCGTCAGAGCCCACGTTCAGTTTTTAAAACTGAACCAGAAAGGCCCATCTTAGGGTTTTAAACCTAAAAACTTCAAAAACCTCCTTTTCTCTCTTCCAAACCTCTTCAATCTCATTGCTCAAGGAATCACAAGTAAGTATTCTAATCCCTTCTCGTTAGTTTTGTTTTTGATTTTTAATTTGTAGAAATAAATGTGGTTAGGATTAGGATTAGAAGACCATTGGGATTGATTGCTGTTAGGAGTTAGGGATTGAATGGATGTAGTGTAGGTTGAAAAGGGGTTGCTGCTGTGCAACCCCTGTTTTTTCTTTTTTCTGCGCATCCCACGCGTAGCGTCCCACTGACGTGTAGCGTGAGGATGAACTGTAAGCCCACGCGTAGCGTCCCACTGACGCGTAGCGTGGGAAGAACAGGCTGATGCGTAGCGTCACACCACGCGTAGCGTCAGCCTCTGTTTTTAATTCTTGATGTTTGTTTGTTGTTTGCTGTCTTCTTTTGAAATTAATAAATTTTCTTAGTTTATATTTATACTTTCTTGCAACTTTGTATGAATTTTGAATAAATTGTATTTTGTTTTGTATATTTTTTGAGTATATGTATGTTAATTTCTTTAAATTCAAAAATATGTTGTTGAATTGCATTTTTATTTATGAAAAATTTTAGAAAACCCAAAAATATTTTACAAATAATTGTTTGCTTGTGTGTGATTTATTTAGTGTGTGTTTAATTTTAAATTTTTACTTTTTGCAGATGGCACCTAAGAAATCTATTCCCACAGCCGGTCCCTCTAAAAGACAGAGGAAATCCACAGACACTGACACCACTTCTGAGGATCCGGATTCTCAGAGACAGGAGGTGTTGGGACCGAGGGATCCTACTAGATTTCGCACTGATGCGAAGTGGGCAAGATTTCATCAGATCAAGGGCCAGAGACTGATCTGGGAGAGGGTCCTTGATCTGAGTGCAGGAGACTATCCTGAGCTGCAGGATAGAGTGCATCAGAGGAGATGGGGACCTTTATTCTCCCTACCTACTGAGGGGGACCCCATCTTAGTGATGGAGTTTTACGCGAATACTTACAGGACCCGCCAGGACGCACCAAATCTTGGGCAGCAGCGGACGAGTTGGGTTAGAGGCCGGCATATCTCTTATGACCGGGACACCATCAGTACCCTACTGGGTAACCCTTGGGAACCTACTCCCGAGGATGACACTTGTTTCTAGAAGGAAAACAGAAACAAGATTCTTGCTGAGGGAGAGTTAGGATACTCCCTCGAGGAGGTTGCTTATTTTCTGAGCAAGGATGGAATCTTTTTCAACCTGAGTAGGGTTGGAAGGAGTCCATCTAACCTCCTCAAGACCCAGCTTACCCCCATAGCCCAGGCGTGGTCCCACCTCATGCTCCATAATATTACTCCTGTCACTCATCTTTCTTCCCTTCCAGTGGAGCGTTGTTGCCTCCTTTATTCCATCCTCCAGGGCCACACCATTGATATCGCCGAGCTTATCTCCGAGCAGATTCACTTTTATGCCCTTGGGTATAAAGTGAATCGCCCCATACCCTTTCCTCTCATCATATCTGCCTTACTGAGGAGGCAAGGAGTCATTGTACCTTCACACGAGTTTACTAGTTCTTCAGGGAGAGTCCCTAAAGTTCTAGTAAACAGAGATTATTTTGTGCAGCAGTGCGAGCTTCCACCACTAGAGCAGGAGGCTCAGCCCCGACCTCGGAGGAGGAGACCACCAGTACAGCCTCCATCTGCTGATGCTGTTACACAGGGCTTTGCCCGGATGTCACTTGAGCATCAGCATATGATGCAGATGATGGCTGCCACTCACAGAGCTTATATTCATCTTCACGATGAATTTTATCAGTACAGGTTACAGGGAGAGGGAGCACCTTATGTCAGCACATGTAGCTTGGCCTGGAGATTTACCCTACCCTAAGACTGGTGGATCTTCTAGTGCACATCATGACTCTAATGGTGATGATGAGGAGGAGGAGGAGGATGATGATGATCAGATGGAGGATTGAGGATGCCATCTTCATTTATTTTTGAGTACATTTATTTTTAGTTATATTTGGATTTACATTTATATTTACATTTTATGGCATTTTATCATTGTGTGGTGTGTTTATTTGTTTTTGCTCATTTCTTTTAAAAAAATAATTCTTCTTTTTTTTTAAAAAAAAAAATCAGATTTTTGTTAGTAAGTTAGTTTATACACTTAGAGTTTTTACACAATAAAACCAATTTTGTTAAAATCAATTTTTGATTCTTTATAACTTAGGAATTTTGATAAATTTAATTACAATAAGTTTATTAACCATCAAGCAAATTTCAATAACCCGGTGAGTTGAGAGATCTTTTTAAACACTTGAGGGTTTTAATCGACATATTTTCAATTCGAATTGATTTTGCTTTAATCTGTGATTTGTGTTGTTGTACAGAGAATTCGGGAAAATGATCAAGGCACATTTATTGGTGAAACAAAACCTTGGGCCAAACAGCTTACCTTGGTAAAACGTCTTTTATCCTTTGCAAGCCCATTTGAGCTTAAAATAAAATTCTTTGGTACCCTTAAAGCCTAAATTTGTTTTTACCATTCCCTATACTTGATTGATTAAAAGAGCAGTTGAAATAAATGAAAAATATTTTGAGTGTTCTCACAAAAATGGGGAGTGAAAATAAGCAACTTGATTCTTTTCAAAAAAGTAAATATGGAAAAGAAAAGTCAAAAATAGTGAAAAGAATCAAGTTGGGGGTATTTATTTTTCATCAATAAAAATAAATGAGAGTTTGGATCAAGAGAAAGCCTAAGGATTGTAAAATGTTCTTTTATGATTTCAGGTTTTTGAATTCCAAGAAAAACCATTGATTCTTGTAAACCAAGCCTCATTACAACCTGTAAAAAGACCTCGTAATTTCCGAATTAACTCTGTATAAATAACCATTGATTAGATGACAAACAAAGTTAAATTCGTTTGATTTTATGATTGATTGAGTGAAACAGGTTACCAATTGCATAGAGATAAACACTTGTGAGGTAAGCCTGAAATTCTGCTTGATTGTTAATAGAATATTGTAAATAATTTTATCATTAAACCTTTGTTATATTTGATATCAGTTTTTGATTATTACAAAATAGTTGAAATTGTGTAATTATTTTTTGTGATAAATTTTCGGACTAACTTAAAAATTTGATTTCAAATTTTTATTCTTATTTTTCTCTCTTGCTCGAGGACGAGCAATGTCTCAAGTTGGGGGTATTTGTTAGTCCTCAAATTTTCAATAAAAGCTTAAATAAAAATTTCATAAAATTCATAAAAATTAGTTTAATTTGTTAGAAAATTAGGATTTAAATTCAATAAATGAGTGTTGTTGGAAATAATCTGCCCTTGATCAATTTTCTCTAGTTTTGCAGTGAAAACGTTAAGAAATCAAGAGAAAATTACACTGGAGGAGCTGACGCGTAGCCTCACCCCACGCGTAGCATCAAGAGCTACTTTTGATGCTGACGCTACGCATCAAAGCCACGCGTAGCGTCAGTGCTGCATGGTCTCCACTCCTACTTTTGGCCAACCACCCCACTTGGACCCAATAATGGGCACTCCACTCAGCCAAGGGCCACCCCAATCAGCATAAATGGCCAAAAACTCGTGGAAACATGTCCAAGTGGCCAGGCATGATCAAGATTAATTATTGAAAGTGGCCATTATCAAGTGTTTAATGGAGGCTGAGTCAGGGGTCTGACGCGTAGCGTCACAGGGACGCGTAGCGTCAGCACCCTTGCTCAGCCCTATAAATAGGGCCATCCAACACCATTCATAGCATCCCATTCCATACACTTCTCTTCTCTTCTCTCTTGTGCTCGACTTTGAGTACTTCTTTTATGAGTTGTAGTTCTAGAATAGTTTTCTAGATACTTGAGTGTGTTTCGGTGTATTGTGATCGTTGTATCGTGAAGTTTCCATCGTCTTCGTAATGTCAAACTCTGTAAGTGTTGTTTTTACTTTTACCATGTGTAACTAATTTGTTTATGTTGGAATTGGTGAACTAATCTATTGAGTATAATGTTGTGAATTCGACCTCTGCATGTTTATGATTCAAGTCCATGTTAGTATCTCAACCTTTTATTAATATGAACGTCAAACGGGAGAATGATTTTCATGTGTATCGAAACTGGTTTTATTAGTATAAATGTCAAACGGGAGAATGATTATTTATGCCGTATTGAAACTTGTTTTGACGAAAGTAAAAAGTTGGAATACCCTTGGTATCTCAATTCTATAGGGGTTGTTAACCATTGTTGCCATAAGGCCAGGTCTTAATGCAAGTTTTTACTGAGAAAGCTCACGAGGGATCGGACTTTACGGTGAATTCTTAGAATTTATATCACGAGGGAACGGTTATAATGATTTTAAGCTGCAATGACATGAAACTTGATGACTAAATATGCATGTCTTGAGTTCCTCATTGTTATTCTAGATTAGGGATCCAATCTCCAACATAATTTGTTTATCTGTGTTTATCTCAAGTATCTTACCTATTCTAGATTGCAACTCAACTTTTTAGATAGATTTTATTTTCTTTTATCCTATGAATCACTCAACCATGCTATTTTGTGAATACTGTATAAATTGTATATAAATCATTCTTTTGTTTATAATTTCCTTCATATTTACCATAGTAAGTAGAAGATTACTGTTGTTATTGGACTTTCAATCCCAGTGGAACGATATCTAAATTTCAAAAACTACAAACGATTGGTGCGCTTGCCAATTCAGAAAGCCCGGTTACAACCGACGGGTAAACAGAAGTACAACGCAGATGTGATCGTTGCAAGCCCGGCAACAGGTGACCCGTCTCCTTCGTCCGTCACAAATATTGTAGGGGTAGGAGGTATAACCCGAAGTGGAAGAGTATACACCCCTCCAGAGCCGAAGAGGGATCAGCTTACCAGAAATGCCAAGGTGGACAAAGAAGGGGCCAATGGCGAGATCAAAAGGGCCGTGACTGACGAAGAAGCCCATGAATTCTTAAGGTTTATTCGCCAGACCGAATATCAAGTGCTTGACCAACTGACCCATACTCCTACAAAAATCTCTTTGTTATCATTGCTGATGAACTCTGAGCCATATAGGAAGATGTTGATGAAGGTCCTGAATGAGGCTCATGTCAGTCATGACATTCCCGTTGATAAGTTTCAAGGAATAGTAGGGCACATTGTTGCAGATAACTATTTGACCTTCACTGATGACGAAATACCAACAGAGGGGATTGGGCATAACAAGGCTCTCCATATCTCCGTAAAATACCGAGATTACATCTTAGCAAAAGTACTTATTGACAATGGGTCGTCCCTCAATGTCATGCCAAAGTCTACATTGGCCAAATTACCATTTGATGGGACTTTTATGAAGCCAAGTGCCACGATAGTACGAGCTTTTGATGGAACTCGGAGGGAGGTTATGGGTGAGATTGAGCTGCCCATACAGGTTGGGCCGTGCACGTTCCAGGTCCTTTTTCAAGTCATGGATATCTCGCCTGCCTATACTTGTTTGTTAGGCAGGCCGTGGATCCATTCTGCTGGAGTGGTGCCTTCTACCCTGCACCAAAAATTAAAATTCATACTTGACAACAAACTGATAATTGTTTCTGGTGAGGAAGACCTTCTGGTCAACAAACCTCTATCAACCCCTTACATCGAGGTAGCAGAAAAGGCCCTTGAAACTTCTTTCCAAGCATTAGAGATAGCAAACGCTACCTATGTGGGGGAAGGAGCCACAATAGCAAAAGCTTGCATGCCAAGTGCATCTTTAATGATGGCAAAGATTATGCTACGTGAAGGGTATGAACCTGGAAGAGGGCTAGGACGTGCTTTGAATGGAGAAATAGAACCAATACGCCTGCTTGGTAACAGAAATGGTTTTGGGTTAGGATACCGGCCCACGGCTGCCGATACAAAAAGGGTAGAAGAAGCGAAGAGGGAAAAAAGGGCTGCTTGTCTTACCGGCAGAGATCCTCATACCGCAAGAGTCCCCATCTGTGATCTCTACCAGAGCTTTCGGAGTGCCGGACTAATGCCCCCAGACCAAGTCGTTGTCATTGAAGAAAACCCTTGTGATAGCGTTGATTTTGTGATTGCTTGTCCACCAGGCCAAGAGCTTGATAACTGGGAGGCCATCGAGTTCCCCACGACTTTGAATGTTTTGCCAAAGTAATTTGTTTATGCTTTAAGTACTTATTCGTCCCTCTGCTCTGCCCAAAGCTTTGGGACCCTTCCATGTAATAAAGGCGAAAGAAACTTGTTTTTATCATTTTTCATCAATAAACGCGTATCGTAATTCAAAAAAAAACTCTTCGTGTACCCCTTATCCTTGTTTTAAGCCTTTCTTTTTACTCGCTTATTCTTTCTTTTTATTTGCCATATCACACTAAATTGCAGATCTGAAAGTGACTCCCTTGAGGAAAGTGAGGTCGCAACCCCGTTTCCCGACTTCGATCACCCAGTTGATTACGCTGATGAGGAAGGTGAGGAAGATTGTAAACCACCGCCTGAAATGACAAGGTTGTTAGAGCAAGAGGATGAAAGGATTCAACCCTACCTAGACATAGTCGAGGTCATTAATTTGGGGAATGAAGAAAATAAGAAGGAAGTCAAGATTGGCACTACCCTAAACAGAGAACAAAGAGAAGATTTAATCAAGTTGTTAAGGGAATTTTGTGATGTCTTTGCCTGGTCTTATCAAGATATGCCTGGGCTTGATGCTAGCATTGTCGAGCATAGACTACCTTTGAAACCTGAGTGCCCACCAATAAAGCAGAAATTACGCCGAATGAAGCCAGAAATGCTTCTAAGGATCAAAGAGGAGGTTAAGAAGCAATTTGATGCTGGGTTCCTAGCTGTGGCAAAATACCCTCAGTGGGTAGCCAACATTGTCCCTGTCCCTAAAAAGGATGGAAAGGTACGGATGTGTGTGGATTACCGAGATTTGAATAGGGCTAGTCCCAAAGATGATTTTCCCCTACCACAGATCGATGTTTTGGTTGATAATACAGCCCGACATTCCATTTTCTCCTTCATGGATGGTTTCTCAGGGTATAATCAAATTAAGATGGCACCTGAAGACATGGAGAAGACCACGTTTATCACTCTATGGGGTACATTTTGTTATAAAGTGATGTCCTTTGGGTTGAAAAATGCTGGGGCAACTTATCAGAGAGCAATGGTGACTCTTTTCCATGATATGATGCACAAGGAAATAGAAGTCTATGTGGATGACATCATTACCAAGTCTAGAACAGATGAAGAGCACATTAGCGATCTAAGGAAGCTTTTTGAACGTTTGAGAAAGTTCAAGCTAAGATTGAACCCCGCCAAGTGCACTTTCGGTGTAAGGTCGGGCAGGCTGCTAGGATTTATAGTAAGTGAAAGGGGGATAGACGTTGATCCCGACAAAGTTAAGGCGATTCTCGAGATGCCTCCTCCCCGTACAGAAAGAGAGGTCCGAGGATTTTTGGGAAGGCTCAATTATATCGCCAGATTTATTTCACAATTGACGGCAACTTGTGAACCCATCTTCAAGTTACTCCGCAAGAATCAACCAGGGCGATGGGATGAGAACTGTCAAGCAGCTTTCAAAAAGATTAAGCAGTACCTACAAGAACCACCAATTTTGGTGCCACCAGCCCCAGGAAGGCCACTTATATTGTATCTGACTGTATTGAACGAATCCATGGGCTGCGTATTGGGACAACACGATGAAACTAGAAAGAAGGAACATGCTATCTACTACTTGAGCAAGAAGTTCACTGATTGTGAAATGAGGTACTCCGCTTTAGAGCGGACTTGTTGTGCGTTAGCATGGGCCGCTAAGCGCCTAAGGCAGTACATGTTGAGTCACACCACTTGGCTAATTTCTAAGATGGACCCCGTCAAGTACATTTTTGAAAAACCTGCTCTAACTGGAAGGATCGCTCGCTGGCAAGTGCTGTTAACTGAGTACGACATAATATATGTCACTCAAAAAGCTATAAGAGGAAGTGCCCTGGCTGATTACTTGGCACACCAACCCATTAATGATTATCAGCCGATGCAATTTAACTTTCCAGATGAAGATATCATGGCATTATTCAATGAAGAAGGTGGTCAAAAGGAGAAATGGACCCTGAGATTCGACGGAGCTTCTAATGCATTGGGGCACGGAATTGGGGCTATCTTGATTTCACCCGATAAGGAATTTATCCCTATCTGCGCCAGATTGTGTTTTGACTGTACCAACAATATTACTGAATACGAGGCATGCTCATTAGGAATCCAAGCAGCGTTGGATGCAAAAGTAAAGTTGTTAGAAGTTTATGGGGACTCTGCTTTGGTTATTCACCAATTGAAAGGCGAGTGGGAGACTAGGGACAGTAAATTGATTCCTTATTATGATCACATCAAGGAAATGATTAAGGAATTTGACGAGATCTCTTTTCATCATGTTCTCCGGGATGACAATCAAATGGCTGATGCTTTAGCTACCCTTGCCTCAATGTTCAAAGTAAGTAGTGACTACGATATGCCTCTCATCGAAGTAAAGAAGCACTGTGAGCCTGCATACTGTCAAATGATGGAAAAGGAGTCTGATGGGAAACCTTGGTACCATGATGTTAAGAGATATATCCAGAGTCAAGAATACCCCGAGGGCGCTACAGAAAATGATAAGAAGACCCTAAGGCAACTCGCCATGGGTTTCTTCTTAAATAGGGATGTGCTTTACAAAAGAAACTATAACTCTGTCCTTCTTCGTTGTGTTGATGCTGATGAGGCAAATGAAATCATGAAAGATGTTCATGAAGGATCTTTTGGGACTCACGCTAATGGACATGCCATGTCTAGAAAGATTTTGAGGGCTGGTTATTACTGGATGACTATGAAAGCAGATTGCTTCAAGTATGTCCGAAAATGTCACAAATGTCAGATATACACTGACCATATTCATGCACCCCCGTTATCCCTAAATGTCTTGACGGCACCATGGCCCTTCTCAATGTGGGGCATGGATGTCATTGGACCCATCGAGCCAAAAGCTTCAAACGGTCATCGTTTCATCTTGGTCGCCATCGACTATTTCACCAAATGGGTAAAAGCAGCTTCATATACCAGTGTAACAAGGAGTATTGTGGTCAAATTCATCAAGTGAGAACTGATATGCCGATATGGCCTACCAAGTCAGATCATTACTGACAATGGTACGAATTTGAATAACAAAATGATGAAGGAACTCTGCGAAAGCTTCAAGATTCACCATTACAATTCCTCTCCTTATCGATCTAAAATGAATGGGGCGGTTGAGGCGGCCAATAAGAACATCAAGAAGATAGTGCAGAAAATGGTAGTCACCTACAGAGATTGGAGCGAGATACTCCCTTTCGCTCTGCATGGGTATCGCACCTTGGTTCGAACCTCGACAGGGGCAACCCCGTTCTCCCTCGTATATGGAATGGAAGCAGTTTTGCCTTTTGAGGCAGAAATCCCGTCCCTTCGGGTAATGATGGATGCAAAATTAGAAGAAGCTGAGTGGGTTCAAGCTCGACATGACCAATTAAACTTAATTAATGGAAAAAGATTGACTGCCCTCTGTCACGGTCAGTTGTATCAGAGGCGTATGAAACGAGCATTCGAGAAGAAAGTACGGCCTCGACAGTTTCAAGAAGGAGACCTTGTACTCAAGAAAATTTTACCAATTCAAAAGGACAATCGAGGCAAATGGACTCCTAATTATGAAGGACCATATGTTGTGAAGAAGGCTTTTTCTGGAGGAGCCTTAATACTCACTAATATGGATGGTCAGGATTTGTCAATGCCTGTAAACACAGATGCAGTGAAAAAATACTATGCTTAGGGAGGAGATGCCAGAGCAAACAAAAAAAAACAAAAAAAAAAACAAAAAAATAAAATATAAAAAAACAAAAAAAAAAGGAAAAAAGAGAAGAAAAGAAAATTAATGCTCGCTAAGCTGAAAACCTGAAAAGGCGGCTTAGGCAAAAGTTAGAGTGACCCGGTGAGTCGAAAACCCGAAAAGGGCGGCTCAGGCAAAAGTTAGGGTCAAATTTCTGGCAATGCAAATGATCCTCTGGCCCAAAGAAGTACGAGTCCAAGCTCTTGCACGTGAATCACTGTCGAACTTACCTTTCCAAAAGCAAGGTCGAAGGGTGAACATGAAGTCGTGTTAGGGGTTAAGGCTCTCATCAGTCTCAGAGATTCACTGGAGGATCCATGAATCTTCCCCGTTTTCATTTATTCTGGACCTATATGACCTCATTCATTTCATTTACCTTCTTTATTTTTCTTTCTCTGTACTTGTTTAACGTGCATGAATAAAGTTCACCCTCTTCGATACGTGTTATGAATTTGGTTGATCTGATAAAAACATGTATTTTAACAAAGTAAATGGAAGATTGGTAAACATTTAAAGTCGCAAGGGACAAGATGCTCCTGCTACTCGACCTCATCATAGGTGATCATCGCAGGGACTTTCCCAGACACGCGCTTTGAAGCTATAGGCCTCATTTATTCTACTTCGTCCATGAGTTCTCGTAAGAGTCGCGGTTTCACAGGACTTACCCGATTTTGAAACTTATCTTTGCATTACTTACCATTTTTCTACAGGTTATCTCACACATAGTCATGCCAGGCACTAACACCCCAATCAAGCCCTTCAAATCTCTTCCTTGAATCGCCTGAGTTGGCACTTCTCAAAATTCCTTCCTTAAAACACCAAGGTTGACACCTTTGAATGTTTTACTCTTTCATCAGGCCCCTTCAAACTCTCATCCTCAATTACTAAAGTCCGTGCCTCTTGAAATATCCTCCCCAGTGGAATCATTCGCCAAAGATGACTCTCCTCAGGATCTCTCTCCCCAATGAATCCTAAACTTTCCATCAAGAGGCAGTACCTGAACCACCAAATTCTTCCCCAGTGATACTACGCTTCCCAAATAGACTCAACTGGGACATCTTCCTGAATTCCTTTTGTTATAACCATTCTCCAATAATCCTTCAATCATGTCCAACTGGGGCATCTCCCTAGATTTCTTCCTTTCCAGTCATGAGGCGTTTCTCCAAACTTTTTCCAACTTGTCAAACTGAGGCATCTCCCTAGATTTCCCCAAAGCTCTTTAGATCATGTCAAACCGGGGCATCTTCCCTAGGTTATTATCTTTTATCAACCCAAGGGCGGTACCCCATGCTCCTGGAAAGTTTGAAATGGGACATTACCTCGGGTCTCACTTCGTCAAAAGGAAATGCACCCCAAGCCTCTTCAACCGCTCTAACTGGGACATCACCCCAGATTCTTCTCCCGACCTTGAGGGAGTACCCCTAAATCTTCTAATCTTTCCAAAAATTAGAGTATTCGTCCCAGACCTTTTCTCCATTTCTTCTCTCTCCCAATCAAAAAGTAGTTCCCTGAATCATCCAAGACAGCTTGAACTGGATCATCCCCAGACTTCTTTCTTTTAGTAAGCCTACTATACATCCCTAGTGGACCCCAGATTTTTCCTTCCAGTCAAGAAGCAGTTCCCCGAGATCCCTTCAATCTTCCTAACTGGGACATCTCCCCCAGATTTTTCCTTTCAGTCAAGAGGCAATTCCCCAAGATTCCTTCAATCATGTCAAACTGGGGCATCACCCCAGAATCACCCTCTTTCATTTAGAGAGCAATTCCCCAAGAGTCCTTCAATCATGTCAAATTAGGGCATCTCCCCAGGATCACTCTCTTTCGGTCAAAGAGTAATTCTTTCAGTCATGTCAAATTGGGGCATCACCCCGAGCCTTTAGGACCAGTGAGTTAATTTGGACAAAACGTCCTGTTAGCTGCCACCAATCTTTGTATTTTCTGTCAATTGAGGGTTAACCCCATCCTTTACCTTTCCAGCCGCCTATCGAGGCATCCTTTATCTTTCAGCCGCCTATCAAGGCATCCTGTATCTTTCAGCCGCCTATCAAGGCATCCTTTATCTTTCAGCCGCCTATCAAGGCATCCTTTATCTTTCAGCCGCCTATCGAGGCATCCTTTATCTTTCAGCCGCCTATCGAGGCATCCTTTATCTTTCAGCCGCCTATCGAGGCATCCTTTATCTTTCAGCCGCCTATCAAGGCATCCTTTATCTTTCAGCCGCCTATCAAGGCATCCTTTATCTTTCCAGCCGCCTATCGAGGCATCCTTTACCTTTCCAGTCGCCTATCGAGGCATCCTTTATCTTTCAGTCGCCTATCGAGGCATCCTTTACCTTTCCAGTCGCCTATCAAGGCATCCTTTATCTTTTCAGCCGCCTATCGAGGCATCCTTTATCTTTCAGCCGCCTATCGAGGCATCCTTTATCTTCCAGCTGCCTATCAAGGCATCCTTTATCTTCCAGCCACCTATCAAGGCATCCTTTATCTTTCCAGCCGCCTATCAAGGCATCCTTTATCTTTCCAGCCGTCTATCAAGGCATCCTTTACCTTTCTAGCCGCCTATCAAGGCATCCTTTATCTTCCAGCCACCTATCAAGGCATCCTTTACCTTTCCAGTCGCCTATCGAGGCATCCTTTACCTTTCCAGTCGCCTATTGAGGCATCCTTTATCTTCCAGCCGCTATCATGGCATCCTTTACTCTCCAGCCGCCTATCAAGGCATCTTTTATTTCCCAGCCACCTATCGAGGTACCCTTTACTTTTCAGTCGTCCACGAGGGCAACCTTTACTTTCCAGTCTAGTGGGAGTCAATCCTGATCTCATTACCTCCTGTTAACTAAAAGACAATTTCTCCCTATCCAAAAAAAAGAAAAAAAAACAACAAAAAAAAAAGAAGAAGAAGAGAAGAAGAGAAACAGAAGTGGAGAATGCTCGTTTTAAGAATCAGAGGTCACACAGACTTGTGATTGCCCATACCATCAGCTGCCATACCAATCAAGAGGTCCCACTTGGCCCCCTACGTCGGTGTTCATCTCTTTACTTCCTTTTCACTTCAAAAACACAGAAGCTTCGTGTTTCTTTTGTGAAAAAGAAGTAAAGAGGGGCATCTGTGAACACCTCTTTTTGTCCGGCCAATTGGTACAGTTCCATCTTTTGAGCACTCTTTCATGCTTATGGTTCATTTGAAAATTCATAACTCCTTCATACAATCTTTGATTTGTGCAAACCCGGTCTCTAAATTTTCATAACAAAATTGTCTACGACTTTTGTGAAGATCTTGAAGGCTGAATCCTTACCAATTGGTACAGTTTTAATAATCTTCCTAGACTTGCTCCAGTTTCATGACTGCTCTGCACATCTTTAAGAAAAAATTCATATCTCCCTCATATGATACTGAAATGACCCCATTCTTTTTTCTATGGCTCCAAATCAAAGAGATATACAAACTTCATGAAGGCCACAAAAGCTAATTCTCCACCCATTTTGCCCAGTGAATTTATTTTGCTTGCAAATGTATTTCCGTCACACTCTGGAGCAGTTTTTGTAGATGGGCCATATCTCCCTCGTTTCTTGATGGAAATTTTTGTGCCATATATCAAATTAAAGCTAAGAGAAAGATCTACAACTTTCATGTTGACTCTTTTTCAAATTTGGCACGCATCAGCCCTCAAATACGTGAACAAGTTTGTAATGCGTAAAAAGGAGAATGAAAAAGCACCAAACAGCATCATGAATCGATTCAACACATGCATGAATCGATTCATGCGTGAAACAGCCCCAAAAAATCAATTTCAAGTGGTTTGAATCGATTCATAGCCCTCTTGAATCGATTCACACGAATTAAAAGCACCCAGGATGTGAATTTTTGAGGTTTGAATCGATTCATCAGCATTTGAATCGATTCTTTCGGGTTTCAAAGGGGTTGAATCGATTCTTCCATCAATTGAATCGATTCACACGTTTAATTTTAGCCCAGAATTGCATTTGGAATGCATGAATCGATTCATTTCACCATTGAATCGATTCATAAGTGAATTATTGGCCCAGAAACACGTTTTCAAGCTTCTGGATGGTGGGCAAGGCACTAAGGATCATAATGGAGCACTGAAGCATCATAATGGAGCACTCAAAACTGATAATGGAGCACCATGATTTGTTAATTGATGAGTGCACCCTCCAATTCCAATTGTTTATGGCAATGGCTTTGCCTTTGGACTCCTATAAATAGGAAGCAAGTGAAGGGGCACCAGGACGATTCTTGATTCAAGAAAAATTCCTTCTTCATTGGTTGCCTTCTCTGTTCTTCTTTTTCTTTTGGTTCTTCATTTCCGGCCCAGCGTATTTGCCACAGATTTCAATTCCAGCACCGCTACAACACCGCCACTGTTTCCAACATCCAACTACAACACCGGCTCATAGCCCTCCACACCGGTTCCTTTCTGTTCCTTATTTCCCTTGTTTTCATCATTTATTTTCCTGCCAAATTTCTGCCTGTTGGTTATGGTTTTCTGTGTAGTATAGCTTATATTGTCAATACTTACCCTTTACCCCTAAAAAATAAAAATAAAAAATAAAAATAATAATAAAATAATAATAAAAAATAAGTAATAAGTTTTGCACATGTTTTGTTTTCTAGCCTAAAAATTTCCATTTTTAAACCGTGTCGTACGGGAACACTTCCGTCTACACAAACTCCTTAGGATCCGTACACGTGCGAAGAACTTCGTCTTGTATGAGTTCCCCATCTCAATAACTTCCATCATCATGTTCCGAGTCAAAAAAGATTTTTTTTATAGAACTACGTGACCCTGATTTCTCGAAAGCTCGAGAATACGTAGGAGCGGGAAACAGTTCCTGTCAGGCCCACCTTTCTTTATTTAATTTTTAGAGTTTTCTTTTTGTCTTGCTATCAAAAAGGAGGAGTGAGATTAATTTGGACGAGACGTCCTGTTAATCTCATATTTTTGAATATCTCTTTAAAGAAAAAAGGAGGAGCGAGATTAATTTGGACGAGACGTCCTGTTAATCTCATATTTTTAATATCTCTTTAAAAAGGAGGAGCGAGGTTAATTTGGACGAGACGTCCTGTTAATCTCATTTTTTTTTAATATCTCTTTAAAAAGGCGGAGCGAGATTAATTTGGACGAGACGTCCTGTTAATCTCATGTAAATATTTTGTGTTGATCTTTGTTTATTATTTTTTTTTTGTTTATTTTGTCGTTCCGTACATTTTTCTTTTTATGAAGAAGTTAAAATAATTATTGGGTTAATTATAATGCGCGCTATCAAATTGAGGTAACCATTTTTAACGGACAGTTGTGAGGTGCTAACACCTTCCTCACCTGTAATCAGACTCCCGAATCATGGAATTTCATTTTTATAACCAGTGCTTTAACAAAAGGTTTTTCCACTATTTTATCCTAAAAAAATATTGGTGGCGACTCCCTGTTTATCATTTTAAAACTGTTTCGAGGGTCGGCCGCGCCGCCGCGATCCCGGTCGCGACACTTGCCAACGAGAGATAAACGGCGAGCGACAGCACGCGATGGATACTGAGCAAGAATGTCATGAGGCTATCCGTATTTTGAAAGCAGAAATCAGGGATGAAGATTTCAGAAATGAGTTCAATCAGCTGAAAGAACAGGTAGCCGAGTTGACCAAGCTTCTGGAAAAGAGAATCACAGAAGGGGATTCCTCTGCAGGTATTGAGAACACCCAACAGCAGCCTGCCACTGTACCACTCCCCCTTGGTTCCGACCCAGCAAGAACCCAAGTACCAAACACAATGACACCCTCTGTCACCATTCATGTTGGGAGACCTAGCCCTGTCACTGAGACCCATCTACCTTACGGCCAATCTTATGCACAGCATACATTTGTCGGCCCTGATGGCAACCCAGTACCTTTTCCACTTTATGGCCTTCCACCAGGATACTATCCCCCGCTCGCTAACCAAGACGCCCATGACCAGCAAGCGATGAATCCTCACACTTCATACCCTACCCAGCCAAATATACCATCACTCCACCAAACCCAAAACACGTAAGCTCATGACCCACAAATTTAGCAAACCCAAAACACGTAAGCCCATGGCCACAAACTCACCAAACTCAAAATATACAAGCCCCGATGACCCAGCCGACCTACAACACACAAGCCCAAAATACACGAGCCCAGGTGACCTAACCGAATTATGTTGTACAGACTATGGCCTAACCCCAAGGTCCTTCACCAAATACAGGCCTAACAAACCAGTCCCATGCTTTGCCTTCGTTCAACCAGCCACTCGATTATCCGTATGGATACGGAACCCCCTATGGGACCAATCTCTAAGATGCAACCCGTATGGTCGCAGCTCCTCGAAAGGAAAAGATAGAAATCTTAGAAGAGCGTTTGAGGATGATGGAAGGCTCTGGAGGTTTTGGACTAATAGATGCTTCAGAGCTATGTTTAGTCACAGATGTTGTCCTCCCACCCAAATTCAAAATGCTAGACTTTGATAAGTATCGGGGAATGACTTGTCCAAATAACCATCTCACGATGTATTGTCGAAAGATGGCATCTTACTCTTCTAATGACCAACTCTTGATCCACTGCTTCCAAGATAGTCTAGCAGGGGCCGCTCTTACATGGTATGCTCACCTTGATCGGAACCATATCCATTGTTGGAAGGACCTGGCAGATGCTTTCCTTAGAAAATACAAGTATAACATGGATATGGCACCCAACAGGGTTCATTTACAAAATATGATGAAAAAGGACAGTGAAACGTTCAAGGAATATGCCCAACGATGGAGAGAGACAGCGGCACAAGTGGATCCTCCATTGTCGGAAAAAGAAATAGTCGCGATGTTTATCGATACGCTCCCATCACCTTTCTACGGCAAGATGATTGGTAGTGTTTCGTCCAACTTCTCCGACATTGTGACTATTGGGGAAAGAGTGGAAAGCGGAATATGAACAGGAAAGATCATTCAGGGCTCATCTGGGGCAAGCACGACAAGAAGGCCGGCGCCTGGGAAAAGGGATGGAGAAACTAATTCCATCTCTTCTAATCAAAAGACGCCTTCGCCAAGGTCATTCCTTCCTACTATGATTCAAGCTCCCAATCCTTATGTGGCCGCTACCACTCAGAGCCCGACAGCTTATACTCCCCACTTCCATCCACCCATGGTAAGAGTGCCAGTGCCACAACCCGTGCCATACCATCACCCACAACAAGTGACTCGACCACCCAATCATAATCAAAGAGAAATTCCAACAATGAGCGCTCCCCTGTGCAGTTCGATCCAATTCCTATAACATATACCGAACTTTTTCCAATCCTCGTTCAGAAAGGTCTGGTAGCTCCATCCCCTATGAGGCCGTTGCAACCTCCTTACCCAAGGGGATATGACCCAAATGCTCATTGCGATTACCATGCTGGGGCACCAGGGCATTCCACAGAGAATTGCCTGGCTTTGAAATATAAAGTAAGGGATTTGATCAAAGCCGACTAGATTAACTTTAAGGAAGGTAGCCCAAATGTTGCCACAAATCCCCTGCCCAATCATGGAAATTCAGAGGTCAACGCCTTGGAAAATGATGAGGAGTGCGTTAAGAATGTTGCTGACATAAGAATGCCATTAAGGGTAGTTCATTCCCTTTTGCTTGAAAGGGGATTAATTGAAGGAACCTGGAGTGTGAAACATGATTGCGAACAGACTGCCAAACATCAAGGTTTTTGTGAGGTCCTTCAAAGCCTTATGGACAGCCATATTGTGCAGGTCTGTAAACGCCGTGGAGATGAGGTCGGCATGATCGAGGAACAAACAGGGGCACGGATCCCTAAGCCCTTGACGATTTTTTACACCAGGAGCCCCCAAGCAGCTCCTGTTTCTGTACAACCAACCATCACTATTCAAGCACCCACCCCGTTTGCGTTCAAAGATTCTCGGGCTGTCCCTTGGAAGTATAACGCAGATGTGATCGTTGCAAGCTCGGCAACAAGTGACCCGTCTCCTTCGTCTGTCACAAATATTGTTGGGGTAGGAGGTATAACCCGAAGTGGAAGAGTATACGCCCCTTCAGAGCCGAAGAAGGATCAGGTTACCGGAAATGCCAAGGTAGACAAAGAAGGGGCCAATGGTGAAATCAAAAGGGCCGTGACCGATGAAGAAGCCCATGAATTCTTAAGGTTTATTCGCCAGAGCGAATATCAAGTGCTCGACCAACTGACTCATACTCCTGCAAAAATCTCCTTGTTATCATTGTTGATGAACTCTGAGCCACATCGGAAGTTGTTAATGAAGGTCCTGAATGAGGCTCATGTCAGTCATGACATTCCCGTTGATAAGTTTCAAGGAATAGTGGGGCACATTGTTGTAGATAACTATCTGACCTTCACTGATGATGAAATACCAACAGAGGGGATTGGGCACAACAAGGCTCTCCATATCTCCGTAAAATACCGAGATTACATCTTAGCAAAAGTACTTATTGACAATGGGTCGTCCCTCAATGTCATGCCAAAGTCTACATTGGCCAAATTACCATTTGATGGGACTTTTATGAAGCCAAGTGCAACGATAGTATGAGCTTTTGATGGAACTCGGAGGGAGGTTATGGGTGAGATTGAGCTGTCCATACAGGTTGGGCCGTGCACGTTCCAGGTCCTTTTTCAAGTCATGGATATCTCGCCTGCCTATAGTTGTTTATTAGGCAGGCCGTGGATCCATTCTGCTGGAGTGGTGCCCTCTACCCTACACCAAAAATTAAAATTCATAATTGACAACAAGTTGATAATTATTTCTGGTGAGGAAGACCTTCTGGTCAGCAAACCTCTGTCAACCCCTTACATCGAGGCAGCAGAAGAAGCTCTTGAAACTTCTTTCCAAGCATTAGAGATAGCAAACACTACCTATGTGGGGGAAGGAGCCACAATGGCAAAAGCTTGTATGCCAAGTGTATCTTTAATGATGGCAAAGATTATGCTGTGTGGAGGGTATAAACCTGGAAGAGGGCTAGGACATGCTTTGAATGGAGAAATAGAACCAATACGCCTGCTTGATAACAGAAATGGTTTTGGATTAGGATACCGGCCCACGGCTGCCGACAGAAAAAGGGTAGAGGAAACAAAGAGAGAAAAAAGGGCTGCTCGTCTTACTGGCAGAGATCCTCATACTGCAAGAGTCCCCATCTGTGATCTCTACCAGAGCTTTCGGAGTGCCGGACTGATGCCTCCAGACCAAGTCGCTGTCATTGAAGAAAACCCTTGTGATAGTGTTGATTTTGTGATTGCTTGTCTACCAGGCCAAGAACTTCATAACTGGGAGGCCATCGAGCTCCCCACGACTTTGAATGTTTTGCCAAAGTAATTTGTTTATGCTTTAAGTACTTATTCGTCCCTCTGCTCTACCTAAAGCTTTGGGATCCTTCCATGTAATAAAGGCGAAAGAACTTGTTTTTATCATTTTCATCAATAAACGCGTATCGTAATTCAAAAAAAAAAACTCTTCGTGTATCCCTTATCCTTGTTTTGAACCCTTCTTTTTACTCGCTTGTTCTTTCTTTTTATTTGCCATATCACACTAAATTGCAGATTCGAAAGTGACTCTCTTGAGGAGAGTGAGGTCGCAATCCCATTTCCAGACTTCGATCACCCAGTTGATTACGCTGATGAGGAAGGTGGGGAAGATTGTGAACCACCGCCTGAAATGACAAGGTTGTTAGAGCAAGAGGATGAAGGGATTCAACCCTACCTAGACATAGTTGAGGTCATTAATTTGGGGAATGAAGAAAATAAGAAGGAAGTCAAGATCGGTACTACCCTAAGCAGAGAACAAAGAGAAGATTTAATCAAGTTGCTAATGGAATTTTGTGATGTCTTTGCCTGGTCTTATCAAGATATGCCTGGGCTCGATGCTAGCATTGTCGAGCATAGACTACCTGAGTGCCCACCAATAAAGCAGAAATTACGCCAAATGAAGCCAGAAATGCTTTTAAAGATCAAAGAGGAGGTTAAGAAGCAATTTGATGCTGGGTTCCTAGCTGTGGCAAAATACCCTCAGTGGGTAGCCAACATTGTCCCTGTCCCTAAAAAGGATGGAAAGGTATGGATGTGTGTGGACTACCGAGATTTGAATAGGGCTAGTCCCAAGGATGATTTTCCCCTACCACAGATCGATGTTTTGGTTGATAATACAGCTCAACATTCCATTTTCTCCTTCATGGATGGTTTCTCGGGGTATAATCAAATTAAAATGGCACCTGAAGACATGGAGAAGACCATGTTTATTACTCTATGGGGTATATTTTGTTATAAGGTGATGTCCTTTGGGTTGAAAAATGCTGGGGCAACTTATCAGAGAGCAATGATGACCCTTTTCCATGATATGATGCACAAGGAAATAGAAGTCTACGTGGATGACATCATTGCCAAGTCTAGAACAGATGAAGGGCACATTAGCGATCTAAGGAAGCTTTTTGAACGATTGAGAAAGTTCAAGCTAAGATTGAACCCCGCCAAGTGCACGTTCAGTGCAAGGTCAGGCAAGCTGCTAGGATTTATAGTAAGTGAAAGAGGGATAGAGGTTGATCCCGACAAGGTTAAGGCGATTCTTGAGATGCCTCCTCCCCGTACAGAAAGAGAGGTCCGAGGATTTTTGGGAAGGCTCAATTATATCGCCAGATTTATTTCACAATTGACGGCAACTTGTGAGCCCATCTTCAAGTTACTCTGCAAGAATCAACCGGGGCAATGGGATGAGAACTGTCAAGCAGCTTTCGAAAAGATTAAGCAGTACCTACAAGAACCACCAATTTTGGTGCCCCCAACCCCAGGAAGGCCACTTATATTGTATCTGACTGTATTGAATGAATCCATGGGTTGTGTGTTAGGACAGCACGATGAAACTGGAAATAAAGAACATGCTATCTACTACTTAAGCAAGAAGTTCACTGATTGTGAAATGAGGTACTCCGCTTTAGAGCGGACTTGTTGTGCGTTAGCATGGGCCGCTAAGCGCCTAAGGCAGTACATGTTGAGTCACACCACTTGGCTAGTTTCTAAAATGGACCCCGTCAAGTAAATTTTTGAAAAACCTGCTCTGACTGGAAGGATCGCTCACTGGCAAGTGCTGTTAACTCAGTACGACATAATATATGTCACTCAAAAAGCTATAAGAGAAAGTGCCCTGGCTGATTACTTGGCACACCAACCCATCAATGATTATCAGCCGATGCAATTTAACTTTCCGGATGAAGATATCATGATATTATTCAATGAAGAAGGTGGTCAAAAGGAGAAATAGACCCTGAGATTTGACGGAGCTTCTAATGTATTGGGGCACGGAATTGGGGCTATCTTGATTTCACCCGATAAGGAATTTATCCCTATCTGCGCCAGATTGTGTTTTGACTGTACCAATAATATTGCTGAATATGAGGCATGCTCATTAGGAATCCAAGCAGCGTTGGATGCAAAAGTAAAGTTGTTAGAAGTTTATGGGGACTCTGCTTTGGTTATTCACCAATTGAAAGGCGAGTGGGAGACTAGGGACAGTAAATTGATTCCTTATTATGATCACATCAAGGAAATGATCAAGGAGTTTGACGAGATCTCTTTTCATCACGTTCTCCGGGATGACAATCAAATGGCTGATGCTTTAGCTACCCTTGCCTCAATGTTCAAAGTAAGTAGTGACTACGATATACCTCTCATCGAAGTAAAGAAGCACTATGAGCCTGCATACTGTCAAATGATGGAAAAGGAGTCTGATGGGAAACCTTGGTACCATGATATTAAGAGATATATCCAGAGTCAAGAATACCCCGAGGGTGCTACAGAAAATGATAAGAAGACCCTAAGGTGACTCGCCATGGGTTTCTTCTTAAATAGGGATGTGCTTTGCAAAAGAAACTATGACTCTATCCTTCTTCGCTGTGTTGGTGCTGATGAGGCAAACGAGATCATGAAGGATGTTCATGAAGGATCTTTTGGAACTCATGCTAATGGACATGCCATGTCTAGAAAGATTTTGAGGGCTGGTTATTACTGGATGACCATGGAAACGGATTGCTTCACGTATGTCCAAAAATGTCACAAATGTCAGATATACGCTGACCATATTCATGCACCCCCGTTATCACTAAATGTCTTGACGGCACCATGGCCCTTCTCAATGTGGGGCATGGATGTCATTAGACCCATCGAGCCAAAAGCTTCAAACGGTCATTGTTTCATCTTGGTCGCCATCGACTATTTCACCAAATGGGTAGAAGCAGCTTCATATACCAGTGTAACAAGGAATATTGTGGTCAAATTCATCAAGCGAGAACTGATATGCCGATATGGCCTACCAAGTCAGATCATTATTGACAATGGTACAAATTTGAACAACAAAATGATGAAGGAACTCTGCAAAAGCTTCAAGATTCACCATTACAATTCCTCTCCTTATCGGCCTAAAATGAATGGGGCGGTTGAGGCGGCTAATAAGAACATCAAGAAGATAGTGCAAAAGATGGTAGTCACCTACAGAGATTGGAGCGAGATGCTTCCTTTCGCTCTGCATGGGTATCGCACCTCGGTTTGAACCTCGATAGGGGCAACCCCGTTCTCCCTCGTATATGGAATAGAAGCAGTTTTGCCTTTTGAAGTAGAAATCCCATCCCTTCGGGTAATGATGGAAGCAAAATTAGAAGAGGCCGAGTGGGTTCAAGCTCGACATGACCAATTAAACTTGATTGATGGAAAAAGATTGACTACCCTCTGTCATGGTCAGTTGTATCAGAGGCATATGAAACGAGCATTCGAGAAGAAAGTACGGCCTCGACTGTTTCAAGAAGGAGACCTGGTACTCAAGAAAATTTTACCAATTCAAAAGGACAATCGAGGAAAATGGACTCCTAATTATAAAGGACCATATGTTGTGAAGAAGGCTTTTTCTGGAGGAGCCTTAATACTCACTAATATGGATGGCCAGGATTTGTCAATGCCTGTAAACACAGATGCAGTGAAAAAATACTATGCTTAGGGAGGAGATGTCAGAGCAAATCAAAAAAAAATAAAAAAAAATAAAAAAATATATAAAAAAAATAAAAAAAAAGAGGAAGATTAATGCTCGCTGAGCTGAAAACCTGAAAGGGCGGCTTAGGCAAAAGTTAGAGTGACCCGGTGAGTCGAAAACCCAAGAAGGGCGGCTCAGGCAAAAGTTAGGGTCAAATTTCTGGCAATGCGAATGATCCTCTGGCTCAAAGAAGTACGAGTCCAAGCTCGTGCACGTGAATCACTGTCGAACTTACCTTTCCAAAAGCAAGGTCGAAGGGTGAACATGAAGTCGTGTTAGGGGTTAAGGCTCTCATCAGTCTCAGAGATTCACTGGAGGATCCATGAATCTTCCCAGTTTTCATTTGTTCTAGACCTATGTGACCTCATTCATTTCATTTACCTTCTTTATTTTTATTTCTCTGTACTTGTTTAACGTGCATGAATAAAGTTCACCCTCTTCGATATGTGTTATGAATTTGGTTGATCTGATAAAAACATGTATTTTAACAAAGTAAAATGGAAGATTGGTAAACATTTAAAGTCGCAAGGGAAAAGATGCTCTTGCTACTCAACCTTATCATAGGTAATCATTGCAGGGACTTGGCCAGACACGCGCTCCGAAGCTATGGCACTCGTTCGTTCTA
Source organism: Clitoria ternatea (assembly GCA_037962975.1). NCBI lineage: Eukaryota > Viridiplantae > Streptophyta > Magnoliopsida > Fabales > Fabaceae > Clitoria > Clitoria ternatea. The sequence continues at coordinate 265,273,942 of CM075671.1, forward strand.
CTTCGTCCATGAGTTGTCGTAAGAGTCGCGGTTTCACAGGACTTACCCAATTTTGAAACTTATCTTTGCGTTACTTACCATTTTTCTACAGGTTATCTCACAGATAGTCATGCCAGGCACTAACACCCCAATCAAGCCCTTCAAATCCCTTCCTTGAATCGCCCGAGTTGGCACTTCTCAAAATTCCTTCCTTAAAACGCCAAGGTTAGCAAATTTCAATGTTTTACTCTTTCATCGCCTAAGCAGGCACCTTCAAACTCTCATCCTCAATTACTAAAGTCCGTGTTGTAACATCCCGAAACATTGATTAAAATTTTCGAGTAAATTTTTCACTTTTTCGAAAGATCATTTTAAAATTTATAAATTTAATTCAGAGTTTATGTAATAACAATTAATAACAGCGGAAAAATTATCATACATACTAGTCGTGAATAATTAAATTCAAGAAAATATTTAAGTAGCGGAAACGATTGAGAAGATAATGGTACATGACATATTATATTTATTACAACCCATAAAATCAAAGTTCAGGTAATAAATCAAATAGACATCCATCATGGCATCACTCTGCATTCTGCGTGTCATTTACTGTAAAAATTAATGTAAGAGTGAGACAGAATATAGAATAAATATAAAATAGATAAAATTGCACAAACACAATTAACAATTCATAATGATATGATGAATATGCCAAACAAGTCCATTAATAGATCTTTAATTAGTCAAATGATGTCATGCTGGATCCATTTGGTCTTGGTGGGAATACTGCAGTAAAAGTCTCATAGAGACACAAATAGGGCTTTAGCATATACCATGAATCCCTATACTTCATGGCGCTTAAGTACCGAAGTACACAATATCATAAGTAGGACTTTTGCATAAACCATGAATCCCTACACTCCATGGCACACAACAAAATAGGGCTTAACTCATCATAGAGTAACCCCCCACCAGGGTGGGCAATCATGGAACCCCTAAATTCCATGGTGCGTCCGAATGCTTATGATGCATGAATGCCTTTAATTCTTTTAACATACCATGATATCCATATTTCCAAAACCTCTTGGATAATACAAGTCCTCAAGGGACACAATGCACATAGTAATTCACAAAATCATGGATTTACTATTTCAACCACATATGTCAGTAACCACAAGGCATTCATGTACATATATATTAATTATGTCATTCATAACTATTCACCATCACAATATACAGACTGTGTAATACTCATCAACATTTATAATAATTCATAATCACTCAATAATTTAATAAATAATTTCTATCTATAGAGAAAATATCATTTTCTTTCAAAATAGCCATTTTAAGTGACTTTCAGCATTCCCAACAGCAACATACATTAGCAAAACAGTCATAACATGGGCAAATCAACTCCTTTTTAGATGATTCCACTTTCTATAGCTCAATAATACAATTATCTACAACTTCCATGAAGAACACAGTTTCAAATTCCGAACAGAAATATTACTTATTCACGAATTACCACACTGCCTCAAGGTGAGTTTTTCAAAACGTACATATGTTAGTAATTTCAGTGTTTCTGGAGTTACAAAAATGATTTTTGCATGAAACTAGTTCTAAATTAATCTTAACACAAATATCTACAATTTTGATGAAGATCATAAATTCAAATTCTAAGCAGAAATACCATTCATCCACAAAATACAACACTGCCTCCAGGTGAGTTTTCAAAACGTACATATATTAGTATTTTCAACGTTTCTAGAGATACACAAATGATTTTAACATGAAACCAGTTCTAAAATACTATTAACATAATTATCTACAACTTTCATGAAGACACCAACAACTAATTCATACCACAAAATTCCCAGTATTGAAAACAAGATTCGGATTTCCAAAATTCCAGAATTTCAGAATTTCAACTTGCACATACTTCAGTAATTTGAGCATAACTTGAGCGACAAAAATTATTTTGATTTGAAACCACTTTCTAAAAATCCACAACTTAATTATCTACAACTTTCATGAAGACATCCAAGGCTGATTATGCATGTATAATTCCCAGCATATCAAAATATGCACTAAACATGAAACAAATCTTTCACTCGGACATACAGTAGTATTTTGGCTATAACCTTTGCTACACATACTCAAATCAATCGGTTCAGGTCTCAAATTTCACATAACAAAAATATTTACAACTTTCAGGAAGACACTGATCACTAATTCTTACCACAAAATGTCCAGTTTTAACAATAAGATACGGATTTCAAGTTCACAGATTTACAGCTTGTACATACTTCAGTATTATGAGCATAACTTGAGCTACAAAACTTATTTTAATGTGAAACCACTTTATAAAGATTCACAACTTAATTATCTACAACTTTCATGAAGACATCTAAGGCTGATTATGCACGTACAGTTCCCAGTAAATCAATATATACACAAAACAAAGGATAAATCTTCCACACGAACATGCTGTAGTATTTTGGCTATAACTTTTGCTATAATTATTCAAATTACTTGATTCAGGTCTCAAAATTCAGATATCAAAAAGATATACAACTTTCATGAAGAAGTCAGAGTCAAATTCACACGTTTTCAATTTCAAAAATGAGCAACAATTTACGAAGTTAATTCTGGAATCCTAGAACAGCATACACTTCTACCCATTTCACAAATATTCACAACCCTGTCCCCTCTTACTTGATTTGATGATCTTTGGCCGACTGGAAAAGAGTCCCCTGGCTGTCCTGGTTCTATACGAAGGTGTGTTGATGGAGGAGAGTAATTGGGAGTTTCAGAATCAGTGGTATGTTTAATAATGCAAGGTGGGAGACAACTTTTCGTAAGTGGGTTTCTAGTGGGCTTTTAGTGGGAATTAAGAGTGGTTTAGGTTGAAAGCAAGCTCCACTTCTGTAGCCCAACCACTGGAGTGCGCATAATGGAAGATGACTTATTAAAAAAATGTATGAAGGGACAAAACAGAAGTCAACGTCGATCTGGCAGTGAATTCCGAGTGAAATTTCACTCGGTCAGCCTCTTGGCCGGCTGGAATTCCACTCGGTCCATGTATATACCGACTGGTAGTGGTCGGTATTGTGAAGAGAGGGAAATCCGAGTCCCTCTCGCTCAAGCGGATACCGACTCGCTTGAGCGAGTTCCATACAATGCGCTGGCAGAGGGGTTTCACTCAAGCGAAAACCGACTTTCATTCACTCGGTTTTCACTTAAACAGCTTAATCCACTCGGTAGAACATCCTGAAACCGAGTCCTCACTTATCACTCACTCAGAATTGATTCCTCATTAAACAGTCGATCTGATTTCTCTTCCTTGGAGGTGACTCAGTCGGTATATTCTCCTAAAACCGAGTCATCTCAATTAGTCTTTCACTCGGGTATATCTTTCCAATTCCGAGTCATCTCTTGCTAGCCTTCCACTCGGCAATTACACTAAAACCGACCCTTCACTCTATTGATTTTCCACTCGGAGTTTCATCCCAGAGACTGACACATTTGAGTAATGATAAACCGTGTGTCCCTAGTCGGAATTTTGCCACTCAGAATTACATTTTTTTCTATGTAATTCACTCAAAATGAAGGCACTCAGTGATTCTACATTCGGAATTGCAATGTCTGATCAAGATCGACTCGGAAACGAGCCTCTGGAAGAAACTTGACTCGGAAATGAGTCTTTCTGTGGTGTTTGACTCGGAAACGAGTCCTTCAGGAGTGATTGACTCCGAAATGAGTCATTCGGCAGTGTGTCACCCCAAAGTGAGTCACTCGGATTCTCTCACCCAGAAATGGTTCTATCAGTTCCACTTCACACATAAGTGTCTCGGGTGTAGGAGTTTCACTCGGAATAAGCTCACTCGGCCATATTCCACTCGGCAAACACAACTTTTACTCGGTATTTATAAGTCTTTCCTCTCGGAAGTGAAGTTTTTAGGCAAATTTTATTCATAGATAGAAATGCCTAGCAATGTATGACTCAGAATTGAGTCATTGGACAATATTTGACTCGAAATTGAGTCTTTCTGACATGCTTGACTCAGCAGTGAGTCTGTGAGACAATATCTCACTCGGAATAAGTACTCCTGACCATGTTCCACTCGGAAAACACCATTTGCACTCGGTATTTCCATTTTCCACTCGGAATTCCTCTTGGTCACTCAGAATTTTCATTCTTTACTCGGACAGAGCCCCTTTTTCACTCGAAAATTCATTTCTAAGGCATATTTTACCCAGAAAATGGATCTTATCAATACAGGTCTATGTAGTTTCTATAATTATATCCAAAAATGGAATTTTTGGAGTATTATAAACCATCCATAAAGTGTTTTATTCATTGATTAACACTTACAGACCTTCCATGCTTCATAAATTACATAATTGAACTATCATTAAAGCAAGATGTTACACGTGCCTCTTGAAATATCCTCCCCAATGGAATCATTCGCCAAAGATGGCACTCCTCAGGATCTCTCTCCCCAATGAATCCTAAACTTTCCATCAAGAGGCAGTACCTGAACCACCAAATTCTTCCCCAGTGATACTACGCTTCCCAAATAAGCTCAACTAGGACATCTTCCCGAATTCCTTTTGTTATAACCATTCTCCAAGAATCCTTCAATCATGTCAAACTAGGGCATCTCCCCAGATTTCTTCCTTTCCAGTCATGAGGCGTTTCTCCAAACTTTTTTCCAACTTGTCAAACTGAGGCATCTCCCTAGATTCCCCCAAAGCTCTTTTAGGTCATGTCAAACTGGGGCATCTTCCCCAGGTTGTTATCTTTTGTCAACCCAAAGGCGGTACCCCATGCTCCTGGGAAGTTTGAACTGGGACATCACCTCGGGTCTCACTCCGTCAAAAGGAAATGTACCCCCAAGCCTCTTCAACCGCCTTAACTGGGACATCACCCCAGATTCTTCTCCCGGCCTTGAGGTAGTACCCCTAAATCTTCTAATCTTTCCAAAAATTGAAGTATTCGTCCCAGACCTTTCCCCATTTCTTCTCTCTCCTAATCAAAAAAACAGTTCCCCGAATCATCCAAGATAGCTTGAACTGAATCATCCCCAGATTTCTTTCCTTTAGTAAGCCCATCATGCATCCCCAGTGGACCCCAGACTTTTCTTTCAGTCAAGAAGCTGTTCCCCGAGATCCCTTCAATCCTCCTAAATGGGGGCACCTTCTTTAGGTTTCTTCTATTTCAGTTAAAGGGCATTACCCTGAGCCTTTAGGACCAATGAGTTAATTCAGACGAGACGTCCTGTTAGCTCCCCCCTGATCTCTGTATTTTCTGTCAATTGAGGGTTGACCCCATCCTTTACTTTTTCATTCGCCTATCAAGGCATCCTTTATCTTTCCAACCGCCTATCAAGGAATCCTTTATCTTTCCAGCCGCCTATCAAGGCATCCTTTATCTTTCCAGCCGCCTATCAAGGCATCCTTTATCTTTCCAGCTGCCTATCAAGGCATCCTTTTACTTTCCAACCGCCTATCAAGGCATTCTTTATTTTCCAGTCGCCTATCAAGGCATCCTTTATTTTTCCAGCCGCCTATCAAGGCATCCTTTATTTTCCAGCCACCTATTCAGGCACCATTTATTTCCTATCTGCCTATTAAGGCATCCTTTATTTTCCAGCCGCCTATCAAGGCATCCTTTATCTTCCAGCCGCCTATTCAGGCACCACTTACTTTCTTGGCCGCCTATTCAAGCATCCTTCACTTTCCTTCCGTCTGTTCAGACATCCTTTACTTCTTGTCCGCCTATTTAGGCACATCCTTTACTTCCTGTTTGCCTATTCAGGCACCCTTTACTTTCCTTTCTACCGGGAGTCAACCCCGGTCTTCTCACCTCCTGCTAACTAAAAGGTTCAAGTGTCAATTCCTGGTTTTTTCCCCTTCATCTAATACTTTGACAAAGGTGTTCACGTCTTTACTCCCTTTCCATTTCAAAAGCAAGAAGAAACTTCATGCTTTTCTCAAGGAAAAGAAGTAAAGAGGGGCATCTATGAACACCTATTTCAGCCCATCCGTAAATGAAAAGAAATTTTTTTTAAAAAAAAAAATTAAAAAAAAAGGAGGACTCAGAAATGATCATTTCCGAGTGGAAGGACTTGGAACATATCAAATCCGAGTGGAATATGCCACTGTTGAAGAGAAATCCAAGTAGAACTACTCAGAAATGATCAAAATCGAGTGGAACTACTCAGAAGTGATCAAATCTGAGTACAACTACTCAGAAATGATCAAAACCGAGTGGAACTACTCAGAATAGAGTAAATCCGAGTAGAACTACTCAGAAATGATCAAATCCGAGTCAAAATGAAGCATTTCCAAGTGGAATGAGTCAAAATGAAGAATTTCTGAGTGGAATGACTCGAAAATAATCAAATCTGAGTGGGATCACTCAAAATGGGTTAGTTCCGAGTGAAATACTTCACTGTCGATGCCATTTCGAGTGAAAATAACCAAAATTCCAATTTCCGAGCCATTTTACTCGGTTCCGTGTTGTTGGTCACTCGGTTCTGAGTCCTCCTCTACACTCAACCTCCGAGTCCTCCTTTAAACCTTTCCCGAGCCCATTTCCATCAACTTCCAGTCAGAACCGACTGGTAATTCGGTCAGTTTGCTTCTTCAAACCTTTCCCGAGCCCATTTACATCAACTTCCAGTCGGAATCGACTGGCAATTCCGTCAGTTTGCTTCTTCAAACAAGATCCGAGCCATTTCAACTTCTGAGTCATTCTCCTCAATTTTCAATCGGCTCCGAGTTAATTTCAAGTCATTTCCCAATCGTTAGAGTCGGTTCTGAGGCTTTTACACTCGTTTCCAATTGAATGTCTCACAGCAACCACAAACCGAGTAAAACCACTCGGAAAGGAGTATTCTCACTCGGCCTTCTATGGGGAATACCTTTTTCCACTCGGATTTGACTCCTAATGCTGACTGAGAGGGTGATCCGAGTGATTCTCAATCAGATTCCCCATTTTTACTCAGATTACTCCATTTTCACTTGGATTTACACCATCCTCACTCTGATTTGACTGCCAGTGTGGATGAATACTGATTGGAAGGTGGATCCGAGCCATTCTCACTTGGATTACACTATTTTTCTCTCGGATTTACACATCCTCACTCGAATTTGATTGCCAGTGTGGATCCGAGCCATTCTCACTCGGTTTTCCACTATTTTCACTCGGAATCCCACCATTTTCACTCGAAATTCTACCATCTCTTACCATGCTGACCTTGCTGACGTGGATTCCACCACCCAAGTGGATCCAGGAATCCTGAGGGTGGCAGAGAGGGGCAGAGGTGGAGGGAATTAAAAATTCCCACCAGACGTTGTCCCCCCACTACCCAAACTGAGTGGAAGCCTGAGCTGGCATTCCACTCGGAAGTGGAAGCCTGAGCTGGCATTCCACTCGGGCCAGCCTATAAATAGGCAAGGCAGAGGGCAGCTAAGGAAGGCATTCAGAGGAGGAAGGGAAAACTCTGCCCAAACAAACCTCTGTTCTCTCTCTCCCTCACGCCAAGTCTTCTCTCCCTCTCACTTCACTCACCCCTCACCTTTCAAACTCTCTTTACCCTAACATCCTCTTCACTCTTACTCAACAGCACTCTATCCAGCTCCCTTTTCCCTCTCAGACTTGCAATTCTTGTCCCAATCGTTCTTCTCTGCTCAAATTTCATCCGGTAAGCCTCTTTGCCACTCGGATTCTCATTGTTTCACTCGGTTTCCTTTATTTCCACTCGGATTTGCTATTTTTGCACTCAGATTCTCATGTTTCACTAGGATTTACTATTTTGCACTCGGTTTCCCTTATTTTCACTCAGATTTTCACTGTTTCACTCGGATTCTCACTATTTCACTCAGATTTTCACTATTTCACTCGGATTTTCACTGTTTCACTCGGTTTTCCCTGTTTTCACTCAGATTTTTCATTTTCACTCGGTTTTCTTATTTTTCACTCGGTTTTCTTATTCTTCGCTCATTTTTTTTCATTTTTTGCACTTGTTTTCCTCTCCCATTCTATTTTTTTATATATATTCATTTTTCTTAATCAGTGTCGTACAGAAAATACTTCCGTCTATACAGTCTCTATACGATCCGTGCACGTGCGAAGCACTTCGCCTTGTATGGATTCTTCACTAAAATGATGCCTATCAATATCTTCCTAATCTTTACCTAAAAAAAAACATTTAAAGAACTACGTGACCCTGATTTCTCAAAAGCTCGAGAATACGTAGGAGCGGGAAACAGTTCCTGTCGGGCCCATTTTTCTTTTATTCAATTTTTGGAGTTTTCTTTATTTTCGTCTTATTGTTAAAAGGAGGAGCGAGGTTAATTTGGACGAGACGTCCTGTTAATCTCACATTCTTAAAAAAATATCTCTTTAAAGAAAAAAGAAAGAGCGAGATTAATTTGGACGAGACGTCCTGTTAATCTCATGTTTTTTTATCTCTTTAAAAAAAAAGAAGGAGCGAGATTAATTTGGACGAGACGTCCTGTTAATCTCATATTTTTATCTCTTTAAATGGCGGAGCGAGATTAATTTCGACGAGACGTCCTGTTAATCTCATGTAAATATTTTGTGTTGATTTTTGTTCATTTTTTTGTTTATTTTGTCGTTCCGTACATTTTTTTCTTTTCATGAAGAAGTTAAAATAATTATTGGGTTAATTATAATGCGCACTATCAAATTGAGGTAACTGTTTTTTTAAACGGACAGTTGTGAGGTGCTAATACCTTCCTCACCTGTAATCAGACTCCCGAATCATGGAATCTCATTTTTATAACCAGTGCTTTTAACAAAAGGTTTTTCCACTATTTTATCCTAAAAAATATTGGTGGCGACTCCCTGATTATCATTTAAAATCGTTTTGAGGGTCGGCCGCACCGCCGCAATCCCGGTCGCCACACCCTTCACTCAGAAATGATCATTTCCGAGTCAGTTTTTTTTTCTTCCCTTTTTTTACTTGTATTCTTTTCTTTCTTCTTTTTTTACTTGTATTCTTTTCACTTGTGGGTCAACCGGACTGAAATAAGTGTTCACAGATGCCCCTCTTTACTTCTTTTCCATGAGAAAAGCATGGAGTTTCTTCTTGCTTTTTGAAATGGAAAGGGAGTAAAGACGTGAACACCATTGTCAAAGTATCAGATGAGGGGGAAAACCTAGGAACTGACAGGAAAAGTAAAAGGTGAGGGTGTTGCCTCTCGATTTACAGGAAAAGTAAAGGGTGCCATTTGATCGGTAACTGAAAAGTAAAAGGGTGCCATTTGATCGGCGACTGGAAAGTAAAGGGTAACAATTGGGGGAGCTAACAGGATATCTCATCCAAATTAACTCTCTGTACCTAAAAGTTTAGGGTGATGCCCCGGCTTGCCATGACTAAAGCCTTTGACTGAATAAATCTGGGGTGATGCCCCAGTTTAAGATGGTTTGAAAGAATCTTGGGGTATTGCCCTTTGTTTGAAAGGAGGAGTCCTGGGGTGATGCCCTAGTTTTGGAAAAAGTGATTTGGGGGTCAACAGGACGTCCCGTCCAAATTAACCAGGATCTAGAGCTTTGGGGTGATGCCCCAATTTTGGAGAAGTGATCTGGGGAGATGCCTCTTTTTGGAAGAGAGATCTGGGGTTAACAGGACGTCTCGTCCAAATTAACCAGGATCTAAAGCTTTGGGGTGATGCCCTAATTTTGGAAAAATGATCTGGGGAGATGCCCCTTTTTTGGAAGAGAGATCTGGGGAGATGCCCCAGTCTGGAAGAGAGATCTAGGGGTTAACAGGATGTCTCGTCCAAATTAACCAAGATCTAAAGCTTTGGGGTGATGCCCCAATTTTGGAAAAGTGATCTGGGGAGATGCCCCAGTCTGGAAGAGAGATCTAGGGGTTAACAGGACGTCTCGTCCAAATTAACCAAGATCTAAAGCTTTGGGGTGATGCCCCAGTTTTGGAAAAGTGATCTGGGGAGATGCCCCTTCTTGGAAGAGAGATCTGGGGGTTAACAGGACGTCTCGTCCAAATTTAACCAGGATCTAAAGCTTTGGGATGATGCCCCAGTTTGGAAGAGAGATCTGGGGAGATGCCCCAGTCTAGAAGAGAGATCTGGAGAGATGCCCCAGTTTGGAAAAGTGATCTGGGGGTTAACAGGATGTCCCGTCCAAATTAACCAGGATCTAAAGCTTTGGGGTGATGCCCCAATTTTGGAAAAGAGATCCGGGGAGATGCCCCAGTCTGGAAAAGTGATCCGGGGGTTAACAGGACGTCCCGTCCAAATTAACCAGGATCTAAAGCTTTGGGGTGATGCCCCAGTCTGGAAGAGAGATCTGGGGAGATGCCCCAGTTTGAGCTTTTTAGTGAGAGGAGCATGATAGGTGCTAGTTTGGTAATGGTGAACTCGCTGGGAAATGATAAGTCCTGATCAAAGAAATATCCTGGTTGAGGGAGTTGAGTCCATCTTGTGGTTTTCCTCAAGAGAGATCTTCAGTCTATGTTCTACTGAAGTACGAACAATAGGTCTTGCTGAGAGAAAACTTTGGCAAATACCTGCTTTTGGATGATGGATTTGGTGTCCCTTTGACAAAAGAATGAGTTAGTATAAAAAGACTTACAGGTAAATCTTCCCTAGCGACTGGCTTTTTAAGATAACTCATGGATGAAATAGAAACATCCTCCGACTTTTGGCGAGCGTATTTAGCAGAGATAGTTATGCTTATTCCAAGCGAATCCTGGCGCTAGGATGCATTTCGTTCCCCATAACTTTACGCTTTGTCGTTTCTAATTTCAAAATTTCTTTTAGGCAAAAAAAAAACTTGTTTATTCATAAAATTTAGTTATGAACACATGTAAGAAGAAGGGAGACTTTTATTTATAAACATCAGGTATGTACAGTAGAGATAAAAATAACAGAGATGTGATGAGAAACTTGACCCTTTATCACGACTTTGTGTTCGTCCTCTGATTTTGCTTTTGAGGGCATAATTTGATAATCACCCTGATACCTATTTTGACCTCCTTTGTCTTTGGCTTGAAGGGTTTATGTTACGGTGTCTAGCTTGTGAAACCGCCTTTTCAGGTTTTCGGCTCATCTTGCTGCTCTAACTTTTGCCTAGGTCGCCTTTTCAGGTTTTCAACCTAGCGAGCTTTTCTTCTTCTTCTTTTATTTATTTATTTATTTATTTATTTATTTATTTTTATTTTTTTTATGCAAAGTATTTCTTCACTGTATCGGTATTTACAGGCATTGGCAGGTCGTCTCCATCCATGTTGGTGAGTATGAGAGCTCCTCTAGAGAAAGCCTTCTTTATAACATATGGTCCTTCGTAATTAGGTGTCCATTTCCCTCGGACATCTTTTTGAATTGGCAGAATCTTCTTGAGTACCAAATCACCTTCTTGGAATTATCGGGGGCGCATTTTCTTTTCGTATGCCCGCTTCATGCGTCTTTGATACAATTGTCCTTGGCAAAGGGCGGTTAACCTCTTCCTGTCAATCAGATTCAATTGGTCATATTTGGTCTGGACCCATTCAGCTTCTTCCAGTTTAGCTTCCATGATCACCCTGAGGGATGGAATTTCTACTTCAAATGGTAGTACAGCTTCCATTCCATAGACCAAAGAAAATGGTGTTGCCCCAGTTGAAGTTCGCACTGAGGTTCGGTATCCGTGCAGCGCGAAAGGGAGCATTTCATGCCAGTCTTTGTAGGTTACTACCATCTTTTGCACTATCTTCTTGATATTTTTGTTGGCTGCCTCAACTGCCCCATTCATTTTCGGACGGTATGGAGAGGAGTTGTGATGGGAGATTTTAAAGCTCTCGCAAAGCTCCTTCATCATTTTGTTGTTTAAATTTGTACCATTGTCCGTGATGTTTTGGTTTGGTAGGCCATATCGTCATATCAGCTCACGCTTGACGAATTTGACCACAACATTTTTTGTCACGTTGGTGTACGAAGCTGCCTCTACCCACTTGGTGAAATAATCGATGGCAACTAGAATGAAACGATGACCATTTGAGGCTTTTGGCTCAATGGGCCCAATTACATCCATACCCCACATTGAAAAAGGCCATGGTGCTGACAAGACATTTAAGGATGAAGGCGGTGCATGAATGTGATCAGCATAAATCTAGCATTTATGACACTTCCGTACGTAAGCAAAACAATCTGCTTCCATAGTCATCCAATAATACCCGGCTCTCAGGATTTTTCTTGACATAGTATGCCCATTCGTATGAGTTCTGAAAGATCCTTCGTGGATATCTTTCATGATCTGATTTGCCTCGATAATATCAACACACCGGAGGAGAATGGAATCATAATTCTTCTTGTACAGCACGTTACCACTCAATAAATATCCCATGACTAGCCTTCTCAAAGTTTGTTTGTCATTATCCATGATGCCCTCAGGGTATTCCTGGCATTGGAGGTATCTCTTGATGTCATGATACCAAGGTTTGCCATCTGGTTCTTCTTCTATGACCTGGCAATGGGCAGGTTCTTGTCGTTTCTTTACCTCAATGAGAGGTACTTCATAGGCAGCTATAGGGGTTGGTAGCTAGCGGGCCTCTCTTTTGTCACTTTGTCAGCCGCCCCCCACAAGTCAAAGATCCACTTGGATAGTGGAAATCCAAGTCAGCAAGGGCACTCGGTGGGAATATGGGTCGGATTTTACCTTGTCTACAAAATCCGAGTGGAAAAGATGAATTTTGTGCACAAGACCGAGTGGAAAAAGGCGCTATTTTACAAAAACCGAGTGAAGTATGACTCAGAACCGACTGAAATGGTTGGAGTTTGACTCGGAATGGTTGAATAATGACTCGGAATTGGATGAAAGATGACTCGGAATTGGGTAAAAATGACTCAAAAACTGATTGAAGAGGATTCACTTGGTGCTGACTGTAGAAACTTCACTCGGTGCTGACTGAAGAAGCATCACTCGGTGCTGACTAAAGAAGCATCACTCGGTGCTGATTAAAGATTCTTCACTCGGTACAGCTTCATGTCTTCCTTTATTCGAATGGTTCAATCAGCACTCAGAGAAATCTTGCTCGACAATCCTTCTGCTTGATTCACTCGGCATGTCAGAAACATTTTGCTCGGTTACTGATAGATCAGAACCATTATTTCTTTAACTTCACCCTCATTCAGTCGGAATATTGTCAGCCGGTTTGGAAATGAACTTCAACCCTCTCGGATTCACCAAGGGGTCGATACTTTGGGAAAATCTGATGACTCGGACAACTTCACTCGGAATTGGCTTCATACTTCAATCACGATACTTCAACCTGTTCTCTTCAATCAGAAAAGCTTTTCTCAGCCTTTTCAATGCACTCGGAGTCGGTCTTTCCTCCACTTAGAATTTAGATCTCGGACATTTTCACTCGGAACCGACCTTATTTTCACTCAGAATTGCATATTTCTTACTCAGAAATTGGAATTTGACAATTCACTCGGAATCAGCCTGCTTCTCACTCAGAATTGCCTATTTCTTACTCAGAAATTCGAATTTGGCAATCTGACTCGGAATTGGCCTTGTTTTCACTCAGAACTTGGAATTTCACTCGGAATTGGCCTTCTTTCCACTCAGAATTTGGAAACTTGGCATTTTTACTTGGAATCTGCCTGCTTTTCAGTCAGAACTTGGAAATTGGACTTTTTCACTCAGAAACTGCCTTCTTTCCACTCAGAATTTGGAAACTTGGCAACTTTTACTCGGATCTGGCCTCCTTCTCAGTCAGAACTTGGAAATTGGCAATCTTCACTTGGATCCTGCCTTCTTCTTACTCAGAATTTGGAAATTGGCTCGGAATGATTGCAGTGGGATAGCTTCCACTTGGATTTACTTCTAATAGGGACATATTTCTTCAAGATCAACAACTTTTTACTCGGAATGGCTTTGATAGGGAAGCTTCCACTCGGATTTCCTCCAACAGTGAAGTATTCCACTCGGATTCGCTCCATTCTGAGTAATTCCACTCGGTTTTGGTCATTTCTGTGTAATTCCACTTAGATTTCATCATTCGAAGGAAATGAATATGCATCAGGTATCAATCTCGCTCGGGCGTGACATGTCTCGCTTGAGCGAACCATCACCCGCTTAGGCGAAAACAGGCCAGGGACCATGTCTTACTCGAAAATGATCATTCCGAGTCCCTTCACTTGGAAATGATCATTTCCGAGTCAGTTTTTTTTTCTTCCCTTTTTTTTACTTGTATTCTTTTCTTTCTTCTTTTTTTACTTGTATTCTTTTCTTTCTTCTTTTTTTACTTGTATTCTTTTCACTTGTGGATCGACCGGACTGAAATAGGTGTTCACACTTGGCTTTGAGCATATGCAGTTTAAGGAGTTGAATCTAGTTAATCTCCTTCTCAATGTGCATAGCCCACATTAGGAGGACGTCATCTTCCTCAACCAAGGCATAGTTGTCACCACGAGGAATAAGAAGCTTAACCAAAAAGAAGTGGAGAAGACGATTGTTAAGAGAGAGATGGCCTACCAGTTTGTGATTGCTTGGGGGGCGGTCAGCCTTCCAAAGAGATTGATGGGCAGTAATGGCATTGAATTCCCACTCATCTTTCGGATTGCTACTAATAAATTTAGCATCAGAGATCGGCAGTTGGGTTATCTCAGCCAGTTGCTTATTTGTAATCCTAAGAGTCACATTTTTGACTCTTGACTCAAGTAACCCATCAACAATCCTTAAGTTATAGAAGAAAACTCTCATGAGTTCAGGGTAGTAAAATTCTTCCTTAAGTTTAAGGAAAAGAAAAAGTTTATAGTGATGAAGGGATTAGGTGAAGGTAAAGCTAGGGTGGTCAAATACTTCAGCATTGATAAAATAAGTGGAAATTATGTCCTTTTCAGAGAAGTTCTTGATGAAATTTTGAAGGTCTCTTGGTATGGAGAAGAACCTTGAGAAGTCAAGCGGGTTGTTGGTTTGGGACATGGAGGACCTAGCTCTCTTCACAGTTCTAGAGGAAGACATGATTGAAGATGAAGAAGAGAGAGTGGAAGAGCTTTAAGAGGTTTGAGAGATTAGAGAATAGGTAATGTGATGGTGTGAGATGGAAATGGTGTGGGGATGGGTATTTATAGGGTTAGGGGAGATGGATTAGGGTTTGGAGAATAAGAAATAGGGTTTAAAGAGGTGAGTATGGATTGGGCCAACATTTTTCACTTGGATTCTGCAGAAGTGACGTTTCCGATACACTCGTAATCGATTACGGGGTTACTCGTAATCGATTACACCCTTTCAGAATTTGAATCGTTAGGTGTTCTAATCGATTGGGCCAGGTTGGTAATCGATTGTATTGAAAATAGAACCTTGGAAATCGATTAGGAGGAGTATGTAATCGATTATCAGGAAGATAAAACATCAGTAATCGATTGGATAGAGGTTCTAATCGATTTGGCATGAAACAGAGAGCTAGTAATCGAATAGCTATCAGAGTGTAATCAATTATATACGAAACAGAAGGTTACTAATCGATTTGGTAAGGCTGTGTAATCAATTAGCGAAGCCCAAAAATACTCAAAATATACAGATTTCAAACAAACGCACTTGAGATTCAATATATCATGCCTCAATCAATTACTTACTCATTAAATATACTGTAAAGTAAGGAATTATCAAAATCATTCAATATTCAAACACAATTTGAAATATCTAGGATTCCTAATTCTCTTCTAATATACATAAATTATTCCTTTGTAAGAGGTTTGGTGAAGATATCAGCTAGTTGTTTAGAAGTTTCAACATGTTCAAGCAAACAATCACCCTTTAACACATGATCTCTAATGAAATGATGTCTTATCTCTATATGCTTAGTCCTTGAATGCATGACAGGATTCTTTGAAATGTTAATGGCGCTAGTATTGTCACATTTAAGAGGCACATGGTCTAATATAACACCAAAGTCAAGAAGTTATTGCCTCATCAAAAGGATTTGAATACAACAACTTCCAGCTGTAACATATTCTGCCTCAGCTGTTGATAAAGCAACACTTACTTGTTTCTTGCTATGCCAAGAAATAAGAGAACTACCAAGAAAATAACATGTACCACTAGTGCTTTTTCTATCAAGTTTACATCCAGCAAAGTCAGCATCAGAATATCCTATTAGAGTATATTCGACACCTTTAGGATACCAAAGACTTACATTTAAAGTGCCAACAAGGTATTTCATTATTCATTTTACAGCAGTGAGGTGTGATTCTTTTAGACATGCTTGATATCTAGCACACATGCAAACGACAAACATTATGTCCGGTCTACTTATAGTAAGATAGAGTAAAGATCCAATCATACCTCAATATTTGGTAATTTTACATCTTTACCTTTCTCATCTTTGTCCAAGTAGCAAGATGTGCTTATAGGAGTGGTAATTTCATTTTCCTTTTCCATGTTGAATTTCCTAAGCAACTCCTTACAGTATTTGGATTGACTAATGAATGTACCTTCTTTGGTTTGCTTAATTTGTAGCCCAAGGAAGAATGTAAGTTCTCCCATCGTGGATATCTCAAATTCATCCTGTATTAACTTAGCAAACTCCTTGCAAAGTGATTCATTAGTAGCACCAAAAATGATATCATCTACATATACTTGCACCAATAGTATGTCATTCTTCTTATTCTTAATGAATAACGTTGTATCAACCTTTCCTCTTTCAAAATTGTTTTTCAAAAGGAATTTGTTTAATCTTTCATACCAAGCTCTTGGAGCTTGTTTTAAACCATATAAGGTTTTTCTTAGTTTGAAAACATGATTTAGAAATTGATAATTTTCAAAACCAGGAGGTTGATCAACATATACTTCTTCTTGAATGTATCCATTTAAGAAATCACTCTTGACATACATTTGGTACAATTTAAAATCTTTACAACATGCAAAGGCTAATAATAATCTAATAGCTTCTAGCCTAGCTACGGGTGCATACGTTTCTTCATAATCTACGCCCTCTTCTTGATTATAACCCTGAGCTACTAACCTAGCTTTCTTTCTAGTGATTATTCCATTTTCATCTAGCTTGTTCCTAAATACCCATTTAGTACCTATTATTTGGTGATCATTGGGTCTTGACACTAATTCCCAAACTTTATTTCTTTCAAATTGATTTACCTCTTTTTGCATGGCCAACATCTAATGTTCATCAATAATAGCTTCATCAATGGTTTTAAGTTTAATTTAAGAAACAAATGCTAAATGATTACAAGTGTTAAAAGAACATCGGGTACTTACACCTTTTGTGATATCACCTATAATGTTGTCCAAAGGATGGTCTTTTGAGGTGATCCATTCCTTTTGTTGAGTTTTCACTCTTTATGTTGTGTCTTTTTCTTTGTTATCTTCTTCTTTGTCATCCAAGTTCAATTCTTGGAAAGTACCTACAAGATCATCAAAATCTTCCTTTCTCGAAGGATTATGGCTATTTTCATCAAATTTCACATGAATTGATTCCTCAATAGTATTTGTTTGTTTGTTAAATACTCGATAGGATTTACTTGATGATGAATATCCAAGAAAGATTGCCTCATCAACTTTTGCATCAAATTTTCCTAGATTATCCTTTCTATTGTTAAGCACAAAGCATTTGCATCCAAATATATAAAAATAAGAGATATTGGGTTTTCTTCCTTTGTAAATTTCATAGGGGTTTTCTTTAGAATAGGCCTTATCAAACATCTATTCATCACATGACAAGCGGTATTTACCACATCGGCCCAAAAATGTTTCGCAATGTTATTTTCGTTTAACATGGTTCTTGCAAGCTCCACCAAAGATCTATTTTTCCTTTTAACTACTCCATTTTGTTGTGGTGTTCTAGGAGCTAAAAAATTATGACCAATACCATATTTTTTGTAAAATTTCTCAAATAGTTGATTTTCAAATTCTCCCCCATGATCAGTTCTTATGGATGCAATTTTTGAATTTTTCTTATTTTGGATAATTTTGGCTAGTTTCTTGAATGCATGATATGCTTCATTTTTATAAGCAAGAAACAAGGTCCATGTATATCTTGAATAGTCATATATAATTACTAGACCATAGTAATTACCACCAACGCTTTTGATTTTGGAAGGTCCAAATAGATCCATATACAAAAGTTGTAAAGGCCTTTGAGTAGAAACAATGTTTTTAGCTTGAAAAAATGCCTTTACTTGTTTTCCCTCTTGACATGCATCACAAAATTTATTTTCAAATTTGAGCTTTGGCAAACCAATTACCAATTCTTTAGAAACAAGTTTGTTTAGATGGTCTACATGTATATATGCTATTCTTCTATGCCATAACCATGATTTATCGTATCTAGTCATGAAACATTACACATCATTTAAAGATAAGCTATCAACATCAATCATGTAAATATTATCAATTCTTTTACCAACAAATTTAACTTCCTTGTTTAGCTTATTTTCAATTATGCAATAATTAGATTCAAACAATACTCTATATCCTTTATCACATAATTGACTTATGCTAAGTAAGTTATGTTTAAGTCCTTCAACATATAATACATCACTAATTAAGGTAGAAGAATTTTTACCAATGTTTCCAATGCTAAGTATTCTTCCTTTGGTATTATCCCCATAAGTGACGCTTCCTTTTATTTTTGGAGTGAAGGTTGTGAATTTGATCATATCTCCCATCATGTACTTTGAACACCCACTATCCAAGTACCAATGGTGTTGCTTGCCTTAAAGTATACCTACAAAACAAAATTAGTTTAGAGACCTTGGTACCCATTTTATGTTGGGTCCTTTTTGGTTAGCTTGTGGTAATGTCCCTTTGGGAACCCATACCTTTTTTACCACTTTTGGTCCAAGCTTTCTAATATGGAAATTTAAAGCATTATGTCCTTTAACACCATAATGATTGCATTTAATGAATGGTGATGAAGATTTTCTAGGTGGTACAAAGAAGTTCTTATAATGCTTTTACTTTTTAGTGGAGTTATATCCTAAATTAGTTTTATCAAACATGCATCTTTGATTTCCAAGTAATACATTCAAATTATTTTTACCATTTGTAAACTTTTCTAAGGTTTTATTTAACTCTAAAACCTTAATTTCTAGGATGTCATATTTCTTTACAAAATCATAAGGTTTATTCTTGGAGCATGCTTGAACATTTGCTAATTCTTCTTTCAAATATTGATTTTCTTTGCCAAGTTCTACAAGATGCATTTCAAGAGTATTAATAGTATTCCTAGATAACTTGTATTTGTTTGAGATTTTAACAAACTTGTCATACAATTCCTCAAATGCATGAAGCAATTCATTTCTATCTAAGTCAAGAAGACTTACCTCATCATCTTCCTCTTGATGATTTGCCATGAGGCATAGATTGACTTCCTTATTTTCAGATTCATCCGAGCTACTTATATCATTTTCATCCCAAGCAATGTAAGCTCTTCTTCTTCCTCTTTTATCTTTGTTCTTCTTCTTGAGATTTGGGTAATCTACCTTGAAATGCCCTTCTTTGCCATATTCAAAACAGTTTGGTGGAGAAGAGTTTTCATTAGAGGTAGGTTTCTTACCTTGAGATTTGAAGCCCTTTTAGAATTATTTGTTCCTCATAAATTTCCCAAAATACTTCACAAACAATCCAAATTCCTCTTATTCATCAAGCTCACTACCGGATTCTTCTTCATTGATAAAAGTGGCCTTGAGAGCTAAACCTTTCTTCTTGGAAGATTTTTCTTCTTCTTTCGCCATCCTTAATTCTTTCAACTCTTGTTCCTATTCTTGTAACTTACCAAATAGTGTAGCAAGAGACATTTCATTGATGCTAGGAGATTGTTTGATTGCGATGACTAGAGGTTGCCATTCCCTGGTAAGACTTTTTAACACTTTGTGAATAAGTTCTTTGTTAGTGTAAGTTTTTCCAAGAGTAATGAGATGATTTATAATAAGGGTGGACCTCTTTTGCATATCAATAATTGTTTCTCCAGAATTTAATCTAAAGCTTTCATATTGACTAGTTAAGGTACTAATCTTAGAGTATTTGACATCATTTGTACCTTCATGGGTTATTTATAAGGTATCCCACATATCCTTGGCATATTTACATATAACTACTCTAAAGAATTCATCAGGTCCTAAAGCTAAAGTGATTAGATTTTTGGCTTTATAATTATATTGGACTTTCTTTTCTTCTTCGCTAGTCCAATCATCCATTAATTTCTCTACTTGCTTATCATCTACAATATGCATGGGTATAAAGGGGCCATTTTCAATTGCATTCCAAACTTTCAAGTCGATAGATTGCATAAAAATCTTCATTCTTTCTTTCTAAAAAGCATAACCCTTACCATTGAAAACGGGAGGTTTATTTGTAGCACCACCCTCAGGAAAAAGGTTTAGAGAATTTGAGGCCATTCATTCTCTTGAAGTTGTTAAGCTTGATCTACCAAGAGTCAAGCTCTGATACCACTTGTTATTCAAGTGGCCTCAATACTCAAGAGGGGGGGTGAATTGAGTTTTAAAACTTTTCTTGGAATGCCTTTGAAATTAGTTCCTTTTTCACAAATTAAGAGTTTATGTAAGAGATAGTAAGTGTAGTTCAAGAAACAATGTAAGACAAGGGATAAACGTTACTAAAGCAATTTATCAAACACTTAGTGTGCAGTACTTTAATACTATTTGTTCAAACAATTTTAAGAGAGGAAATCATAATTAAAATAACAATCAAGCCAGATGCAATATGTAAATGCAAGAGAGTAAGGGAGAAGAGCATGCAAACCAATTTAACGAGTTCCACCAACCCGGTGTACGTCTCGCCTTCAAGCAACCCACTTGAAGGATTCCACTATTGAAGATTAGAGATACAAGCTTTGAGCAATTGTCTCCTAGTGTCCAACACTCAAGAACCCAATTCTCACAAGCAAAGGGTAACCCACCCAATCTCACAATCTCTCAATATCCCAAAGGTTGAATCCCAACCTTTGTAACCACTCAACCTAGAGTGAACTTTTGTGTTTGGTGTTTTTGTTTACAAGCAATATACTCTCTCAATAGAGTGAATAAGCAAATGAAGGCTCACATAATTTCTAACTCTCACAAGAGAGGATTTACAAATATAAGCTCTAAGTTTCAGAAAATGAAACTAAACAAAGAAATAGAACTCACAAGACTCAAGATTTGATTTCCCTTTAATGGATTTGATTGCTTTGAGTAGCTTGAAGGAGTCTTGCATTTATAGGCCTTGGAGAGGTTCCCTAAAGTCTTTAGAGCCATTGCACAGCATGGGCATTCGAGTTGGAATGGAGAAATAAGCTGGTTTCCCACTTAAAAACGCTTTTCCCTAAATTCTGGCACTAGTGTAACGATTAGGCCTCGAGCTGTAATCGATTACACTTTGAATTCTTCAGTGTAATTGGACTGGTAATTGATTAGCCTTTCCTATGTAATCGATTAGCTAAGAGATAGAACCTTGCTAGTCGATTGTTCTTTACCTTGTTGTCGATTATGAGTGGCACTTGATGCATTTAATTTTGTTACGCAGCATGGTAATTAATTGTAGCTTATATGTAATCAATTGGGTATCAAAGAGAAACTCTGTAATCAATTAGTTCTTAAGTTGTAATCGATTAGGGACATTACAGAACACTGGTAATCGATTGTAACAGCCTTGTAGTCGATTAGCAGATGCACCTAATGTTTTTAATTCATTTTCTCAGCTTGATAATCGATTAGCTTCCTTGGTGCAATCAATTAGATGATAAACAGAAGCTCTCTAATCGAATAGGAGAGATCTTGTAATTGATTATATCAAAGACAGAAGCTTCATAGTCGATTAGCTCTGGTCTTGTAATCGATTAGCTTGCGTGTTTTTGCAGGTCTGATGCTATTTTCTCTGTTTTCATGGTAGCTTGAGCCTTTTGCTTTGAGTCTTCAATTCCTTTTGTCATTATCAAAATTATTTATCCTGAAATGTATATTCAAATACATTTGTTATAAATGATAATATAAGTGTATGATGTATTGGTATTTGGGGTATTGGAATTCATACCTATTAGATGGACATAATGATGTTGGTTATATAATCATTTTGGGGATGTATAAGCGTTGAT
This sequence comes from Clitoria ternatea, assembly GCA_037962975.1. NCBI lineage: Eukaryota > Viridiplantae > Streptophyta > Magnoliopsida > Fabales > Fabaceae > Clitoria > Clitoria ternatea. The sequence continues at coordinate 265,296,012 of CM075671.1, forward strand.
GATACATGATTTTAAGGTTGAATTGAATGTGGTCAATTATGTAATATCGATAATGGAGATATATGTTGTATGACCATAATGATGCATGTGTATATATATTTAGGGAAATGCATGTTTATGATTTATGTGTGAGATTGGTTATGGCCTAATAGGCTTGTGTTGTATATTTGCATGCTTTACCGAGCCTTTTCTCATATCTTTATGTATGGGACTAGGCGTGTGCCCTGTATATATATTCTTCTTCCGTCGTAAACTCTATTATTTTTATATACAATCATGGGTGATTTATTTTACGATCCAGTTATAAAATATTCAATCTCACTCTTCAATTTTCTATGGTTCGAGTCTTGATGTAATCGTTGAGGTGTTTCAAAATAATTTTAAATTTTAAAAATTTCTTTGTATTTTTATTAATTAATTATCTTGATTACATCGGGATTCAGGTCCGGAAGATCGGGGGTGTTACAACTTGGTATTAGAGCATGTTTTGCTTTGAACTAGATTTGTTAATTATTGTCAGAACGGAGTTGCTCTGTATTGATATTCATGTATGGATGATTGGAGCACAATTGCTTAATTGTAAGACATTTTTGGTGATCATTGGAGTGTGATGCTCATTGTTAGAATATGGATGTTGTACATAGATTTAAGAGTGGTAATTAAGTAGAGGATGATGATATGTTGAAGTATTGATTGCCCTATATGGACTTATGAATGACTAGTTATCTAAGAATGGTGAAATGTTTATCAGGGCATTATTTTCTCAATGGTGGTTTTTGGCAAACTATGATTGATAAGTTACAATTGTGATTATGGAAGTATGCCATTATAATTTAGGTCGTGTGATACATATATGGAGCATAGTTACTCATTGTTGATTATGGTTGATTCAAGGAATTGAATACACGCGGATAAATTATCTGATGTGATTGATATGCTTGATTGTGTAAGTCCGGCCAAATTCCTTACACTATTTCCTTCTAATGATGAATACATTGATATTATGCATTTGATATTAATATAGTAAGTATGACTTGAATTGATGATGAATTTATACCATGTGTGATCATGGATATGACATATTGAATATGAATTAATTTAGAGATGGACCTATGCCGTGTGTTAATCATGAATAAAAGATATTAAATATGAATTGATATGGTAATGGACCATGGATATTGAGACCTCGTATATATTAAAATGGAAATTTTTGGTTGGGTCTCTTGTGTGAATCATGTTTGTGGCTCCTAGCCAAAGTATGCTTGCCGAATAAAAAAGAACTCATATGCTAGAGTTGATTGAATGCGTGATAATGAAAGAATTTCTTAATGTGGATATTTATGAATTGAAATGATTAATTGTGCTTGTTTTGAAAAATGGATTTTATATCCTTTAGCATGAAAACCTTGTATTATAGATGCAAGTGATTTGTTATGTCTCCCTAGATTAGAGCCACAAATAAGTAAATGAAATGACGAATTTAAAGTTGTGTGTTAGATTGAGGTTATGACTCAGTTTTGCATGTGTGGACTGAGTGAATAATTGATTTAATTTTGACCCACTAGATATGGTAACCCCCATTAACTTGATGTGATCTTGAAAGATCAAAGCTTATAGAATTGGACCCTATGGTGGTCTAGGCTCTATGTCATTTTTATAAGCCATGATTAATGATGTGTATGTCGTGGGAGTATTTCACCATCTCTAAGTATAGTGATTGATCAAACATTATGAATAGTTAAGCCATAGCAAAATTAATTATGAAGTAAGCTGTTGAGGCTAGAGCCGGTATATGATGGAATAAGAATAGTTAATGTAAACCCCTAAATAGTTGGTGAACAATGATATTGAATTCGGGGTATGATTTAGCATTGGATATGATATGAGATTTTGTGGTATGACTTTGGGCTAAATTATGTGCCCTCGACATTATGATCATGAGGATAATTATGGATTATGATATGTTGTAGAGATGACATGCATGATTATGGGTTAGAAAAAGGGAATTTGATCCTGTTATTACCCCTTCTTTTTATTCCAAAAGGAATACATTGATGATAGAAACTATGTAGTGATGTGATATAGTATGGGTTGCACGTCCAATTGATGGAATTTGGTTGTGATCTATAAGAAGATTCACTAATATGGAAGCTTATTATACAATTGAGAACCCTATTATAACCTTGAGGTTGTGTACTTAATATGAGTTTAGTGACTCAATTAGGATTAAATTGACTTAAAGCCAGCAATATGTGAATGAGACAAATGGTTATTAGGCTATTTGATTATGGCTTCTGGATGGATAAAGCCCGAGGATAGGGTATTTACCCTGTGATGATTGGGAGTCATTTGGGAATATACCCATACATGGTTATGGTAAATGATATTTGATGATTTATATGGTGTGATTGATGCCGGATTATATGTAGTGATGACGTAACATGAACATGTTGATTTATGGACTTATGTGAATTGTCATTGAGTCTCATGAGAGTTGGTATTATTTGGAAAGGTATGACTAATGTGATCAATAAGAATTGAAGGTACTTATCCTGATATGACTCTGCATGCCATAGGTATTATGGCAACGTGCACTTATGCGCTGACCTCATGTGTTCATGGTAACTACTACGGGATTGTGATGCCTTCCTATATGTTGGATACAGCAACACTTAGGCCCGGTAGGTGTAGGGTTGTAATTGCTTATGGTGAATGTTTGAGTCTATCTAGTGGTACTGGATATGAATGTGTGAGTTGAGTTGAATGAATTGAGAATTAATAAGTTGTGACTCACTTTGGATATATGAGATTTTATGCTTAGGATAAAGAAGTGATGATGAGTATGTCTTGATAGACTTTGGGAAGTCCAATACTATTTTATGATGACATTATACCTTGTTGATGTGCGGCCTGAAGTATGGCCTTATGATATATATGTCGAGGTTAAATTTTGAGGACGAAATTTCTTTTCAGGTGGGGCGGATTGTAATATCCTGAATTTTATAAAAATGATTAGATAGGAGGTATAAATATTAAATAATTATAAATGGGTTAATAAGTGTCCCAAAATATTGAAATAATTAAATTGGGATTTATGAGGAATATTTATAATTTATTGAGGCCTTAAGAACTAAAATTATCCCCGGTTAAAATATGGGAGTGAGACCAAGTATCTTTGATTGAGATGCTGTTGGTCAGGGCTGTTAAGAATATTATTAGGAATCCGAATATATATTCGAAATAATTTTTGGATTAAGTATTGATCCCAAACTGAGATCCTGTTTGTTATAAAACGGGAAACATTTTAATGATGGACCAAGTTATAACTTTATTCCCTCTTCCTCTCCATTGTTTTTCACGCATAATCTTTCCTCCCCTCTCCCTCATTTTCATCACTTCTCTTCTCCCTTACACAAACTCTCTCTTTTCTTTTCTTCTTCTATAAAGCTTACCATTTTTATGAGTCTTCTTCCATACCCAACCAACCATGCCCCTTCTTCTTCATTTTGGAGGTGATTCAAATGCTTGGAAGCTCTCTTTTTCTCATTCTATTTCTCAACTCTTTTGATGTTTTTGGCCCTAGGTTTTGGTTTTTATTTGATTAGGAGAGTGCCTTATGAATGGGTTTAGGAATGGGAGCCATTTTCATGTAAAACCCAAAGGTGGGATGTGATTTATATGTGTTTTTGGAGGGGTGTGAAGGGGTATACGAAAATTTCAATGTTGAAAGTGAAAGATGATGATTATTAATGGTGAATGTTAGATTTTAATGGAACCCTAACTCTAGGAATTAGGGGAAATAAATAATGATGTTGTGAGGAATGATTTTAAGTATAAACCCATGATATTTTACATATGGATGTTGTTTATGATGATGGTAGATGGTTATTAACAATGGTTGTTGGGTGATTTTAGAGGAAAAACAAAAGTATAGAAATTGAGGCTTTTGACTTAATTAATAACTAAAGATGATTTATACTTTTGGAATGAGTTTTTGAATGAGTAATATTGATTGTTGATGTTGAGGAATTGTAAAATCAAGAGAATGGAGTAATGACTCTAAATTATTTAGTGTGTTAAGGAGTTGAGACAATGTTAAGAAAGGCATGAACAATGAGAATGATGATCATTGATAGTGGGATTAATGAAATAGACATAGTGAGTTGATGAGTTATTGGACCATGATAAATGACATGTGAAATGGTTGATTGATAATGGTTTGAAAGGAGCTAAGAGGCTCATGATGAATTTAAATGGCAAATGGATAATTAAGTAATGATGAATGCATTATGAATGATGAAAGAAATGTTGTTGTGTTATTGTTGGGTATGATTGGCCCTTTTAGGCTTAGAGAATCTTGGTTTTGGGAAAGGACTTCCTAAAACCTAACATAAGTATATGAATTGGTGTTTTAGCAAGTCTAGAACTTGATATTAAGCTTTATGATTAGCTAGCAATTGCTTAGATTTATGATGATGCCTTGTGGTAGCTTATTGATTGAATACATATACATATGTATGTATTTGTGTAGATTATGTTCCGGATTATGCGGTGGAACGGTTGGAACATATGGATCATTGCAGTTCTTCTCTTGAGCTAGTAGAGGAGTTTACATTTTAATTTCATGAGTTGAATGATTGATATGGATGTATATGATTAATACCCATGCTTGCCTTGCAATGATTATATTGAAATAATATGATGAATGATATTTTTGGCAAATTATTGGTTTTTGGAATATATATATATATATATATATATATAAGATGATGATGAATGTTGAGTGGTCCCTTATTGGGAATGATGTGTTGTTGATGTATAACCCATGAGGAGTTGAAATATGCATGTATATAATTGGGAATTTTATGTGGATGTATGGCTTAATTTGTAATTTAGTAGGCTTGATTCAGCCGAAAAGGGCTTGAAGTCCTATTGGAACATACCTTGATCTAGGAAATGAATTATGGGATCAGACTTTTTGGAGCAAGTCATATTTATATATGTGAATATAGATCCATAGAGAGTTTAGACCAAAACTTAGCCAATTGTATTTTGGTATGTCATGTAAAATGCTTAAAATATGCATAAACTACCCTATTGATTAGATTTTGATTAAGATGGAATTTGAGCTTGAAAGTTTGTCACATAATTGATATTAGGGTAGGTAAGTTGTGTATAAAATTTCATGCAAATTGGAGTTGAATAGCCTAGTGAAAAGAGGTCCCAAATTTGGAAAAATCATAAGGGTCAAAAAGCTACAGAATGCTGCTTGCAATAGAGGATTCCATGGCCAGTGGGTTTTTCCCACTGCCGGTGGGTTTTTCTATTTTGGAAAATCAAAATTCTGGGCAGGCAGTGGACTCCACGGCCGGTGGGTTTTTCCTACTACCAGTGGGTTTTCCCCACTACCAATGGATTTCTCCAAAGTTGGATTTTAGATACTTTTATACCTTTTTGGGTTATGGTTTGTGCTTTCTTACTTCATGGAATGTTTGTATGACTGATCGTACATGTTTTGATTATGTATTGGCAATCACCTTATGTTGTCTTGGTGGTGTTTGATAGGGATTGAGACTTTGGGAAATATGTACATGCTTATGATATGTTATGAAGACCTAAAGGTTCACCACTAATAATATGATGTGATGAATCATATGAAAGCGTAATAATAGAGTTGTAAGATACACCTTTGTGTGATTGTGAAACCAATGAGGGAATGATTAAATGACATAGTATGTGTTATAAATCGATGAATCGAAGATAGCATCGATAATGAATAATGATGGATGATATTGTGGATCATTTCCTCGTATAGAGAATGATTGTTATTATTAATGAATTATTGAGTGCCATGGTTTGTGATACAAGTGTGATCTTGTATGTGTGGCTTGAATTATATTAATGAATTTTTGTGATACCACACTGATATATATGAAACATTGGTGATGAATAATGAGATAAAAATCCACTAAAAGATTACGTGGTGATATTGATAAATGTATTTATGTTTGTGATGCGATTATGAATGTTGCAAGTATTGATTGCATGTATGATATGTTAACCAAGTGGCCTCAATTACTCAATAGGGGGTTGAATTGAGTATTAAAAATTTTACTTGGAATGCTTTTAAAATTGATTCTTTAATAATTATGCTTCATGAAGATAATAAATTTAATCACAAATGATAACAATTTATACACAAAGCAAATTAACAAGTACTAAGTATATGGTAATAAATTCACTTAAGAGATAAAGTTATATTCAAGAATATTACTTTAACAACTTCAACAAATTTAATCTAAGTGATTTACAAGTTTAATCAAGTTATGAACACAATAAATTAATAATCAAATTAAGTGCACAAATTTAAATGAGTGTAGGGAAGAGAGCAATTTAACTTAGGATTTCCAACACCGGTGTACGTCTCGCCTCTAAGCAACCCACTTAAAGGATTTCCACTATTGGAGATTAGAGATACAACTTTGAGCAATCACGGCTTCCTAGTGTCCCACACTCAAGAACCCAATTCTCACAAGTACAAGGGCAACCCACCCAATCTCTCAAACTCATAATTTACAAGGTTGAAACCCAACCCAAAAACTCTAGAATTTTGGTGTTTAAGTGTACAAGGATAACTCTCCAAGAGAGTGGATATACAAATTAAAGCTTTCACAAAATGATAACTCTCAAAGAGAGGATATGAAAATTTTAGCACTCAAAGAATAATTTTGCTCATAAATTCTCTCTTAAAATAATTGGCAAAATAGAAACAGAGAGCAATTTAACTTAGGAGAAGGAAATCAATGTAAGAAGAGAAGCAAAGGAAAATGCTTGCTCTTGTGCATTTAAATCCCTTGCAAGGTTTCATATTTATAGCTGATGGAAGCATGGCATTTGTATTAAATAATTCCTCTGATAATTCACTTGGAGTATGGCTTTGCAATTTAACTAATTACTTTGATGTAGTGCAGCATGGTTCTTCATAGTGGAGCTTAGAGATTGCAATTTATTGTTGGAAAATGATGGTCCTTTTCGATTGTGAATTCATAGTGCGATGCCAGACTGGAGCTTTTGAAATTTCAAATTACAGAACACATTTGCACTAAATGAATTGATCTTTTCTGAAATGAATAGATTCATTTAGTGTAATTTTGCATCAGACTTGAAATGAATAGATTCGAGGACCAAATGAACAGATTCAAGGACCAAATGAATAGATTCATATAGTGTTATTGTGTAAATTATTTTTCTTCCTGACAGACGTATGAATAGATTCATTTTGGAAAAGAATAGATTCATTATAGAAATGAATAGATTCTTTTTGAAAATGAATAGATTCATGGCCTTCAAAATGCATAGGAATTAATTTAGTGCCATTACCAACGTATGAATCGATTCATTTCCCATTTGAATCGATTCATGCATGAAATTTTCAAGTTCTTGCACATAAAACCGTATGAATCGATTCAGGCATGGATGAATCAATTCAGGCATGGATGAATCAATTCATCCACCTGATTCTCCATTTTTTATGCACTTCTTCACCCTTTTTGAGATTTTTTGCATATACCTTGGTTCCTTTGATCCTTAGGCATTTTGATGATTATATTTCATCTATTTTAAACCTTTACAACTGCCTTGACTCATTTCTTTGGAGTTCATCAACTTTTCATCATCAATTATAATTAATCGCTTGACAATATTTTCATTTGTTGTGTCAGTATCAAAACCTACATCAACATATAAATATATTCTCCCCCTTTTTGATGATGACAACAAATGTTCATTTCGTGGGGTGTTAGTCTCATAACAGTTCAAATACATGGCATAAATGACTCCCTTGATATATATGATTTGATATCACTTGTTGTAAATAAATATAGTAAGGCTTCCCCTTAATCATACATTTTCAACAAGGATAGATAGAGATGTTGATTCTAGATGTTATCTCCCAACTTAATCATTTAATAGATACCACTATACTATCATGATATTTTCTCCCCTTTATAAAATACTTTATGCCACTTAGAATGTATATATATCTTCTCCCCCTTTGGCATCATTAAAAACTCCCCTAGTGATATCATCAAAACATTGAAGAATATATACCACTAAAAGATAGATACCCATATTATTGAAGCATGATACCAATTGTATATAAAACTATGCCTAAAATATGAAACATATATCACATAGTAATTCATATCATCAAAGTATGTAAGCAAGTATATTATGCATGACGATACATTGACTCATAGGAATCGATTCACCTACATAGGAATCGATTCATCTAGCTATTTTTGCATAAGTTTTAAGAAATCATGTCACTAGAAGGGTGTTTTGTGAGGGGTTATACAAGGATTAAAATTTTGTAATTTGCCCATGATTTTGTTGCACAAAAAGAGTCAAGAAAATCAAAGGTCATTTGCCATTTGTTTTTGAGATCCATGTGGTATATAGGAGATTATTTCGTGTCAAAAATATGTTTAATTAAGTAAAGACTACTCGGGAAGTCAATAAAACAAGTGATTTGTGGAGCATTAACATGATTATTGATAATGTGATTGGCTTTTCAATGAAAAAGATTCGACCATATATCACAAAGTAAATCACTATGGTCAAAGGAATAAGAATTTTATGAAAGAGATAAGTTAAAATCTTTAAGTCAAAGATTTTCAAAACTATGTTCAAAGAGTAAGAAAATATGATATAATAAATTAATTAAACAATTTCCAAAATTCCTAGTTCCCTTCTAATATTTATAAATTATTCTTTCAGAAGGGGTTTTGTAAAAATATCCGCCAAGTGTTTTGAAGTTTCATCATATTCAAGAACACAATCTCCTTTCAAAACATGGTCTTTTATGAAATGATGTCTTATCTCAATATGTTTAGTCCTAGAGTGCATGACAGGATTTTTGAAGATATTTATGGCACTAGTGTTATCACATTCAATAGGCACTTTGTTTAAAATGACACCAAAGTCAAGAAGTTTTCGTCTCATCCAAAGAATTTGAGCACAACAACTACCAGCTACTACATATTCTGCCTCAACTGTCGATAAAGCAACACTTACTTGTTTCTTTCTATGCCAAGAAACAAGGGAACTACCAAGTAAATGACATGTGCCACTAGTACTCTTTCTATCAAGTTTACAACTAACAAAGTCAGAATTAGAGTAACCTAAAAGATTACATTCAACGCCTTTGGGATACCATAAACCAACATTTTGAGTACCCACAAGATATTTCAAAATTCTTTTTACGGCAGTGAGATGTGATTCTTTGGGACATGCTTGATATCTAGCACACATACATACAACAAACATAATATCAGGCCTACTAGCTGTTAAGTAAAGTAAGGAGCCAATCATACCTCGGTATTTAGTTATTTCAATGTCCTTACCCTTCTCATCTTTGTCTAAGTAGCAAGATGTACTCATAGGTGTAGCTATTTCATTTGCTTTGTTTATTTCAAATCTTTTGAGAAGTTCCTTGCAGTATTTTGTTTGACTAATAAAAGTCCCTTTATTTGTTTGTTTGATTTGTAATCCAAGGAAAAAGGTGAGTTCTCCCATCATGGACATTTCGAATTCATCTTGTATAATCTTGGCAAACTCTTGACAAAGAATTTCATTAGTAGCACCGAATATTATGTCATCAACATAAACTTGTACCAAAAGAATGTTATTGTTTTTACATTTTATAAACAGTGTTGTATCAACCTTTCCTCTTTCAAAATTATTTTCTAAAAGAAATTTACTGAGTCTTTCATACCAAGCTCTTGGAGCTTGTTTCAAACCATATAACGTTTTTCTCAATTTTAAAACATGGTTTGGAAATTTATGATTTTCAAAACCAGAAGGTTGATCTACATAAATTTCTTCTTGAATATAGCCATTTAGAAAAGCACTTTTGACATCCATTTGATAAAGCTTAAATCCATACAACAAGCAAAAGCTAATAATAATCTTATGGCTTCTAACCTAGCTACGGGAGCATATATTTCTTTATAGTCTATTCCCTCTTCTTGATTATATCCCTTAGCAACTAATCTAGCTTTATTTCTTGTTATTATTCTATTTTTATCTAGCTTGTTTCTACAAACCCATTTGGTACCTATAATTAGATGATCATTGGGTCTTGGTACAAGTTTCCAAACTTCATTTCTTTCAAATTGATTCAATTTTTCTTGCATGGCCAACATCCAATGTTCATCAATAATAGCTTCATTGATATTTTTGGGTTCTATTTGTGATACAAAAGCTAAGTGATTGCATGCGTTTTTAATGGCGTTTCAAGTACTTACACCTTTTGTTATTTCACCTATGACATTGTCCAAGGGGTGATTCTTTAAGGTGATCCACTCCTTTTGTTAAGGTTGGTCATTATGTGGTGTATCTCCTTTATTTTTGTTTTCTTCTTTATCATCCAAGTTCATTTCTTGGAAGGTACCTATAGGATCATCAATTTCCTTTCTTAGAGGATTTTGGTTAAGTTCATCAAATTTGACATGTATAGACTCTTCAATTGAATATGTTCATTTGTTAGAGTCGATAAGCTTTACTAGTAGATGAATAATCTAAGAATATTGCTTTATTAGATTTTGTATCGAATTTGCTGAGATTATCCTTTCCATTATTTAAGACAAAACATTTTCATCTAAATATATGGAAATAAGAAATATTTGGTTTTCGTCCTTTATAAAGCTCATAGGGGGTTTCCTTTAATATAGGCCTTATCAAACATCGATTCATAACATGGCAAGCGGTGTTCACCGCATCGGCCCAAAAGTGTTTTGAAACATTATTTTCATTCAACATAGTTCTTGTGAGCTCTGCTAAAGATCGATTTTTCCTTTCAACTACTCCCTTTTGTTATGGAGTTCTTGGAACCGAAAAATTATGTTCAATGCTAAATTTTTCATAAAACTTTTCAAAAGATTGGTCTTCAAATTCTCCCCAATGATCCGTTCGAATGGATGCTATTTTCAAATTTTGTTCGTTTTGGATGATCTTGGTAAGTTTCTTAAATGCATGATATGCTTTATGTTTATGAGTAAGAAATAATGTCCACGTATATCTAGAGTAATCATCCACAATCATAAGATCATAATAATTTCCACCAAAACTTTTAATCTTTGAAGGTCCAAATAAATCCATGTGTAAAAGTTGTAAAGGTCTAGTTGTTGAAACAATATTTTTCACTTGAAAAGAAACCTTTACTTATTTTCCCTTTTGACAAGCGTCACAAAATTTATTTTCAAATTTTAATTTTGGTAGTCCAATTACTAAGTCTTTCGAAACAAGTTTGTTTAAATGGTCTACATGAATATGAGCAATTCTTCTATGTCATAGTCATGATTCATCTTCTTTAGTTATGAAGTATTGCACATCACTTGAAGCAAGACAATCAAGATTAATCATATAAATATTATTAACTCTTTGACCAATGAATTTTGTTTCCTTGTCTAGCTTATTTTCAATTATGCAACAGTTTGATTCAAAAACAATTTTATAGCCCTTATCATATAATTGACTAATGCTAAGCAAGTTATGTTTAAGTCCTTCAACATATAAAACATCATTTATAGAGGTGGAAGAATTTTTACCAACATTTTTGATTCCTAGTATTCTTCCCTTTTTATTGTCTCCATATGTAACGAATCCTTTATTTCGTGGAGTAAATGAAATGAACTTACTTTTATCCCCTGTCATATGTTTTGAACACCCACTCTCGAAATACCAATGGGTGTTACTCGCTTTAAAGCATAACTACAAAACATGTCAAGTTAGAGAACTTGGTACCCATTTTATGTTGGGTCCTTGTAGGTTAGTTTGAGGTCATGTTCCTTTGGGAACCCATACTTTTCTCACAACTTTTGGCCCTAGTTTTCTAATATTACAATTAGATGCATTATGTCCTTTAAAACCGTAATAATTGCATTTCATGAAAGGTGATGTAGTTTTACTAGGTGGTATAAAGAAATTCTTGTAGTGTTTCTCTTTCTTGTAAATACTAGATCCTGAGTTGAATCGTAATCTAGCTTTATCAAACATACAATGTTATTTTCCAAGCAAAACATTTAGGTTGTCTCTACTATTTGTAAACTTTTCTAAGGTTTTACTCAAGTCTAAAACCTTAGTTTCTAGAATGTCACATTTCTTAACAAATTCACAAGGTTTAGTCTTAAAGCATACTTGAACATTTACTACTTCCTGTTTCAAAATCTTATTTTCTTTTACCTGTACAATAATATGCGTTTCAAGAGTTTCTATGGTTTTTCTAGATAATTTATATTTACTAGAAAGTTTAACAAATTTATCATACAATTCATCAAACGCATCAAGCAATTCATATTTATCTAAATCATGGAGGTTTACCTCATCGTGTTCATCTTAATGGTTGGCCATGAGACAAAGGTTTGCTTCTTCGTTCTCGGATTCGTCCGAACTACTCACCTCGTTGTCATCCCATGCTATGTATGCTCTCCATTTACCTTTTTGATCCTTGTTTTTCTTTTTGAGATTTAGACAGTCTACTTTGAAATGTCCTTCCTTTCCACATTCAAAACAAGTCGGTAAGGAATTATTATCTTTGGTAATGAAATTCTTACCTTTAGAAGTGAAGCCCTTTTGGAATCTTTTGTTTCTCACGAGTCTTCCAAAACGCCTCACAAATAGGCCTAACTCATCATCATCTTCTTCTTGATCACTTTCAGATTTGTCTTCTTCAATAGAAATGGCCTTAAGAGCTAGCCCCTTCTTCTTGTAAGACTTTTCTTCTTCCTCCACCATTTTCAAGTCTCTTAATTCTTGTTCTTGTTCTTGAAGCTTACCGAATAATGTGGCAAGGGACATATCATTTATATTGGGAGATTGCTTGATGGTCGTAACAAGAGGTTTCCATTCCCTAGTAAAACTTTTTAGAACTTTGTGGATAAGTTCCTTGTTAGTGTAAGATTTACCAAGAGTAATAAGATGATTAATAATCAAAGTAAATCTCTTTTGTAATTCTAAGATCGTCTCACCAGAATTCATTCTAAGACTTTCGTATTGGCTAGTTAATGTACTAATCTTAGAATCCTTAACATCGCTAGTTCCTTTATGAGTTATTTGAAGGGTATCCTACATGTCTCTGGTAGATTTACATGTTACTATTCTAAAAAATTCATCGAGACCTGAGGCTAGAGTGATTAGATTCTTGGCTCTATAATTATACTGTACTTTCTTTTCTTCATCACTAGTCTAATCATCCATGAGTTTTTCTATTTGTTTACCATGAACAATATGCATAGGTATGAAAGGACCATTCTCAATAGCATTCCAAACTCTTAGATTAATTGATTGAACAAAAATTTTCATTCTCTCTTTCCAAAAAGCATAGCCTTCCCCATTGAAAATGGGAGGTCAATTTGTAGCACTACCCTCAGGAAAAAGATTTAAAGAATTTGAGGTCATTTGTTCTCTTAAAGCTATTAAGCTTGATCTGCCAAGAGTCAAGCTCTGATACCACTTGTTAACCAAGCGGCCTCAATTACTCAAGAGGGGGGGTGAATTGAGTATTAAAAATTTTATTTGGAATGCTTTTAAAATTGATTCTTAATAATTATGCTTAATGAAGATAATAAATTTAATCATAAATGATAACAATTTATACACAAAGCAAATTAACAAGTACTAAGTATATGGTAATAAATGCACTTAAGAGATAAAGTTATATTCAAGAATATTACTTTAACAACTTTAACAAGTTTAATCTAAGTGATTCACAAGTTTAATCAAGTTATGAACACAATAAATTAAGCAATCAAATTAAGTGTACAAATTTAAATAAGTGTAGGGAAGAGAGATTTACAAACCGATATATACGAGTTCCACCACACCGGTGTACGTCTCGCCTCTAAGCAACCCACTTAAAGCATTTCCACTATTGGAGATTAGAGATATAACTTTGAGCAATCGCGGCTTCCTAGTGTCCTACACTCAAGAACCCAATTCTCACAAGTACAAGGGCAACCCACCCAATCTCACAATTTACAAGATTCAAACCCAACCCAAAAACTCTAGAATTTTGGTGTTTAAGTGTACAAGGATAACTCTCCAAAAGAGTGGATATACAAAATAAAACTTTCACAAAATGATAACTCTCAAAGAGAGGATATGAAAATTTTAGCACTCAAAGAATAATTTTGCTCACAAATTCACTCTTAAAATAATTGCCAAAATAGAAACAGAGAGTAATTTAACTTAGGAGAAGGAAATCAACGTGAGAAGAGAAGCAAAGGAAAATGCTTGCTCTTGTGCATTTAAATCCCTTGCAAGGCTTCGTATTTATAGCTGATGGAAGTATGGCATTTGCATTAAATAATTCCTCCAATAATTCACTTGGAGTATGGCTTTGCAATTTAACTAATTAGTTCGATGTAGTGCAGTATGGTTCTTTGTAGTGGAGCTTAGAGATTTCAATTTATTGTCAGAAAATAATGGTCCTTTTCGATTGTTAATTCATAGTGCGATGCCAGACTGGAGCTTTTGAAATTTCAAATTACGGAACACATTTGCACTAAATGAATTGATTCATTTCCCAAATGAATAGATTCATTTAGTGTAATTTTGCATGAAACTTGAAATGAATATATTCAAGGACCAAATGAATAGATTCGAGGACCAAATGAATAGATTCATATAGTGTTATTGTGTAAATTATTTTTCTTCCTGACAGACGTATGAATAGATTCATTTTAGAAATGAATAGATTCATTATAGAAATGAATAGATTCTTTTTGAAAATGAATAGATTCATGACCTTCAAAATGCATAGGAATTGATTTAGTGCCATTACCAACGTATAAATCAATTTATTTCCCATTTGAATCGATTCATGCATGAAATTTTCAAGTTCCTACACATAAAACCGTATGAATCGATTCAGGCATGGATAAATCGATTCATCCACCTAATTCTCTATTTTTTATGCACTTTTTTACCCTTTGGAGATTTTTTTACATATACCTTGGTTCCTTTGATCCTTAGGCATTTTGATGATTATATTTCACCTGTTTTAAACCTTTACAATTGCCTTGACTCATTTCTTTGGAGTTCATCAACTTTTCATCATCAATTATAATTAATCGCTTGATAACATTTTCATTTGTTGTGTCATTATCAAAACCTACATCAACATATAAATACATTCTCCCCCTTTTTGATGATGACAACAAATGTTCATTTCACGGGGTATTAGTCTCATAACAGTTTAAAATATGAATACAAAGAAAAAATATTGAATATAATGATGTTGTATGTGATGGCCCAATGTGATGAAGGGCTTGTTTGTCTATAGTTGATGACAATGATGTTGGCCCATTTTGGCATTGAGAAATAATATGTATATGTGTTGCTTTGCTACGAATTGATTGATGAATATGTTATATGTATATTGTTGAGATGAATGAATTATGATGATTATTGATGATTTTAGCAAAGCATACATGATGTTGACATACATATACCCATAATCTCAATTGTATTCATATTCATCATTTGAAATATATAACTCACTTTCCCGTGTTGTCCATTTTTAGCATTGATGCAGGAATATCATGAGATGATGATATTTTTAAAGTAAAGCTTTTGTTTAGGTAAAATAGTGGTAATAGAATGCCTTGGTTGGCAGCATTTGTAATTTATTGTATTATGAATAAAATGTACATTATAGCCTTGATAACCATTGAAATTGATGGATGTATTGTAAATGATAATATAAGTATCTGATGTATTGGTATTTGGGGTATTAGAATTTTATACCTATTTGATGGACATAATGATGTTGGTTATATAATCATTTTGGGGATGTATAAGCGTTGATGATACATGATTTTAAGGTTGAAGCGAATATGATCAATTATGTAATATCGATAATGGAGATGTATGTTGTATGACCATAATGATGCATAAGTATATATATTTAGGGCAATGCATATTTATGGTTTTATTGTAAGATTGGTTGTGGCCTAATGGACTTGTGTTATATATTTTCATGCTTTGCCGAGTCTTTTCTCATATCTTCATATATGGGACTAGGCGTGTGCCCTGTATACATATTCTTCTTCCACTGTAAACTTTATTATTTTTGTATACAATCATGGACAATTTATTTTATGATCCAGTTATAAAACATTCAATCTCACTCTTCGGTTTTCTGTGGTTCGAGTCTTGGTGTAATCGTTGAGGTGTTTCAAAATAATTTGAAATGTGAAATATTTATAAGTATTTTTATTAATTGGTTCGAGTCTTGGTGTAATCGTTGAGGTGTTAGAATTTTAGGGGTCCCCCGGTTGGCCCAGTGGGAGGACGGCTTTGTGCATAAGCAAATTATATTTCCTCTGTGACTCGATGTGTAAGTCACGCACCTGCCCATGTTGTACTACGGGGAGCCGCATGTAGTTGACCCTTATGGGGGGTGGCTCTTGATGAGCAGGTGTCCCTGGTGGTCCTTGGGATCACAGCTGCCATGATATATCTCATGGTTAGCCCGCAACACCATATGTTGATATGTTGTATACTGCGGTCATGGTGAAAATGACTAGGTGTTGCAAGATGGGCGATGCGGTTTGGTACTAGTAAAACAATTGGTGAATACATGCAAATTTAAGAATAAGTGTACACATTTTACTACTGCAGTAGGGGTATGATTGGATGATCATACTTGAGTCCTACAATTGGTGTTTACATTCCCACAGTGAGATCTACAATTATTGATATATTCCATTGTGCATATGCATTAGCTTAAGAGCATTTGCATATAGCAAGAAAGTATACCGAAGGGGATGAGATATGATGATGGATGTGATGAGAACGTAACGATATATTAAGACAACATAAAAGATATAAATACCAAGTAATAATGATTTGAGTAAAACAAGGTGTTGCGTAATGGTCCAATGTTGTAGGACTTGATTATGTATGTGTTGTATACTTTGTTTAAATTGTAATGCTACTTGTGATGTATGTATGATGATATTGTGATGATAAAGAGTATGGTGTATGATATGTATATGCAAAGTATACATGTTTTGATGCATATGTACATAATTACATGGTATTCATATTCATTCCTTTGGAATGTGACTCACTCTCCCATGTTGTCCATTTTTAGATTTGTGATACAGGGCACTCATGGGAGGAGTAGACATCTTGAAGTACATTTTGGTTGAGGAGGTAAATAGTGGTATAGGAAGTGCCTTGGCCGGCAAAATCTAGGTTTTTGTATAGCATGTGATGTATTTGGATGCTTATTTTGATGTCTAGATTAGTGATGATGATTTTGAGGGTCATGAAGGAAAATTGGACCTTGATGTTTGTGACCAATTTTCATTTATGACCTAAATGGTGTAAATGATAGATTATGATGTTTGATGATGTTAATTCTCATGAATGAATGGGGTGCATTGTAACTTGTAGCACTTTATGGAGAATTATGAGATGAATGTTTCAAATGATATGCATTGAATGAATGATAATTGAATACGAAAGGTATAGATAGTTGGATGATGATGACGTTGATGTGTAATTCAATGAATAGATGGAGTAATTCTAAGATTATAGTACTTTATGAAGTTGGTAGAATTTGTAGATGCATAATGAAGTAAAAGAATGCATTAAGAAAGGGTATAATGGTAGGAAATGATAATTCATATTCATATCCTAAGTTGTGAGAATTCCACGATTCTGCATAAGTTCTGTAGAACTCACTCAAGCGAGTGGGAATCTCGCTCGAGCGAGATGCTTATGAAACAGGGGTGTGGCCACTGGGCGGAATTCACCCAAGTGAATAGCCTTCTCGCCCAAGCGAGATTCGGTGGGGATCAGTGTTTGGTCACTGGACCATTTTCGCTCAGGCGAAATGGTCCTAATTTGGTGGTTGCTCAAGTGAGGGAGAAGGGAATAGACACTGGTCGATTTTTGCTCAGACGGGGCTTGCCTCGCCCAAGCAAAAGTAGGACAGTGAGCTTCTGTGGTTGCTGGAGCAATCTTGCTCAAACGAGATGGAATTTGCTCAAGCGAGATTGGCTCTAGTGTAAATCTCTTTTCTCGCTCAAGCGTCTCGCTTGCTTGCCTGGGGTGATCTTCGTATCTCACTCAAGCGAGATGGGGCTCGCTCAAGCGAGAGGAGCCCCTGATGCTTAAAACTTTTCTCGCTTAGCCTTCCTTATGCTCGCTCAAGCGTCATTGTGTGTGCTCTCTCAAGCAAGTGTGGCTCTCGCTTGAGCGAGTAGCCTCCTGATGCTCCTCTTGATTTGTTCCAAATAAAATTTTCATTTCTTATGCATCAATTCTTATCATGCATCATCTTAAAGGTGTTCTTGAACATAGTATGGGTCATGGAACCTCATGAAACCCCTTCTCTTAAAATTCAATCAGACAACAATTAAATTACTGAATTCTTTTACTGATTTTAATTGAGAAATTATTATAAAATCACCCTTTAATTTACCCTCTCATATCTTCATATATGGGAGTGGTTTATCATAAATCCAGGTGTTGTATTAAAAACTTGACCACTTATTTTCTCATCATCGAATAATAATTTTAAATCATGAAAAAAAATTTCCCCGCATTTTTGGGGGTGTCTCAGACATGACCTCAGTATCATGTTTTAGTAGGGCCTCAAAGCAATCAGATGTTCCTGCAGGCTCAATCATAAAAATAGTTTCAAGGGGGTCGTTAGGAAGGGTTGCTTCCTTCACCACTTTTTCAACAAAATCCATGCTACAGCAAACATCATCATTAAAAGGTTTTTCTAAAGCATTTTTCAAGTTAAAATTAACCTTTTGATCCCTAACAGTCAGAGACAACTTACCATTCTTTACATTGATCACAACACCTGCAGTTGCTAAAAATAGTCTACCTAAAATAATAGGAATCATAGAATCTTCTTCCATTTCTAGCACAACAAAATCAGCAGGTATAAAAATTTTCCTACCTTAATAGGAACATCCTTTAAAATTCCTACAGTATACTTAACAGATCTATCAGCTAACTATAAGGACATCCTAGTAGGTTTTAGCTTACCTAATCCTAACTTTTCAGCAACAGATAATGGTATTAAGCTTACACTAGCTCCTAAATCACATAATGCTCTATCTATAGTCATGTCACTAATCACACAAGGGATAGAGAAACTACCTGAATCTTGGAGTTTGGGTGGAAGCTTCCTTTGAATTAGAGCACTACACTCTTCAGTAAGTGCCATTGTACCATCTTCCTCCAGCTTTCTTTTGTTAGACAAAATGTCCTTTAGGAACTTCGCGTATCTGGGCATTTACTGCAAAGCATCTGTGAAGGGAATATTGATATATAATTTCCTTAAAACTTCAAGAAACTTACCAAATTGTTTGTCAAATTTTGCTTTAGCCAAGTGCTAAGGAATAGAATGAGAGGTTGATATGGCTTAACCTTTTTCTTTTATTGTGGTTTCTCTTTTTCAATCATTAGACTTGATGAAGACTCATCCAATTTCTTTTCCTCTTTAGTAGTTTTGCCAACTTGACCATCATATTAAGTACCACTCCTAAGAGTGATAGCCATGGTATGGTTGGATGGTCCAGCTTCAGGTTTTCCAGGAAATGTTCTTGGTGCTCTTGTAGAATAAGAGGCTTGTTCGACAATTTGATTCTCCAATATTTTATTATGGGTGGCAAGAAAATCCACCTTTGAAGCTAAGTTCTTTATTGCCTCAGAGAACTCATCATTTTGCTTTAGTTGAGTATCAAGGACTCTAGCTTTATTTTTTATGGAATATAGGGTCCTTGTTGAGGTTTGTAGTTACTTTGATTACCTTGGAAAAAGAGATAGCCTATTTTGGAAACCAGGTGGACCTTGTGGAGGTCTGTAGTTACTCTGATAATTTCCATCATAATTTCCAATAGCATCCACCTGATGCATTTCAGGTTCTTGATTCAGGGTTGTCGCCGAATGGCAGTTTGTAGCTCCATGTCCTGAAACACCATAAACTTCATAAACAACATTAGTAGCACCTGTTAACCCTATCTTATCAAGTTTTAATGTCAATGCTTCAACTTTGGAAGAAATCAAGGAAAGAGCATCAATAGAGTACTTACCTGGTGTTTTAGCAGGTAATCCTCTTTCAGAGTTCCACTAGTGAGTGTATAGAGCTATTTCGTTTATCAGGTTCTGAGCTTCATCCACATTCTTGCTCATGAAGGCTCCTCCAGCTACAGCATCCAAAGAGATCTTTTGTGTGGAAGTTAGTCCATTATAGAAACTATAGACTGTCAACCACCTTTCTATCCCATGGTGGGGACATTCTCTCACCATCTCCTTGTATCTTTCCTAGACTTCATACAAGGATTCATCATCTCTTTATGCAAAATTAATTATTTATTTTCTTAACAAATCAGTTTTATTTCTTAGATACCACTTATTGATGAAAGCACTGTGTAACATCCTATTTTTATCACAAATAGGAAATAGATATTAATATATATTTCTTGAAAAATACTTACTATAAGTTAGTTTATTATTATTATTTTTTGAAATTTTGGTATTTATATTTTTATTATTTGTTTTTTTTAAATAATAATAATAAAAAAATAAAAATATTTCTGAATGAGAATTTTAAAGTGACTTAATTAATATTCACTAATTAAGAAAATTATATTAAGAATTTTTAATATCCTTATTATTCACCATTTTTATTTTATGTTGTTATATTTTTGTTTTTTTACATATTTAAGATTTAACTCTTATTAGAATTTTAAAATAAAATTTTGAAGGAATTAGACTATGGTTCTTTTGAACTTTTTGATCTACATAATATTTATGATTTTCTGGAATTTTTTGAAAATTTTGAATTATTTTAATAAAATAATATATTTTAAATAATTTTAAATTCATATAAAGTTGCTTAAAATTAAAAATATTTACAAGAATGTAAAGTTAAATTATAAGAAAATTTTCTAAAATCCATTTCAAGTAGACTTATCTAAAAATTATCGGTTTGAGAAAAATCTTGATTTTTTCTAATCGTTAAAAAATTAGAAACGTATCAATAAATTTTTATTACCAGAAAATTTTAGATTTTTAAAATTTCAGCTTTATATTACTTATTATAAAATTAGTGAGGACTGATATAATATCGCTAAATTTCAAAAAGGACTCATTTTGAATATTTAAAATATACCGAGTGAAGGGTTACTATTTGACTTAATAATTTTGCCGACAATTACTATGCAAATCACTGTGCATGAATGAAATTTTCAAAAGATGTACAGTAACCTGGAATAAAAAATTCAAAAATGCATAGTACTTTTATATTAAAATAATAGAATGCATAGTAAATTTTTTTCCTATAAATACCGAAGGATTTCTTCTTTAGAATTCACAATTTCAGATTAAGTTTTCTTAATATAGTAGTGCTAGTGAGATAGTGGTGGAAGTGAGAGAGAGAAGAAAAGTTTTTAGAGAGAAGGTTCTGCCAAAATCCTAAGGTAAGAATACTTCTCTTTTATATTTTTTGGGTTATTTTTATATCGTTTTTAGAAATCTGTTATTATACTGGAAATAATATTATTTTAAGTTACTATTCTGCATAGTAAATACTATTTCAATAGTAAATTACTATTCAAATAGTAAATTACTATTTACTGTTACTATTTACCATTACTATTCATGATTTACTATTTACTGTTACTATTCACGTTTTACTATTTACTGTTACTATTCATGTTTTACTATTTACTGTTACTATTCACGATTTACTATTCACTATTCACTATTCACTATTCAAAATTTACCATTTTTTATTTTAAGTTGTAATCTTAATTTTCATCTTGTAATTATATTAAAATGAAATTGGTATGTTTTAGAACTCGGAGACGAGGCGCGCATGAATTTTCAATAACGAATCGGTATACAAGAGGTAAGGGGGAGTGAGATAAGAATATAATATGAAAGACATAAGAATAAAGGGAGGAGTCCCCTACTCCTTTTAAATTTAATAATATTATTATTTTAAAGTAATAACTTCTCAACTTAAAATTTATAATAAATTTAATATATTGTGTAACTTATTCTGAAATATCTATACATAGATCTGAATTATTATAACTTATACGGACTGAACTAAACCTATGCAAGGACTTGGATTTTTATATCCTATATGGATCGAACTAAACTTATGCAAGGACTTGGACTATTATGACCTGTCTAGACTAAACTATACCTATGCGAAGACTGGATATATGGACTTATATAGACCTGTGCGAGGAATGGACTATAAGGACTCAAAATCAAATCTACTAATTTAAATAACCATTAAAAATTTGAATTATATTTATAAGCGATATTTAGTTGATCTGACTTGATTATAATTAATTATATTTGATTTCGATTAATGATATTGTGATTTATAATATTAGACTGTGATTAATAATATGCAATTATGATTGATGATATTTGATTGTGATTGATGAGATTTCTATACTTGATTGTGGTTGATGAATGATTGATGATCTTGTGATATGAAGTTTGAGCATATAGCAAGCATGACGGAAACTTAAAACTCAGTAAGAATTTTCTTACCTTACTCTTTAAATTTTTATTCCAAGAGAAAGTATTTTGTAATTATTTTAGTCTTTTATTTCTTCTTATAAATAATTTTTATTAACTTTATTTTTAATCTCTATAATAAAATCTAGTATTAGAAAGAAGCTATTTTATGAAAATCAGAGGTTGAGATAATTAATTCTTGAATTAAAGAAAATTTTTATAGTTTTAAGTATTCTTAGTTAATGATTTTAAATTATTTTCTTTAGAAATTAGAAGTTTAAAGTAAATTATTTTGGTTTTCCCCAACGAAATAACTAAAGAATATTTTGTGGAGATTTCAAAAACTCAATCTAGTTAAGATTCAAATTGAGAAAGATTATGTAAATATATGAAGATTTTTAAGAGAAAGCTTTGAGATATTTAAGGCTTGGAAACTCAATTTTGGTAAGATCTGAATTTGAAGACTGTACTAAATTATTTCAGTATAACAGAAGTTCAAAAAAGAACTTATGGAAATGTACAGTTTATTGTGATGATTTTGTGAACCTTTATGGTATTTAATAATTGAGTTTCTAAAAGCCTTAACCAACTAAATATACGAGTAGTTCATGCATCATGAATCATTAAAGAGAAATGAGATGTGATATTGCCTGGGGACGGATTATAGAAACCGAGGATACATTAGAGGAGGCTTAATTGCGAGCCTTGGGATGAGAGAGTGTGAAAGGGTGCTTCAGGTGACCTGGGATCGCTCCCTGGTGTCGGGTACTTTCACAATAAAAACTTTCTCAGTCTGACTAGTCTCTAAGTGTTTCCACGCCAGTTGAGTTGTTCATATGCCATGAAGGCATTTATGTTATTATTATCCAGAATTTATGAAACAGTGTAAACTCCTGGTTGGCCCAGTGCAAACTAAAACTTTAAGGGCCCACATGCATAAACTGAATGAGATAGTAGCATAAGCATTACATAACATTCATGTGATTGTGACATTCTATATGGATGGTTATGAAGGAAAATATAAGTGTTATGTATGTGGAAACCCTATATTCATAATTGATTGTATATGAAAATATGACTGATATTACTATATTAGTTTGTGAAAACCCTTATGCTTATGTCTTATCTGTAATATATTATATTTTGTTTCTCACTCCTTCTTGTTTGAATTTTTGTGTCCAAAATATATGTTATATGATATATAGCTAGCAGTCCAAGATGGAAGGATATGTAATTACAAGAGGATAAAGTGGTCTCATCCTCAATCGATTAGATGAAGAGATATGACAAGAGTAGGATTCAAAAACTCGATGGTTCAAGGACTAGGAAATGTTTGTTCACATTTGTAGTAGAGGTACAGTTTAATTTTATTTTGCCTTATTACAATATCAAGTAGATAATTGTAACAAGGTAAAGGTTAAACTTTGATAAACTCTATCATTCGGATATAATATTGTAATGATTTATCACTTATGATTTCTATAAATTATTTTGTCATTATGGACAAATATTGAAAGACAATTTTTTTTACTTTTAATATTCAAAGGAAATCAGATGTATATACGTCCTTGTATACACGAGATAAAGAGTGATAAATATGTATATTTTTCTAAAAAGTTTTTTTATCTCATGTATATAAGGGGGTGTTACAAAGTGGTATCAGAGCAGTTCAATCCAAACCGGCTTGTGGTATGGTCTTACTAGCGTGTTAGTGTACTCTGATGGTTGAGTTTGACAAGAGATTTTATGGTTGAGAAAAGAGGAAATTTTATATTAGAGTAAATGGTAAGAAGTAAGTGAAGAAAAATTAGGAGTATAGAAAGAAGGAACTAATTTTAAGTTCATAAGAAGTATAAGTTAGAACTTTATAGCCTGTTACTTGAAAAATGTTATTGCAGGGATTATCAGAAACTAGCCATTCTGAAGTCTTTCTTGACATTGTTTAAGTACGGGCCTTAATGTATGGTGGAATGATAAGGTAAATTAACTAATACAGTTATTTCCTTTTATTCCAAATGTATTGTATGGTGTTTGATTCTCTGATTAATATGTGATAGTGAAATATTCTAACATTTTCCTGTTTTACAATATGGTATGAGACAACAAGGGAGATAAGACAATAGAAAATTCTTAGAAATATTTTGGTATGAATTCTAGACTGGAGCTGTCGTGACTTTGACTACTTAGTTATAAACTATCGGGACTGATCACCCCGAATGATTTGCACTAAGTAGTGAAAGACATGTCAAAAGAAGGATGTTAAGATCAACGAATTTAACCTTGGGTTAATGTGGTATATGGAGAAATGGAGATAAACTCAATAAATTCTATTAGGATATTCCTTACCATGTCCTTGAAGTTGTAAGAGATACTTGTGTGAATTAGAATTCCAACGGGTAGATAACTGTTGTAATCCCAAACTAGTATAACAAATTGTTTAAGATAGAATCATAGTTTTGTCCTTTGGTGATATATTTTGAAAAGAAAAATGTGTGGATGTATGCTTCATGAAAGAAATATGATAATTTATAACTTGTTTGATATAACAAATAATCATATTAGGAATTGTATCTCTGGCTATTTGTATTGATTCTTCTTTTGTATGACATATAAAATATGTTAATTATTGTTTGATTTGATGAAGTTTTCATTTATGATGTCTACGATTGAATAATATATATGATGGTTATGTGTGTAAATATATGAATTAATGAAACTTTTATGATTGTGATATCGAATGTAATTAACCATATATTTTTGAATTTTTTTAAATTGATTTATTGTGATAAATATATCAATGAATGACCTAAAATAAGCATTATAGATCTTTAGAAGACATTGATATTGGTTTAATATTTAGAAATTGTGACATAAAATATTTTTGTGATTCCTAACAATATGATACATGTTTATCAAGTTATTTTCTTTTAGTCATCGATTTTGTTCGACGAATATACATACCTGATATAAATCATTGTTATGTAATGACTATTGTAGATTTAAAATAAAGAAATGTGTTAGTAAACCATGAGGAAGTATATATGAACCTTTACTTATTGATTTTCCTATAAAGAGAATTACATAAGTCTTAGTTACCCATAAAAAAAAATTCAAGTGAGTATTTCTAAGTCAACGTAGTGATTTGTGATCATTTAAGATTGGAGAATTTATCAAATATATGTAATGGTTGTAGTCAATTATAATGGAATGTACAATCACTTAGTTAAGGAATATTTAATTCATTATAGAAGACAATAAGAAATGATTACATACCCTGGATTATCATGAAACAAAGACCACAAGGATTTAACCAGATAAACAAGTACAACATGGACTAAGACATATTTATCCTTTCTCACTAGGATAATTTATTATACACGATTACATTAAGGAAAATAAAATAGAACATCTAGTATATCATAGATAGAGGTCTAAGAGTCTTGGCAATACAAAAATTATCCAAACTAGAGAAATAATCATAACGATTATAAGAAGTGAGGCACTTGTTACCACAACCTGTAGTCCATCCCGACTTCGTTCTTCCTTACTTCTAGGAAGGTTGGCCATCGAATAGTATGATAGTACTTGAGAAAAATATTGAAGAAATTAGATAGAAGAGAGAAACTAAAAAATCTTGAAGTTGTGATAGGAAGTGATAATGGAATGAGAATTTATAAGCAAGCAAGGGAGGGAGAGTTGCAACGGTCATAAACGGCTAGTCTAACGGCTAGTCCAACGGCTAGTTGCTAACGGCTAGTTGTCCAGTAATTAATTCTCAGCAGTCCATTTTACTATGTTATGAGTAGGAATTTTAATTAATAGATGTTATGGATTATGTTAAGTAAGATTTTAATAGATTGAGAAACATAATTATTGAAGTGTTTAGAGTTAACCATCAATTTATGATGAGCATGGTTGACAAAATTAAGACGAGTAATATTTTTGAGTTAAGGAAAAAAATACTGATAAGATTAAAAAAAAGAGAGAGAGATAAATGGCAATGTTAAGGAAAATGTACACAATTGTCAAGAAAACTAGAAATATACTTTAGAACAGTTTAGTTAGTTTATCTATGGTAAGATTTATTAACAATATTAAATTTCGAGGACGAAATTTTTTTAGGGGAGTAGAGTTGTAACATCCTATTTTTATCACAAATAGGAAATAGATATTAATATATATTTCTTTAAAAATACTTACTATAAGTTAGTTTATTATTATTATTTTTTGAAATTTTGGTATTTATATTTTTATTATTTGTTTTTTTAAAATAATAATAATAAAAAAATAAAAATATTTCTGAATGAGAATTTTAAAATGACTTAATTAATATTCACTAATTAAGAAAATTATATTAAGAATTTTTAATATCCTTATTATTCACCATTTTTATTTTATGTTGTTATATTTTTGTTTTTTTACATATTTAAGATTTAACTCTTATTAGAATTTTAAAATAAAATTTTGAAGGAATTAGACTATGTTGTTTTGAACTTTTTGATCTACATAATATTTATGATTTTCTGGAATTTTTTAAAAATTTTGAATTATTTTAATAAAATAATATATTTTAAATAATTTTAAATTCATATAAAGTTGCTTAAAATTAAAAATATTTACAAGAATGTAAAGTTAAATTATAAGAAAATTTTCTAAAATCCATTTCAAGTAGACTTGTCTAAAAATTATCGGTTTGAGAAAAATCTTGATTTTTTCTAATCGTTAAAAAATTAGAAACGTATCAATAAATTTTTATTACCAGAAAATTTTAGATTTTTAAAATTTCAGCTTTATATTACTTATTATAAAATTAGTGAGGACTGATATAATATCGCTAAATTTCAAAAAGGACTCATTTTGAATATTTAAAATATACCGAGTGAAGGGTTACTATTTGACTTAATAATTTTGCCGACAATTACTATGCAAATCACTGTGCATGTATGAAATTTTCAAAAGATGCACAGTAACCTGGAATGAAAAATTCAAAAATGTATAGTACTTTTATATTAAAATAATGGAATGCATAGTAAATTTTTTTCCTATAAATACCGAAGAATTTCTTCTTTAGAATTCACAATTTCAGATTAAGTTTTCTTAATATAGTAGTGCTAGTGAGATAGTGGTCGAAGTGAGAGAGAGAAGAAAAGTTTTTAGAGAGAAGGTTCTGCCAAAATCCTAAGGTAAGAATACTTCTCTTTTATATTTTTTGGGTTATTTTTATATCGTTTTTAGAAATCTGTTATTATACTGGAAATAATATTATTTTAAGTTACTATTCTGCATAGTAAACACTATTTCAATAGTAAATTACTATTCAAATAGTAAATTACTATTTACTGTTACTATTTACCATTACTATTCATGATTTACTATTTACTGTTACTATTCACGTTTTACTATTTACTGTTGCTATTCACGTTTTACTATTTACTGTTACTATTCACGATTTACTATTCACTATTCACTATTCACTATTCAAAATTTACCATTTTTTATTTTAAGTTGTAATCTTAATTTTCATCTTGTAATTATATTAAAATGAAATTGGTATGTTTTAGAACTCGGAGACGAGGCGCGCATGAATTTTCAATAACGAATCGGTATACAAGAGGTAAGGGGGAGTGAGATAAGAATATAATATGAAAGACATAAGAATAAAGGGAGGAGTCCCCTACTCCTTTTAAATTTAATAATATTATTATTTTAAAGTAATAACTTCTCAACTTAAAATTTATAATAAATTTAATATATTGTGTAACTTATTCTGAAATATCTATACATAGATCTGAATTATTATAACTTATACGGACTGAACTAAACCTATGCAAGGACTTGGATTTTTATATCCTATATGGATCGAACTAAACTTATGCAAGGACTTGGACTATTATGACCTGTCTAGACTAAACTATACCTATGCGAAGACTGGATATATGGACTTATATAGACCTGTGCGAGGAATGGACTATAAGGACTCAAAATCAAATCTACTAATTTAAATAACCATTAAAAATTTGAATTATATTTATAAGCGATATTTAGTTGATCTGACTTGATTATAATTAATTATATTTGATTTCGATTAATGATATTGTGATTTATAATATTAGACTGTGATTAATAATATGCAATTATGATTGATGATATTTGATTGTGATTGATGAGATTTCTATACTTGATTGTGGTTGATGAATGATTGATGATCTTGTGATATGAAGTTTGAGCATATAGCAAGCATGACGGAAACTTAAAACTCAGTAAGAATTTTCTTACCTTACTCTTTAAATTTTTATTCCAAGAGAAAGTATTTTGTAATTATTTTAGTCTTTTATTTCTTCTTATAAATAATTTTTATTAACTTTATTTTTAATCTCTATAATAAAATCTAGTATTAGAAAGAAGCTATTTTATGAAAATCAGAGGTTGAGATAATTAATTCTTGAATTAAAGAAAATTTTTATAGTTTTAAGTATTCTTAGTTAATGATTTTAAATTATTTTCTTTAGAAATTAGAAGTTTAAAGTAAATTATTTTGGTTTTCCCCAACGAAATAACTAAAGAATATTTTGTGGAGATTTCAAAAACTCAATCTAGTTAAGATTCAAATTGAGAAAGATTATGTAAATATATGAATATTTTTAAGAGAAAGCTTTGAGATATTTAAGGCTTGGAAACTCAATTTTGGTAAGATCTGAATTTGAAGACTGTACTAAATTATTTCAGTATAACAGAAGTTCAAAAAAGAACTTATGGAAATGTACAGTTTATTGTGATGATTTTGTGAACCTTTATGGTATTTAATAATTGAGTTTCTAAAAGCCTTAACCAACTAAATATACGAGTAGTTCATGCATCATGAATCATTAAAGAGAAATGAGATGTGATATTGCCTGGGGACGGATTATAGAAACCGAGGATACATTAGAGGAGGCTTAATTGCGAGCCTTGGGATGAGAGAGTGTGAAAGGGTGCTTCAGGTGACCTGGGGTCGCTCCCTGGTGTCGGGTACTTTCACAATAAAAACTTTCTCAGTCTGACTAGTCTCTAAGTGTTTCCACGCCAGTTAAGCTGTTCATATGCCATGAAGGCATTTATGTTATTATTATCCAGAATTTATGAAACAGTGTAAACTCCTGGTTGGCCCAGTACAAACTAAAACTTTAAGGGCCCACATGCATAAACTGAATGAGATAGTAGCATAAGCATTACATAACATTCATGTGATTGTGACATTCTATATGGATGGTTATGAAGGAAAATATAAGTGTTATGTATGTGGAAACCCTATATTCATGATTGATTGTATATGAAAATATGACTGATATTACTATATTAGTTTGTGAAAACCCTTATGCTTATGTCTTATCTGTAATATATTATATTTTGTTTCTCACTCCTTCTTGTTTGAATTTTTGTGTCCAAAATATATGTTATATGATATATAGCTAGCAGTCCAAGATGGAAGGATATGTAATTACAAGAGGATAAAGTGGTCTCATCCTCAATCGATTAGATGAAGAGATATGACAAGAGTAGGATTCAAAAACTCGATGGTTCAAGGACTAGGAAATGTTTGTTCACATTTGTAGTAGAGGTATAGTTTAATTTTATTTTGCCTTATTACAATATCAAGTTGATAATTGTAACAAGGTAAAGGTTAAACTTTGATAAACTCTATCATTCGGATATAATATTGTAATGATTTATCACTTATGATTTCTATAAATTATTTTGTCATTATGGACAAATATTGAAAGACAATTTGTTTTACTTTCAATATTCAAAGGAAATCAGATGTATATACGTCCTTGTATACACGAGATAAAGAGTGATAAATATGTATATCTTTCTAAAAAGTTTTTTTATCTCGTGTATATAAGGGGGTGTTACACACTGGATAGTTGTTCCTAAGGCGTGATGGATCCTTCTGGAAGAGAGTATAACCATGCCCTTGCTTTATCTCTTAAGGAAAAAAGGAAGAGTCTCAAACGAATGACATTATTGGTGGTTCTATTCATCTTCAACGTGTCACAGTATTCAAGAAAGATTTAGAGATAAAGGTTGGGATCTTCGGAGGGTAATCCTCTGAATTGGTTTTGTTGAACCGTAGAGAGTAGTGAAGGCTTCAATTCAAAATTGTTAGCCTCCACTGCGGGTCTAAGGATGCTACACCCTCTTCCATTTGTGCTTGGAGCAGCAAAATCTCTCAAGGTTCTATTCTGGTCTTCTATTTGTTTTATTTTTTGTTGTTTTTGTTATTTTCTTAAAGCTCTAAGGGTACGTTCTATCTCAGGGTCAAATCCTCAGTTTAGATCGACACTACGGCTTCGTCGCATAAAAAGAAAATAACGGACAAATAAAACAAACAATCATAAAAATTAAAAAAAAGAAACAGATACACAGAACAAAGAACAAAATATAAAATAACAATAGAATAAAATAAGTAATAAAAACACAGAGAAAAATATTAAAATAATTATATAGAAATAAATAAATAAAATAAAATAAAATAAAAAGAATATTAGCAAGTATGATCTAATCGAGTTTCAATATTACTGATATTTGAGGGAAACATTCCCCGACAATGACGCTAAAAACTTGACAAGGCCCGCAATCACAGAGTTATGTCGAGTAATATAAAAGATTATCGTATCCACATGGACCTTTTTCAAAGTACCGGTATATTGAAATTTAACTATCCACATAATTAATTTTTAAGTTTTTGTAAAATAAAACACAGAATAAAATTAATACAGAAACAAAATTTTTCTTAACACTTAAAATTCAGAATTAAAAGTATCTTAGGATTTAGAGAGATCAAAATGCTATTTTATGTTAATAAATTTTGGTTTTTATAAATAAGAATCAAATTAAGTTTTCTAAGGCAGATTTTCCTTAAGCTGATTAATTTGTTCCTCTTAGAATCCTATTAATGTACCTACTATACGGAGAATCATGTCCAATCCCTAAGATAGGCCCATTACTGTTTTATGAAAATCCCTTTTTATTCCTAAAAAACATTGTGATATTACTTTCACGGTTTTACCGAGGTCGTAAAAAGTATTTCAAAATCTCAGGTTCAATTCAAAAGCTTTCTAGTAACTAATAAATCCTTCGATTCTATTAATTATTTAAACTTACTAATATACCCTCAAGTATATAGTTTTATTACTTAGGTTCTTGTTAAAAATTACTAGGAGCATTGAGCATAATTTGAATTGAATGGAAAACAAAAATTTATTTAAATCAAAGTCAAAATAACATTAACATAAAATATTATTACACCTCCTTTATCCCAAGATAAAAATTTAGTTACCCATATAGAAAATAATATCCATACAGAAAGTGAAATAAATCATAGAATGCATTACAAAATAAAGAGGAAAAGTCACCGATTTGTCATAAACTGCTTGTATTTTTCCTCTGCTTCTTGCTGTATTTTTCTGCCCTCTTTGTATTTTTACTATTCTCTGTATTTTTTACTCTCTTCGCCTAAAATTCTGACCTCTAAAAATCCTTCTATTTTTTTTTCTTGGCCAATGAGAAATCCTCCTAATTTCTTGCTGCCCAATGCTTGTTGTTGCTATTTATGCCTCTTGCTATTTATACTTGCTCTCTCTTTGCCTTTTTCCTTAAATTCAGTGGCACCTGTTGAGTGGATTCCTTATAAATTGAAATGCCCAACTAATTCCTATTCATTATCGTGAATTAATTTGGACAAGGGAAAGTAGAATGAATTTAAAAATTGGAATCATGGGCTTTTCTTTTGTTGCAGCCATGAATGTAATGGAAGAATGGTCAAAGATTTAATTAAAATATTTTGGCACGTGGAGCTTGCATTGCCAACGTGAAAAGCTTATGAAGAGAGGAAGAAAAATTGATTTAAATATTTGGTGAGTGGAGCCTTAGGTAGCTGTGAATGTCAAGAGGAAATGGATGGTTTTGGGTTGTATAAAAAAATGGTAGCTGTTATGAAATAACAAAAATTTATAAGAAAAGAATATAAAGAAGAGAATCAGAGAAAAGAAGAAGAGAATGAATCAAAACCAAGTTATTATCCACACCAAATAATGAAGGAGTTGAGTCCTTTTATAGGCCAAAGGGGGGGACATCCACAACATTAAATATTCATAATACTCCCCCTTGGATGTCCATATTTAGAATGTGCCTCATTAAAACCTTACTAGGAAAAACCCAGTGGGATAAAAACCTAGTGAAGGAAAAAAAGTACAACATTCTTTACAAAGTAAATAATTAAATGTACAAGTATTTAATTCTCCCCCTCATCAGAACACTTATGTAAGCGTCGAAGACCAATCTTCTGTACTAGTTGCTCGAAGACTTTGGTTGGTAATGATTTTGTAAAGATATCTGCTAAATTCTCACATGATTGAACTTTCTGGACATTTATTTCACCATTCTTTATAAGATCATGAGTAAAGAAAAATTTTGGTGAAATATGCTTTGTCCTATCTCCTTTAATATAACCTTCCTTTAACTGGGAGATACAAGCTGCATTATCTTCACATAAGATTGTTGGTGGTAGTTTTCCAACATGCAAGCCACAAGTTTCTTGAATATGTTGAATCATAGACCTCAACCAAATACATTCTCGACTTGCTTCATGTAATGCTAAGATTTCAGCATGATTAGATGATATTGCTGTGATCGTTTGTTTTATAGATCTCCATGAAATTGCTGTATCACCACATTTGAATAAATATCCTGTTTATGATCGACCATTATGAGGATCAGACAAATACCCCGCATCAGCATAACCAATTAGGTTTGCCTTAGATACATATGGGAAAAATAAACCCATGTCCATTGTACCTCTAAGGTATTGAAATATGTGTTTAATCCCATTCCAATGCCTTTTTGTGGGTAAAGAACTATATCTTGCTAACAAATTGACAGCAAATGATATATCAGGTCGTGTATGACTAGCAAGATACATCAGTGCACCAATTGCACTGAGATATGGTACTTCAGGACCAAGTAGTTCTTCATTTTTCTCTTGAGGTCGAAAAGGATCTTTGCTCACTTCAAGTGACCTTACAACCATTGGACTCCTCAATGGATGTGATTTATCCATATAGAACCGCTTTAGTACCTTTTCTGTATAGGTCTTTTGGTGCATTAAAATTCCTTCCTTTAAATATTCTAATTGTAATCCGAGACAAAACTTTGTTTTTCCCAAGTCTTTCATCTCAAATTCATTTTTTAAGCAATTTACAGCCTTTGAGAGCTCTTCAGGAGTCCCGATGATGTTTAAATCATCTACATAAATTACAATTATAACAAACTCTTTTCTCAATCTTTTCATAAAAACACATGGACAAATCGGGTCATTTTTATACCCTTCTTTCAATAGATATTCACTGAGGCAATTATACCACATACGTCCAGATTGTTTTAGTCCGTAAAGAGATTTATTCAATTTAATTGAATAATTTTCTTGAGGATTTGTCTTGTATGCTTCAGGCAAATTAAATCCTTCAGGGAGTTTCATATATATGTCATTTTCAAGTGATCCATATAAATATGCTGCAACAACATCCATAAGGCGTAAGTCAAGCCTTTCACGGATTGCCAAACTTATCAAGTATCGAAAAGTAGTGGTATCCATCACTGGTGAATATGTTTCTTCGAAATCAATACCAGGTCTTTGTGAGAATCCTTGTGCAACAAGTCTTGCTTTGTATCACACAATTTCACCATTTTCATTTCTTTTTCTCGTAAAGACCCATTTGTACCCAACTGGTTTTACACCTTTGGGTGTTTGGACTACAGGCCCAAAAACTTTACGTTTCGCAAGTGAGTTTAACTCTTCTTGCATTGCATCTTTCCACTTTGGCCAATCATTTCTCTGTGCACATTCTTTAATAGATTTTGGCTCATGATTTTTATCATCATTTATAATATCAAGAGCTACTTTGAATGCAAAAATTTCATCAACATCGACTTCAGGTCGATTCCATTGTATACCATCCATGACATAATTTATCGAGATCTCTTTGTTTGTATCAATTTCAGATACCTTAGTTTCTTCTGGATTTGAAACTTTGATTATGTCAGGAGACTCTACTGGAGTCTTTATATCCTCGATTCGACCATCCTCTTTATTTACTTTTCTTTTTCGAGGATTTTTATCTTTAGAACCAACAGGTCTGCCACGTTTTATTTTGGCTTCAGACTCATTTGCAAATTTAGATTTTCCTTCAGGGATATCAATCTTTATTGGAGTATTAACAGCTGGTATGTGTGACTTAGTCACTCTTTTTGGATCAGCAAATGCATTAGGTAATTGGTTTGCTAAATTTTGCAAACTAATTATTTTCTAAACTTCTAGTTCAGATTGCTTTGTTCGAGGATCAAGATGTGATAGAGACATCTTATTCCAGCTAATCCTTTTATCCAACTGTTTATTTTCTCCCCCTAATGGTGGGAAAATAGATTCATCAAAATGACAATCAGCAAAACGAGCTGTAAATAAATCACCTGTTAAAGGTTCAAGATATTTTATTATGGATGGACTTTCATATCCAACATATATTCCCAACCTTCTTTGAGGTCCCATCTTTGTGCGTTGCGGAGGAGAGATAGGAACATATACCGCACTTCCAAATATTCTTAGATGAGAAATATTTGGTTCTTTACCATGAACCAATTGTAAAGGGGAATATTCATGATTACTTGTAGGCCTGATGCGAATAAGTGCTGCCACATGCAAGATTGCATGTCCCCAAGTTGAAATTGGGAGTTTTGATCTCATTAACAATGGTCTTGCTATCAATTTCAAACGTTTAATCAATGATTCAGCAAGTCCATTTTGTGTATGAACATGTGCTACAGGATGTTCAACATCAATTCCAATGGACATACAATAATCATTAAATGATTGAGATGTAAATTCACCAGCGTTATCAAGGCGTATTTTTTTAATTGGATAATCAGGAAAATGAGCTCTTAAACGAATTAATTGAGCTAGTAATCTCGCAAAGGCTTGGTTGCGAGTTGATAATAAGCAAACATGTGACCATCTAGTTGATGCATCAATTAAAACCATAAAATATCTAAATGGTCCACATGAAGGGTGTATTGGTCCATAAATATCACCTTGTATACGCTCTAAAAATATAAGTGGTTCATTCCCAATTTTCATTGGTGATGGCCGAATGATTAATTTTCCTTGAGAACAAGCAACACATGAGAAATTCTTAGTTTGCGTAATTTGTCTGCTGGACAAACAATGACCATTTGAATTCTCAACTATTTTTCGCATCATAATTGATCCAGGATGGCCTAATCGTTCATGCCAGATAACAAAGTCATTCTTATTTGTAAACTTCTGGTTTACTATGGCATTTGTTTCAATTGTACTAATATATATGTAGTATAAACTGGAGGAAAATGAAGGCAATTTTTCCAATATACATTTTTTATCAGAAATTAACTTTGTAATGTATAGATATTCATCATTTCCTTCATTTGTGGTCTCAATATGATATCCATTTCTACAGATATCCTTAAAACTCAACAAATTTCTTTGAGACTTCTTAGAATATAATGCACTTTCAATGTGCAATTTTGTTCCTCCAGGTAACAAAATACTGGCTCTGTCGGAGCCTTCAATTATATTTATACTACCAGATATTGTATTAATATTTGCTTCTTGTTTTACTATTTGGTAAAAATATTTCTCATTCTTGAGAATGGTATGAGTTGTTGCACTGTCTGCGAGACATATATCTTCATCATTCACATGAGCATTCATTCTTCATTAAATAAATAAAAATAAATCATGAGTAAAATATAATTAACAATAATATTTAACAAAATTTTATTGATAAAGACAAAATTTACAACAAAACAAATTACATGAAACATTAAAATAATTTATTTGGGGGCACTCCCTTCTCCAACCGAGTGGTCAATTTCTTCTTCAGGAAGAGCAAGAAAATCATCAACACTAAAGTCAGAGAAATCATCATCTATACCAGTAAAATTTGTCTCTATTATTTTCCCTTTATTTTTAAGGGATTTTTGGTATAGATCTACGAGATGCTTTGGTGTGCGACAAACTCGAGACCAGTGTCCTTTGCTACCACAACGATAGCAGATGTTTTTAGTTTGTTCGCTATTTTGAGCATCTGTCCCTTTTTTCATAAGTTCTTTATTTTTCCATGTGAATGATGATCTCTTATCATTTCGACCATGACCACGGCCAAAACCATATCCACGACCAATACCATGTCCCTGAGCATTACCTCGTCCACGACCGCGGCTACGGCCACGACCACGACCATGAGTATTATGATCGTGCGTTGCTACATTCACTTCTGGGAATGGAGCAGTTCCAGTTGGACGGGATTCATGATTTTGCATAAGCAATTCATTATTTTGCTCAGCCACAAGGAGACAAGTAATTAATTCAGAATATTTTGTAAAGCCCTTTTGGCGATATTGCTGCTGCAGGAGTAAATTGGATGCATGAAAAGTAGAGAATGTCTTTTCTAACATGTCACTTTCAGTGACTTGTTCTCCACATAATTTCAATCTCGAAGTAATTCTAAACATTGTAGAATTATACTCATTTACGGATTTAAAATCTTGAAATCGTAAATGCATCCATTCATAACGGGCTTTTGGAAGAATTATATCCTTTTGATGGTCGTATCTCTCTTTTAGATTATTCCATAAAACGAGAGGGTCTTTAACGGTTAAATACTCGTTTTTCAACCCTTCATGTATATGGTGGCGTAAAAAGATCATGGCTTTAGCTTTATCTTGATTAGATGCATTATTTCCATTTTTAATCGTGTCTCCAAGACCTTTTGCATCTAAATGTATCTCGGTATCTAGTGTCCATGATAGATAGTTTTTTCCAGATATGTCAAGAGCTACGAACTCAAGGTTGGTAATATTTGACATATTTATTTCTATATAAGAAATTAAAACAATATATTAGATATCATTTCAAATGAATAAATTTATTAATTATAAATATCTAATAATGGTAACAAGTCAATAATTATTATGAATATGTTTTATTTTTATTTAATTATAAGAACAGTTTTTTTTTATTTATTAATATAATCTGAATTGTAGTAGTTAATATAAAATAATATAACTGAATTATTGCAGTAATTAGCAAATAAGTAAGCTATAGTATTCAATGTAGTTAGCAAATAATATAAAATAATAGTGCAATAGGAATAATTGTAATTGATAGTGAGCATTAATATAGGCTAGTGCAGTAGACATTAAACATAAAATAATTGTCCAAATCATAATATAGCTGCAGATAAGCGTGTAGTGCAGTGAAGTCATATAGCAAAGCAAAAGGCACAAATTGAAATCACAATATAGCATTCACGTGAAGTCACAGGCACAAGTAATGATTGCATTAATTTCATATTAATTTAGTGGAGCAACTAAATAACATAAAAAGAATCACATAAGTTAGTGTAGGAAGCAAATATAATAATCATGCATTGGAGTAATAGTATAAAATAAAACAAAAGTGGTGCAGGATTATAAAACATATAAAACATAGTGACATAAAGTGGTGTAGGCATTTACGTGAAATGGAAATTGAAATCGGCAGCAGGTGCAGGAGATAAAATATAAGGTGAGCAATAATGAATTTAATAATAATTTTTTTTATTTTTATAGTTCTTCAAGAACTACTAATACATATTTTTATGAATTCTTCAGGAATTCTAATTTATTTAACTATTAATTTTATACATCCTATAAGAATGTTTTATAAATAAGTTCTTCAGGAACCTATTTTTTATGATATTGATATAATTTGATACATTCTTCTGGGATGTTTATAATATAAGTTCTTCAGGAACTTTTATAATGTATACATAAATAATATAAATTAAAATTATAAAGAATAATAATAACAATAATATATTACCTCTCTTAGTCTTGACTAGATCTCAGTTGGTCAGAACCTCGTGTTGATAACGTGTTATGAAATAACAAAAATTTATAAGAAAAGAATATAAAGAAGAAAATCAGAGAAAAGAAGAAGAGAATGAATCAAAACCAAGTTATTATCCACACCAAATAATGAAGGAGTTGAGTCCTTTTATATGCCAAAGGGGGGGACATCCACAACATTAAATATTCATAATAGTAGCTAGCTTTTAGAAGCTTCTTGACCGTGAGAAATGAGAAAGGTGATTTTGTTACATTAAAAATTAAAACAATGGGACCCTTGCATTTTGCTTTTAACGTGAAAGGCACATGGAGTCTTGGGAGCTTGCTTTGACCGTGTGGATTGCAAAGGGGAAATGGAATACTTTTGTAATAAAAAACAAAGCACATGGGCCCTATTTGATGAATAATATAATGTATTATCCTTTGTGCTTGTTGTTTGGCCGTGAGAACTTAGAGAAATGGAAGGAAAATTACAATTAGAAAAAGTCAAGCAATATGACCTTTCTCTTGAGAGCATCAACGTGAATTTAGGATAGGGGCTGCACCAAAAAATATTACAAACATGAGCTGAGGGTCCATTAAGAATTAAACAATTAAAGAATAATCAACATTT
This sequence comes from Clitoria ternatea, assembly GCA_037962975.1. NCBI lineage: Eukaryota > Viridiplantae > Streptophyta > Magnoliopsida > Fabales > Fabaceae > Clitoria > Clitoria ternatea. The sequence goes on from CM075671.1 coordinate 265,335,157, forward strand.
GTTGATTTACTTATTTTTTGTTGGCAATTAACGTGAAAATACAAAAGGAGGAGAGGGATCAAATTAATTTAGCATGCATTTAAAGAAACAAACATTTTAATTAAATAGAACTTTCAAAAATTAAATTTTGAAGAAATGGAATTATGATTTAAGTTTTTGATATTTTGAAGAAATTAATTTTGCACTAATCCAATCATAATTTTCTAATTCAAAAAAATATATTTCTTAAACGTTCTATTTAAATTAATTCATACAAAACACAATACTTAAACAAAAACAGTAAAAGAAAACAGAAATTATGAAATTTGGGAAAAAATGATATAGTAAACTTTAAAAAGAAAATAGAAATTATGAAATTCGGGAAAAAATGATACAGTAAACTTTAAATTTTAAATGAATTAAATAGTAAAAAACAGTGTTCTAAAACACTTATCAATGGGCCACTGAGAAGGCAAATATATTTGTTGGTATGAGTGGTACGAATTAATTCATTTAAGCTATCCTGACTATATAGTCTCATACCTATACGGTCTTTGGATCCCTCTCATTCTGGTATGTAGGAACCGCTCATTGTCCATGCCTATACACTGATGATCATTCCCTGCCCTCAAGAGTGCCAAGGATGTCACATTTCTTGCTGGAAGCCTGCCAGGAGCCACTCGCTTTTAAGGAATGAACGACTCTCCCCATAAGCGTGCTTTGTCCTCAATCATACACTTCCTGAGAACTTCCCAGGAGCTCACCCATCCTAGAATTTCTCCAAGTTAAGCATGTTTAACCTTGGAGTCCTTAAGTGATGGGCCACTGAAAAGGCAAATGCATTTGTTGATATGGGTAGTACGAATTAATTTCTTTAAGTTATGCTCGACTGTATAGTCTCATACCTATATAGTCTTTGGATCTCTCTCATTCATATGTCCCTCCCATTAGAATCTTGTCAAGAGCTGCTCCTTGTCCCTGTCTATGCACCAGTGATCACTCTTCACCCTCAACAGTGCCCGGTATGTCACATTTCTCGCTAGAAGCCTGCTAAGAGTCGTTCCTTATCCGTGCCCATGCCACGACGATAACTCCCTACCCTAAACAGCACTAGGATGTCACATGCTTGTGACATCCCTATATTTATTTACTTTTATTTTAGTTATTTAATTCAAATTCCAAAGAAACTTTTTGTAAAATTTATTAATTAATAATCTCTTACATGTCAAAATATTCATTTCACATTAAAGTTAGTAAAACCAGTCCTATATGGCATTTATAAGACCTAATATTCAATTACAATGCATAAAAACAGGTTTTGGGGATTGTAGTCGTGACACTAAGCGTCAGGCTAGCGCGTAATGCCAACATGACAGTAGCAGCAATGCTGCTGTCATGCATAAAATGTCATTTTGCTAACTTCAAAGGATCCTAATTTGCTCGTTCCAACTCTAAACCTTATCATACTTCATGGGCACTATATTACATTATTCCAGAGCTACCGGCATAGTCTGTTCGCCAAAATTCCCTCATATGTGCAAGTTATGTGCAGAAATGCAATTAACCACTTATATGCAAAAACCTATGCACCAAATTATCTAAATGAGCTCCAAATCACACAAGGCCTATATGCATAGTTTCTAAATATTATAGGGAACCTATTGGGCCCTTTTGGGGGTCCTTAAACCCACTGAATCTCAAAAGCACCTATTTAATTCCTAATTCCACATATTTATGCCTATTTTCACTATATGCATACTATCCACCAAATCAATACATCAACCAATACTCACATCACACCACACATAATTTACGTATACATTATAGAACCTGCTCATATCTATCCAATCACGCAATCTTGGATCTGTGCCATAAATTTCACATTTCACATCTTAGATACTAACAATATATTAAATTCAGTAATTCACCACACAATTCTACATCATCATCAACAAGTAAGTAATAAATATCATTAACACCTCATAATTACCCAAACAATATTAAATTTCAGGTACGGTACTATATAATCATCAAATACCGCCATACTTAATCATAATTATAAAAGTATCAATTATTTCTAACTATTACACAATCTTTCTTTGCCACAACTTCCTTGGCATTGGCTATCCACTTGGCACATCCTCCGGGGCATTAGTACCTTCCATGTCATCAATTACTAAAATAGAGAAATCACAGCAAGGGTGAGTGTTTAGAATATCATAATTAATCTAGAACGGTAAATATAATGAGAATATTTATTCTAACTTCTTAATATAATTTAGTATATAATTTACCATTTTTTAACATAATCACACAAATATACATTCATTTAAGATAATCCTTTCTCACTTAATACATAACATTTCCTAGACAAAATATAATCATCTACTTATCATCAACCATTGATTTCATTTATAAACAATATGCATAATAATTCTAACCCTCAATTATGAGATCCATTCCCAATATTTAAATTTTTGGAGGAATTTTTTTTCATGTTTAACGTTTGTAATACAAATATAAGTTCACCCCTACGGTGTCAAAAGTGACAGTAAGAAAAAATACAATATAGAACCAAATATATCTCATGCAAACTGAAGCCTAAAACTTGTAAAAAAATGCTAAGAAAGGGTACAAGAGTTATATTGATGAAGTACTAAGCATACGAGGCCATAAGGGATCAGTTCATGGCATAAAATGTTGGAAAAAAAACTATTTAGTGGAATCCACTGGTCATGGGAATTTCTCACTGGCAGCAGAAATTTCCCACTGGCGGTGCAATTGTTTGACTTCATGCGAAAAAATTTTCTAACCTGAGACAGAAGGGTCCATTGGCCATGGATTGACCTATGTTACCTCATTTTACCATTTTCAACATTTTTTAACCTTGTGTCCTTGATCCATGCAATGCTTAGACCTTTTGGAATGCCAACACACCACTATTAAGCTTGATTTCTTAGCATAGTTCCTAACCTACCACATTAGGATGAAGCTTGGTACAACAAATCCGGAGCCATTAACTTGGTGTGGAATCCTGAATTATTATTGACTTATTGTGTGACTCTCAGAGGATTTATTTTCTTTTGGCAAGTGCACCAATCCTTAAATTTGTAATATATTTGATCGTTCCTACAGGGATTATGGTAATTACTGTAATCTTAGACCAGTACAAGCTGAACTAACGCAAGCAGATGCAATTCATTCTGTTATTGTTGTTTTATATTTTCTTTGTTTTTGTATTTTTAGCAGCAATATAAGAGATAAAATGTGATTACTGGAAGATAGGTTAGGATTACTTCAGCTTACAACTTCATCAAGGAACATGTAATTGAGGTTCAATTAAGCTTCAGATGCAAGAGGACAATTCACAGTTGGTTACTCCCTAATTCCTTAGGTGAATAACACTGATTCCTAAGCATTAAACCCTAATCCCTTAGGTGCTCAATAATAGAGAAATCTAATGTGAAATTGGGGGTTGAACCCTAACTATTCACCTAATTACTAGGCCTGAATTAGTTAGGAAGCGAGAAGTTACCTAAGTCTCAACTATGATTCCTCACTAGTGAGATTCTTCATTAGATCTGAATTTGTCAATTCAGTAGAGTAGATCCACTTCTCAGCTTGTTCTCCTCTTGCTGCAAAAGTTAATTTCCTCAATGCAGCTTCAAGATTCCATCGGAAGCTTCAGCAATCCCAACCCTAGGGGTTTAGGAACCCACGGAAATGGATTATGTCGAAGGAATATAGAGAGACATGGACGAGAGAATTTAGAGAGAGAAAAGAATTAGAGAGAGATTGGAAAATGAGAAAATGAACCGTATTATCATTTCTCCATACTCTACGCTGTTTATAGAGTATATATATATATATAGACAACTAACTAACTTAATTAATTACAAAGGAAACTTAATTAATAATTAAACTAACTAATCTAATTACATAATTACAGAGAAATAATTAATTATGTACATTACTTAAGTTACTGAGGTACAATAGAAAAATAGCAACGGTGTAGCACTTTACTTGGAGGGAAAACAACAAATTAAATAACCACCCTCACGCTTGAGCGTGAAGGACTCGCGCTTAAGCGCACTCGTTATATTCACTGCATTGTGTCTTCACGCTTGAGCGTGAATATGGGGAGCTTGGGCGTGAGTTGTGTGGTGAAGTCACGCTTGAGCGTAAATAATGCTCGCTTGAGCGTGATCGTGTTTTCATGCTGCATGCTTTGGTTTCCTTTCTTTGTACGTGATTTGCATGTTACCTCACGCTTGAGCATGGAACCTTCAAGCTTGAGCGTGAAGAACATTTTACTGCACCTGCACATGCAAACAAATAAATGCCTAGCATATGTACGCTGGCTAAGCAGCGTATGTACGCTGGGTTAGTGAATTTATAAATAAATAAATTTCCTTAACTAATTATTATTTTTAATCATTTTCTTGCATAAATTAAACTCTTTTGAAATAAATAAATAAAATAAGAATTATTGATAATTTATTAAATAATAGTGCCAAACTAAACAATATTTAATGGATTAAGTTAAATTAAAGGTGAAATCATTAAGTCTTTTCAAGACTTATCACATCCCTAAACTTAAAACTTGCTTGTCCTCAAGCAAAGACTTAGATTAATTAAGTCAATTGCATTTACTCAAGAATCTCAATCCTTTTCTTAATTTAATTCATACCATAATTATTGAATAACATTCATGCTTTCTTTTCGTAAATTCTGAAAAATATAATAACTCACACCTCCTTTGGGAAACAAGCTTGTGATACTTTCCTCACTAGATTAGTGTTTCACTCTTATCTCAGTGTATAGGTTAAATGCATGCACTCATCACCTGTATAATTGTTAGATCAACATAGGCTTGTAATAGTTCTAAACATCATGACATATGCTAACACAATTGGATCAGTAAGGGCTTTTTAAGCTTGTAATGGGGTTAGGCTACAGGCTCTATTTTTGTTTTTCTAGTCAATGTTGGGTTACAAGATGTTCCCACTGATGCCTTGCCTCAATCTTAACTTAAATGTCTCTACTAACTAGCTTTTTTTCTTTTATTTTTCTCAGATAAAGGATGCTTAACTACTTCCTTCTCTTTCAGTCCTTAGGACTCTTTCTTTCTTGCTTTTTCTTCCATTTTTTTATGTGGTGCTTTGCACCTTCTTCTTTACTGATTTTTCACTTTTTTCACTTTTCTTTAGCTTTTGATGTTTCTCCTTTCATTACTCAATATCCTTATCTATACTTAAGGTCAGAGTGTGTCATTTAATTGCTGTTAGGCATACTCTTCATCCCCAAACTTAGAACTTGCTAGTCCCTAGCAATAAGATAAGACTCAGCAGTTCATCAGTAGAACATCCAAGGATAATTCACTTGGTTTTTCTTAGATACATAGGCTTATAAAGTTAGGTACATAATTAGAATAAAAGGGTCTCAGGCTCAAAATATGATTGTTAGGTCAAAGGATAATTAATAATATTAGGATGGCTAAATTTGGCCCTGGCTAAATTAACAAAGAAGGCCTCCATCATTTCTAATTGGTAAACATATAATCATTTAGCAAGCACTGAAGCAAATTTTGTCTCACTAACAAGAATGCAGGCACACTCAGAAGAGAGTTAATAAAGGCTCAAAAGCTAATAAATAATAGGTAATCAACCAATCATGTTCCCAAACTTAATGTAAGATTATAACTCAGATTGGTAACTAGCATGCTGAATAAACAAATAATATAGGATTAAAATAGTTATGGACAAGGATCATGAATCAAGCAATGCGAAATTAATTTATCCAATTGATGCCTGAGAATCAGCAAACTTAAAATTAGTAAGATGGATTCTAAATTAAACATAATTAACATAGTTTATCAATCAATAAGATGAAAGGATAGAATACTTCCCTTTTTACCTGAATGGCAGTGAATGGTAAAGAATGGTGTGAATGAATTTAACAATACAATTCAGAAAAGAAATAACAACAAACAACTTAACATAGAAATAAAGTTCCATTACACTGAAAAGAAAATACATTGTTCAAGAGAATATTTAAACAAAGTCATTACAACTTGAAAATAGCAAAATAACACATAAACAAAGTAAAAGATCAGTCATCCTCTTCTTCATTTTCTTTATTCACAGACTCATTATTGTCTTGCTCAGGGTAGGGTGGAAATTCAGCTGCTAAGGGTGTGTCATCAGGGGGAATGGTGAATCCAATGGAAGCCAACCATAAATCTCTGTCAGGTGGAACTCCCATTTCTTCAGTGTGATCCACATTCAATGTGGTGGCAATCTTTCTCAGCATGAGATCATGGTTTAGGACTAGATCATAGGTTCCTAGCTATATTTTCTTCATAACCTGAAGTTCCTGTATTACCATGGAAATATCAGAAGAAGTACCTGCTCTTGTTAGAGGTGGTGATGCAAAAGATGTTGGTTTAGGTTGTCTGGGACGCTTTGACTCTAGAGGCATAAAATTGTCAATATGGTTTATCACCCATTGCTTGTCCATAATCCTTTCAGGCTTTACCTTTGCCAGTTCATCATAATTTAACCTAACCTGATTCTTTTAGGCTAGCAAAGTGATAACAGAGTAATATGGCAGTTGGAGATTCTTTTCAAGGTTTTTCATCATCTCTTCCAGTATTAACTCTCCCAAATTAGTATACAGGCCTCTCATTAAACAGTAAATCAACACCAACCTCTTAATGACAATCTCAGTAGAATGAGCCACAGGTTGTAGGGATGAAAGGACATAGTGGCACCATAAAAGGGAAAGATGATTCAAACAATTCTTTCTGACACTTTTTAGTGCACCATTAAGCTTTGTTATATATGCAGCTCCTTGTTCACAGCACTCCTCTAAAATTTCTTTCCTAAGATTTTCATTTTCAGCCCTATGAAAGATATTTACTTTCCATATGTAGTGACATCCTTCCTCATCCAATATAGGTACTTTCAACAACTTATTCAATATGTGACCAGTTAGAGGAATGGTGACTCCTCTCAAGAAGGAAGAAAAAGGAAACTGATCCTCCATAAAATGAGTCCCAGGATTGGCATAGAATTCTCTAGTGAGTTCCTGGTAACCATTGCCTAAATTCTCATTAAAGAACTGCCATCCCCTTTTAATCATAGCAGCTTTTACATTAAAATTAGAATAATTTTCTTCATCAAGAACGAGAGCTCTATCCCTTATTACTCCCCTACGTTTGAACTTATTCTCATAATCTTGGGCGGCCTTGGAGTCTTTAAACCTATACCCATCAAAATCCTCAACTACCTGAGACTTCTTTCCTTCTTCAAGACTTTTACTCCTTTTAGTTAATAGAGAATCAAGGATACTGATAGTAACCACCCCTTTTCCTTTCTCTTTTGGGGTTTTCTTCATACTTTCCTTTTCAATAATTCTCTCTGATTTTCCAGAAAGCCTTTGTGATCTTCTAGACATTATGAGTGTTAACGATGGTATTTATAATGCCTAAATGGATAGAAATATACAAACAACACAACCACAACAAAATGAAATGTAAGATGAATAGATATGATGGATGAAAGAAATTTGAAATTGAAATAGTGAACTACAAAAATTCTAACTATAAAGTGAAAATAAGAACTGAAAAGATGGTAGCTTTCAAAGAAATCAGAGACTGTGCCTTTTCCTCTTCAAAACCCAAGGTTCTAGCGTAAAGAGTTAGGGTTTGTACACTGAGAGGGTTTTATACTGTTGAGACCAATACATGAGGTACGCGTAGGTACGCTGAACCTTAGCGTATAAACGTCCCAATTAAAACATACAGGTAGCATCAGGTATGAACCACGCTCAAGCGAATCATTATTCGCTTAAGTGAATTGTATGCAAGGGAGTGTTACGCTCAAGCGTGAAAAACTACGCTCCAGCGATGAACTAACAGGGATCAGATTGCTTCAATGTGGCACTCACGCTTAAGCTTATAGTATCCCGCTTAAGCAAAAAATTTGGAACAAAAAGCTTCTAATTTCATCAGCCTCGATCACGCTCAAGTGTGAGGTTGGGGCGCTTAAGTATGGGACTTATATACAAGTCATGCTCAAAGCGTGGTTAGTTAAGCTCAAGCGTGGTATTCATTTAACCAGCACCAGTGATGATCACATTTAAGCGTGATTGATATCCGCTTAAGTGATATGTTGGAACAGAAAGCTTCCAATCTAATCACACTCGAGCACGCTCAGGCGAAGCTATTGTACGCTCAAGCATGAGAATCAGTGGCTTGCAAAGGAGCTCACACTCAGGCGTGAGTAATGTGCGCTCAAGCACGAGGTGCAACAGGGGGGTACACATCAAGATCACGCTCAAGCTTAACAAGTTCTCAATTGAGCGTGTAGGAAAAACAGGGCCTTCTCGCTTAAGCTCATATGGTAATTTTGATTCTGTATAAAATTCGCTTAAGCGAAAAGTACTTCACTCAAGTGAAATAAAAGAAATGGATGCACTCGCTTAAGCACCAATATACTCAGTTAAGCAGACAGAAGGAATTAAAACTAGGTACCATTCACGCTTAAGCATGAGAGAATCACGCTCGAGCATTAGGGTCAGCCTAAAGGGTCACGCTCAAGCTCAAAATAACACGCTTAAGAGAACAGGCATATTTTCAGGAGGAAAAAATCACGCTTTAAGCGTAATTAGGTCACGCTCAAGTGCCACAGTATTTCACTCAAGCGCAATCAAGTTCACTCAAGTGAACAAGGATACCTGATTCTTTCAATTTAAAAGTTCTATCAGTGGCTGGTTCTTTCAATTCAATTGCACCATGAGGGAAGACCTCATTCACAATTAAAGGTCCAGACCACTTGGATCTGAGTTTTCCTATAAAGAGTCTCAGCCTAGAATTGAACAACAGGACCTTATCATCTTTTTTAAACTCTCTTCTATTTATCCACTTATCATACCACCTCTTAGTTTTCTCTTTATAAATTGAGGCACTCTGATAAGCATTGAGTCTGAACTCCTCAAGTTCATGGAGTTTTAGGACTCTCTTCTCTTGAGATTGGTCAAAATCCATGTTTAATAGCTTTGTGGCCCACCATGCCTTATGTTCTAACTCTACAGGAAGATGGCAAGCCTTACCATATACCAACTGATAAGGAGACATGCCAATTGGAGTTTTAAATGCTGTCCTATAGGCCCACAATGCATCATTCAATCTCACAAACTAATCCTTCCTAGACTTCCCTACCACTTTCTCTAATATTCTCTTAATTTCTCTATTAGACAGCTCAACTTGTCCACAAGTTTATGGATGATATAGAGTAGATACCTTATGTAGTACTTTATAGTGTCTCAGGGCTTTTTCCATGATTCTATTGCAGAAATATGAACCTCTATCACTAATGAGGACTCTAGGGACTCCAAATCTAGAGAAAATGTTCTTCTTTATAAACCTAAGCACCATATATGCATCATTGGTTCTGGTAGGGATTACCTCCACCCACTTGGAGACATAATCCACAACAACAAGGATATATTCATTGGAGAATGACTTTAGGAATGGTCACATGAAATCAATTCCCCAAACATCAAATACTTCCACAACTAAAATATTTGTCAAAGGCATACCAGCTTTAGCAGAGAAGCCTCTACTTCTTTGACACTTATCACACCTTTGAACATATACTTTAGCATCCCGAAAAATGGTTGGCCAATAAAGGCCACATTGTAATACTTTTGCTGCTGTTCTGGAGGCACCATGGTGTCCTCCATAATAGGAGTCATGGCAGTGCCATAAGAGTCTTTCTTGTTCAGATTCAGGCATATATCTCCTGATAATTCCATCTGCTCCTCTTATAAAGAAATGGATCATCCCATAGAAAAGTTTTACCGTCATGAAAATTTTTTGTCTTCATTTGGGATGTCCACCTTTCAGGTACCACAGAGGCACTTTTAAAGTTGGCCATATCAGCATACCATGGCCCTATGATAATTGCCATCAGCCTCTCATCTGGGAATTTCTCTTTAATCAAGATAGAATCAGATTCACCCTCCAGATGAGAGAGTTGATCAGCCACTGATTTCTCCACTCCCTTTTTATCTCTTATTTCCAAATCAAACTCTAAGAGTAAAAGAACCCACCTAATCAACCTTGGCTTTGATTCTTTTTTAGCTAGCAAGTACTTGATTACTGAATGATCTGTATACACAATGACCTTAGCACTAATCAAGTAAGCTCTAAATTTATCAAATGCATACACCACAACAAGCATTTCTTTTTCAGTAGTGGTGTAATTTATTTGATTCTCATTTAAGACTTTGCTAGCATAATAAATGACATGTGTTAATTTTTCTTTCTTTTGTCCTAGCACAGCTCCTACAGCAAAATCACTTACATCACACATTAGCTTAAATGGTAAAGACCAATCAGGTGCTGCAAGAATTGGAGCTATTACTAATCTTTGTTTCAGATTTTCAAAAGCCTTGACATAAATTTCATCAAAAATAAAAGCATGATCTTTCACAAGTAAATCAGTCAAAGGCTTTGCTATTTTTGAAAAATCTTTTATAAATCTCCTATAAAAACCAGCACATCCTAAGAAACTCCTCACTCTTTTCACATTGATTGGAGGAGGAAGTTTTTCAATGATATCACTCTTGGATCTATCAACTTGGATGCCCTCAGCAGAGATTTTGTGGCCAAGGACTATCCTTCCTCTAACCATAAAATGACACTTTTCCTAGTTAAGGATAAGATTAGTCTCCTGACATCTTACAAGCACCTTAGATAGGTTGTTGAGGCATAAATCAAAACTATTTCCAAATATAGAGAAGTCATCCATGAACACCTCAATGAACTTCTCTACCATATCCCTAAAAATTGCCAGCATACACCATTCAAAGGTTGGTGGTGCATTGCACAAACCAAATGGCATGCGCCTATATGCAAAGATTCCATAAGGACAGATGAAGGTTGTCTTCTCTTGATCTTTTGGATCAACCACAATTTAGTTATAACCAGAATATCCATCAAGGAAGCAGTAATACTCATGACCTGACAGCCTCTCAAGCATTTGATCTACAAATGGTAAAGGAAAGTGGTCTTTTCTAGTGGAGTCATTAAGCCTTTTATAATCTATGCACATTCTCCAACCTGTAGTTAGTCTAGTGGAAATGACTTCATCTTTCTCATTCTTCACAGTGGTTATCCCCCCTTTCTTAGGCACCGCTTGGACTGGACTTATCCAAGCGTTGTCCGAGATAGGATAGATAATTCCTGTATCAAAAAGTTTAACCACCTCTTTCCTTACAGCTTCTTTCATTATGGGGTTTAATCTTCTTTGTGGCTGAACAATAGAGGAATAGTTATCCTTCATTAGAATTTTATGCATACAAAAGGATGGACTAATTCCCTCTAAATCAGAAATATTCCAACCAATAGCAGACTCATGTTTTCTTAAAACCCCTATCAATTTTTCTACATCCTCATCTCTTAAATCAACGTTAATAATCATAGGATGTGATTCATTATCTCCTAAGAAAACATATTTCAAATGAGTAGGCAAAGGTTTTAAATCATGTTTTTCTTCAAACACTTCCTTACCTTTCTCAAGTTCAGTATTATTTAACTTTTCTTTCTTTTCATTTTCAAAATTACCCACTTCAAATGCTTCAAGTAGGTTTAGCAACTCAGAATGTGAGTCATTTAACTCCTTAGTCTCAGAGTCAAAAACATCCTCCAAAAAGGATTGTAAAATCTCTTCTTTAGTTTTTAACAACATAGGAGTATTATAACTTTTAATTTCTTCAATCATAAAACAATCCATCTTCTCAGCTGGATGTTTCATAGCATTGAAGACATTAAAAGTTACTTGCTCCTCTTGAACTCTCAACATGAGTTCTCCCTTCTCTACATCAATTAAAGCTCTACATGTAGCTAAGAAGGGTCTTCCTAAAATCAAAGGAATTTCTCTATCAGCCTCCATATCCAAAACTACAAAATTAACTGGGAAGATGAATTTATCTACCTTAACTACTAGATCTTCCATCATCCCATGAGGATATTTGATAGACCTATCAGCCAATTGCAAAGACATACGAGTTGGTTGTAAGTCATTAATTCCTAATTTCCTCATTAAGGACAAAGGCATCAAGTTTATGCTAGCTCCTAGATCACATAAGGCACTTCCTACATGAACATCCCCTATTGCACAAGGTATTGTAAAAGATCCAGGATCTTCTAGCTTTTGAGGGAGTTTCTTTTGAATAATTGCACTACACTCTTGAGTAAGAGCAATCATCTCATCTCCTTTAAGCTTTCTCTTCTTAGATAGAAGCTCTTTCAAAAATTTAGCATATGAAGGCATCTCTTGCAATGCCTCAGCAAAGGCAATATTTATGTGAAACTTTTTAAACACATCTGAGAACTTAGCAAACTTTTGCTCTTCTATTTGTCTCTTAAACCTATATGGAAACAGAGCATTCTTTAATTTCTTGGGAGTTAGCTTAACAGCTTCCTCCAAGATCAAATCAATCTTTTTCTTTTTCTTTTGATGAACTTGGTTTTCTTTTTATTTCTCTATTTTTACTTTATTTTCAGTTTCATCAATAACTTGCTCACTTTCCTGCTCTTTTTCTTTTTCCTCATCTTTTACTAAACTATTTTCCTAACTTGGAGTAGGAATAAGAACTTCCTCACTCCTTGTGGTTATTGCCTTGCAATGTTCCTTTGGATTTACCTCAGTATTGATAGGCCTACAAGCACACGGGTTATCATAGTAATAAAATTATCGTCCCACAGAGATTGTTCCCAAGTACAAGTTTTCGCAGTGGTTCAATTATCCAGAAATTTGTGAATTTGGCTTTTAATGCAGAGAATTTCAAAAAGAACAAAATCAAAAAGAATATGATTTTCAAAAACTAAACTTAGTTGCTTTGGATTTAAACAAGTGAATGGTGAAACTCTTGGGGTTCGGTATGTGATCATGTCATGCATTGATTTTACCTAAAACCTTTCTGTTTATTAATTTATGTTCTAAGGTAAGATTTCCAATTTTAATTAAGCTTTTCTCTCAGAACAACATTAATTTGCCCAACTAATAAAGAACTGCATTCAATTTATTATTTGGACTCATTAAGAACGATGAAATCTTAGTAACCTCAGAGTGTCATTTCTCACTTTCATAATTCATGACCCTAAGTTCAATTTCCTGCGTTCAAACAACCAATTAACCTTTCGATTATCTTAGCGTTTAAAATCAATTGACCCTTTCTCTAGATCTTGAAAAGCATTAAGCACTCATGGAGATTGAATAAAACTAGGGATTAATAAACAAAACAAGTTTTAGAATCAATTTAACACAATAACATGATGTCACACCCTTAACCCAAGATTTGAGTTTAGTTACACATGCATAAATCAACACAGCCCATAGTAGACAATATATTCAGAGATTACAAATAAGAGGGAATGCCCAAGGAAAAAGAAGAAAAGAAAGTAAAAGCTCTCACTGGTGCTTCCAAATCTCCTTTTGAAATCTGCCAATTCATGTTCTTCAACATCTATGGTCTTGATTTCCTTAAAGATCCCAAGGAAAAACTCTCTCTTTTTCTCTCTAAAAGTCTCCAAAATGTCCCTCTATGACTCCGCCTCCTTTTTCTCTCAAAACCCCCTATTTTATCTTAGAAACTGCTCCAAAAATGTTTAGCCAAATACAGAACGTGTAAAAAACCACTGGCAGTGGGAAAACCCATGGCCAGTGGGTTTCTCTGGCTTCCCAAAAAATGATTTTTCCCCTACAGGCAACAAGATCCACGGCCTGTAGGAAAAAACCACAGCCAGTGGATCTCTTTGGTTTCCAAAAACCTAATTTTTCTCCACAGGGCAGCAAGATCCACGGCCAGTGGGAAAAACCCATGGCCAGTGGATCTCTCTGGATTTTATATTGTTGCTCTTTTCTCACTGTTTTGAGACCCTGAGTGTATGCCTTAGTAAACCTTTTCTCTATCATGCCCCGAAAGGTGGATAAGGCTCTATTTTTGTTACTTTTTCATGGCTTGAATCCCTTCCATTTATCCAATGCTTCCTCGAATGCTTCTTGTTTGGAATGTATGCACCTGTAAATAAGCTATTCTTGCAAAACTTGAAACACCCGAGTAACAAATGTGGAATGAAAGAAAAACACTTGGAATTAGGGATAAGACAATACAAATGACCTACAAAACCTAAACAAAATACCATTAAAATCATGCAAACAAAACACCTATCAAAACACCCCAAACTAGAACATTGCTTGTCCCCAAGCAATTATCATTACCATAAATAATAAACAATAGAATGAAGAACTTAAAATAACTTGAGGAACCCAATTGGAAAAATTATCAACAGATGATTGCAAGATTATCACAACAGGTATCCACACAAGTATTCATACCATGCTCACAAGACTAGGCTTACAGATACATATTTTTTTATTTCTCTTTAAGTGTCTAGGCTTGTGTATAAGTATCACCCAAGTCATAGCATTTCAAAGCACTACTATAGGCTTAGCAAGTAACCCAATTCTCCACAGTTATTCAGAAAAACAAGTTATGGTCAAAAGGTCTTTCATCTGGTTGTAATAGGGCCAGGGGTTCAAAGATGCAAGAATGGATACCAAGAAAAATGAAATTCAAAGGGTTATTATTATTCAAATGAAATCATTGAGAACAATGAAGTTTCAGACGGCAAACCAGAGAATACATTTTCTTCTTCCTTTAAAAACTTCAAAAGAGTCTTGCTTTCATCTTTTTCTTTGTTTTTCCCTTAATTTCTTTAGTTGGAAATACAAGTTCATTGTGTTTCTTTTGTTTCCCAACTAAATTTACTTTTCTTTTAACCTTTTCATTCTAGCTGCTATCCTTGAATTATATTTTTTTTTTCTCAGTAATTTACCAAATTCATTACCAACTGGCTTTGAAAAAAAAATCACAATTTAGGCTCAATAGGGGGCAACTAATGGTGTATTATAACATTCAAAGTTCAGAGGCTAAAGAATAAAGCCTATAGTGCCTTTTTCATTCCATACCCTGTTAATCAACAACCATTTTGAATCGGTCGCAAACCAAGTTCTAGAGCACTTCGAATACATAACACACTTAATACAAGAAAATAGGGGTTTTGTAAATGTTTATTTTCAAAACATACCCCTTATTGGCTCAAAAGCTGTCACTAGTACAGGTGAGTAAACCTAGTCAGAGAGAACACAGAGTCATAAAGCATGGTACCTCTTGACAAACTAGTAATTAACAATTTTATTTATTTATTTTTTCACATGGATTCCACAAGTCCTTAAAATTCTGTCATTTTAACTAAAACTCATTTACAGCAACAATAATTACAAGTAAACGAACATTCCTAGATAGGGGTACAGACAGGCATAGATATTCAAAACAAACAAAATGCAAACAAACTACAACCTATCATGATTAAATAAAACCAAAAGAAAGATGCAAAGGCTCAGAATAAGTTTCCTTATACCTACCACCCCAAACTAAAAATGAACAGTGTCCCCACTGTTCAGTAGAGGGAAAGCAAAGAACAATGAAACTTATCTGGATGAAAACACCTGTCATGGAGAAGGAGGGGGAAAATAACCCCGCTGGAGGTGCCAGGAATGCATAGCATCCACACGCTGGGCTATGTCATCGATCCTACTCCCCTACCGGAGTTGCTCAATAGAAAAATACTCCAAACGGGTGTTCATTCCTTGCATCAAGGAATACATCTGTTCCATAGAAAACCCGGAGTCGGAAGAGGATCTAGATGGGCCAGCTACGTGGTCATGAGGAAGGGGCATTTTGGTGTCCAAGGGGGAGTAATCCTACCTATCAGTACCTGAAAATAAAAAGGAAGTCTTGCCCTCTAGGCTAGTGTATCGAGGGTCAGGCAAGGGGTGAGGTACAGAAAATCTGGGAATAACCAAACAGTAAATTCCACGTTCCAATACAAGCATACCCATATGAACCATCTCATCAATATCAACCCTCTTGGGTTGGCAAACTAAGTTATCCTCCTGTAGATCAATCCCTACATACCTAGCAATAGGATTAATATAACCTGCAATAACAATTTTGCCAGTAGTGGCTCTTCCTACCCTAGTGAATTGGCTAAAAAGCTATTTCGTAGAGTGGACAGGGATGTTATTAATCATGGCATAAAGAAAATAAAGCTCAGCAGCCCTAATAGTACCAGGACTATCATAGCGACCAAAAATGGATCAAGCCATAAACCTCTGAAGGTATCGAAAGACAGGGTGATGCATGAGTGAGGCTTTTGTAGAAGATGGGTCATAATCCTCCCTAGATTTAGAGAGTGTAGACCAAAAATACTTTGCGTTAAAATCCCTAGGGATATGGGCGGTATTTAATTTAGTAGTGGCATCTCCAGGCACAGATGAAAAACCATAAATGGCATCCATATCAGCTAAATCTATCCGATAATCATTGTTATTTATCCTAAAAGTGATTTCCCAAGTTGAGTCATTGTCACAAGGTTTAATGTCAATAGAGCTCAGAAATTCTAAGGTGGTGCGTTCATAGCAGGGCTCATATAACTCAATAAACTCTTCCCAAATAGTCATGCAAAATTTTAAGGTATCATCATACAACCCAAGTTCAAGTAAAGATTGTTTATAAAAGAACCTAGAGGGGATAATCTCCCTAGAGGTCAAAGAAGCCAATCACTTTCTTTGTTCATCTGAGGTGCACTCAATATCATCTAGATTAGAATAGTTAGATGATGACTTACCTTTGTGCTTTCACTTGTTGCAAACATTCTTGGTTCTTCTGGAAGACATGGCTTTAGGCACCTAAAATTCAAATTCAAGTTTATGCACAAAAGATGTCAATAAAATCAAGAACATTGGAACTCTATGATGGATAGTCATAGGAAAACCCAAAAAGGATCAAACAAACTATAAATATATACAAGGTAGAATAAAAAGTTGGTTTGGGCAATTTGTCAAACACTTGGTGGGCAACAAGTTTGACACCAAGAAATCCATGAATCTTTATGCTAAATAGCAACAAAGTATGAGAACAACACCAAACCATAACCAAGCAATCACCCATTTGTCAAATATATGAAAAAGATCATCCATCATGAAGAAAAGATTAAATGGGTATTCAAACCAAATGAAGAACAAGAATGAACAAATGAAGCATGAAGATTAGTTTTTAAGAATACCCATTCTAATTAACCATTATAACAATCAAATATAAGCCCATAGAAA
Source organism: Clitoria ternatea (assembly GCA_037962975.1). Lineage (NCBI taxonomy): Eukaryota > Viridiplantae > Streptophyta > Magnoliopsida > Fabales > Fabaceae > Clitoria > Clitoria ternatea. The sequence continues at coordinate 265,352,382 of CM075671.1, forward strand.
TCTTTCTATATGATGAATTCACTTCAAAATCAAAGTTATGGAAAAAATGAGAGAACCCCAAGAACATCAAAAGAAAAACCTAAACTAAAAAAAATTTGATAAGATCACACTTACTTGATTAGGATTTGAAACTAGTAATGTGATGAAGAATAATGAAGTTGGGGATTTCAATTTCAGTTTCGTGGTTCCAATATGCCAAAGAAAAATAAGGAGTGGGAGAAAGGCAAGGTGGGAGGCAGTGTTGCGTAAAAAAAACACGGGTGGGGCTATTTGAAATAAAAGGAACCACTTTTATAAAACCTGATGGGTTCCCACGGCCAGTGGGAAAAACCCACGGCTCGTGGAACCCTCTGCCCAAGTCCCCCAAATTTTTTTTTCTTTCACGCGTAAACCCATATGGGTTCCCACGTCCAGTGGGAAAAACCCACGGCCAGTGGAACCCTCTGCCCTTTTCTCATAAAAATTTTTCATGCGTAAGAAAAAAAACTGGTGGAAACCCACTGGCAGTGGGAAAAACCCACGGCCAGTGGAGTTTACTGCCTTGGCACCTCAAGTTTACCCATTTTTAAGTCAAGAGAGTTCACTATTTTTAGACAAAACTTCCTTGAATAGGCACAAGGATTTGCCTTTATTTTATGCATCTTACCCATGGAAACACATGTATGCATACAACATGACTAATCAATTAAAAAGGAATATACAACAAATCAAGTTAAGAACAATTATGCAATGTAAAATTTACAAACTAGAAAATAAACATGTAACTATTTACATTGGATCCCTTTTTTTTAATTTTATATGACAAGAAAAGTACTTAAAGAATGAGAAATGGGGTTACCTCCCCACAAGTGCTAAGTTTAACATCTTCAGCTGGACGCTTGGTACCATTTGAGATCAAGAATCCAATCCATCAAGCAAGTCCAAGGCACTCGCTTGTTGGATGGGTTCTCCTGTCAAGTAGTGCTTAAGCCTTTGTCCATTTAAAGGGTGTGGTTCCAATGGGAGTTTTATAAGCAGTTCTATACGCCCATAAGGAATCGTCCAACTTAATAGACTAATCCTTATGAGATGTATTAACTACTTTCTGAAGAATGTTCTTAATCTCCCTATTAGATACCTCAACCTGCCCACTAGTTTGAGGGTGATAAGGTGTAGCAACCTTATGCTTCACCCCATACTCTTTTAAGAGGGTCTGAAAAGTTTTTTTAATGAAATGAGACCCTCCATCACTAATTATACATTTAGGGACCCCAAACCTTGGAAAAATTATCTTCTTAAAAATTTTAATCACAGTCTTAGCATCCGAATAAGGTGAAGGGATGGCTTCTATCTATTTAGGCACATAATTAACTGTAACCAAAATAAACTGATTTCCAAAAGAGGGGGGAAAGGGTCCTATGAAATCAACACCCCTCACATCTATATTTATATGTTGATGTAGATTTTGATAATGATACAACAAATGAAGATATATTAAGGATGTTGTGCAAAGTGATAAATTAAGAATTAATTCATGAAGATCAAGCTATCAATTTTGATGAACAAACAAAAAGACTTGAGTGAAGGCATTCACAAAGATCTAAATCAAGTGAAAAATGATCAACAAAAGTGCCAAGAATCAAAGGAAACAAAAAGCATGCAATTATGTATCAAAAAGGGTCCAAAATGCATCAAAACATAAAGAACAGCATGAAGAATCGATTCATTATGCAAGAAATAAAGTGGGAATCGATTCACCACATGGGGAATCGATTCATGAAGCCATAAATGCGTAGGAATCGATTCACTAGAAGCAAGAATCAATTTATGGTGCCAAAAATTGCTGGGAATTGATTCACATGTTGAAGGAATCGATTCATGGAGATTGAAAACACATGGAAATCGATTCATAGCTAGAGGAATCGATTCATGCTCCTTGAAAACACACGGGAATCGATTCATAGCTAGAGGAATCGATTCATACACTGTCAGAAATCCAAAATACACGCAGGGAATCCATTCATTCATTGATTCATGCAGTTTAAATTCAAATGGAAACAACACTGAATGCACTACGCAAATTATGCACCGCACTATGAATTAAACAATTGAAGACAGACGCTCCCTTGCTATACTTGCATTGCATCGAAGGGAATAATTTAATTGCAATGCCATACTACTGGAGGCTATAAATAGAGAGGAACTTAAAGAAACAATTCGTCCCAAAGCATTGAATCAGTTCCTTTGCTTTCTCCTTCCCTCACGCTGCTCTTCTTCTTCTTCTTTTCTCTTAATTACTCTCTGTTTCCATTTTGGCTTATTATTTGAGAGTAAACTCGGTGAGCAAAATTGTTTTCTAAACTTACAAATTATTTCTTAAGAGAGAAAATATTTTTTAAAGTGCTAAAATTTGCATATCCTCTCTTTGAGAGTTATCATTTGGTGAAAGCTTTAATTTGTATATCCACTCTATTGGAGAGTTACTCTTGTATTCTAAATACCAAAATTTCTAGATTTGTGGGTTGGGTTTCAACCTTGTAATTGTGAGATTGAGAGATTTGGGTGGGGTGCCCTCTTGTACTTATGAGGATTGGATTCTTGAGTGTGGGATACTAGGAAGTCATAGTTACTCAAAGTTGTATCTCTAATCTACAATAGTGGAAATCCTCTAAGTGGGTTGCTTAGAGGCAAGACGTACACCTGTGTGGTGGAACTCGTATATATCAGTTTGCAAATCTCTCTTCCCTAAACTCATTTAATTTGTGCACTTAACTTGCTTGCTTGATTTATTGTATTAGTGCTCATTAACTTGGACTAAGTGCATATTATACTAAGTTGTAAAATATTTTGATTAACATTGTTGAACTTGACTTTAAGTAACACTCTTTATTAATCTTTCTAAAAGTCTCATAAATTGCTTTGTGGTTAAATTGATTCTATATCTTGATTATTACTGAGACCTTTTTAAGTACTTATTATCTTAACTTGTGCATAATTTGTTATCACTTGCCATTAAGCTTATCATCTTCAATAAACATAGTAACTAAAGAATCAATTTCAAAAGCATTCAAAGTAAAATTTTTAATACTCAATTCACCCCCCTCTTGAGTAATTGAGGCCACTTGGTTAACAAGTGGTATCAGAGCTTGACTCTTGGTAGATCAAGCTTAACTGCTTCAAGAGAACAAATGGCCTCAAATTCTCTAAACCTTTTTCCTGAGGGTGGTACCACAAATAGACCTCCTGCTTTCAATGGTGAAGGCTACGCTTTTTGGAAAGCAAGAATGAAAATTTTTATGCAATCAATTGACTTGAAAGTATGGAATGCTATTGAAAATGGTCCTTTTGTACCTATGCATACTGTTAATGATAAACAAGTTGAAAAACCTATGGATGAGTGGACTAGTGAGGAAGAGAAGAAAGTACAATATAATTACAAAGCAAAAAATCTTATCACTTTAGCCTTAGGTCCCGATGAGTTCTTTAGAATAGTTATATGTAAATCTGCTAAGGAAATGTGGGATACCCTTCAAGTAACTCATGAATGAACTAGTGATGTTAAGGACTCTAAAATTAGTACTTTAACTAGTTAATATGAAAGTTTTAGAATGAATTCCAATGAATCTATTTTAGAACTTCAAAAGAGATTTACTTTGATTATTAATCATCTTATTACACTTGGTAAATCTTATACTAACAAGGAACTTATCCACAAAGTTCTAAAAAGTCTTACTAGGGAATGGCTACCTCTTGTTACGACCATCAAGCAATCTTCTAATATAAATGATATGTCTCTTTCCACTTTGTTTGGTAAACTCCGAGAACAAGAACAGGAATTGAAAGACTTGAAACAAGCGGAGGAAGAAGAAAAAGTCTCTAAGAAGAAAGGACTAGCTCTCAAAGCCACCTCAATTGTTAAAGATGAATCCGAGAGTGATCTTGATGAGGATGAAGAGTTAAGCTTATTCGTGAAACGTTTTGGAAAGTTTATGAAGACCAAACGCTTCCAAAAGAACTTCAAATCATAAGGTAAGAAACCTAATCCTAAAGAAAATTCTACTTCACCTACTTGTTTTGAATGTGGAAAGAAAGGACACTTTAAGATAGATTGTCCAAATTTAAAGAAGAAAAACAAAGAAAGAAAAGAAAGGAGAAGAGCATATATCGCATGGGATGAAAATGAGATAAGTAGCTCAGATGATTCAGAAAATAAAGAAGCGAACCTTTATCTTATGGCCAATCACCAAGATGAAGAAGATGAGGTAAACTTTCATGACTTAGATAAGGAAGAACTACTTGATGCTCTTGAAGAATTGTATGATAAATTTATAAAAGTGTCTAATAAGCATAAATTATCTAGAAAAACCATTGACATGCTTGAAATGGATCTTATAGAAGTTTGTAAAGAAAATAAATGTTTGAAAGATGAATTAGAAAATGTTCAAGCATGCTCTAGGACCAAACCTTGTGAATTTATAAAGAAATGTGATATGCTATAGACTAAGGTTTTTGACTTGAATAGAACTTTAGAAAAATTTACAAATGGTAGAGATAACTTAAATGTTTTACTTGGTAAACAATGGTGTATGTTTGATAAAACAGGTTTAAGTTTCAATGCGGTTAAGAAACAAAAGAATTATAAGAACTTCTTTATACCACCTAGTAAAACTTCACCACCTTTCATGACATATAATCATTGTGGTTTTAAAGGACATAATGCATCTAATTGTAATGTTAGAAAACTAGGGTCAAAGGTTGTGAGAAAAGTATGGGTTCCTAAAGGAACATTACCTCAAACTAACCTACAAGGACCCAACATAAAATGAGTACCAAGTTCTCTAACTTGACATGTTTCGTAGGTATGCTTTAAAGCAAATAGCACCCATTGGTATTTGGATAATGGGTGTTCAAAACACATGACTTCATTACTTATGGAGACAACACGAAGGGAAGAATACTAGGAATCGGAAATGTGGGTAAAAACTCTTCCACTTCTATAAACGATGTATTATATGTTGAAGGACTTAAACATAACTTGCTTAGTATTAGTCAATTATGTGATAAGTGCTATAAAATTGTCTTTGAATCAAACGGTTGCATAATTGAAAATAAGTTAGACAAAGAAACAAAATTCGTTGGTCAAAGAGTTGATAATATTTATATGATTAATCTTGATTATCTTGTTTCAAATGATGTACAATGCTTCATAACAAAAGAGGATGAATCATGGCTATGGCATAGAAGAATTGTTCACATTCATATAGACCATTTAAATAAACTTGTTTCGAAAGATTTAATAATTGGTTTACCAAAATTGAAATTCAAAAATAAATTTTGTGACACATGTCAAAAGGGAAAACAAGTAAAGGTTTCTTTTCAAGCGAAAAATGTTGTTTCAACAAATAGACCTTTACAGCTTTTACATATGGATTTATTTGGACCTTCAAAAATTAAAGGTTTTGGTGGAAACTATTATGGTCTTGTGATTGTGGATGATTATTCTAGGTATACATGGACTCTGTTTCTTACTCATAAACATGAAGCATATCATACATTTAAGAAACTTGCCAAGATCATCCAAAATGAACAAAATTTGAAAATTGCATCTATTCGAACTGATCATGGGGGAGAATTTGAAAACTAATCTTTTGAAAAGTTTTGTGAAAAATTTGGCATTGATCATAATTTTTCGGCTCCAAGAACTCCACAACAAAATAGAGTAGTTGCAAGGAAAAATCGATCTTTAGCAGAGCTTGCAAGAACTATGTTAAATAAAAGGAACATTTCAAAACATTTTTGGGCCAATGCGGTAAATACCACTTGCCATGTTATGAACCGATGTTTGATAAGGCCTATATTAAAGAAAACCCCCTACGAGCTTTATAAAAGGAAGAAAACCAAATATTTCTTATTTTCATATATTTGGATGCAAATGTTTTATTTTAAACAAAGGAAAGGATAATCTCAGCAAATTCAATGCAAAATCTGATGAAGCAATATTCTTAGGTTATTCATCTACTAGTAAAGCATATCAACTCTTTAACAAACGAACATATACAATTGAAGAGTCTGTACATGTCAAATTTGATGAACTTAACCAAAATCCTCTGAGAAAGGAAATTGATGATCTTGTAGGTACCTTCCAAGAAATGAACTTGGAAGACGAAGAAGGAAATAAAAATGAAGGAGATACAACACAAAATGACAAACCTCAACAAAAGGAATGAATCACCTTAAAAAATACCCCTTGGACAATGTCATAGGTGAAATAACAAAAGGTGTAAGTACTCGAAATGCTATTAGAAATGCATGTAATCACTTAGCTTTTATATCACAAATAGAACCCAAAAATATCAATGAAGCTATTATTGATGAACACTGGATGTTGGCCATGCAAGAAGAATTGAATCAATTTGAAAGAAATGAAGTTTGGGAACTTGTGCCAAGATCCAATGACCATCTAATAATAGGTACTAAATGGGTTTTTAGAAATAAGCTAGATGAAAATGGAATAATAACAAGAAATAAAGCTAGATTAGTTGCTAAAGGATATAATCAAGAAGAGAGAATAGACTATGAAGAAACATATGCTCCCGTAGCTAGATTAGAAGCCATAAGATTACTGTTAGCTTTTGCTTGTTGTATGGATTTTAAGCTTTATCAAATGGATGTCAAAAGTGCTTTTCTAAATGGCTATATTCAAGAAGAAATTTATGTAGATCAACCTCCCGGTTTTGAAAATCATAAATTTCCAAACAATGTTTTTAAATTGAGAAAAGCTTTATATGGTTTGAAATAAGCTCCAAGAGCTTGGTATGATAGACTTAGTAAATTTCTTTTGGAAAATAATTTTGAAAGAGGAAAGGTTGATATTACGCTATTTATAAAACATAAAAATAATGACATTCTTTTGGTACAAGTTTATGTTGATGACATAATATTTAGTGCTACTAATGAAATTCTTTGTCAAGAGTTTGCCAAGATTATGCAAGATGAATTTGAAATGTCCATGATGGGAGAACTCACCTTCTTCCTTGGATTACAAATCAAACAAACAAATGAAGAGACTTTCATTAGTCAAACAAAATATTGTAAAGAACTACTCAAAAGATTTGAAATGGACAAGGCCAACAAAATAGCTACACCCATGAGTACATCTTGCTACTTAGACAAAGATGAGAAGGGTAAGGATGTTGAAATAACTAAATACCGAGGTATGATTGGCTCCTTACTTTACTTAACATCTAGTAGGCCTAATATTATGTTTGCTGTATGCATGTGTGCTAGATATTAAGTATGTCCTAAAGAATCACATCTCACTACCGTAAAAAGAATTTTGAAATATCTTGTGGGTACTCAAAATGTTGGTTTATGGTATCCCAAAGGCGTTGAATGTATTCTTATAGGATATTCTGATTCTGACTTTGCTGGTTGTAAACTTGATAGAAAGAGTACCAGTGGCACATATCATTTACTTGGTAGTTCCCTTGTTTCTTGGCATAGCAAGAAGCAAGTAAGTGTTTCTTTATCGACAGCTGAGGCAGAATATGTAGTAGCTGGCAGTTGTTGCGCTCAAATTCTTTGGATGAGACAACAACTTCTTGACTTTGGTGTTGTTTTAAACAAAATACCTATTAAATATGATAACACTAGTGCCATAAATATCTCCAAAAATCCTGTCATGCACTCTAGGACTAAACATACTGAAATAAGACATCATTTTATAAGAGACCATGTTTTGAAAGGAGATTGTGTTCTTGAATATGTTGAAACTTCAAAACAATTAGCGGATATTTTTACAAAACGTCTTCCAAAGGAACAATTTATAAATATTAGAAGGGAATTAGTAATTTTGGAAATTGCTTAATTGATTCATTCTTATTACATTTTGAACATAATGATTTACTTTGCGATATATGGCCAAATCTCTTCATTAAAAAGCCAATAACATTTTCAATAATCATGTTAATGCTTCACAAATCACTTGCCTTATTTCCGAGTAGCATCTATTTAATTAAAACATATTTTTTGACACAGGATAATCTCCTATGTACCATATGGTTCTAAAAAATAAATGGCAAATGACCTTGATTTTCTTGACTCTCTTATGCAATAAAAATCATTGGCAAATTAAAAAATTTTAATCCTATATAACCTCTAACTTTGCTTATCCAAAAGAAGGAGAAAAAATTCATTATGATTGCTTACATGCCTTGAATTATTCTGTGACATCTGTTGTATGCTTTAGGGGAAGTTTTATATACTTGTTGAATGTATCTTTCTTAAAGTGGTATATATTCTTAGATGTTTTTGATGATGCCAAAGGGGGAGAAAATAAATATATACATTCTAAGTGGCATAAAGTATCTTACAAAGGGGGAGATAAAATCTAGAAATCAACATCTCTATCTATCCTTATTGAAAATACATGATTAAGGGGGAGCCTTACGATATTTCTTTACAACAAGTGATATCAAATTACATGTGTAAATGACAAAGTGGTATTCAATTATATGTATAACATGTGGTATCAAATTATATGTGTAAGGGATAGTCATTTATGCCATATGTTTGAAATTGTTATGAAACTAACACCCCAAGAGATGAACATTTGTTGTCATCATCAAAAAGGGGGAGAATGTATTTATATGTTGATGTAGGTTTTGATAATCATACAACAAATGAAGATATATTAAGGATGTTGTGCAAAGCGATAAATTAAGAATCAATTCATGAAGATCAAGCTATCAATTTTGATGAACAAAGAAAAAGACTTGAGTGAAGGCATTCACAAAGATCTAAATCAAGTGAAAAATGATCAACAAAAGTGCCAAGAATCAAAGGAAACAAAAAGCATGCAATTATGTATCAAAAAGGGTCCAAAACGCATTAAAACATAAAGAACAACATGAAGAATCGATTCATTATGCAAGAAATAAAGTGGGAATCAATTCACCACATGGGGAATCAATTCATGAAGCCATAAATGTGTAGGAATTGATTCACTAGAAGCAAGAATCGATTCATGGTGCCAAAAAATGCTGGGAATTGATTCACATGTTGAAGGAATCGATTCATGGAGATTGAAAACACATGGAAATCGATTCATAGCTAGAGGAATCGATTCATACACTGTCAGAATGCCAAAATACACGCAGGAAATCCATTCATGCACCGATTCATGCAGTTTAAATTCAAATGGAAGCAGCACTGAACGCACTACGCAAATTACGCATCGTACTATGAATTAAATAATTGAAGACAAACGCTCCCTTGCTCCACTTGCATTGCATCGAAGGGAATAATTTAATTACAATGCCATGCTACTAAAGGCTATAAATAGAGAGGAACTTGAAGAAGAAATTTGTCCCAAAGTATTGAAGCAGTTCCTTTGCTTTCTCCTTCCCTCACGCTGCTCTTCTTCTTCTTCTTTTCTCTTAATTACTCTCTGTTTCCATTTTGGCTTATTATTTGAGAGTAAACTCGGTGAGCAAAATTGTTTTCTAAACTTACAAATTATTTCTTAAGAGAGAAAATATTTTTTGAAGTGCTAAAATTTGCATATCCTCTCTTTGAGAGTTATCATTTGGTGAAAGCTTTAATTTGTATATCCACTCTATTGGAGAGTTACTCTTGTATTCTAAATACCAAAATTTCTAGATTTGTGGGTTGGGTTTCAACCTTGTAATTATGAGATTGAGAGATTTGGGAGGGGTGCCCTCTTGTACTTGTAAGGATTGGATTCTTGAGTGTGGGACACTAGGAAGTCATAGTTGCTTAAAGTTGTATCTCTAATTTACAATAGTGGAAATCCTCTAATGGGTTGCTTAGAGGCAAGACGTACACCGGTGTGGTGGAACTCGTATATATCGGTTTGCAAATCTGTCTTCCCTAAACTCATTTAATTTGTGCACTTAACTTGCTTGATTGATTTATTGTATTATTGCTCATTAACTTGGAGTAAGTGTATATTATACTAAGTTGCAAAATATTTTGATTAACATTGTTGAACTTGACTTTAAGTAACACTCTTTATTAATCTTTCTAAAAGTCTCATAAATTTCTTTGTGGTTAATTTGATTCTATATCTTGATTATTACTTAGACCTTTTTAAGTACTTATTATCTTGACTTGTGCATAATTTGTTATCACTTGCCATTAAGCTTATCATCTTCAATAAACATAGTAACTAAGGAATCAATTTCAAAAGCATTCAAAGTAAAATTTTTAATACTCAATTCACCCCCCTCTTGAGTAATTGAGGCCACTTGGTTAACAACATCAAATAACTCAACCTCTAATTTGCTATTAAGTGGCATTTCATGTCTCTTACCAATATTACCAGCTCTTTGGCATGCATCACAAGTGAGGACATACTTACGCACATCCTTGAAAATATGTGGCCAATAGAATCTGACTTGCAACACTTTTGAGGCGGTCTTAGATGTACTCATATGGCCTCCACAGGAGAGAGAATAACAATGATCTAGGATGGCTCGAACTTTAGTCTCAGGAACACATCTCCTAATCAAACCATCTGTACACTGCTTGAAAAGGAGAGGTTTATCCCAATAATAGTGCTTGACATCTACAAAAAACTTCTTTTTCTGCTGAAAACCAAGGTCAGGAGGTATAATCCCACATGCAAGAAAATTGACAAAATCTGCGTACCAAGGCACTTGTTGGACACTTAAACTAAGAAGTTATTCATTCAGAAAAGACTCATTTATAGGAAAAACATCACCCATCTCATCTTTTTCAGATGACAACCTAGATAAGTGGTCAGCAACAAGGTTCTCGGTATCTTTTTTATCTTTTATTTCTAATTCAAATTCTTGTAAGATCAAAATCCACCTAATAAGCCTAGGCTTTGCTTCTTTTTTATTTAATAGGTACTTGATAGCAGAATGGTCAGTATATACGGTAACATGCGAGCCTACCAAGTATGGTCTAAACTTATCAAAAGCAAAGACAATAGCTAATAATTCCTTTTCGGTGGTAGCATAGTTTACCTGGGTGTCATCAAGTGTACAGCTGGCGTAATGGATCACATGCAGCTTCTTATCCTTTCGCTGCCCAAGTACAGCCCCCACTACATGATCACTAGCATCACACATAAGTTCGAATAGGAGTTCCCAATCAGGGGGTTGTACTACGGGGGCGGAAATTAACGCCTGCTTAATCCTATAAAAAGCCTCAAGATAAGATGAATAAAAAACAAAAGGTACATCCTTACCCAGAAGGTTAGTTAGAGGCTTTATGATCTTGCTGAAGTCTTTAATGAACCACCGGTAAAACCCGGCATGCCCAAGAAATCTTCTTATACGTTTCACATTAGTTGGTGGTGGCAATTTCTCGATTACCTCCACCTTAGCCTTATCTACCTTAATTCCTTTATCAAATACTAAGTGTTTGAGAACTATGCCCTCTTTTACCATGAAGTGGCATTTCTCACAATTTAAGACCAAGTTGGTCTCTTCACAGTGCTGCAAGACTTGGTACAAATTGTATTTGTATGTTGATGTAGGTTTTGATAATGACACAACAAATGAAGAAGTATCAAAGATGTTATCAAGCAATTGATTATGTTTAATGTGGAATCTAAATTGGTTGATGTTTAAATTTGATGAATAATTAAGGACATATGTTAAAGGCATTTAAAGAAGCTCAAAACAAGTGAGAATTGATCATCAAAATGTCTAAGAATCAAAGGAACCAAGGTATATGCAAAAGGGTTCCAAAAAGGGGTGAAAAATGCACTAAAATTCAAGGATCAGGTGCATGAATCGATTCAAGGTAAGTATGAATCGATTTATACGGTTTCCAGTGCCCAAAATGTGATTGCTTCAGGGTTGAATCAATTCAACCCATGTGTGAATCGATTCACACGGCTGCAGGGGTCCAAAATATGCAATTCAAAGTGCATGAATCGATTCCCTCCCTTCTTGAATTGATTCAACATGCTGTCAGAAGGCAAAATCACATGGAAACTCACAAATTCCTTCGGTTCACTCAACTTGAAGGTTCCTAGGCAATGTTCCATGACTTGTCCCTCTCCACATGTATGTGTTACATTGAAAATGCAATTAAATTAAATATTATACAAACATGCTTCTTGATGCACATGCAATATTCTCTTGGAGACACTAAAAGGTTTATTGGAATTGGAATGCCAAGTTGAATGGAGACACACATGCCTAACACTTCAAGCTCCCAAGGAATTTAATATTGCAACATGCCATACCATTGGAGCCTATAAATAGAGAAGAAGTTGAAGGCAAATGACACACCAAGCATTTGAAGCATTTCCATTTGCTTTCTTCCTCCTCCATTCTCTTGCTCTTCTACTTACTCTTTTTATTCTTTGATTGGTATAATTCTTGAGAGTTAATTTGTGGGAAGATTATATTTGTGTACTTAACTTGCATATCCTCTCTTTGAGAGTTACTATCTTGTGTAAGCTTTAAAATTGTATATCCACTCTAGTGAGAGAGTTTCCTTGTACACTTAAACACTAAACTTCATAGAAGCTTTGGGTTGGGTTTCAACCTTGTAATTGTGAGATTGAGAGATTGGGTGAGGTGCCCTTGTACTTGTGAGGATTGGATTCTTGAGTGTGGGACACTAGGAAGTTGCAATTGCTCAAAGTGTATCTCTAATCTACAATAGTGGAAATCCTCTAAGTGGGTTGCTTAGAGGCGAGACGTACACCGGCGTGGTGGAACTCGTATACATCGGTTTGCAAATCTTTCTTCCCTTAACTCATTTAATTTGTGCACTTAATTTGTTTGCTTAAATTCCTTGCTTTATTAATTTGACTAAGTGCATGATACATTAAGTTGAAACCTTTTTTAATAACATTGTTGAACTTGGACTTAAGCATTTCTTTTGAATCAATCTTTCTAAAGTCCTATAAATTGCTTTGTAACTAAATTGATTCATTGTTCAAACTCTTTAAGTAGTTATTAGTTTGTCTTGTGTATAATTTGTTGCTTCTTGTTATCTAATTTATTATCTTAAGTATACATAGTGACAAAAGAATCAATTTCAAGAGCATTCCAAAGAAAATTTTTAATACTCAATTCACCCCCCCTCTTGAGTAATTGAGGCCACTTGGTTAACAAGTGGTATCAGAGCTTGACTCTTGGAAAATCAAGCTTAACGGCTTCAAGAGAACAAATGGCCTCAACCTCATATAACATGTTTCCCGAGGGTGGTGCTACAAATCGACCTCCCGCTTTTAATGGTGAGGGTTATGCTTTTTGGAAAGCAAGAATGAAAATTTTTGTACAATCAATAGATTTAAGAGTGTGGAATGCTATTGAAAATGGTCCCTTTATACCTATGCATATTGTGGATGATAAACAAGTTGAAAAGCCTATGGACATTTGGTCTAGTGAAGAAGAAAAGAAAGTGCAATATGGTTATAAGGCAAAAAATCTTATTACTTCGGCCTTAGGTCCCGATGAATTCTTTAGAGTAATAACATGTAAAACGGCTAAAGAGATGTGGGATACCCTTCAAATAACTCATGAAGGAACTAATGATGTCAAAGATTCTAAGATTAGTACATTAACTAGTCAATATGAGTGCTTTAGGCTAAATTCAAATGAATCAATTGTTGATATACAAAAACGTTTTACACTCATTATAAATCAACTCATTACACTTGGAAAGACTTATACTAATAAAGAGCTTATTCACAAAGTGTTGAAAAGTCTTAATAGGGAATGGCAACCATTAGTCACGGCCATCAAACAATCGCCTAGCATCAATGAAATGTCTCTTGCTACACTATTTGGTAAGTTGCAAGAACAAGAACAAGAGCTAAAAGAATTAAAGATGGCGGAAGAAGAAGAGAAAGTCTCCAAAAAGAAAGGACTAGCTCTCAAAGCTACTTCAATAGTTGAAGATGAAACTGAGAGTGATCTTGACGAAGATGAAGAGTTAAGCCTATTTGTAAGAAGGTTTGGAAAGCTCATGAAGAATAAACGCTTTCAAAGGAACTTCAAATCACAAGGTAAGAAATCTATACCTAAAGAAAATTCTATTTCACCAACTTGTTTTGAATGTGGAAAGGAAGGACATTTCAAAGTGGATTGTCCAAATCTCAAAAAGAAACACAAGGATCAAAAAGGAAAAAGGAGAGCATACATAGCATGGGATGAAAATGAGGTGAGTAGTTCGGACGAATCCGAAAATAAAGAAGCAAACCTTTGTCTCATGGCCAATCAACAAGATGAAGAAAATGAGGTAAACTTTCATGACTTAGAAAAGGATGAATTACTTGATGTTCTTGATGATTTGTATGATAAATTCACCAAAGTTTCTAATAAGCTTAAATTATCTAGAAAAACTAGTAATACTCTAGAAATGCATCTCATGGAAGTATGTAAAGAGAATAAATCTTTAAAAGAAGAGTTAGCAAATGTTCAAACATGCTCTAGAACCAAACCTTGTGAGTTTTTAAAGAAATGTGATATGCTAGAAACTAAGGTTTTGGACTTGAATAAAACTCTTGAAAAACTTACAAATGATAGAAACAATATAAATGATCAAGCATGCTCTAAGGTTAAACCATGTGATTTTGCAAAAAGATGCATTATATTAGAAACCAAGGTTATAGACCTAAATAGGACACTAGAAAAGTTCACTAATGGAAGAGATAATTTGAATATCCTACTTGGGCAACAAAAATGCATGTTTAGTAAAACCGGTTTGGGATATGACCAAGAACATAGCAATCACAAAATGGAAAAACACTATAAAAACTTCTTTGTACCTCCAAGCAAATCCTCCTCACCTTTTATAAAATGCAATCATTGTGGTCTTAAAGGTCATAACTCTTATAATTGCAAAGTTAGAAGATTAGGACCAAAAGCAGTGAGAAAAGTATGGGTTCCTAAAGGAACTTTTTCACAAACTAACCTACAAGGACCCAACATAAAATGGGTACCAAGCTCTCTAACTTGAATTGTTTTGTAGGTATGTTTTAAGGCAAGTAACACCCATTGGTACTTGGATAGTGGGTGTTCTAAACATATGACGGGAGACAAAAGTAAGTTTATATCTCTTACTCCACGAAATAAAGGATTTGTTACTTATGGAGATAACACAAAGGGAAGAATACTCGGAATCGGAAATGTTGGTAAAAATTCTTCCACCTCCATAAATGATGTGTTATATGTTGAAGGTCTAAAACACAACTTGCTTAGTATTAGTCAATTATGTGATAAAGGCTATAAAATCGTTTTTGAATCAAATGGTTGCATAATTGAAAATAACCTAAACAAGGAGATAAAATTTGTTGGTCAAAGAGTAGATAACATCTACATGATTAATCTAGATTGCCTTGCTTCAAATGATGTACAATGCTTCATAACTAAAGAGGATGAATCATGGCTTTGGCATAGAAGAATCGCTCACATTCATGTAGACCATTTAAATAAACTTGTTTCAAAAGATTTAGTTATCGGTTTACCAAAATTAAAATTTGAAAATAAATTTTGTGACGCTTGTCAAAAAGGAAAACAAGTAAAGGCTTCTTTTCAAGCAAAAAATATTGTTTCAACAACAAGACCTTTACAACTTTTACATATGGATTTATTTGGACCTTCGAAAATCAAAAGTTTTGGTGGAAACTATTATGGTCTTGTGATTGTGGATGATTACTCTAGATATACATGGACATTGTTTCTTACTCATAAAAATGAAGCATATCATGCATTCAAGAAACTTGCCAAGGTTATCCAAAACGAACAAAATTTAAAAATAGCATCCATTCGAACGGATCATGGGGGAGAATTTGAAAACCAATCTTTTGAGAAATTTTGTGAAAAGTTTGGCATTGAACATAATTTTTCGGCTCCAAGAACTCCACAACAAAATGGAGTAGTTGAAAGGAAAAATCGATCTTTAGCGGAGCTTGCAAGAACTATGTTGAATGAAGCAAATATTTCAAAACATTTTTGGGCCGATGCGGTAAACACCACTTGTCATGTTATGAATCGTTGTTTAATAAGGCCTATACTAAAGAAAACCCCCTATGAACTTTATAAAGGACGAAAACCAAATATTTCTTACTTTCACATTTTTGGATGCAAATGCTTTGTCTTAAACAATGGAAAGGAAAATCTTGGCAAATTTGATGCAAAATCTGATGAAGCAATTTTTCTAGGTTATTCATCTACTAGTAAAGCATATAGACTCTTTAACAAACGAATATATACAATTGAAGAGTCCATACATGTTAAATTTGATGAACTTAACCAAAATCCTCCGAGAAAGGAAGTTGATGATCTTGTAGGTACCTTCCAAGAAATGAACTTAGAAGACAAAGAAGAAGCCAATAATGAAGGAGGTACAACACAACTTGACAAACAACAAGATTGGGTAACCTTAAAGGACCATCCCTTGGACAAAATCATTGGAGAAATAACCAAAGGGATAAGTACTCGAAATGCCATTAGGAATGCATGCAATCACTTAGCCTTTGTATCTCAAATTGAACCCAAAAATATTGATGAAGCCATTATTGATGAACATTGGATGTTGGCCATGCAAGAAGAATTAAACCAATTTGAAAGAAATGAAGTTTGGGAACTTGTGCCAAGACCCAATGACCATCAAATAATAGGCACCAAATGGGTTTTTAGGAACAAACTAGATGAAAACGGAATAATAACTAGAAACAAAGCTAGACTAGTTGCTAAGGGGTATAATCAAGAAGAAGGAATAGACTATGAAGAAACGTATGCTCCCGTAGCTAGGTTAGAAGCCATTAGATTATTATTAGCTTTTGCTTGTTGTATGGATTTTAAACTTTATCAAATGGATGTCAAAAGCGCTTTCTTAAATGGCTATATTCAAGAAGAAGTTTATGTAGATCAACCTCCCGGTTTTGAAAATCATAAATTTCCAAATCATGTTTTTAAATTGAGAAAAGCCTTATACGGTTTGAAACAAGCTCCAAGAGCTTGGTATGAAAGACTTAGCAAATTTCTTTTAGAAAATAATTTCGAAAGAGGAAAGGTTGATACTACACTATTTATAAAGCGTAAAAACCATGATATTCTTTTGGTACAAGTTTATGTTGATGACATAATATTTGGTGCTACAAATGAAAATCTTTGTCAAGAGTTTGCTAAATTCATGCAAAAAGAATTTGAAATGTCTATGATGGGAGAACTCACCTTTTTCCTAGGATTACAAATTAAACAAACAAATGAAGGAACTTTTATTAGTCAAACAAAATATTGTAAAGAATTACTCAAACGTTTTGAAATGAATAAGGCAAATGAAATAGCAACACCAATGAGCACATCTTGCTATCTAGATAAAGATGAAAAAGGTAAGGACGTTGAAATAACTAAGTATCGAGGAATGATAGGATCCTTACTTTATTTAACTTCTAGTAGACCCGATATTATGTTTGCCGTATGCATGTGTGCTAGATATCAAGCTTGTCCTAAAGAATCACATCTCACCGCTGTAAAAAGAATTTTGAAATATCTTGTGGGTACTCAAAATGTTGGTTTATGGTATCCCAAAGGCGTTGAATGTAATCTTTTAGGATATTCCGATTCCGACTTTGCGGGTTGTAAGCTTGATAGAAAAAGTACTAGTGGCACATGTCATTTACTTGGTAGTTCCCTTGTTTCTTGGCATAGCAAGAAACAAGCAAGTGTTGCATTGTCAACGGCTGAGGCAGAATATGTAGCAGCCGGTAGTTGTTGTGCTCAAATTCTTTGGATGAGACAACAACTTCTTGATTTTGGTATTTCCTTGGATAAAGTCCTCATTAAATGTGATAACACTAGTGCAATAAATATATCTAAGAATCCGGTCATGCATTCTAGGACCAAACACATTGAAATAAGACATCACTTCATAAGAGACCATGTTTTGAAAGGAGATTGTGTACTTGAATATGTTGAAACTTCAAAACAATTGGCGGACATTTTTACAAAACCCCTTCCAAAAGACCAATTTATAAATATTAGAAGGGAGTTAGGAAATTTGGAAATTTCCTAATTGATTTATTTTATCACACTTTCTTACTCTTTGAACAAAATTTTGCAAATCTTTAACTTAAAGATTTCAAACTCATCTTTTCCATAAAATTTTCATTTCCTTGAACATAATACCTTCCTTTGTGATATACATACAAATTTTTAAGACAATTTATACTCACATTTTCAATAATCAACTTAATGCTCTACAAATCTTTTGTCTTATTTAAAGACCCCGTAGAGTCCCCATTTATTTCAAACATATTTTGACACAAAGATAATCTCCTATATACAACATGGTTCTCAAAAATAAATGGCAAATGAACCTTGATTTTCTTGACTTTCTTGTGCAACAAAATCATTGGCAACTTGCAAAATTTAAATCTTTGAACAAATCCCTCACAAAACAACCATCTAGTAACATAATTCTTTAAACTCACGTAAAAATAGCTAGATGAATCGATTCTCATGAGACCTTATGTGCCTATATGCTTTGAATGATTTCGTGATGCATGTTGCATTGTCATCCTACTTCAAAATGTATGCATCTACCTTTAAGTTGTATATGTTTATAAGGAAATCTTTTTGATGATGCCAAAGGGGGAGAGAAATACATATTCTTAAAGGGGGAGAGATATTTCTATAAGAAAGGGGAAGAATTTATAAAAATATCTTTGTAAAAGGTGAGAGATATTTAAAGTACTGTATGATTAAAGGGAGATGACTAAGAAGGAGAGAACATATATTAAGGGGGAGAGACCATATATTAAGGGGGAGAGACCTTTGTTTCTTAAATACTTTCTTGATTTCTTGTGTCTATGATTTCATCAACATGTAGTATCAAATTATATATGATAGGGGGAGTCTTTATTGCAATATATATGAATTGTTATGATACTAACACCCCAAGAGACAAACATTTGTTGTCATCATCAAAAAGGGGGAGAATGTATTTGTATGTTGATGTAGGTTTTGATAATGACACAACAAATGAAGAAGTATCAAAGATGTTATCAAGCAATTGATTATGTTTAATGTGGAATCTAAATTGGTTGATGTTTAAATTTGATGAATAATTAAGGACATATGTTAAAGGCATTTAAAGAAGCTCAAAACAAGTGAGAATTGATCATCAAAATGTCTAAGAATTAAAGGAACCAAGGTATATGCAAAAGGGTTCCAAAAAGGGGTGAAAAATGCACTAAAATTCAAGGATCAGGTGCATGAATCGACTCAAGGTAAGTATGAATCGATTCATACGGTTTCCAGTGCCCAAAATGTGATTGCTTCAGGGTTGAATCGATTCAACCCATGTGTGAATCGATTCACATGGCTGCAGGGGTCCAAAATATGCAATTCAAAGTGCATGAATCGATTCCCTCCCTTCTTGAATCGATTCAACATGCTGTCAGAAGGCAAAATCACATGGAAACTCACAAATTCCTTCAGTTCACTCAACTTGAAGGTTCCTAGGCAATGTTCCATGACTTGTCCCTCTCCACATGCATGTGTTACATTGAAAATGCAATTAAATTAAATATTATACAAACATGCTTCTTGATGCACATGCAATATTCTCTTGGAGACACTAAAAGGTTTGTTGGAATTGGAATGCCAAGTTGAATGGAGACACACATGCCTAACACTTCAAGCTCCCAAGGAATTTAATATTGCAACATGCCATACCATTGGAGCCTATAAATAGAGAAGAAGTTGAAGGCAAATGACACACCAAGCATTTAAAACATTTCCATTTGCTTTCTTCCTCCTCCATTCTCTTGCTCTTCTACTTACTCTCTTTATTCTTTGATTGGTATAATTCTTGAGAGTTAATTTGTGGGAAGATTATATTTGTGTACTTAACTTGCATATCCTCTCTTTGAGAGTTACTATATTGTGTAAGCTTTAAAATTGTATATCCACTCTAGTGAGAGAGTTTCCTTGTACACTTAAACACTAAACTTCATAGAAGCTTTGGGTTAGGTTTCAACCTTGTAATTGTGAGATTGAGAGATTGGGTGGGGTGCCCTTATACTTGTGAGGATTGGATTCTTGAGTGTGGGACACTAGGAAGTTGCAATTGCTCAAAGTGTATCTCTAATCTACAATAGTGGAAATCCTCTAAGTGGGTTGCTTAGAGGCGAGATGTACACCGGCGTGGTGGAACTCGTATACATCGGTTTGCAAATCTTTCTTCCCTTAACTCATTTAATTTGTGCACTTAATTTGTTTGCTTAAATTCCTTGCTTTATTAATTTGACTAAGTGCATGATACATTAAGTTGAAACCTTTTTTAATAACATTGTTGAACTTGGACTTAAGCATTTCTTTTGAATCAATCTTTCTAAAGTCCTATAAATTGCTTTGTAACTAAATTGATTCATTGTTCAAACTCTTTAAGTAGTTATTAGTTTGTCTTGTGTATAATTTGTTGCTTCTTGTTATCTAATTTATTATCTTAAGTATACATAGTGACAAAAGAATCAATTTCAAGAGGATTCCAAAGAAAATTTTTAATACTCAATTCACCCCCCCTCTTGAGTAATTAAGGCCACTTGGTTAACACAAATTGGTTAAGCAATTATCAAAGTTTAAACCATGCATAAAAAAATCATCCATGAAAACTTCCATCACATTTTCAATTAAATCAGAAAAGATGGCCTGCATACACCTTTGAAAAGTCACAGGTGCATTACATAGGCCAAATGACATACGCCTGTAAGCATAAGTCCCATATAGGAAAGTGAAGGTCATTTTCTCTTGATCAGATGGATGGATGGGGATTTGGTGAAAACCCGAATACCCATCCAAATAACAAAAATAGGAGTGCTTAGCAAGCCTCTCAAGCATCTGATTAATGAAAGGGAGAGGAAAGTGATCTTTCTTGGTAGCACTATTTAATTTTCTATAATCAATACACATGCGCCACCTAGAAACTATCCTACTAGAAATCAATTCCTGTTTATCATTTTTCATAACAGTCATCCCCCTTTTTTTGGAACCACATGAACTGGGCTGACCCACTTGCTACTAGCAATGGGATATATGATGCCTGCATCCAACAATTTAAGAATTTCCTTTTTAACCACTTCCTGCATTTTAGGATTTATTCTCCTAAGTGGTTCTACTGTTGGCCTACTCTCATCCTCTACAGTGATCCTATGCATGCAAAATGAAGGGATAATCCCCTTAATGTCATCCATGGTATAACCAATAACCTTCCTATACAACCTAAGGTTTTTTAGAAGTTTTTCAGTTTGCATAGCATTCAGTTCAACACTCACAATCACAGGATATGTAGAGTTCGGGCCAAGGAATTCATACCTCAATGAAGCCGGTAAAGGCTTTAATTCTACTTTAGGACCCACCACTTTATCATGCATGACCTCAGTATTATGCTTTGGTGGAGCTTCTCCTTCAGAACTACTCAATGTACCTGCAGGCTCAATCAAGAACACAAATTCAAGTGGTTCATCAGGAAGGGTTTCTTCCTTCACCACTTGGTCAACACAATCCACACTACAACATACGTCATCAGCAAAAGGTTTTTTTAAAATATTTTTTAAGTTAAAATCCACCTTTTGGTCTCCCACAGTCAGAGACAACTCCCATTCTTGACATCTATTACCGCGCCTGCTGTTGCCAAAAATAGCCTGCCTAGAATAATGGGGATCATCGAATCCTTATCCATTTCAAGAACAACAAAATCGGTAGGTATAAAAAACTTTCCTACTTTTATTGGAACATCTTCTAAAATGCCAACAGGGCATTTGACAGACCTATCAGCAAGTTGCAAAGACACTCTAGTAGGTTTTAGCTCTCCTAATCCTAATTTCTCAGAAATAGACAATGGCATTAGACTAACACTAGCCCCTAAATCCTATAGTGCTCTATCAATAGCCATATCACCAATCTCACAAAGGATAGAAAAACTACCTGTATCCTAAAGCTTAGGTGGTAGCTTCTTTTGGATCAATGCACTGCACTCTTCAGTAAGTGCTATGGTACCATCGTCCTCCAGTTTTCACTTGTTGGACAAAATATCCTTCAAGAACTTCGCGTAGGTTGGCATTTGCTGCAAAGCATCTATGAAGGGAATATTCATATATAATTTTTTGAGTACCTCAAGGAACTTACTGAATTGTCTGTCCAACTTGGCCTTGGCCAAGCGTTGTGGAAATGGCATCGGAGGTTGGTATGGTTTCACCTCCTCTTTCTTTTCACTTTGCTTCTCCTTCTCCATCATGGGATGAGAATTAGACCCATCCATTTTCTTTTCTTGGTTGGCCTCCTCTTCCTCTTTGTTTACTAGACCATCATATTGTGTACCACTCCTAAGAGTGATAGCCATTATGTGATTCGATGGTCCTGATTTAGGTTTTTCAGGAAAATTCCCTGGCATTCTTTGAGAAGATAAAGCCTGTTGAGCTATCTGAGTTTCCAACATTTTGTTGTGAGTAGCCAGGGAATCAACCTTTGAGGCTAAGTCTTTTATGGCATCAGAGAACTCGTTATTCTGCTTTAGTTGGGTAGCTACAAAGGTTTCCATCAAGGATTCCAATTTTGATTTCTGTGGAATGTAGGGTCCTTGTGGTCTGTAGCTATGACAGGGCCCGCAAGCGCACGGGTTATGTCGCGTAATATAAAAGATTATCGTTCTCTACAGGGACTGTGTTCAAAGTACCAGCATATTGAAATTTAATTATCCACACAATTCACTTTCAATTTTTGGTATTTATAAAAATAAAATTAAAAGTAAAAAAATTTTACCATACAGTAAAAATAAAAATTTACCTTGGGTGAAAAATAGAGTTGAGAGTATCTTAGGACTCTGGGGTTTAAGATATTATTTTACGTTTAACAATTTTAACTTTTCATAAACAAAAATCAAATTAAGTTTTCCAAGGCGAATTTTCCGAAAGCCAATTAATATGTTCCTCTCGGAATCCTATTAATGTACCTAAACCTATAGAAAGCGCTGCTTAATCCTCAGAAAGGCCCATTATCGTTTTATGAAAATCCCTTTTTAATTTCCTCAAAAGAATTTTGATTACTTTCACAATTTTACCGAGGTCACATAAAGCATCTCAAAAATCTTAGGTTTAGTTCAAAGCTTTCCGGTAAAAATAAATCTCTCGATTTTATTAATTACCTAAACTTACTAATATACCCGCAAGTACATAGTTTTATCATTTAGGTTCTTGTTAGGAATCACTAAAATCATTGAGCATAATTGAACTAAATGAAAAACAAAAATTTATTTACTTTCAGTCAAAATAACATTAGCGTAAAATATTATCGTACCCCCGTTATCCCAAGATAAAAGATTTAGTTACACATGATATGGTACAAATTCATACATATAATGGAAAGGAAATACAACATACAATTCATGGTAGAAATAAAACTTACGGGTTTCTCTAAAAGCCCAGTAAATTTACCACCGTAATTCTTTGTTCCGGATCCTTCCACCGTATACAAATTTTACCACTCAATTTCACTGTCCTCTCAAAATCACAACAAAGTAACTAAAAAAAATAGAACTCTTTGCCTAGAAAATTCTGCACCCACACGATTTTTGAAGGCTGAAAAATGTGATCAAAAAAATCTCATAAAAGCTACTGCAGCCACACGGTTCATGCCTCCAATTTTGTGTGCTGAAAATATGATGCTGAATGGTGCAATTTCCAGCCTATTTATAGATGAAATTTCACCAACCCTTTCCTTAAATTATGGCATTTATGCATGGCATTTATTGTGGCCAGCTCCTCTCCCATTCCGTGACACAATATGGACCAATGGAAGTGGGAATTTCCTTCATTCATTCCGTGAGTGGTGAGCCTATTTCCATATAATATTCATTCAATTTGCAATGGATTGTCTTTTTGCATGTGCATAGCCGTGAGTTAATCTCCACCAAAGAGCTTGCCTTTTGCCTTGCCAAGTGGTACAATGAGGAAAATGTTAGTCCTCAAATTTTCAATAAAAGCTTAAATAAAAATTTCATAAAATTTATAAAAATTAGTTTAATTTGTTAGAAAATTAGGATTTAAATTCAATAAATGAGTGTTGTTGGAAATAATCTGCCCTTGATCAATTTTCTCTAGTTTTGCAGTGAAAAAGTTAAGAAATCAAGAGAAAATTACACTGGAGGAGCTGACGCGTAGCCTCACCCCACGCGTAGCATCAAGAGCTACTTTTGATGCTGACGCTACGCACCAAAGCCACACGTAGCGTCAGTGCTGCGCAGTCTCCACTTCCACTTTGGCCAACCACCCCACTTGGACCCAATAATGGGCACTCCACTCAGCACAAGGGCCACCCCACTCATCACAAATGGCCAAATTACAGTGGAAACACGTCCAAGTGGCCAAGCATGATTGATTTTAATTATTTGAAGTGGCCATTATCAGCTGCTTAATGGAAGCTGAGTCAGGGGTCTGACGCGTAGCGTCACAAGGACGCGTAGCGTCAGCACCCTTGCTCAGCCCTATAAATAGGGCCATCCAACACCATTCATAGTATCCCATTCCATACACTTCTCTTCTCTTCTCTCTTGTGCTCGACTTTGAGTACTTTCTTTTGTGAGTTATAGTTCTAGAATAGTTTTCTAGATACTTGAGTGTGTTTCGGTGTATTGTGATCGTTGTATCGTGAAGTTTCCATCGTCTTCTTCGTAATGTCAAACTCTGTAAGTGTTGTTTTTACTTTTACCATGTGTAACTAATTTGTTTATGTTGGAATTGGTGAACTAATCTATTGAGTATAATGTTGTGAATTCGACCTCTGCATGTTTATGATTCAAGTCCATGTTAGTATTTCAACCTTTTATTAATATGAACGTCAAACGGGAGAATGATTTTTATGTGTATCGAAACTGGTTTTATTAGTATAAATGTCAAATGGGAGAATGATTATTTATGCCGTATTGAAACTTGTTTTGACGAAAGTAAAAAGTTGGAATACCCTTGGTATCTCAATTCTATAGGGGTTGTTAACCATTGTTGCCATAAGGCCAGGTCTTAATGCAAGTTTTTACTGAGAAAGCTCACGAGGGATCGGACTTTACGGTGAATTCTTAGAATTTATATCACGAGGGATCGGTTATAATGAGTTTAAGCTGCAATGACATGAAACTTGATGATTAAATATGCATGTCTTGAGTTCCTCATTGTTATTCTAGATTAGGGATCCAATTTCCAACATAATTTGTTTATCTGTGTTTATCTCAAGTATCTTACCTATTCTAGATTACAACTCAACTTTTTAGATAGATTTTATTTTCTTTTTATCTTATGAATCACTCAACCATGCTATCTTGTGAATATTGTATAAACTGTATATAAATCATTCTTTTGTTCATAATTTCCTTCATATTTACCATAGTAAGTAGAAGATTACTGTTGTTATTGGACTTTCAATCCCAGTGGAATGATATCTAAATTTCGAAAACTACAAACGATTGGTGCGCTTGCCAATTCACAAAGCCCGGTTACAACTCCGGGCCGAACAAGTTTTCTGGCGCCGTTGCCGGGGATTGAATTGTTTCAGTAAAATAGTAAAATTTTAATTACCGTGGTAAATATTTTTTTACCTTAGATATTTTTTTTTTATTTCTTATCATTATCACACTAACTTTCTTTGTCTAGTTTGTGTATGCAAACTCGATCTACCGCAGGTAAAATTTATTTTGATCCTGAGATAGAAAGGTTTGTAAAGAAAATCAAGTCTTTGAAATCTAAAACACAAACTAATTCTTCTTCTACTTCGAAAATTTTTGAAAATTCAAATATGGCTGCTGAAAGGAGAACATTGGGACAGTTTGCTGCTATAAATGTTCCACCCCGAGTTTCGGGAATGTTTCAAGGACCAGTTTTACCAGTGGAAATTAAACCCGCCACTTTAAATATTATTCAAAACAACCAATTTGCTGGTTTAAATCATGAAGAACCATATGAACATTTAACTGTTTTTTATGAGTTATGCAGCACAATTGGTTTTGAACCCAATCAAGAAGAGTCTGTTTACATGAGACTCTTTCCTTTTTCATTGATTGGGAAAGCAAAAGAATGGTTTAAATCTTGTCCACCGGGTAGTTTTGCAAACTGGTCCGATGTTGAAAGAAAATTTTTGGAAAGATTTTATTCTCCTTCAAAATATTTTGAAGCAATGACAGCCATACACTCTTTTTCCCAAAATAATGATGAATCATTAGGAGAAACATGGGAACGATTCAAGGCACTCTTGAGAAAATGCCCAAACCATAACCTGAATGATACCGAGAAGGTAAGAATCGTTTACCATGGTTTATTGCCTCAGTTCAAGATGATGTTAGATGCTTGTGCAGGTGGTTCTTTAATGAACAAGACTGTGGAGGAAGCCATAGAAATATTGGAATCAATGGCTATTAGTGACTGACAAGCAAAGCATGAAAGAGGTAATATGCAAAGGAAGCCAGGAATGCTCGAATTGGGAGTAAATGATGCAGTGTTGGCTCAGCAAAAATTACTGACCCAACAAATTGAAGTTATGAGCAAGCAATTGGAAAAACTTCAAATTGCTCAAGTAGCATCACCACCCCCTGCTCAACTTAAAGCATGTACTCACTGCATGGGAGAACAACCATGTGGTTACTGTGGAAATGAGCAAGAGCAAGCCAATTTCATGAACCATCAAAGAGCACCCTTAGGTAATTATCCTTTCAATCATGGAAACTCTTTTCCTAACAATTACCTACAGGGTTGGCAAAATCAGAATATTGGCTGGAGACAGGACACTGGACCTTCTAACAGACCTCCTAACAATCAATTCAAGCAACAACAAACTGATAATGCAAGGTTGACAAGAATAGAGGAAGCTATTCAACAGTTATTGCAGTTTGTAGAGACAAATGAAGCTGCCCGAAAAGCATCAGACATACAAATGGGTCAGCTCGCAAAAGAAATAGCCGAATTAAAGAGTTCTGGGTTTTCTGCAAACACTCAAAACCCAAGGGAACAATGTAATGCTATTTCTATTGATGTTGTAAAAATTGATTGTAAAGAAAAGAGTGAGAAAAAGAAAGAAGAAGAAGAAAAAGAAAGTGAAAAAATAGAAAAAAATGAAAAAAATGAAAAAGAAAAAAATGTGCAAAGAGATACAGAGCAAGAAACAAATTGTATAACCCCGAAAAAATGTAAAGATCCGGGGAGTTTCACCATTCCTGTAACAATCAGAAATATCAACATCAGGAATGCGTTATTAGATTTAGGGGCTAACATCAACTTGATACCTCTAGATTTAATAAAACGCATTGGTGAATATGAGCTAAAAGAAGCAAAGACAGAATTACAGTTTGCGGATCGCTCTGTCAAAAAGCCTGTTGGGATTATGGAAGATGTGTTAGTAAAGGTTGACAAGTACCACTTCAAAGTTGACTTCGTGGTACTGGATATGAAGGAGGATACTGAGATTCCCCTGATCCTAGGAAGACCTTTCATGAAGACTGCAAAAATCAAAGTAGATGTTGATCTAAGTACGGTTGCAGTCAAAGTTTATGGAGAAGAAGTAAGCTTCAGTGCTCATGAACACCTCAGGATAAGTAATGAGGAAAAAGTTTACCCCTCAACCAAACCAGGTATATCTCTTCCCAATCAATTAAATTGTTTTGAATTAACCGATGCTTTGAATGATGAAAAACAGGTAATTAGGCATCGGAAAAGAAGAAGAAGGAAGAAAAAGACAGGTGATTCCTCAAAGAATATTGGGAAACCACCTGATTAATCAGAGGTAATGTCTGGCTGGAGACATTAAACCTAGCGCTCAATGGGAGGCAACCCATTCTTTTCTTTTTGTTTTTAAAGTTGTTTTACATAAAATAAAAAAAAAACATATTTCAAAAATAATTAGATAGAATTTTATTTTGAAAAGAAAAGGAGTTTAAGATTGAAAAGAAAAGGTTTTTGAAAATCAAAATTTTGGAAAATCAAAAACAGAAGCCTACGCGTAGCGCCCCATTGACGCGTAGCGTGGACTCTGCATTTTGGGTATCACGCGTAGCGTCCCATACACGCATAGCGTCAGAGCCCACGTTCAGTTTTTAAAACTGAACCAGAGAGGCCCATCTTAGGTTTTAAAACCTAAAATTCCCTCTCTGCTTCACCTTAGTTCTCTTTCAAAAACCCTAAAGTTTAGAAACTCCCTTTTTCTCTCTTCCCAAGCTTCTCAATCCCATTGCTCAAGGAATCACAAGTAAGTATTCTAATCCCTTCTCTTTAGTTTTGTTTTTGATTTTTAATTTGTAGAAATAAATGTGGTTAGGATTAGGATTAGAAGACCATTGGGATTGATTGCTGTTAGGAGTTAGGAATTGAATGGATGTAGTGTAAGTTGAAAAGGGGTTGCTGCTGTGCAACCCCTGTTTTTTCTTTTTTCTGCGCATCCCACGCGTAGCGTCCCACTGACGCATAGCGTGAGGATGAACTGTAAGCCCACGCGTAGCGTCCCACTGACGCGTAGTGTGGGCAGAACAGGCTGATGCGTAGCGTCACACCACGGGTAGCGTCAGCCTCTGTTTTTAAATCTTGCTGTTTGTTTGCTGTTTGCTGTTTTCTTTTGAAATTAATAAATTTTCTTAGTTTATATTTATACTTTCTTGCAACTTTGTATAAATTTTGAATAAATTGTATTTTGTTTTATATATTATTTGAAAATATGTATGTTAATTTCTTTAAATTCAAAAATATATTGTTGAATTGCATTTTTATTTATGAAAAAAAAAATTTCAGAAAACCCAAAAATATTTTACAAATAATTGTTTGCTTGTGTGTGATTTATTTAGTGTGTTTAATTTTAAATTTTTACTTTTTGCAGATGGCACCTAAGAAATCCATTCCCACAGCCGGTCCCTCTAAAAGACAGAGGAAGTCCACAGACACTGACACCACTTCTGAGGATCCTGATTCTCAGAGACAGGAGGTGTTGGGACCGAGGGATCCTACTAGATTTCGCACTGATGCGAAGTGGGCGAGATTTCATCAGATCAAGGGCTAGAGACTGATCTGGGAGAGGGTCCTTGATCTGAGTGCAGGAGACTATCCTGAGCTGCAGGATAGAGTACAACAGAGGAGATGGGGACCTCTATTCTCCCTACCTACTGAGGGGGACCCCATCTTAGTGATGGAGTTTTACGCAAATGCTTACCGGACCCGCCAGGACGCACCGAATCTTGGGCAGCAGCGGACTAGTTGGGTTAGAGGCCGGTATATCTCTTATGGCCGGGACACCATCAGTACCCTACTAGGTAACCCTTGGGAGCCTACTCCCGAGGATGATACTTGTTTCTGGAAAGAAAACAGAAACAAGATTCTTGCTGAGGGAGAGTTAGGATACTCCCTCGAGGAGGTTGCTCATTTTCTGAGCAAGGATGGAATCTTTTTCAACCTGAGTAGGGTTGGAAGGAGTCCATCTAACCTCCTCAAGACCCAGCTTACCCCCATAGCCCAGGCGTGGTCCCACCTCATGCTCCATAATATCACTCCTGTCACCCATCTTTCTTCCCTTCCAGTGGAGCGTTGTTGCCTCCTTTATTCTATCCTCCAGGGCCACACCATTGATATCGCCGAGCTTATCTCCGAGCAGATTCACTTTTATGCCCTTGGGTATAAAGTGAATCACCCCATACCCTTTCCTCTCATCATATCTGCCTTACTGAGGAGGCAGGGAGTCATTGTACCTTCACCAGAGTTTACTAGTTCTTCAGGGAGAGTCCCTAAAGTTCTAGTAAACAGAGATTATTTTGTGCAGCAGTGCGAGCTTCCACCACTAGAGCAGGAGGCTCAGCCCCGACCTCGGAGGAGGAGACCACCAGTACAGCCTCCATCTGCTGATGCTGTTACACAGGGCTTTGCCCGGATGTCACTTGAGCATCAGCATATGATGCAAATGATGGCTGCCACTCACAGAGCTTATATTCATCTTCACGATGAATTTTATCAGTACAGGTTACAGGGAGAGGGAGCACCTTATGTTACCCCAGCCGAGTTTGCAGCACATGTAGCTTGGCCTAGAGATTTACCCACCTACCTTGAGACTGGTGGATCTTCTAGTGCACATCATGACTCTGATGGTGATGATGAGGAGGAGGAGGAGGATGATGATGATCAGATGGAGGATTGAGGATGCCATCTTCATTTATTTTGAGTACATTTGTTTTTAGTTATATTTGGATTTACATTTACATTTATATTTACATTTTATATTATGGCATTTTATCATTGTGTGGTGTGTTTATTCGTTTTTGCTCATTTTTTTCAAAAAAATAATTCTTCTTTTAAATAAATGAATCAAATTTTCGTTAGTAAGTTAGTTTATACACTTGGAGTTTTTACACAATAAAACCAATTTTGTAAAATTAATTATTTGATTCTTTATAACTTAGGAATTTTGATAAATTTAATTACAATAAGTTTATTAACCATCAAGCAAATTTCAATAACCCGGTAAGTTGAGAGATCTTTTTAAACACTTGAGGGTTTAATCGGCATATTTTCAATTCGAATTGATTTTGCTTTAATCTCTGATGTGTGTTGTTGTATAGAGAATTCGGGAAAATGATCAAGGCACATTTATTGGTGAAACAAAACCTTGGGCCAAACAGCTTACCTTGGTAAAAAGTCTTTTATCCTTTGCAAGCCCATTTGAGCCTAAAATAAAATTCTTTGGTACCCTTAAAAGCCTAAATTTGTTTTTACCATTCCCTATACTTGATTGATTAAAAGAGCAGTTGAAATAAATGAAAAATATTTTGAGTGTTCTCACAAAAATGTGGAGTGAAAATAAGCAACTTGATTCTTTTCAAAAAGAAAATATGGAAAAGAAAAGTCAAAAATAGTGAAAAGAATCAAGTTGGGGGTATTTATTTTTCATCAATAAAAATAAATGAGAGTTTGGATCAAGAGAAAGCCTAAGGATTATAAAATGCTCTTTTATGATTTCAGGTTTTTGAATTCCAAGAAAAACCATTGATTCTTGTAAACCAAGCCTCATTACAACCTGTAAAAAGACCTCATGATTTCCGAATTAACTCTGTATAAATAACCATTGATTAGATGACAAACAAAGTTAAATTCGTTTGATTTTATGATTGATTGAGTGAAACAGGTTACCAATTGCATAGAGATCAACACTTGTGAGGTAAGCCTGAAATTCTGCTTGGTTTTTAATAGAATATTGTAAATAATTTTATCATTAAACCTTTGTTATATTTGAATCAGTTTTTGATTATTACAAAATAGTTGAAATTGTGTAATTATTTTTTGTGGTAAATTTTCGGACTAACTTAAAAATTTGATTTCAAATTTTTATTTTCTTATTTTTCTCTCTTGCTCGAGGACGAGCAATGTCTCAAGTTGGGGGTATTTGTTAGTCCTCAAATTTTCAATAAAAGCTTAAATAAAAATTTCATAAAATTTATAAAAATTAGTTTAATTTGTTAGAAAATTAGGATTTAAATTCAATAAATGAGTGTTGTTGGAAATAATCTGCCCTTGATCAATTTTCTCTAGTTTTACAGTGAAAAAGTTAAGAAATCAAGAGAAAATTACACTGGAGGAGCTGACGCGTAGCCTCACCCCACGCGTAGCATCAAGAGCTACTTTTGATGCTGACGCTACGCACCAAAGCCACGCGTAGCGTCAGTGCTGCGCAGTCTCCACTTCCACTTTGGCCAACCACCCCACTTGGACCCAATAATGGGCACTCCACTCAGCACAAGGGCCACCCCACTCATCACAAATGGCCAAATTACAGTGGAAACACGTCCAAGTGGCCAAGCATGATTGATTTTAATTATTTGAAGTGGCCATTATCAGCTGCTTAATGGAAGCTGAGTCAGGGGTCTGACGCGTAGCGTCACAAGGACGCGTAGCGTCAGCACCCTTGCTCAGCCCTATAAATAGGGCCATCCAACACCATTCATAGTATCCCATTCCATACACTTCTCTTCTCTTCTCTCTTGTGCTCGACTTTGAGTACTTTCTTTTATGAGTTGTAGTTCTAGAATAGTTTTCTAGATACTTGAGTGTGTTTCGGTGTATTGTGATCGTTGTATCGTGAAGTTTCCATCGTCTTCTTCGTAATGTCAAACTCTGTAAGTGTTGTTTTTACTTTTACCATGTGTAACTAATTTGTTTATGTTGGAATTGGTGAACTAATCTATTGAGTATAATGTTGTGAATTCGACCTCTGCATGTTTATGATTCAAGTCCATGTTAGTATTTCAACCTTTTATTAATATGAACGTCAAACGGGAGAATAATTTTCATGTGTATCGAAACTGGTTTTATTAGTATAAATGTCAAACGGGAGAATGATTATTTATGCCGTATTGAAACTTGTTTTGACGAAAGTAAAAAGTTGGAATACCCTTGGTATCTCAATTCTATAGGGGTTGTTAACCATTGTTGCCATAAGGCCAGGTCTTAATGCAAGTTTTTACTGAGAAAGCTCACGAGGGATCGGACTTTACGGTGAATTCTTAGAATTTATATCACGAGGGATCGGTTATAATGATTTTAAGCTACAATGACATGAAACTTGATGATTAAATATGCATGTCTTGAGTTCCTCATTGTTATTCTAGATTAGGGATCCAATTTCCAACATAATTTGTTTATCTGTGTTTATCTCAAGTATCTTACCTATTCTAGATTGCAACTCAACTTTTTAGATAGATTTTATTTTCTTTTTATCTTATGAATCACTCAACTATGCTATCTTGTGAATATTGTATAAACTGTATATAAATCATTCTTTTGTTCATAATTTCCTTCATATTTACCATAGTAAGTAGAAGATTACTGTTGTTATTGGACTTTCAATCCCAGTGGAACGATATCTAAATTTCGAAAACTACAAACGATTGGTGCGCTTGCCAATTCACAAAGCCCGGTTACAACTCCGGGCCGAACAGAAAGCACTTTGATGTAATAAAATTAACTAAAATATTATGGAAATGGAGACCAATTCAGCCGTGAGAATGAAGCTGTGATTGATGGCATAATTATTGGACTAAATAATAATATGAATGCATATAAAATTAGGCACATGGAGTCTTGCATTTTTGGTAGCATTGCCGTGAGTTCCTTGTCTTTGGCTATGTAAAGAATGATAAAATAATGGAGTGGAATATTGGTGGCTGTGTGGTCTTCTTTTAAAGTGTCCAATTGCTGCCCAAACACTAGTAATTTCACATTGAGAAATTGGAATGAAGGATGGCTGAATAATTTGCATGGTGGACCCAAGTAGCTTTAGAAAAATTTCAACATTTTGCCTCCATCCTTTAGCTTTTACGTTGAACTCATTCAGCTATGCATTTCATTTTCATTTCATGCTTCAATTAGGAATAGATTCAAGCTTTCATGATGTACCAAGCCGCACAATAAAAACGTTAATTCCTTGTCCAATGAGAAGCTAATTTACGTGAAAATGCTAAGGAGGATTTATTGAATTAATTTAATTTTTGCATTTTAAGAGAAACAATCACTTCAATTAATTTAAATGGAATATATATAAAAATTTATTTAATAGAAATGGGATTATGATTTAAGTTCTTTCACCATTTTAAAGTACTAAATTTTTAGCACTAATCCAAAATTAATTTTCCACTTCTAAAAATAATTTTTAACGTTCCATTTAAATTAATTCACACAAAATACAAAACTTAAACAGAAACAGTAAAACAAAACAAAAATTATAAAAATTGAGAAAAAATGATACTATGAACATTTTATTTTAAATAAATTAAACAGTGAAAAACAGTGTTTTAACACACTTATCAAAATACCCCAAACCAAAACATTGCTTGTCCTCAAGCAATCACCATATTCACAAGATAAAATACAGAAAATTAAGCTTAATAAACTAAGGAATCCAAAACAGAGAAAAAGATTTATTCAAATGCCAATTTTAATTTATGTGAATCAATTTTCAATGTCAAGACTTGAGATACTCTTCTCATAATTTTCACTCAAGTGTTTCAAGGTTTGTGTATCTCTCAAATCATCATAGTCAAAAATATTACCATAAGCTTGTTAACAAACCAGAAACTCCACAGTTTAGATAGAAAATATGTCAAAGTCTAAAGGTCTTTCAAAGGTTGTAACGTGGCCTTGGGTTGTATTGTCAAGGTAGGAATTTCAAGAAAAATGGAATACAAAAGGGCTTTAACAGTCATGAATGATTCAAATTATCATCATAAATTAACAGAGCAAATTTTTGAATTTTTATGGACTTTTTTGGAATTCATTCAATATCATCCTTTTGATTTTCTTTTTCTTTTTCTTGCTTTTCTTTGCATTCAATACTATATTTTTCTTAAGTCCTTTTTTATTTCTTTGCTCCACTAAATTTCCAACTTTTTCACCATTAAGAGAATATCAGTCAATGAAAGGTTTCAAAGAAAATTTTTCACTTTTAGGCTCAAAAAGGGCAACTAGGGGTCAAATTATGCAAAATTCTGGCTTAAGAATAAGACCTAATTGTGCCTTTATCATCCTAAGACATATAATCAAAAACTATTTTGAATTGGTTAAAAAACAAGTTCTAGAATATTAATGACTATGAGATTCACTCAATCAAGAAGATATGGGTTTTGAAAATTTGTTTGATAAATAACCCATTTTGGCTCAAGTCTAACCATGGAAAGTCTTTTCAAAGAAAATTTTGATCATATAAGGTTCATTTAGACATTGATTTGGCATTTAAACAATCAAAATTTTTTTAAAAATTTTACTCAAAATTTTGGGGTCCTTAGATATTTTAGCCTTGTGTTCAAAGTAAATTTATCATGCAATCATGGTAAATTACAAGATTACAAACAAAGCAAGGAAAACACACATGCATGAAAAATATAACAATCACACAACATAAACAAAACAGTTAAGTTTTCTTACCTACCACCCCAAACCAGAATTTGACATTGTCCTCAATGTTAAAATGGATGATAAAAGGATAAGAAAACTTACCTAGAATAACCCCAAACCAGCATCTGACATAGTGTTTTTTTTAAAACTTAAAATGAAACAACAACTTTTTATAGGGTTACCTCCCTATCAGTGCTAAGTTTTAAGTCTTCAGCCAGACTTCTCACCGTTTGGATTTACTTATCAGGAGCATCAAACAAGTCCAAGTCACTTGCTTGTTGTATTGGTTGACCTGCAAAGTAGTGCTTCACTCTCTGTCCATTTACCCTAAATGTACCAAATTTCTCGCTCCATAGTTCGACAGCGCCAAAGGGAAAGACTTTTGTCACCTTGAATGGTTGATAAGTGTTGATTAAGCATTGATTTCATGACTCATTTGAACTAATTTTGTAAAGAATTTGAGCTAAATTAGTGAATTATTAAAGGAAGTGAGCATGAATCTTTTAAGTAGTGTATAAAAGAATTATTATGTTTAAACCCTTGGAAAGTGCAGGAAGGCAAGACAAAGTAAGCAAGCTTGAGCATGAAAGTTTGAGAACATAAAGCATCTCTCACGCTTAAGTGTGAATACTAGACGCTTGAGCGAGGATTAAGCATGGTAAGCATGACTTAAAGAAGACAAAGAGGCATCAGGACCCCTCTCACGCTCAAGCATGGGGATGAGCTGCTTGAGCGTGAGCTCGAGAGCGCCCAAGCGAAGATTAAGCGTGAGCGTGAGCGTGACTGATAAGTGTTGAATAAGCATTGATTTCATGACTCATTTGAACCAATTTTGTAAAGATTTTTAGCTAAATTAAGGAATTATTGAAGGAAGTAAGCATGAATCCTCTAAACATTGTATAAAAAGAAATGTTGTGGAAAGCTGCAGGAAAGACAAAGTAAGCAAGCTTGAGCATGAAAGTT
This sequence comes from Clitoria ternatea, assembly GCA_037962975.1. NCBI lineage: Eukaryota > Viridiplantae > Streptophyta > Magnoliopsida > Fabales > Fabaceae > Clitoria > Clitoria ternatea. The sequence goes on from CM075671.1 coordinate 265,388,236, forward strand.
GGGAAACATGAAGCACCTCTCACGCTTAAGCGTGAAGATTAGACGCTTAAGCGAGGATTAAACATGACTTAAAGGGAAACAGAGGCATAAGGACCCCTCTCACGCTCAAGCCTGGGGATGAGACGCTTGAGCGTGAGCGTGAGCGTGATCCTGCGCAAGAGGTACATGAAAGGCGCTTGAGCGTAGGCCTTACACGCTTGAGCGTGAGGGATGGATAATAAGGCCACGCTTGAGCGCAGCTGAAGAGGAGTAAGCGTGAGCAATGGTTTGCACCAAAAGGAAGGCCACGCTTAAGCGTGGGGATGATTCAGCTTGAGTGTGAGACAACTAAAAAGCATCAGAGCCTTTCAAGCTTGAGCGTGACCATCAAGCTCAAGCGTGACTCATACAGCATGGGTCTCTTAATTCTTTATTCACCAATGATGCGATGCAAACTCATCCACTTTCTTCTGTTTCCACCAGTCTCTGAAAGATGCTGCATGGGTTCTACGCAAGTGGGCAAGAGAAGTTGAACCTAAACTCCTATAAATCAAGCTTCAAACAAATCACACAAGATATCACATCATACATCAGATTCATCCTCTGTATTTTCATTCACACTTTCCATTTTCTGTATTCATTCCTTTGATGGTGAAAATGCAAGGCATGAGTAACTAATCTCCCTTATGGGATTGGCTGTAATCCATTCAACACTGAAGTAATGCTGTTGTAAGTTTTTATTGAGTAATGAGATTTGATAAGTTTCTGTATTTCCTTCTGCTTTTAATGCCTGAAAGTACTTGATCACTATTTTCTTGTTCTAAGTTTTCTCAAGTATGCTGGGAAGTGACTTTTGAAAGCAGAATCTGAAAGAAATACTTGTTGTGAGTAGGTAGCCAGGGATGGCGTCTAACGCAATAAACGTCAAAACAATCGATCGATAATGCTGGAATGGTTTCCAAAGTGACTGAGGGATCAGCGGTTTGAAAATCATTCTTATGAATTTTGTAGTCGAGGGATCGATACAAATGACTTTGATTGTGATGTAGAACTTATCTTTTCGATTTACTTATATGAAAACTTATGCAGCTTACAGAGGTGAAGATGTGATGAAGCCAATCCCTATTTTACAAAATTGATTTTTCCAACATCATTTACTGTTATCTTTTGCAAGTGCTATTCTCTGTTATTTGTTACTTACGGTTTCTCATTCAATATCATTCATAACAAATCCAACCAAAAACTTTCTGCCTAATCAATTCAAACTAAGATCTTCATTCTAGCACCTCCTCAGTGGAACGACAACTATACTATATTACAACTTCTGTGTTTAAACTTGGCACATTCATTTCATTGAGTTCATATTATACAAACTTGATTCTCTCTCATTTGAACTCATTCATACCAATATCCATTAAGAAACCTCATCAAGTTTTGGCGCCGTTGCCGGGGAGGTGATTTAAGTTTGAATATTTTTAGTATTGAATTGACAAGACAGTGTAAATAAACTTGTTTGTAATTTGTTTTTATTTTATTTTTTTTAGTAACCTTGCTACTTTGAGTTCTTGATTTATGATCTTAAGAGGACAGGGTACAAAAGAACAACTTGCATTTGATCCTGAGATAGACAGGTTCCTCAAGAAAATCAAGAAAGCCAAGCAGAACTTCCACGTAGGACAAACTTCCTTTGTTACAATGGATGACAACAGCAATAATCAAAATCCACCAAGGAGAACACTTGGAGATTACACATTGCAACAAGGACCTAGACACTACTCAAGCATTGCTATACCAAATACAATCAGGGCTATAGAAATGAAACCTGCTTTCCTTAGTTTAATTAGTTCCCATCAATTTCATGGAATGTCCAGTGAAGATCCTTACACTCACTTGGCCACATTCTATGAATTGGTAGGAACAATGGGATTTGAATAGGAAGTAATTGAGGCAGCATACCTAAGGTTGTTTCCTTTTTCTCTTACAGGAAAAGCCAAAGAATGGCTCCAGTCACACCCAAATCAAAGCTTGAACAGCTGGGAGACAGTGGAGGAAAAATTCCTACAAAGGTTCTTTCCTCCATCTAGATTCATCAAGGCCAAATCAGATATTACAACATTTAGACAAGGCCAAGATGAACCTTTTTGTGAGGCATGGGAACGCTTTAAATCACTGCTCAGAAAATGCCCAAACCATGGACTTGAAGATATTGCACAACTTAATATCTTTTACAGTGGTTTAAGGGCTGACACTAAAATGATTTTAGATGCAGTAGCAGGAGGAACAATGATGACAGTGGATGCTGACCAAGCCACAAGGATAATAGAAGCTTTATCCTCAACAGACTACCAAGCTCAACATGATCGTCAGCAAGTTCAAAAGAAAGGAGTCCTTGACTTAAACACCACAGATGCCATTTTAGCACAAAACAAAATTCTGACCCAACAATTAGAGGCATTGACCAAAAAGATATCCAATCTCCCACAACAATTACATGCAGTACAATCATCACAACCAGGGCAACAACAAATGCTTGTCACATGTAAATTTTGTGGAGGAGATCATCTCAATGAGAACTGTGGCTCACAAGAAGCAACTGTATACTTCATGAACAACCAAGGAAGGTCTGGTAATTTCAATTCAAATTTTTCTAACCAACCGTTTCAGGGATGGAGAAGTAACCAAAACCAAGGATGGAAGCAAGAGCCCAGCTCTTCAAATAAACCATATCAAAATAATGGTCCTTCTTTGGTGGAGAGAACTTCTAGATTAGAGGACACCTTGGAAAAATTTATGCAAACTTCTTTAGCAAGTCAAAAGAACAATGAGGCATCACTTAGGAACTTGGAAACACAATTGGGACAACTAGCCCAACAACTTGCTGAGAAACAGAAGCCTCAGTATGGAGCAAACACTGAAACAAACCCAATAGAGCATTGCAAGGCTGTAACCACACTGACTGAGGAAATAACTGAGGAAGAAGATGGACATGATGCTATCACACCTGAAGCAGTACCTTATAACACCAGAGATCCAGGGAGTTTTTCTATTCCTGTCACTATTGGAAATCTTTCAAAAAGTAAAGCTTTATTAGATCTGGGTGCTAGTGTAAATTTGATGCCATTATCCACACTTAAAAGTATAGGGGATTTTTCAGTAAAGCCAACAAACATGACTTTAAAAATGGCAGATCAATCAATAAAAACCCCTTATGGTATTGCTGAAAATATTGAGGTCAAAGTTGATTAATTTGAATTTCATGAGAATTTTGTTGTCATAGATATGGAGGAAGATCCTGAAGTTCCTCTAATACTGGGGAGACCATTCTTGAAAGCAGCCAAAGTCATCATAGATGTGGATGACAGAAAAGTAAAAATTCGAGTACAAAAAGAACAAGCTGATTTTGCTATTGAAGGTGCACTTGAAAAACAGAATGGAAGAAAGCCAAGGCCTGACTTAGGCAAGAAGGTGGAAAAACTCAACACTCTCATCCACCAGCTCCATGATACATATTGAAAAATCTATCAGGCGTCAAGCTAATGACGTTAAACAAGCACTCATTGGGAGGCAACCCAATCTTTTATGCCTTCTTTCCATGAAAAATTTATTTTTAATATTAGTAAAGTTTTTGTTTACCTTGTAGATTGTTCATCAAGAGAACCCCAAATAAGAGTCTCAAACAAAGGCAAACAAAACTGGAGCTGGAAGTTGAATTAAGAGAGACATGAGGACATCACCACGCTCAAGCGTGGATAACCTCGCTTAAGCGAGCCAAGGTAAGTCCCAAACCATCCATATCAAGCTTAAGCGCAAGAATCCAAGCCTTGAGCGTGGCACCTTTACAAAAAGAAGTTTTCAAAATAAACCCGATCACGCTTAAGCGTGACATCTTACGCTTAAGCAAAAGGACCTGAAAAATCAAACAGAGGCTACCACGCTCAAAGCGTGAATCCTGCGCTCAAGCGAGAAAGTGAATTAAGCATCAGGTATGAAAAATTTTGCTTCACGCTCAAGCGTGATAACCCTGCGCTCAAGCGCGAGACTATTACACCCAAGCGTGACAAAAACACGCTCAAGCGTGAAGTTTCATTCTCAAACTCTGAATCCAGGCCGATCACGCTCAAGCGTGGTTATACTGCGCTCAAGCATGTCACTCTTGCGCTCAAGCGTGACATTCCAGCGCTCAAGCGTGAAATGCAAAACGGCCCCCTGATGCTAATAAATTAAGAAATTTGAAACTGCCCACTCTCTCACTCACATAACCGCCCATCAATCTCCTGACTCTCTAAGTTTTGTAAATGCCATTTCTTCTCTAATAATTGTCTTTTCACTCTCATCTCATAAGTCACACTTCTCTTTTGCAAATCATTCTCTCTATCACTCTCTGATATTTCCAGGTAACTGCTACACTATCCTCTTTTAAAAATTCAAGCATAGGACTACTATGTAGGGAGAATTGATACATTTCTTTTGAGCATATATTGAAGTCTGTAAACACCTTCTCCCTGTTTTTAATGAATGTTATGATCTATGTTTGGTTGTTTCTGAATTGTTTAGAGAAAGACGTTCAATTTCTTGGGTTTCAATTTCTTTGTAATGCATGCCCCTTTTCTGTTTCACATTCTTTTAACGCATGTTGAATGTTTGATAAAAGTCCTGAAAGGAAGTATTTTGAGTGCAAAGTGGTTCTTAACTTTCTTGCAGATGGCCAGAACCAAGCAAACTGCACCAAACCCCCCTGTCACCACTTCCCCAGCAAGGAGTTCCCGAAGGAATAAAGGCAAAAGACCACGCACAGATGAACAAGATAATGCTCCAAGATTTAGGAAGAAAGGCAACAGCAAGCGTTACGAGGACATTTCAAATTGGACGTTCATACCAGAAAGAAAAGTAGACTTGGCCCTGGGAGACTGTGATACCTTCCTGCAGATCATAAGAAGGAGGAATTGGTTAAAGGTATGTTACCCAAGGGAGAAATACGACCCTGAAGTTGTAAGAGAATTCTATGCGAACGCCTGGACAAAAGATGGAGGGGGAGAACGAAAAACTTATGTGAGGGGAACCTGGCTCTCATATGACAGAGACACAATCAATTTGTACTTGGGGAACATCATGACCTTAGGAGAGGGGGAAATCTGCGAATATGCTGCCATGGTTGCAAGGAACCAGTTCATTGCCACAAATGACCTTGAAGCAGCTATATGTGTTCCAGGACACCACTTTCAAATGGGACAAGGAGAGACACCACTGAGAATTTTAAGAAAAGACATGACTACTATTTCTCAAGTTTGGACTTCTTTCTTATTAGCTAACATAGCACCTAACGCTCATGTCTCTGATTTGATTTTTAGTAGGTGTTATTTCCTATACTGCATTCTGAGAGAGGACATCTCTATTGATCTAGCCCAAGTACTATCGAATGAAATCCACAAGTTTGTGATTTCTGACCAGAAGTATTCCCAGGCAGGTCAAAAGGTAAAAGGGAGTCTCGGTTTTCCTGCCTTTATCACTGATTTTTGTGCAGCTCATGGTGTTGAGGTACAAGACCTCAAACCAATCAGGCCTTCCATAGACAAACGCTTCATTGAGCGTTACTGTAGTAATCCAGCACTTCCTGCAACTGATGCACCTCCTCCACCTGCCTCACAAGCATTCAGCACTGCACCTGCCCATCCCCCCCTCAGCACAGAAGCCAATCTGATTTTACAAGGCATTCACATCCTGAAAATTCAAAATAGCCACCTCCTGGCCCAGCAGAACGCTCAGCATAGAGGTTTGTTACATGTTCACAATGGCCTTTATCACAGCATTCCTGCAGGTCAACACAATCCCTGGATGCCACCTACCCAGTTTGAGGCCCTACTTGCTTGGCCTGGGGACAGGCCTCCTTTTGTGGGAGGAGGTGAGACTACACAGGAGGATAGGCCAGGAACTTCAACACAGGGACCTCCAGAAAGAGACCTGGGAACAGAAGAGGACTCATCTGAGGAAGAGTGAAAATTTTTCTCTTGAAGTTTAAATTACTACTTAGTTTTATTTCCAATTGACAATTTACAGCTTTACTTTAGCTTTAATACAGCATACGTTAGAATTGCTTGTGATTATTATTGATTGCTTGTGATTATCTGCTTGCGATTTTATTCTTGTTTGCTTTCCTGTTTTGATGATTAAGACTTTGAACATTTTTGAAAACCCCAACCAAAGATTTTACTTTTTGAACAAGAAAAGTTTCCAAGCAGCAGAATGTTTTTAGACAACAACACTAATTTTTTTTAGGTAAAATGACTTAATTAAGAACCAAGGAACTGGAATGCATGTACTTTTGCTTGTTTACATGACTTGAACCCTTTTCTGTTAGAATAAGGAAGTAAGCAGTGAGAAATCTAAACACTTGAGAGCCTCATTCGAATTTGTTAAATTAGCATTGACTGATTTTCTAATTAAAACCTTTTTCTTAAGAAATAAGCAAGGAAATGATAAGGCAATTTTGAAAACATAGTTAGCCAAGAGCCAAAAAGCTACCCTGATAAAAATATCCAATTTTTTTGGCAGCCCATCTTTTGAGCCATAAAAGCATAAAAAAATTTTTCTCTACCCTAAGCTAAGCATAAAAGCAAAAATCCTATCCTACCTGTATGTTCATCTTGAAAAAGAGCATAAAATATTTTTTTCTCAAAAGGAGAAGAAACAAATGGAGGCAGTAGAAGAAAATGCAAAAAGAAGAATAGTAAGCTCTCCAAAAAGGTATAAAAGAGCTGGAGGAAAACAAAGGAAAGGTCTGAAGTTTCAATGCAAAGAAGAAGCCTTCTAAATTGTTAAATAAATTAACCAAAAGCACTTATGCTCTTCTTTGAACATGCATTTTGAAACCAAGAAAAACCAAAGATTCTTGTCAACCCAGCCTCATTACATCCTTAAAAGACCTTTTGATCCTTGCTATTCATTTGAATTTTGGTTTTACTAGAAATGACGGCCAATGTTAACTGAGCAGTTCTAATGATGGATGAGCGAAACAGACACCTGGTAAGAAATAATGAGAGTTCTCTATTCTTACAGCAATGGGTTACATGCTTTATGAACAAGGTAATAGTGCATTACATTTTAAGGAATTGGTATTAAGAAAATCATTTGCCTAGACATCAACTCAGATTATTGTTTTCTAAAACTTTTTGTCTGCAACAGAAACTCAGATTTTTGAACGCTTGAGTCCCTTTCCAAAACTTCTTTTTACTTGAGGACAAGCAAAAATCTAGGTTGGGGAGAGTTTGATAAGTGTTGAATAAGCATTGATTTCATGACTCATTTGAACCAATTTTGTAAAGATTTTTAGCTAAATTAAGGAATTATTGAAGGAATTAAGCATGAATCCTCTAAACATTGTATAAAAAGAAATGTTGTGGAAAGCTGCAGGAAAGACAAAGTAAGCAAGCTTGAGCATGAAAGTTGGGAAACATGAAGCACCTCTCACGCTTAAGCGTGAAGATTAGATGCTTAAGCGAGGATTAAACATGACTTAAAGGGAAACAGAGGCATCAGGACCCCTCTCACGCTCAAGCCTGGGGATGAGACGCTTGAGCGTGAGCGTGATCCTGCGCATGAGGTACATGAAAGGCGCTTGAGCGTAGGCCTTACACGCTTGAGCGTGAGGGATGGATAATAAGGCCACGCTTGAGCGCAGCTGAAGAGGAGTAAGCGTGAGCAATGGTTTGCACCAAAAGGAAGGCCACGCTTAAGCGTGGGGATGATTCAGCTTGAGCGTGAGACAACCAAAAAGCATCAGAGCCTTTCAAGCTTGAGCGTGACCATCAAGCTCAAGCATGACTCATACAGCATGGGTCTCTTAATTCTTTATTCACCAATGATGCGATGCAAACTCATCCACTTTCTTCTGTTTCCACCAGTCTCTGAAAGATGCTGCATGGGTTCTACGCAAGTGGGCAAGAGAAGCTGAACCTAAACTCCTATAAATCAAGCTTCAAACAAATCACACAAGATATCACATCATACATCAGATTCATCCTCTGTATTTTCATTCATACTTTCCATTTTCTGTATTCATTCCTTTGATGGTGAAAGTGCAAGGCATGAGTAACTAATCTCCCTTATGGGATTGGCTGTAATCCATTCAACACTGAAGTAATGCTGTTGTAAGTTTTTATTGAGTAATGAGATTTGATAAGTTTCTGTATTTCCTTCTGCGTTTAATGCCTGAAAGTACTTGATCACTATTTTCTTGTTCTAAGTTTTCTCAAGTATGCTGGGAAGTGACTTTTGAAAGCAGAATCTGAAAGAAATACTTGTTGTGAGTAGGTAGCCAGGGATGGCGTCTAACGCAATAAACGTCAAAACAATCGATCGATAATGCTGGAATGATTTCCAAAGTGACTGAGGGATCAGCGGTTTGAAAATCATTCTTATGAATTTTGTAGTCGAGGGATCGATACAAATGACTTTGATTGTGACGTAGAACTTATCTTTTTGATTTACTTATATGAAAACTTATGCAGCTTACAGAGGTGAAGATGTGATGAAGCCAATCCCTGTTTTACAAAACTGATTTTTCCAACATTATTTACTGTTATCTTTTGCAAGTGCTATTCTCTGTTATTTGTTACTTACGGTTTCTCATTCAATATCATTCATAACAAATCCAACCAAAAACTTTCTGCCTAATCAATTCAAACTAAGATCTTCATTCTAGCACCTCCTCAGTGGAACGACAACTATACTATATTACAACTTCTGTGTTTAAACTTGGCACATTCATTTCATTGAGTTCATATTATACAAACTTGATTCTCTCTCATTTGAACTCATTCATACCAATATCCATCAAGAAACCTCATCAGTGACCCTGCACATGAAGCACGCTTGAGCGTGACTAGAAGGAGCTCGAGCGTGACCATGCATATGAAGAGCGCTTGAGCGTGTGCTTTACACGCTTAAGCGTGACTAATGGATGACAAAGCCTCGCTTGAGCGTAGCTGAGAAGAAGTAAGCGTGAGCAACATGAGGAAGGCCATGCTTGAGCGTGGTTAATTCAGCTTGAGCGAGAGACCATCAAACAGCATCAGAACCCTTCACGCTTGAGCGTGACCATCAAGCTCAAGCGTGACTCCTAAAGTATGGGATTTTCCAATTTAATATTCACCAGTGGTGCGATGCCAACCCTTTTTCTTGTGTTTCTACAAATCTTTACATAGGTTCTACAACAAATTTCTTGTGTCTTTACAAACCTTTGAAAGATGTTGCATGCGTTCTAGGGAGCTGAACCAGAACCCCTATAAATCAAGCTGTAAACAACATCATGGCATCATCTCATCCTCTGTATTTTCATTCACACTTTCCAGTATTTTCTGTATTCACTCTTTGACGGTTAAAATGCAAGGCATGAGTAGCTAAATCTCCCTTATGGGATTGGCTGTAATCCATTCAACACTAAAGTAATGCTGCTGTAAGTTTTTATTTAGTAATGAGATTTGATAAGTTGCTGTATTTCCTTCTACGTTTAATGCCTGAAAATACTTGATCACTATTTTCTTGTTCTAAGTTTTCTCAAGTATGCTGGGAAGTGACTTTTGAAAGCAGAACCTGAAAGAAATACTTATTGTGAGTAGGTAGCCAGGGATGGCGTCTAACGCAATAAACATCAAAACAATCGATCGATAATGCTGGGATGATTTCAAAGTGACTGAGGGATCAGTGGTTTGAAATCATTCTTATGAATTTTGTAGTCGAGGGATCGATACAAATGACTTTGATTCTGACGTAGAACTTATCTTTTCGATTTACTTATATGAAAACTTATGCAGCTTACAAAGGTGAAGATGTGATGAAGCCAATCCCTGTTTTAAAAAACTAATTTTTCAACACCATTCACTGTTATCTTTTGTAACTTTTACTCTCTGTTATTTACTGTCTCCTTAATCAACATCATTTACAACAAAACAAAAACCAAACCATTCTGTCAAATCAATTCAAAACTAAGATTTTCATTCTCACACCTCCTCAGTGGAACGACATCTACACTGTACTATAACCTCTGTGTTTAAACTTGGCACATCTATTCCATTGAGTTCATATTATACAAACTTGATTCTCTTTCAGTGAACTCTTCATTTCAATATTGCAACAACACATCATCACAATATGTTCATCAAGTTTTGGCACTGTTGCGAATAAATTCTGTCTTGAATTCGCTTAAGCGAATAAATTGAGAGCTTAAAGCGAGGAAGGGAAATTCAAGCATCAGGTATGCTCACGCCTAATCTCGTATATGTCACGTTTAAGCGAGCCAAGGTAAGCCACCCATTGCTTAGATCACGCTTAAGCATAAGGATCAAACTTCAAGCGTGGTAACATTACAAAAGAAGTTCCAAAAATTTCAAACCCGACTTCGCTTAAGCGTGGCCTTTCTCGCTTAAGCGAAGATCTCTTAAAGCCAACAATAACTGCCACGCTTAAAGCAAGGAAATTCACGCTTAAAGCGTGGAAATAAATAGCATCAGGTACCAATCTTGCATATATCACGCTCAAGCGTGTCTGGAGCGCTCAAGCAAAGCCATCTTTCTCATCTCACGCTTAAACGTGAAATTTCCAAGTCTAAACGAGAAAAAGACAACCTCATGACCTGCGCTCAAGTGAGGCCTAAAATTGGCCTCAGTAAACAAACACGCTTAAGCTTGATGTCTCCACGCTTGAGCGAGCAGTTTAAAAAAAAAACTGCCACCTGATACTGTTTTTAAATTTTGAAAAGGGGCCATTATTTCAGATTCTGTAACCGCACCTCATGTTAACTCCCCATGTACTCTCATTCCCTTTTCTCTATGAGTTTTTATTGAGCATTATAACTGCATTACATTTCTCAATTCACTCATGGTGCAATATGTTTTTCTTTATTGAGCTTTCTCATTGGAAGCAAGTTTGCAGCCCACATTGTTTGGCCTGCAAGAGGGGTGAGACTTCATAGGCTGGACCAGGAACCTCCTCACAAGGGCCTTCAGTAAGGGAACAAGAGACAAAGGATGACTCTTCTGAGGATGAGTGATGAGTTTACTGCTTTAGTTTTTAATTGCTTTAGTTTACTTTGAGTTGGTTTTCTTACTGTAGCATATTTTGAAAATTTTTAAAATTTTCATGCTTTTGGTTGATTGTTTTGATGCAAAGTCACATGCTTAACACATAAAAAAAAAGTTTTGAAAAACCCAACCAGGATTTATAATTTTTGTTTCAAGAAAAGATTCTGAGTTAGCAATTATTTTTAGATAATAAACTTGATTGTTAAAGGGTAAAATGGCTGAATTAAGAACCAAGGAATTGGAATGAATGTACTTTTTATTTTTTACATGCGTGAACCCTTTTCTGTTAGAATAAGGAAAGTAAGCCTTATATCCTGGTGAGAAGTGAGAAATCTAAACACTGAGAGTCTCATGAGAATTCGTCAAATAAGCATTGCCTGATTTTCTGATTAACACTTCTTTTAAAGATTAAGCAAGGAAATGATAAAGGCAAATTTTGAAAAAATAAAACAAACTCAGAGCCAAAAAGCTACCCTTAAGAATATGACCCAATTTTTGTAGCCATTTTTGAGCCAAAAATTTTATTCAAACACCCTAAACCAAGCATGAGAAATAAAATCGTACCTTACCAGCATGCTTAAAGATTTTTAAAAGAGCATAAAACACTTCTCTAAAAAAGGGTGATAAAAGAAACTGAGGCTGAAAAAAAGAAATAAAGTTCTCAAACATGTAACAAAAATAGAGAACTAGAAAAAGAAAAGCGAAGAATTCAATAACATAAAAGAAGAAGCCTCATAAAAATTGAAAAATTTTAGAACATATGCTCTTCTTATGCATGCACTTTGAACTCAAAGAAAAACCAAGAATTCTTGATAACCCAGCCTCATTACAACCTTGAAAAGACCTTTTTGATCCTTACTTATCTTATGAATTGATTGTGATTAGAAATGACCGGCAATGTTAATTAGGCAGTTCTTATGATGAATGTGCAAACACACCCACCTGGTGAGAAATAATGAGAGTTCCTTATTCTTATAGCATTTGGTTACCTGCGTTGTGAACAAATTAATGGTATAGTACATTTCAAAGAATTGGCATTGAGGAAATCATTTACTTGAGATAAATTGAGATTATTGTCTTTTAAAAATTTGTCTGTACAGAAGCTAATTTTGTTGAAATGCTTGATTCCCTTTCCAAACTTCTTTTTACTTGAGGACAAGCAAAAATCTAGGTTGGGGAGAGTTTGATAAGTGTTGATTAAGCATTGATTTCATGACTCATTTGAACTAATTTTGTAAAGAATTTGAGCTAAATTAATGAATTATTAAAGGAAGTGAGCATGAATCTTTTAAGTAGTGTATAAAAGAAGTATTATGTTTAAACCCTTGGAAAGTGCAGGAAGGCAAGACAAAGTAAGCAAGCTTGAGCATGGAAGTTTGAGAACATAAAGCATCGCTCACGCTTAAGCGTGAATACTAGACGCTTGAGCGAGGATTAAGCATGGCAAGCATGACTTAAAGAAGACAAAGAGGCATCAGGACCCCTCTCACGCTCAAGCATGGGGATGAGCCGCTTGAGCGTGAGCTCGAGAGTGCCCAAGCGAAGATTAAGCGTAAGCGTGAGCGTGACCTTGCACATGAAGCATGCTTAAGCGTGACTAGAAGGAGCTCGAGCGTGACCATGCACATGAAGAGCGCTTGAGCATGACTAATGGATGACAAAGCCTCGCTTAAGCGTAGCTGAGAAGAAGTAAGCGTGAGCAACATGAGGAAGACCACGCTTGAGCGTGGTTAATTCAGCTTGAGCGAGAGACCATCAAACAGCATCAGAACCCTTCACGCTTGAGCGTGACCATCAAGCTCAAGCGTGACTCTTGCAGTATGGGATTTTCCAATTTAATATTCACCAGTGGTGCGATGCTAACCCTTTTTCTTGTGTTTCTACAAATCTTTGCATGGGTTCTATAACAAATTTCTTGTGTCTCTACAAACCTTTGAAAGATGCTGCATGCGTTCTAGGGAGCTGAACCAGAACCCCTATAAATCAAGCTGCAAACAACATCATGGCATCATCTCATCCTCTGTATTTTCATTCACACTTTCCAGTATTTTCTGTATTCACTCTTTGACGGTTAAAATGCAAGGCATGAGTAGCTAAATCTCCCTTATGGGATTGGCTGTAATCCATTCAACACTAAAGTAATGCTGCTGTAAGTTTTTATTTAGTAATGAGATTTGATAAGTTGCTGTATTTCCTTCTGCGTTTAATGCCTGAAAATACTTGATCACTATTTTCTTGTTCTAAGTTTTCTCAAGTATGCTGGGAAGTGACTTTTGAAAGCAGAACCTGAAAGAAATACTTATTGTGAGTAGGTAGCCAGGGATGGCGTCTAACGCAATAAACGTCAAAACAATCGATCGATAATGCTGGGATGATTTCAAAGTGACTGAGGGATCAGCGGTTTGAAATCATTCATATGAATTTTATAGTCGAGGGATCGATACAAATGACTTTGATTGTGACGTAGAACTTATCTTTTCGATTTACTTATATGAAAACTTATGCAGCTTACAAAGGTGAAGATGTGATGAAGCCAATCCCTGTTTTACAAAACTAATTTTTCAACACCATTCACTGTTATCTTTTACAACTTTTACTCTCTGTTATTTACTGTCTCCTTAATCAACATCATTTACAACAAAACAAAAACCAAACCATTCTGCCAAATCAATTCAAAACTAAGATTTTCATTCTCACACCTCCTCAGTGGAACGACATCTACACTGTACTACAACCTCTGTGTTTAAACTTGGCACATCTATTCCATTGAGTTTATATTATACAAACTTGATTCTCTTTCAGTGAACTCTTCATTTCAATATTACAACAACACATCATCACAATATGTTCATCAATGGTCTCGACCATCGGGATCTCAGTTTACTTGGAAAAAGCTTTAATCTGGAGTTAAATAGTAAAACCATATCACCTGGATTAAATGTTCTCCGTTGGATGTGACGATCATGCCATTGTTTGGTTTTTTCTTTATAAATTCTGGCATTTTCGTATGCATCTAGACGAAGTTCTTCAAGCTCATTTAATTCCAGCAATCTTTGTTCACCTGCAGCCTTATGATCAAAGTTAAGAGTTTTAACAGCCCAAAAAGATTTATATTCTAGCTCAACAGGTAAATGACAGGCCTTCCCATAAACTAGCTTAAAAGGTGTGGTTCCAATGGGAGTTTTGTAGGCGGTTCGATACACTCATAAGGAATCATCTAACTTAATAGACCAATCCTTACATGATGTATGCACCACTTTTTGAAGAATATTTTTAATTTCCCGATTGGATACCTCAACTTGTCCACTAGTTTGTGGATGATAAGGTGTAGCAACCTTATGCCTAACTCCATATTTCTTTAGAAGGGTCTGAAAAGTTTTCTCAATAAAATGAGACCCTTCATCACTTATAACACATTTTGGGACCCCAAACCTTGGAAATATTATTTTCTTGAAAAGTTTAATAACAGTTTTAGCATCGGAATGGGGTGAAGCAATGGCTTCCACCCATTTTGACACATAGTCAACTGCCACTAATATGAACTGATTTCCAAAAGAGGAAGGAAAAGGTCCCATAAAATTAACATCCCATACATCAAACAATTCAACTTCTAAAATGGTATTCAATGGTATTTCTTGTCTCTTACCAATGTTACCTATTCTTTGGCAAGAATCACAAGTTAGAACATACTTACGTACATCCTTAAAAATATTTGGCCAATAGAACCCAGCTCGCAATACTTTAGCGGCTGTCTTAGAGGTGCTCATGTGTCCTCTACAGGAAAGAGAATGGCAATAATCCAAGATAACATGGACATCATCTTATGAAACACGTCTCCGAATCATACCATCTGCACATTGCTTGAAAAGGAGTGGTTCATCCCAATAATAATGCTTGACATCTGCATAAAACTTTTTCCTTTGCTGAAAGCTAAGATCAAGAGGTAAGATACCACATGCAAGAAAATTTACAAAATCAGCATACCAAGGAACACGTTGGATACTAAGATTAAAGAGTTGTTCATCTGGAAAAGATTTATTGATGAGAATATTATCTATTTCTTCTTTTTTAGATGTCAACCTAGATAGGTGGTCAGCGACCAAGTTCTCGGTACCCTTCTTGTCCTTAATTTCCAAGTCAAATTCTTGCAATATTAGAATCCACCTAATTAATCTAGGCTTTGCTTCCTTTTTATTCAATAGATACTTAATGGCAGAGTGGTCAGTGTAAACAGTAACATGTGAACCTACCAAGTAAGACCTAAATTTATCAAAAGCAAAGACAATAGCTAACAGTTCTTTTTTAGTTGTGGCATAATTTACCTGAGCATCATCTAGCGTCCGGCTGGCATAATGAATTACATGGAGCTTGTTATCCTTTCTTTGCCCCAACACAGCCCTCACTGCATAATCACTCGCATCGTACATCAACTCAAATGGGAGTTTCCAATCAGGTGGTTGCACGATGGGGGCAGAGATTAGAGCTTGCTTAATCCTGCAAAAAGCTTCCATACAAGATGAATCAAAATTGAAAGGCACATCTTTACCCAAAAGAGTTATAAGAGGTTTTGTGATCTTGGAGAAATCTTTAATGAACCTATGGTAAAACCATGCATGTCCAAGAAAACTCCGAACACCTTTCACATTTGTAGGTGGAGGCAATTTTTCAATCACTTCCACTTTAGCCTTATCAACTTCTATACCTCTCTCAGACACCAGGTGTCCAAGAACTATGCCTTCTCTTACCATAAAATGGCATTTTTCCCAATTTAGAACCAAATTGGTTTCTTCACAACGCTGCAAGACTTGGCATAAATTTGTTAAACAATTATCAAAATCCAAACCATGCACTGAAAAATCATCCATAAAGACTTCCATCACATTTTCAATAAGATCAGAAAAAATTGCTTGCATACACCTTTGAAAAGTCGCAGGTACATTACATAAACCAAAAGGCATACGTCTGTAAGCATAAGTCCCATAAGGGCAAGTGAAGATAGTCTTTTCTTGATCAGATGGATGAATGAGAATTTGATGAAAACCTGAATACCCATCCAAATAACAAAAATAAGAGTGTTTCGCAAGTCTTTCAAGCATCTGATCAATAAAAGGGAGGGGAAAATGATCTTTTTTTGTGGCGCTATTTAACTTCCTATAGTCAATGCACATGCGCCAACCAGAGACAATCCTAGTAGGAATCAAGTTATGTTTATCATTTTCAATCACAGTTATTCCCCCCTTTTTAGGCACCACATGGACAAGACTTACCCATTTACTACTATCAACAAGATATATGACTCCAGCATCAAGCAATTTCAAAATTTCCTTTTTAACCACTTCTTGCTTTTTTGGATTTAATCTCCTAAGTGGTTCTACTGTGGGCCTACTTTCATCTTCTATAGTAATCCTGTGCATACAAAGAGAATGGCTAATCTGTTTGATATCATCCATTGTATAACCTATTACCTTTCTATACAACCTAAGTTATTTTAATAGTTTTTTAGTTTCAGATGGATTCAATTCAGCATTAATAATCACAGGATATGTAGAATTAGGGCCAAAAAACTCATACCTTAATGAAGCTGGTAAAGGTTTTAATTCCACATTGGGGCTTACCACTTAGTCACCTATGACCTCAGTATCATGTTTTAGTGGGGCCTCAGAGCAATCAGATGTTTCTATCAGCTCAATCATGAAAACCGTTTCAAGTGGGTCATTAGGAAGGGTTGCTTCCTTTACCACTTGTTCAACAAAATCCACACTACAGCAAACATCATTAAAAGGTTTTTCTAAAACATTTTTCAAGTTAAAATCAACCTTTTGGTCTCTAACAGTTAGAGACAACTTACCATTCTTGACATCGATCACAGCACCTGCAGTTGCTAAAAATGGTCTACCTAAAATAATAGGAATCAAAGAATCTTCATCCATTTCAAGCACAACAAAGTCAGCAGGTATAAAAAATTTTCCTATCTTAATAGGAACATCTTTGACAGGGCCCGCAAGCGCACGGGTTATGTCGCGTAATATAAAAGATTATCGTTCTCCACAGGGACTGTGTTCAAAGTACCAGCATATTGAAATTTAATTATCCACACAATTGATTTTTAATGTTTTTGTAAAATAAAGCATAAAATTAAGTTGCACAGAATAGGAATAAATACAAAAATAAAATTTACTTGACACTTAAAAATCAGAGTTGAGAGTATCTTGGGATTTCGAGGGATCAAGACTCTATTTTATGTTAATGAATTTTAACTTTTCATAAATAAGAATCGAATTAAGTTTTCCAAGGCGAATTTTCCAAAAGCTAATTAATATGTTCCTCTCGGAATCCTATTAATGTACCTAACCTATGGAAAGCGCTACTTAATCCTCAGAAAGGCCCATTATCATTTTATGAAAATCCCTTTTATTTTCTCAAAAGAATTTTGATTACTTTCACGGTTTTACCGAGGTCACAAAAAGCATTTCAAAAATCTTAGGTTTAGTTCAAAGATTTCCGGTAAAAATAAATCTCTCGATTCTATTTATTACCTAAACTTACTAATATACCCACAAGTATACAGTTTTATCATTTAGGTTCTTGTTAGGAATTACTAAAAGCATTGAGCATATTTGAACCAAATGGAAAATAGAAATTTATTTAATTCCAAGTCAAAATAACATTAAAATAAAATATTATCAAACCCCTTTTATCCCAAGATAATTAATTTAGCTACTCATGAAATAATTCAAATTCATATAAATAATGGAAAAATAAAACATACAAGACATGGTAAAAATAAAGACTTACGGGTTTCTCCAAAAGCTTAAAATAATTTACCACTGTAATTCCTTGTTGCAATATTCTTCATCAATTACAAATTTAAATTCTCACTTTTACAGCCCTCACACTCTTACAAAATAAAAGAAAGAAAATAAAATAAAAAGAAAGAGAAGAAAAATGAACAGAGAAAGAAAAATGGAAAAGAAGAAAACTAAAGAGAAAAAGAGAGAAAGTAACGAAGAAAAGAAAAGAAAATAGAATGAAGCTGATGGAATTCGATGGGAAGAGATAATGATTTTGCTGATGGGTTGCTGCTGCTTTTATAGGCAAATGGACGGAGGATTCCAGCTATGAAAACGCGTTCAAATTACAAGTGGAAGAAACTTTCGGTGCATGTGAGTTCCAGCTGTGCCAACTTGTTTCTAATTTGCATATTTTAATATTTCTAATAATTCGGTGCTTGGATTTTAGTGAAGATTGGTGCAGAATGATGAAATTCTGAGTGGAAAAATGTTATTTTCCCACAAATCCGAGTGAAAGCTTGCTGGAGGGTGGTTTGCTGAGTGCTGGACGGTGTGGGTGCAAACTGGACAGCGTGGAGAGGAGAGTCTGGGCGGTGTTGTGTTGAGTGGGTTGTTGGGCGGTGTGAAGAGTATTGCTGGACGGTGTTGTGGATGGAAAGGAGAGGACGGTGTGTGGTATGGATTAGAAGAAGAAAGGGACATCGGATAGAAGAGGGAATGAGACGGTGTTAAGAAGCGAGGACGGTTGGGTGTTTTGGGAGAAAGGGACGGTGTTGTGGAGTTTGGTCAGTTTTGAAAGGAGAGGGGATGGTGTTGTGGCTTGAGGGACAATAGAGTTGTTGGACGGTGTTCAATTGATCCGGTGTTGGGCCTGTGAAGAGATGGAAGGAGTCGGTGTTGATGGAGGTAGTGATCCGGTGTTGCATTGTGAAGAATTGGGTCGGTTTTCACCTTCTTTCTAGAATCCGAGTGGAAAAGAGGCCTTTTGAGCAAAAGACCGAGTGAAAAGGTGACTTTGGACACAGATCCGAGTGAAAGCCAGTCAGTGTTGTTGGGGGGTCGGTGTTTGGAGGAGAACCGGTCGGTGATGACGTTGGATGAAAGGACGAGTGAAGAGTGACTGAAGAGCAACTTTTGATTGAGCCATTCAGTCGGAATTGACTGCAGAAGGACTCGGAACCGACTGAAAATATTCACTCGGCTTAGGTTTATGGAGTTCATTCGGAACTGATTAAAGACTCACTCAGGATCAGAATTTATTCAATCGGTTCCCAACCATTTTCATTCGGCTGTCTCTGAATTTCAACCACTCGGTTAAAACTTTGCTCGGATTTTGCTTTGGAATTCACTCGGACAAATTCATTTACTCATTCAAATGATAAAATCACATCTTCACTCGGAAGTCCGAGTTAATTTCCACTTGGAATTGACTTCAGTCGTCAATCAAATCACTCAGAATGGCCTTCACCTTCACTCAGAAACTTGGACTTGAAAGACTGGAATCTGGCTGATAGAATTCTTCCATGTCTGAGCCTTGCTTTGCTCGAAAATGCAGCTTCCTGACCCAACTCACTCGGATGTGCTTTCCTTTGGAGACTTCTCACTCGGGCTCAGTGTGAAACTTGAGAGTCTGCCCGAGTGTGTTTCATTTCTGGTCAGATTTTTCCTTACTTGCTAAGACACTACTCGGAAATGCCTTGTTCCGCTTAAGAATGCCATCTTCTCTGAGTGAAACCACTCGGATTCCTCCTTAGTCAGTATTTATTCATTTCAGTGGCCTTTCTCTACTCGGAATCCATTCACTCGGAATAGCTTTTCACTCGGATTAGTTGCAATCAGAAAGCTCCCACTCGGATTCACTTCAATCAACAATCCTTTCACTCGGAGAATAGCTTTGGACATATTTATTGAAGGTCAGTCTCCTTTTTTTCACTCGGAATGGACGCAGTCGGGGAGTTTTCACTCGGAGTCACCTCCAACCGAGACTTATTCCATTTCAGCATTGGTCCTTCACTTCAGTCAGCTATTTATCACTCGGAATGGCTTTGACAGGGAACATTTCACTCGATTTTCCTCCAACAGTGCAGTATTCCACTCGGCAATGCTCTACTCTGAGTCTTTCCACTCGGATTTGGTCATTTCTGAGTTATCCCACTCGGATTTGGCCATTTTGAGTCGGATTTCAGTGCTCTAAGTCAGATTTCTGCTTTCTGAGTCGGATTTCATCTTTAAAAAGAGAATTCTTTCCACTTTGGGCTTGTTCTTCTTGTTTCTTTATCATTTTATGGTCGTTTTTCTCTTGTTTTTGACCCTTTATTACCTTAATTCCTGTAAAATAACATACCCAAGTAGAATAGAGTGGAAAGAAAGCAAAAATCACAATAAATAAAGGAAATACAGTGCATAATGATTAAAATCCTAAGCAAACTGGGTCTAATTTATTGTATTATAAAACACTTATCAATCTTCTAAAATTCCTACAGGATATTTTACAGATCTATCAGCTAATTACAAAGACATAGTTACCTAAACTTACTAATATACCCGCAAGTACATAGTTTTATCATTTAGGTTCTTGTTAGGAATCACTAAAATCATTGAGCATAATTGAACTAAATGGAAAACAGAAATTTATTTACTTCAAGTCAAGATAACATTAGCATAAAATATTATCGTATCCCCGTTATCCCAAGATAAAAGATTTAGTTACACATGATATGGTACAAATTCATACATATAATGGAAAGGAAATACAACATACAATTCATGGTAGAAATAAAACTTACGGGTTTCTCCAAAAGCCCAATAAATTTACCACCGTAATTCTTTATTCCGGATCCTTCTACCGTATACAAATTTTACCACTTAATTTCACTGTCCTCTCAAAATCACAACAAAGTAACTAAAAAAAATAGAACTCTTTGCCTAGAAAATTCTGCACCCACACAGTTTTTAAAGGCTGAAAACTGTGATCAAAAAAATCTCATAAAAGCTACTGCACATACGGTTCATGCCTCCAATTTTGTGTGCTGAAAATGTGATGCTGAATGGTGTAATTTCCAGCCCATTTATAGATGAAATTTCACCAACCCTTTCCTTAAATTATGGCATTTATGCATGGCATTTATTGTGGCCAGCTCCTCTCCCATTTTCGTGACACAATATGGACCAATGGAAGTGGGAAATTCCTTCATTCATTTCGTGAGTGGTGAGCCTATTTCCATATAATATTCATTCAATTTGCAATGGATTGTCTTTTTGCATGTGCATAGCCGTGAGTTAATCTCCACCAAAGAGCTTGCCTTTTGCCTTTCCAAGTGGTACAATGAGGAAAGCACTTTGATGTAATAAAATTAACTAAAATATTATGGAAATAGAGACCAATTCAGCCGTGAGAATGGAGCTGTGATTGATGGCACAATTATTGGATTAAATAATGATATGAATGCATATAAAATTAGGCACATGGAGTCTTGCATTTTTGGTAGCATTGCCGTGAGTTCCTTGTCTTTGGCTATGTAAAGAATGATAAAATAATGGAGTGGAATATTGGTGGCTGTGTGGTCTTCTTTTAAAGTGTCCAATTGCTGCCCAAACACTAGTAATTTCATGTTGAGAAATTGGAATGAAGGATGGCTGAATAATTTGCATGGTGGACCCAAGTAGCTTTAGAAAAATTTCAACATTTTACCTCCATCCTTTAGCTTTTACGTTGGACTCATTCAACTATGCATTTCACTTTCATTTCATGCTTCAATTAGGAATAGATTCAAGCTTTCATGATGTACCAAGCCGCATAATAAAAACGTTAATTCCTTGTCCAATGAGAAGCTAATTTACGTTAAAATGCTAAGGAGGATTTATTGAATTAATTTAATTTTTGCATTTTAAGAGAAACAATCACTTCAATTAATTTAAATGGAATATATATAAAAATTTATTTAATAGAAATAGGATTATGATTTAAGTTCTTTGACCATTTTAAAGTACTAAATTTTTAGCACTAATCCAAAATTAATTTTCCACTTCTAAAAATAATTTTTAACGTTCCATTTAAATTAATTCACACAAAATACAAAACTTAAACAGAAACAGTAAAACGAAACGAAAATTATAAAAATTGAGAAAAAATGATATTGTGAACATTTTATTTTAAATAAATTAAACAGTGAAAAACAGTGTTTTAACACACTTATCAAGCTACCTTACTGATTTTGGAATGGGGGTGGCCTGCTTTGGAAACCCGGTGGTCTAAGTGGTGGTCTGAAATTATTTCCATAATTCCCACCATAGTTTCCAATGGCATCACTAGTGTAAAATATACATACGAGGACAGGATTTGAGCACGGTCCTGGGAGAACCGTGCTTAAAAAGCAGGCGGTGGCATTTTTATGATTTTAGTGAAGAGTTTTAAGGACGGTTGAAACTAACCGTGCTCATAGGGCCTTTTTAATCACGGTTATGGGATGACCGTGCTTATAGGCATGCTTTAATGACGGTTTCTACAAAACTGTGCTTGTAGGCTGGCAGTTATTAACACGGTTCCTTGTAACCGTGCTTATAGGGGGGACTTATTAACACGGTTCCATGGTAACCGTGCTTATAGGGGACTTTCAAGCACGGTTGTATGTGCAACCGTGCTCATATGTTAGCGCGAAATTCAAAATTCGATTAAAAACGTTGCATAGCACTCTTCATCTTCCTTTTTCATTTCAGCTCTCTCAAACCCCTCTCTTCTTCCATTCGGTTTCCTCCCAAACCCTTCTCTCCCTCCATTTCGAAATCCCAAATCCCTCCCTCCCTCCATTTGAATCCGTCCCTCCCTCCATTTTCCGTTTACGACAGCTCCATTGACGCGGTTCTGGGCATTTTCGAAGCTCCATTGACGCGGTCCACTCCATTTCCGAAGCTCCATTGACGCGGTTCACTCCATTTCCGTTCTTCTTCTCTCTTTCTCTCCACGAAGCTTTCCTTTCGTCTTCCTCTTCTCACGCTTGGTCACACTCACAGGTATTTATTTTACCCCCATTTTCATTATTATTTATTTGTTAGGAATTGTATTGACTTTATATGTTAATTAGTAGTATTTGGAAAATGAAATGCTATATATTAGGAAAATGTGATTAGGGATTTAAAATTGTTAGCTATAGATTAGGAGTGTTAGGATTGATTGTTAAATTTATTGTGTATGTATGTGTTTATTAATTTGGGTAATTTAAAATAATATTAAAGTTAATTCTGGGAAAGAATAAAAATAAAAAAAAAATTTTAAAAAAAAATTAAGGTTTTAAGCACGGTTATGGTGTTAACCGTGCTTAAAAAGTCACCCTTTTAAGCACGGTTATGCATTGACCGTTCTGAAAAGTCCCCAAGAAACAAGCACGGTTCAGTAGGAACCGTGCTTAAAAGTCAGAGATACGAGCACGGTTCAGGAGGAACCGTGCTTAAAAGTGCCATCTACTAGCACGGTTGAAAATAACCGTGCTTAAAAGTGCCATCTACAAGCACGGTTGGGACCCGTACTTAAAAGTCCTAAGCTACAACCACGGTGGGAACAAGCACGATTCTGGAACCGTGCTTAAAGGGTCCCCAGAACCGTGCTAAAAGGTCCTTTTTCCACTAGTGCATCCACCTGGTGCATTTCTAGCTCGGCAGGCTGAGTTACTCCAAGCTGACATCCTGAAATATTATGCCGTGAAACACCACACAACTCACAAACCACTCTAGTAACACCTGCTCATACTTTATCAAACTTATCAATTTTAATGGATAAAGCTTCTACTTTAGCAGTTAGTAAAGAAAGAGAATCAACAGTGTACTTACCTGGAGTTTTGGATGGCATAGTCCATTCTGACGACCATTGATATGTATTTTGGGCAACCTCCTCAATGAGGTTGTAACCTTCCTCCATTGTTTTGCTCATGAAGGCACCGCCAGCTGCGGCATCCAAGGTTACCTTCTGGTTCAGAGTAAGCCCATTATAAAAAATGTGAACCGTCAACCAACGTTCAATGCCATGATGTGGGTATTCCCGGAGCATTTCCTTGTACCTTTCCCAGGCGTCGTACAAGGTCTCATCATCCTTCTAATTGAAGGTGATTATCAGCTTCCTCAATTGGTTTGTTTTGCTCCTAAGATAATATTTATTGAGGAAGGCGTAAGAGAGCTGCTCCCATGTGGTAATCGACCCTTCCAGAAGCGTATACAACCAAGCTCTAGCCTTATCCCTTAAGGAGAATGGGAAAAGCCTAAGCCGGATTGCGTCGCTTGAGACCCCATTCACCTTGAGCGTGTCACAGTACTCAAGGAAAATTTGCAAGTATAAGTTGGGATCCTCAGATGGTAATCCTCCAAACTGACTTTATTGAACCATCGAGAGCAAGGATGGCTTTAACTCAAAATTGTTCGCCTCAATGTTGGGTCTTGTGATGCTAGACCTCCTACCCATTGCATTGGGCACTGCAAAATCACGAAGTGCTCTATTGTCTTGATTTTCCATTTGCTTATTGGTAGCTGAGCTTGAAGCTTGTTGCTTGCTATGTTCAAAGTGCTTCCGAAATGCTTTAATCTTACGGAGGGTCCGTTCAATTTCTGGATCAAAAATATGCTCAAAGCTATGACTCCTTTGCATAAATAGACTTGCACAGTAAAAACAACAAGACCCAAGTGTAATTCTGCAGAAAAATTAAAACCAAAAAAACCCAAAAAGAAAAAAATTATGTAGAAAATAAAGTAAAATAAAAGAATCTAGTCTAATCGAAACACCGTTTAACCGATATTGAGGGACAATCCCCAACAACGGTGGCAAAAACTTGATAGGCCCGCAAGCGCATGGGTTATCACAGTAATAAAATTATCATCCCACAGAGATTGTTCCCAAGTACAAGTTTTTGTAGTGGTTCAATTATCTAGAAATTTGTGAATTTGGCTTTTAATGCAGAGAATTTCAAAAAGAACAAAATCAAAAAGAATGTGGTCTTCAAAAACTAAACTTAGTTGCTTTGGATTTAAACAAGTGAATGGTGAAACTCTTGGGGTTCGGTATGTGATCATGTCGTGCATTGATTTTACCTAAAACCTTTCTGTTTATTAATTTACATTCTAAGGTAAGATTTCCAATTTTAATTAAGCTTTCCTCTCAGAACAACATTAATTTGCCCAACTAATAAAGAACTGCATTCAATTTATTATTTGGACTCATTAAGAACGATGAAATCTTAGTAACCTCGGAGTGTCATTTCTCACTTTCGTAATTCATGACCCTAAGTTCAATTTCCTGCGTTCAAACAACCAATTAACCTTTCAATTATCTTAGCGTTTAAAATCAATTAACCCTATCTCTGGATCTTCAAAAGCATTAAGCACTCATAGAGATTGAATAAAACTAGGGATTAATAAACAAAACAAGTTTTAGAATCAATTCAACACAATAACATGATGTCACACCCTTGACCCAAGATTTGAGCTTAGTTACATATGCATAAATCAACACAGCCTATAGTAGACATTATATTCAGAGATTACAAATAAGAGGGAATGCCCAAGGAAAAAGAGGAAAAGAAAGTAAAAGCTCTCACTGGTGCTTCCAAATCTCCTTCTGAAATCTGTTCTTCAACGTCTATGGTCTTGATTTCCTTAAAGATCCCAAGGAAAAACTCTTTTTTTTTTCTCTCTAAAAGTCTCCAAAATGTCCTTCTATGGCTCCACCTCCTTTTCTCTGAAAAACCCCTATTTTATCTTAGAAACTGCTCCAAAAACGTTTGGCCAAATGCAGAACGTGCAAAAAACCATTGGTAGTAGGAAAAACCCATGGCCAGTGGGTTTTTCTGGCTTCCCAAAAAATGATTTTTCCCCCACAGGCAGCAAGATCCATGGCCAGTGGGAAAAACCCACGGCCAGTGGATCTCTCTGGTTTCCAAACACCCAATTTTTCTCCATAGGGCAGCACGATCCACAGCCAGTGGATCTCTCTGGATTTCACATTGTTGCTCTTTTCTCACTGTTTTGAGACCCTGAGTGTCTGCCTTAGTAAATCTTTTCTCTATCATGCCCTGAAAGGTGGATAAGGCTTTGTTTTTGTTGCTTTTTCATGGCTTGAATCCCTTCCATTTATCCAATGCTTCCTCGAATACTTCTTGTTTGGAATGTATGCACCTGTAAATAATCTATTCTTGTAAAACTTGAAACACCCGAGTAACAAATATGGAATGAAAGAAAAACACTTGGAATTAGGGATAAGACAACACAAATGACCTAGAAAACCTAAACAAAATACCACTAAAATCATGCAAACAAAACACCTATCAAGTATCTCCAGGAAAATTGCCTAATTGTCTCTCAGGCAATTATTTTGACAGCTGTCCAACCTGATTTTCTAAATTTTGAATGGACGCTTCTTGATTTTTAAAGTTGGCCTAAGTGGCCTGAATGAACTTAGACAACACATTCTCAAGTTTAGACTTTTCTTTAGAGGGAGGGGGAAGGTTATTGTGATCTAATTATAGTTTGATTTTGTGGCATGTTTTGATTCAAATGTGGACCTTTTTGCCATGAAAAATTGGGGTGATTCCTATAGTTAGGATTAAAGGAATTAGAGGGATAACTTCTTTGAAATTGTTGCTGCCTCATGTAATTCACTTGCTCAGCAGGCATATTTGAATCGCACATGCCATTTTCATGGTCTCCACCATAAAAATCACAACTCATCATACAAACTTGACTAGGCTTTTGAATTTTTGAAATTTGTACACTTAATTTCTCCAAAGCCTGAGTCATCAACTTACTTTGAGCCAAATAAGCATCCTGTGCTTCTAATTCTAATATTCGTTTCTTAGGGATTTGGCTCCTTTCACTAACTAGACATTCATTAGAAGCCATTACATCAATCAACTCTATAGCTTCTTCTATAGTTTTAGTGGTCAATGAACCTCCAGCTGAGGCATCAATCAAGACCCTAGTTGCTGGTCTTACACCATTATAAAAGATTGTAACTTGCTGCACATCAGGAATCCTATGGTGAGGATATTTCCTTAAACTCTCTTTATACCTATCCCATGCTTCCATTAGAGATTCACCCTCTCTCTACTAGAAACAAGTGATTTTATTGTGCAATTTGGCATACTTGGAAGGAGGGAAATATTTAATCAGAAATTTTCTTTGTAAATCCTCCCAAGTGGATATACTACCTCTTGGTTGGCTCTACAACCAGGCTTTAGCACGGTCCCTTAGAGAAAAAGGAAATAATCTCAATCTTATTGCCTCATCAGGGACACCATTCATTTTCACTATATCACAGATTTAGAGGAAGATTGCTAGATGCAAATTTGGATCCTCAACCTCACTTCCTCCAAATTGATCATTTCTAACCAACTGTAGTAAAGCCGGTTTAAGTTCAAAGTTATTGGCTGTAATTGGAGTCCTAAGGATGCTAGTGTATTTGTATGTTGATGTAGGTTTTGATAATGATACAACAAATGAAGAAGTATCAAAGATGTTATCAAGCAATTGATTATGTTTAATGTGGAATCTAAATTGGTTGATGTTTAACTTTGATGAATAATTAAGGACATATGTTAAAGGCATTTAAAGAAGCTCAAAACAAGTGAGAATTGATCATCAAAATGCCTAAGAATCAAAGGAACCAAGGTATATGCAAAAGGGTTCCAAAAAGGGGTGAAAAATGCACTAAAATTCAAGGATCAGGTGCATGAATCGATTCAAGGTAAGTATGAATCGATTCATACGTTTTTAAGTGGCCAAAATGCATTTTTATCAGGGCTGAATCGATTCAGCCAAAGTGTGAATCGATTCACACGGTTTCCATGCTCCAGGAAGTGAATTTTCAATGCATGAATCGATTCCCTTTTCTCTTGAATCGATTCTCACGTGAATGTTTGCCCAGTAACTCTAATTTAATGACTTGAATCGATTCATATGCTATAAGAATCGATTCATGAGGCTGTCAGAAGGTAGAAACATGCGCAGACTCTAAATTCCCTTCGGTTGGATCAAATTGGAAGACCCTAGGCAATGTTCCATGACTTGTCCCTCTCCACATGCATGTGTTACATTGAAAATGCAATTAAATTGAATATTAGACAAACATGCTTCTTGATGCACATGCAATATTCTCTTGGAGACACTAAAAGGTTTATTGGAATTGGAATGCCAAGTTGAATGGAGACACACATGCCTAACACTTCAAGCTTCCAAGGAATTAAATATTACACATGTCATGCCTCATGGAGCCTATAAATAGAGAAGGAGTTGAAGGCAAAACTTGCACCAAGCATTTGAAGCATTTCCATTTGCTTTCTTCCTCCTCCATTCTCTTGCTCTTCTACTTACTCTCTTTATTCTTGATTGGCATATTTCTTGAGATTATTTTTGAGAGTTAATTTGTGGGAAGATTATATTTGTGTACTTAACTTGCATATCCTCTCTTTGAGAGTTATTATCTTGTGTAAGCTTTAAACTTGTATATCCACTCTAGTGAGAGAGTTTCCTTGTACACTTAAACACTAAACTTCATAGAAGCTTTGGGTTGGGTTTCAACCTTGTAATTGTGAGATTGAGAGATTGGGTGGGGTGCCCTTGTACTTGTGAGAATTGGATTCTTGAGTGTGGGACACTAGGAAGTTGCAATTGCTCAAAGTGTATCTCTAATCTACAATAGTGGAAATCCTCTAAGTGGGTTGCTTAGAGGCGAGACGTACACCGGCGTGGTGGAACTCGTATACATCGGTTTGCAAATCCTTCTTCCCTTAACTCATTTAATTTGTGCACCTAATTTGTTTGCTTAACTTCCTTGCTTCATTAATTGAACTAAGTGCATGATATATTAAGTTGAAAACCATTTTTGAATAACTTTGTTAAACTTGGACTTAAGCATCTCTTTTGAATTCATCTTTCTAAAAAGTCCTATAAATTGCTTTGCAACTAAATTGATTCATTATTCAAACTCTTTAAGTAGTTGTTAGTTTGTCTTGTGTATAATTTATTGCTTCTTGTTATCTAATTTATTATCTTAAACATACATAGTGACAAAAGAATCAATTTCAAGAGCATTCCAAAGAAAAGTTTTTAATACTCAATTCACCCCCCCTCTTGAGTAATTGAGGCCACTTGGTTAACAAGTGGTATCAGAGCTTGACTCTTGGAAAATCAAGCTTAACGGCTTCAAGAGAACAAATGGCCTCAACCTCATATAACATGTTTCCCGAGGGTGGTGCTACAAACCGACCTCCCGCTTTTAATGGTGAGGGTTATGCTTTTTGGAAAGCAAGAATGAAAATTTTTGTACAATCAATAGATTTAAGAGTGTGGAATGCTATTGAAAATGGTCCCTTTATACCTATGCATATTGTGGATAATAAACAAGTTGAAAAGCCTATGGACATTTGGTCTAGTGAAGAAGAAAAGAAAGTGCAATATGGTTATAAGGCAAAAAATCTTATTACTTCGGCCTTAGGTCCCGATGAATTCTTTAGAGTAATAACATGTGAAACGGCTAAAGAGATGTGGGATACTTTACAAGTAACCCATGAAGGTACAAATGATGTTAAAGACTCTAAGATTAGTACATTAACTAGTCAATATGAGTGCTTTAGGCTAAATACCAATGAATCTATTGTTGATATGCAAAAACGTTTTACACTCATTATAAATCAACTCATTACACTTGGAAAGACTTATACTAATAAAGAGCTTATTCACAAAGTCTTGAAAAGTCTTAATAGGGAATGGCAACCATTAGTCACGGCCATCAAACAATCACCTACTATCAATGAAATGTCTCTTGCTACACTATTTGGTAAGTTGCAAGAACAAGAACAAGAGCTAAAAGAATTGAAGATGGCGGAAGAAGAAGAGAAAGTCTCCAAAAAGAAAGGACTAGCTCTCAAAGCTACTTCAATTGTTGAAGATGAAACCGAGAGTGATCTTGACGAAGATGAAGAGTTAAGCCTATTTGTAAAAAGGTTTGGAAAGCTCATGAAGAACAAACGCTTTCAAAGGAACTTCAAATCACAAGGTAAGAAATCTATACCTAAAGAAAATTCTACTTCACCAACTTGTTTTGAATGTGGAAAGGAAGGACATTTCAAAGTGGATTGTCCAAATCTAAAAAAGAAGAACAAAGAAAGAAAGGAAAGAAGAAGAGCATACATAGCATGGGATGAAAATGAGGTGAGTAGTTCGGATGAATCCGAAAATGAAGAAGCAAATCTTTGCCTCATGGCCAATCACCAAGATGAAGAAAATGAGGTAAACTTTCATGACTTAGGAAAGGATGAATTACTTAATATTCTTGATGATTTGTATGATAACTTCACCAAAGTCTCTAATAAGCTTAAGTTATCAAGAAAAACTAGTAATACTCTAGAAATGCATCTCATGGAAGTGTGTAAAGAAAATGAATCCTTAAAAGAAGAGTTAGCAAATGTTCAAACATGTTCTAGGACCAAACCTTGTGAGTTTTCAAAGAAAAGTGATATGCTAGAAACTAAGGTTTTGGACTTGAATAAAACTCTTGAAAAACTTACAAATGATAGAAACAATCAAGCATGCTCTAAGGTTAAACCATGTGATTTTGCAAAAAGATGCATTACATTAGAAACCAAGGTTGTAGACCTAAATAGGACACTAGAAAAGTTCACTAATGGAAGAGATAATTTGAATATCCTACTTGGGCAACAAAAATGCATGTTTAGTAAAACCGGCTTGGGATATGATCAAGAACATAGCAATCACAAAATGGAAAAACACTACAAAAATTTCTTTGTACCTCCAAGCAAATTCTCCTCACCTTTTATAAAATGTAATCATTGTGGTCTTAAAGGTCATAACTCTTATAATTGCAAAGTTAGAAGATTAGGACCAAAAGTGGTGAGAAAAGTATGGGTTCCTAAAGGAACTTTTTCACAAACTAACCTACAAGGACCCAACATAAAATGGGTACCAAGCTCTCTAACTTAAATTGTTTTGTAGGTATGCTTTAAGGCAAGTAACACCCATTGGTACTTGGATAGTGGGTGTTCCAAACATATGACGGGAGATAAGAGTAAGTTTATATCACTTACTCCACGAAATAAAGGATTTGTTACTTATGGAGATAACACAAAGGGAAGAATACTCGGAATCGGAAATGTTGGTAAAAATTCTTCCACCTCTATAAATGATGTGTTATATGTTGAAGGTCTAAAACACAACTTGCTTAGTATTAGTCAATTATGTGATAAGGGCTACAAAATTGTTTTTGAATCAAATGGTTGCATAATTGAAAATAAACTAAACAAGGAGATAAAGTTTGTTGGTCAAAGAGTAGATAACATTTACATGATTAATCTAGATTGCCTTGCTTCAAATGATGTACAATGTTTCATAACTAAAGAGGATGAATCATGGCTATGGCATAGAAGAATCGCTCACATTCATGTAGACCATTTAAATAAACTTGTTTCAAAAGATTTAGTTATTGGTTTACCAAAATTAAAATTTGAAAATAAATTTTGTGACGCTTGTCAAAAAGGAAAACAAGTAAAGGCTTCTTTTCAAGCAAAAAATATTGTTTCAACAACTAGGCCTTTACAACTTTTACATATGGATTTATTTGGACCTTCGAAAATCAAAAGTTTTGGTGGAAACCATTATGGTCTTGTGATTGTGGATGATTACTCTAGATATACATGGACATTGTTTCTTACTCATAAACATGAAGCATATCAAGCATTTAAGAAACTTGCCAAGGTCATCCAAAATGAACAAAATTTAAAAATAGCATCCATTCGAACGGATCATGGGGGAGAATTTGAAAACCAATCTTTTGAAAAATTTTGTGAAAAGTTTGGCATTGAACATAATTTTTCGGCTCCAAGAACTCCACAACAAAATGGAGTAGTTGAAAGGAAAAATCGATCTTTAGCGGAGCTTGCAAGAACTATGTTGAATGAAGCAAATATTTCAAAACATTTTTGGGCCGATGCGGTAAACACCGCTTGTCATGTTATGAATCGTTGTTTAATAAGGCCTATACTAAAGAAAACCCCCTATGAACTTTACAAAGGACGTAAACCAAATATTTCTTACTTTCACATTTTTGGATGCAAATGTTTTGTCTTAAACAATGGAAAGGAAAATCTTGGCAAATTTGATGCAAAATCTGATGAAGCAATTTTTCTAGGTTATTCATCTACTAGTAAAGCATATAGACTCTTTAACAAACGAACCTTTACAATTGAAGAGTCCATACATGTTAAATTCGATGAACTTAACCAAAATCCTCCGAGAAAGGAAGTTGATGATCTTGTAGGTACCTTCCAAGAAATGAACTTGGAAGACAAAGAAGAAGCCAATAATGAAGAAACACAACTTGACAAACAACAAGATTGGGTAACCCTAAAAGACCATCCTTTGGACAAAATCATTGGAGAAATAACCAAAGGGGTAAGCACTCGAAATGCCATTAGAAATGCATGCAATCACTTAGCCTTTGTATCTCAAATTGAACCCAAAAATATTGATGAAGCCATTATTGATGAACATTGGATGTTGGCCATGCAAGAAGAATTAAACCAATTTGAAAGAAATGAAGTTTGGGAACTTGTGCCAAGACCCAATGACCATCAAATAATAGGCACCAAATGGGTTTTTAGGAACAAGCTAGATGAAAATGGAATAATAACTAGAAACAAAGCTAGACTAGTTGCTAAGGGGTATAATCAAGAAGAAGGAATAGACTATGAAGAAACGTATGCTCCCGTAGCTAGGTTAGAAGCCATTAGATTATTATTAGCTTTTGCTTGTTGTATGGATTTTAAACTTTATCAAATGGATGTCAAAAGCGCTTTTTTAAATGGCTATATTCAAGAAGAAGTTTATGTAGATCAACCTCCCGGTTTTGAAAATCATAAATTTCCAAATCATGTTTTTAAATTGAGAAAAGCCTTATACGGTTTGAAACAAGCTCCAAGAGCTTGGTATGAAAGACTTAGCAAATTTCTTTTAGAAAATAATTTCGAAAGAGGAAAGGTTGACACTACACTATTTATAAGGCGTAAAAATAATGACATTCTTTTGGTACAAGTTTATGTTGATGACATAATTTTTGGTGCTACAAATGAAAGTCTTTGTCAAGAGTTTGCTAAATTCATGCAAAAAGAATTTGAAATGTCCATGATGGGAGAACTTACCTTTTTCTTAGGATTACAAATCAAACAAACAAATGAAGGAACTTTTATTAGTCAAACAAAATATTGTAAAGAATTACTCAAACGTTTTGAAATGGATAAGGCAAATGAAATAGCAACACCAATGAGCACATCTTGCTATCTAGATAAAGATGAAAAGGGTAAGGACGTTGAAATAACTAAGTATCGAGGAATGATAGGATCCTTACTTTATTTAACTTCTAGTAGACCCGATATTATGTTTGCCGTATGCATGTGTGCTAGATATCAAGCTTGTCCTAAAGAATCACATCTCACCGCTGTAAAAAGAATTTTGAAATATCTTGTGGGTACTCAAAATGTTGGTTTATGGTATCCCAAAGGCGTTGAATGTAATCTTTTAGGATATTCCGATTCCGACTTTGCGGGTTGTAAGCTTGATAGAAAAAGTACTAGTGGCACATGTCATTTACTTGGTAGTTCCCTTGTTTCTTGGCATAGCAAGAAACAAGCAAGTGTTGCATTGTCAACGGCTGAGGCAGAATATGTAGCAGCCGGTAGTTGTTGTGCTCAAATTCTTTGGATGAGACAACAACTTCTTGATTTTGGTATTTCCTTGGATAAAGTCCCCATTAAATGTGATAACACTAGTGCAATAAATATATCTAAGAATCCGGTCATGCATTCAAGGACCAAACACATTGAAATAAGACATCACTTCATAAGAGACCATGTTTTGAAAGGAGATTGTGTACTTGAATATGTTGAAACTTCAAAACAATTGGCGGACATTTTTACAAAACCCCTTCCAAAAGACCAATTTATAAATATTAGAAGGGAGTTAGGAATTTTGGAAATTTCCTAATTGATTTATTTTATCACACTTTCTTACTCCTTGAACAAAACTTTGCAAATCTTTAACTTGAAAATTTCCAACTCATCTTTTTCATAAAATTTTCATTTCCTTGAACATAATACCTTACTTTGTGATATACATACAAATTTGTAAAGAAAATTTATACTCACATTTCCAATAATCAACTTAATGCTCTACAAATCTCTTGTGTTATTTAAAGATCCCGTGGAGTCCCCATATATTTTAAACATATTTTGACACAAAGATAATCCCCTATATACAACATGGTTCTCAAAAATAAATGGCAAATGACCTTTGATTTTCTTGACTCTCTAGTGCAACAAAATCATTGGCAACTTGCAAAATTTAAATCATTGCATATATCCCTCACAAAACAACCATCTAGTAACATGATTCTTCAAAATCGCGTAAAAATAGCTAGATGAATCGATTCCCATGAGACATTATGTGCCTATATGCCTTGAATGATTTCGTGATGTATATTGCATTGTTATCTTACTTCAAAATGTATGCATCTACCTTTAAGAAGTATATGTTAAGGAAATCTTTTTGATGATGCCAAAGGGGGAGAGAAATACATACATTTAAAGGGGGAGAGATATATATACAAGAAAGGGGGAGAAGATATACACTTTCTAATTGACATAAAAATATCTTGTAAAAGGTGAGAAATACTTAAAGTATTGTATGATTAAAGGGAGATAACTAAGAAGGAGAGAACATATATTAAGGGGGAGAAACCATATATTAAGGGGGAGAGACCTTTGTTTCTTAAATACTTTCTTGATTTCTTGTGTCTATGATTTCATCAACATGTGGTATCAAATTGTATATGATAGGGGGAGTCTTTATTGCAATATATATGAATTGTTATAATACTAACACCCCAAGAGACAAACATTTGTTGTCATCATCAAAAAGGGGGAGAATGTATTTGTATG
The DNA here is from genome assembly GCA_037962975.1 of Clitoria ternatea. Lineage (NCBI taxonomy): Eukaryota > Viridiplantae > Streptophyta > Magnoliopsida > Fabales > Fabaceae > Clitoria > Clitoria ternatea. The sequence continues at coordinate 265,423,063 of CM075671.1, forward strand.
TTGATGTAGGTTTTGATAATGATACAACAAATGAAGAAGTATCAAAGATGTTATCAAGCAATTGATTATGTTTAATGTGGAATCTAAATTGGTTGATGTTTAACTTTGATGAATAATTAAGGACATATGTTAAAGGCATTTAAAGAAGCTCAAAACAAGTGAGAATTGATCATCAAAATGCCTAAGAATCAAAGGAACCAAGGTATATGCAAAAGGGTTCCAAAAAGGGGTGAAAAATGCACTAAAATTCAAGGATCAGGTGCATGAATCGATTCAAGGTAAGTATGAATCGATTCATACGTTTTTAAGTGGCCAAAATGCATTTTTATCAGGGCTGAATCGATTCAGCCAAAGTGTGAATCGATTCACACGGTTTCCATGCTCCAGGAAGTGAATTTTCAATGCATGAATCGATTCCCTTTTCTCTTGAATCGATTCTCACGTGAATGTTTGCCCAGTAACTCTAATTTAATGACTTGAATCGATTCATATGCTATAAGAATCGATTCATGAGGCTGTCAGAAGGTAGAAACATGCGCAGACTCTAAATTCCCTTCGGTTGGATCAAATTGGAAGACCCTAGGCAATGTTCCATGACTTGTCCCTCTCCACATGCATGTGTTACATTGAAAATGCAATTAAATTGAATATTAGACAAACATGCTTCTTGATGCACATGCAATATTCTCTTGGAGACACTAAAAGGTTTATTGGAATTGGAATGCCAAGTTGAATGGAGACACACATGCCTAACACTTCAAGCTTCCAAGGAATTAAATATTACACATGTCATGCCTCATGGAGCCTATAAATAGAGAAGGAGTTGAAGGCAAAACTTGCACCAAGCATTTGAAGCATTTCCATTTGCTTTCTTCCTCCTCCATTCTCTTGCTCTTCTACTTACTCTCTTTATTCTTGATTGGCATATTTCTTGAGATTATTTTTGAGAGTTAATTTGTGGGAAGATTATATTTGTGTACTTAACTTGCATATCCTCTCTTTGAGAGTTATTATCTTGTGTAAGCTTTAAACTTGTATATCCACTCTAGTGAGAGAGTTTCCTTGTACACTTAAACACTAAACTTCATAGAAGCTTTGGGTTGGGTTTCAACCTTGTAATTGTGAGATTGAGAGATTGGGTGGGGTGCCCTTGTACTTGTGAGAATTGGATTCTTGAGTGTGGGACACTAGGAAGTTGCAATTGCTCAAAGTGTATCTCTAATCTACAATAGTGGAAATCCTCTAAGTGGGTTGCTTAGAGGCGAGACGTACACCGGCGTGGTGGAACTCGTATACATCGGTTTGCAAATCCTTCTTCCCTTAACTCATTTAATTTGTGCACCTAATTTGTTTGCTTAACTTCCTTGCTTCATTAATTGAACTAAGTGCATGATATATTAAGTTGAAAACCATTTTTGAATAACTTTGTTAAACTTGGACTTAAGCATCTCTTTTGAATTCATCTTTCTAAAAAGTCCTATAAATTGCTTTGCAACTAAATTGATTCATTATTCAAACTCTTTAAGTAGTTGTTAGTTTGTCTTGTGTATAATTTATTGCTTCTTGTTATCTAATTTATTATCTTAAACATACATAGTGACAAAAGAATCAATTTCAAGAGCATTCCAAAGAAAAGTTTTTAATACTCAATTCACCCCCCCTCTTGAGTAATTGAGGCCACTTGGTTAACAGCTAGATTATGATCCTTCTTCAGTAGGCCTAGAGTAGTCACCTAGTGTAACTCTCCTCTGTTCTATTTCTTGTTGTTCTTTTTGCTTTTTCTCCTTTCTAAGCTTATGCTCTAACAAATCAATATCAAGATCAAAGAAGAATAGTTCTCCTCTGTTCCTTGACTGCATACACCAAATGTTAGACATAAATAATTCAAAGCTACAACTACTGCTACACAAAAACTACTGCTATACCAAAAATAAGAACTAAATCACTTACTAAATGCAAAACAAAATTAAACAGTTCAGTCTAGTACCGGTCCAAGGATTGTTGATATTACTCAACAATCCCCGGCAACGGCACCATTAACTTGGTGCAACAAATCTGGAGCCATTAACTTGGTGTGGAATCCTGAATTATTATTAACTTATTGTGTGACTCTCAAAGGAGTTATTTTCTTTTGGCAAGCGTACCAACCGTTAAATTTGTAATATATTTGATCGTTCCCACAGGGATTGTGGTAATTACTGCACAAGCTGAACCAACGCAAGCAGATGCAATTCATTCTATTTTTGTTGCTTTATATTTTCTTTATTTTTATATTTTCAGTAGCAATATAAAAGATAAAATTTGATTAATGGAAGATAGGTTAGGATTACTTCAGCTTACAACTTCATCAAGGAACATGTAATCAAGGTTCAATTAAGCTTCAGATGCAAGAGGACAATTCACAGTTGGTTACTCCCTAATTCCTTAGGTGAATAACACTGATTCCTAAGCATTAAACCCTAATCCCTTAGGTGCTTAATAATGGAGAAATCTAATGTGAAATTGAGGGTTGAACCCTAACTATTCACCTAATTACTAGGCCTGAATTAGTTAGAAAGCGAGAAGTTACCTAAGTCTCAACTATGATTCCTCACTAGTGAGTTTCTTCATTAGATCTGAATTTGTCAATTCAGTAGAGTAGATCCACTTCTCAGGTTGTTCTCCTCTTGCTGCAGAAGTTAATTTACTCAATGCAGCTTCAAGATTCCATCGGAAGCCTCAACAATCCCAACCCTAGGGGTTTAAGAACCCATGGAAATGGATTCTGTCAAAGGAATATAGAGAGACATGGATGAGAGAATTTAGAAAGAGAAAAGAATTAAAGAGAGATTAGAAAATGAGAAAATGAATTGTATTATTATTTCTCCACACTTTACGCTGTTTACAGAGTATATATATATATATATATATATAGACAACTAACTAACTAACTAACTTAATTAATTACAAAGGAAACTTAATTAATAATTAAACTAACTAATCTAATTACATAATTACAAAGAAATAATTAATTACATACATTACTTAAGTTACTGAGGTACAACAAAAAAATAGTAACGGTGTAGCACTTCACTTGGAGGGAAAACAACAAATTAAATAACCACCCTCACGCTTGAGCGTGAAGGACTCGCGCTTAAGCATGCTCGATATATTCAATGCATTGTGTCTTCACGCTTGAGCATGAATATGGGGAGCTTGGGCGTGAGTTGTGTGGTGAAGTCACGCTTGAGCGTAAATGATGCTCGCTTGAGCGTGACCGTGTTTTCATGCTGCATGCTCTGGTTTCCTTTCTTTGTACGTGATTTGCATGTTACCTCACGCGTGAGCGTGTAACCTTCAAGCTTGAGCATGAAGAACATTTTACTGCACCTGCACATACAAACAAATAAATGCCTAGCGTATGTACGCTGGCTAAGCAGCGTATGTACGCTGGGTTAGTGAATTTATAAATAAACAAATTTCCTTAACTAATTATTATTTTTAACCATTTTCTTGCATAAATTAAACACTTTTGAAATAAATAAATAAAATAAGAATTATTGATAATTTATTAAATAATAGTGCCAAACTAAACAATATTTAATGGATTAAGTTAAATTAAAGGTGAAATAATTAAGTCTTTTCAAGACTTATCAAAGCTTCAACAAGTATATGTATCTAGCATGCTATTTACAAGCTTTTGCCACAAATTATGCAGAATTTTCTGTATAATTTACCCTTAAACTCAACAACCTTACCTCTCATTTCACCCAAATGGACTCCAATCCTTACCAAACTTCACACACCACATCTACCCCCTAAATGTGAGTTGTTACAAGAGATCCTACATCAAAATTCCAAGAATTAAAAAACTTAGGCACTAAAATACATTTTACACACTTTAAGGCCAAGTGGCCTACACAACCCCATCAAAAGCAATCACATTGGATCCCAACCATTGCAAACACATTACATATATGGTGTATGGCTAATAACAACCAACCAAGGGTCCAAAAACTCCATAACTCAAAATATGACTACCCAAGTTCCATGATTCCATATGTTTATGCATAATGCTCTCAATAGGTTATGCTACACATCAAATCCATACAAGTCACACATGCCAATAATATTCTTGCTCCATTGAATAACATATAAAGGGATCTAAACCCATAACTAATTCCATAATACCTGCCCATATCATAAATTTCATTACATCATAAACAAGGAATTTAAAACATCAATTCTATATTATCTATCAAGGCTCATATGCTCACTTCTATCATTTAAGTTACTCAAATGCCATCTATCTACAACATGCACATGATCAATAAATTGCCCAATTCATATGATGACTAATTACATACTTACATCTAAAAGCTATAAGTTTAATGCTATCACACATAACTTAACCATTCACAAATGTTTCACTACACATTTTCATTCAAAAAGGCTATAGATCCTATAAACTTCATTCAAGAGCATGAGCACTACATTTAAACATAAAAATTCTATATAGATGAACAATCAAATATATATTCCAAGGACATCCCTATAACATTGCCAACACACTTCCCGCCTCCAGAATCACACTAAAAGCATCACCATCTCCTTGTTGGCTCACTGAAATAACAATTTGAGAGGTGAGTATTACCCAAAGCAATAAATAACAATTCCAAACAACATTATAGGTAAAATTATACATAGTCATACATTGGTTTGTATCAACCATATAGTTACACCAACTCCCACAACTCATATCATATTTTCCACCAAGTACTCACAAAACATCACCACCAAACAACAAATATAGCAAGTGTCAGGATAACCCACTCAGTGAATCGTAGCACTATATGAGGGGTATCTGAGTAACCACTCAGTGAATTGTGTATTTGTATATTATAAACAAGTTTTAATAATGACAAGAGCTTAGCAAATGATCTAGAACAAGAAGAACAATATTCATGAGTCAAATGCAAGAACAATGAATAATCAAAGGGGAATGCACTTAGACTTGACATGCTCATAACATGGATTCAACAAACTCATGAAAAACTAGCATAAATATTGAAGAAGAATCACATAATAAGTGCATAAGGATCAAAGGAACCAACTAAGACCCAATACACGTCAAGAATGTATTAAAAAGTCATGAAACTCAATAAACAACATTGCTTGAATCGATTCAAGGTTGTGTGAATTGATTCAAAAGACTGGGAGCACCAAAATATTCAAAATAGAATATTTTGTATCAATTCAAAGAAGCTTGAATAGATTCATACGTCCCTAGATTGCAAAATACTCAAAACAGAATGTTTTGAATCAATTTAAAGCCATATGAATCGATTCATATAGTTGCAAACACCTTTTGAGAGCTTCTTAAATTAAGGAAAACAACCCATACTCCATTATATTCAAAGATACAAGTTACACAACAGGTAGGAGCTCTCCAAGGCTGATAAATGGACCTTGAATTGATGCAAGAAGAGACACAACACAAGGCAATCAACATCCTACATTTAGAAGTCATTGAGTCTTATTCTTGTATAGTTTTCTTCAACTTTTGATTTCAAACTTGAATATTCTTAAGAGTTGTTAGATTCAGTGCTTTCTATTTGTATATCTACTCTATTGAGAGTTTAAGCTTTGTAACACCATAATAAAAACTGAGATTTTAAGTTGTCACAAAGGTTAGGGTTCAACCTTTGCTTTATTGAGAGATTGTGAGATTGGGTGAGGTGCCCTTTATAACTCTCTCTGTTACATCTTAATAAATTCTAGAAAAATTCATAATTTTTTTTAAAATATGATTTTTAAAGAGAAACTATCAGAATAATTTACATACAACATTTCTGAAATACCTCATAAATATCATTAAAAATTTATAAAGTAATTTTACAATCCTCCAAAGGAAAAAAATATTAAATATTATTAAAAGAGGGGAAACTCCATGGCCAAAGAGTAGTTACTCAATGACTTTATTTATTCATTAGACCACGATATCCATACTGTCGAGATTCTTCGATCATTTTCTCTGAACCATCAATTTAAAATATATGAAATAAAAACATGGAGAAAGGAGTGAAAAACAGAATGTAATATTCCCAAATGGGGCATAAGCAATAAAGGGTTTTAACAAACTAATATATAATAATATCAATCACAATCACATACACAATCAATTATGAATGCATGAATATTATGCAATATCTTCATCATAACTTACCTATATATGTGAGCCCTTAAATTTTAATTTTCACTAGGCCAACTAGGAGTTTACACTTCCATAATTCTGAAAAATAATAACATGAACAACTCAACTGACATGGAAACACTTAGAGACTAGTCAGATTGAAAAGGTTTTTATTGTGAAAGTACCTGACACAAGGGAGCTACCCCAGGTCCCTTGAAGCACCCTTTCACACCTTCTCATCCTAAGGCTCGTAATTAAGCCTCCTCTATTGTATACTCAGTTTCTATAATCCGTCCCCAGACAATATTATTTTGTTTCACTTTAATGATTCATGATGCATGAACTACTCGCGTATTTAGTTGGTTAAGGCTTTTAGAAACTCAATTATTAAAACATCATTTCAATAAATTATACATTTCCTTAATTCTCTAAATTTCTGTTATACAAAAATAAATTTGGTACAATCTTCAAATTCAAATCTCGCAAAAATTGAGTTTCCAAGCCTTAAATATCTCAAAACTTTCTTATATTTATATAATCTTTATCAAATTGAATCTTAACAAGATCGAATTTAGAAATCTCAATTATTTCCAAATATCTTTAGTTATTAGATTGGAAAAAAATAATTTACTTTCAAAAATTTTATTTTACTAAAAGAGAATAATTTTCTTTTATCATTAACTAAAACTATTTAAAACTATAAAATTTTTCTTTAATTCAAGAATTAATTACTCAATCTTTTTATAAATAAATTTGTATAAAATGGCTTCTTTTTGAAATAAATACTAGATTTTTTGTTATTTCTAAAGATTTAAAAGTAAAATTAATGAAAATGATTTCTACGAAGAAATAAAAGACTAAAATGATTATAAAATACTTTTTTTTAGAATAAAAATTTAAAGAGTAAGGTAAGAAAAGTTTTACTGAGTTTTAGCGTTCTATCATGCTTGCTATATGTTCAAACTCCACATCACAAGGTCATCAATAATAATAAAAAATTATCAATCATAATTAAATAACATCAATCACAATTAAATATTATTGATCATAATTAAATATCATCAATCATAATCCAATATTATCAATTATAATCAAATTAAATCAATTAAATGTCATTCATAAATATAATTCAAATTTTAATGGTTATTTAAATAAAATTGATTTTGAGTCCTTATAGTCCATTTCCTCGGATAGGTCTATATAAGTCCATATAATTTCAGTCCTCGCATAGGTATAATTCAGTCCATATTGGTCATAATAGTCCAAGTCCTTGCATAGGTTTAGTCCAATTCGCATAGGTTATAAAAGTCTAGGTCTTTGCATAGGTACTTTAGATCAAATTACATAAGATACTCAATTTAAAATTTATTATAAATTTTAAGTTAAAAATTTATTATTTTAAAATAATATTATTTTTAAATTTAAAAAGAATAGGGGACTCCTTTCATTATTCTTATGTCTTTTTATATTATATTCTAATCTCACTCCCCCTTACCTCTTGTATCTTGATTCGTTATGGAAAGTCCGTGTGTGCCTCGTCTCCAAGTTCTAAAATATACCAATTTCATTTTAATATAGTTATAAGATAAAAGTTTAGATTACTATTTAAAACAGAAAGGGTAAAAAGTAATTATATATAGTAATAGTAAATAGTAAATAGTAAATAGTTACCATGAATAGTAATAGTAAATAGTAAAATATAAATAGTAATAATAAATAGTAAAATATGAATAGTAACAATAAAGAGTAATAGTAATAGTAAATAGTAATTTACTATTCATAATAGTAATTTACTATTTAAATAGTAATTTACTATTTGTAATAGTAATTTACTATTGACATAGTAATTTACTATTATGAATAGTAACTTAAAATAATATTATATCTAGTATAATAATAGATTTTTAAGTGATATAAAAACAACCTTCATAATCATAAAAAGAATATAAAAGAAATTTATTATTACTATATAATTTTTACAGAACCTCTTTCCTTTCGAAAATATCTTCCTCTCTTCTCTTAGTACTCTCCTCCCAACATTACTAAGTTTTCAAATTTCAATGAAACACTCGGTGCCTCGCCCCTCTATTTATACTTAAAAATTTCACTGTGTGTTTGAATATTTTATTATAAAGGTACTCACAATTTTGAAAATTTCGGTTTTGGTTACTGTGCAACATTTGAAATTTTCGTTCATGCATAATATTTTGTATAGTAAATGTCGGTTGAATTATTAAGCCAAATAGTAACTATTCACTCAGTATATTTTAAATATTTAAAATCAGTCTTTTCTAAAATTTAGCAATATTATATCAGTCCTCACTAATTTTATAATAAGTAATATAAAGTTTAAATTTTAAAAATCTAAAATTTTTAGTTAATAAAAATTTATTGGTATGTTTCTGATTTTTTTACGATTGCTAAAAATCAAGATTTTACTCAAACCGATCATTTTTAGATAAGTCTACTTGAAATGGATTTTAGAGAATTTTCTTATAATTTAACTTCACTTTCTTATAAATATTTTTTATTTTAAGTCACTTTATATGAATTTAAAATTATTTAAAATATATTATTTTATAAATTCTAAAAAATCAGAAAAATCATAAATAATACACAGATTAAAAAGTTCTAAAGAACTATAATCTAATTCCTTTAAAATTTTAATATAAATATTTTTCTGTAATGAATTAAAATAAAAATAGGGGTGTTACACCCTTTACTTGTGAGGATTTAGTTCTTGAGTGTGGGACACTGGGAAGCTGCAATTGCTCAAAGCTTGTATCTCAAATTCTCAATAGTGGAATCCTTCAAGTGGGTTGCTTAAAGGCGAGACGTACACTGGGTTGGTGAAACTCGTTATATCGGTTTGCAATTTTCTCTACCTTGAACTCCTTATATCTATGCATATAAATTGTTTGATAAATTCTTTGAGCTAAATTCATGACTAGAAATCTCTTATTCTAATAGAAACTAAACTTTACACACCAACTATTTAGGAAGTTTTCTAAAACTGAGTATTATTATCATTTGCTAAGTATTTAGAATATTGATTCACACTAATTATAGTGTGATACTTACTTGATTGTCATTATCTTTCTTGTCTTGCATCAAAAGTGTGTCAAGAACCAATTCCAAAGGCATTCCAAGGAAAAAGTTTAAAACACCCAGTTCACCCCTCTTCTTGAGTATTGAGGCCACTTGGTTAACAAGTGGTATCAGAGCTTGACTCTTGGTTAATAGAGCTTAACAACTTCAAGAGATAAAGATGACCTCTACCTTATATAACATGTTTCCTAAGGGTGGTGTGATAACTTATCTTTATACCTTTAATTACTTACTCTATTTATCAGTTTTATTTACTGTTAAATCCTAATAAATGTATTTTAGCGTAATTTGTCAAATTATGATCTCTACTTTTAATTTCCACTATATTCTGCTCGAGTGTTTTATTTTGCAAGACTTAATATATTTGAGGCATTTAAAGACATATTTTTTGGAATAAGTACATGAAGAAAAATAGATAAATTTAGATTTTAAACCATGTGTTCATATAGAAAATAACTGGGATTCCAAATGTTCAAAGCATGTTATTCAATGTATGTCACTTGCCTACAACATTAGGCCATGGCCTTATTTATACAATAGAATAATAAGTGGGCTTCACATACGATGCCATTAACATAACAAATATTTATGGTGGGGTCATTTTCCCTAATTACGGAAGATGAGGCCAACGGTGGGGTCTATCCTTGTTTCCTGGGGGAACAACAGCCCCCCAGCCACGGGCTTTGAGCGATCAGTCAAGCGAAGTGGCTACATAAGTGTGGCTGCGAATAAGGCTTTTCCAAGTTTAGAATGCTTTAACAGAACTATTTCTGAGTGTAGGAGAGTTCTGGGTCCGAATAAGACATCTCTGAGTCTGAGAGAATTACTTCCGAGTGAAGTGAGGCTCTGACTTTGAGTGAGATCTTTCTGAGGTATGGCCGAGAGAACTATCACCGAGTGAAAGAGTTCCGAGTGAAGGGAATCCTGGCCTTGGGGACTTTTGACTGAGGCGTGTCCGAGAGAAATAATTCCCGAGTAAAATGAGGATCTGACCGAATGAGATCTTTCTGAGGTATGACTGAGAGAACTATTACCGAGTGAAAGAGTTCTGAGTGAAGGGAATCCTGGCCTTGGAGACTTTTGACTGAAGCGTGTCTGAGAGAACAATTACCGAGTGAAGGAATTCCGAGTGAAGGGAATCCTGGCCTTGGAGACTTTTGATTGAAGCGTGTCCAAGAGAACAATTGTCGAGTGAAGGAAAGCTTTGGTTCCGAATGAGTGTTTCTTGGGTAGGGTGAAGAAGGATCGAGAATATCTTACCTAGCCGTGTAGAGTAGATTGTTGCCAACTGTTTGTGGAAATTCAACCGTCGTTTTGAAGCATTAATTATTCTAATGATTGTGATGTCTTTTCGAAGGGTCCAATAAATGTGTATTGGGAAAAGGAATGTCTTTTGGCTTTTTAAGAAAAGGAGCGTTCTTTGGTCTGAAGGGGTCTATGGATGTAATTATAATCCAATAATCGTGGCTATTAGATTTTCGTCCGTTGGATCATTTTATCTCTTGGTATTCCTCTTTTTTCTAGCCCCTCGATTGTTTCGCTCTAGAACTTAAAAGCTTTTCATTGGGTTTCTTTAGTTCCCAGATATTGCCACGTGGTGGTCATCCGTTTATCTGTCGAAGGGATGGCTTTCTTTAACTGTTAGATCTAGAAGCTTGTTGTCTATTCGTAGGGTATAAATATAGGGTTTGTTTTTCTTTTCAAAGTTCTTTTACACTCATTGTATTTCTTAAGCTTCCTGAGTTTTCCTCAAGCTTTGTGCTCTCAATCTTCTTTGGTCTTCAGGTTTCCCTTTCTTCGTCTCTTGTTCTTACCTTATTCAGGTTAGAGTTCTTTGTTTCTTCCTCGTTTTCTCCTTTTATATCTATGGCTTCTTCTTCTGGATCTTCATATTCATGGGTGCGAGAAGAGGTTCTTGCTATTTCTTCTTCTTTCTAGGATGAAACTTGTAACATCCATGTTTTTAGTAGCAGTCTTATTTAATAAAAATTGAAGTTTAGAAGGTCTGTAAGTGGTAATAAGTGAATAAATTCCCTGTAGATGGTCTGTAATGTTGCAAGAATTTCATTTTATATGTAATTATGGAATTTATATAGACCATTAAAGAAATCAATCAAATTCTGAGTGAAAAGGGCTCTGTTCCGAGTGATAGAGAGAAATTCCGAGTGACAGAAAGAAAATCCGAATGAGGGATGAAATTCGGAGTGTAAAGTTATGTTGACCGAGTAAAACATGACTGAGAGGGATACTACCGAGTAGAATTTTGGCCTCAGAGACATTTGGAGTGAAGTGTGTTCAAGAGAACCGCTTCTAGGTGAAAAATTCCGAGTCAAAACACCCTTGAATGACTTGTTTCTGAGTCAAACCATGCCAAATGCTACCTTTTCCGAATGAAATTTCCCTGATTGAAGTATTCTGAGTAAAGGGACTCAGCCAAGGATATATCCGAGTGCAATCCGAGTGAGTTTGTCCAAGTCAGGACCTCCCTAGTAAGGAAGGAATAGCATTCCGGGTAGAAAGATCTCCAAGTGTGGTATTTTAGGCAGTGGAGTTCCGAGTAGGGGCATATCTGAGCCCAGTATAACCTGTCCTGAGAATACCGAGTGGAATATAGTAATGAGAGCCCATTCTGAGTAGAATATATATAAGTATAAGTGTTTTATGTTGATTTGATGCTTCTTACCGACTGGAATATGTTGTTGAATTATGTGAGAAGTGTTGATGGATGAAATAGTGTTAAATTAATGATTCCGAGTGAGGCTATAGTGTTTGGCTTTGTTTTCCGAGTGAAGAACACTTAAACGGATTCTAAGAGAAATCCCTTTAAATGAATAAATACTGTGTAGGCTTTGATGGGAGAATTTTCCGAGTGAAAATATATGGGTAAACCCCGAGTGGGGAATGATTTGAATGCTCCTGAGTGGGAAAACCTGAGTGAACCTCTTCTGAGGGAAGAGTTGTTAGAATGGTTTTTGATTGGGAATATATTCTAAGTGTATGATGTACCTAAACCGAGTGAATAAGATTCTACATCCTGAGTGAATGAGACTTAGAATAAGTCCGAGTGGGACTTAAATCAATTGTTTTCCCGAGTGAATAAAATGATGTATACCGAGTGATAAATGTGTGATACATTCCCGATTGTATTAAGGTTAAGATATACCGAGTGGTATTTGATTGGGTGATAACCCAAGTGAAGAAGTTTATGGATTCTGAGTAGAATAACCTCATTTGCCGAGTGAATTATTTATGTGACCCTTATGGATAGAAATAAATGCCTAAGTATAATATGTTGGGTCAATCCCGAGTGAATAGAACTCCAGATTCCGAGTGAGTGTCCAATTAGATGGGAGTCGGTTCTGGAAGTTTTACCAAGTAGAATCCGAGTGAGTGAAGACTCGGATTCAGAACAAATCACCGAGTCAAAGTCTGAGTGAGAGGGAAGTCGGTCTGGAAGGTTTTACCGAGTGGAACCTCGAGTCCTTGGGTCGGTTTTAGAGGAATTCTGAGCGGTTATGGATGACTCGCTCAAGCGAGTCGGATTTCGCTTGAGCGAGAAGGCATTTCGCTCAGCTTCTATACTTCGCCCAAGCAAGGACACCATGACTCGCTCAAGCGAGTCGGATTTCGCTTGAGCGAGATGACCACTGCAGCCACTTTCCTTTCATTCCTAATGCTGACTGGTCCACCTGTCCCAAATAAATCCAAGAAGAATTGTCACAGACAAGTCAACAGTAGGGAAAGTGGAACCTTTTCACTCCACTCGAAGCACCTTTTATATATATTAATATATCTTCTATTCTATCATGCAAAGCTGACTCAAAAGGCTCCATTAATCCCACCTACTCCTCCAATCACATAGAAAGATGTCTCCCACTTGCTTTCTTATTATACCACTCATTGACTCACTCTCAGAACACACACACACACTTAAACTAACGTAAATTTCCCTTCCTTCTTTTCCTTCTACAAACAAGCTTTCTCTCTCTCAATTCCCTTCCTCTCTCACTCGGATTTGAAGCAGGACAGCAAAGGGAACCTTTTTCTTCTCATCAAAGAACTCCATTAAGGTAAGGGGGTATATTCTTGGGTGCTCTATGGGAAAACCGAGTGAAGGAAAGGGTTATGGAATTTGTTCCTCACCTTTCCAGGACAGATTCAGTGATGGGTGAATTAAATGCTTAATTGTTACTATTTGTATATATATATATATATATATATATATATATATTTGTTGATAAATGGATATACTCAGTGTGAATTGTGAGAAAAATATGAACTGTATTGGACTGTGAAAATTCTAAATCATGGGTACCTATGTGAGTTCCAGCGAAGAATTGTAAATAGATGTTGGAATAAATGACAAATAGCTCGGTTTTATATAAATCCAATCGGTTTTACACAATTTCATTCAGTAAATCATTATATATTTTAGACAGAACCCTTTTCTTACTTGAAAAAACTTCTTTTAATCATTTTTACTCGGAATTATAGCTATTCCACTCAGAAAACTCTTTCTTAATTATATTTCACTCGGAAAGCATTTTTAACTTCACTGAGAAAACTCTTCTCAGTGATTTCACTCGGAAAATACTTTGATTTTACTCAGAAAACTCCTTTTAGACTAAATCCACTCGGAATTATATTTTATTCCACTCAGTAACTTATTTTTACTCGGATTCATAACATTTACACTCAGAAAAATTCTCTTAGTCAAATTTCACTCAGAATTTAAGTTATTTCACTCAGAAAATCCTTTTCAGTATCTGTTTCACTCGAAAAACACTTCACAATCTAATTTCACTCGGAAAACATAGTTATTTCACTCAGAGACTTATTTTCACTCAGACTCACAAACATTTTTACTCAGAAAACTTCTTTCAAGACTGATGTCACTCGGAATCATATTTTATCTCACTCAGAAATTCATTTTCATTCAGAATTTAAGGTATTTCACTTAGAAAATCCTTTCCAGTGTCTATTTCACTCGGAATTAAAGCATTTTACTCTGAAAATCATTTTTACTCAAATTCAAACTCATTTTTACTCAGAATCAGACCTGTTTCAGTCAGAAAACAGCTTTCTAGTACAATTTCACTCGGATTTTTAGCCAGTTCATTTAGAAAACTCTTCTCAGTATGATTCCATTATTTCACTTGGAATTACCTTTGTTTCACTCAGAAAATCTTGATTTTAATGTTTTTCACTTGGATTTTCATTTAGAAATTTTTTTTTAATTTTTTTAAATTATTGGGACGTTACAATCATTATTATCATTCTTATTTCTATCATTATAATTATTCTTATTATCATTATTCTTATTATTGTTAGCTTTATTGTTATTGACATTATCAATATTTTAATTATGAGTAATTACATAAAGAATGTATTATTTTACTCTTTATACAAAATATAATTTTAACCAAGATATATCCAATATATTTTCTGGAATAAGAACAAATATCTTACAACGTTTTAATAATTGATGAGATTCAAGAACTTATGAGGATGTATGATGAGACTGGAAACACATGAATACCCAAGGATCTAATGATAAAAATAATGCATTTCACATCATGAAAATATTTTTGAAGGAGAAAAATATCTAGAGCATACACTTGGTACAGTGGATGACACTCACGTTCGATCTCCATGAAGAATCTTGGGAGTACAACTGGAACGGAAACCCAATGGCATCAGAGTCGCGCCTGATAGTCGGGTGAGACGATGCAATTCTAGTGTACTTTGACTAAATGACGGAGTGTAACTATGATCGTAGGGATCCAAGTTCCAAGAATATATAAATCAATGATGAGAACCAATGAGTTCATTTGTACCATATAGGAACTTGGGCGGACCCTGATCGCTCTAGAAAATTGGAATGGAGATATTCCAAAAATGAGATGAAGAAATGATTTATTGGGCCCACATGCATCATGAGACTTAACCAAAGATAAATCATAATAAATTCAACTCATGCATTCCATGATAACATATTTGATTGTTATAATTGTGAATATGCTAATTGTATGATTTATGTGACATTGTATGTTAACTGGATTATGTCCGCATCAGATTAACCATCAGGGTCTTGGGTTATACTCACCCTTACTGTTGACCATTTTTCAGAGGAATTAGAAAATCAAGAACCCGAGTGTGAAGAACAGCAATATGCTGAACCCACTGAGAACGATCATTAAAGATAGAATTTATATTGTTTGAATATTTATTAATGACAAAGACACCGGATGACTGTATAATGTTTAAGGGTGCCTGCGTGCCCCATTCTGTTATGAGTACAATTATTTTTAAGTTTGTGAATGACTATGTGATATATATACTATTTGCTTCCACTGATCTGCCATCTCTTTATTAAAAAAAAAAATCACTTTTTATGAAAACTTGTGACCTCTCAGTTAAATGGGATGATCCTATAGAAGGGTTTGTCTTATCTAACTGAGGGTGTTACAAAACTTCCATAGCTAGGCTATGGGATGAGGGTTTTTCTCACTCTGAGTTAGCATCTAACGTAGAGTGTGTAAGTTGCTTTGAGTCGGAGAGGGTGTGTCATCGTCGTGCTGACCCTAGCGAGTTAGATTTCATGTATGTATATGAAACATTTTTTTCTCATCTTTATCTATCTCTTCTTTTTTTCGCTTTTGAAATTGGGGTTTTAAATACGTTAAACATCGCTCCGACCCAACTTCAACCAAATGGGTGGGCCTTTGTTAAGGCTTTTGAGGTTCTCTGTGAGTTTTTTGGTCGGGTACCCTCCGTCTCCATGTTTTCTATTATTTTCAGGCGAGAGTACCAAAGGTGGGTGTTCCTTTAGGATGGGTTTCACTTAACACTGTGGCCCGTCGCAATCTAATCAGGGCCTTTGACCAATCTTATAAACATTTTAAAAAGGGTTTTTTCAAGATTCGGGTAAATCCAGACTTACCCGGGGAAGATTTCCTTCACGGGGTTGATTCTTAACCCTTATTTCCTCTGTACTGGACCCAGAACCTGACACAATTTTGAGTGTTATAGGATGATTTGACTGTTCCTGAGAAGTCGGATATGAAATTTCTCTCCGAGGATGTGAATATATTTTTTAGTTCTCAGGCGCTAATAGGCCTGGCTCCGTCTCTGGACGCTCTGGCCGCCTGGATTTGTAAGTTTTAGCAGTATGCTTCGATTGGATTTCTTTTCATTTATTTGATGCTAATTTAAAAACTCTTTCTTTTGTTTTGCAGGCAACATGGCTCCTCACCATCTTTTAAAAAAGGAGCTCAAGAGAAGTTACGAGGAAGCCCTTTCAAAGGGAGTTGGGAAGGCATTTTTGAAGAAAGTGGGATCTTCTTCTGCTGTAACTGTAGCCCAGCCTATCGTCCAAACTCCAATCGCTGCCTTTCCTCTGACAACTGTTCCTTCACAGTTGGAAGCTAAGGCTAGACGGGTGAATAAAAAGCCTCATTCTGATAATACCGCTACCGAGGTTGGGAGGGAACCATCTTCTGTTCCTCAGGCTTTTCCTTTTATCGAGATGATTTTGGTTACCGATGCTGAGGAGGAAGAGGTTCCGCCTCTGGAGACTCGTAGTCGATCGGTTAAAAGAGCCCATGCTATACCTTCCTCTTCAAATCCATCTCCTATTGGTTCGGCTGAGTTGATAGCCAATGTTATCCCATGTCTTTCAGATGACTCTGAGCGTTCGTGGGAAACATTCGTTCATGGGTCTCAGGTTTCAGAGGAGAATCCAGCGTATTCCTTGTAGGATGCTCAATTTCCTATTGGCCCCTTTGTGGATCAGATAATTTTCTTTAAGGAAGACGAAGAAAAACATACCTCCAATAACCCTATTGCTATGAGTCAAGCAATGGAGATGTTTGGCTTACGTCTTTCCTCTATGTCATGAGGTCTGGAAAAATGTTTGTTTGATCAGGAAAAGTTATTGGCAGAGTTGGTTTCCAAAAATGAGTCCTTGAAAAAGAAAAAGGAGACGTTAGAGGAGAAGAAGCAGAAAGAAATTGACTGGGCTAGGGAGTTCAGAAAGTTGGTGGCCCTAATGAAGGAGACTATGAAGAGGTCAAAGGACAATTTGAAATCCGCTTGGGATGAGAGGGATTCTGCAGAGTCTCAATTGGCGATCTCTGAGGAAAAGTGTTCATACTGGGAGAACAAGGTTGCTGAGATTGAAGAGTCGTCCAACGCTTTAACCCTTCAGAAACAGGAACTGGAGGTAGAACTCTAAGTGGAAAATTCAAAGTTGGAGTCCCTGAAAGTAAAATCATAAGAGGATCTGGCTGTAGCTCAGTAGGATATGGCAATTCAATATGTCGAGGCCTTTGAGCTTTGCAAGGAGCAGATCTTAGTTCTAAACCCTTCCATTGAGTTAAATTTTGAAGGCCTTGATCTGTTCAAGGTTGTGGTGGATGGACAAGAGGTATTTCCGCCTGAGTCAGTAGAGAACCTGACAAATGTTGAAGCTGGCCCAAGGATTCTTGAAAATACGTCGAGTGTGGGAATTCTGGGTGTAGATACGCTTGAAGGAACAACTTAGGGACAGCTTATTCTCTTTGTAAAAGACTTTGAGTTTTTTAATGAATTTTCTTTACAAGTCTCTTTCTTTTTCATTCGTTGTGTTATATTTGTTATGATGATGGTCCCGAACCCGAGGCATATCGTATTTTAGATTTTTGTCGAGGAATTGATTTCGTACTTTGTTTTCTTGATTTATTTCGTATTCAGATTTATTAGATTTATACCGAGTGATTGTTCGCATGCTCGGTTTTCTTGAATTACGTTGGAAATTGCTTCGTATTCGGATTTGTTAGATTTACACCGAGGGATTCGGTTTTTCTGAGAATCGTTTCCTTCTCAGACTTTTTGGGTGTATACCGAGAGATCGTTTCGTACTCGGTGCCAAAGATCGTTTCGTATCTCAGACTTTTTAGATGTTTACCGAGAGATCGTTTCGTACTCGGTTCCGAAGATCGTTTCATATCTCAGACTTTTTTAGATGTATACTGAGAGATTATTTCGTACTCGGTGCCGAAGATCGTTTCGTATCTCGGACTTTTTAGATGTATATCGAGAGATCCTTTCGTACTCGGCGCTGAAGATCGTTTCATATCTCGGACTTTTTATTGAGATTGAAACCTTAAGATCTGAGAAAAGTTCTTTAGTATTAAAATAGTGCTCGTACATAATACTCAACTGAAGTAGAATTTTAAATGGGTTACATTCCATGTCCTTGGTATTTCCTTTCCTGATAATTCTTCAATGCGGTAAGCACCTTTTCTGAGCACTTCTTTGATTCGGTATGGTCCCTCCCAGGAGTATGCTAGCTTGCCTTCTTCTCGCACTCGTCTATTATTTTCTGTGGTACGTAGGACGAGATCCCCCCTTTTGAAGGGTCTGGGTCAGAGGAAAGAATTCCATTTTGAGTAGATTTTTGCTTAGCCGCTTGGATCTTGATGTAAGGTACGTCTCTTTCTTCCATGCCAAGGTCTAAATCTTCCCGTCTCTTGTTGTCATTTGAAACTTCGTCATAGATCAGTCGTCGGAGTATGGATTCCCCTAATTCCATGGGTATCATGGCATCAGCTCCATAGGTGAGTCGGAAAGGTGTCTCATGAGTTGAAGAATGCAGGGTTGTATAGTATGCCCACAGAATTCTATGCAATTCTTCTGCCCAACGTCCTTTTGCCTATCCGAGTCATTTCTTGAGCTGTTGAAGTATAACCTTATTTGCTGCTTCTGCCTGACCATTTGTTTGGGGATGTTCTACCAAAGAGAACTTCCTTTTGATGCCAAGATTTTCACAGAATTCAACAAAGTGTTTATCTGTGAATTGCAGACCATT
Source organism: Clitoria ternatea (assembly GCA_037962975.1). NCBI lineage: Eukaryota > Viridiplantae > Streptophyta > Magnoliopsida > Fabales > Fabaceae > Clitoria > Clitoria ternatea. The sequence goes on from CM075671.1 coordinate 265,442,193, forward strand.
ATCTGATATGATAGTGTGGGGAAGTCTGTGTTGACAGATGATGTTTCTCTATATAAAGGACTGTACTTTAGCTGCTGTGATGGTGGCTAGAGCTTCAACTTTAATCCATTTAGTGAAGAAATCTATGGCCACGAGGAGGAACTTTATTTGTCCTTTTCCCGTGGGAAAATGGCCTAGAATGTCTATTCCCCATGTGTTAAATGGCCATGGGGAAAGGATTCCGTGTGGTGGTTCCGGGTGGCTATGGTTTCGGTGGGTGTTTCATTGACACGGATCGCACTTCTTGACCAGGTCGTAGCAGTCGGAGCGTAGGGTGGGCCAGAAGTATCCTGCTCGAAGGACGCGGGCTGCCAAAGGTCGGACTCCTCCATGGAGCCCACAAATTCCCGAGTGTAACTCTCGCATGACATAGTTAGCCTGTTCTTTATCCAGACATTTGAGGAAGGGTACTGTGAAACCCCTTTTTATATAGTTGCTCATCTATCATGGTGTAATAGGCTGCCTAGACCTGTAATTTCTTGGCTTCTTGTTGTTCATTTGGCAGGGTTCCCTGTGTTAGAAATTCAATAATAGGGGTCATCCAAGATGTTTTAATTTGAACTTCATTTACCTGGTGAGTTTGTTGGTTCTCTTGGATTGTTGGTTCCTCTAGGATCACCTGGACTATTGTTTTTAGGTTCCCTGCTTTAACCGTGCTGGCGAGCTTAGCGAGGATGTCTGTGCGTTCATTTGCTGCTCGGGGAACATGGACTATTCGAAAATGTTTGAGTTTCGCTACCATGTCTTTTACTCGGGCAAGATATTTTTCCAGTGTCACGTCTTTGGTTTGGTAGGTCCCTTTGATTTTCCTAGCAACGAGTTGGGAGTCGATTTTTACTTGGATGCACCGAGCCCCTAAATCAATGGTTGTCTTCAACCCGAAAATGAGGGCTTCATATTCTGCTTGGTTGTTGCTGGCTTTAAATCAGAATCATAAGGATTCTTCAACTGTTAGCCCAGTTGGTGACTCTATCACGACTCCTGCGCCACTGCCCTTTGTGTTAGAGGAACCATCAACTAACAGGGTCCATAATCCATGTTCAGCATCATATTCTTCTTTATCTTCTCCTAGTTCAACTATAAAATCTATGAGTATTTGAGCTTTCATGGGTCCCCTGGGTTCGTACCGAATATCATATTCGGACAACTCTACTGACCATGCCACCATTCGTCCTGCAAGCTCCGGTCTTTGAAGAATTTTTTTGAGTGGTTGGTCGGTTCGGACCACTATTTGATGACTATAGAAATAGGGGCGTAAACGCCTCGCGGCTATTACCAAGCTGTAGGAGAATTTTTTTACTCGTTGATAACGTACTTCTGCCCCCTGCAGCGTTTTACTGGTGAAGTAAATGGGCTTTTGAATCGAGCCTTCTTCTTAGATTAGGACTGAACTGACAGCTTCAGCTCCAACGGAAAGATAAAGGATCAATTCTGACCCTGTTTCTGGTCGTGTCAGGATTGGTGGGGAAGCCAGATAAGCTTTAAGGTTTCAAAAGGCTTTCTCACAGTCGGTAGTCTATTCAAACGAGTCTGTTTTCTTTAACATTTTATAAAATGGCATGGATTTTTCTACAAATTTAGAAAGGAATCGGGAGAGAGCTGCGATTCTCCCGGTGAGGCCTTGGACTTCTTTGACATTCCGGGTACTTGGCCCTGCATTGATCTGGGTTGGCTTCAATGCCTCGGTATGTAAGTATATAGCCTAGGAATTTTCCCCCTTGAACTCTGAAAGAATATTTCTCGGGATTAAGTCATATGTTGTGCCTTCGTAGTTCGTTGAAGGTTTCATTCAAGTCTTGTATGTGGGAATTGATTTGTTTAGACTTCACTACCATGTCATCTACGTAGACCTCCATATTTTTGCCAATTTGTTTGGCAAATATTTTGTCCACCAGCCTCTGATAAGTAGCTCCTACGTTTTTCAATCCGAAGGGCATTATTCGGTAGCAATAATTTATTCCTTCGGTGATAAACGCGGTTTTCTCTTCATCCTCTGGGTGCATGCGGATTTGATTGTAACCCGAGTAACTGTCCATGAAGCTCAACATCCTGTAACCTGAGGTACCATCCACCAGACGGTCAATGCTAGGTAATGGGTAAGGGTCCTTAGGGCATACCTTGTTTAGATTGGTGAAGTCGACGCACATTCTCTATTTGCAGCTTGCCTTTCTGACCATTACCATATTCAACAACCAGGCAGGATATTTGACTTCACGAATAAAGCCAATTGATAATAATTTTTCTGTTTCCTCTTTGACTGCTTGTCTTCGATCAGGGCCCATTTTTCTTGGTTTCTAGGATATTGGTTTGGCTCCCGGCTCCAAATTTAGCGAATGGCAAATGATGTCAGGATCGATACCTGGCATGTCAGCTAGACTCCAAGAGAATAAGTCAAAATTTTCTCATAAAATATTAACGAGTGATTCCTCCAGAGTTGGTTCAAGAATTACGCTGATTCTTGTGAATTGGCTTGGAGATTTTCCAATTTGTATAAGCTTGAGGGATTCTACTGGTTGGGGCCTCTTATATTCCCGTTCGTCGCAAGGATCAAAGTTAGTTTCTACCTCATCTTCAATTATGAACGCGGATTTAGGTTTGAGGCTTTCATGGTAGCATTCTTGTGCCACTTCTGGGTCGGCCCTAACCACCCCTACTCTTCCATCTCCAAGCGGGAATTTCATAGTGAGGTGCATTGTGGAGACGACAGCTCCCAAGGTGTTTAATGAGGGTCGTCCGAGTAGTGCATTGTAGGAACTGAGGAAGTCTACCACCAAGAATTTGACCTTTATAGCACGACTATTTTATCCACCCCCGAAGGTGGTTATAAGGTCGATGCATCCCATGACCTGTACAGAATCACCAGAAAAACTAATGAGTGTACCATCATACCATCATACCTGTACAGCCCATTTGCTTGTATACTTTCCAGTGTAAAATGTCTGTCGAGCTTCCTTGGTCTATGAGCACTCTTTCAACAATACAGTCGGCCACCCCCATAGAGACCACCATGGGTTCGTCATGATTCAGGCCATTTTTTGGGAAATCTGACTTGTCAAAGATGATGACTTCTGAATCTGAGTGTTCCCGTAACAAGTTTACCTGGCTCAATCGGTAACGTTGGTGAGAACCTGGGAATCCCCCAGCAATGGTGTGTATAACTCGTCGGGGAGTGTTTTCTCCGTCTCTCAGCCTGGGGGACCTGGAACGAGAACGAGATCGAGATCGAGGATTTCTTGACCATCTCCGAGTATGTAGTTCTACTTGGTCGGGGTGTTCTCTTTCCCTCATTCGGGATTTTCCTTTGGCCGAGTGATCCTTTTCCCGATCGACAAATCTTCCCAAGTGCCCTTGTTGTATGAGATGTTCAATTTGATTCTGTAGGGATCGACAATCTTCAGTGGCATGGCCGTGGGTCCTATGGAATTCATAGAACCTAGTGGTGTTTGATTCCTTGGGTCCTTCCCCTGGAGGAGGAAGTGTTAAGAGTCCCGTGTTATAAACTTCATGCAGGATACGGTCTCGGTGATCATTCAACGGGGTGAAACTTGTGTAAATTGGAGTTGTGTAGACGCCGATCCATTTATCTCGATCAGGCTTGAATGACTTTTTCTTTATTTCCACACGGCAAAAGTTTTGGTCTGGAAAACGCTCTCGATCGGATCCTGGTGAGTGTTATGGTTGGGAAAATGTTCTCGATCAGGATTTTCGTTCCTATCAGCTTCTCGTTCATCAACGACGATGTAGCGTGAGGCCCTCGCCCTAAAATCATCCATGTGCAGTGGCGGTTTTTTGGTCAAGGAATCAGCAAACTTACCCGGGTGTAATCCAGTTTGGATAGCGTGTAGGGCAACTTCCGGGCTAAGATCTCATATTTGAATGGCTTGTTCAAAGAAACGGGCCATGTATTGCTTCAAAGTCTCTTTTGGAAGTTGTCGTAAATTGACTAGGCTATGTGACGTCTGTTGTACAGACCTGTTGTTGGAGAATTGATTGAGGAACTTTTTACTTAAGTCAGAAAAGTTTACGATGCTTTTCGGCGGTAAGTGGCAAAACCACCTAAGTGCCGATTTGGAAAAGGTGGTGGGGAACGTTCCACAAAAAAAGGAATCAGAGGCCCCAGTTACCAACATGGTGTTGACATAGATGGTCAAGTGGTCCTCAGGATCGCCCCTCCCATCATATTTTTCTATCAACGGGGGCTTGTAATTGTCTGGTGCGGGGGCTTCCATTATTGAATTGATCCATGGGTGTGCCGTGAAAGGCAACTCAACATTAAGTTTTATGGTTTTTGTTTGGAGAGAGGGTTGCTCCATAGTTCTATGGTGGGTGGATCGATCACCGTTATAGATAGAGGCTTCCCTTTCTTTCTTCTTCTGATCTCAGAGTATGGCATTCTCTTGCTGCAAGTTAGCCACCGTTCTTTGCAATGTCTCCACCATGTTAGTGAGATGTAACATCTGATCTTCTTCTTCCCGAGGAGTCCCTTGTTGCCTACTATCTTCTACCCTTCGTGTGTTTTTAGTGTTTACCATTGTCTTCCCCCTGTAATCTGGGTTTTCACATTGAGATGGTGGTTGTAGGATCTGTTTTACTAGGCCCCACGGTGGGCGCCAAAATGTTCACACAGAAAATAACTGGGATTCCAAATGTTCAAAGCCTGTTATTCAATGTATGTCACTTGCCTACAACATTAGGCCATGGCCTTATTTATACAACAGAATAATAAGTGGGCTTCACATACAATGCCACTAACATAACCAATATTTATGGTGGGGTCTTTTTCCCTTATTACGGAAGATGAGGCCAATGGTGGGGTCTATCCTTGTTTCCTGGGGGAACAAAATGGTTTCATAAAATTAATTTTTGCAAAATTTAATGGCAAAACATGACCATTTTCATGTTAATTGACAAAAGTAAATGGTAAATCAAAATTATGACTTTGTAACCATTGAAAATTCCATTTGAAATATTTTAATATGAAAGCTTTCAGGACAAAGAAGTCACGGTCATCACTAGCCCCATTTGTAAAGATTTCTTCATTTTTTTAATTCAAAAGTGTCGCAACCTGGATCGTGACGGCGCGGCCGACCCTCGAGATGATTTCCATTTCGAAAAGGAAAACAGGGAGTCGCCACCAACGTTTTTATCCATAGGAAAAACATTGGAAAAAACTAAGTTTAGTAAAGCACTGGTTTAAAAATGAGATTCAAGTTCGGGAGTCGGTTACGAGTAGGGAAGGTATTAGCACCCTACATCGCCTGTCAAAAACAGTACCAAGATTGAAAGCTACATAAATAGCCTTACAAAAGATGTTTTATTTCTTCCCTTTTATTGTTGTACTTTATGTAAAAATAGAAGGAAATGGAAGAAATAAACCAAACAAACATAGAGTGTAGGTCAACAGGACGTCACATACAAATTAACCTCGGCTTTGATTTTAAAAAAACAGAGAAAGGGAGGGATGCTAACAAGACGTTGTGTCTAAATTAGTCATCCTTTAATCACATACAAGGTTAGAAATGGGAAGGGGATAAACGGGACGTCTCATCCTAGGTATCCCGTTCCTTATGGGAAAATCAATAAGACGTCACATCAAAATTGATTTTCATGGAATTTAATCAAGACACAGGGTCAGAGATTGGGAAGGGGATAAGTGGGACGTCTCGTCCCAAGTATCCCGTTCCTTATGGGAAACTCAACAAGACGTCACGTCTAAATTGATTTTCATGGAATTTGATCAAAACACAGGGTCAAAGATGGGAAGGGGATAAGCGAGACGTCTCGTCCTAAGTATCCCGTTCCTTATGGGAAAATCAACAAGACGTCACGTCTAAATTGATTTTCATGGGAGTGATGAAGGATGGTTATAAAGGAAACGTAAAGAAAATAAAATAGGAATGAAATAGAAAAGGTGGGGATAAAAAAAAATGGGATTGGGCCCGACAGGATTTAAAGTCCTGCTCTAACGTATTCTTGAGTTACCAAGAAATCAGGGTTACGTAGTTCTTTGGTGATGTTTTTTTAGGAAGAGGCTAAAAGATTAATGGCGGATGATGTTTCTTTTAGGCTACTCTGAACGTGAAACACTTGTTTTTTGTTATTTATTTATTATGAACCTAGGAAGGGGTAAAAAAGAAAGAAAAGAAAATAATAGAAATTTATTTAAGTAGAAAAAATGGAAAAACCGAGTAAAAATGGCAAAAACTGAGAAAAAAAAAGAAAACCAAGTGAAAAAATGAAAATACTGAGTAAAAAATGAAAATACCGAGTGGAAAAGCAAAATACTGAGTGAAAATGAAAATACCGAGTGGAAATAAAAATACCGAGTGAAAGTTGGGAGACCGAGTGATGGAGCAGGAGAGCTGGACTCCGGTGTGACGAAAGAACAGGACGCTGAATAGTGAGGTGTGAATGGATGATGTGCTGGACGGTGTGGGTGTTTGAGGGGAGTTGGGACGGTATTGGTTGAAAGGAAGGAGTTTTTGTATTGGTGGAGGAGAGATGACAGTGGGACGATGGAGAGAGGAAAGAGGAGAAGGTATGGTGAGGGTGCTGGGCCGTGTGGTGAGACGAAGAGTTTTTGAGATTGGAGAGAATAAAGGCAGAGTTTCAGTTCCAAGGTGAAAGGATCCAACCCCCTGAGCCTCTTCAGCCAGGGCATTTATAGGGGGTCCAAGACATGGGATGAGTGCTTTGACAGCACGAGTCTCTACTCACCCATACGCCTAGTGGAGACAGCCTGGCTGTTAAAATAATAGGGGGACAGCAGCTGGTGGAGAATTTTTAATTTCTCCACTTCCGCCCCCTTGTCTGCCATTCCTAGGATTCCTGGATCCACTGGGATCGTGGGAATCCAAATCAGCACGTGCAATCCAAGAGAGCATGGTGGAAATCCGAGAGAGGATGGCTCAGATTGGCCTCTCAGTCAGCATTCATCTATAGTGGAAGTCGATTCTGAGAGGAATGATTGTTTTTCAATAGAAAACTGAGGGAAAATCAGTCTTTTCCGAGTGCGAATCAACCTACAACAGACCGAGTGTGAATACTTCTATAGAAGACTGAGCGGGAATCCTACATGCCGAGTGAGAATCCTTCTGAGAGGAATGAATGCCTTCCTATAGAAAGCTGAGTGAGAATCAATCCGAGAGGAATTCTCCTATGGAAAGCCGAGTGGAAACTTTGCTCGGTCTTGGGTTGCTGTGAGGAGAGAAATTCTGATTGGAACACTCAATCGGACCGAGTGAAAAGTGACTCAGAATTGGTACAAATGATTCAATCAGTCCTGATTGAAGGATGTCTCGGTATTGGTGCACATGATTCAATCGGGCTTTTTGATTAATTTAGTCAGGAATGTCTGAAAGTCCTTTTTAATTGACTCAATCGGTACTTCAGAAATATTCAATCATATAGTAAGTTTCACTCGAAAACGCTTGATTTGATTTACTCGGAAAAATCTTGGTCGGATATATAGCTCAGACTCATTCATAAAGCTTAGTCTTTACTCAGAGTCGTTTCAATTGTGCATCAACTCACTCGGATGTGCTCACACATCAACTCACTCGGATACATTTGCTCGGGAGTCCTCTTCACAATGGTTTCACTTGGAAGCTGATTGAAGCTTTACTCAGAACTAATTGAACAATGTTTCAATCAGAAACCAATTAAAAGGTGACTCAGAAATGATTGAATCAGTGTTTCACTCGGAGCTGACTGAGTCTAGTGAGTCAGAACTGACTGAATATAGGGAGTCAGAACTGACTAAGAATGGTGAGTCAGAACTGACTAACTGAATCAGTGTTTCACTCGGAATTCTCTCGATCGGAAGTATTTGGTTTATATCTTATTTCTGTTTGAAGTATTCACTCGGAATCACTTCAATCGGAGGTGTGCTACTCGGATCTTGTCTCTGCTTGAAACATTTACTCGGAATGTCTTCAAAAGTGACACTCAAAACTTCACTGCTTGAAGGTTTTATTGGGAACTGACCTTGGGAGTCGGATTTTCCTTCACTCAGAATCTAGAACTCAGGTTCCATAATCCACCTGGTGCAATCACTCGGAAGTGGTTTTTTTACCTTCCGATCTGAATGGTCTCAATCGTCGATTGACCCTTGGATGTGCTTACTCAGGTATTGGGATTGTTTTCAACCGGAGTCGGCCTTTACATTTTAATCAAAAGGGTCTGAATCAATAATTGGCTCTCAGATACGCTCACTCGGGTGTTTTCACTCGGAGACATCCTTTTCACTTCGATTAGAATTGAGAATTCGAGAATCTGACCACTCGGAGACAGTCTTTTCTCCTCTCAGAACTTGGAACTCAGCTTTAATCTACTGAGTGTATTCATTCGGAATCTGACCTCATATTTCAGTTAGAATGTTTCAATCGACAATCCATTCAGATGTGTTCAATGGAGTCGGACTCAAAATGACACTTTTAGAGAATCTGTGCCGAAAGAAGTTCATTACTTGGTCGGACATTTACTCGTTTGACCATGTTTTCTTTCAAATATATCACTCAGCTTGCTTGACAATCATCTTGAATTAGGAACTAATTGTCTACAAAGAGTACTCATCTTGAATCAGAGTGGTATCAAACGGGAAAGTTCCACCCGGAAACACCTGTGCCTAGCAAAGGGGACCTGTCCTCAAGTCAGACTTGCAATCGGTAATCCTTCAGTCGGTATTTGTTCACAGTCAGTACCTTTTCTCTCAGAATCCATCTGATAGGGAACCATCCACTCGGATTTACCTCTAATCTGAGTCATTTTACTCGGATTTGCCCCTAATAGGTCATACTCTACTCGGCAATGCTCCAATCTGAGTCATTTCACTCGGATTTACCTTCAACAGGTCTATATTCCACTCAGAAATGCTTCCATCAGAGTCATCTTGCTCGGATCTGATCATTTTTGAGTCATTCTACTCAGATTTGATCATTTTTTGAGTCATTCCACTCAGATTTAATCATTCTAAGTTGGAATACAGTATAAAAGAAGATTCTTTCCACTTGGACCGGACCAAAAGAGGTGTTCACAGATGCCCCTCTTTACTTCTTTTTCACAAAAGAAACACGAAGCTTCTGTGTTTTTGAAGTAAAAAGGAAGTAAAGATATGAACACCGATGTAGGGGCCAAGTGGGACTTTTTGATGGCGTCTGATAATGTTGGCAATCACGAGTCAGTGTGACCTTTCTTCTTTAAAGACGAGCATTTTCCACTTCTGTCTCTCTTTTCTCTTTTTCTCTCTCGTTTTTTTTTTTGGAAAAAGTGAAGCGAGGCTATGCCACATCTGGAGATGAGGGACGCCACCTTTGGGCGACGGAAAAGTAAAGGGTACCATTTGATCGGCGCCTGGAAAGTAAAAGGTGAGGGTGTTGCCTCTTCGTCGACTGGAAAGTAAAGGGGTGCCATTTGACCAGTGTCTGGAAAGTAAAAGGTGAAGGTGTTGCCTCTTCATCGACTAGAAAGTAAAAAGGTGCCATTTGACCGGTGACTGGAAAGAAAAAGGTGAGGGTGTTGCCTCTTGGTTAACTGGAAAGAAAAAGGTGCCATTTGATTGGCGACAGGAAAGTAAAGGGTGAGGGTGTTGCCTTTTTATTGACTGGAAAGTAAAAGGTGCCATTTGATCAGCGACAGGAAAGTAAAGGGTGAGGGTGTTGCCTCTTTGTTGACTGGAAAGTAAAAAGGTGCCATTTGATTGGCAACAGAAAAGTAAAGGGTGAGGGTGTTGCCTCTTCATTGACTGGACAGTAAAGACTTGGGGGAATATGCCCTAGTTTGACATGATTTGAAGGAATCTTGGGGAACTGCCCCTTTAATGAAGGAAAATAAACCCAGGGAGATGCCCCAGTTTGACTGGATTTAATGGAATCCCAAGGAACTGCCCCTTGACTAAGAGAATAAACCCGGGGAGATGCCCCAGTTCGACATGATTGGATAGAATCTTAGGGAACTGCCCCTTGAATGAATGAGAACGAACCTAGGGTGATGCCCCAGTTTGACTGGATTTAATGGAATCCCGGGGAACTGCCCCTTGACTAAGAGAATAAACCCGGGGAGATGCCCCAGTTTGACATGATTGGATGGAATCTTGGGGAACTGTCCCTTGAATGAATGAGAATGAACCTGGGGTGATGCCCCAGTTTGACTGGATTTAATGGAATCCTGGGGAACTGCCCCTTGGTTGAAAGAGAACAAACCCGGGGAGATGCCCCAATTTGGCTGATTGAAAAAGCTTGGAGGGTGCTCCTTTTTGACGAAGAGAGGCCGTGGTGATGTCCTAGTTCGGACATTCTGGGAGCGCGGGGTACTGTCCTGGGGTCGACAAGAGATAACGACCTAGGGAAGATGCCCCGGTTTGACATGATCGAAAGAGCTTTGGGGAAAACTGTCCCTTGACCGAAAGAAGAATCTGGGGAGATGCCCCAGTTTGGGTTGACTGGGAAGTGTAGTCCCACTGGGGAAGGATTTGGGAAGTGTAGTTTTTGGTGATTATGGTTCCACTGGGGAAGAAAATTTAGGAAGTGCCAGCTTTGGCGATTATGGTTCCACTAGGGGAGGATTTAGTGATTTGGGGTAATGTCTCTTTGGGTGAAAGAGAATGGACTTGGGGTTTACTGCGGATATGCCGAAGGTCTGCTAAGGAGAGAGTTGGGCAACTACACATCTTGGGGATCATGGTTCCTGGCCATCCTTTAACAGAGAAACATGAAACTAATTAAAAACTTACAGGCGGACTTCCTTGGCGACAGACGTTGAAGTAACTCATGGCCAAAATAATTATTACTTCTGACTTCATTGAGGTTGTTTCACAGAGTTGGTTGAGCTTGCCCGAGGTAAGATCTGGCAATGGTGTACACTTCGTTCCCCATAACTTTGTGTTTTTGTCTTTCTCAAAAACTCATTTTTAAGAAATTCTTTTTAGGCAAAACTTATTTATTCATTCTAGTCATGAACACATGTGAGAAGAAGGGAAACTTTTTATTTATGAACAACAGATATGTACAGGTGACAACAATAATGCAAAAAATATAACAAGGTGCGAGGAATTGATGGCAAGGATGGAAGGGAAGGCCTTTTAGATCCTCCATCAATTTCCTAAGAGCGATAAGATTTCGGTCTTTTCCATGATTTCCTGCTTATCTTCTGATTTTGCTTTCGAGGGCATGACTCGACAATGGCTTCGATGCCCTAGACCCATCCCCTTGTCTGTGACTTGAAAAATTGGCGTTGCAGTGTTGAATCTATAGGGTGTGAATTTGTCTGGGTCGCTTTCTTGGGATTTTTGACCCCACCAATTGCTCTAACTTTTGCCTAGGTCGGCTTTTCAGGTTTTCAACCTAGCGAGCCCCCCCTTTTTTTTCTTTTTTTTTCTTTTTTTTTATGCATAGTATCTTCTCACTGCATTCGCATTTATAGGCATCGGTAGATCTTCCCCATCCATGTTGGTGAGTATGAGAGCACCTCCGGAAAAAGCCTTCTTCATGACATAAGGCCCTTCGTAGCTAGGAGTCCATTTACCCCGGTGACCTTTATGCATCGACAAAACCTTCTTGAGCACCAAGTCTCCTTCTTGGAACTGTCGGGGTCGTACTTTCTTTTCAAACGCTCGCTTCATATGCCTTTGATATAGCTGACCATGGCAGAGGGCAATCAGTCTTTTACTATCAATCAGATTTAATGTCATGTCGAGTCTGGATCCATTCAGCTTTAACCAGTTTGGCTTCCATGATTACTCGGAGGGAAGGAATCTCCACTTCAAAAGGCAGGACTGCTTCCATACCATAAACTAAAGAGAATGGGGTTGCCCCAGTCGAGGTCCGGACTAAGGTACGGTACCCATACAGAGCAAAAGGGAGCATTTCACTCCAATCCTTATAGGTTACCACCATTTTCTGTATTATCTTCTTGATATTCTTGTTGGCCGCCTCGACTGCTCCATTCATTTTTGGCCGATACGGAGAGGAGTTATGGTGAGAGATCTTAAAGCTCTCACAAAGCTCTTTCATCATCTTATTGTTCAGATTTTTCCCATTATCCTTGATGATTTGACTTAGTAGGCCGTACTGACATATTAATTCATGTTTAATGAATTTGACAACAACACCTTTGGTTACATTAGTGTATGAAGCCGCCTCCACCCATTTTGTGAAGTAATCAATGGCGACCAAAATGAAACGATGGCCGTTTGAAGCCTTTGGTTCAATGGGACCAATGACATCCAGGCCCCACATCGAGAAGGGCCATGGTACTGATAAAATATTCAGAGATGACGGGGGTGCGTGAATATGATCAGCATATATTTAGCACTTATGACATTTCTGCGCGTAGATGAAGCAGTCTGTTTCCATGGTCATCCAAAAATAACCCGCCCTCAAGATTTTCCTTGACATGGCATGCCCATTGATGTGGGTTCCCAAAGATCCCTCGTGGATATCCCTCATGATTCTATTTGCTTCAGCAGTATCAACGCAGCGAAGAAGGATAGAATCATGGTTTCTCTTGTAAAGCACGTCGCCATTTAAGAAGAAACCCATGGCGAGCCGTCGCAGGGTTCTCTTGTCATTTTCTGTGGCATTGTCAAGGTATTCTTGCCTCTGGATATACCTCTTAATGTCGTGATACCAAGGTTTTCCATCCGATTGTTCTTCGACTACTTGGCAGTATGCGGGCTCATGACGCCTTTCTACCTCGATGAGGGGCACGTCATAGTCATTGTTCACTTTGAACACTGAAGCGAGAGTGGCCAAAGCGTCAGCCATCTGATTATCTTCCCGAAGAACATGATGGAAAGAAATCTCTTTGAAATCTCTGATCATTTCCATAATGTGGGCGTGATAGGAGAGTAGCTTGCTATCTCTGGTTTCCCACTCACCTTTCAACCGGTGGATGACTAAAGCAGAGTATCCGTAGACTTCCAGTGTCCTTACTTTCATATCTAATGCCGCTTGGATCCCTAAGGAGCACGCCTCATATTCAGCGACATTGTTGGTACAATCGAAACATAGCCTGGCGCAGACAGGGATGAATTCTCTTTTTGGCGAAATCAAAATGGCCCCAATTCCGTGCCCTAAAGTATTAGAAGCTCCATCGAATCTTAAAATCCATTTGTCTTTATTACCGCCTTCTTTTTCATCAGACAATGCCAGAATACCCTCATCTAGGAAGTCGAATGGTATTGGTTGGTAATCACTTACTGGGGTTTATGGGCTAGGTAGTCAGCCAAAGCACTCCCTTTTATGGCTTTCTGAGTGACATATATTATGTCGTACTCAGTTAGCAGCACTTGCCATCGAGCAATCCTTTCGGTCAGGGCTGGCTTCTCAAAGATGTACTTGATAGGATCCATCTTAGAAACTAGCCAGGTAGTGTGACTCAACATGTATTGCCTTAAGCACTTCGCAACCCATGCTAACGCGCAACAAGTTCATTCTAATACGGAGTATCGCATTTCGCAATCAGTGAAATTTTTGCTTAGATAATATATGGCATGTTCTTTCTTCCCCGTTTCATCGTGCTGACCCAATACGCAGCCCATGGACTCATCCAGTACCGTCATGTATAAAATCAGTGGTCTCCCAGTGTAACATCCCAGATTTTTGAGAAAATAAATTTATGGGATGATCATAATTAATTATTCATGGTCAAATAATTATGGGAGATGTTGTTAGACATTAGAGGTGAATTATCGGTAAATTAAAATTTACCGAAAATGAATGAATTAACAGATGATGTGGGACCCACTTAATCGAATTAAGTGTTTGATGGGTCTAGAATATTCAGAAAATTATTATGGTTACGACGGTATAGTTAGAATAATTTTTAGTGTTAAGGAACTAATTAATTGGACACGACGCCTAATACAAAACGGGGAAATTACGAACCAAATTAAATTAAAAAGAAAATGAGAATTCCCTTTCTTTTCCTCACTACCACCGTCCACTTCTTCTTCTCTCTCTCCTTGATAACTTTACACTCTATTACATAATGGACCAAAGAGGGAATATCATAAGGGTACATTTTAATAACCAATGGTTAATGAGCCAATAAAACACATTTTTTCACTCTCTTTTTACCTTCATTTTCGGCAGCTTCTTCCTCCTCACCATTCTCCATTCTTTTACTTCCTTCTCCCTCTTTCCATGGTAAGAACCGTCCCACACTCCTTCCTCTTCTATTTCTTGCTAAAATCAAGAGTTATGTTGGAAATGTGAAGCATGCATGGAGCTAGGAAGCTTGCATTAGCCCTCCTCTTCTTCTTCACCCTCATTTTCGTTTTGGTGGAGTTTGGACTTAAGGTAAAGATTTCTTACCTCCACCTCATTCCATTATGGTTTTGTGATATTGGGTTGAGGATGATAATCTTAGAAGCCTTGCATGTGGATGGGTGTTGATTGTGTTGGTTAACCTAGAGTGAAACTCTAAGCATGAATAATGGAGGTGTGAAATTGAACATGGTTTGATGTTGTGGGATAAAGAGAAAGTTATAGTGACCATAAAGGTTTTAGGAGATTGATTGAGAATATTGTTAAATGATTTTAGATGGGAAACCCTAAGTGCTAACAAATTTGGGGTTTTGACCCACTTGATGATCTTGATGATTTTTGGTACCTTAGAATGATTTTATACATGGAAATGGATTTTTGTAGGATATGGGTTGAATATTGATGTTGAGAAAATGGGGAGCTAAGTCATGAGTTGCAAATGATGATATATGCATGTATATAGGTATGTTGATTTGAGGGATTAGTAAGTGTTGATGTTTATGATGTTGACAATGATTGCGAACCATTAATATTAGACTAAGAGAATGGATGTTTAAGTTGATGAAGCCTTAGGTCTTGTTATAGGCCATGGTGTTGTTGATGTTGGGTTGTTTAGCCCTTTGAAATCTAGAAATCTTAGCTTTGGGGAAAGGAATTCCCGAAGCCTAATACAAGCATATGAATTTGGAGTATTAGACAAGTCTAGGACTTGATCATGGGTTAGGTGATGATGTCTAAGATGATGCTTTGTGATAGAATAATAATGGCAATTGTATGTATATTTGTTGTGATAGGATTGCATCCCTGACGATGATGCGGAGCAATCGAGGCATTTGGAGCATTGGAATTGTGGATCATCCCTCGAGGTAGGAGAGGAGTTTGCATTTCAAATCGCATGAGTGAATTCATTGTTAATTATGTATATGTTAAACTCATGCAATGCCTTACCAAGAATATTTTATATGATTAATTTGATGAAGTGATAATTAATGGCTTGGCTTATGTTGATTGTTATGCTAATATATGTATATGTATGATGTTAATGATAAATGCTTGGTAGTCCCTTGGTTGGACATGAACTGAATGATAGTGGAACGTTATGAATGAATGAGTTAAACCAAGTGTAGAGGATTATTTTGAGATGAGAGGTGTATTAAAGCCTTCATTTTATAGTTGAGGAATTAGGATTTAAAAGAGTGATTGATAAGTTAAAATGAGAATTTATGAGTATGAATGGTTAGAGTTAGTTTTACATGCCTTATATGATGTGTAGGATGTGATGATGTTGATCAATTTGGATTGGTATGAGTTTTGGTATGTCAGTTATGAGAACTTCACGTTACTGCACTTGAACTGGTAGTCTCGCTCAGGCGAGATGAGGTTTCGCTCAAGCGAGACACGTACCACATGGTTGAGGTAGCCACTGGACGAATCCCGCTCAAGCGGGCGTAGCCGCGCTTGAGAGAGCGAGATGGAAAAATGGTACTAGAGAGATCTCGCTTAGGCGAGAGGCATGGCATGTTGGGTCTCGCTCAAGCAAGCGAGCACGAGATTTGATACTGGAAGAATTCTGCTTGAGCGAGAGTGACTCGCTCAAGTGAGATAGTGACCTGATGCTCTTAACTTCTTCGCTCAAGGAGAATTTTTGGGCGCTCAAGCGACCCACTTCAATCTCGCTCAGGCGAGGGTGTGACTCGCTCAAGCGAGCGGGCGTGAAAATGTTACTGGAGGTATTTCGCCTACGCGAAAGGGCTCGTCCAAGCGAGCGATGTTGATCTCGCTCAAGCGATGGTGAATCTCGCTTGAGCGAATTGCCCTGCATTGAAATTCATTTCATTCCATGTATTAGGCTTGTATTGGACCCCTTTCCTTGGTAATATGAGATGATTAAGGGGATGTGTTAAGGATAATATAATAATGATAAAACATGGAAGTAATTGGGATTAATTGGCACTTTGGGATCAATTGCTTATGATGTATTTGCCACCAAAATAGAGTAGCAAAAGAATAATAATGAGGATATGATGGTGGGGTCATGAGAGATATTCCAGAATAATTATAAGACCGAGGGGTAAATGAATAAATGACATTGTATGAATTATAATTGGATGAATTAGAGGAAGTATGATATTAAATAATGCTAGATGATGATGTTGAACACTCTCTTGCACAAAGAGGTGTATATTTATATTGATGAATGGTTGTGTACCATTGTGTATGATACAAGCATGGTCTTGTATGTGTGGTATGAAATATGAAATTGATAATGTTATGAATGTCATACAATTTTATATATATACTTATATGAGTATACTTGAGCAATGGTAATGAATAATGAGATGAAAATCCACTAAATGAAGTGTGATGTTATTGATGAATAATATGTGACGTTGAAATGCTATGGTGGCTGTTTGCAAGTGTTATCTTGCGTGTATGAGATAAAAAAATTATGAAATATGTTGTGATGAAAAGGCCACGTATAAAACCTGAAACCCATGGTCAAGAAATAAATAATGAGAAGGCCCACTAAGGCGTACATGAAGATGTTGGTGAGTATAATGATGATGATGATGACTGGCATATCGATAGCTGTCTATGTGGAATATTAGGGGGTTTCACTAGGCGGGCCCAGTGGGAGGGCGGCTCAGTGCACGAGCATTATTGTTGTTTCCCCTGTGACTCGGTGTGTGAGTCACAAAGCTGTCCATAGATTGGTGATGAGGCACCCTATGTGGCGGGCCCAGTGGGTGGGCGGCTCTGTGGTGAGCGAGTTACCTCGGTGTCCGACGGGGCACGGCTCTCTCGATGTGTGTTCGGGAGGGGCCCGTAGCACTTTTGGCAAGTGAGGCCATGTTATTGATCCGTAAGTCACAAGGTGACTAGTGCTACAGATGGGCGATTGCGGTTTAGTACCAGTAAAACATGTTGTTGAGATCATGCATGCCTTGAGATATGTGTACACATTTTACTACTGCAGTAGGGGCATAGTAGCACACCTATGCTTGACCCACAACTTGGTGTTTATTCCCACAGTCGGATCCGCATTGGTTGTCAAATTCACGTAGTATGGAGATATGCCAGAATATGATAATGATTGATAATGATTGAGATGATAATATTGGTGTCGATGAGATGCGAAGTTAATACAATGAAAGACCACATAAAAGTAATAAATGATATGAACATATGAAATGATGTTGAATATGACGATATGTATGATATGGCCCAATGTAATGAAGGGCGTATTTAATTATGATTGGAAATGATGATATTAGCCCATAGTGGCTTGATGAAAGACCAAGATGGTCTATATTGATGAGTTGGCCCATTGGGGCGATATGATAGATATGTGTTGGCCCATTATGGCGGTGTTGTAGATGTGTATATGCTTGCTTTGCTATGATTTGATGATTAAGCATGAAACGAATATATATATTATTGGATTAATAATTTATGATGATTGTTGATGTGTTTAGCAAAGCATACATGATGTTGATATGCATATGCACATAATTTTAGTTGTATTTATATCGTCATTTGAAATGTAAACTCACTCTCCCATGTGGTCTACTTTTTAGTATTAATGCAGGAAAACCATGGGGTGAGGACGTTTATGGAGTGAAGTTTTGGGAAGGTAAATAGTTGTAGAGGAATGCCTTGGCCGGCAGCTTTATAATGTAACGTGTTATGTATATGAAGGATAATATGATGTTGTAATCATTGATATTGATGGACGAATTATGGGTATAGATATACATTTGGTTGATGTACTAATAGTGGATATATAGGAATTGAAGTTGGGCTGAGTATGGGCTTTTATGAATAAGAATTTTAAAATGTATGATGCATGACCATATAGATGATTACTCGTTTATATCTTAGGTATCGCATGCTTATGAGATTGTGCAAAATGACGATGGTTGTCTACTAGGCCTATTGTTGCGACCGGGATCGCGGCGGCGCGGCCGACCCTCAAAACGATTTTAAATGATAATCAGGGAGTCGCCACCAATATTTTTTTAGGATAAAATAGTGGAAAAACCTTTTGTTAAAGCACTGGTTATAAAAATAAGATTCCATGATTCGGGAGTCTGATTACAGGTGAGGAAGGTATTAGCACCTCACAACTGTCTGTTATAAAAAACGGTTACCTCAATTTGATAACCCGATAATTATTTTAACTTCTTCATGAAAAGGAAAAAAAAAGTACGGAATGACAAAATAAACAAAATAAATAAAAATCAACGCAAAATATTTACATGAGATTAACAGGACATCTCGTCTAAATTAATCTCGCTCCTTCTTTTTCTTTAAAGAGATATTTAAAAATATGAAATTAACAGGACGTCTCGTCCAAATTAATCTCGCTTCTCCTTTTCTCTCTAAAGAGATATTCTAAAATATGAGATTAACAGGACGTCTCGTCCAAATTAATCTCGCTCCTCCTTTTTTCTTTAAAGAGATATTTTAAAAATATGAGATTAACAGGACATCTCGTCTAAATTAATCTCGCTCCTCCTTTTGATAGCAAGACAAAAAGGAAACTCTAAAAATTAAATAAAGAAAGGTGGGCCCGACAGGAACTGTTTCCCGCTCCTACGTATTCTCGAGCTTTCGAGAAATCAGGGTCACGTAGTTCTTTAAAATATTGTTTTTTTTAGGAAAAAATTAGGAAGATATTGATAGGCATCATTTTAGTGAAGAATCCATACAAGGCGAAGTGCTTCGCACGTGCACGGATCTTATAGAGACTGTGTAGACGGAAGTATTTTTCGTACGACACTGATTAAGAAAAATGAATATATATAAAAAAACTGAATGGGAGAGGAAAACGAGTGCAAAAAAATAAAAAACGAGTGAAGAATAAGAAAATCGAGTGAAAAATAAGAAAACCGAGTGAAAAAAATGAAAATCCAAGTAAAAACAGGGAAAACTGAGTGAAACAGTGAAAAATCTGAGTAAAACAGTGAAAATTCGAGTAAAACAATGAAAATTTGAGTGAAACAGTGAAAATCTGAGTGAAACAAGTGAAAATCTGAGTGAAAATAAGGGAAACCGATTGCAAAATAGTAAATCCTAGTGAAACAGTGAGAATCTGAGTGCGAAAATAGTAAATCCGAGTGAAACAGTAAGGATCTGAGTGAAAATAAGAGAAACCGAGTGCAAAATAGTAAATCCTAGTGAAACAGTGAGAATCTGAGTGGAATAGTAAAAATCCGAGTGGAAATAAAGGAAACCGTGTGAAACAGTGAGAATCCGAGTGGAAAGAGGCTTACCGGGTGAAATTTGAGCAGAAAAGAACGATTGGGACAAGAATTGCAAGTTCGAGAGGGAAAAGGGAGCTGGAAGGAGTGATGTTGAGTGAGAGTGTAGAGGATGTTGGGGTAAAGAGAGTTTGAAAGGTGAGGGGTGAGTGAAGTGAGAGGGAGAGAAGACTTGGCATGAGAGAGAGAGAGAACAGAGGTTTGGCAGAGTTTCCTCGTTTGAAAATGCCTCCACCCTCAGCTGCCCTCTGCCCATCCTATTTATAGGCTGGCCCGAGTGGAATGCCAGCTCAGGCTTCCACTTCCGAGTGGAATGCCAGCTCAGGCTTCCACTTCAGAGTGGAATGCCAGCTGAGGCCTCCACTCGGTTTGGGTAGTGGGGGACAACGGCTGGTGTGAATTTTTAATTCCCTCCACCTCCGCCCCTGTCTGCCAGCCACCTCCGGGATTCCTGGATCCACTTCGGGGTGGAATCCAGGTCAGCATGTGAATCCGAGTGAAGAGAGTGGAAATCCGAGAGAAAATGGTGTAATCCGAGTGACGATGGTGCAAATCCGAGTGAAAATGATAGAATCTGAGTAAAAAACGGGGAAATCCGAGTGAGAACCACTCAAATCACCCTCTCAGTCAGCATTCCTCCATATTAGGAGTCAAATCCGAGTGAGGATGGTGAAATCCGAGAGAAAAATAGTGTAATCCGAGTGAGAATGGCTCGGATCCACCTTCCAATCAGTATTCATTAACACTAGCAGTCAAATCCGAGTGAGGATGTGTAAATCCGAGTGAAAATGGAGTAATCCGAGCAAAAAAAATGGGGAATCCGAGTGATTCTCACTTGGATCACCCTCTCAGTCAGCATTCCTCCACATTAGGAGTCAAATCCGAGTGGAAAAGGGGTCGGCCTTCACTTCCTCTCCACAATCCGAGCATAAAATGACTCGGAACCGATTGAAATGGCTCGGGAGTGGGTGAAGGAGGACTCAGATGAGTGAAGATTGGTTGGGAACCGATTGAAATGGCTCAGAAATTGGAATTTTGGCCATTTTTCGCTCGGAAATATACTTCTTCACACTCAGAATTAGAAATTTGAATTTCTTCACTTGGAATGGCTCTGACAGGGAAGCTTTCCACTCGGAATTGATTCATTCTGAGTGATTCTACTGGGATTTGAGCATCTATGTGGCATTGCGCTCGGATTCTCCAACAGGAGCCTATTCCATTTGGAAATGCTTCATTGTTACTCGGTTTTTGATCATTTCTGAGTAGTTCCACTCGGTTTTGATCATTTCTGAGTAGTTCTACTCGGATTTGATCATTTCTGAGTAGTTCTACTCGGTTTTGATCATTTCTGAGTAGTTCCACTCGGTTTTGATCATTCCTCTTCAACAGTGGCAGATTCCACTCGGATTTGATCTGTTCCGAGTCTTTCCACTCGGAAATGATCATTTCCGAGTCCCTTTTTTTTAAATTCTTTTCATTTGCGGATGGGCTGAAATAGGTGTTCACAGATACCCCTCTTTACTTCCTTTCCTTGAGAAAAGCATGAAGTTTCTTCTTGCTTTTGAAATGGAAAGGGAGTAAAGACGTGAACACCTTTGTCAAAGTATTAGATG
Source organism: Clitoria ternatea (assembly GCA_037962975.1). Lineage (NCBI taxonomy): Eukaryota > Viridiplantae > Streptophyta > Magnoliopsida > Fabales > Fabaceae > Clitoria > Clitoria ternatea. The sequence continues at coordinate 265,463,373 of CM075671.1, forward strand.
CAGGGGAAAAAACCTAGGAATTGACACTTGAGCCTCTCAGTTAACAGGAAGTGAGAAGATCGGGGTTGATTCCCGGTAGAAAGGAAAGTAAAGGGTGCCTTGATAGGCGGCTGGAAAGTAAAAGGATGCCTTTATAGGCAGCTGGAAAGTAAGAGGATGCCTTGATAGGCGGCTGGAAAGATAAAGGATGCCTTGATAGGCGGCTGGAAAGATAAAGGGTGCCTTGATAGGCGGCTGGAAAGATAAAGGATGCCTTGATAAGCGGCTGGAAAGATAAAGGATGCCTTGATAGGCGGCTGGAAGATAAAGGATGCCTTGATAGGCGGCTGGAAAATAAAGGATGCCTTGATAGGCGGCTGGAAGATAAAGGATGCCTTGATAGGCGGTTGGAAAGTAAAAGGATACCTTGATAGGCGGCTGGAAAGATAAAAGATGCCTTGATAGGTGGCTGGAAAGATAAAGGATGCCTTAATAGGAGGCTGGAAAGATAAAGGATGCCTTGATAGGCGGCTGGAAAATAAAGGATGCCTTGATAGGCAGCTGGAAAGATAAAGGATACCTTGATAGGCGACTGGAAAGATAAAGGATGCCTTGATAGGCGGCTGGAAAGTAAAAGGATGCCTTGATAGGCGGCTGGAAAATAAAGGATATCTTGATAGGCGGCTGGAAAGATAAAGGATGCCTTGATAGGCGACTGGAAAATAAAGGATGCCTTGATAGACGGCTGAAAGATAAAGGATGCCTTGATAGACGGCTGGAAAGTAAAAGGATGCCTTGATAGGCGGCTGGAAAGATAAAAGATGCCTTGATAGGCGGCTCGAAAGATAAAGGATGCCTTGATAGGCGACTGGAAAATAAAGGATGCCTTGATAGACGGCTGGAAAGTAAAAGGATGGGGTTAACCCTTAATTGACAGAAAACATAAAGATTGGGGGGGAGCTAACAGGACGTCTCGTCCGAATTAACTTATTGGTCCTAAAGGCTCGGGGTAATGCCCCTTGACTGAAATAGAAGAAACCTAAAGAAGGTGCCCCCATTTAGGAGGATTGAAGGGATCTCGGGAAACAGCTTCTTGACTGAAAGAAAAGTCTGGGGTCCACTGAGGATGCATGATGGGCTTACTAAAGGAAAGAAATCTGGGGATTATTCAGTTCAAGCTATCTTGGATGATTTGGGGAACTGCTTTTTGATTAGGAGAGAGAAGAAATGGGGGAAAGGTCTGGGACGAATACTCCAATTTTTGGAAAGATTAGAAGATTTAGGGGTACTACCTCAAGGCTGGGAGAAGAATCTGGAGTGATGTCCCAGTTAGGGCGGTTGAAGAGGCTTGGGGGTACATTTCCTTTTGACGGAGTAAGACCCGAGGTGATGTCCCAGTTCAAACTTCCTAGGTACCGCCCTTGGGTTGACAAAAGATAACAACCTGGGGAAGATGCCCCAGTTTGACATGACCTAAAAGAGCTTTGGGGAATCTAGGGAGATGCCTCAGTTTGACAAGTTGGAAAAAAGTTTGGAGAAACGCCTCATGACTGGAAAGGAAGAAATCTGGGGAGATGCCCCAGTTTGACATGATTGAAGGATTCTTGGAGAATGGTTATAACAAAAGGAATTCGGGAAGATGTCCTAGTTGAGTTTATTTGGGAAGCGTAGTATCACTGGGGAAGAATTTGGTGGTTTAGGTATTGCCTCTTAATGAAAAGTTTAGGATTCATTGGGGAGAGAGATCCTGAGGAGTGCCATCTTTGGCAAATGATTCCACTGGGGAGGATATTTCAAGAGGCACTGACTTTAGTAATTGAGGATGAGAGTTTGAAGGTGCCTGATGAAAGAGTAAAACATTGAAAGGTACCAACCTTGGCGTTTTAAGGAAGGAATTTTGAGAAGTGCCAACTCGGGCAATTCAAGGAAGGGATTTAAAGGGCTTGATTGGGGTGTTAGTGCCTGGCATGACTATCTGTGAGATAACCTACAGAAAAATGGTAAGTAACGCAAAGATAAGCTTCAAAATCGGGTAAGTCTTGTGAAACCGCGACTTTTACGAGAACTCATGGACGAAGTAGAACAAATGAGGCAACCATAGCTTCGGAGCGCGTGTCTGGCCAAGTCCCTGTGATGATCACCTATGATGAGGTCGAGTAGTAGGAGCATCTTGTCCCTTGCGACTTTAAATGTTTACCAATCTTCCATTTTACTTTGTTAAAATACATGTTTTTATCAGATCAACCAAATTCATAACACGTATCGAAGAGGGTGAACTTTATTCATGCACGTTAAACAAGTACAGAGAAAGAAAAATAAAGAAGGTAAATGAAATGAATGAGGTCACATAGGTCCAGAACAAATGAAAACTGGGAAGATTCATGGATCCTCGAGTGAATCTCTGAGACTGATGAGAGCCTTAACCCCTAACACGACTTCATGTTCACCCTTCGACCTTGCTTTTGGAAAGGTAAGTTCGACAGTGATTCACGTGCACGAGCTTGGACTCGTACTTCTTTGAGCCAGAGGATCATTCGCATTGCCAGAAATTTGACCCTAACTTTTGCCTGAGCCGCCCTTCTTGGGTTTTCGACTCACCGGGTCACTCTAACTTTTGCCTAAGCCGCCCTTTCAGGTTTTCAGCTCAGCGAGCATTAATCTTCCTCTTTTTTTTTGTTTTTTTTTATGATTTTTTTTATGATTTTTTTTGATTTGCTCTGACATCTCCTCCCTAAGCATAGTATTTTTTCACTCATCTATGTTTACAGGCATTGACAAATCCTGGCCATCCATATTAGTGAGTATTAAGGCTCCTCCAGAAAAAGCCTTCTTCACAACATATGGTCCTTCATAATTAGGAGTCCATTTGCCTCGATTGTCCTTTTGAATTGGTAAAATTTTCTTGAGTACCAGGTCTCCTTCTTGAAACAGTCGAGGCCGTACTTTCTTCTCGAATGCTCGTTTCATACGCCTCTGATACAACTGACCATGACAGAGGGCAGTTAATCTTTTTCCATCAATCAAGTTTAATTAGTCATGTCGAGCTTGAACCCACTCGACCTCTTCTAATTTTGCTTCCATCATTACCCGAAGGGATGGGATTTCTACTTCAAAAGGCAAAACTGCTTCCATTCCATATACGAGGGAGAACGGGGTTGCCCCTCTCGAGGTTCAAACCGAGGTACGATACCCATGCAGAGCGAAAGGGAGTATCTCGCTCCAATCTCTGTAGGTGACTACCATCTTCTACACTATCTTCTTGATGTTCTTATTAGCCGCCTCAACCGCCCCATTCATTTTAGGTCGATAAGGAGAGGAATTGTAATGGTGAATCTTGAAGCTTTCGTAGAGTTCCTTCATCATTTTGTTGTTCAAATTTGTACCATTGTCAGTAATGATCTGACTTGGTAGGCCATATCGGCATATCAGTTCTCGCTTGATGAATTTGACCACAATACTCCTTGTTACACTGGTATATGAAGCTGCTTCTACCCATTTGGTGAAATAGTCGATGACGACCAAGATGAAACGATGACCGTTTGAAGCTTTTGGCTTGATGGGTCCAATGACATCCATGCCCCACATTGAGAAGGGCCATGGTGTCGTCAAGACATTTAGTGATAACGGGGGTGCATGAATATGGTCAGCGTATATCTAACATTTGTGACATTTTCGGACATACGTGAAGCAATCCGCTTCCATGGTCATCCAGTAATAACCAGCCCTCAAAATCTTTCTAGACATGGCATGTCCATTAGCATGAGTTCCAAAAGATCCTTCATGAACATCCTTCATGATCTCGTTTGCCTCATCAGCATCAACACAGCGAAGAAGGACAGAGTCATAGTTTCTTTTGTAAAGCACATCCCTATTTAAGAAGAAACCCATGGCGAGTCGCCTTAGGGTCTTCTTATCATTTTCTGTAGCACCCTCAGGGTATTCTTGACTCTGGATATATCTCTTAATATCATGGTACCAAGGTTTCCCATCAGACTCCTTTTCCATCATTTGATAGTATGCAGGCTCACAGTGCTTCTTTACTTCGATGAGAGGCATATCGTAGTCACTACTTACTTTGAACATTGAGGCAAGGGTAGCTAAAGCATCAGCCATTTGATTGTCATCCCGAAGAATGTGATGAAAAGAGATCTCGTCAAACTCCTTGATCATTTCCTTGATATGATCATAATAAGGAATCAATTTACTGTCCCTAGTCTCCCACTCGCCTTTCAATTGGTGAATAACCAAAGCAGAGTCCCCATAAACTTCTAACAACTTTACTTTTGCATCCAACGCTGCTTGGATTCCTAATGAGCATGCCTCATATTCAGCAATATTATTGGTACAGTCAAAACACAATCTGGCACAGATAGGGATAAATTCCTTATCGGGTGAAATCAAGATAGCCCCAATTCCGTGCCCCAATGCATTAGAAGCTCCGTCAAATCTCAGGGTCCATTTCTCCTTTTGACCACCTTGTTCATTGAATAATGTCATGATATCTTCATCCAGAAAGTTAAATTGCATCCGCTGATAATCATTGATGGGTTGGTGTGCCAAGTAATCAGCCAGGGCACTTCCTCTTATAGCTTTTTGAGTGACATATATTATGTCGTACTCAGTTAACAGCACTTGCCAGCGAGCGATCCTTCCAGTCAGAGTAGGTTTTTCAAAAATGTACTTGACGGGGTCCATTTTAGAAACTAGCCAAGTGGTGTGACTCAACATGTACTGCCTTAGGCGCTTAGCAGCCCATGCTAACGCACAACAAGTCCGCTCTAAAGCGGAGTACCTCATTTCACAATCAGTGAACTTCTTACTTAAGTAGTAGATAGCATGTTCCTTCTTTCCAATTTCATCGTGTTGTCCCAACACGCAGCCCATAGATTCGTTCAATACAGTCAGATACAATATAAGTGGCCTTCCTGGGGTTGGGGGCACCAAAATTGGTGGTTCTTGTAGGTACTGCTTAATCTTTTCAAAGGCTGCTTGACAGTTCTCATCCCATCGCCCCGGTTGATTCTTGCGGAGTAACTTGAAGATGGGCTCACAAGTTGCCGTCAATTGTGAAATAAATCTGGCGATATAATTGAGCCTTCCCAAAAATCCTCGGACCTCTCTTTTTGTACAGGGATGAGGCATCTCAAGAATCGCCTTAACCTTGTCGGGATCAACCTCTATCCCTCTTTTACTTACTATAAATCCTAGCAGCTTGCCTGACCTTACACCGAACGTGCACTTGGCGGGGTTCAATCTTAGCTTGAACTTTCTCAATCGTTCAAAAAGCTTCCTTAGATCGCTAATGTGCCCTTCATCTGTTCTAGACTTGGCAATGATGTCATCCACATAGACTTCTATTTCCTTATGTATCATATCATGGAAAAGGGTCACCATTGCTCTCTGATAAGTTGCCCAGCATTTTTTAACCCAAAGGACATCACCTTATAACAAAATGTACCCCATAGAGTAATAAACGTGGTCTTATCCATGTCTTCAGGTGCCATTTTAATTTGATTATACCCCGAGAAACCATCCATGAAGGAGAAAATGGAATGCTGAGCTGTATTATCAACCAAAACATCGATCTGTGGTAGGGGAAAATCATCCTTGGGACTAGCCCTATTCAAATCTCGGTAGTCCACACACATCCGTACCTTTCCATCCTTTTTAGGGACAGGGACAATGTTGGCTACCCACTGAGGGTATTTTGCCACAGCTAGGAACCCAGCATCAAATTGCTTCTTAACCTCCTCTTTGATCTTTAAAAGCATTTCTGGCTTCATTCGGTGTAATTTCTGCTTTATTGGTGGGCACTCAGGTTTCAAGGGTAGTCTATGCTCGACAATGCTAGCATCGAGCCCAGGCATATCTTGATAAGACCAGGCAAAGACATCACAAAATTCCATTAGCAACTTGATTAAATCTTCTCTTTGTTCTCTGCTTAGGGTAGTGCCGATCTTGACTTCCTTCTTATTTTCTTCATTCCCTAAATTAATGACCTCAACTATGTCTAGGTAGGGTTGAATCCCTTCATCCTCTTGCTCTAACAACCTTGTCATTTCAGGCGGTGGTTCACAATCTTCCCCACCTTCCTCATCAGCGTAATCAACTGGGTGATCGAAGTCGGGAAACGGGATTACGACCTCACTCTCCTCAAGGAAGTCACTTTCGGATCTGCAATTTAGTGTGATATGGCAAATAAAAAGAAAGAACAAGCGAGTAAAAAGAAGGGTTCAAAACAAGGATAAGGGATACACGAAGAGTTTTTTTTTGAATTACAATACACGTTTATTGATGAAAATGATAAAAACAAGTTTTTCGCCTTTATTACATGGAAGGGTCCCAAAGCTTTAGGCAGAGTAGAGGGACGAATAAGTACTTAAAGCATAAACAAATTACTTTGGCAAAACATTCAAAGTCGTGGGGAGCTCGATGGCCTCCCAGTTATGAAGTTCTTGGCCTGGTGGACAAGCAATCACAAAATCAACACTATCACAATGGTTTTCTTCAATGACAGCGACTTGGTCTGGAGGCATCAGTCCGGCGCTCCGAAAGCTTTGGTAGAGATCCCAGATAGGGACTCTTACAGTATGAGGATCTTTACCGGTAAGACGAGCAGCCCTTTTTTCTCTCTTCTCTTCCTCTACCCTTTTTCTGTCGGCAGCCGTGGGCCGGTATCCTAATCTGAAACCATTTCTGTTATCAAGCAGGTGTATTGGTTCTATTTCTCCATTCAAAGCACGTCCTAGCCCTCTTCTAGGTTTATACCCTCCACGCAGCATAATCTTTGCCACCATTAAAGATGCACTTGGCACGCAAGCTTTTGCCATTGAGGCTCCTTCCCCCACATAGGTAGCGTTTGCTATCTCTAATGCTTGGAAAGAAGTTTCAAGGGCTTTTTCTACTGCCTCGATGTAAGGGGTTGACAGAGGTTTGCTGACCAGAAGGTCTTCCTCACCAGAAACAATTATCAGCTTGTTGTCAATTATGAATTTTAATTTTTGGTGCAGGGTAGAGGGCACCACTCCAGCAGAATGGATCCACGGCCTGCCTAATAAACAACTATAGGCAGGCGAGATATCCATGACTTGAAAAAGGACCTGGAACGTGCACGGTCCAACCTATATGGGCAGCTTAATCCTACCCATAACCTCCCTCCGAGTTCCATCAAAAGCTCGTACTATCGTTGCACTTGGCTTCATAAAAGTTACATCAAATGGTAATTTGGCCAATGTAGACTTTGGCATGACATTGAGGGACGACCCATTGTCAATAAGTACTTTTGCTAAGATGTAATCTCGGCATTTTACAGAGATATGGAGAGCCTTGTTGTGCCCAATCCCCTCTGTTGGTATTTTGTCATCAGTGAAGGTCAGATAGTTATCTGCAACAATGTGCCCCACTATTCCTTGAAACTTATCAACGGGAATGTCATGACTGACATGAGCCTCATTCACGACCTTCATTAACACTTTTCGATGTGGCTCAGAGTTCATCAACAATGATAACAAGGAGATTTTTGCAGGAGTATGAGTTAGTTGGTCGAGCACTTGATATTCGCTCTGGCGAATAAACCTTAAGAATTCATGGGCTTCTTCATCGGTCACGGCCCTTTTGATTTCACCATTCGCCCCTTCTTTGTCTACCTTGGCATTTCTGGTAACCTGATCCTTCTTCGGCTCTGAAGAGGCATATACTCTTCCACTTTGGGTTATACCTCCTACCCCAACAATATTTGTAACGGACGAAGGAAACGGGTCACCTGTTGTCGAGCTTGCAACAATCACATCTGCGTTATACTTCCAAGGGACAGCCCGAGAATCTTTGAACGCAAACAGGGTGGGTGCTTGAATAGTGATGGTTGGTTGTACAGAAACAGGAGCTGCTTGGGGGCTCCTGGTGTAAAAAATTGTCAAGGGCTTAGGGATCCATGCCCTTGTTTGTTCCTCGATCATGTCGACCTCATCTCCACGGCGTTTACAGACCTGCACAATATGGCTGTCCATAAGGCTTTGAAGGACCTCATAGAAACCTTGATGTTCGGCAGTCTGTTCGCAATCATGTTTCACACTCCAGGTTCCTTCAATTAATCCTCTTTCAAGCAAAAGGGAATGAACTACCCTTAATGGTATTCTTATGTCAGCAACATTCTTAACGCACTCCTCATCATTTTCCAAGGCGTTGACCTCTGAATTTCCATGATTGGGCAGGGGATTTGTGGCAACATTTGGGCTACCTTCCTTAAAGTTAATCCAGTCGGCTTTGATCAAATCCCTTACTTTATATTTCAAAGCCAGGCAATTCTCTATGGAATGCCTTGGTGCCCCAGCATGGTAATCGCAATGAGCGTTTGGGTCATATCCCCTTGGGTAAGGAGGTTGCAACGGCCTCATAGGGGATTGAGCTACCAGACCTTTCTAAACGAGGATTGGAAAAAGTTCGGTATATGTTATAGGAATTGGATCGAACTGCACTGGGGAGCGCTCATTGTTGGAATTTCTCGTGTTTTGATTATGATTGGGTGGTCGAGTCACTTGTTGCGGGTGATGGTATGGCACGGGTTGTGGCACTGGTGCTCTTACCATGGGTGGACGGAAGTGGGGAGTATAAGCTATCGGGCTCTGAGTGGTAGCGGCCACATAAGGATTGGGAGCTTGAATCATAGTAGGAAAGAATGGCCTTGGCGAAGGCGTCTTTTGATTAGAAGAGATGGAATTAGTTTCTCCATCCCTTTTCCCAGGCGCCAGCCTTCTTGTCGTGCTTGCCCCAGATGAGCCCTGAATGATCTTTCCTGTTCGTATTCCGCTTTCCACTCTTTCCCTAATAGTCACAATGTCGGAGTAGTTGGACGAAACACTACCAATCATCTTGCCGTAGAAAGGTGATGGGAGCGTATCGATAAACATCGCGACTATTTCTTTTTCCGACAATGGGGGATCCACTTGTGCCGCTATCTCTCTCCATCGTTGGGCATATTCCTTGAACGTTTCACTGTCCTTTTTCATCATAATTTGTAAATGAACCCTGTTGGGTGCCAGGTCCTTCCAACAATGGATATGGTTCCGATCAAGGTGAGCATACCATGTAAGAGCGGCCCCTGCTAGACTATCTTGGAAGCAGTGGATCAAGAGTTGGTCATTAGAAGAGTAAGATGCCATCTTTCGACAATACATCGTGAGATAGTTCTTTGGACAAGTCATTCCCCGATACTTATCAAAGTCTGGCATTTTGAATTTGGGTGGGAGGACAACATCTGTCACTAAACATAGCTCTGAAGCATCTATTAGTCCAAAACCTCCAGAGCCTTCCATCATCCTCAAACGCTCTTCTAAGATTTCTATCTTTTCCTTTCGAGGAGCTGCGACCATACGGGTTGCATCTTGGAGATTGGTCCCATAGGGGGTTCCGTATCCATACGGATAACCGAGTGGCTGGTTGAACGGAGGCAAAGCATGGGACTGGTTTGTTAGGCCTGTATTTGGTGAAGGACCTTGGGGTTGGGCCATAGTCTGTACAACATAATTCGGTTGGGTCATCAGGGCTTGTATATTTTGAGTTTGGTGAGTTTGTGGGTCATGGGCTTGCGTGTTTTGGGTTTGGTAAATTTGTGGGTCATGAGCTTGCGTGTTTTGGGTTTGGTGGAGTGATGGTATATTTGGCAGGGTAGGGTATGAAGTGTGAGGATTCATTGCTTACTGGTCATGGGCGTCTTGGTTAGCGAGCGGGGGATAGTATCCTGGTGGAAGGCCATAAAGTGGAAAAGGTACTGGGTTGCCGTCAGGGCCGACAAATGTATGCTGTGCATAAGATTGGCCGTAAGGTAGTGTTAGTCCTCAAATTTTCAATAAAAACTTAAATAAAAATTTCATAAAAATTATAAAAATTAGTTTAATTTGTTAGAAAATTAGGATTTAAATTCAATAAATGGATGTTGTTGGAAATAATCTGCCCTTGATCAATTTTCTCTAGTTTTGCAGAGAAAAATTAAGAAATCAAGAGAAAATTACACTGAAGGAGCTGACGCGTAGCCTCACCCCACGCGTAGCATCAAGAGCTATTTTTGATGCTGACGCTACGCATCACAGCCACGCGTAGCGTCAGTGTTGTGTGGTCTCCACTCCCACTTTTGGCCAACCACTCCACTTGGACCCAATAATGGGCACTCCACTCAGCCCAAGGGCCACCCTAATCAGCATAAATGGCCAAAACTCGGTGGAAACATGTCCATGTGGCCAAGCATGATCAAAATTAATTATTTGAAGTGGCCATTATCAGCTGTTTAATGGAAGCTGAGTCAGGGGTCTGACGCATAGCGTCACACTGACGCGTAGCGTCAGCACCCTTGCTCAGCCCTATAAATAGGGCCATCCAACACCATTCAACACATCCCATTCCATACACAGCATCTCTTCTCTTCTCTCTTATGCTCGACTTTGAGTACTTCTTTTATGAGTTGTAGTTCTAGAATAGTTTTCTAGATACTTGAGTGTGTTTCGGTGTATTGTGATCGTTATATCGTGAAGTTTCCATCGTCTTCATAATGTCAAACTCTGTAAGTGTTGTTTTTACTTTTACCATGTGTAACTAATTTGTTTATGTTGGAATTAGTGAACTAATCTATTGAGTATAATGTTGTGAATTCGACCTCTGCATGTTTATGATTCAAGTCCATGTTAGTATCTCAACCTTTTATTAATATGAACGTCAAACGGGAGAATGATTTTCATGTGTATTGAAACTGGTTTTATTAGTATAAATGTCAAACGGGAGAATGATTATTTATGCCGTATTGAAACTTGTTTTGACGAAAGTAAAAAGTTGGAATACCCTTGGTATCTCAATTCTATAGGGGTTGTTAACCATTGTTGCCATAAGGCCAGGTCTTAATGCAAGTTTTTACTGAGAAAGCTCACGAGGGATCGGACTTTACGGTGAATTCTTAGAATTTATATCACGAGGGATCGGTTATAATGATTTTAAGTTGCAATAACATGAAACTTGATGATTAAATATGCATTTCTTGAGTTCCTCATTGTTATTCTAGATTAGGGATCCAATTTCCAACATAATTTGTAACATCCCAGTTTTGAAACTAAATGCCGAATGAAGAATAAACCATTAAGACTTGATTTCAAATAGAAAATAACTGTTAATTATATATAACCAAGTAAATTTAAGCCATTAAAATATGAAAAATGGTGGTGGTCAGGGGATGGGGGTGGAGTGCACGTGGCTGCTGGGCTCACACTCTCCCATCCCACTCTTCTCTTACTTGTGCGTATATACATATATAAAAAAAAACGTAAGCCTATGGTTAAGGACACACTCACTATCCCTTCAGACTCCTTCCTCCGTCACTTCATCCTCTACTTTTCTCTCTTCGTCTCCATCCTCCTTCTTCCTCTATCTTACTCTTCGCTCCTGGAGATCTTGATTGCAGTACTGGAGAACGGACTACACTCCATCCCAGAATCAGGCGCAGGATACGACGGAGTCAAGGAAGACCGAACGAACCAGGAGAAGGACATCGAACCCAACGACAAGAACGGAAAGGTTTCTGAGGTTCTTCTAAAGGTAGGGGGCGCTTGCATGTCGAATGCATGGTCTACGAATGGTACCGGATGAACGTACTGCTGAGTGTGGGTGTGTGTGTGTGCATGTATTCATAATCATTAAAACTGATGCATGATTTAAGATTCTGATAGTGATTTCATGGGGATGGTGTAGCCTATTAGTGGATGATAATGATGAATGATATGCATGGATCTATTTTCTTGTCACTATAGAAAATATGTATGTGCATGCTCTTAATTGGTTTGTTCAATGTTGTTAGTCTGATGACCGATTGTAACATGCGTTGGTGTGATTGACTAAATGAACATGAGTAATATGGGTAAATCCATTCTTGCTTAATGGCTACGGAGAAGGTGTTCGTGGCGTGATGATGTATATTAATAAACGTGTTAGTTGCATGAGTGGGAGTGGGGCGACCCATAGAAGGTCAAGAACCCCAAGGGAACGACTTCCAGTTACCAACCCTGGCTAGATCCCGATAGTGCTCGTGGTAGCCGTAGGAGCTAGAGAAGAGAGTCTCGAGACGCCGTGGGAGGCCGGTGCCACCTGGTTAGAGCTAAGGGACGAGGGGCCAGAAGAAAAGGGGACCGTAACTGAGAGTCTTTACCCAAGTCGGATCCGCAGGCATGCATATAGAAATAAGGCCGATTGTGGTGATGTATAAATCTATGTATGTATATATGTATGATTTTGAATGCATGAATGTAGATGTCCGTAGGAACGAATAGACGCTAATGTAAGGTTTACTTGAAGAGTTTCACGTCTGATGTTGCATTGTCACACATCGTTTAGGTGGTGTGAGACAACGGTTGAGCGGGTCACCTTCACCCTGGAGTCCGCCTAGGACAAACATACCCCGCCTAGCCAGGTAGGATGATTCGAACTCCGCCCTTCTACCAAGTGCTACGCGTGTGAATGTATTAACATCTTCCCCTTATCTATTTCCTCCTATTGAGTGACCAGTGTTACTCATGGAAGAGTTCCTCTTTTAGAATTTCCCTCCATCCGCTGTTGCATTATCATACCCCGCCTAGGCGGTATCAGGCCTCGCCTGAGCGAGCCCATGATGTTGTGCAATCCGCCCAGGCGCTGGTGTGCTGCCTTAAATCCAACGAACCAACCCCAGTCTTAGTTTTTCTGTAAATTACCCTATACGTATGAATGCTCTTGTTTTTCTTGCCTGCTTCCTTCCTTCCATGCTGAATAAACCGATTGTAACATGTTGACCTCGCTTAGACGGTGTCATACCTCGCCCAAGTGACTAGAATGGTTCGCCCAAGCACGTGGAACGATGCTGAAGCGAGCAGATATCAACGTGAGACTCCGCCTATGTACCTCCCTCTTCCGTTGTCGCATTATTATATCTCGCTGGGCGGTGTTGGACATCGCCTGAGTGAGTGAACGTTGTGATGTAGTCCGTCCAGGCGTTGTTGTGCCTTGCTGAACTGGACGGCGGTGTAATTACTTCCTCCTTCCATGGTTGCACTATTATGCTTCGCTCAGGCGGCGTCGGACCTCGTCTGAGCGAGCCAGTTATCTTAGTCTTCGCCCAGGCGCTGTTGTGTTTCGCTGGGCAGTATGGGTCGGTCCAAGCCTTGCTTCCTCCTCCAACTGTTATACGTGTTAATCGTTCTTTTATTTACCTTGTCCCTTCCACCGAATGCCATGCGTGTGGATGACCTCTCATTTCCCCTACCTTCCTCCCCTATTTCTTGTGCCCGGTTCCTCTTGATTATTGAGCGAATGGAGTACTGAGTAAACTGGATGAACTACTGTGCTCCGCTGAGTCCGACTGGGTGCTTGCCCTTCCTTGCCTACTATCCCATTTGCGATCCGGTTGCCTTATGGTCTATTTGGTTTACTTACATTTTAGAAAAATTTTCCCCGTATTGGTTCTTAATTATTCATTAAATTAGGGTGTTACATTTTGGTATCAGAGCAGACCAAAAGGTCCATGGCCAAGGTTTGCCTACTGTTTGTGGGCGGTTGAATATATTATACCAGTTTGTCCTAGATTGCTTATGATATTCTATTGTATGTTGATACCTGTCCAATTATGACTCGGGTGATGATATATGTTATGATTCTCTATTGAAATTGGTATATGCTGACTATGAATGGCGTGGTTGTATGCCTGTGCCTTGTTGAGAAATTTGAAGGTGTGATTAATGAATGATACATGAAGTATGTGATTTGCAGTATAAGGGATGGGTTGTAGTTCCTAGGTTAAAAATCTGGGTGTGTGATAAGTGAACGAAGGTGAGGTCGGACATATGATAAAATTGGGGTTGCGTCTCAGTGGCGATTGAGGAAACCAAGGGAGTGATGGCTAAATGCTAGACCAATAGGAATAATGACCCCTTAGGGATTCTAAATCTGATAGTTTATTAACCTTGCGAGTTGTTGAGCCGAGTAGAACAATTACGTAGTAGCTCATTGAGGCTTGAATGATTATCATGTGATGTGTTGTGTGTGAGATGTGTTGGTAGCTGCACTATGATTGCGTAATGATGCATGCGACTCCTGGATTGTGGTACTATAAACTGTTTAGTGATTATGCGACTCCGTCCACGAATGCATGCTAATAATTCTATGAATACTGACTGGATACTTGTAAAATAGGAGTGTTACCATTACTGCCGAGAGCTATTGTGACGGATGTTTTGTAACCTAACATATGAACCCCGCGTAATATATATATATATACCTGATGTAGGTGATTAAGGGTGAACTGCCTCTATGTATTGCTCTATACTCGAAATATAACAGTTGTTTGATGATTGAAATATGTGATCTGTGTGTGATTACTTAGTGATGCATGCAACACCCGGATAGTATGATAGATATTAATTGTGAATCGTTGTGATGATACCCCGTCTGAAAGATATGTATATATATATATATATGCTAATGAGAATGTCGAGTGGCTTATGCCGCGAGTCGGTAAATAAGAGCTGTGTGTGATCTATAATAAAATGCAGCAAGCATTGAATGTCTTTCAGAGTGGGCAATCAGATGAATGCGAGGGGTATTGAGGATTCTGAGATTAATCCTAAAAGACCTCTGAGCTGGACTCGAGGCCATGCTTGGAGCATGAGCATTGGATGCTTAATGAAAGTCCTTAGGTTGGACTCAAGGCAAATGCCGAGTGCATTAGAGTGGGACTCCTGGTGAATAATCGTATGCATCTGATTCGCCAGCTGCATGACTACATGTGTATGAGAGTATTATTATTGTGGGTGACATGATTTGCCTGGATTTGAATGATTTGAGTAGTTTTCGACCTGATTATGTTGTATGAATGAAGTCTGACTGAATGAATGTACATGTATTGATGCTGTTGCCAAGTGTGATGCAATGTTATAATTGAGAATGTATGTTATAGTGCAATTTCTGATTGAATGACTGTGCGTACACTTATGAGAATAAATGAGCTTAGTGTGAACTATGTGAACGTGTGAATATGGTATTGTGAATGAAACCCTTAATGTAGTTGGAATTGATTTGGGTAAATCTGATTGGATGGGCGTATGTATATGTCAAGTGCAATGTGTGTTATGATTATGATGTATGCTGTAGTAAACCATGATATAACCATGAATAATTGGTGTGACATCTGATTGAGTGTCTGTATGTACATCAGTGCTGTTGCTGAAGCTCGTGGTATGTGATTGTGAATTGCTTAAACCTGAATGAATTGCATGAACCCGAGTGAGTGATGTCATCACATTGCTGGGGATTAAGAATTTAATCCGAGCCATGATTTTGTGTTGAATAGGATTAGAGGAAATAATTACTCGGTATTGGCTAGGAGCCGACTGTTGTATTGCCATCAACTGTTTTACAGAAGTGATGAATAATTTTCATGATTATTGATACGTGATGTACCCTATATGATGCGTGATGTTAAAGTGGGTGTATTACTTATATGTGTGAACTGCCATTAACTACCGTGTGAATTTGTATTAGTTGGGTGAAGTCTGGTTCGTGCGAGGTATGCTGCTCTGAGATGACTCTTCCTGCCATAGGTAATGTGGCAGCGTACACGTTGTAGTGACCATGTAACTGTTGTAACCCTATAGGAATGAGACGTCATCCTATAAGTTGGATGTAGCAATTCATGAGTCAGGCAGGTGAAGTTATAACTGCTTATGGTGGTGGTGAGTCCTTCAGGCAGTCCTGAGTGATTATGAGAGTTATATTAAGTGAGTATTATATGGTTATGTATCAGAATGAAGATAGGGAGTTGTTTGACCTTAGTGTGTCTGCCTCTGAGTGGATTAGAGGACGTCGGGTACGGATTAGCTACTAAAAAGTTAGTTAATTACTGGGATGAGAAAGGCAGTCAATCTGTCACTGAAATTGTAAGTTTTATAAGATTAACCGAGTGGTATTGTAAGCCTAAAGAGGAAAACAGATTTTTTTTTTTAAAAAAAAAAAAACCAAACTACATTATAAAGTGAGGATTTGCTTGGGAAGGGAATTAGTGTATTCCGAGAGTGTAAAAGTGGGGATAATTCCGAGTGAAGTCTTATGAGGAAGCATTGCTGAGTGAGGACTAGAGTGTTCCGAGTATAACCTCATAGAGAGTGCCATTACTAAGTTAAGAGGATAGTATCCGAGCGAAACATTCTGAGTAAGGGGAGATTCGAGTGGTGTGTCTCAGAGTGTATCACTTCCGTGTTGAATGAAACCATGTGGGATGACTCTACGAAGAAAGATGCCGAGTGTAGAATTCTTAATGCCCTTGTGATGTCCAACCGAGTGATCTTCCCGGAGAAAAGTCCTTCTGGACGAAAATGAGACTCCGAGTGAGTGAGTTTAGCCAAAAGCATGGGTAGGAGCCTAAGATTTCCACGTCGAGCGTGGTGCCTGTGCGAATTAAACCCTAGCAAATGGTACTGACTGGAGCACATGGAAGCCCTTTTGAGCGTTCATTCTGGGTAAGGAAGAAATCTTGTGGTCAGAATTAAAAAACCTGAGTGTTTAAACCGAGAGGAATTGGTCAGGAGTGGGTATTTTTGGGGGTCGGTGATGTTGTTTACCTATTAGATTACTCCCAACTAGATGATTAACCCCCCATCACGTATACATGTGATACAATTTTGGGTTTGTACCCTGTGTGAGTTGTAGTTGTACCGAATGACTCATTTGAGTCTGGGAAACCGAGGGTGTAAATACACCAGTCGGTGTTGAGAGCACGGGGCCGAGCGGCCAAGTAATTAGGAAGTGCCTGCTAGTAATGAATTGGCTGAGTTAAAATGGAATAAATTGTACGTTTTAACTTAAACTCCCAAATATATTAAATCCTCTAATGAAGTTGTAATCAGGTAGGGCCTGACCTTTTTGTTTTACCGACTGAAAATTTTGGCGCGGTCAGTAAACCGCTTGGGTGATAAATCTTCTCCGAGTGAAATTGTGGTTCAGTCGGTGACTGCTTGTGGAAACACAGCCGCGTGGTAAGTAAACAGCAATCTTCTGAGTTAGGTATTTATGGTAAGTTACCGACTGAATTTTGGGGACGAAATTCTTTTTCAGTGGGGGAGAACTGTAACATCCCAGTTTTGAAACTAAATGCCGAATGAAGAATAAACCATTAAGACTTGATTTCAAATAGAAAATAACTGTTAATTATATATAACCAAGTAAATTTAAGCCATTAAAATATGAAAAATGGTGGTGGTCAGGGGATGGGGGTGGAGTGCACGTGGCTGCTGGGCTTACACTCTCCCATCCCACTCTTCTCTTACTTGTGCGCATATACATATATAAAAAAAAAAACGTAAGCCTATGGTTAAGGACACACTCACTATCCCTTCAGACTCCTTCCTCCGTCACTTCATCCTCTACTTTTCTCTCTTCGTCTCCATCCTCCTTCTTCCTCTATCTTACTCTTCGCTCCTGGAGATCTTGATTGCAGTACTGGAGAACGGACTACACTCCATCCCAGAATCAGGCGCAGGATACGACGGAGTCAAGGAAGACCGAACGAACCAGGAGAAGGACATCGGACCCAACGACAAGAACGGAAAGGTTTCTGAGGTTCTTCTAAAGGTAGGGGGCGCTTGCATGTCGAATGCATGGTCTACAAACGGTACCAGATTAACGTACTGCTGAGTGTGGGTGTGTGTGTGTGCATGTATTCATAATCATTAAAACCGATGCATGATTTAAGATTCTGATAGTGATTTCATGGGGATGGTGTAGCCTGTTAGTGGATGATAATGATGAATGATATGCATGGATCTATTTTCTTGTCACTATGGAAAATATGTATGTGCATGCTCTTAATTGGTTTGTTCAATGTTGTTAGTCTGATGACCGATTGTAACATGCGTTGGTGTGATTGACTAAATGAACATGAGTAATGTGGGGAAATCCGTTCTTGCTTAATGGCTACGGAGAAGGTGTTCGTGGCGTGATGATGTGTATTAATAAACGTGTTAGTTGCATGAGTGGGAGTGGGGCGACCCATAGAAGGTCAAGAACCCCAAGGGAATGACTTCCAGTTACCAACCCTGGCTAGATCCCGATAGTGCTCGTGGTAGCCGTAGGAGCTAGAGAAGAGAGTCTCGAGACGCCGTGGGAGGCCGGTGCCACCTGGTAAGAGCTGAGGGATGAGGGGCCAGAAGAAAAGGGGACCGTAACTGAGAGTCTTTACCCGAGTCGGATCCGCAGGCATGCATATAGAAATAAGGCCGATTATGGTGATGTATAAATCTATGTATGTATATGTGTATGATTTTGAATGCATGAATGTAGATGTCCGTAGGAATGAATAGACGCTAATGTAAGGTTTACTTGAAGAGTTTCACGTCTGATGTTGCATTGTCATACATCGTTTAGGCGGTGTGAGACAACGGTTGAGCGGGTCACCTTCACCCTGGAGTCCGCCCAGGACAAACATACCCCGCCTAGCCAGGTAGGATGATTCAAACTCTGCCCTTCTACCAAGTGCTACGCGTGTGAATGTATTAACATCTTCCCCTTATCTATTTCCTCCTATTGAGTGACCAGTGTTACTCGTGGAAGAGTTCCTCTTTTAGAATTTCCCTCCATCCGCTGTTGCATTATCATACCCCGCCTAGGCGGTATCAGGCCTCGCCTGAGCGAGCCCATGATGTTGTGCAATCTGCCCAGGCGCTGGTGTGCTGCCTTAAATCCAACGAACCAACCCCAGTCTTAGTTTTTCTGTAAATTACCCTATACGTATGAATGCTCTTGTTTTTCTTGCCTGCTTCCTTCCTTCCATGCTGAATAAACCGATTGTAACATGTTGACCTCGCTTAGGCGGTGTCATACCTCGCCCAAGTGACTAGAATGGTTCGCCCAAGCACGTGGAACCATGCTGAAGCGAGCAGATATCAACGTGAGACTCCGCCTATGTACCTCCCTCTTTCGTTGTCGCATTATTATATCTCGCTGGGCGGTGTTGGACATCGCCTGAGTGAGTGAACGTTGTGATGTAGTCCGTCCAGGCGTTGTTGTGCCTTGCTGAACTGGACGGCGGTGTAATTACTTCCTCCTTCCGTGGTTGCACTATTATGCTTCGCTCAGGCGGCGTCGGACCTCGTCTGAGCGAGCCAGTTATCTTAGTCTTCGCCCAGGCGCTGTTGTGTTTCGCTGGGCAGTATGGGTCGGTCCAAGCCTTGCTTCCTCCTCCAACTGTTATACCTGTTAATCGTTCTTTTATTTACCTTGTCCCTTCCACCGAATGCCATGCGTGTGGATGACCTCTCATTTCCCCTGCCTTCCTCCCCTATTTCTTGTGCCCGGTTCCTCTTGATTATTGAGCGAATGGAGTACTGAGTAAACTGGATGAACTACTGTGCTCCGCTGAGTCCGACTGGGTGCTTGCCCTTCCTTGCCTACTATCCCATTTGTGATCCGGTTGCCTTATGGTCTATTTGGTTTACTTACATTTTGGAAAAATTTTCCCCGTATTGGTTCTTAATTATTCATTAAATTAGGGTGTTACATAATTTGTTTATCTGTGTTTATCTCAAGTATCTTACCTATTCTAAGTTGCAACTCGACTTTTTAGATAGATTTTATTTTCTTTTATCCTATGAATCACTTAATCATACTATCTTATGAATATTGTATAAACTGTATATAAATCATTCTTTTGTTTATAATTTCTTTCATATTTACCATAGTAAGTAGAAAATTACTGTTGTTATTGGACTTTCAATCCCAGTGGAACGATATCTAAATTTCGAAAACTACAAACGATTGGTGCGCTTGCCAATTAACAAAACCCGGTGGTGGACACGGACCGTTGAGGCGCCGTCGCCGGGTTAACAAGTTTTCTGGCGCCGTTGCCGGGGATTGAATTGTTTCAGTAAAACAGTAAAATTTTAATTACCGTGGTAAATATTTTTTTTTTACCTTAGATAATTTTTTTTTATTTATCATTGTTACACTAACTTTCTTTGTCTAGTTTGTGTATGCAAACTCGATCTACCGCAGGTAAAATTTATTTTGATCCTGAGATAGAAAAGTTTGTAAAGAAAATCAAGTCTTTGAAATCTAAAACACAAACTAATTCTTCTTCTACTTCAAAAATTTTTGAAAATTCAAATATAGCTGCTGAAAGGAGAACATTGGGACAGTTTGCTGCTATAAATGGTCCACCCCGAGTTTCGGGAATGTTTCAAGGACCAGTTTTACCAGTGGAAATTAAACCTGCTACTTTAAACATAATTCAAAACAACCAATTTGCTGGTTTAAATCATGAAGAACCATATGAACATTTAACTATTTTTTATGAGTTATGCAGCACAATTGGTTTTGAACCCAATCAAGAAGAGTCTGCTTACATGAGACTTTTTCCTTTTTCATTGATTAGGAAAGCAAAAGAATGGTTTAAATCTTGTCCACCGGGTAGTTTTGCAAACTGGTCTGATGTTGAAAGAAAATTTTTGGAAAGATTTTATTCTCCTTCAAAATATTTTGAAGCAATGACAGCCATACACTCTTTTTCTCAAAATAATGATGAATCACTAGGAGAGACATGGGAACGATTCAAGGCACTTTTGAGAAAATGCCCAAACCACAACCTGAATGATGCCGAAAAGGTAAGAATCGTTTACCATGGTCTATTGCCTCAGTTCAAGATGATGTTAGATACTTGTGCAGGTGGTTCTTTAATGAACAAGACCGTGGAGGAAGCTATTGGGATATTAGAATCAATGTCCATTAGTGACCATCAAGCTAAACCAGAAAGAGGTAATAAACAAGGTATAGTTGAACAAGGGGTAAATGATACAGTGTTAATTCAACAAAAATTGTTGATGCAACAAATTGAGGCCATGAGTAAACAACTTGGAAAATTGCAAGTTACCCATGTACCACCACAACTCCCTGCTCAATTAAAACAATGTGAGTATTGTATGGGCGAACAGCCATGTGGGTACTGTGTTCTGGACAAAAATGAACAAGAACAAGCTAATTCCTTGATTCATCAGAGATTACCTACAGGTAATTCTCTAAATCCTCTTGTAAATTCTTTTTCTAACAATTACTTGCAGGGAAGGCAAAACTATGGTTGGAAACAAAATGCTAGACCCTTCAACAATCAAGGAGATTACAACGCTAGATTGACAAAGGCTGAAGAAAGTATTCAACAATTGATGCAATACATGGAGACAATTAATGTCACACGTAAAGCATCAGATCAACAGTTAAGTCAGCTAGTAAAAGAAGTAGCCGGCATCAAAGAATTCAAAGCGAAAGAACAATGTAAGGCTATTTTTACAAGAAGTGGTAAGACTGTAGGTATAAATCAAGAAAAAGAAAAAGAAGAAGAAAAAGAAAAAGAAAAAGAAGAAGAAAAAGAGAGTGAAGAAAAGAAAGAAAAAGATGAAAAAAATCAAAAAAATCAGTATCTTGGACAGACACCTCCTGTCCAGGATTTACCATATCCTCATCCACCATCAAGAAAAGATAAAGAGAAGGAATACAAGAGATTCCTTGAAATCTTTAAGCAGTTACACATAAACATCCCTTTTTCTGAGGCATTAGAACAAATGCCTACATATGCTAAGTTTATGAAAGAACTGCTTACAAAGAAACGGAAGTATGATGAAGAGATTGTAGAACTTGAAGCAAGTTGCAGCGCTATTCTACAATACAAGATGCCAGAAAAATCCAAAGATCCTAGAAAATTCACTATTCCTATCTCTATTGGAGGAGTAAATATCGGTAAAGCTTTATTAGATTTAGGGGCTAGCATCAATCTAATGCCCCTAAGTATGATGAAGCGTATCGATGATCTTGATCCACAGCAGACAAAGATGACTCTGCAATTAGCTGATAAATCCATCAAGAGACCTTATGGGATTATAGAAGATGTGCTTGTAAAGGTTGACAAATTCTACTTCCCTATGGATTTTGTGATCCTAGACATGGAAGAAGATGCTGATGTTCCTCTAATTCTTGGAAGACCATTCATGAAAACTGCTCGAGTACTGATTGATGTGGACAATGGAAAGTTAGCAGTAAGAGTGCATGATGAGGAAGTAAATTTTGATGTCTTCAAGGTAATGAAACATCCTAACCCAAAGCAAGATTGTTTCAAAGTGGACGTCCTTGATGAAACTTATCTCTCCTTATCAAAAGGTATGGTTATTTCTGACCCATTAAATAAGTTATTGACTAACTCGGTTGAATTTTTGAATGAAGAAGAGGAAAAACAGATTGAAAGATATCTTGAAGAATTTGATCAAGGGAAAGAAATTTCCCTTGAATCAAGAAAGATTGAAGAAATTCAAGAATCACCTACTGAAGAAATCCAGAAACCTGAATTAAAAGTGTTACCTTCCAATCTGAAATACATCTTTTTGAAAGAAGGTAATTTGAAACCAGTTATCATTAGTAATCTGTTGAGTGAAACAGAGGAAGAAAAACTGGTGGAAGTATTAAAGAGCAATCAAGAAGCAATTGGGTGGACACTTGAGGATTTGAAAGGTATAAGTCCATCATACTGCATGCACAAAATCTTGTTGGAAGATAATTTCAAACCTATTGCTCAACCTCAAAGATGCCTCAATCCAACTTTGAAAGAGGTAACCAAAAAGGAGGTTCTGAAATTGTTAAAAGCAGGTATTATCTATCCTATTTCTGATAGCACATGGGTAAGTCCTGTTCAAGTTGTTCCAAAAAAAGGTGGTATGACAGTAATTGTTAATGAAAAAAATGAACTAATTCCTACAAGAACTGTCACCAGTTGGAGAATGTGTATTGATTATAGAAAATTAAATCAAGCAACAAGAAAATATCATTTTCCATTACCTTTTATGGATCAAATGCTTGAAAGATTATCTGGACAAGAATATTACTGCTTTCTCGATGGTTATTCTGGATATAATCAAATTGCTGTTGACCCTCTTGATCAGGAAAAAACTGCCTTTACATGTCCTTTTGGCATATTTGCTTACAGAAAAATGCCATTTGGATTATGTAATGCACCTGCTACTTTTCAAAGATGTATGTTTGCTATTTTTGCAGATTTAATTGAAAAGAGCATTGAAATTTTCATGGATGACTTCTCAGTTTTTGGAAAGTCATTTGAAACATGTCTATCCAACCTGGACACCGTACTCAAGTGGTGTATTGAGACAAATTTAGTGCTTAATTGGGAGAAATGTCACTTCATGGTGAAAGAAGGAATTATTCTTGGTCATAAAATTTCTTCTAGAGGCATTGAAGTTGACCAAGCCAAAATAGAGGTAATTTCTAAACTCCCTCCTCCTGTAAATGTAAAAGGTATTAGAAGTTTTTTAGACATGCTGGATTTTATAGAAGGTTTATTCAAGATTTTTCAAAAATTGCAAAACCCTTATCAAACCTTCTAAATAAAGATGTTGAATTCAAATTTGATGAAGCATGTCTTAAAGCTTTTAATTCCTTGAAAGAAAAATTGGTTACTGCTCCTGTAATTATTGCTCCTAATTAGAATCTACCCTTTGAACTTATGTGTGATGCAAGTGATTATGCTGTTGGAGCAGTTTTAGGTCAAAGATACGAGAAAGTTTTTAAAGTCATACATTATGCTAGTAAAGTCTTGAATGAAAATCAAATAAATTATGCAACTACTGAAAAAGAATTACTAGCCATAGTGTATGCTTTAGAAAAATTTCGATCTTACTTGATTGGCTCAAAAATAATCATTTTTACTGATCATGCTGCAATCAAGTATCTTTTAACTAAACCTGATTCAAAACCTCGGTTAATCAGATGGATTTTGCTCCTTCAAGAATATGATCTTGAAATCAAAGATAAAAAGGGTAGTGAAAATATGGTAGCTGACCATCTTTCTAGATTAGTGAATAATGAGGTTACTGTTAAAGAAAGAGAAATTTTGGAAGAATTCCCAGATGAAAAACTTTTCAAAATAACACAACGGCCATGGTTTGCTGACATGGCCAATTTCAAAGCAGCAGGAGTTCTTCCAAATGATTTGACTTGGCAACAAAGAAAAAATTTTTTTAGAGATGCAAGATATTTTGTTTGGGATGACCCTCATTTATTTAAAATTGGAGCGGATAATTTGTTACGACGTTGTGTGCCTGACTTGGAAGTAAAAGATGTGTTGTGGCATTGTCATAAATCATCATACGGAGGACATTTTAATGATGAAAGAACATCTGCAAAAGTTCTCCAATCAGGTTTGTACTGGCCCTCTCTTTTTAAAGGTGCTCACTTATTTGTTCAATCTTGTGATAACTGCCAAAGAACAGGTAATGTTGGAAGAAGGCAAGAAATGCCTCTCACAAATATACAAGAAGTTGAGGTATTTGATTGTTGGGGAATTGACTTCATGGGACCTTTTCCTAACTCATACTCAAATCAATACATTCTTTTGGCAGTAGATTATGTTTCAAAGTGGGTGGAAGCGATATCTACTCCCAATGCTGATACTAAAACTGTTGTGAATTTCTTGAAGAAAAATATTTTTTGCAGATTTGGGACACCAAGAACTTTAATTAGTGATGGTGGTTCACACTTTTGCAATAAAGTTCTTCAGAAAGTATTACAACATTATGGAGTAAAGCATAAGGTAGCCACAGCATATCATCCACAAACCAATGGGCAAGTAGAGATTTCAAATCGGGAAGTGAAAAGGATTCTGGAAAAAACTGTGTCATCTTCCAGAAAGGATTGGTCACAAAAACTTGATGATGCACTCTGGGCATATAGAACTGCATTTAAAACACCAATTGGTCTTTCTCCTTTTCAGATGGTTTATGGAAAATCATGTCACCTTCCAGTTGAAATGGAACATAAAGCATATTGGGCTTTAAAATTCCTCAATTTTGATCAAAATGCAGCAGCAGATAAAAGAAAGTTACAGCTTCTTGAGTTAGAAGAAATGAGGAACAATGCCTATGAATCATCTAGATGCTACAAAAGTAAGGTGAAAGCTTATCATGATAAAAAGTTAAAGAAAAGACACTTCACACCAGGTCAGCAAGTTTTATTGTTCAATTCAAGATTAAAATTGTTTCCTAGAAAATTGAAATCAAAATAGTCAGGCCCATTTTTGATTAAAGAAGTCAAACCATATGGAGCAGTGGAAATTGAAGATCCAACTTCCAAAAGAAGTTGGATGGTAAATGGCCAAAGGTTAAAACTATATTTGGGTGGTGAAAATAATAAAATTACCACCAGTTATCTTTTAACTGACCCTTGAAATGCAGGAATGTCAAGCTGGAGACATTAAATCTAGCGCTCAATGGGAGGCAACCCATTCTTTTCTCTTTATTTTTAATGTCTTTAAAAAAAATAAAAAAATAAAAAAAATATAATAATAATAATAATCAAATTTTTGTTAGTAAGTTAGTTTATACACTTAGAGTTTTTACACAATAAAACCAATCTTGTAAAATCAATTATCAATTTCTTTATAACTTAGGAATTTTGATAAATTTAAAGACAATAAGTTTATTAACCATCAAGCAAATTTCAATAACCCGGTGAGTTGAGAGATCTTTTTAAACACTTGAGGGTTTAACCGACATATTTTCAATTCGAATTGATTTTGCTTTAATCTGTGATTTGTGTTGTTGTACAGAGAATTCGGGAAAATGATCAAGGCACATTTATTGGTGAAACGAAACCTTGGGCCAAACAGCTTACCTTGGTAAAAAAGTCTTTTATTCTTTGCAAAGCCAATTTGAGCCTAAAAAAATAAAATTCTTTGGTACCCTTAAAACCTAATTTTGTCTTAACCATTCCCTATACTTGATTGATTAAAAGAGCAGTTGAAATAAATGGAAAATATTTTGAGTGTTCTTACAAAAATGGGGAGTGAAAATGAGCAACTTGATTCTTTTTTTAAAAAATAGAATATGGAAAAGAAAAGTCAAAAATAGTGAAAAGAATCAAGTTGGGGGTATTTATTTTTCATCAATAAAAATAAATGAGAGTTTGGATCAAGAGAAAAGCCTAAATGCTCTTTTATGATTTCAGGTTTTTGAATTCCAAGAAAAACCATTGATTCTTGTAAACCAAGCCTCATTACAACCCGTGAAAAGACCTTGTGATTTTCAAATTAACTCTGTATAAATAACCATTGATTAGATGACAAACAAAGTTAAATTCGTTTGATTTTATGATTGATTAAGTGAAACAGGTTACCATTTGCATAGAGATAAACACTTGTGAGGTAAGCCTGAAATTCTGCTTGATTGTTAATAGAATATTGTAAATAATTTTATCATTAAACCTTTGTTATATTTGATATCAGTTTTTGATTATTACAAAATAGTTAAAATTGTGTAATTATTTTTTGTGGTAAATTTTCGGACTAACTTAAAAATTTGATTTCAAATTTTTATTTTTCTTATTTTTCTCTCTTGCTCGAGGAGGAGCAATGTCTCAAGTTGGGGGTATTTGTTAGTCCTTAAATTTTCAATAAAAACTTAAATAAAAATTTCATAAAAATTATAAAAATTAGTTTAATTTGTTAGAAAATTAGGATTTAAATTCAATAAATGGATGTTGCTGGAAATAATCTGCCTTGATCAATTTTCTCTAGTTTTGTAGAGAAAAATTAAGAAATCAAGAGAAAATTACACTGAAGGAGCTGACGCGTAGCCTCACCCCACGCGTAGCATCAAGAGCTATTTTTGATGCTGACGCTACGCATCACAGCCACACGTAGCGTCAGTGCTGCGTGGTCTCCACTCCCACTTTTGGCCAACCACTCCACTTGGACCCAATAATGGGAACTCCACTCAGCCCAAGGGCCACCCCAATCAGTATAAATGGCCAAAACTCGGTGGAAACATGTCCATGTGGCCAAGCATGATCAAAATTAATTATTTGAAGTGGCCATTATCAGCTGTTTAATGGAAGCTGAGTCAGGGGTCTGACACGTAGCGTCACACTGACGCGTAGCGTCAGCACCCTTGCTCAGCCCTATAAATAGGGCCATCCAACACCATTCAACCGTCCCATTCCATACACAGCATCTCTTCTCTTCTCTCTTGTGCTCGACTTTGAGTACTTCTTTTATGAGTTGTAGTTCTAGAATAGTTTTCTAGATACTTGAGTGTGTTTTGGTGTATTGTGATCGTTGTATCGTGAAGTTTCCATCGTCTTCATAATGTCAAACTCTGTAAGTGTTGTTTTTACTTTCACCATGTGTAACTAATTTGTTTATGTTGGAATTGGTGAACTAATCTATTGAGTATAATGTTGTGAATTCGACCTCTGCATGTTTATGATTCAAGTCCATGTTAGTATCTCAACCTTTTATTAATATGAACGTCAAACGGGAGAATGATTTTCATGTGTATCGAAACTGGTTTTATTAGTATAAATGTCAAACGGGAGAATGATTATTTATGCCGTATTGAAACTTGTTTTGACGAAAGTAAAAAGTTGGAATACCCTTGGTATCTCAATTCTATAGGGGTTGTTAACCATTGTTGCCATAAGGCCAGGTCTTAATACAAGTTTTTACTGAGAAAGCTCACGAGGGATCGAACTTTACGGTGAATTCTTAGAATTTATATCACGAGGGATCGGTTATAATGATTTTAAGCTGTAATAACATGAAACTTGATGATTAAATATGCATGTCTTGAGTTCCTCATTGTTATTCTAGATTAGGGATCCAATTTCCAACATAATTTGTTTATCTGTGTTTATCTCAAGTATCTTACCTATTCTAAATTGCAACTCGACTTTTTAGATAGATTTTATTTTCTTTTATCCTATGAATCACTCAATCATACTATCTTATGAATATTGTATAAATTATATATAAATCATTCTTTTGTTTATAATTTCTTTCACATTTACCATAGTAAGTAGAAAATTACTGTTGTTATTGGACTTTCAATCCCAGTGGAACGATATCTAAATTTCGAAAACTACAAACGATTGGTGCGCTTGCCAATTAACAAAACCCGGTGGTGGACACGGACCGTTGAGGCGCCGTCGCCGGGTTAACAGGTAGCTGGGTCTCAGTGACAGGGTTAGGTCTCCCAACATGAATGGTGACAGCGGGTGTCATTGTGTTTGGTACTTGGGTTCTTACTGGGTCGGAACCAAGGGGGAGTAGTACAGTGGCAGGCTGCTGTTGGGTGTTCTCAATACCTGCAGAGGAATCCCCTCTGTGATTTTCTTTTCCAGAAGCTTGGTCAACTCGGCTACCTGTTCTTTCAGCTGATTGAACTCGTTTCTGAAATCATCATCCCTGATTTCTGCTTCGGCCATGAGTCTCGTTTGGAGTCGGGTCGGATAAGGATGTTTAACCGTAGTGTCTATTGTAAGTGAAAATGCAAAATTGTTAAAAAAAAGAAAGCATTAAATAAAAATGGTAAACGAAAAATAAACAGTATGGTGCATAAAGTTATCGCGGAACTCGGCCAGCACCCTCCAACCATTCCTCAGAATGTCACATTCAAGAGTAATAAGTATGTGATAAATGGAAATTAACATGAGATGATTGTGGAGACAAAAGAATCCTTCTTCCTAAATTTCAAAGTACATTACTGCTGCCAATTTTTTATGCAAGAAAAGTAAATCAGCCATTCCTAGCTCGGGCAATCATGGCCCTCATTTTACAAATCCTTTCTCTACAGTAATCAAGGAAGTTTATAATTTCTTTTGGGGTACTAAGAGGGTTAACTGTCCCCTCAGCTTGCTTAAGCAGGAGCAGGAGGTCTCCCAGAACTCCATTAGCCAAATGTGCCAAGTGGGCGAAGCGGTTCATCCATGAATGAATAACTTCATCTTGTTGTGTCATTTCAGCTTTCAAAATACGGATAGCCTCACGACATTCTTGCTCAGTATCCATCATGTGCTGTCGCTCGCCGTTTATCTCTCGTTGGCAAGCTTCTACCACCTCATTAAGCTGATGCTCTAATTGACCAACTTGCAATTGTAGGAGCTCTTTTTGTACCAAGGCAATTTGCTCATTCTCTTTGGCTTTTTCCAACATATCTCTCAAGAGTTGCTTGTCCGCTAACATAGTATCCCTTTGCTTGCTCTTCATCCTCAGTTGAGTATTAGTTGTTTGGAGGCATTGACTTTGCTTCCTCAAGTAATCTCTTTCAACTTTCCATTTTTTTCCAATCTCCTTGATGGTTCGCTTACTTTCTGAGTTCTCCCTTTTTTGAAAGGCACATTCTTGTTGAGATTTTAGCAGGTCTTCCTCTAGCTTCTTATTTTTTATAATTAACTCCTCTATCTTGGCTTTCAAGGCTTCCTCTTCAAGAGTAGGTGAGGGAACAGGTATTCTTGTCGGGAGATGGGAGGGACTTTTGAAAGGCAGCTTGACAATGGAAACTCTATTCAGGATCCATCGGTAGTATTCGTCCTTCACGGCATGGCTTTGAGCTCCTAGTTCTTTTCCTTGCCTGTGGACCATCTTCCACGCATTCGCTATATCCCGAATAGCAGAGGTACAATCTCCTTTTGAGTAGCAAAGGACAAAAGGAATAAGTGATTCTTCATCAGGTGGCCCAAGCAATGGATAAGCTAACTGCCGTTTGGCTATGACAGGGTTATAGTTAATGCATCCTTGTGTGCCCATAAGAGGAACATTCGGGTAGCTTCCACAATGATGAATAATGGTTTCAACCTTCAACCATTGTGGATACCACCTTACTTTGTCAGCTGTGAGCCCCATCAGGTGATTGGCCCATTCACGCCCGTTTTTTGTTACTAACTGGCATAATTTTAGATCAGAAATAGGACATTCAACTTTGCCGACTTGGTGGAAAACATGTAATGTGAGCCACACATACAGAGCAGGTAGACAACAAATGATTCTTTTTCCACCTTGTGTATAGCAGAAGTCCATGGTGCAATATATATTTGCCAAGATAGCAGTGACAGGATTTTCAGACTTGAATTTACGGGCAAGGAAAATACCAATGGCATCATAGTCTATGTAATTGTCAATGTTGGGGAACAAGATAACACCATAAATGGTTAAAGCCAAAGTATCCATGAAGGCTTCCCAATCTCCCTTCTCAGCCAGCAAGTGCATGTGCCTCTCAAAATATTCCCGATCAAACCCAGGACTTGATTTCTATTTAGCTGCTTACTTCTTAAGACTTCCGGATTAATCCTTAGGATATCAGCGATGGTAAGAACATTTGCATGGCGTCCAAGGTGGCGGTAAGGCATTTGTCCCTCTAGTGGCATCCCCAGAATCTGTTCGAACTCCTCAACAGACGGAGCTAATTGAAAGTCTTGGAAAGTGAAACAACGGAGAGGTGGGTCATAAAACTGAATCAAAGCAGTAATTGCTTCGACTTGTACTTCCACTTCTAGCAACTTTAGGATCCTCCCATATCTCCTTAAAAAAAACATTTTCTGATTCATATCCAATTTCTTGCCTAATGCTTGCAGACTGGTTGTATCGACCTTCCTAGCCTTAACATGCAGTAATTTTTTCAACTCAGGTATATTTGTACCACAACTATCCGATCTCATGTTAATTTCCATACTTTCACTCAGAGGTGCTGGCTAAGCTCTTGATAGCTTCCTGCGAGAACATGAGAAATGAGAAAATCAGTCACTAGAACTGACGTGTTTTGCAAATCGATACTCCCCTAGTAATTTTGAAAATATTTTTGTATTTAGGGAAGTTTTGATTTGACAAAACTTATGACAAATCAAAGGTCATGTGAGCTACGGATTTTCTGATCATTGTCAATAAAAAAATTGATTTTTTTTTTATTTTTTTTTATACCCCTTTTTTTATTCAAAACATCCGTAACTCAAATCCCAAAGACTTGTGCATAAAAAGAAAGGACTACTTGCCCATTAAAGGATCACGGGTTAAAAATATGTTATTTTTGGAAGAAGTAATCCACTAAATGGGTAAGCGGTCCTCTCTAATTTGGATCATAAAAGAAAGCGAGAATGAGGAAAGGTATAAGTAAAGTTTACCCCTTTGTGTCTTAATTCAGGTTTTTCTAGAGGTCTCTTAATGGTTCTAAAGTTCATCTATCAGTGATACCTCGCATTAGGTGGCTTGTTCTAAAACTTTTAAAGGTCACTAGAGCCAAGATCTATTCATAATGTTGATCACAAATAGTAAGAAGTATACTAAGTGTGAGCACCATGAATAAGTCGAACTCTAGCTGAGGTTCTCACAGTAACCAGATAGGAAGTACATCCCAAATGGCTCCACTATCAACCTCTCCTAATCTTAAGCTTATTTGGGCCCGGGTATAGGGTCCTACTCAAAAGTGTGTGCAAATTGTGAGTGTAGTGTATGAAAGAGGCATTCAATACCTGTACCTTACTCATCCTGCACATAGAACAAACACAGAGCAACAAAATAAAGTCGACTACCCTAGGGTTCAATGATCATACAGATATTTACAGAACATAAATGATAGAATATAAACAAAAAAGGAACTAAACATTGACTAAGAAATAAAATAAAAGAAGAAGTTAAATAATTAATATGCTCATTAAAACATGCTCTATCAAATTGATTGGCTTGACTCTCTAATTCCCCAGTGGAGTCGCCATCTGTCGCGACCGGGATCGCGGCTGCGCGGCCGACCCTCAAAACGATTTTAAATGATAATCAGGGAGTCGCCACCAATATTTTTTTAGGATAAAATAGTGGAAAAACCTTTTGTTAAAGCACTGGTTATAAAAATGAGATTCCATGATTCGGGAGTCTGATTACAGGTGAGAAAGGTATTAGCACCTCACAGCTGTCCGTTATAAAAAACGGTTACCTCAATTTGATAGCGCGCATTATAGTTAACCCGATAATTATTTTAACTTCTTCATGAAAAGGAAAAAAAAACGTACGGAATGACAAAATAAACAAAATAAATAAAAATCAACGCAAAATATTTACATGAGATTAACAGGACGTCTCGTCCAAATTAATCTCGCTCCTTCTTTTTCTTTAAAGAGATATTTAAAAATATGAAATTAACAGGACGTCTCGTCCAAATTAATCTCGCTCCTCCTTTTCTCTTTAAAGAGATATTCTAAAATATGAGATTAACAGGACGTCTCGTCCAAATTAATCTCGCTCCTCCTTTTTTCTTTAAAGAGATATTTTAAAAATATGAGATTAACAGGACGTCTCATCCAAATTAATCTCGCTCCTCCTTTTGATAGCAAGACAAAAAGGAAACTCTAAAAATTAAATAAAGAAAGGTGGGCCCGACAGGAACTGTTTCCCGCTCCTACGTATTCTCGAGCTTTCGAGAAATCAGGGTCACGTAGTTCTTTAAAATGTTGTTTTTTTTTAGGAAAAAATTAGGAAGATATTGATAGGCATCATTTTAGTAAAGAATCCATACAAGGCGAAGTGCTTCACACGTGCACGGATCTTATAGAGACTGTGTAGACGGAAGTATTTTCCGTACGACACTGATTAAGAAAAATGAATATATATAAAAAAACTGAATGGGAGAGGAAAGCGAGTACAAAAAAATAAAAAAACGAGTGAAGAATAAGAAAACCGAGTGAAAAATAAGAAAACCGAGTGAAAAAAATGAAAATCCGAGTAAAAACAGGGAAAACCGAGTGAAACAGTGAAAACTCTGAGTGAAATAGTGAAAATCCAAGTGAAACAATGAAAATCTGAGTGAAACAGTGAAAATCTGAGTGAAACAAGTGAAAATCTGAGTGAAAATAAGGGAAACCGATTGCAAAATAGTAAATCCTAGTGAAACAGTGAGAATCTGAGTGCGAAAATAGTAAATCCGAGTGAAACAGTAAGGATCTGAGTGAAAATAAGAGAAACAGAATGCAAAATAGTAAATCCTAGTGAAACAGTGAGAATCTGAGTGGAATAGTAAAAATCTGAGTGGAAATAAAGGAAACCGAGTGAAACAGTGAGAATCTGAGTGGAAAGAGGCTTACCGGGTGAAATTTGAGCAGAGAAGAACGATTGGGACAAGAATTGCAAGTCTGAGAGGGAAAAGGGAGCTGGAAGGAGTGATGTTGAGTGAGAGTGTAGAGGATGTTGGGGTAAAGAGAGTTTGAAAGGTGAGGGGTGAGTGAAGTGAGAGGGAGAGAAGACTTGGCGTGAGAGAGAGAGAGAACAGAGGTTTGGCAGAGTTTCCTCGTCTGAAAATGCCTCCACCCTCAGCTGCCCTCTGCCCATCCTATTTATAGGCTGGCCCGAGTGGAATGCCAGCTCAGGCTTCCACTTCCGAGTGGAATGCCAGCTCAGGCCTCCACTCGGTTTGGGTAGTGGGGGACAACGGCTGGTGGGAATTTTTAATTCCCTCCACTCTAACACCCCTGATTTTCTGTACTCGAATCTCGATGTGATCGTCATAAATAATATAAATGCGAATAAATTTTTCACGTTCCAGACTAAGTTCTGCATCACACCAAAACTCGAATCATAGAAAACCAAAGTGTACAATTTTAATACATTAAACCTGGATCTATAGCTAGTTCGCCCATAAAGGTATACCCAAAAATAATAGAGTATACAGCGGAAGATTGTGTATACCGGGCACACACCTAGTCCCATATATGACGATATGAGAAAAGGCTAGGCTAGCATGCAATGACATAATTATAAGCCTATTAAATAACCACCTCTTACACAATTACATATATTTATTCATCATCCATCAATTCAAAGAATTATCTTATACATACTTAAAATCTCTAAATCATCTATATCATCCTACACAATTTATTCATTACACATGAATTCATAAATGATGTCGGCCAAGGCACTTCCTCTACCACTATTTACCTTCACCCAAGTTTGATCTTTAAATCTGAATTTGTCCCATGGTAACCTGCATCACAATGCTAAAAAGGAGACCACATGGGAGAGTGAGTTATACATTCAAAATGACGAATAACATATATATTGTGATCATGTGTACATGCATACAAACATCATGTGTGCTTTGCTATCAAATCATCAAATTATCATTCATTAATCATCTCATCATTAGAATCGGCATACAAGCCTCATAAATAACAATCAATATCATAATAAGCACAACATATACACGATCACATACATCAATGCTTTGCCACTTATCAACAAGGGCATTTATATTCATTTCCATCATTAATTCATTGAGGTTTCACTCAAATACCTCCTCGCAAGGGGTTTCTCAACACTCGTGGTCATCCCATCACAAATGCCATGGTCTTAAAGCAATGCATATGTCAACTGTTTAATGCATATGCGACGGATCCGATTTCATATCACGGGTGATCGCAACCACCATAATCAACCATTCATAATCATAGGTTTCCCGCCTCGCAAGGGGTACTCCCGCCTCATGATCGCAACCATGGGCATCATAGGTGCTCGCAAGCCCTTTATCATATCAAATACCTAGTGATCGCAACCACTGTCTCATTATCATACAATGGTCCCCCGCAGGGCCTTTCACATTTCACAATCAGGTGATCGCAACCACCATTATAATATCATATCATCATCATATTGGTTTCCCGCCTCGCAAGGGGTACTCCCTTCATAGAATCCCGCAGGATCTTTCATCATTGTGATCGTAACCACATAAAACCAATGCTATGCCATGCCATGAATGCAAGATGCAATAACGCCTATGCTCAATAACCTCGCAAGGATATCTCACCCTCTTAATTAGGGATATATTGTATATTTCATATTTTGTCATCAATGGCATTTCAATAATCATACAAAATCATTTATCAAGCCCCTCAAGGTATATCATCAATTTAACTAGCATTCATTGGCATACAAACATTCACAAGGCCCCTCAAGGCACGTCATTCAAATAATTGGCATCCAATAGCC
The DNA here is from genome assembly GCA_037962975.1 of Clitoria ternatea. Taxonomy (NCBI): domain Eukaryota; kingdom Viridiplantae; phylum Streptophyta; class Magnoliopsida; order Fabales; family Fabaceae; genus Clitoria; species Clitoria ternatea. Next base: position 265,498,195 of record CM075671.1, read on the forward strand.
ACAACATCTATCACAATAATCCACACATGGATAACAAAGGCATAGCAAACAACATAATATTAATCCACACATAACTCATTCGAGGCACATTCACCATTCACATATTTGGCAATCATCATTGCCTTACATACATACACGTCAACTACTTGTATCCACCACTAGAATGTCATATACTTCATCTTATCTATCAATATCATTATATATATTCATTGGGGATTTCCAACCCAATACAAAAGTATCATAATAATTCTCCATAATTAACAATTGCCATTTTCACTATTTCAATACATATATATATGGCAATGCAAGCATGAGTATCAATCACATACGATAATCATCAAATATATAACTCATGCAATTTGAATGTTAACTCCTCTCCTACCTTGAGGGAAGAGTCGAACCATTCCAAAGCTCCAAAAGCTCCTTTGCACCATCCGGAATTCAATCTACATATTATACATATGCATTCATATAATTAATAAGCCATCACAAGGCATTTCCACATAACTTTTAAACACTTTCTAGTTATCATCAAGTCCTAGACTTGATAAACTCCGATTTATGCAATTGTGTTAGGCTTCGGGAATTCCTTTCCCAAAGCCAAGATCCTCTAGATCTTAAAGGCTTACAAAACCCACAACATCATTATTTCATCCATTACATAATATAATCACAAATCACATCAATCCTTCAAATGTCATCATTGTCACTTAAGGCTCAACAGAAGTTATTCTTGGTTTCACTTAAACCATTCTTACTATCAAATTCTAATGACAACGTCATAGCCTATCCATTCATCAACCAATATGTATATCCATTGCTTCCACCATTAAGGGTTATCTACAAGGTTCATCATCATTCATCACTATTACTAACAATATACATATTAAACATCACCCATTCACTTCCAATTCAACCTTCAAGTCAGAAAATATATATATTCTCTCAAATTCTTAAGACAAGGGTTTTTCATCAAAACCCAACAACATTTACTCATGCTTATTTATCACCATCAATGGTCATCTTTCATCATTAATCTCATTCTCTAATATCATTAAGCATACATTTTACTCTCCTTTCACACTTCCCCCAATTCAATAAAGTTAGGGTTTCACCAAAACCCATCAACACCACTAATACTCATTTATTTCTCATCACCTCCCAACATTAATCTTAAATACCCTATTAGCTACTCATAAGGGCTCACATTTAAGCCACCCCACCTTAGGGTTTTCCACATTAATGCCCTCCCAACAACCCATATGCCATAAATACTCCCCATAAACATAGAATCCAAAGTCTGGATATAAAAACTCCTAAAGAATGGTGAGAAACTTACCTCACCCAAGAGCCAACATGAGCTTTCCATGGAGAGAAGTCCACACGGAAAAACAGAGTAAGAGAGGGGGAAAAGTTCCAGCACAAGTTCTCCTTCAAGCATCCATTAAATAAAAATAGTGGAGGAGAAGAAGAAACTCCACACAGCATAGGGTTTTGGAGGAAAGAAAAGAGGAGATGGAGAAGGGAAGAAGACGAAGAAAAAGAATGGATAAGGAGGGGAAAAGTGACGTGAAAAGTAAGAGGAAGTGAGAGCTTTATATTTTAATTTTTGTACTAAAGTCTATTTATACCCCTGAGTTGTTTAATAAAATAAGGAAAATGAGTTCAGTGCCATCAGAACCGAGTAAAAGAAGGGCCAATAAACACAGACCGAGAGAAAAAGGAAGAAAATATACAATCAGGGTGTCACTCGCTTAAGCAAAACCCACTTCGCTTGAGCGAGACAGCCCCATCTCGCATAAACCTTTCCTTTCACACAAGCGGAATAACCCCAATAACAATTTTCCACACTCACTCGCTTGAGCGAGGTATTAATTCGCTTAAGCGAAACCAATCAGAAATCATCTTTCCCAGCACTCGGGTTTCTGTTGGCAGGATTCCTTAAAACTGACCCAACATTCATTCGGTTTTCACTCGGCCAACTTCAACTAGATCCGAGTCATCTCACACTCGGCTTCCCTCTGGACATAACAATCTAAACCGATCCACTTTCCATCCAACCAAGTCATTCTGGGCCGACTCATACTCACATAGTTTCTTACTCAGCAATTTCAATTCAAAATCGAGTCATCTCATTCAATCTTTCACTCGGTAATTTCTCTATCAAACACCACTCGGTGTATTTAAACCATAATTCACTCGGAATGTATTCCACATTCACCACTCGGCATCATTTCACTAATCACACTCAGATATTACTCAATCTCCTTTCCCCTTGGGAAGGTTCCCAACAGTCAAGTTCCAATCGAGTTCATTTTAACCATAACTCACTCGGGAAACTCATTAAGTCCCAGTCAGACTCACTCAGAACTCAACCACTCAGAGTATTGAGTCTCATTCGCTCGGATTATACATATGTATATATATATATATATATATATCACACACTTAGAATGCAGTCCAATCTAAGCCATTACAACAACTCTTCCCTTGGAAGAGGATCACTCGGATTTCTACTCGGGAATATCTAAACCCATCTCACTCGGGGTTTACTCATGCTTTTCCACTCGGGAAATTCTCTCATCTAATACTACACCGAATTGGTTCATCAATGGCAATTCTCTAAAAATCCATTTAAGTGTTCTTCACTTGGAAGAGAAGGCCAAACATCATAGCCTCACTCGGAATTGGATCTAAGCATCCTACATTCCCCTCGGAATTCATTAACTTATAATTATTCATTCAACATCATTCATATTCCAGTCGGTAAGAAGCATCAAATCAACATAAATCCCTTATGTATATATGTGTATTCTCATAAATGCAAACCTAACCACAAATCCATTCTACCGACCCATATATAATCATATACTCGGAATTACACATAGAGAGAGACTCCACTCGGAATATTCAAGTTATTCCCCACTCAGAAATCCACCAGAGCTACCAACACACAGAAGGAGGCTTACACATGAGTCACACTCGGATATGGAGTCACATACATAAGACTCACTCAGAAAAGCAACCAAGCCACTCACCTTCCCAGCATTCAACTCCACATTTTTACTCAAGCTACACACATTCGCTTGGGCAAAGAAAGTCCAGTGACCATTTTCCTCACTGGCTCACTCAAACGTGACCATTCTCACTTGAACGAGATTCATCCAGAACCTCTCCTGATCACAACACACTCCACTCGCTTAAGCTGATTTCCTCACTCGCCTGGGCGAAGGCCATTCCTCAGACCCTTCGCTCGGGCGAGACTATCAACACAGTGGCAGAAGACGCATATTACACACAACTCAACTTATGAAATCTCATTTTAAGCCAAATTAATCATATCCAAGCTATCATGAACATTATATAAGACATATATAACTTGTTCTAAGAGTCCTTACTCGGAATTTCTCATTAAAAACCAAACTTGAATTTATCCCACATTTCATACACATCATAAAGGCATTATACCGCCTGATTGAGCATTCCTATTTAAAAAGTTTTCATTTCAACATATTATCCATGCTAAATTCAAGCTCATCTCCATCTCTATATATATATTCATACTTTGCCACCATGGTTCCATATATTCTCACACATCATCATCAATAAACATCAACTTTCCATTCTCACCAATTATTCATTCATTCATTTTTTTTTTAAAAAAAATCGGGATGTTACAATTCACCCCACCTAAAAAGAATTTCGTCCTCGAAATTCAACATCAATTACATATCACAAGGCCATACCTCAGGCCACACATCAACAAGGTTCAACAACACCATGGAATGACATTGGACTTCTCAAAGTCCATCAAGGCATGTTCATCACACACCATCGATCTTAACAAAATTTCTACTTCAAACATTTCATATATTATCAATTACAATTCATCTAACAGAGCTCGCATGTTCATACTCAGTATGACCAGATAGGCTCAGTACATTCACCATAAGCAGCTACAATCCCTACACTTGCCCGGCCTATGTGTTGCTGCATCCGACATACAGGAAGGCGTCCCAATCCTGTAGTGGTTACCACAAACACATAAGGTCGACACATAAGTGCATGCTGCCACAATGCCTATGGCATGTAAGACCATATCGGGACCAGTACTTCATATTCCCATTGCTCATATTGGTCACACCTATTCAAACAATACCAGACCATATATGACTCGGTGATAATCCTCACCAGTCCACAGCTTACATATTCACACTTCAATGTCATTCTACAATTAATTTGGTATAACCATGCCATATCACTCATCAAATATTACATAACATCACAACAAATCAGTGTATTAACCATAGATTTTCATTCATCATAAGGTAAATACCCATCCTTGGGTTTCATTCATCCAAATCCATGTTCAAATAGCCTAAATTGTTTGTCTTGCTTACACATTTGTTGGCTATAAATCAATTCGAACCTTAAAAGATTCACCAAACTCTCATCGAGTAGGCTACTTAATCGTACAATAAGCCTTCACATCAGGGATTCTCCTCATAAATCATAACTAAAGTCCATAAATTAAACATATAATCCACATCATATCGCATCACCATGCGGTTTCTATCATCAATATAGCACCCTATAATTAAAATAAAGGGGGTTATGACATGATCAAGTCTCCATTCACCATTTTACAATCACACATGTCATCCATAAATTATATCATTCTCTAAAGTTATTCCAACGTTCATAATCTTTAAGGCACACAATTTAGCCCAAGGTCATTTCAAAAAATCACCCACTTTAATCATTTCCAACTATATCCTAATTTCAACATCATTATTCATCTATCATCAAGGGTTACCTAGCACCCAATGTGAAGTTCTCACACACCACAAAACATCATTAGATATAGCTCACAAAACAACATAGAGCCTAGACCGCCATAGGGTCTATTAAATTAATTGCCTACAACAATTTATCATGCAAGATCATACCAAGTCATCTAGGTCATCACACCTAGTTGGGTTATAATTAATTTAATTTATTCACTCGGTTTTCACACACCAAACCGAGACACAACCCAATTTAACACATATTCGATTTCATATTTAATCACTTTTCACATATTCAAATTCCCAATCTAGGAAATACAACAAATCACTTATATCATATAACACATAGGGTTCTTGTGCCCAGGATATAAATTCCATCCTTCACAAATGGCACAACCAAACATTTAAATTCAAACATACCCATACTAGGGAATTACTCAATATTATTCATTCATTCAACTCAAGCATATGAGCTTCATTTCATTTAACAACATTCTTTGGCTAAACGCCACAAGCACAATGCATATAAGAAATCTAATCACAATTCATATTCCAAGTGCATATGCACATCAAGATCTCAACATATATGGTCTACTACCATATCAATTTCTTTCTCAATATCTCCTATCCGTAATTAACATACGGCATAGGTCCATCATTAAATCAATATATATATATATCATATCCATGATCAACACATGGCATCAAATCATCATCATATCAATTCATATCTCACATTTCACATTCATAACTCAATATTTTATTCCCATGATTAACATTCAATCATGGATTCATCATTAAATCAATTTGCATTATATATATCAACATCAATACACAACAATAATATATTCGTCATTTGAAGGTAATAGGGTAAGGAACTTGGCCGGTCTTACACAACGCATACATCCATCATATATTAAGGAAATTCATTCATTAATATTCAATCTCATAATTCATTCATAATTATCAATGAGCAACTAGGCTCCACCAGTTAATCATACAACCTTAGGAATTAAAGACATACTCCCAATAAACAACAACCACGTCTTCTGAATTACAATCTTATAGAAAATCCTCATTGAGCATCAAACCCAACTCAACTCTAATGATTCATAATCATCCCTCGATAAGTAAGTATGCCCCATAATCAATTCATAATTCTTAGACAATTAATCATTCATAAGTCCATTTAGGGCAATCAATACTCAAACACGTCATTAAGCTCTAGATAATCATCATCCTTAAATCTATACAATCAACCATATTCCAATAATCAGCATCTCGCTCCAAAGATCACCATAAGTATCTCACCATTGAGCAATCATGCTCCAATCATCCGTAATATCAAAACCTCACAGAGTAGCCATGCTTTGGCAATAACCAATAATTCTTATTCAGAGTAACATATGCTCTGATACCACCTTTGTAACACCCCTGATTTTCTGTACTTGAATCTCGATGTGATCGTCATAAATAATATAAATGCGAATAAATTTTTCGCGTTCCAGACTAAGTTCTGCATCACACCAAAACTCGAATCAAAGAAAACCAAAGTGTACAATTTTAATACATTAAACCTGGATCCATAGCTAGTTCGCCCATAAAGGTATACCCAAAAATAATAGAGTATACAGCGGAAGATTGTGTATACCAGGCACACACCTAGTCCCATATATGACGATATGAGAAAAGGCTAGGCTAGCATGCAATGACATAATTATAAGCCTATTAAATAACCACCTCTTACACAATTACATATATTTATTCATCATCCATCAATTCAAAGAATTATCTTATACATACTTAAAATCTCTAAATCATCTATATCATCCTACACAATTTATTCAATACACATGAATTCATAAATGATGCCGGCCAAGGCACTTCCTTTACCACTATTTACCTTCACCCAAGTTTGATCTTTAAATCTGAATTTGTCCCATGGTAACCTGCATCACAATGCTAAAAAGGAGACCACATGGGAGAGTGAGTTATACATTCAAAATGACGAATAACATATATATTGTGATCATGTGTACATGCATACAAACATCATGTGTGCTTTGCTATCAAATCATCAAATTATCATTCATTAATCATCTCATCATTAGAATTGGCATACAAGCCTCATAAATCATAATCAATATCATAATAAGCACAACATATACACGATCACATACATCAATGCTTTGCCACTTATCAACAAGGGCATTTATATTCATTTCCATCATTAATTCATTGAGGTTTCACTCAAATACCTCCTCGCAAGGGGTTTCTCAACACTCGTGGTCATCCCATCACAAATGCCATGGTCTTAAAGCAATGCATATGTCAACTGTTTAATGCATATGCGACGGATCCGATTTCATATCATGGGTGATCGCAACCACCATAATCAACCATTCATAATTATAGGTTTCCCGCCTCGCAAGGGGTACTCCCGCCTCATGATCGCAACCATAGGCATCATAGGTGCTCGCAAGCCCTTTATCATATCAAATACCTAGTGATCGCAACCACTGTCTCATTATCATACAATGGTCCCCCGCAGGGCCTTTCACATTTCACAATCAGGTGATCGCAACCACCATTATAATATCATATCATCATCATATTGGTTTCCCGCCTTGCAAGGGGTACTCCCTTCATAGAATCCCGCAGGATCTTTCATCATTGTGATCGTAACCACATAAAACCAATGCTATGCCATGCCATGAATGCAAGATGCAATAATGCATATGCTCAATAACCTCGCAAGGATATCTCACCCTCTCAATTAGGGATATATTATATATTTCATATTTTGTCATCAATGGCATTTCAATAATCATACAAAATCATTTATCAAGCCCCTCAAGGCATATCATCAATTTAACTAGCATTCATTGGTATACAAACATTCACAAGGCCCCTCAAGGCACGTCATTCAAATAATTGGCATCCAATAGCCACAACATCTATCACAATAATCCACACATGGATAACAAAGGCATAGCAAACAATATAATATTAATCCACACATAACTCATTCGAGGCACATTCACCATTCACATATTTGGCAATCATCATTGCCTTATATACATACACGTTAACTACTTGTATCCATCACTAGAATGTCATATACTTCATCTTATCTATCAATATCATTATATATATTCATTGGGGATTTCCAACCCAATACAAGAGTATCATAATAATTCTCCATAATTAACAATTGCCATTTTCACTATTTCAATACATATATATATGGCAATGCAAGCATGAGTATCAATCACATACGATAATCATCAAATATATAACTCATGCAATTTGAATGTTAACTCCTCTCCTACCTTGAGGGAAGAGTCAAACCATTCCAAAGCTCCAAAAGCTCCTTTGCACCATCCGGAATTCAATCTACATATTATACATATGCATTCATATAATTAATAAGCCATTACAAGGCATTTCCACATAACTTTTAAACACTTTCTAGTTATCATCAAGTCCTAGACTTGATAAACTCCGATTTATGCAATTATGTTAGGCTTCGGGAATTCCTTTCCCAAAGCCAAGATCCTCTAGATCTTAAAGGCTTACAAAACCCACAACATCATTATTTCATCCATTACATAATATAATCACAAATCACATCAATCCTTCAAATGTCATCATTGTCACTTAAGGCTCAACAGAAGTTATTCTTGGTTTCACTTAAACCATTCTTACTATCAAATTCTAATGACAACGTCATAGCCTATCCATTCATCAACCAATATGTATATCCATTGCTTCCACCATTAAAGGTTATCTACAAGGTTCATCATCATTCATCACTATTACTAACAATATACATATTAAACATCACCCATTCATTTCCAATTCAACCTTCAAGTCACAAAATATATATATTCTCTCAAATTCTTAAGACAAGGGTTTTTCATCAAAACCTAACAACATTTACTCATGCTTATTTATCACCATCAATGGTCATCTTTCATCATTAATCTCATTCTCTAGTATCGTTAAGCATACATTTTACTCTCCTTTCATATTTCCCCCAATTCAATAAAGTTAGGGTTTCACCAAAACCCATCAACACCACTAATACTCATTTATTTCTCATCACCTCCCAACATTAATCTTAAATACCCTATTAGCTACTCATAAGGGCTCACATTTAAGCCACCCCACCTTAGGGTTTTCCACATTAATGCCCTCCCAACAACCCATATGCCATAAATACTCCCCATAAACATAGAATCCAAAGTCTGGATATAAAAACTCCTAAAGAATGGTGAGAAACTTACCTCACCCAAGAGCCAACATGAGCTTTCCATGGAGAGAAGTTCATACGGAAAAACAGAGTAAGAGAGGGGGAAAAGTTCCAGCACAAGTTCTCCTTCAAGCATCCATTAAATAAAAATAGTGGAGAAGAAGAAGAAACTCCACACAGCATAGGGTTTTAGAGGGAAGAAAAGAGGAGATGGAGAAGGGAAGAAGATGAAGAAAAAGAATGGATAAGGAGGGGAAAAGTGACGTGAAAAGTGAGAGGAAGTGAGAGCTTTATATTTTAATTTTTGCACTAAAGTCCATTTATACCCCTGAGTTGTTTAATAAAATAAGGAAAATGAGTTCAGTGCCATCAGAACCGAGTAAAAGAAGGGCCAATAAACATAGACCGAGAGAAAAAGGAAGAAAATATACAATCAGGGTGTCACTCGCTCAAGTGAAACCCACTTCGCTTGAGCGAGACAGCCCCATCTCGCATAAACCTTTCCTTTCGCACAAGCGGAATAACCCCAATAACAATTTTCCACACTCACTCGCTTGAGCGAGGTATTAATTCGCTTAAGCGAATCCAATCAGAAATCATCTTTCCCAGCACTCAGGTTTTTGTTGGCAGGATTCCTTAAAACTGACCCAACATTCATTGGGTTTTCACGCGGCCAACTTCAACTAGATCCGAGTCATCTCACACTCGGCTTCCCTCTGGACATAACAATCTAAACCGATCCACTTTCCATCCAACCAAGTCATTCTGGGCCGACTCATACTCACATAGTTTCTTACTCAGCAATTTCAATTCAAAACCGAGTCATCTCATTCAATCTTTCACTCGGTAATTTCTCTATCAAACACCACTCGGTGTATTTAAACCATAATTCACTCGGAATGTATTCCACATTCACCACTCGGCATCATTTCACTTCTCACACTCGGATATTACTTAATCTCCTTTCCCCTTGGGAAGGTTCCCAACAGTCAAGTTCCAATCGAGTTCATTTTAACCATAACTCACTCGGGAAACTCATTAAGTCCCAGTCGGACTCACTCAGAACTCAACCACTCAGAGTATTGAGTCTCATTCGCTCGGATTATACATATGTATATATATATATATCACACACTTAGAATGTAGTCCAATCTAAGCCATTACAACAACTCTTCCCTTGGAAGAGGATCACTCGGATTTCTACTCGGGAATATCTTAACCCATCTCACTCGGGGTTTACTCATGCTTTTCCACTCGGGAAAAAGGCCACACAAGAATCACTCGGGAAATTCTCTCATCTAATACTACACCGAATGGGTTCATCAATGACAATTCTCTAAAAATCCATTTAAGTGTTCTTCACTCGAAAGAGAAGGCCAAACATCATAGCCTCACTCGGAATTGGATCTAAGCATCCTACATTCCCCTCGGAATTCATTAACTTATAATTATTCATTCAACATCATTCATATTCCAGTCGGTAAGAAACATCAAATCAATATAAATCCCTTATGTATATATGTGTATTCTCATAAATGCAAACCTGACCACAAATCCATTCTACCGACCCATATATAATCATATACTCGGAATTACACATAGAGAGAGACTCCACTCGGAATATTCAAGTCATTCCCTACTCAGAAATCCACCAGAGCTACCAACACACAGAAGGAGGCTTACACATGAGTCACACTCGGATATGGAGTCACATACATAAGACTCACTCAGAAAAGCAACCAAGCCACTCACCTTCCCAGCATTCAACTCCCCATTTTCGCTCAAGCTACACACATTCGCTTAGGCAAAGAAAGTCCAGCGACCATTTTCCTCACTGGCTCGCTCAAACGTGACCATTCTCGCTTAAACGAGATTCATCCAGAACCTCTCCTGATCATAACACACTCCACTCGCTCAAGCTAATTTCCTCACTCGCCTGGGCGAAGGCCATTCCTCAGACCCTTCACTCGGGCGTGACTATCAACACAGTGGCAGAAGACGCATATTACACACAACTCAACTTATAAAATCTCATTTTAAGCCAAATTAATCATATCCAAGCTATCATGAACATTATATAAGACATATATAACTTGTTCTAAGAGTCCTTACTCGGAATTTCTCATTAGAAACCAAACTTGAATTTATCCCACATTTCATACACATCATAAAGGCATTATACCGCCTGATTGAGCATTCCTATTTAAAAAGTTTTCATTTCAACATATTATCCATGCTAAATTCAAGCTCATCTCCATCTCTATATATATATTCATACTTTGCCACCATGGTTCCATATATTCTCACACATCATCATCAATAAACATCAACTTTCCATTCTCACCAATTATTCATTCATTCATTTTTTTTTAAAAAAAAAATCGGGATGTTACATCCACCTTCGCCCCTATCTGCCAGCCACCTCCGGGATTCCTGGATCCACTTCGGGGTGGAATCCAGGTCAGCATGTGAATTCGAGTGAAGAGAGTGGAAATCCGAGAGAAAATGGTGTAATCCGAGTGACGATGGTGCAAATCCGAGTGAAAATGATAGAATCCGAGTAAAAAATGGGGAAATCCGAGTGAGAACCACTCGGATCACCCTCTCAGTCAGCATTCCTCCACATTAGGAGTCAAATCCGAGTAAGGATGGTGAAATCTGAGAGAAAAATGGTGTAATCCGAGTGAGAATGGCTCGGATCCACCTTCCAATCAGTATTCATTAACACTGACAGTCAAATCCGAGTGAGGATGTGTAAATCTGAGTGAAAATAGAGTAATCCAAGCAAAAAAAATGGGGAATCCGAGTGATTCTCACTTGGATCACCCTCTCAGTCAGCATTCCTCCACATTAAGAGTCAAATCCAAGTGGAAAAGGGGTCGGCCTTCACTTCCTCTCCACAATCTGAGCATAAAATGACTCGGAACCGATTGAAATGGCTTGGGAGTGGGTGAAGGAGGACTCGGATGAGTAAAGATTAGTTGGGAACTGATTGAAATGGCTCGGAAATTGGAATTTTGGCCATTTTTCGCTCGGAAATATACTTCTTCACACTCAGAATTAGAAATTTGAATTTCTTCACTCGGAATGGCTCTGACAGGGAAGCTTTCCACTCGGAATTGATTCATTCTGAGTGATTCTACTCGGATTTGAGTATCTATGTGGCATTGCGCTCGGATTCTCCAACAGGAGCCTATTCCATTCGAAAATGCTTCATTGTTACTCGGTTTTTGATCATTTCTGAGTAGTTCTACTCGGTTTTGATCATTTCTGAGTAGTTCTACTCGGATTTGATCATTTCTGAGTAGTTCTACTCGGTTTTGATCATTTCTGAGTAGTTCCACTCGGTTTTGATCATTCCTCTTCAACAGTGGCAGATTCCACTCGGATTTGATCTATTCTGAGTCCTTCTACTCGAAAATGATCATTTCCGAGTCCTTTTTTTTTAAATTCTTTTCATTTGCGGATGGGCTGAAATAGGTGTTCACACCTATGTTATGCCATTGCGTGCTCTGCCAAGCTTTTTCTCATATCTTCATATATGGGACTAGGCGTGTGCCCAGTATACACATTTTTGTTCCGCTATAAGCTCTGTTATTTTTGTATACCGCATAGGCAAACTATTTATCGATCCAGTTATAGGTTTTGATCTCACTCTTTGGTTTTCTGTGATTCGAATCTTGATGTGGTCATGGTGGTGATTTGGAAATATTTTCCAGCGTGAAAAATTTATTCGCATTTTTATTAATTATGATGATCACATCGGGATTCGAGTACAGAAAATCAGGGGTGTTATACCCAGGGGTTGGTGGTACCAATATTAGTGGTTCTTTCAAGTATTGCTTAATTTTCTCAAAAGCCGTTTGGCAGTCCTCATTCCATTGCCCCGGTTGGTTCTTGCAGAGTAGCTTGAAGATCAGCTCGCAGGTTGATGTCAATTGTTAGATAAACTAAGCGATGTAGTTTAATCTTCCCAAGAACCCTCTGACTTCTTTTTTTGTGCAAGGAGGTGGCATTTCTAGGATTGCCCTAACCTTGTTGGGATCCACATCAATTCCTTTCTTGCTTACAATAAAACCCAACAGTTTGCCTGACCTTGCGCCAAACGTGCACTTGGCAGGGTTCAATCTAAGCTTAAACCTTTTCAACCGTTCAAACAGTTTCCTTAAGTTACGGACATGATCTTTTGCGGTTCTGGATTTCGCAATGATATCATCCACATAGACCTCTATTTCCTTGTGCATCATATCATGGAATAAAGTGACCATTGCCCTCTGATAGGTTACCCCTGTGTTCTTCAAACCAAAGGACATTAGTTTGTAACAGAAAGTACCCCACAAAGTGATGAACGTGGTTTTTTCCATGTCTTCGGGCTCCATTTTAATCTGATTGTACCCGGAGAAACCATCCATGAAAGAGAAGATGGAGTGTTGGGCTGTGTTATCGACCAACATGTCAATATACGGCAGAGGAAAATCATCCTTAGGGCTGGCCCTGTTTAGATCTCGAGAGTCCATACACATCCGCACTTTTCCATCCTTCTTCAGGACCAGGACTATGTTGGCTACCCATTATGGATATTTGGCTACGGCCAAGAAACCGGCTTTGAATTATTTTTTGACCTCTTCCTTGATCCTGAGAAGCATTTCCGGTTTTATTCTCCGTAGCTTTTGCTTAACTGGTGGACACTCTGGTTTTAGAGGCAACCTATGTTCCACTATGCTGTTATCCAACCTTGGCATATGCTGATATGACCAAGCAAACGTATCCTGAAATTCCTGGAGCAGTTCAATCAATTCATCTTACTGGTTTTTTTCAGGAAGGTGCCTATCTTGATCATTTTATCTTCTCCTTCATCTCCAAGGTTGATGATTTTAATTTCCTCCTGATGTGGGTGGATCTCCTTATCCTCTTGTTCCAACAATCTTGTCAATTCAGATGAGGGTCCAAAGTCTTCCTCACTTTCCTCGTAGACGTAATCATTTGGATAAACAGGGTCATGAAATAAATCTAGGTTTTCGTCGTTCTCAGGGAAATCATTTTTGGATATGCATTCGGGTTATATTATAAAGTGAAAAGAGAAATAAACAAGTGAAAGGTTTAAGAAACAGAGAGTGCACAAAGATGAGGTGATGGGAAATAAAATGTGTTCATTGGTTTTCAAAAATAAAGTAAACAAGTTCTGACCTTATTACAAAATGGGTCCCGGAGCCTTGGGCATAGCAAGGGGACCACCAAATTATGAAACACAGTGATTACTCTGATAGAACGTTAATGGTTGTAGGGAACTCCATGACTTCCTAATTGCTCAGCTCTTGATCTGGATGGCAAGCATATACCAGCTCCATATTGAGGTTAGGCTCATTCTTAACCATGGCAACTTGATCTGGATATATCACTCCGGCGCTCTTGAAGCTCTGATAGAGATCGCAGATAAGGATTCTCGTAGTGTTGATCTCTTGACCAGTAAGGCGAGCAACTCTCCTCCCCTTCTTTTCCTCTTCAACCCTTTTCTTATCCGTTATAGTGGGCTTATATCCCAAACTATATCTGTTTTTATTTTCCGGGAGACTCACCGATTGGGTTCTGCCTTCCAAATCTCGCCCTAATCCTTTTTCGGGTTGGTACCCTTTCTACAACATGTTCAGCGTCACCATTAGAGGTACGTTGGGGAAAGACACCTTTACAATGCTTGTTGCATTGGCAATCTCCAAGGCTTGGAAGGATGTTTTGAGGGCTTCCTCACCGGCCTCAATGTATGGAGTGGATATGGGTTTGCTGACCAAAAGGTCCCCCTTCCCAGAAACAGTCACCAACTTGTTATTGATGATGAATTTTAGTCTTTGATGTAGCGTGGAGGGGACCACCACTGCCGAGTGGATCCATGGTCGCCTTAATAAACAACTGTAGGCGGGCACGATATCCATCACTTGGAAGAGTACTTGGAAAGTACAGGGTCTGACTTGTATAGGCAATTCGATTTCTCCTATGACTTCCCGACGTGTCCCATCGAAAGCCCACACAACCATGGAGCTAGGTCTCATATATGTCCCATCAATAGGTAGTTTTACCAATGTGGATTTCGGCATGACGTTTAGAGAAGATCCATTATCCATAAGTACTTTTGCTAGGATATAATCCCGACATTTCACAGAAATATGGAGGGCATTGTTGTGCCCTCTTCCTTCAATAGGTACTTCCTCATCTGTGAAGGTCAAGTAATTGTTGGCAACGATATGCCCCACTATGCCCCCGAATTGTTCGACGGGTAAGTCATGCTTCACGTGTGCCTCACTCAACACCTTCATCAACATGTTCTGATGTGGTTTGGAACTCATTAGCAAAGACAACAGGGAAATTTTTGCAAGGGTGTGGTTCAATTGGTCCAACACCTGGTAGTCACTATAGCGAATAAACTTCAGAAATTCCTGGACTTCCTCTTTAGTCACAGCCCCTTTTGTTTCTCCAGAGGCTACTTCTTTCCCAGTTTTTCCTTCTCCGGTAGCCTTGCCTTGTTTGGGCTCAGGTGGCGTATATACCCTTCCACTCCGTGTCATTCTTCCCACTCCAGCTATATTTGTAATAGAGGAGGATGGCATGGAGTTGACCACCTCTGGATTGGTGACAACCACATCTGTATTGTACCTCCATGGCACAGCGTGGGAACTCTGGAAGGGGAAACGGGTTGGTGCCCTTACCGTAAAGACAGTCTTGGCAGGAGCTGAAGCCGCTGGCGTATCCTTGTTATAGTATACGACCAGGGGTTTCGGAACTCGTGCCTTACCCTGTCCCTGTACCATATTTATTCGTTCTTCACGGCGCCTGCAGACCTCTATGACTCGAGCATTCATTAGTCTTTGAAGGGTTTCCTGGAAGCCCCTTCGCTTTACGGACTGGAGGTCATTATACTCTTCATCCCATGACCCTTCTATTAATCCCACCTTCAGCATATGGGAGTGTATTGTTTCCAAAGGTATTTGGATCTCCTCTACTTTGGAAATGCATTCTTCATCCCCCTCTATAGCGTTGACATCCGGTCCTTTATGGTTTATAAGGCGATTGGTTGTCACACTTGGGCTCCCTTCTTTAAAGCTTATCTAGTCGGCCCAGATTAGGTCCCTTACCTTAAACTTCAGTGCCAGGCAGTTCTTAGTAGATGTCCCGGTGCACCAGCGTGGTAATCACACCGTGTATTTGGGTCATACCCTCTAGGATATGGCGACTGAAGTGGCTTTAGGGGGCATGGCACTACCATCGTGTTTTCGATGAGGTAAGGGAGAAGCTCTGTGTAAGAGATGGGAATCAGATTAAATTACGGTGGGGCACGGTTAATGTTTTGCCTTCTCTGATTTGGATTCGGCAGGTTCATTTGTGGCTGTTGGTACGGCGCTTGTGGTGGTTGATATGGTGCCTGTAGTGGTGCAGGCGGTCGCATGACAGGCGGGCGGAAATATGGTGGATGTGGAACGACAGCCACATATGGATGTGGTGTATTATGATAGGTTGATGGAAAGGCGACTGGGGTGGGTGGCCTCGACTGGTTTCTTCTCTGATTATAGGAGATTAGGTTAGTCTCTCCCTCTATTCTCTTTCCTTCCCGATGGGAGGGTCTTCTTGCTGTATTAACCCCAGCTGGACCTCGGGTGATCTTCCCTATCCGGAGGCCATTCTCTATTCTTTCTCCGATAGTGACGATATCGGAGAAGTGGGATGAAATACTTCCAATCATCTTGTCATAGAATGGCGATTGGAGTGTGTCAATAAATGTCAAGATCACCTCTTTCTCAGACAGAGGTGGGTCAATTTGCGCTGCTACTTTACGCCATTGTTGGGCGTATTCTTTGAACGTCTCGTTGTCTTTCTTGGACATGTTCTGCAATTGTACTCTATCTGGCGCCATGTCCAAATTGTACTTATACTGTTGCATGAAAGCATCTGCCAGATCCTCCCAACAGCATATACGAGATCGTTCAAGATGGTTGTACCAAGTCAGAGGCGCTCCAGCCAAACTATCTTGGAAACAATGGACGAGCAGAGGGTCGTTGGAGGCATACGAAGCCATCTTCCGGCAGTACATGGTAAGATGGTTTTTCGGACATGTCAGCCCCTGATACTTATCAAATTTAGGCATTTTGAATTTGGGAGGAATAACAACGTCGGGAATTAGACAGGGTTGTGCAACACTGCCAAATCCAAATTGATTTATTCCATCCATTTCTCTTAAATGCCTTTCCAAGAACTCTAATCTTCCCTCCTGGGTAGCAGCAGTGGCAGTACTTGGACCTGTAACGATATAGTGACTAGCACTCCTGACTGGTCGGTCAACATGTGCCAGGCTCTCATTCGGAATTGAGGCTTGGTGCCCAGCTGTGGCTTGGGCAGCTTGTGGTTGTTCAGCCTGTGTATGGACCAGAATCGTTTGAGGATTCCGGACAGGTGGGATATTTGGTTGAGCCGTGTGAAGGATTATTTCTTAATAATCTGGCTCCTCTTGGAGTGGTGGGACATAGCTCGGGGGTAACCCATACTGTGGAAAAGGTATGACATTCCCTTCTTCATCAACAAAAGTGTGTTGTTGAACATGGGCAGGGTTCGACTTACCAAGGCGAACGGTAACGGTAGGCCCTGCAAGGTTTGAGCTCGGTCCTTCAGCATGACCTTGAGCGTGTCGGGGAATAGGAGGTTGCTGCCTAGCATTTTCAACTTTCGCTAAAGAATCCCTTTCTATGATTCTCCTTTTGAACATCTTGGCCATTTCAGCCATTTGTTCTTTCAACTGATTAACCTCAGCTCTTAAATTCTTATTTTCTTGTTCTATATCGGCCATGAGTTTCTTTTTGAGCCTGGTCGCGTAGGGGTGCTTGCCCGTAGTGTCTAAAGAATCACGACAAACGGTTAGAAAAATAAAAAGAACAGTTAAAGAAGATAAAACAAAAATAAATGGGCATACACGGGATACAATTCTGAATTTGACACGTATTCCTTAACCTTTCCCCAGAATGTCACGTTCAAAAGTACTCGGTATAACAGTAGATCAGAAATTAACATGAGACAACTTGTGGAGATGAAAAGAACTTCACAATTTTATTTCTCCAAATGATACAATGTTGCTAGAAAGATTTATACTACAAAACTTTAGCCACTCCTGGCTCGGGCAATCATGGCCCTCATTTTACAAAGTCTTTCCTGGCAATAGCACTGAAATGATGATATCTCTTTGGGAGTGGATAGGGGATTGACCATGCCTTCGGCTTGCTTCAACATTGAGGGAAAATCTTCCAGGACTCCATTGGCTAAGTAGGCCAATTTAGCGAAACGATCCATCCATGAATGAATAATTCCGTCACTTCGGGCCAACTCCATCCTCAGAGCCTGTGTAGTCTCCTGGCAACGTCGTTCAGCATTCAAGGCTTTTTTATGCTATGTGTTTATCTCTTGTTCGTAGGCATTTATTACTTCCTCTAGGTGTAATTCTAATCTACGGACCTGGGTTTGTAACATCTCTTTCTGCACCAAAGCCTCCTTTTCCTTCTCCTTGGATTGTACCAGCATGTCCTTCAAAATTTGTTTTTCGGCCAATACAGCATCGCTCTGCTGACCCTTCATCTTTAACTGTGAATTGGCTGCCCAAAGGCATTGATCTTGTTTTATTCTGTAATCTTCATCAATCTTTCTCTTTTTCCGTATTTCTTCCATAGCATGCCTTCCTTCAGAATTCTCTTTCCTATGGAGGGCGTACTCTTGTTGGTACTTTAGGAGGTCTTCTTCCAGTTTTTGATTCCTTGCCCTCAGCTCTTCTATTTGGGCTTTTAGCGATATGGTAACCTTGTCCTCCATAATGCACGGCGGAGGAACTGTGTCCACAGGTTGGTATGAAGGGCACTTGAAAGGCAATTTCACAATGGAGACTCTGTTCACCACCCAATCTAAGTATTTAACTCTCACAGTATGGCTTCGTGCTCCCAGTTCTTTGCCCATCCTATGGACCTTCTTCCAGGCATTGGCTATGTCCCGAATAGTGGAGGTGTAATTCCCATTCGTATAGTACAAAACGAAAGGAGTAAGCAGTGCTTCATCTGGCGGCCTAAGTAGAGGATAAGCCAACTGCCGCTTAGCAATAACAGGATTATAATTGATGCAACCTTGTGTCCCCATTAGAGGAACATTTAGATATCCTCCACAGCTATAAATGATGGACTTAACTTCTAGCCATTGAGGACATCATCTCACCTTTTTTGCTATAAGGCCCACAAGGTGATTAGCCCACTCGCGCCCATTCTTCGTTGCCAACTGACACAATTTCAAATCAGAGATGGGACACTCAACTTTGCATAGTTGATGAAAAGCATGGGGTGTGAGCCACACATACAGAACAGGCAAACAGCAAATAATCCTCTTTCCTCCTTGGGTATGGCAGAAATCTAAGGTATAATAGACATTGGCCAATACTGCTGTGACGAGATTTTCCAGTCTGTGCTTGCGAGCGGTGAAGACACCTATAGCATCATAATCCACGTAGTTGTCTAAGTTATGGAATAAGATAACTCCGTAGATAGTGAGAGCCAAGGTATCCATGAAAGCTTCCCATTCTTCCCTCTGTGCCAGGATATGCATGTGTTTCTCCATAAATTCCCTAGTAAATCTGGGAATCTGGTTTCTGTTCATTTGTACACCTTTTAACATTTCAGGATGGACCTTCAAAATGCAAGCGACAGAAGTGACTGATGCATGATGGTCCAGATGGCGATAAAGAATCTGTCCTTCTACTGGCATCCCCAATATTTGTTCAAACTCTTCTATGGAGGGTGCCAGTTGAAAGTCTTGAAAAGTGAAACAGTGGAGAGGTGGGTCATAGAATTAAGCCAGAGCTATGAAGGCTTCTGTTTGGATGTCTACCTCCAAAAGTTTCAGGATCTTCCCATACTTCCTTGTGAAAGTCATCTTTTGTGTCAAGCTCAGTTTCTTCCCTAGTGCTTGTAGACTGTCAGTATCGACCTTTCTAGCCTTGAGGTGCAATAACTTCTTTAATTCAGTCACCCCTATATCACAATTACTGTGTCCCATGTTAATTTCCATACTGACTTAGAAATACCGACAAATTCAGAATCGTCCCCTGCGAACATCAAGACAAAGAATAGAATCAGTTATTATCAAGTCCTAAAGACCAATGTTCCTCCCAGGGATTTGATACAAGTTAAAAAAGTAGGGGGGAACATGGATTTATAAAACTCATGCGAGCTCAAAAGTCATAGGTTTTCCCAATCGTCATTGCCACTTCAACCAGTGGGAAATGAAGTATAATTTTTTTTTTTGGATTTTTCCTTTGATGATTAGGAGAACCTATGACTTCGGACTCAGAGATACATGACAAAAAAGAGGATCATCCATTCACCTGAAGAATACTGGTTTGTTCCAAAGATTTTCCAAGACTAAGCGAATCTTTGGGTGATAGATAATCCTTTTTTAATAACAGGAAAGTGAAAATGACATAAGGTAAAGTAAAGTTTGCCCTTTCGTGGCCTATGTCAGGTTTTGTTAAAGGTTTTCTCTGGACCCTAGGGCTTGTCTAAAAGTGACTCGTCACACCGGATGGCTTATACTAGACTTCTAGAAGGTCACCAGAACCAAGATTGTAACACCTTATTATTTGCAACTAATAATTCCAAAAATATGAAAAAAAATTTCACAAAGCAGGCAAGGGAAGAAGGAAGAGCATTCACACGCATATGGCAACTTACAGAGAAGCTAAGACTGGGACCGGCTCATCGGGTTTATCGTAACACACCAACAATGGGCGGATTACACAACACTGTTTGTTCGCTTAGACGGGGTCTGACACCGTCCAGGCGGAGTATGGTAATACAGCAGCGGATAGAGGAGATTTCACAAGGAGGTTTCCCTTCGAGTAACATTGGTCACTCAATAGGAGGAAATAGATAAAGGGAAGATGTTAATACATTCACACGCGTAGCATTCGGTGGAAGGGCGGAGTTCGAATCATCCTACCTGGCTAGGCGGGGTATATTTATCCTGGGCGGAATCCAGGGTGAAGGTGACCCGCCCAACAGTTGTTTCACACCGCCTAAACGATGTGTGACAATGCAATCATCAGACGTGAAACTCTTCAAGTAAATCTTACCTTAGCGTCTATTTGTTCCTACGGGCTGACCCTCTCTCAGAGAACGCTGGGCGTCCAGCTTCAGAGGACAGGTAAGGAAAGAAGAAGGGAAATATACATATGCAGGAGTAGTTTATGAAGGAAAGAGGAAGTGATTACACCACCGTCCAGTTCGGCAAGGCACAACAACGCCTGGACGGACTACATCACAACGTTCACTTATTCAGGCGATGTCCAACACCGCCCAGAGAGACATAATAATGTGACAACGAAGGAGGGAAGTACATAGGCGGAGTCTCACGTTGATATCTGCTTGCTTCAGCATGGTTCTACGCGTTTGGGCGAACTGTCCTAGTTACTTGGGCGAGGTATGACACCGCCTAAACGAAATCTGCACCACGCCTCTTCAACACAACCACAGGGTAATTTTCTCAATCGAATATGGACAAGGGTTCACTAGGTAAATCCTCACGCTTGCACTTTACTCAGGAAAAACGGGAAGTTACAGGGTACATATGCGGTAGTAGATTGTGAAGAAAGGAGGAGCCTGAGCTTATTCCGCCCAACTCAACAATTATGACAACGCCTGGGCAGACTCAACCACAACGCCCAAATCAGGGGTCAACACCGGGGTCTGGATTGCATTAGCATCACAACGGATAGGAAGGATAATGGGCGGTATCTCACTCTGATAATTACTCGCTTCAGCGCGAGTCCTCACACTTGGGTGAATTGTCCCCATACTTCGGGCGGGGTACGACTCCGCCCAAACGTGTCCGACATAAGTGTTCCTGGAGACAATTCATAACTCACTCAGACTTGGCTGTAGCCTGCTAAATCATGCTGTCCCTGCGCATTCATTAAAGCACAAACATGAAACAAGGTAACACATAGCATGTCACACACGAAACCATACATCCAGATATATATATATAATAAGAGCGTATGTCAATATTTACAAACACAAAATCGGATTTCTCCTTATCCATAAGGTTCTGTTTATCGCAGAACATAACATCCAACATGAACCAGTCAAAGCTTAATCTAACATCGCATTAATTAAGCCTTCCAGATGCATTAACACTTCGCCCATCGTTCCATCTCTGCTTCTGGTCCTCATCTTGAGAGACATTCACTGAAAAATGGCCACTGCAGGGGTGAGCATCTTAAATTTCAAATGATAGATACCGACTCAGGTTATCTGCCAATTACACAACAATACATATACGTACAACACGATTAAGGTTAGGGCAACATCCATCAATCAAGACATACATGAGTAACACTTACCGTTCTATATTTACCGATCGTCACTTGACCGTAGTCATAGCATTTTCAATGACACAGATACACTTGCATGCATATATATATATTCGTATATTCGTGAAACGGTTCTCATTCAGCATCTAGGGTACGTACACACGGAATGGATTACTTAGCATACACGTTCAGTATACTCATACACGATATCAAATGCATAATAAATTTTCAGTCAATAACATATGCACAGAGCATCCACTTAGTCCTACGCATTTCACCCATTCACTTTCCACTCGGCATACTTAACCAGTTCCAACAACATTAACAGTAGAAGTAATATTAACAATGATAAGCACAGAAGGTTTCACTTGGTTCCGCATCGTGTGTATCGGTCCGACGTTGCAACGTAGGCATCACAGCCTTTTTATACATAGCTCACAGCTATCAGATCAGCTCACAGCTGCTTGGCCGTTTTACAGGTACCCAACCGTTTGTCCACAGGTGACACCAACGCTCACAGCGCCAACGGCGGTGTTCACAGACAGCCCGAGTCCACTCAAGGGCTACCTTGAGTCACACTCAAGGATTTTACAGCGTCACACGCTGGATGACCGAAGGTAGTGTCACACACTACGTGCTCACAGCACAACGCATCACATGCGCCACACGCGGATTCGTCGCACAACATTTATTTCACGCATGCATTCTCGTATTCAAGCACACACACTCACCATGCAATCAGTAGTACACATTATCCGGACTCAATATATATAACTTCCATGCAATCAGTTATCATTCCATATTCAGACATCCACAACATTTCGTTCGATCAAAACATGCAATCGGTTTACAGCTTCATTCAACGCATGCATCATTCTAAAAATCACAACCTATCATGCAATCGATATAAGACAGTATCAGAATTCTTTTAAAGAAGGCATTTCCTACACGCAAACAATTTATTATAGCAGACGTATCAACTTATGCATTTCTATAACCTGGGTAGCTTCAGTCAGACATTCATATCAACACAACTCAACATGCAAACTGAGATCCTGCAACACATACATCTGTGAGAAAGGTGCTAACATGCAACACTCGTCTTTCACTCATCATGCAACTGGATTGTACACATTTACATACAGCACAATACACAAACAGAGCACGGGTACAACAAGCATTATCATTCGGAACCTGTTCATAACCCATGCACTTAAAATAGAAGATACTCCCCCTACCAATTACGAAACTCTGAGGGATTTCTTCCTGCTTGGTGGTGGTTCTCCACTCTGCTGCTTCACTCAGCGATCGTCCTCTCAAGTGTGGGGAGTTCCACTCCACTGTAGCACCGTCACTTTGGTTCTCGAAGCAGGGGATGGACTGGAGAGCGGATAAGGCAAGCGAGAAAACAAGAGGAATGAAGAAGAGAGTTCGTGGAATTCTCTGTGTGAAGAGCATGGCCTCACCTGCATAAATACCCGCGTGGAGTGCAGTATGGTGGGATGGGGAAACGTGATAATCCTGCCCATGTCACCATGCTTCCACGTTAATCATCCTGTTACTCTTAGTTAATTAAATTAAGGGAGGTGTTGACTTGTTGACTTGTTATTTAACTCAGTTACTTTAATTAAAATGGGGATGTTACAGTTCTCCCCCACTTGAAAAGAATTTCGTCCCCGAAATTCAGTTGGTAATTCATGTGAAGCTTAGTTGGTAACTCACCTAAATGAACAACTCGGGGTACTGCTGTTTTATGGCATCTTCGCGTTCCCATGTGCAGTAGGTGGTCTTGCCTTGCTGCCACTCCACCTTAACCAGCCTTACGTTCTTGTTTCTTAAGCGTTTTACCAATCGGTCCACGATTCCAATCGGTGTAGTCACAGTGGTCAGGCCTTCTTTGATCTCTACTTCATCGTTAGGCATCGCGTGGCTGGTGTCATGTAAATATTTCCTTAGTTGGGACACATGAAATACGTCGTGCAATCGGGACAAGTGGGTTGGTAATGCGATGCGGTATGCCACGGGGCCGATCCGTTCTAACACCTCATAAGGTCCAATGTATCGAGGGCTTAACTTCCCACTTTTTAAGGCTCGTCCAACTCCTTTACTCGGAGAGGTTCTCAGAAACACTCGATCTCTGACTGAAAATTCCAATGGCTTGATGCGCTTGTCATGGTAGCTCTTTTGCCTGTCTTGTGATGCTTTCATCTTCTCCCTTATCACTCGGATCTGCTCTGTGGTTTGCTTCACGATGTCTGGTCCCAATAGTAGACTTTCGCCTGTTTCTGACCAGCAGAGTGGGGTTCGGCATCTACGCCCACATAACGCCTTATAGGGTGCCATGCCAATGCTATGATGATGGCTGTTGTTGTACATAAACTCAATCAAGGGAAGGTACTGCTCCCAGTCTCCACCGTGCTCTAACATACACGCTCTTAATAAATCTTCTAGACTCTGAATTATTCGTTCAGATTATCCATCCGATTGGGGGTGGTAGGCAGAACTAGGCTAAAGCTTCGTCCCCAATTCTTGATGCATGCAGGCCCAAAACCTGGACGTAAACCTAGGGTCCCTATCTGATACGATGGAAGTAGGTATGCCATGCAGTCAGATAACTTCTTGAATGTAAATCCGAGCCAACTTATGCAATGGGTACTTCATATTTATAGGTAAGAAGTGTGCACTCTTCGTCAATCGGTCAACAATGACCCAAATTGCATCATGGCCCGCTCGGTTTTTGGGTAATCCCATGATAAAATCCATCGCAATTGAGTCCCATTTCCACACGGGGATCTCTAGAGGCTGCATTGCACCGTACGGTTTTTGGTGCTCTACCTTTGATTTCTGACAAGTGATACACCGGGCCACGTACTTCGCCACATCCTTCTTTAGTCCGGGCCACCAGAACTGTCTCCTCAAGTCGTGGTACATTTTCGTGGTTCCTGGGTGAATGCTGAGTAGGCTTTTGTGGGCTTCATCAAGCACCATTCTTCTCAATCTTCCTCCACTTGGTATGTATATTCTGTCTCTCACCCGGAAGATCCCATCTGACCCCTCTGCCAATGATAAGTCCTTTTCTTTGGCCTGAATTTCCTTCATTTCAGCTAGGTAAGAGTCCGCCTGTTGCTGCTCGTACACGGATTTTAAGAACTCATTGGCAATCCTCAACGTACCGATTGTCATCTTCTGAGGGGAAGGGGTGTCAACATGCAAGTTCATGTCTCGGAACCGCTCCAACAACTCAACTTCTTTGGCCATCATGGCTGCCATATGGATGGATTTCTGACTCAAAGCGTCGGCCATGACATTTGCCTTACCTGGGTGGTATTTTAACTTGAAATCGTAGTCCTTTAAAAACTCAATCCATCTTCTCTGCCTCATGTTCAGCTCCCTTTGATCGAATAGGTATTTAAGGCTCTTATGATCGCTGTACACTTCAAATTTGGACCCGTACAAGTAATGCCTCCAGATTTTCAATGCAAAAACTACTGCTGCCAGCTCCAAGTCATGGGTCGGATAATACTGCTCGTGGGGTCTCAATTGTCGAGAGGTATATGCTATCACTCGATCTTTCTGCATGAGTACACACCCTAATCCGAGTCCGAACGCGTCACAATAGACCACGAAGCTTTCTCGTAACTCAGGTAATGCCAACACCGGAGCAGTTGTCAACTTATTCTTCAGCTCTTGGAAGCTGTTCTCACACTCGGGACTCCACACAAAAGGAACATTCTTCCGAGTCAATTTAGTCAGGGGTAATGCCAGTTTAGAAAAACCTTCGATGAACCTCCTATAATAACCTGCCAAGCCCATAAAACTTCTTATTTCTGAGACCGATCTGGGCCTCTCCCATGCTATTACAGCAGCTACCTTCGCAGGATCCACCGAGATGCCTCGCTTGAAAATCACATGCTCGAGGAAGTGGATCTCATCCATCCAGAATTCGCACTTCGAGAGCTTTGCAAACAATTGTTTCTCCTTCAACACTTGAAGTACCGCTCTGAGATATCCTTCATGCTCCTCAGACGTCTTAGAATAAATTAGAATGTCATCGATGAAGACAACAACAAACCGATCTAAGAAGGAGTGGAATATGCTGTTCATGTAATTCATGAAAACAGCAGGGGCGTTTGTCACACCGAACGGCATCACTACATACTCATAGTGACCATACCCAGTCCTAAAGGTAGTTTTAGGAATATCCGAGTCCTTCACTCGGATTTGGTGATACCCCGATCGTAGATCGATTTTCAAGAAGACTATGGCTCCACGCAGCTGGTCAATTAAATCATCAATTCTAGGCAGTGGGTACCGATTCTTGATTGTGAGTTTGTTTAGCTGTCGGTAATCTATGCAAAGCCTCATGCTGCCATCCTTCTTCTTAACAAGTAGCACAGGTGCGCCCCATGGTGACACGCTTGGTCTAATGAACTGCTTTTCGAGTAACTCATCCACTTGTTTCTTCAGCTCAGCCAATTCAGTTGAGGACATTCTATAGGGTACGCTGGAGACCGGTTCGGCTCCAGGGATCAAGTCTATAGAGAATTCGACTTCTCTATCGGGAGGCACACTCGAAACGTCTTCAGGGAACACTTCTGGGAATTCACAGACAATTGGAATTTCGTTCACTCGGGTCTCACTCTCGTCCTTGGTTAGACAAAGCATCATAAATAGTTGGGTTATACCAGGTGCCGTGTCATTCTCAGTGGGCTGTTTCAGAAAAACTATCTCTCGGTTTCTACAATCTACTAATACCTTATTGGCTGAAAGCCAATCTATTCCGAGTACGATGTCAAGACCCTTTAAGGGCATGCAAATCAGATCGAAGGTGAAACTCCGATCATACAACTCAAATGCTACATTTTTACATATTGACGATGTGAACACATGAGCGCCAGTAGGGCTGGCCACTTCCAAAGTCCGATTCATAGACACAGTTGGTAACTTCAACCACTCCACGCACTCATCAGCTATAAAAGAATGGGTAGCTCCTGAATCGAAAACCATATTAAGTGTAGTCATTCCAAGTGAGCACTTACATTGTACTAGGTCGTTTGCTGGTGCAACATCCTCTGCGTTGATGGTGTAGATCCTTCCTGTCGCTGTTGGGCCTGTATTCCTCCCTCGTATCCCGTCTCTTCTGGCTCCGTTGCCTCTGCCACCAGGACGTTGGTCATCATTCACTCGGTTCCTTTCTTGAAATCTTCCTTGACGCACATTAACGTCTGCTCGGTGTAGTTGGGGGCAGTTGGGGCGAATGTGTCCCCTCTTGTTGCAGTGAAAGCACACTACATCACCATCATCCTTACAATCTCTGACAAAGTGGTTTCCTCCACACTTGGAACACCTTCTGTCTCCTACCACTGGTCGTCTTCCAGGTTGATTCCGTCCTTCATATCTGGGAAAAGGCTTGTTCCTACCGGCATTGCTTGGCCTTTTGAAACGAGGTCGTTGGGGCCTCAGGGAATAGTGGTTTCTGCTGCTCTGGCTCGAATGGGCCTTGTCATCCTCCTCAAATATTCTACATTTGTTCACTAGTGCAGGGAAACTCCGTATCTCGTGGTATCTGCAGGCCCTCTTAATATCCGATCTCAATCCGTTCTCAAACTTAAGGCACTTAGAGTTCTCTGTTCCTGGCTGCTGGAAGGGCGGATAGAATAGGCACAATTCCTCGAACCTTGTTGCGTATTCCTCCACAGTCATGGAGCCCTGTTTTAACTCCATAAACTCCAGCTCTTTCCGACTCCTCACTGTGTCGGGAAAGTATTTCTCTAAGAAGCAGGCCTTGAAATCGTTCCACGTCAGTTGATTATCATCTTTGGGGAATCAGCTTCTGGCTATTTTCCACTAATTCTCCGCTTCGTCTCGCAGCATGTACACTGCACATTCCACCTTCTGGGCTTCGGTACAACGAAGACCCCCAAAAATCCTCTCTAATTCCTGAGTCCACTTAAACGCCGCCTCAGGGTTCCGTCCTCCTAAGAATTCACTCGGCTTCCTCTTCAGGAAGCGGTCCAGCACGCATCCTCAGGTCGAGTCTGGCCCTGCCTTTCGAACACATCCGCAAAGCGTTGGAATGCTGTAGCTATAGTCTCCATGCTTTGGCGATATGCCATCCCTTATCCTGAAATCAACATTCAAGGATAAGTATTCCTAGTTACTTAATTCCAATCGGGATTTAGTCTAACATTTAGTAACTTAGCCCATTATGTGTTCTCGTATGTTACACAATTAGTCGGGTCAGGAGGAACAACTCCTCCACCCATAAGTCAGTAACAGAGTACCAGTCAAGTTAAATTCACACCACAATAATCATGATCATACACACAACCATTTATACTTGGTAGGCTTACCTTGGCCTTGGACCTTTCAGTCTCTGATACCAAAATGTAACACCTTATTATTTGCAACTAATAATTCCAAAAATATGAGAAAATTTTTCACAAAGCAGGCAAGGGAAGAAGCAAGAGCATTCACACGCATATGGCAACTTACAGAGAAGCTAAGACTGGGACCGGCTCGTCGGGTTTATCGTAACACACCAACAATGGGCGGATTACACAACACTGTTTGTTCGCTTAGACGGGGTCTGACACCGTCCAGGCGGAGTATGGTAATGCAGCAGCGGATAGAGGAGATTTCACAAGGAGGTTTCCCTTCGAGTAACACTGGTCACTCAATAGGAGGAAATAGATAAAGGGAAGATGTTAATACATTCACACGTGTAGCATTCGGTGGAAGGGCGGAGTTCGAATCATCCTACCTGGCTAGGCGGGGTATATTTATCCTGGGCGAAATCCAGGGCGAAGGTGACCCGCCCAACAGTTGTTTCACACCGCCTAAACGATGTGTGACAATGCGATCATCAGACGTGAAACTCTTCAAGTAAATCTTACCTTAGCGTCTATTTGTTCCTACGGGCTGACCCTCTCTCAGAGAACGTTGGGCGTCCAGCTTCAGAGGACAGGTAAGGAAAGAAGAAGGGAAATATACATATGCAGGAGTAGTTTGTGAAGGAAAGAGGAAGTGATTACACCGCCGTCCAGTTCGGCAAGGCACAACAACGCCTGGACGGACTACATCACAACGTTCACTTATTCAGGCGATGTCCAACACCGCCCAGAGAGACATAATAATGTGACAACGAAGGAGGGAAGTACATAGGCGGAGTCTCACGTTGATATCTGCTTGCTTCAGCATGGTTCTACGCGTTTGGGTGAACTGTCCTAGTTACTTGGGCGAGGTATGACACCGCCTAAACGAAATCTGCACCACGCCTCTTCAACACAACCACAGGGTAATTTTCTCAATCGAATATGGACAAGGGTTCACTAGGTAAATCCTCACGCTTGCACTTTACTCTGGAAAAATAGGAAGTTACAGGGTACATATGCGGTAGTAGATTGTGGAGAAAGGAGGAGCCTGAGCTTATTCCGCCCAACTCAACAATTATGACAACGCCTGGGCAGACTCAACCACAACGCCCAAATCAGGGGTCAACATCGGGGTCTGGATTGCATTAGCATCACAACGGATAGGAAGGATAATGGGCGGTATCTCACTCTGATAATTACTCGCTTCAGCGCGAGTCCTCACGCTTGGGCGAATTGTCCCCATACTTTGGGCGGGGTACGACTCCGCCCAAACGTATCCGACATAAGTGTTCCTGGAGACAATTCATAACTCACTCAGACTTGGCTGTAGCCTGCTAAATCATGCTGTCCCTGCGCATTCATTAAAGCACAAACATGAAACAAGGTAACACATAGCATGTCACACACGAAACCATACATCCAGATATATATATATATAATAAGAGCGTATGTCAATATTTACAAACACAAAATCGGATTTCTCCTTATCCATAAGGTTCTGTTTATCCCAAAACATAACATCCAACATGAACCAGTCAAAGCTTAATCTAACATCGCATTAATTAAGCCTTCCAGATGCATTAACACTTCGCCCATCGTTCTATCTCTGCTTCTGGTCCTCATCTCGAGAGACATTCACTGAAAAATGGCCACTACAGGGGTGAGCATCTTAAATTTCAAATGATAGATACCGACTCAGGTTATCTGCCAATTACACAACAATACATATACGTACAACACGATTAAGGTTAGGGCAACATCCATCAATCAAGACATACATGAGTAACACTTACCGTTCTATATTTACCGATCGTCACTTGACCGTAGTCATAGCATTTTCAATGACACAGATACACTTGCATGCATATATATATATTCGTATATTCGTGAAACGGTTCTCATTCAGCATCTAGGGTACGTAAACACGGAATGGATTACTTGGCATACACGTTCAGTATACTCATACATGATATCAAATGCATAATAAATTTTCAGTCAATAACATATGCACAGAGCATCCACTTAGTCCTACGCATTTCACCCATTCATTTTCCACTCGGCATACTTAACCAGTTCCAACAACATTAACAGTAGAAGTAATATTAACAATGATAAGCACAGAAGGTTTCACTTGGTTCCGCATCGTGTGTATCGGTCCGACGTTGCAACGTAGGCATCACAGCCTTTTTATACATAGCTCACAGCTATCAGATCAGCTCACAGCTGCTTGGCCGTTTTACAGGTACCCAACCGTTTATCCACAGGTGACACCAACGCTCACAGCGCCAACGGCGGTGTTCACAGACAGCCCGAGTCCACTCAAGGGCTATCTTGAGTCACACTCAAGGATTTTACAGCGTCACACGCTGGATGACCGAAGGTAGTGTCACACACTATGTGCTCACAGCACAACGCATCACATGCGCTACACGCGGATTCGTCGCATAACATTTATTTCACGCATGCATTCTCGCATTCAAGCACACACACTCACCATGCAATCAGTAGTACACATTATCCGGACTCAATATATATAACTTCCATGCAATCAGTTATCATTCCATATTCAGACATCCACAACATTTCGTTCGATCAAAACATGCAATCGGTTTACAGCTTCATTCAACGTATGCATCATTCTAAAAATCACAACCTATCATGCAATCGATATAAGACAGTATCAGAATTCTTTTAAAGAAGGCATTTCCTACACGCAAACAATTTATTATAGCAGACGTATCAACATATGCATTTCTATAACCTGGGTAGCTTCAGTCAGACATTCATATCAACACAACTCAACATGCAAACTGAGATCCTGCAACACATACATCTGTGAGAAAGGTGCTAACATGCAACACTCGTCTTTCACTCATCATGCAACTGGATTGTACATATTCACATGCAGCACAATACACAAACAGAGCACGGGTACAGCAAGCATTATCATTCGGAACCTGTTCATAACCCATGCACTTAAAATAGAAGATACTCCCCCTACCAATTATGAAACTCTGAGGGATTTCTTCCTGCTTGGTGGTGGTTCTCCACTCTGCTGCTTCACTCGGCGATCGTCCTCTCAAGTGTGGGGAGTTCCACTCCACTGTAGCACCGTCACTTTGGTTCTCGAAGCAGGGGATGGACTGGAGAGCGGAGAAGGCAAGCGAGAAAACAAGAGGAATGAAAAAGAGAGTTCGTGGAATTCTCTGTGTGAAGAGCATGGCCTCACCTGCATAAATACCCGCGTGGAGTGCAGTATGGTAGGATGGGGAAACGTGATAATCCTGCCCATGTCACCATGCTTCCACGTTAATCATCCTGTTACTCTTAGTTAATTAAATTAAGGGAGGTGTTGACTTATTGACTTGTTATTTAACTCAGTTGCTTTAATTAAAATGGGGATGTTACAAAGATCCTACCCATGCAACAGTGGGGAACCACTAGGTGCGTATGTCACAAGAGGTTGAACTCTAGTTGGGGTTCTCACGATCACCGGATAGGAAGTACATCCTATACGATTCCGTATACCAACCCCTCCTAACTTAAGTTTCATTTGGGGACCGGGTATAGGGCGCCACTCATAAGTGTGTACGAGTAATTTATGAGTGTAGTGTGTGAAAGGGCATTCAATACCTTTTTACCTTACCCCATTCTGCACAGAGAACAAACACAGAACAAATACACAAAGTCGTCTACCCTAGGGTTTAATAATTACAGGAAAGTAATATGATCCTCTATCCTAGGGTTCAACAGACATGTAAAACAATAGACAATGAAACAGATAACGAGATACAATTAAAACAAGAACAAACATTCACAATAATTTATGGAAAATAAACAAGGGGAAGAAATCCCATCTAACAAAGGCTAGATATAAAAATACGCTTTCAACCAAACTGGCCTGACTCTCTTAAGTGTCCCCAGTGGAGTCACCATCTGTCACAACCTGGATCGTAACAGCGCGGCCGACCCTCGAGATGATTTCTGTTCCAAAAAGGAAAACAGGGAGTCGCCGCCAACGTTTTTATCCATAGGAAAAACATTGGAAAAAACTAAGTTCAGTAAAGCACTGGTTTAAAAATGAGATTCAAGTTCGGGAGTCAGTTACGAGTAGGGAAGGTATTAGCACCCTACATCACCTGTCAAAAACAGTACCAAGATCGAAAGCGCGCTACATAAATAGCCTTACAAAAGATGTTTTATTTCTTCCCTTTTATTGTTGTACTTTATGTAAAAACAGAAGGAAATGGAAGGAATAAACCGAACAAACATAGAGTGTAGGTCAACAGGACGTCGCGTCTAAATTAACCTCGGCTTTGATTTTAAAAAAATAGAGAAAGAGAGTGATGCTAACAAGACGTCGCGTCTAAATTAGTCATCCTTTAATCACATATGAGGTTAGAAATGGGAAGGGGATAAACGGGACGTCTCATCCCAGGTATCCCGTTCCTTATGGGAAAATCAATAAGACGTCACGTCTAAATTGATTTTCATGGAATTTAATCAAGACACGGGGTCAGAGATTGGGAAGGGGATAAGCGGGACGTCTCATCCCAAGTATCCTGTTCCTTATGGGAAACTCAACAAGACGTCACGTCTAAATTGATTTTCATGGAATTTGATCAAAACACGGGGTCAAAGATGGGAAGGGGATAAGCGGGACGTCTCGTCCTAAGTATCCCGTTCCTTATGGGAAAATCAATAAGACGTCACGTCTAAATTGATTTTCATGGGAGTGATGAAGGGCGGTTACAAAGGAAACGTAAAGAAAATAAAATAGGAATGAAATGGAAAAGGTGGGGATAAAAGAATTGGGATTGGGCCCGACAGGATTTAAAGTCCTGCTCCTACGTATTCTTGAGTTACCAAGAAATCAGGGTTACGTAGTTCTTTGGTGATTTTTTTTAGGAAGAGGCTAAAAGATTAATGGCGGATGATGTTTCTTTTAGGCTACTCTGAATGTGAAACACTTGTTTTTTGTTATTTATTTATTACTAACCTAGGTAGGGGTAAAAAAGAAATAAAAGAAAATAACAGAAATTTATTTAAGTGGAAAAAATGGAAAAACCGAGTAAAAATGACAAAAACCGAGTAAAAAAAAGAAAACTGAGTGAAAAAATGAAAATACTGAGTAAAAAATGAAAATACCGAGTGGAAAAGCAAAATACCGAGTGAAAATGAAAATACTGAGTGGAAATGAAAATACCGAGTGGAAATGAAAATACCGAGTGAAAGTTGGGAGACCGAGTGATGGAGCAGGAGAGCTGGACTCCGGTGTGACGAGAGAATAGGACGCTGAACAGTGAGGTGTGAAGGGATGATGTGATGGACGGTGTGGGTGTTTGAGGGGAGTTGGGACAGTATTGGTTGAGAGGAAGGAGTTTTTGTATTGGTGGAGGAGAGATGACAGAGGGACGATGGAGAGAGGAAAGAGGAGAAGGTATGGTGAGGGTGCTGGGCCGTGTGGTGAGACAAAGAGGTTTTAAGATTGGAGAGAATAAAGGCAGAGTTTCAGTTCCAAGGTGAAAGGATCCAACCCCCTGAGCCTCTTCAGCCAGGGCATTTATAGGGGGTCCAAGACATGGGATGAGTGCTTTGACAGCACGAGTCTCCACTCACCCATGCGCCTAGTGGAGACAGCCTGGCTATTAAAATAATGGGGGGACAGCGGCTGGTGGAGAAATTTTAATTTCTCCACTTCCGGCCCCTTTTCTGCCACTCCCAGGATTCCTGGATCCACTGGGATCGTGGGAATCCAAATCAGTACGTGCAATCTGAGAGAGCATGGTGGAAATCCGAGATAGGATGGCTCAGATTGGCCTCTCAGTCAGCATTCATCCATAGTGGAAGTTGATTCTGAGAGAAATGACTATTTTTCAATAGAAAACTGAGGGAAAATCAGTCTTTTCCGAGTGTGAATCAACCTACAACAGACCGAGTGTGAATACTTCTACAGAAGACTGAGTAGGAATCCTACATGTCGAGTGAGAATCCTTCTGAGAGGAATGAATGCCTTCCTATAGAAAGCTGAGTGAGAATCAATCCGAGAGGAATTCTCCTATGGAAAGCTGAGTGGAAACTTTGCTCAGTCTTGGGTTGCTGTGAGGAGAGAAATTCTGATTGGAACACTCAATCGGACCGAGTGAAAAGTGACTCGGAATTGGTACAAATGATTCAATCAGTCCTGATTGAAGGATGTCTCAGTATTAGTGCACATGATTCAATCGGGCTTTCTGATTGATTTAGTCAGGAATGTCTGAAAGTCCTTTTTAATTAACTCAATCGGTACTTCAGAAATATTCAATCATATAGTAAGTTTCACTCGGAAATGCATGATTTGATTTAGTTGGAAAAATCTTGGTCGGATATATAGCTCAGACTCATTCATCAAGCTTAGTCTTTAATCAGAGTCATTTTAATTGTGCATCTACTCACTCAGATGTGCTAACACATCAACTCACTCGGATACATTTGCTCGGGAGTCCTCTTCACAATGGTTTCACTCGGAAGCTAATTGAAGCTTTACTCAGAACTAATTGAACAGTGTTTCACTCAGAAACTAATTAAAAGGTGACTCAGAAATGATTAAATCAGTGTTTCACTCGGAGCTGACTGAGTCTGGTGAGTCAGAACTAACTGAATATGGGGAGTCAGAACTGACTAAGAATCATGAGTCAGAACTGAATGACTGAATCAGTGTTTCACTCGGAATTCTCTCGATCAGAAGTATTTGGTCCAGATCTTATTTCTGTTTGAAGCATTCACTCGAAATCACTTTAATCGGAGGTGTGCTACTCAGATCTTGTCTCTGCTTAGAACATTCACTCGGAATGTCTTCAAAAGTGACACTCAAAACTTCACTGCTTGAAGGTTTTATTCGAAACTGACCTTGGGAGTCAGATTTTCCCTTACTTATAATCTAGAACTCGGGTTCCATAATCCACCTGGTGCAATCACTAGTGGGTTTTTTTACCTTCCGATCTGAATGGTCTCAATCGTCGATTGACCCTTGGATGCACTTACTCGGGTATTAGTATTGTTTTCAACCGGAGTCGGCCTTTACACTTCAATCAGAAGGGTCTCAATCAATAATTGGCTCTCAAATATGCTCACTCGGGTGTTTTCACTCGGAGACATCCTTTTCACTTCGATTAGAATTGAGAATTCGAGAATCTGACCACTCGGAGACGGTCTTTTCTCCTCTCAGAACTTGGAACTCAGCTTCAATCTACCGAGTGCATTCATTCGGAATCCGACCTCATATTTCAGTCAGAATGTTTCAATCGACAATCCATTCAGATGTGTTCATTGAAGTTGGACTCAAAATGACACTTTTAGAGAATCTGGGCCGAAAGAAGTTCATTACCCGGTCGGACATTTACTCGTTTGACCATGTTTTCTTTCAAATATATCACTCGGCTTGCCTGACAATCATCTTGAATTAGGAACGAATTGTCTACAAAGAGTACTCATCTTGAATCAGAGTGGTATCAAATGGAAAAGTTCCACCCGAAAACACCTATGCCTAGCAAAGGGGACCTGTCCTCAAGTCAGACTTGCAATCGGTAATCCTTCACTCGGTATTTCTTCATAAGCAGTCCCTTTTCTCTCGGAATCCATCTGATAGGGAACCATCCACTCGGATTTACCTCCAATCTGAGTCATTTCACTCGAATTTTCCCCAACAGGTCATACTCCACTCGGCAATGCTCTAATCTGAGTCATTTCACTCGGATTTGCCTCCAACAGGTCTATATTCTACTCGGAAATGCTTCCATCAGAGTCATCTTGCTCGGATTTGATCATTTTTGAGTCATTCTACTCGGATTTGATCATTTTTTGAGTCATTCCACTCAGATTTAATCATTCTAAGTTGGAATGCAGTATAAAAGAAGATTCTTTCCACTTGGACCAGACTAAAAGAGGTGTTCATGTAACATCCCAATTTTGAAGTTAAATACCGAATGAAATAAACCATTAAGACCTTGATTTCAAAGTGGGAAGATAATTGTTAATTATAATCAATTTAACTTAAGGAATAATGACAAATTAATTTAGTTGGTAAAAGGTGGCTGTTTGTGATTGGCGAGTCACGTGAGTGGACTGCGAGTCACGTTTTCCCATCCCACTTTCTTCTCTTCGCATGCATATTGTTAGTCCTCAAATTTTCAATAAAAACTTTAATAAAAATTTCATAAAAATTACAAAAATTAGTTTAATTTGTTAGAAAATTAGGCTTTAAATTCAATAAATGGATGTTGTTGGAAATAATCTGCCCTTGATCAATTTTCTCTAAGTTTTGCAGTGAAAAAGTTAAGAAATCAAGAGAAAATTACACTGGAGGAGCTGATGTTGGTGTATGCACTATGAGCCTTTATGCTTTTTCATTTGTATCATTTTTCTACTTATCAATTGAATAAATATTTCAGTTTAAAGTTATTTATCCTTGGAGTAATAGGTCATATAAAAATTATTCCTAAAATGTCCCTAGTTAAGTATTTACATGGGGACATGTAAATACACTGAGACTAGTGTGTGAGTGTACTGATGACCTGATCTCACAGATCATAGATATAGATGATATCGAGTCTTCACACGGGTACACATTAAGAGTAATGATGTACTGGACAGACCCACCATGAGAACGTTGCATGGATCGTTACATGATTGTCATAAACGATTCTCAATGTGATAATGGTATATGTAGTCCTTCGACCTGAAGTCACTACGATTCCTACATAAGGAGTTTATTGTTTTAATACAATTAAACGTCTTCTGTAACAAGAGGACTATAAAGGTTGTGATTAGGCAATGAACAAATTATGCAGAGGGATGTGAGTGATGTAGATGGGATTTGTCTCTCCTATGTGACAGGAGTGATATCCATAGGCCACTTGATGGAGTAAGACTAAGAAAACGCATGGCCATGCTAGAAAGAATAAATATTAGATATTTATTCGGATCCAGTCTACTCCGGTATCAAGTAAAATAAATTGGGCCGTACAAGGATGACGCGACCATGCCTTGGGCCCAATTAGGATATCGTGACAAAAGGAATAAACGTATTAAATAATTATCACTTATAGGTTATGTTAATAATATTCGGACATAATGATGCATTGCTAGATGCCGCTCTTATTTTATATTAATAATAAAATAGTTTATTATTAATATGACCGGGTATTTTACCTATAGGGTCACACACATAGAGTAAGCCCATCAGAAAATGTTGTCTTATTTTAGTTGGACTAAAATAAAGCTATTGGGCCTAACTCATTTGGAATGAGTAAGGAGCCCACTTTTAGAGAGAACAAATTAGGTCAAACCTAAGCCTATAAATAGAGCATAAGATGCTCATAGGCTGTTCACTCAAGTGAGACACAAAATTCGCAAAAAGTTGCAAGAGCTACACGCCGTCAACCTAGCAGTTGGCAAGTGTTGCGATTCTGGTGGGAGTGCTCGTGTGGACTCCTAAAGGACGAGGCTACGACTGCTTCGGAGTTCTTCAAGAGGTAACCTGAATAATTTCGAAATTGGTTTTTTTGTGCTTTGAAACACGGAACCTTTGCAAATCCTATGGAATCCCTTTAATTTTTCCGCTGCTCATGCTTAGGGATTTCCTAACAGCTGACGCGTAGCCTCACACCATGCGTAGCATCAACATCTATTTTTGATGCTGACGCTACGCATCACAGCCACGCGTAGCGTCAGTGCTGCGTGGACTCCACCTCTACTTTGGCCAACCACGCCACTTGGACCCAATAATGGGCACTCCACTCAGCACCAAGGGCTACCCACTCAACACAAATGGCCAAAACTCGGTGGAAACATGTCCATGTGGCCAAGCATGATCAAGATTAATTATTTGAAGTGGCTATTATTAAGTGTTTAATGGAGGCTGAGTCATGAGTGTGACGCGTAGCGTCACACTGACGCGTAGCGTCAGCACCCTTGCTCAGCCCTATAAATAGGGCCATCCAACACCATTCTAAACCATCCCATAACATCTTATTCTCTTCTTTTCTCTCTTGTGCTCGACTTTGAGTACTTCTTTTGTGAGTTGTAGTTCTAGAATAGTTTGCTACATACTTGAGTGTGTTTTGGTGTATTGTGATCGTTGTATCGTGAAGTTTCCATCGTCTTCATAATGTCAAACTCTGTAAGTGTTGTTTTTACTTTCACCATGTGTAACTAATCTGTTTATGTTGGAATTGGTGAACTAATCTATTGAGTATAATGTTGTGAATTCGACCTCTGCATGTTTATGATTCAAGTCCATGTTAGTATTTCAACCTTTTATTAATATGAACGTCAAACGGGAGAATGATTTTCATGTGTATTGAAACCTGTTTTATTAGTATGAATGTCAAATGGGAGAATGATTGTTCATGCCGTATTGAAACTTGTTTTGACAAAAGTAAAAAGTTGGAATACCCTTGGTATCTCAATTCTATAGGGGTTGTTAACCATTGTTGCCATAAGGCCAGGTCTTAATGCAAGTTTTCACTGAGAAAGCTCACGAGGGATCGGACTTTACGGTGAATTCTTAGAAAATTATATCACGAGGGATCAGTGATAATGATTTTAAGCTGCAATGACATGAAACTTGATGATTAAATATGCATGTCTTGAGTTC
This sequence comes from Clitoria ternatea, assembly GCA_037962975.1. Classification (NCBI taxonomy): domain Eukaryota; kingdom Viridiplantae; phylum Streptophyta; class Magnoliopsida; order Fabales; family Fabaceae; genus Clitoria; species Clitoria ternatea. The sequence continues at coordinate 265,537,625 of CM075671.1, forward strand.
CTCATTGTTATTCTAGATTAGGGATCCAATTTCTAACATAATTTGTTTATCTGTGTTTATCTCAAGTATCTTACCTATTCTAGATTGCAACTCGACTTTTTAGATAGATTTTATTTTCTTTTATCTTATGAACCACTCAATCATGCTATCCTGTGAATATTGTATAAATTGTATATAAATCATTCTTTGTTTATAACTTCCTTCACATTTACTATAGTAAATAGAAAATTACTGTTGTTATTGGACTTTCAATCCCAGTGGAACGATATCTAAATTTTGAAAACTACAAACGATTGGTGCGCTTGCCAATTAACAACCCGGTGGTGGAAACAAACTTTTGAGACGCTATCGTTGGGTTAACAAGTTTTCTGGCGCCGTCGCCGGGGATTGAATTGTTTCAGTAAAATAGTAAATTTTTAATTACCGTGGTAAATTTTTTTTTACCTTAGTTAAAATTTATTTATTTATTTTTATTTATTGTTACACTAACTTTCTTTGTCTAGTTTGTGTATGCAAACTCGATCTACCACAGGTAAAAATTATTTTGATCCTGAGATAGAAAAGTTTGTAAAGAAAATCAAGTCTTTGAAATCTAAAACACAAACTAAATCTTCTTCTACTTCTCAAAACTTTGAAAATTCAAATATGGCTGCTGAAAGGAGAACATTGGGACAATTTGCTGATATTAATGGTCCACCCCGAGTTTCGGGAATGTTTCAAGGACTAGTTTTGCTAGTGGAAATTAAACCTGCCACTTTAAATATTATTCAAAACAATCAATTTGCTGGTTTAAATCATGAAGAACCATATGAACATTTAACTATTTTTTATGAGTTATGCAGCACAATTCGTTTTGAACCCAATCAAGAAGAGTTTGTTTATATGAGACTTTTTCCTTTTTCATTGATTGGTAAAGCAAAAGAATGGTTTAAATCTTGTCCACCGGGTAGTTTTACAAACTGGTCCGATGATGAAAGAAAATTTTTGGAAAGATTTTATTCTCTTCAAAATATTTTGAAGCAATGACAGCCATACACTCTTTTTCTCAAAATAATGATGAATCATTAGGAGAGACATGGGAACAATTCAAGGCACTCTTGAGAAAGTGTCCAAACCATAACCTGAATGATGCCGAAAAGGTAAGAATCGTTTACCATGGTTTATTGCCTCAGTTCAAGATGATGTTAGATGCTTGTGTAGGTGGTTCTTTGATGAACAAGACTGTAGAGGAAGCCATAGAAATATTGGAATCAATGGCTATCAGTGACCGCCAAGCAAAGCATGAAAGAGGTAATGTACAAAGGAAGCCAAGAATGCTCGAATTAGGAGTAAATGATGCGGTGTTGGCTCAGCAAAAATTACTGACCCAACAAATTGAAGTTATGAGCAAACAGTTGGAAAAACTCCAAATTGCTCAAGTAGCATCACCACCCCCTGCTCAACTTAAACAATGTATGCACTGCATGGGAGAACAACCATGTGGTTACTGTGGAAATGAGCAAGAGCAAGCCAATTTCATGAACCATTAAAGAGCACCCTTAGGTAATTTTCCTTTCAATCATGGAAATTCTTTTCCTAACAATTACCTGCAGGGTTGGCAAAATCAAAATATTGGCTGGAGACAAGATGCTGGACCTTTCAACCGACCTCCTAACAATCAATTTAAGCAACAACAAACTGACAATGCAAGATTAACAAGAATAGAGGAATCTATTCAACAGTTATTGCAGTTTGTAGAGACAAATGAAGCTACCCGGAAAGCATCAGACATACAAATGGGTCAGCTTGCAAAAGAAATAGCCGAATTAAAGAGTTCTGGGTTTTCTGCAAACACTCAAAACCCAAGGGAACAATGTAATGCTATTTCTTCTGATGTTGTAAAAATTGATTTTAAAGAAAAGAGTGAGAAAAAGAAAGAAGAAGAAGAGAAAGAAAGTGAAAAAATAAAAAAAATGAAAAAAATGAAAAAGAAAAAAATGTGCAAGTAAATACAGAGCAAGAAACAAACTGTATAACCCTAAAAAAATGTAAAGATCCAGGGAGTTTCACCATTCCTATAACAATTGGAAATATGAACATCAGGAATGCGTTATTAGACTTAGGGGCTAACATCAACTTGATGCCCTTAGATTTAATAAAGCGCATTGGTGAATTTGAGTTAAAAGAGGCAAAAACAGAATTACAGTTTGCGGATCGCTCTGTCAAGAAGCCTTTTGGGATTGTGGAAAATGTGTTAGTAAAGGTTGATAAGTACCACTTCAGAGTTGATTTGTGGTACCGGATATGAAGGAGGATACTGAGATCCCCCTGATCCTAGGAAGACCTTTCATGAAGACTGCAAGGATCAAAGTAGATGTTGATCAAAGTATGGTTGCAGTCAAGGTTTATAAAGAAGAAGTAAACTTTAGTGCTCATGAACATCTAAGGACAAGTAATGAGAAAAAAGTTTACCCTTCAATCGAACCAGGTATATCTCTTCCCAATCAATTAAATTGTTTTAAATTAACCGATGCCTTGAAAGATGAAAAACAGGTAATTAAGCATCGGAGAAGAAGAAAAAGGAAGAAGAAGATAGGTGATTCCTCAACAAATATTGGGAGACCACCTGATTAATCAGAGGTAATGTCTGGCTGGAGACATTAAACCTAGCGCTCAATGGGAGGCAACCCATTCTTTTCTTGTTATTTTCAAATTTTTTTTAAACATAAGAAAAAACACAAAAACCAAAAATAAAAATTTTAAAAATTTGTTTTTTTTAGAAAAGGGGTTTAAAACTCAAAAGAAAAGGTTTTTGAAAATCAAAATTTTGAAAAATCAAAAACAGAAGCCCACGCATAGCGCCACTGTAACGCGTAGCATGGACTCTGAATTTTGGACCTGACGCGTAGCGTCCCATCCACGCGTAGCGTCAGAGCCCATGTTCAGTTTTTAAAACTGAACCAGAGAGGCCCATCTTAGGGTTTAAAACCTAAGATCTCCTCTCAGCCTCACTTCATTTTCAAAACCTAATTTTCAAAACTTCATTTTCTCTCTTCCAAACCTTATCAATCCTAGTTGCTCAAGGAATCACAAGTAAGTGTTCTAATCCTTTCTCTTTAGTTTTGGTTTTAAATTTTTGATTTTTAGAAATAAATGTGGTTAGGATTAGGATTAGAAGACCATTGGAATTGATTGCTGTTAGTAATTAGGAATTGAATGGATATAATGTGGTTTGGAAAGGGGTGGCTGCTGTGCAACCCCTATTTTTTTTCTGTTCTGTGCAGCTCACGCGTAGCGTCCCACTGACACGTAGCGTGAGGATGAACTACAAGCCCACGCGTAGCGTCCCATGAAGCGTAGCGTGGGAGTAACAGGCTGACGTGTAGTGTCCCAAACACGCGTAGCGTCAGCCTCTGTTTTGAATTTTGTTAAAATTTTGAATGATGTTACTGTTTCATGTATGTATTTATTTTTGTTTTTATTAAATCAGTCCAATATGCCTATTTTTGAAGTTTGTTTGTATTTTCTTTTAATTTAATAAATTTTCTTATTTAGTATTTGTTATACTTTCTTGCATTAATAAAAATTAAAAATATAAAAATTTGTTGATGCATATTATTTTGTGTAAATTTTTGTTTTTATTAAAAATACAAAAATATGCATATTAACTTTCTTTATAAATCATAAAAATACAAAAATATATTGTTTTGAATTGTGTGAATTACATGTGTAAATATTTATATTTGTAAATATTTGGTTGATTATATATAATGTGTGATTTATTAAGTGTGTGCTTAATTTTGAAAATTTTTACTTTTTGCAGATGACACCAAGGAAATCCATTCCCACTGCTGGTCCCTCTAAAAGACAGAGGAAGACCACAGATACTGACACCACCTCTGAGGATCCTGATCTTCAGGGACAGGAGGTGTTAGGACCGAGGGATCCTATGAGATTTCGCACTGATGCGAAATGGGCCCGCTTTCATCAGATTAAAGGTCAAAAGCTAATGTAGGAGAGAGTATTGGATCTCAGTGCTGGAGATTATCCTGAGCTGCAGGATGGAATCCAGAAGAGGAGATGGGGACCTCTATTCTCCCTACCTACTGAGGGGGATCCCATCTTAGTGATGGAGTTTTATACAAATGCCTTCAGGACTCGCCAGGACGCACCAAGTATCGGACAGTAGCGGACGAGTTGGGTGAGGGGCCGACATATTTCATATGACCGGGATACTATCAGTACCCTATTGGGTAATCCTTGGGAGCCTATTCCCGAGGATGACACTTGTTTCTGGAAGGAAAATAGAAATAAGATTATTACCGAGGGAGAGTTAGGATACTCCCTCGAGGAGGTTGCTCACTTCTTGAGCAAGGATTGGATCTTTTTCAACCTGAGTAGGGTTGGAAGGAGTCCATCTAACCTCCTAAAGACCCAGCTGACCCCTCTAGCCCAGGTGTGGTCCTACCTCATGCTTCATAACATCACTTCTATCACCCACCTTTCATCTTTTCCAGTTGAGCGTTGTTGCCTTCTATTTTCTATCCTCCAGGGCCATACCATTGACATCGCTGAGCTTATATCTGAGCAGATTCACTTTTATGCCCTTGGGTATAAAGTGAACCACCCCATTCCATTTCCTCTCATCATATCTGCCTTACTGAGGAGGCAGGGAGTCGTCGTACCTTCACCTGAGTTCACTAGTTCTTCGGGGAGAGTCCCCAAAGTTCTAGTGAATAGAGATTATTTTGTTCAGCAGTGCGAGCTTCTACCACTAGAGCAGGAGGCTCAGCCCAGACCGAGGAGGAGGATACCACCAGTGCAGCCTCCATCTACTGATGCTGTCACACGGGGCTTTGCCCGGATATCACTTGAGCATCAACATATGATGCAGATGATGGCTGCCACTCATAGAGCTTATATTCATCTTCACGATGAATTTTATCAGTACAGGTTACAGGGAGAGAGAGCACCTTATGTTACCCCGGCCGAGTTTGCAGCACATGTAGCTTGGCCCGGTGATTTACCTACCTATCCTGAGACTGGTGGATCGTCTGGTGCACAGGCTGACTCTGACGATGATAATGAGGAGGAAGAGCAGGATGATGATCAGATGGAGGATTGATGATGCCATCTTCTTATTTCTTGCATTCACCTTGAGTACAGTTATTTTTAGTTTATATTTACATTTACATTGACACTTTATATTATGGTATTTTATTATTGTGTGGTGTGTTTTTATGTAATTATTTGTTGTTGCATATTTTATTCAAAAAATAATCCAAAAATCCAAAAATAAAATTTATCTTTTAATAAATCAATCAAATTTTTGTTAGTAAGTTAATTTATACACTTAGAGTTTTTACACAATGAAACTTAATTTTGTAAAATCAATTATTAATTCTTTTATAACTTAGGAATTTTGATAAATTTAATTACAATAAGTTTATTAACCATCAAGCAAATTTCAATAACCCGGTGAGAAGAGAGATATCTTTTTATATACTTGAGGGTTTAATCGATATATTTTCAATTCGAATTGATTTTGCTTTAATCTCTGATTTGTGTTGTTGTATAGAAAATTCAGGAAGACGAGCAAGGCACATTTTTGGTGAAAAAGACCTTGGGCCAAACAGCTTACTTTGGTAAAAATTATTTTATCCTTTGAAAGCCAAATTGAGCCTAAAATAAATTCTTTGTTACCCTTAAACCTAAATCTGTTTTTACCATTCCCTATACTTGATTGATTAAAAGAGCAATTGAAGTAAATGAAAAATATTTTGAATGTTCTCACAAAAATGGGGAGTGAAAATAAGCAACTTGATTCTTTTCAGAAAAAAATAAAGTATGGAAAAGAAAAGTTAAAAATAGTGAAAAGAATCAAGTTAGGGGTATTTATTTTTCAACAAACAAAAGAAATGAGAGTTTGGGTCAAGAGAAAACCTAAAAAAATTATAAAATGCTCTTTTATGATTTCAGGTTTTTGAATTCCAAGAAAAACCATTGATTCTTGTAAGCCAAGCCTCATTACAACCTGTGAAAAGACTTTGTGATTTCTGAATTAATTCTGTATAAATAACCATTGATTAGATGACAAACAAAGTTAAATTTGTTTGATCTTATGATTGATTGAGTGAAACAGGTTACCTATTACATAGAGATAAACACCTGTGAGGTAAGCTTGAAATTCTGCTTGATTGTTAATAGAATATTGTAAATAAATTTTATCATTAAGCCTTTGTTATACTTGATACTAATTTTTGATTATTACAAAATTGGTCAAATTGTGAAAATTACTTTTTGTTGTAAATTCTCGGACTAACTCAAAAAATTTGATTCTAAATTTTTATTTTTCTTATTTTTCTCTCTTGCTCGAGGACGAGCAATGTCTCAAGTTGGGGGTATTTGTTAGTCCTCAAATTTTCAATAAAAACTTTAATAAAAATTTCATAAAATTACAAAAATTAGTTTAATTTGTTAGAAACTTAGGCTTTAAATTCAATAAATGGATGTTGTTGGAAATAATCTGTCCTTGATCAATTTTCTCTAAGTTTTGCAGTGAAAAAGTTAAGAAATCAAGAGAAAATCACACTGGAGGAGCTGACGCGTAGCCTCACACCACGCGTAGCATCAACAACTATTTTTGATGCTGACGCTATGCGTCACAGTCACGCTTAGCGTCAGTGCTGCGTGGACTCCACCTCTACTTTGGCCAACCACCCCACTTGGACCCAATAATGGGCACTCCACTCAGCACCAAGGGCCACCCACTCAACACAAATGGCCAAAACTCAGTGGAAACATGTCCATGTGGCCAAGCATGATCAAGATTAATTATTTGAAGTGGCTATTATTAAGTGTTTAATGGAGGCTAGCGCCAGCACCCTTGCTCAGCCCTATAAATAGGGCCATCCAACACCATTCTAAACCATCCCATAGCATCTCATTCTCTTCTTTTCTCTCTTATGCTCGACTTTGAGTACTTCTTTTGTGAGTTGTAGTTTTAGAATAGTTTTCTAGATACTTGAGTGTGTTTCGGTGTATTGTGATCATTGTATCGTGAAGTCTCCATCGTCTTCATAATGTCAAACTCTGTAAGTGTTGTTTTTACTTTCACCATGTGTAACTAATCTGTTTATGTTGGAATTGGTGAACTAATCTATTGAGTATAATGTTGTGAATTCGACCTCTGCATGTTTATGATTCAAGTCCATGTTAGTATTTCAACCTTTTATTAATATGAACGTCAAACGGGAGAATGATTTTCATGTGTATTGAAACCTGTTTTATTAGTATGAATGTCAAATGGGAGAATGATTGTTCATGCCGTATTGAAACTTGTTTTGACGAAAGTAAAAAGTTGGAATACCCTTGGTATCTCAATTCTATAGGGGTTGTTAACCATTGTTGCCATAAGGCCAGGTCTTAATGCAAGTTTTTACTGAGAAAGCTCACGAGGGATCGGACTTTACGGTGAATTCTTAGAATTTATATCACGAGGGATCGGTTATAATGATTTTAAGCTGCAATGACATGAAACTTGATGATTAAATATGCATGTCTTGAGTTCCTCATTGTTATTCTAGATTAAGGATCCAATTTCCAACATAATTTATTTATCTGTGTTTATCTCAAGTACTTACCTATTCTAGATTGCAACTCGACTTTTTAGATAGATTTTATTTTCTTTTATCTTATGAACCACTCAATTATGCTATCCTGTGAATATTGTATAAATTGTATATAAATCATTCTTTGTTTATAACTTCCTTCACATTTACCATAGTAAATAGAAAATTACTGTTGTTATTGGACTTTCAATCCCAGTGGAACGATATCTAAATTTTGAAAACTACAAATGATTGGTGCGCTTGCCAATTAACAACCCGGTGGTGGAAACGAACTGTTGAGATGCTATCGCTGGGTTAACACATATGCATATACCCTGTATCAACGTGGGTATTCATCATTTTCCTTCCTACTTCATCCTTGACGTTTTTATTTTTACAGTCGTGATTCCGTCAAATTAGTACATTAAAATTAATTAACGTAGTACTAGGGTGTCAACCTAGGTCGTTCTCTCAAGGATCAACACAAAAATTTAGGAAAAATAAGTCTTAAACTAATTTTTAACCATTAAAAATTAAAACTAAAACAACTAAATTTTTTTTACAAACATAAGTTCACTAACATACAATTGGGGGGGGGGGTTTGATTGATTTTTGTTGTCACAATTAAAATTAAAACAAAGTAAATATGGAATTTAAAACAATAATTAACAAGCGATTGATTTTCTTGGAGTATTGTAAATAAATTTATCCTTGGTTCACTAAAGATAATTTGTATACTTTCATTACTGTTAATTTCTTAGCTCAATTTGAATTGATCAACTAAGCGTCTTTTTCAATTCACAATTCCTTTACTTTCATTTAAAAATGAATATTTTAATCAAGCATCCTAATTAAGCAAAAGGAGTCAAGATCTTAAAATCTAGGAATTATTGAGCATACATAAGAACATCGCCTATATACATAATCTATTCTCAAATTATGGAATTAAGCAAACCATAATTATTAAAAGTGATTATGAAAATATTCATTAAGCATGCATATTTCCTTAATCCATTCTAATTTGAAATCTTATTTTACTCCATTTGAATAACTAAACCGATTAAGCATACAAATTCAATTAAACAAAATGGAATTAAATAAGTAGAGAATGATTATGAAGAAATAACAATAATAAAAGCATACTATATTAAAATTAGTGACCTCAAAATTACATTACAACATTCTCCAAGAAAATCAATCTAAGGGTTTTAGCCCTCCATAACAACTACAAAGAAAAGAAACTAACCCAAAATGGAGCAAAGAGGGGGAAGAAGAGAGGAGGAGGCTTTGTGCCTTCCTCTGATGCTTATAGAAACAAAGAGAGAAAAGAGAAAAATGTGAATTGAGGTGTGTTTGAAACCTTTGGCAATGGTCCTATTTATAGTGAAAGCAAGGGTAAAGGTCTCCTGCTGACGCACAGCGTCAGCAGGACGCTACGCGTCAGCGTTGCGAATATGCTTCCACGCTACGCGTAGTTGTGAGGCTACGCGTGAGTGTTTCTGACTCAGAATACATTATTTCATCCAATAATTCTTTAATAATGCTTGGACACTTGTGCTGCATGTTCTCCACTGAGATAGTGCCGTATGTCTGTAATGGATTGGCCAATAAGTGCTTTAATATAAATAAATCCTCCACTTCTGAAGTTGCACACAGCCTGTTAATGGGATCCTCGTCACTGTTGACGCTACGCGTGGGCTTGACGCTGCGCGTCAGTGTTACAAATTTGCTTCCACGCTACGCGTGGTACCAGCGCTACGCGTCAGACCTGATGCTCAATTTTATGATTTCCCAATTGCAACCTCAATTATTCACTACAATATCAAGGAAATCAAGTAAGATTTATTATTTCATTTAAAGATTATCGCCTAATTCAGTTAATATTAAATAAAGCTTGAATTATGAAAATGTGTTAAAATGCATAATATTACACAATTAGCAATGGCAAATTATACACATTTAAAGCAAGGAATTAAGGCTAAATCATACATCATCAAATACTCCCACACTTATTCTTTTGCACTCCCGGGCAAAATCAAAATAAAAACAAGTATCATAATTTATTGAAAACATTAAGTTGAAAATAACAACACACAGAATTGGCATGAAATTTTAGGAATATACAGAGAAACAAGAGTTATTCAACATGCAAGATACAGAGCATCAAGATATATATAAAAATCATTCAAACACTTAGGCATGTGAAAATTAAATTAAACTGAAAAGAAAATCATCAGTGATAGAACCTCACAAGACATACTCTCAACTCTCAAGTGTTTAAGGTTTGTGTATACTCTCAAAACAATTCCTGAAAAACAGTCAGTCTAAAAATTTGGCAAGTTTCTCAATTCCACAATCAACTTAAATGCATGTATAGATCAACAGGGCTTTGTAGGGTTGTAATGTGGCCAAGGTTAGGGTAGTAAAATTTTGGAATTGTGGTAAGTACCAAAAAGAATAAGGAGCAAATAATTCTACAGGTAAGCATGAGGATATAACACTTTGTGTTCCAATTTCTTTTAGTCGCAATCATCAAAACATTTCTTTTTTTTATTTTTTTTATTTTTTATTTTTTTTATTAAAAATAATAATATGCAATTGCATAACACTTAAAACAAGAGTTGCGACTCCTTTTTGCACACCCCCACACTTATTTGAATGCCTGTTTTTGACTTGATTTCAAAGCTCCAATATATTCCTTAAGGTAGGTATATTTTTGGTTTTTCACCCATGGCTTATTTGAGCTACAACAAGGAAATAGTTAAATAGGCTCAAAATGGCTAGCAAGAGATAATTTATTCATGGTAGGCTTATCTGGCTTAGTGGCTCAATTGAACAAAATACCTGTATCATTTCAAATACATTCATATGAGTTTCAAGTATCATCAAGAAACAAGACAAAAATTAAGATGTAAGCTTTCAGGAATTAATCACACATGAAAGGATTAAGATGGTTTAAAGTGATCCATTAATTTTAAAGGCTCAAAAATCTCACAAGGTATAATTCTATCATATATGATCATCTATCAATTATCATGTCATTCTCATCATACCAAAATTGCTTGAGTTCAAATTATAACATATCATTAAGCTCATATCAGACATGAAAGAATTTACTTGTTACTCATGCATATCTTAAAATTCCAATAAAACATGGCTTTTTAAAACAAAAACACACATAAAATCTTTTTTTTTTTAATAAAAGCACATAAAATTTAATCACACAACAACACATAAATGATCCCACCCCCACACTTAAATCATACATTGTCCTCAATGTAAGACAGAGCATACAAAATAGACAATATAATGAAAAAGTAAAGAGATGGTAAAGAAAAACTCCCTCAAGGGGGATCAAGAAGTGGTTCCCCCAAAACATGTTCCTCCATTGTGACATCTACAAGTGAAGGATTTTCATGGAATGGCTTCAAGCGTTGTCCATTAACCTTGAAGCTTTTATTGGAGTTTTCACTTTTTATTTCCACAGCTCCATGGGGAAATACATTAGTAACAATGAAAGGTCCTTCCCATTTGGAGCGCAATTTTCCGGCTATCAGTTTCAACCGGGAATTAAACAGTAGCACTTTCTGTCCAGCAGTAAAATCCTTTCTAGCTATTAAGCTATCATGGAATTTCTTTGTTTTCTCTTTATAGAACCTCGAGTTCTCATAAGCTGCCAAACGGATCTCATCAAGCTCATTCAGTTGTAATTTTCTTTCCTCACCTGCTTGATCAAGTGCTAAGTTGCAAGCTTTTACAGCCCAATAAGCACGATGCTCAATCTCCACTGGAAGATGACATGCTTTACCAAAAATAATTCTATAGGGAGACATTCCTATAGGTGCCTTAAAAGCTGTTCTATGTGCCCAAAGAGCATCATCCAATTTCTTGCTCCAATCCTTTTTATTAGGCTGTACTATCTTTTCTAGGATTCTTTTGATCTCTCTGTTAGATACTTCTGCTTGACCATTAGTTTGGGGGTGATATGGAGTAGAGACTCTATGAACAACCCCATACTTCCTGAGCATAGCTTGCATGGTCCTGTTGTAGAAATGTGTTCCTTGATCACTGATGATTGCTCTCGGGATGCCAAACCTGCAAAGAATTTGCGATCTAACAAAATCCATAACAACTCGAGCATCATTAGTTCTGGTGGCTTTAGCTTCCACCCATTTAGAAACATAATCAACAACCAATAAAATGTAAGTAAAACCAAAGGATGGAGGAAATGGACCCATAAAATCAATGCCCCAAACATCAAATACTTCACAAAACAACATAGGTTGCTGAGGCATCTGTTGTCTCCATGTGGTAGCATTACTAGCTCTTTGGCATTTATCACAGGTGTTACAAATTCTCCATGCATCCTTAAAAATTGTGGGCCAATACAAACCTGAATCCAACACTTTTCTTGCTGTTCTTTGTGGACCAAAATGTCCACCAACTGGTGAAGCATGGCAGAATCGAAGAACTGATTCTATTTCATGATCGGGAATGCATCTTCGAATCACCTGATCATTACACAATTTCCACAAATACGGGTCATCCCAAATATAATACTTTGCATCACTTTTTAATTTTGAAATTTGGTTTCTGGATGCACATGGTGGAAAAACAGAAGCAACAAGATAATTTACAATGTTAGCAAACCAAGATGAATCAAAAGAATTAGAAATACTCATGAGGTGTTCATCGGGAAAATGGTCCCGAATAGGTGCTGAATCAGGAGCATTCTCAATTCTGCTTAAATGGTCTGCCACAAAGTTTTGTGTTCCACTTCTGTCACGAATTTCCAAGTCAAACTCTTGGAGCAAGAGCATCCAACGAATTAATCTTGGCTTGGACTCACCTTTCTTCAACAAGTACTTCAGAGCTGCATGGTCAGTAAAGACAACTACTCGAGAACCGAGTAGGTAAGATCTGAACTTATCTAATGCAAAAACAATGGCCAAGAGCTCTTTCTCAGTGGTGGTGTAATTTACCTGGGCAGCATCTAAAGTTTTAGATGCATAGTAGATTACCCTAGGTTGCTTGTCAATCTTTTGACCAAGGACAGCTCCCAATGCATAATTAGAAGCATCACACATCAACTTAAATGGAGCTGTCCAAACAGGTGCTTGGATTATTGGGGTAGTGGTCAATGCTTGCTTGAGACAATTAAAAGCCTCCTTACACTTTTCATCAAACTCAAATGCCACATCCTTTTGAAGCAGACTGGATAGTGGCCTAGCCTTCTTGCTGAAATCTTTTATGAATCTTCTGTAGAATCCTGCATGGCCAAGAAAAGAACGAGCCTCTCGAACACAAGAGGGGTAAGGCAAATGTGATATAACTTCTACCTTAGCAGGATCTACCTCAATTCCTTTTTCAGAGATTACATGCCCTAAAACTATTCCTTGTTTTACCATAAAATGACATTTCTCATAGTTCAAGACAAGGTTAGTTTCAATACATCTGTTTAAAACTTTATCCAAACTATCAAGGCATGCATTAAATGAAGATCCATAGACAGTAAAATCATCCATAAACACCTCTATGCAATTTTCAATGAAATCATGAAAAATACTTATCATGCATCTTTGAAAAGTTCCGGTAGCATTGCATAGGCCAAATGGCATTCTCCTATAAGCAAATGTGCCAAAGGGACAGGTGAATGTGGTCTTATCTTGATCCTCAGGTGCAATATGAATCTGAAAATATCCAGAGAATCCATCAAGAAAACAGTAGTGAGACTTACCTGCGAGACGCTCAAGCATTTGGTCAATGAAGGGTAAAGGGAAATGGTCCTTCTTTGTTGCCTGGTTAAGTCTCCTGTAGTCAATACAGACTCTCCAACTATTCTGCACTCTAGTTGGGATCAATTCATCCTTTTCATTTTTCATAACTGTGATCCCTGTTTTCTTAGGAACCACTTGAATTGGACTCACCCATTGGCTATCAGAGATAGGATAAATAATTCCTGCTTGTAGAAGCTTGGTGATCTCCTTCTTAACCACATCAAGGATTACAGGGTTAAGTCTCCTCTGGGGTTGTCTTACTGCTTTAGTATTTTCCTCAAGAAATATTCTATGCATGCACATGGATGGACTAATTCCAGGAATGTCTGCCAATGTCCATCCTATAGCCTTCTTATGTCTTTTCAATACCTACAACAATTTTTCTTCTTGATTTTCATCAAGAGAAGTGGAAATTATCACCGGGAGCTGTTCATTATCCCCTAAGTATACATACTTTAGGTTCTCAGGTAAGGGTTTCAATTCTAACTTGGGTGCCTGCAAAACAGATGGAACTAACAAAGTAGATTTTGATTCTGCTGCTTGCACCTCAAAAATTTTGTTAGAATTTTCTTGAAATCCTGCATATAGCTCCTTATGGTTAACAGGTATATCTAAAGACTCTGAATCAAAATTTATGTATTTATCAATTTCAGCACAAATATCACAACTTCCAAAATCATTGCATGTAAAACATTTGTTTGAATCATCCATGTATTCCAAATCAACATTAGAAAAATGTTCAAAAACTAGTTCATCAATAATGTCAATTTGGAAAACAGAATGATTTTCAGATGGGTATTTCATGGCATCAAGAATATTGAATTGAACTCTTGTGTCACCAAATTCCATAGAGAGAGTTCCAGAATGAACATCTATTTTGGTTTTGGCTGTTTTCAAAAATGGTCTTCCCAAAATGATAGGAACAGGAATTTGAGGCATACCTTCTTCCATATCAAGTACGAAAAAGTCAGCAGGGAAAACAAGTTGTTCTACTTGAACCAAAACATCCTCTATAACTCCAGCAGGATAGGCAGTGCTCCTATTGGCTAGCTGAATTACTACACCAGTAGGTTATAAATTTCCAAGAGATAATGATTTAAAAACAGGCATAGGCATAACATTTATTGAAGCTCCTAAATCTAACATACAATTTTCAAATTTATTATTGCCTATGATACAGGGTATAGAAAACGTACCTGGATCCTTGCATTTCTCAGGGATATTTTCCTTACCAAGCAGTGCAGATATATTTCTTCCCATGCTTATCCTTTCATTGCCCTTGAGTCTCCTTTTGTGAGTACACAACTCCTTCAGAAATTTGGCATACTTGGGAATTTGCTTGATTGCATCGAGAAGAGGTATATTCACTTCCACTTTCCTGAAAGTATCCAAAATTTCTTTGTCCACTTCTTCCATCTTCTTACTTGGAATTGCTTTTGGTGGAAAAGGAAGAGGGATATGAGGTGGAATTTGGAATGGTTGCATCTCAGATTTGCTTGTGCTTGAAGAGGGCATATCTTTCTCAACTGTTGTGGGCACATTGGTTTGTTTTTCAGGTTCCTTAGGTATGGGTACTTCAAGGTTCTTACCTGATCTTAACTGAATTGCACTAATATTTCTTGGATTTGCAGCTGGTTGAGATGGTAATTTGTCAGAGTTTTGAGATTGTAACTGGCTTAATGATGAAGCCAATTGCCCAATTTGGTTGCTTAAACTCTGGATAGTAGCATCATTCCTCTGTTGATACTCCAAGTTCTGTGCAGCCATTTGTTTCACCAGATCCTCCAAAGAAGGGCCACTTGTGGATGGTTGAGGTGTAGTTCTTTGGAAGGTTGGTGCATTGTTTTGAAATGGATGTTGGGGATTTTGTTGTTGGTTTCCCCATCTCAAATTTGGATGGTTCCTCCAACCTGGGTTGTATCTATTGGTGGAAAGGTCATGGTTTTGTGGTGGTGGAGGTCTATCATGGTAGATGTTAGCTGTATAGGCTTGGGAGCTATTATTATCCTTTTCTTGTAGAGAAGGACAACAATCAGTGGGGTGCTCTTGTGAAGAGCAGATGCCACATACTTTAGCAGTCATGGATTTTTGATTTACTGCCAATTGTGTGACCAGAGTGGTGAGAGCATCAAGTTTGCTCTCCAATTTAATTCCAGATGAACTAGAATTGGAATCAAACATGGGTTTGAAAGAATCATTTCTCACACCAAATTGTTGAGAGTTGGATGCCATCTTTTCAATCAAGTTTCTTGCTTCAGCAGCAGTCATGTCTCCTAAAGCTCCTCCACTTGCCGCATCAATCATGTTGCGATCAACGTGGTGCAGACCTTCATAGAAGTACTGAAGAAGAAGTTGTTCAGAAATTTGGTGGTGAGGGCAACTTGCACAGAGTTTTTTAAATCTCTCCCAATATTCATAAAGACTTTCTCCAGAGAGTTGCCTAATGCCAGATATGTCTTTACGGATTGCAGTTGTTCTAGAGGCAGGAAAGAATTTTTCCAAGAACATTTTCTTTAAGTCATTCCAACTTGTGATTGATCTTGGAGCAAGGTAGTACAACCAATCCTTAGCAACACCCTCTAAAGAATGAGGAAACGCTTTAAGATAGACATGGTCTTCTTGAACGTTTTGGGGTTTCATTGTGGAACACACAATGTGGAATTCTTTGAGGTGTTTGTGCGGATCTTCACCCGCAAGACCATGAAACTTAGGCAACAGGTGTATAAGTCCGGTCTTAAGAATAAAAGGGACATCCTCATCAGGATATTGAATACACAAACTTTCATATGTGAATTCAGGTGCGGCTAGTTCTCTAAGAGTTCTTTCACGAGGTTCAGCCATATCAGAAAAACTAGCAGTAGTACTTTAAACAGATTCAGAAAAAATACTATCACTATCAATATCAACAAAGTTATTATTAAATCTAGCTTCTCTAATTAACCTATGAAAAGTTCTTTCAATTTCAGGATCAAATGAATATAAATGCTCAAAAGTTCTTCTAGTCATACATAGCATACGACAAGATATTTGATCATGATGAGCAATAAATCATAAGAATCCTAAATCATGCAAAAGAAATAAAACAAACAAACAAACAAAAGAAGTTTTTTTTTCAATTTAAAAAAAAAATAATAATTAATTTAAAACAAGAGTTTTTCCTAAAGATCGTTGATCCCCGGCTGCGGCGCCAAAATTTGACGTTTTTATTTTTACAGTCGTGATTCCGTCAAATTAATACATTAAAATTAATTAACGTAGTGCTAGGGTGTCAACCTAGGTCGTTCTCTCAAGGATCAACACAAAAATTTAGGAAAAATCAAGTCTTAAACTAATTTTTAACCATTAAAAATTAAAACTAAAACAACTAAAATTTTTTTTACAAACATAAGTTCACTAACATACAATTGGGGGGGTTTTGATTGATTTTTGTTGTCACAATTAAAATTAAAACAAAGTAAATATGGAATTTAAAACAATAATTAACAAGCGATTGATTTTCTTGGAGTATTGTAAATAAATTTATCCTAGGTTCACTAAAGATAATTTGTATACTTTCATTACTGTTAATTTCTTAGCTCAATTTGAATTGATCAACTAAGCGTCTTTTTCAATTCACAATTCCTTTAATTTCATTTAAAAATGAATATTTTAATCAAGCATCCTAATTAAGCAAAAGGAGTCAAGATCTTAAAATCTAGGAATTATTGAGCATACATAAGAACATCGCCTATATACATAATCTATTCTCAAATTATGGAATTAAGCAAACCATAATTATTAAAAGTGATTATGAAAATATTCATTAAGCATGCATATTTCCTTAATCCATTCTAATTTGAAATCTTATTTTACTCCATTTGAATAACTAAACCGATTAAGCATACAAATTCAATTAAACAAAATGGAATTAAATAAGTAGAGAATGATTATGAAGAAATAACAATAATAAAAGCATACTATATTAAAATTAGTGACCTCAAAATTACATTACAACATTCTCCAAGAAAATCAATCTAAGGGTTTTAGCCCTCCATAATAACTACAAAGAAAAGAAACTAACCCGGAATGGAGCAAAGAGGGGGAAGAAGAGAGGAGGAGGCTTTGTGCCTTCCTCTGATGCTTATAGAAACAAAGAGAGAAAAGAGAAAAACGTGAATTGAGGTGTGTTTGAAACCTTTGGCAATGGTCCTATTTATAGTGAAAGCAAGGGTAAAGGTCTCCTGCTGACGCACAGCGTCAGTAGGACGCTACGCGTCAGCGTTGCGAATATGCTTCCACGCTACGCGTAGTTGTGAGGCTACGCGTGAGTGTTTCTGACTCAGAATACATTATTTCATCCAATAATTCTTCAATAATGCTTGGACACTTATGCTGCATGTTCCCTACTGAGATAGTGCCGTATGTCTGTAATGGATTGGCCAATAAGTGCTTTAATATAAATAAATCTTCCACTTCTAAAGTTGCACACAGCCTGTTAATGGGATCTTCGTCACTGTTGACGCTACGCGTGGGCTTGACGCTGCACGTCAGTGTTACAAATTTGCTTCCACGCTACGCGTGGTACCAGCGCTACGCGTCAGACCTGATGCTCAATTTTATGATTTCCCAATTGCAACCTCAATTATTCACTACAATATCAAGGAAATCAAGTAAGATTTATTATTTCATTTAAAGATTATCGCCTAATTCAGTTAATATTAAATAAAGCTTGAATTATGAAAATGTGTTAAAATGCATAATATTACACAATTAGCAATGGCAAATTATACACATTTAAAGCAAGGAATTAAGGCTAAATCATGCATCATCAATCCTCTCTTTTCTTCTTTCTTCGTCTTCGTCCTCTTTTCTCTTCCCCTATTTTTGTTCTTTGTTTCTGGAGATAACGGCGACGGCGCTGTAGAAAGGTCAGAGTCCCCTCCAACTGGTGAAAGACAATGATTGAAACAGAGGAAGAACAACTTCCCATCCCCGAGCCGATTACAGAGTACGACTGTGTGAAGAGGGACGAGTCAGAAAGGGCGTCAGACCAAACGTCGAAGAGCGGAAGAGCTTCTCGAGTTCCTTCTGTAGGTAGGGGGCGCTTGCATGTCAAATGCATGGTCCACGAATGGTACCGGATTAATGTACTGCCTTAAGTGTGTGCATGTGTCTGTGACGACTGTGTATTATGCATGATTGTTGATCTTGGATTCCATGTGTATGATAGTAGTATCTTGTTAGTAGTGATACAATAACTGCATGCAATCAAGATGATGGTAATGTAGTCTGTTAACCTTTTTGATATAGATGGGTGAGATGCATGGTTCTATCTCTGTTAATACTGTAAGAATATGAATGTGTGACTGTTAGTTGATTCGTCCGATGTTATTACCTTGATTGTTTGATTACTATGCATGTTGGTGTGATTGACAAAGTAAATATAGAGACTGTGTTGAATCTATTTCTACCATGATGGTTGCGAAGGAGGTATCGGTTGAGTGATGATGCTTGCTGGTAAAACGCATAAGCTGCATGTGTAGGAATGGGGTGACCCGTGGAAGGTCAAGAGCCCCAAAGCAATGGCTTCCAGCTACTGACCTTGGCTAGATCCTGTGAGAGCTCGTGGTAGCCATGGGAGCTAGAGATGAGTCTCGAGACGTCAATGGGAGGCCGGTACCACACGGGAAGAGCTGATGGATGAGAGGCCAGTAAGGGGGAAACTGTAACTGAAAGTCATCACTTAAGTCGGATCCGCAGGCATGCATGTAGATATGATGTTGATTAGGATAGTACGCGTGGCATGTTTTGGGTGTTATGAATGAATTCCGAGTGTGTGGATGCATGTGTTTGTGTGAATGAGGATGAACTTTATGTAGTATGTATGTGAATGTATGTCATTGAAATTATCCTAGTTTGCATAGTTATGGTGTAATCTAAATGCAACCGAGTGAACGTAAGTGTGCGTACTGACACTGATACCGAGTCTTTGACTGTCATTTTATATGTAAAAGCTCACCCCTACTGTGGCTACATTTTTCAGTGAATATCTCTCGGAATGAAGGATGAAGGAGGAGCTGAGTGCAGAGCAGAGCAACCGAGCGCTATTGAATATATGTGTATATGTATATACTGTGTATAAGGTCTTGTTAAGCCTTGGCCGGCTCGTATTTTGGTCTTCGTCTTTATATCAGAACTTGAACAACTTCGAGTAGAAGGAACATGACAATGCTTTTGTAATTATTTAAATACCTCCCTATATATATATATTGTGTGTTTATTCTATACTATAGGTGATGTCTGAGTGATAAATATGGATGTATAAGTATACTTTCTGAGCGTATGAGGTCAGTGTGACTATGGGTAGAAGTGGAGCTAAGTTGTTGTTGGGAGAAAGCGAGATAACGAGTCATTCCGAGTGATGAGAAGTTGAATAGCCCGAGTGATTGAGGTCGTATAATCTGGAGTAGGAATTGGTTTGGATCCTGTGAGTGATAATTGTGAGGTCTTCTAAGTAGAGAATAATCAACGATTTCCGAGTGAGAATCTGTCGAGTGAGAGTTCACCGACCAAGGAATGACACCTAAGGCTCTAAGTGGACCCATTGTAGTAAGTTATTAAGTAGCTAGGAAATCCGAGGGAGTTTTGACTTAGTGGGAAAATCAGAGTAGGAAATATTATGGTTACTGAGTGAAAAGTGAGTAAATTGTCCCGAGTGGCGTGATGGATGTGAAAGTTATTCTGAGTGAGAAGTCTTCATAGATTCCGAGTGAGCGGCTTGGGAATCATTTCGGATTGCCAATACATATATACATATATAATCCGATCGAGTGGAGCCGTGGAGTGTGAATGCTATCTAAATGAAACTGATGTGTATTAAGGTCAATCCGAGTGAATTAGGAAGTGGACCTTCCCGAGTGAACCATACGCTAAAAACTGAGTGGAGTGACAGGATGCCGAGTGTAGCTTCGCTTTAGCGAGTGTAGTGCGGACTGGAGATCTTGAGTAAAATCGCCCGAGCATAGTTAGCTTCGCTTGAGCGAGTGAGCATGGTGCCATTGGGTTCGCTTAAGCATTTCTTCCCTTCGCTGTGCGAGAGTACTTTCCCTTGTCTTCTTCCCCTCCTTTTTCCTTGTTGTACCCAGTTTTGTTAATTTGAGCAGATTATGTACGATTTATTAATTTTAGAATTTGGAAAATTTCCCCTTTGATTTTATTTATTTAATTAAAAATTAGAGTGTTACAGTTCACAAGAAGCTTTTATGACAACAAACCTTTCCACCTTTGAATATCATTCATGGTTTTGGTAAGCTTGAATGCAAGAAATTTGCTTTATTTAATTAAGAAACCATGGCCCACTTAATTACATAATTCCTTCATGATTCCAATAGCCTGTCCCACATGTTTTTCAAAGCTACAAGGTCTCCAAAAATGCCAAGATACGTCACAGTTTTACCACTTCAAGGACAAGGATTTTTGACTTAAAAAAAATGCAAGAATCATTCCACCAAGGCAAGGCACATTCATGGTTTGACAAGTGAAGGTTTTAGTGTCTATTTGTTGCATTTAAATGAAGAAAAAGCAGCCATATGGACATCACAAAAACCAATGTGAATTGCTTTCTTGAAAGGGGTCCATGTGCTAATATTTTATTCAATGCTTTCTCTAATATCCCTTGTCCCACATGGTCAAAAGCAAGCTTCCATTTCCATTATTTTAATGCCAATCCATGCTTCCATCCACCAAATAATTCCCATAGCTACACTAAGCAAACCACTTACCAATATTTTATTCAATTCATCACCATTCTTCCACTTGTTTTTCACGTCCAAATGCCAGCTCCCATGTGCCCATTAAAAATTCCACTCTTCATTTTCTTGTGCATATTATGGCAAGATGGGAAATTATTATGCATTTTCAAATGCATAATCATTCATAAAGAGCATGGAAGCCACGGATTGAAAGAAAAGGCAAAGTAAAAATCAAGTATAAATAGCAAGAGGCACAGAGGTAGAAAGGGAAGAGAAGAAGGCGTAGCAGTCAGCAGAAGGAATTTAAGAGCAGTAGGAACACTACAGTTTCCGGGTTTGAAAGTTTCTTTTAGTTTTGATTTTGTTTGTATTTGTTTTGGTCATTTAATTATGGAAGGCTAAAAATTTTAGATTAATTTTCTTGGAGATTAATGTAATGTTATTTTTGAGGTTTTGATTTTTAATATCTTTCCTTGTTATTAATCTCTTCATAATTCTAGCTTGATTATTTAATGTTTATTTTGTTTAATTAAGTTGTATGTTTAAATAATTTAATTATACAATTAGAATTGAATAAGATTTATATTAAGACAGATTAAGAAATATACATGCTTAATGAATGTTTCAAAAATCAATCTTAATAGTCGTGGTTTGCTTAATTCTATAACGTTGAAGTTAGATTATGTATCTGGGTGATGTTTCTATATATGTTCAATAATACCCAGAATTTACAATCTTGACTCCTTTTGATTAATTAGGATGCTTAATTAACATATTCATTCGATTTGAATGTACGTAAAGGAATTATGAATTAAAAGACGGTTAGTTGATTAATTCAAATTGAACTAAGAGATTGATAATAAGGAAAGTGTATAGAAATCTTTTGAAATCCAAGGATAAAATAAATTACAATTAACCAAGAAAATCAATCATTTATTAATTATTTGTTCCACATTTATTTTATACTTTATGCTCTATATTTGATTTTATTGTGATAACCAATCAACCCCTCCCCCAAAAATTCCTTTGTATGTTTGTTGAGTTTTTATTTGTCAAAATTATTTTAAAACTTAATTTTCCTAAATTTTTGTGTTGATCTTCGAGAGAACGACCTAGGTTGACATCCTAGTACTATATTAATTATTTTTAATGTACTAATTTGATGGACCACGACAGTAACACGTCAAATTATGGCGACGCAGCCGGGGATCAACGATCTTTAGGAAAAATCTTGTTTTAAATTATTTTTTAAAAAAATAAAATAAAAAAATAAAAAAATAAATTTTTTGTTTCTTTGTTTTATTCTATTTCTTTTGCATGATTTAGGATTCTTATAATATATTGCTCTTGATCATAAAATATCTTGTTGTATGCTATGTATGACTAGAAGGACTTTTGGGCATTTATATTCATTTGATCCTAAAATTGATATAACTTTTCATAGATTAGTTAGAGAAGTTAGATTTAATAAAAACTTTGATGATATTAATAGTGATAGTATCTCATCTGAATCTGTTAAAAGTACTACTGCTAGTTTTTTTGATATGGCTGGACATTGTGGAAAAACTCTTAAAGAATTAGCTGTACCTGAATTTACATACGAAAGTTTGTATATTCAATATCCTGAAGAGGATGTCCCTTTTATGCTTAAGACTAGACTTATACACTTGTTGCCTAAGTTTCATGGTCTTGCAGGTGAAGATCCACACAAACACCTCAAAGAATTTCACATTGTGTGCTTCTCAATGAAACCTCAAAACATTCAAGAAGACCATGTCTACCTCAAAACCTCAAAATAAAACCATTTTTGAAAATAGTCCAAGCCAAAATAGATGTTCATTCTGGAACCCTCTCTATGGAATTTGGTGATACTAGAGTTCAATTCAATATTCTTGATGCTATGAAATACCCATATGAAGATTACTCTATTTTTCATATTGACATTATAGATGAATTAATTTGTGAATATCTTTCTGATATCTCTCAAAATATTGATTTGGAATGCATGGATGATTCAAAATAATTATTTTGCAAACAATGATTCTAGAAGTTGTGATATTTATGTTGAAATTGATAAATACATAACTGCTGATTCAGAGTTTTTAGATATGCTTGTTAATCATAAGGAACTAGAATTCATTAACCTGAATGCAGGATTTCAAGAAGATTCTAACAAAATTTTTGAGGTGCAAGCAGTGGAATCCAAATCTACTTTGTTAGTTCCATCTATTTTACAGGCACCCAAAGTAGATTTAAAACCCCATCTACTTAGGGGATGATGAATAACTCCTGGTGATAATTTCTACTTCTCTTGATGAAAATCAAAAAGAAAAATTACTACAGGTTTTGGAAAGGCACAAGAAAGCTATAGGCTGGACATTGACAGACATCCCTGGAATTAGCCCATCCATGTATATGCATAGGATATTTCTGGAGGAAAATGCTAAAGCAGTAAGACAGCCTTAAAGAAGACTCAACCCTGTAATCCTTGATTTTGTTAAGAAGGAGATTACCAAGCTTCTGCAAGAAGGAATCATTTACCTTATCTCTGACATTCAATGGGTGAGTCTGATACAAGTGGTTCCTAAGAAAACAGGAATCACAGTTGTGAAAAATGAGAAGGATGAATTGATCTCTACCAGAGTGAAAAATAGTTAGAGAGTCTGTATTAACTACAGGAAACTAAACCAGGCAATGAAGAAGGATCATTTCCCTTTACCCTTCATTGATCAAATACTTGAACGTCTCATAGGTAAATTTCATTACTATTTTCTTGATGGATTCTCTAGATATTTTCAGATTCACATTGCATATTTTCTTATAAGAGAATGCCATTTGGCCTATGCAATGCTCCTAGAACTTTTCAAAGATGCATGATAAGTATTTTTCATGATTTCATTGAAAATTACATACAGGTGTTTATGGTTGATTTTACTATTTATGGATCTTTATTTGATGCATGCCTTGATAGTGTGGATAAAGTTTTAAATAGATGTATTAAAACTAACCTTGTCTTGAACTATGAAAAATGTCATTTTATGGTAGAACAAGGAATAGTTTTAGGGTATGTAATCTCTGAGAAAGGAATTGAGGTAGATCCTACCAAGATAGAAGTCATATCACACTTACCTTACCCCTCTTGTGTACGAGAGGTTCGTTCTTTTCTTGGTCATGCAGGTTTCTATAGAAGATTCATAAAGGATTTCAGCAAGAAGGCTAGACCAATATCCAATCTGCTTCAAAAAGGATGTGGTATTTGAGTTTGATGAAAAGCGAAAGGAAGCTTTTAATTGTCTCAAGCAAGCATTGACTACTACCCATATAATCCAAGCACCTAATTGGACAGCCCCATTTGAATTAATGTGTGATGCCTCTAATTATGCATTGGGAGCTGTCCTTGGTCAGAAGATTGACAAACAGCCTAGGGTCATTTACTATGCATTTAAAACTTTATATGTCGCCCAAGTAAATTACATCACTACTGAAAAAGAGCTCTTGGCCATTGTTTTTACATTAGATAAGTTCAGATCTTACCTACTCGGTTCTCAAGTAGTTGTCTTTACTGACCATGCAGCTCTAAAGTACTTGTTGAAGAAAGGTGAGCCTAAGCCAAGATTAATTTGTTGGATGCTCTTACTCTAAGAGTTTGACTTGGAAATTCATGACAGAAGTGGAACACAAAACTTGGTGGTAAACTATTTAAGTAGAATTGAGAACGCTCCTGATTCGGCACCTATTTGGGACCATTTTCCTGATGAACAACTCATGGGTGTTTCTAACTTTTTTTGATACACCCTAGTTTGCTAACATTGTTAATTATCTTGTTGCTTCTGTTTTTCCACCATATGCATCCAGAAACCAAATTTCAAAATTAAAAAGGGATGCAAAATATTATATATGGGATGACCTATATTTGTGGAAGTTGTCCAATAATCAAGTGATTAGAAGATGCATTCCCGATCATGAGATAGAATCAGTTCATCGATTCTGCCATGCTTTTAGTCCACAAAGAACAACAAGGAAGATGTTGGACTCTAGTTTATACTAGCCTACCATTTTTAAGGATGCATGGAGAACTTGTAACACCTGTGAGGAATGCCAAAGAGCTGGTAACGCTGTCACATGGCGTCAACAGATGACTCAACAACCTATATTGTTTTGTGAAGTATTTGATGTTTGGGGCATTGATTTTATGGGTCCATTTCCTCCACCTTTGGTTTTACATACATTCTGTTAGCTGTAGATTATATTTCTAAATGGGTAAAAGCTAAAGTCACCAAAACTAATGATGCTCAAGTTGTTGTGGATTTTGTTAGATCTCAAATTTTTTGCAGGTTTAGCATTTCGAGAGCAATCATTAGTGATCAGGGAACACACTTCTGCAATAGGACCATGCAAGCTATGATCAGGAAGTATGGGGTTATTCATAGAGTCTCTACTCCATATCACCCTTAAACCAATGGACAGGCTGAAGTCTCTAATAGAGAAATTAAAAGAATCCTGGAGAAGATAGTACAGCCTAACAGAAAGGATTGGAGCAGGAAACTAGATGATGCTCTTTGGGCACACAGAACAGCTTTTAAGGCACCTATAGGAATGTCACCCAATAGAATTATTTTTGGTAAGGCATGACATCTTCCAGTGGAGATTGAGCATCGTGCTTATTGGGCTGTAAAAGCTTGTGACTTAGCACTTGATCAAGCAGCTGAAGAAAGGAAATTACAATTGAATGAGCTTGATGAGATCCGTTTGGCAGCTTATGAGAATTCAAAATTCTACAAAGAGAAAACAAGGAAATTCTATGATAGCTTAATAGCTAGAAAAAAGTTCACTATCAGGCAGAAAGTGCTACTGTTTAATTCCTGGTTGAAACTGATGGCCAGAAAATTATTCTCCAAATGGGAAGGACCTTTCATTGTCACTAATGTATTTCCCCATGGAGCTGTTGAAATAAAGTATGAGAACTCTAACAAAAGCTTCAAGGTTAATAGATAACGCTTAAAGCTATTCCATGAAAATCCTTCACTTGTAGATGTCACAATAGGGGAACATGCTTTGGGGGAACCAGTTCTGGATCCTCCTTGAGGGAGTTTTCTTACCTATCTTTTTACTTTTTCATTCTATTGTCTATTCTGTATGCTCTACATTGAGGACAATGTATGATTTAAGTATGGGGGTAGGATTATTCTTGTATATTGTTTTGGGATTATTTTTTTGTGTGTTGTTATTTTTGTTATATGAATTTGTGATTATTTTTATGTGACTATTTTTCTAAAAAAAATTAAAAATAAAGATTTTGTATTTTTTTTGTTTTAAAATGGCATGTTTTATTGGAATTTTAGGATATGCATGAGTAATAGGTTATTTATTTTATGTCTGATATGAGCTTAATGATATGTTATAATTTGAACTCAAGCATTTTTGGTATGTTGAGAATGACATGATAATTAAGAAATGATTATATATGATAGGAATTAT
The DNA here is from genome assembly GCA_037962975.1 of Clitoria ternatea. Taxonomy (NCBI): domain Eukaryota; kingdom Viridiplantae; phylum Streptophyta; class Magnoliopsida; order Fabales; family Fabaceae; genus Clitoria; species Clitoria ternatea. The sequence goes on from CM075671.1 coordinate 265,564,199, forward strand.
GCCCTGTGAGATTTTTGAGCCTTAAAATTTGATGGATCACTTTATACCATCTTAACTCTTTCACGTGTGATTAATTCCTGAATGCTTACATCCTAATTTTTGTCTTGTTCCTTGATGATACTTGAAACTTATATAAATGTATTTGAAATAACACAGGCATTTTATTCAATTCAGCCACTAGCCATATAAGCATACCTTGAATAAATCATCCTTTGTTAGCCCCTTGAGACTATTTAACCATTTCTTTGATTACAACTACCTTAAGGAATATATTGGAGCTTTGGAATCAAGTTGAAAAATAGGCATTCAAATAAGTGTGGGGGTATGCAAAAAGGAGTCGCAACTTTTGGTTTAAGTATTATGCAATCGCATAAGAAAAATACAATGAAAAATGATGACTAAATGAAAAACTTTGATGATTGCGACTAAATGAAAGTGGAACACAAGTATTATATCCTCATGCTTACCAGTAAAATTAATTGCTTCTTTATTCTTTTTGATACTTGCCACTAATCCAATATTTTACCCACCGCCTTAACCTTGGCCACATTACAATCGTAAAAAGCCCTGTTGATCTATACATTCATTTGTGTTGATTATGGAATTGAGAAACTTGCCAAATTTATAGGACTGTCTACTTTTCAGGAAATGTTTTGAGAGTATACACAAACCCAAAACACTTGAGAGTTAGGAGTATGTCTTGTGAGGTTCTGTCACTTATGATTTTCCTTTCAGTTTGATTTAATTCTCACATGTCTAAATGTTTGAATGATTTTTGTACATATCTTGATGTTCTGTATCTTGCATGTTAGATAACTCCTATATCTCTGTATATTCTAAAACTCAATAATATGCATGTTAGTTATTTGTTTATTGTTTTCTAACTTAATGTTTTTAATAAATTGTTAAACTTGTTTTTATTCTGATTTTGCCCAAGAGTGCAAAAGAGTAAGTATGGGGTATTTGATAACTTATCTTTTTACCTTTAATTACTTACTCTATTTGTCTATTTTATTTACTGTTAAATCATAATAAATGTGTTTTAGCATAATTTGTCAAATTATGATCTCTACTTTTAATTTCCACTGTATTCTGCTCGGGTGTTTTATTTTGCAGGACTTAATATATTTGAGGCATTTAAGGACATATTTTTTGGAATAAATACATGAAGGAAAATGGATAAATTTAGATTTTAAACCATGGTTTCATAAAATTAAATTTTGCAAAATTTAATGGCAAAACATGACCATTTTCACGTTAATTGCCAAAAGTAAAGGGTAAATAAAAATTATGACTTTGTAACCATTGAAAATTCCATATGAAATATTTTAATATGAAAGCTTTCAATGGACAAAGAAGTCAAGTCATCACTAGCCTAATTTTCAAAGATTTCTTTATTTTTTTAATTTAGAAGCTTTTATGACAACAAACCTTTCCACCTTTGAATATCATTCACGGTTTTGGCAAGCTTGAATGCAAGAAATTTGCTTTATTTAATTAAGAAACCATGGTCCACTGATGATGCATGATTTATCTCTAATTCTCCATTTTAAATGTGTATAATTTGCCATCACTTAGTGTGTAACATATTGCATTTTAACACATTTTTATCATTTGATCTTTATGTAATATTTGATTGTTAATTTGTGCCAAAAGAAAATAGATCAAAGAAACTCAAGAATGCCAATCCAAAATGAAGATCAAAGTGCCTAAGGATCAAAGGAACCAAGAAATATTCAAAAAGATCTCAAGAAGGGTGAAAAAGTATGCAAAACATGGAAAATCAGGTGTATGAATCGATTCATCCATGCTTGAATCGATTCATACGAATAAAAATGCCCAAGAATTGAAATATTTGAGCTATGAATCGATTCATTCTGATTTGAATCGATTCATACGTCTGAATCTTGCAAAAATTGGCTTTGAATCGATTCAGGAGGAGTTTTAAAGGCAATGAATCGATTCTTTCCCTAAATGAATCGATTCATACGGTTATTTTTGGCCCAGGATTGCATTTTGCACGCATGAATCGATTCCTCCCATCAATGAATCGATTCATGAGTGAATAATTAGCCCAGAAACACGTTTTCAAGCTTCTGGAAGGTGGGCAAAGCACTGAGATGGTGGGAAATGCACTGAAGATGATCATGGAGCACCATTGATTTGATTAATGAAGAGTGCTCCTTCCATTGAAATATTTTATGGCAAAAGCTTGCTTTCTAATTCCTATAAATAGGCACAAGAGGAAGGCTTCACACACACCATTCTTCATTCATTCTTCAATTCCTCCCTCATTCATACTTTCTCTGTTTCTCTTCTCTGTTGGAGTTTCTCCAGCAAGTTCCTCATTTCCGGGTTAGTTTTGTTGTTTGTAGTTGTAATTATGGAGGGCTAAAACCCTTAGATTGATTTTCTTGGAGAATATTGTAATGTAATTTTGAGGTCATTAATTTTAATATAGTATGCTTTTATTATTGTTATTTCTTCATAATCATTCTCTACTTATTTAATTCCATTTTGTTTAATTGAATTTGTATGCTTAATCGGTTTAGTTATTCAAATGGAGTTAAATAAGATTTCAAATTAGAATGGATTAAGGAAATATGCATGCTTAATGAATATTTTCATAATCACTTTTAATAATTATGGTTTGCTTAATTCCATAATTTGAGAATAGATTATGTATATAGGCGATGCTCTTATGTATGCTCAATAATTCCTAGATTTTACGATCTTGACTCCTTTTGCTTAATTAGGATGCTTGATTAAAATATTCATTTTTATATGAAAGTAAAGGAATTGTGAATTGAAAAAGACGCTTAGTTGATTAATTCAAATTGAGCTAAGAAATTAACATTAATAAGTATACAAGTTATCTTTAGTGAACCAAGGATAAATTTATTTACAATACTCCAAGAAAATCAATCGCTTGTTATTTATTGTTTTAAATCCTTTATTTACCTTGTTTTAATTTTATTTGTGACAACAAAAAGCAATCAAAACCCCCCCCAATTGTATGTTTGTTGAACTTATGTTTGTAAAAATTTTAGTTGTTAAGTTTTTATTTTTAATTGTTAAAAATTAGTTTAAGACTTGATTTTTCCTAAATTTTTGTGTTGATCCTTGAGAGAACGACCTAGGTTGACACCCTAGTACTACGTTAATTAATTTTAATGTACTAATTTGACGGAATAACGACTGCAAAAATATTCACGTCATCCACTTAATTGCATAATTCCTTCATGATTCCAAGAGCATGTCCCACATGTTTTTCAAAGCTACAAGGTCTCCAAAAATGCCAAGATATGTCACGGTTTTACCATTTCAAGGACAAGGATTTTTGACTTAAAATAATACAAGAATCATTCCACCAAGGCAAGGCACATTCACAGTTTGACAAGTGAAGGTTTTAGTGTCTATTTGTTGCATTTAAATGAAGAAAAAAGCAGCCATATGGACATCACAAAAACCAATGTGAATTGTTTTCTTGAAAGGGGTCCATGTGCTAATATTTTATTCAATTCTTTCTCTAATATCCCTTGTCCCACATGGTCAAAAGCAAGCTTCCATTTCTATTATTTTAATGCCAATCCATGCTTCCATCCACCAAATAATTCCCATAGCTACACTAAGCAAACCACTTACCAATATTTTATTCAATTCATCACCATTCTTCCACTTGTTTTTCAAGTCCAAATGCTAGCTCCCATGTGCCCATTAAAAATTCCACTCTTCATTTTCTTGTGCATATTATGGCAAGGTGGGAAATTATTATGCATTTTCAAATGCATAATCATTCATAAAGAGCATGGAAGCCACAGATTGAAAGAAAAGGCAAAGTGAAAATCAAGTATAAATAGCAGGAGGAATTTAAGAGCAGTAGGAACACTGTAGAAGGAATTTAAGAGGCACAGAGGCAGAAAGGGAAGAGAAGAAGGCATAACAATCAGCAGAAGCAATTTAAGAGTAGTAGGAACACTGCAGTTTCTAGGTTTGCAAGTTTCTTTTAGTTTTCATTTTGTTTGTATTTGTTTTGGTCTTTTAATTATGGAAGGCTAAAAATTTTAGATTAATTTTCTTGGAGACTAATGTAATGTTATTTTTAAGGTTTTAATTTTTAATATCTTTCCTTGTTATTAATCTCTTCATAATTCTAGCTTGATTATTTATTGTCTATTTTGTTTAATTAAGTTGTATGCTTAATCAATTTTATTATACAATTAGAATTAAAGAAGATTTATATTAAGATAGATTAAGAAATATACATGCTTAATGAATGTTTCAAAAATCAATCTTAATAGTTGTGGTTTGTTTAATTCCATAACGTTGAAGTTAGATTATGTGTGTGGGCGATGTTTCTATGTATGTTCAATAATTTCTGGAATTTACAATCTTGACTCTTTTTGCTTAATTAGGATGCTTGATTAACATATTCATTCAATTTGAATGTAAGTAAAGGAATTATGAATTAAAAGACGCTTAGTTGATTATTTCAAATTGAACTAAGAGATTGATAATAAAGAAAGTGTATAGAAATTTTTTGAAATCCAAGGATAAAATAAATTACAATTACTCCAAGAAAATCAATCGTTTATTAATTATTTGTTCCACATTTATTTTATACTTTGTGCTCTGTATTTGATTTTATTATGACAACCAATCAAACCCCCTACCCCAAAATACCTTTGTATGTTTGTTGAGTTTTTATTTGTCAAAATTATTTTAAAACTTATTTTTCCTACATTTCTGTGTTGATCTTTAAGAGAACGACCTAGGTTGACACCCTAGTACTACATTAATTATTTTTAATGTACTAATTTGATGGACCATGATAGTAATGTGTCAGTGCTACAAATAGACCTCCTACTTTTAATGGGGAAGATTTTGCTTTTGGGAATGAAAGAATAAAATTTTTTATTCAATCTATTGATTTGAAAATTGAAATGCAATTAAAAATGGTCTCTTCATATCTATGCATATTATTGATGGCAAACAAGTAGAAAAACTCATGGATGATTGGACTAGTGATTAGAAGAAAAATCTTACCATTCTAGAACTTCAAAAGAGGTTTACATTAATCATAAATCATTTCATTACTCTTGGCAAATCCTACACTAACAAAGAACTTATTCACAAAGTGTTGAAAAGTCTTACTAGGGAATGGCAACCTCTCGTCACCGCCATCAAGCAATCTCCCAACATAAATTATATGCCCCTTGCTACATTGTTTAGTAAGCTTCAAGAACAAGAGCAAGATCTAAAGGACTTGAAAAATACGAAGGAAGAAGAAAAGTCCTCCAAGAAAAAAAGGACTAGATCTCAAGGTAACCTCAATTGATGATAATGAATTAGAAAGTGACCTTGATGAAGATGAAAAGCTAAGCTTATTCATGAAGCGCTTTGGGAGACTAATGAGAAACAAGAAATTTCAAAAGAGCTTCACAAATCAAGGTAAGAAACCTATACTCAAAGATAACACTTCCTCACCCTCTTGCTTTGAATATGGAAAGGAATGACATTTCAAGGCAGATTTCCCAAATCTAAAGAGAAAGAACAAAGAACGAAAAGGGAGAAGAAGAACCTACATAGCTTAGGATAAAAATTATGTGAGTAGCTCCGATGACTCGGACAATGAAGAAGCCAACCTATATCTAATGGCCATTCACCAAGAAGAACAAGAAGAGGTAAACATTCATGAGCTAGACAAAGATGAATTGTTTGATGCTTTTGAAGAATTATATGACAAGTTTATTAAAGTTTTAAATAAATAAATGTTATCTAGGAAAACCATTGATACTTTAGAAAAACATGTTGTTGAACTTGATAAAGAAAACAAAAACTTGAAAAAGGAGATTAACAATGCTCAAAATTGCTCCTAGACTAAACCATGTTATTTTGCTAAGAAGTGTGAAAGCTAGAAATGAAAGTCGTAGATTTGAACAAAATAATTGGGAAATTCACATATAGTAGAGATAACCTAAATGCCTTACTTGGAAAACAAAGATGCATGTTTGATAAAACCAGATTAGGGTTCAATGCTTCAAGAAAATAAAAGTATTACAAAAATTTCTTAAAGGAACATTGACACAAGCTAACCAAAAAGAACTGAGCATAAAATGGGTGCCAAAAGCTCTAACTTAATTTGTTTTGTAGGTATGTTTTAAGGTAAACAACACCTATTGGTATTTAGATAGTGGGTGTTCCAAACACATGATGAGAGATATAAGTAAGTTCTCCTCATTTACCCCTACATAGAGATAATACCAAAGGAAACATTCTTGGTATCAGAAATGTTGGTAAAAACTCCTCCATCACTATAAATGATGTCTTATATGTTGAAGGACTCAAATATGACTTGCTTAGCATAAGTCAATTATGTGATAAAAGATTGATAACTTATCTTTTTACCTTTAATTACTTACTCTATTTATCTGTTTTATTTACTGTTAATTCCTAATAAATGTGTTTTAGCGTAATTTTTCAAATTGTGATCTCTGGTTTTAATTTCTACTCTTTTTGTTTATTTTGTATTAATTAGTATATTTAAAATAATTTAAGCTTTCATGAATGTTTAATCCTAAAATAAATTAATTGAATTAACAAAGTTTAATTTGATTTGATTTTATTTTATAGGATATCAAATATTAGAAGCTTCATGATTATTTTGTAAATAAATTACTCTCCTCCAAGTATAAATTCACATTAATTATTTTTTTCTTGACAAGTTTATTAATGTGAAATTGCTTAAACCTTATCCATGCTTCAAAGAATAACAAAATAAACCTCCTAATTCCCTTACTTGTGCCAACGTGAATTCTTGCAGCTAAAGGGGAAATCAATCATGTTGGAAGCTCTCTAAATGCAAGGTCCATTGCCAATAATTTTTACAAAAGCCTTCTCCTTTCTTTAACAAGTAATTCACGTTGAAGGAGTTATTCCAAGGGGTTTTATTACTTGTTATTTTAATGCAATAATGCAAAAGCCAAGGAAAGAGCCATTGCCAAACTGTTTAATCTAAACATGACCAAGGCTACACTTGAACATGAAATGCAAGAGCAAAAGTGGAAAATAATGGCAGCCATGGGCCCATATGGAAAAGATTGAAGTAGTCAAAGTATAAAAGCTTTACAAGAAAAGAAATAGCAAATTAATACAAGCTTGACCCCACAATTCTTTTTATTAGAAAATTTCATGTTAAAATCACAATGTTCCAACGAAAATGCTGAAGGGGAATGCTCCACCAAGAAATTAATTAAGCTTTCTTTCAAGCATAAAATTCTATCATCCTTGACCAGGATTGCCACGGTTTTGAAGAAAAGAAAAAGGAACCCTTTTTGGCAATTGGTTTCACGTGAATAAGCTGGCAGCAAAACAACATAAAAACAGTAATAAAATTGGATAGCAATGACGTGAAATAGAGCTAGAAAAACAAGCTTGAATAGGTTCCTATTTTATTCTCTGAAGGGCCAATTAAAAATTAAAAGAAAGACTTAGGGAATTGATAGTATAAAATAGAGAAAACAACATAGACAGAGGGGAATAATCAGAAGGGGATTCTGGGCAGAGAAGGACAGTAGCAGGAGAGCAGAGAGAGGAGAAGCAAGGAGGAAAAATTAGAAGGAAGCAGAGGGAATTTCAGAGCAGCAGTTTCCTGGTTTGTATTTTTAGTTTTCATTTTTTTGTACTTGTTTTGTGTTGATATGTTTTGAGATATTGGAATGAAGAGTTCAATAAAAGAGAATCAAGTTTGTATAATATGAACTCAATGCAGTGGATGTGCCAAGTTTAAACACAGAAGTTGTAATATAGTATAGTTGTCGTTCCACTGAGGAGGTGTTAGAATGAAGATCTTAGTTTTAAATTAATTTGGCAGAATATTTTGGTTTTTGTTTTGTTTTGAATGATGTTGAATGAGAAAGTGAATAAATAACAGAGAGTGAAATTCTGCAAAAGATAACAGTAAATGGTGTTGGAAAAATTAGTTTTGTAAAACAGGGATTGGCTTCATCACATCTTCACCTTCTGTAAGCTGCATAAGTTTTTATATAAGTAAATCAAAAAGATAATTTCTACGTCACAATCAAAGTCATTTGTATCGATCCCTCGACTACAAAATTCATAAGAATGATTTCAAACCGCTGATCCCTCAGTCACTTTGAAATCATCCCAGCATTATCGATCGATTGTTTTGACGTTTATTGCGTTAGATGCCATCCCTGGCTACCTACTCACAACAAGTATTTCTTTCAGATCTGCTTTCAAAAGTCACTTCCCAGCATACTTTAGAAAACTTAAAGCAAGAAAATAGTGATCAAGTACTTTCAGGCATTAAACGCAGAAGGAAATACAGAAACTTATCAAATCTCATTACTAAATAAAAACTTACAACAGCATTACTTCAGTGTTTAATGGATTACAGCCAATCCCATAAGGGAGTTTAGTTACTCATGCTTTGCATTTTCACCCTCAAAATATAAATACAAAAGATAATGGAAAAGGTTGGATTGTGAGGGAAATACAAGGGATTACAGGGATCCTTCATGATGGATGTCTGCAGCTTGATTTATAGGAGTTAAGGTTCAGATTCCCTTTCCCACTTACGTAGAACCCATGCAGCATCTTTCAGAGACTTGTAGAAACACAAGAAAGTGGGTGAGTTGGCATCGCACCATTGGTGAATATTAAATTAGAAATCCCATACTGCATGAGTCACGCTTAAGCTTAGTGGTCACGCTCAAGCGTGAAGGGTACTGGTGTTCACTGGTTATCTCGCGCTCGAGCTTCCTTAACCACGCTTAAGCGTGGTTCTTCTGTTTAGCATACGCTTGATCCACGCTTACTTCACGCTCAGGCGCACTCGGGTTCACGCTTGAGCGCCTCCTTGTCTCGCTCAAGCGTGAGACATTTCCTGATACTCTTTCATCTTCGCCTAAGCTAAATCTGTCACGCTTAAGCGAGCTCTTCTATCTCAACAGATATATTCCAAGCTCAAGCCACACTCAAGCGGGGTCGGGTTCACGCCCAAGCGGCTCCTTCCCATGCTTGAGTGTGAGATGATCCTGATGCTATTCTTCTTTCAATTGAGTCATGCTTGAGCTCCATATAGTCACGCTTGAGCGCCAGTCATGCATGGAGTCATACTTGAGCGAGCTCGGGCTCACGCTCAAGCGTGAGAGGCTGTTGGTGTGTTCTTCATTATTTCGCTTGGGCGCATGGGCAGCGTAAGCTTTTGTTTCTTCCACGCTCAAGCGTGCAGTGTACCACGCTCAAGCGTCCTTGCTTGATGCTCTGGTGTTTCTTTGTTTCTTCAAGGCTTTTGACAATTTCTTTACTGATTTTTACATTTCAAGCTTCTTTTCTTAATACTTTCTTTATAATCAAAATCATGCTCAATTATTTATCAGTTTAGTTAGGTTATTCAGAAAATGGGTCTAATTGAGTCATGAATTTAATCATAAAATAAGCACTTATCATTTTGGTCTTTCAATTATCGAAGGCTAAGATTTTAGATTGATTTTCTTGGAGATTAATGTAATGTTATTTTTGTGATTTTGATTTTTAATACTTTTTCGTGTTATTAATATCTTCATAATTTTAGCTTTAATTATTTAATGTCTATTTTGTTTAATTAAGTTGTATGCTTAATCAATTTAATTATACAATTAGAATTGAATAAGAATTTTATTAAGATAGATTAAGAAATATACATGCTTAATGAATGTTTTAAAATTAATCTTAATAGTTGTGGTTTGCTTAATTCCATAACGTTGAAGTTAGATTATGTATGTAGGCGATGTTCTATATATGTTCAATAATTCCTAGAATTTAAAATCTTGACTCCTTTTGCTTAATTAGGATGCTTGATTAAAATCTTCATTTTTGTTGAATGAAAGTAAAGGAATTACAAATTTAAAGACGCTTAGTTGATTAATTCAAATTGAACTAAGAGATTGATCATAAGGAAAGTGTATAGAAATCTTTTAAAATCCAAGGATAAAATAAATTACAATTACTCCAAGAAAATCAATCGTTTGTTAATTATTTATTTCATATTTATTATGTATTCTTGTATTTTGTATTTGATTTTATTGTGATAAACAATCAAACCAAAACCTCCCCAAATGTATTTGTATGTTTGTTGAGTTTTTTTTTGTTAAAATTATTTTAAAACTTGATTTTCCTAAATTTTTATGTTGATCTTTGAGAGAACGACCTAGGTTGACACCCTAATACTACATTAATTAATTTTAATGTACTAATTTGATAGACCACGACAATAAAACACGTCAAATTTAGGCGCCGCAGCCGGGGATCAATGATCTTTAGGAAAATTCTTGTATTAAATTAATTTTTTTATAAAATTAAAAATTAAAAAATAAAATAAGAAATTAATATAATAAAAAATTTCACTCGTTTGTTTATTTGTTTAATTTTATTTCTTTTGCATGATTTAGGATTCTTATGATATATTGCTCATGATCATGAAATTTCTTGTTATACACTATGTATGACTAGAAGGACTTTTGGGTATTTATATTCATTTGATCCTGAAATTGATAGAACTTTTCATAGATTAGTTAGAGAAGCTAGATTTAATAATAATTTTATTGATATTGATAGTGATAGTATCTCATCTGAAAGAACTCTTAGAGAACTAGTTGCACCTGAATTCACATACAAAAGTTTGTGTATTCAATATCCTGAAGAGGATGTCCCTTTTATGCTTAAGACTGGGCTTATGGTCTTGCGGGTGAAGATCCACACAAACACCTTAAAGAATTCCACATTGTGTGCTCCACAATGAAACCCCAAAACGTTCAAGAAGACCATGTCTATCTTAAAGCATTTCCTCCTTCTTTAGAGGGTGTTGCTAAGGATTGGCTCTACTACCTTGCTTCAAGATTAATCACAAATTGGAATGACTTAAAGAAAATGTTCTTGGAAAAGTTCTTTCCTGCCTCTAGAACTACTGCAATCCAGAAGGACATATCTGGAATTAGGCAACTCTCTGGAGAAAGTCTTTATGAGTATTGGGAGTGATTCAAAAAACTCTATGCAAGTTGCCCTCACCACCAAATTTCTAAACAACTTCTTCTTCAGTACTTTTATGAAGGTCTGTACCACGTTGATTGTAACATGATAGATATGGTAAGTGGAGGAGCTTTAGGAGATATGACTGCTGCTGAAGCAAGGAACTTGATTGAAAAGATGGCATCTAATTCTCAACAATTCAGTGTAAGAAATAATGCTTTCAAAAGTTCATATGATTCAAATTCTAGTGCATCTGGCATTAAATTAGAGAGCAAACTTGATGCTCTTACCACTCTGGTCACACAATTGTAGTGAATCAAAAATCCATGACTGCCAAAGAGTGTAGCATCTGCTCTTCACAAGAGCACCCCACTGATTGTTGTCCTTCTCTATAAGAAAAGGATATACCTTCACCACAACAACAATAACAACAAAACCATGACCTTTCCACCAACAGATACAACCCAGGTTGGAGGAACCATCCAAACCTGAGATGGGGTAGCCAACAACAAAATCCCCAAACCCCATTTCAAAGCAATGTACCAACCTTCCAAAGATGTACACCTCAACCATCCATAAGTGGACCTTCTTTGGAAGAACTAGTGAAATAAATGGCTACACAGAACTTAGAGTATCAATAGAGGAATGATGCTACCATCTAGAGTTGAAGCAACTAAATTGGGCAACTAGCTTCATCATTAAGCTAGTTACAGTCTCAAAACTCTGACAAATTACCATCTTAACCAGCTGTAAACCCAAGAAATGTGAGTGTAATTCAGTTAAGATCAGGTAAGAGCCTTGAAGTACCCATATCCAAGGAACCTGAAAAGCAAACTATGCCTGTAACAATTGAGAATGATATACCCTCTTCAAGCACAAGAAAGTCTGAGATATAACTGTAACACCCTCGGTTAGATAAGACAAACCCTTCTATAAGATCATCCTATTTAACCGAGAGGTCACAAATTTTCAGAAAAAGTGAATATATTTTTTTAAAATAAAGAGATGGCAGATCAGTGGAAGCAAATAGTATGTAATTCACATAGTCATTCACAAACTGTAAGTAATTGTACTCTTAACAAAATGGGGCACGCAGGCACCCTTAAATATTAATACAGTCATCCATAAATATTTAACTACATATATTCTATTTTTAATGGGCATTCTCAGTTGGTTCAGCGTATTGTTGTTCTTTGTATTCTGGTTCTTGATTTCCTAATTCCTCTGAAAATATTCAACAGTAAGGGTGAGTATAACCCAAGACCCTGAAGGTCACCGGTGCGGACATAATCCAGTTAACAGATATAACACATAAATCATACAATTAACATAATTACAAATATAACAAACTAGGATGTTATCAAGAAATGCATGAGTTTGGTTTATTATGATATATCTTGATTAATTCTCATGATGCATGAGGGCCCAATAAATCAATTCATCTTTATCTCATTCTTTGGAATTTCTCCATTCCATTCTAGAGCGATCAGGGTCCTCCCAAGCTTCTATTTTCATAAGGTATGAATGAACTCATTGGTTCTCATCATTGATTAATATATTTTTAGAACTTGGATCCCTATGATCATAGTTACACTCCGTCATTTAGTCAAAGTACACCAGAATTGCATCGTCTCACCCGGCTATCAGGCGCGACACTGATGCCATTGGGTTTCCGTTCCGGTTGTACTCCCAAGATTCTTCATGGAGATCGAACGTGAGTGTCCTCCAACGTACCAGGTGTATGCTCTAGATAATTTTTCTCCTTCAAAAATATTTTCATGATGCGAAAGTGCATTCTTTTTATCATTTGATCCTTGGGTATCTATGTGTTTCCAGTCTCATAATATTCACAAGCTCTTGAATCCCATCAACTTGTTCATACGTTACAAATCATTTTATTATCTTATTTGAGCAAATATATCGGTTATATTTTGGTTCAAAATTATACTTTATATAAAGAGTAAAATAATATATTCCTTATTTTATTACTCATAATTAAAACATCAATAATAATATCAATAACAATAATAATAGTTAATAGAAACAATAATAATAAGAATAATGATAATAATGGAAATAAGAACAATAATGAAAGTTATAATGCTATAATAATTCAAAAAGGAATAAAGAAGAGTTTTTGAACAAAAAATCCAAGTGAAAAACATTAAAACCAGTTTTTCCAAGTAAAAGAGTTAAATACCGAGTGACAAATGAGCTTACCGAGTGAAATGAGTTGAATACCAAGTAAAAATGAGTTTTCCAAGTAAAATAAGTCTGTTTCCAAGTGAAAATGAATTTTATGAGTAAAATGAGTTAGATACCGAGTGTAATCAATAGGATTCTGAGTGGAATGAGTAGGATTCTAAGTAAAATTAGGCTGAGATGAGTTTCTGGGTAAAATAAATATGAATCCGAGTGCAATTAGACTAAAAGAGTTTTTTCAGTGAAGTTAAAAATGTTTTCCGACTGAAACGTGATTTAAGAAGAGTTCCCGAGTAAAATATTTAATTTCGAATAAAATCAAACTGAGAAGATGCTTTCCGAGTGAAAGCAGACTGAGAAAAGTTTTCTGAGTGAAATAAGATGTTTTTCGAGTGAAATCTGACTGATAAGCATTTTCTGAGTGAAATAATGAAGATACCGAGAAGAATAAACAACCAAGTAATGATCGGATCGGTTTATGTATAAGTAAAGTTATGTATTTGTATTTCTTAGATGTCGCGACCTGGATCGCGGCGGTGCGGCCGACCCTCGAAACGAATTTAAATAATACACAGGGAGTCGCCACCAATATTTTTTAGGATAAAATACTAGAAAAACCTTTTGTTAAAAGCACTGGTTATAAAAAAATGAAATTCCATGATTCGGGAGTCTGATTACAGGTGAGGAAGGTATTAGCACCTCACGACTGTCCGTTTTAAAAACGGTTACCTCAATCTAATAGCGCGCATTATAATTAACCCAATAATTATTTTAACTTCTTCATAAAAAGAAAAATGTACGGAATGACAAAATAAACAAAAATATAAACAAAGATCAACACAAAATATTTACGAGATTAACAGGACGTCTCGTCCAAATTAATCTCGCTCCGCCTTTTTAAAGAGATATTAAAAAAAATGAGATTAACAGGACGTCTCATCCAAATTAACCTCGCTCCTCCTTTTTAAAGAGATATTAAAAATATGAGATTAATAGGACGTCTCGTCCAAATTAATCTCGCTCCTCCTTTTGATAGCAAGACAAAAAGGAAACTCTAAAAATTAAATAAAGAAAGGTGGGCCCGACAGGAACTGTTTCCCGCTCCTACGTATTCTCGAGCTTTCGAGAAATAAGGGTCACGTAGTTCTTTAAGTGTTTTTTTTTTAGGAAAAAGATTAGGAAGATATTAATGGGAATCAGTTTTATGAAGGAAGACTCGGAGGTTGAGTGTAAAGGAGGACTCGGAACCGATTGAAATAGCTCGGAAATGGGTAAAAGAGGACTCGGATGAGTGAAGTTCAGAACCGATTGAAATGGCTCGGAAAAGATTTAATCATGGCTCAGAAATTGGTGGAAATGGACTCGGGATGAGAAGAATTGATTGGCCAAAAGTACTCGGGAAAGGTGGCTGACTGACTGAAGTCTCACTCGGAAACCGATTGGAATATGCCTCGGGTTTGAGTGGGAGTACTCACTCGGTGTTGACTAAAAATGCTTCAGTTGGTTCTGACTGAAGAACAACACTTGGAATTCCTTCAGCCGGGATTATTCACTCGGAACTCTTCAAAAGTGACACAGAAACTTCAACGCTTGAAGGATTTACTCGGATCCTTCCTTTTTTGCACTCAGAAATTGGATTTTTGGCCATTTGCACTCGGAATGGCTTGACAGAGAGCCTTCCACTCAGATTCACCTTCGATAAGAAAGCATTTTACTCGGAATTGACTCATCCTGAGTCATTTCATTCAGACTTCTCTTGAAAATGGGCATAATCCACTCGGACTGGCTTGGCAGGGAAGTTATCCACTCGGATTCAACTTCAACAGGGAGCATTTCACTCGGAAATGACTCATTCTGAGTGATTCCACTCGGATTTCATCATTTTTGAGTCATTCTACTCGGAAATGCTTCATTTTGACTCGGATTTGACCATTTTTTGAGTTTTTCACTCGGATTTATCTCTACCAGGGCTGTATTTCACTCGGAAATGCCTTAACCTGAGTCATTTTGTTCAGATATGATCATTTTTTAGTCATTCCAATCGGATTTGTCTCCAACAGGGCCGTATTTCACTTGGAAAAGCTTCATTCTGAGTTATTTTGCTCGGTTCTGATTATTCTGGAGCCATTCTACTCAAATTTGACCACTCTGAATTGGAATTCAGTATAAAAAATATTCATTCCACTTGGACCAGACCAAAAGAGGTATTCACATTAGATGATCCGGTCGGTTTGATAAAAACCGAGCTTGTTATTTTAGAATCCGACTTCTGTTTATAATTCTTCACTGGAATTCATATAGACACCCATGATTTTTAGTATTTTCACAGTCCAATACAGATCATATCTTTTCACAATTCAACACTAAGGATATCCATTGAGCAACAAATATATATATACAAATAGTAATATTTAAAGCATCTAATTCACAACAACACTGAATCTGTCCTGGAAAGGTGAGGACCAAAGGTACCTTAACCCTTTTCTTTCACTCGAATTTCCCCAAAATACCTGAGAATATACCCCCTTACCTTAATGGAGTTCTTGGATGAGAAGAAGATATTCCCTTCACTGTCCTTGCTTCAGCTCACAGTGAGGAGAAAAGGAAATTGAGGGAGGAAGAAGCTTGTTCGTAAGAAGAAGAAGGAAGAAAGAGCTTGTGTTAATTTCAGTAGTTTCTAAACTTGGGGATGAATGTTGGCATTGATTAATAAGGAGGAGGCAAGTGGGAGACAACTTTTCCTATGATTGAAGGTTAGGTGGAATAATGGAGACTTTTGAGTTGTGTCCACCGTCAGCATGCATTCATTGGAAGGGAATATATATTAAAATATATAAAAGGTGCCTTGATTGGAGTAAAAAGGTTTCAGTTTCCCTGCAGTTGACTCGTTCCTTTTTGGATTTATGTGGACTTAGTGGACCGGTTAACAGGAACGAAAGGAAAAATGGCTACAGGGGTCCTCTTGCTCAAGCGAAATCTGACTCACTTGAGCGAGGCACAAGGCTCGCTTGAGTGTGGTTCCTTCATGCTTGGGTCAGCAAGGCAAAACTCTATCTCGCTCAAGCGAAATCCTACTTGCTTGAGCGAGTCATGCTGTCCTCGCTTGGACGAAGTGTAGAAACTGAGCGAAATAAGTAATTATGCATCAGGGGTCCTTCTCGCTCAAGCAAAATCTGACTCGCTTGAGCGAGTCAGCCAATCCTCGCTCGGAATTCCTATGAAACCGACTCAAATACTTGGTTTCCTCACTCGGTAGAATCTGTCCAGACCGACTTCCCTCTCACTCAGACTTTTACTCGGTGATTTAGTCTGAATCCGAGTCTTCACTCACTCGGATTCCACTCAGTAAAACCTTCCAGAACTGACTCCCACCTAATTGGACACTCACTCCGAACTGTCTTCTTGAAACACTCGGTCAAATCTTCCTTTCCTTGGAGGTGACTCAGTCGAAGTTGCCTCACTTGGACTTACTCAAAAAGTATCTCACTCGGCCAATCAATTTCCAAATCTGAGTCATCTATGAACTCCTTTTTCTTTCTCTCGGGCTAGATTTCCTGGCATTCAGCCTTTCACTCGAGCGAAGCAATTCTAGAATCCTTCTGGGTGGTCACACAGTATATCCCCATAGATGCCAATCCTCTACTCGGAGTTATACCCTTGGACTTCACCATCAAATCTCATTCGGCATTACTCTAACCTCTCATCACTCGGATTACTTCATTGAACTGTCTCACTCGGTGAACTCCCACACGGAAGTATTTCCCCAGTCCATAATCACTCGGTATATTTTAGCCTCAATTCACTCGGAGGTGCATTACTCATTCTTCTCTCGGCATATTCTAATTTTCCTAACTCAAACACTTAAACTTCCTTTCCCTCGGAAGTTTACTCAGTTCCATATTTCCACTCAGGAAAGTCACACGTAAGATCCACTCGGGTAATAAGGGTTATCCCACTCGGAATCTATAAACCTTCCTCACTCGGGTTATCACCCAATCAAATACCATTCGGTATATCTCAACCATAATACAATCAGGAATGTATCACACATTCATCACTCGACATACATCATTTTATTCACTCGGGAAAAACCATTGAGTTAAGTCCCACTCAGACTTGTTCTAAGTCTCACCCACTCAGGATATAGAATCTCATTCACTCGGTTTATGTATATCATAAACTTAGAATATATTCCCAATCAAAACCATTATAACAACTCTTCCCTCAGAAGAGGTTCACTCAGATTTTACCACTCAGAATCATTTAAGTCCTTCCCCACTCGGGGTTCACTTGGCTACTCATCTCTTAGGACACATAGACTATCCTTCCTCAAAATACATTTCACTCGGAATCCTTTAAGGCCTTCACCACTCAGAAAGGAGTCATAAGCCTCACTCAAAAATGACTCCAAGCCTTATATATATATTCTACTCAGAATGCTATCCCTTCCTCACTAGGGAGGTCCTGACTTGGACAAACTCACTCGGATTGCACTCGGATATATCCTTGACTGAGTCTGTTTACTCGGAATACTACAATCAGGGAAGTTTCATTCGGAAAAGGTAGCATTTGGCATGGTTTGACTCGGAAACAAGTCATTCAAGGGTGTTTTAACTCGGAATTTTCACTCAGAAGTGGTTCTCTTGAACACACTTCACTCCAATTGTCTCTAAGATCAAGATTCCACTCGGTAGTAGCCCTCTCGGTCATGTTTTACTCGGACATCATAACTTACACTCGGAATTTCATCCCTTCACTCGGAATTTCTCTCTGTCACTCAGAATAGAGCCCTTTTCACTCGAAATTTGATTAATTGCATTATTGGTCTATATAAATTCCATAATTACACACAAAAATAAAATTCTTGTGATATTACAGACCATCTACAGAGTATTCATTTACCAATT
This sequence comes from Clitoria ternatea, assembly GCA_037962975.1. NCBI lineage: Eukaryota > Viridiplantae > Streptophyta > Magnoliopsida > Fabales > Fabaceae > Clitoria > Clitoria ternatea. The sequence goes on from CM075671.1 coordinate 265,582,339, forward strand.
CTTACTTACAGACCTTTCATACTTCAAAATTTACCAAATAAGACTGTTACTAAAAACAGGGATGTTACACTCTCCTCCCCTTTTAGGAATTTCGTCCTGAAATTCAAGTTGGAATAATTGAGGGTACAATTCTCTAATCTTTTCCTCAATTTCCCAAGTAGCGCCCCCATCATCTGACTGACTCAAAACTACTTTGACCAAAGAGATTTCCTTGCTTCTTAGCTGTTTGAGATGTCGGTCAACAATCTTAATCGGTGATGCTTCAAAGGTAAGGTTTTCTTTCAGAGAAAACTGATCAGGATTCAGAACATGATCAGGGCTTGGTACATATTTGTGGAGTTAAGAGACATGAAAGACATTATGAAGGTTTGGTAGAGCAATACGGTACGCATTGGTTCCTATCTTTTGCAGAATCTGATAGGTCCTACGTATCTGGGATTATCTTCTTGGCCTTTAGAGCTCCTCCTATACCAGTGGTAGAGGTAACTTTGAGAAATACATGTTATTAATATACCATCATAAGGTATCATTCCCCAAAATTCATTGTCAAGTCCTAGACTTGTCTAAATCCAATTTATACACTCGTATTAGGCTTCAGGAATTCCTTTCCCATAACCAAGATTCTTTAAATCTTAAAGGGCTAACTATACCTAACAACAATAATACTATGGTTCCTTAGTCTTAAGACCTCCAAATCATCACATGAATCATTCGACCATCACCAAAATTTATTCAAACTCATTATAAACCTCTTGGTTTCATCTAAGATCATTTCCAATTCAACTATTTCAAAATGGCATACCTATTCATTAACCCAAGTATCTTAATCCATTATCAATTATTTCCTTAATCCACTATCAATGGCTTGCAACCATTTTTAACATCATCATAAACATCAATAATCTAAATTAGTTCCTCAATACTCATATTCACTCCTTTCCCAATCCTTAATAATCAATACCTAATGCTTCAAACATTCATGTAATCATTCTAGAGTATTCAAAGTCATCAAAATTATCAATTTGGTCAAAATCCCTCAAATAACTATACTTAGGGTTTTTCATCAAAATTCAATAATCATTTCTAATAACCATCAATCCCCATCATTAACAACACCTACATACACATTATCATGGGTTTTCGCTAAAAATCATCTCTCATGACATTATTATTCATTTCCCTTAAATCCTAAAATTAAAGTTCCACTAGAATCAAACAACCATCATCTTCCATCTCTAATCTTGAAATTTTCATATACCACTTCACATCCATCCTGAAACGCACATAAGTATTTCCTACATTTGGGTTTTATATGAAAATGGTTCCTATTCCTAAATCCATTCATAAGGCACTCTCCTAACCATATAGAAATCAAAACCTAGTAACAAAAGATTAGAGAATTTTACCTTAAGCTCCAAGCTATCTCAAGTCCTAGCATGTACACGAAAATGAAAGGAGAGAAAGAAGGAAATAAGTTATATCTTGTTCCATCATCAAAATGTTTCCCGTTTTACAAAAAACAGGATTTCCGTTCGGGCTTAATACTAAATCCAAAAATTATTCCGAATATAGATTCAGATTCCCAGTCATATTCTTAATAGCTCTGACTAATGGTATCTCATTCAGAGATACTTGGTCCGACACCTAGATTCTAATCGGGTCTTATTTTAACTCTTAAAGTCCTAATAATATTTGACGGATTTCCTGTCGTAGCCCTCCTTTGAATTGTGTAAAATTGCTCCGCTGAAAGTTAGCTAGTCCTAGGCTCTGCCTAGTAGAGGTATGGGGTAATTCTTCTTGTTCTATCGTCTCCACAATTCGAGTAAGAAGTTCCTCCATGTCGTGATCATTGTTTTGGCGAGTCATTAGGAAATTGTTGATGGAATATCAACAAAGATTAAAGGTATATGTTATGAGGAGAATTCCACATAGGAAATTTTGTCTTAGGTGTTTTATGGACTGTTCAATATTTCTATTAGAGTACGTGGAAACCTAGTGGTCCACTTCCCAAGCTTAATGAATCGACTATGCTTTGATACCACCAATGTAACACCCTCGGTTAGATAAGACAAACCCTTCTATGAGATCATCCTATTTAACCGAGAGGTCACAAATTTTCAGAAAAAATGAATATATTTTTTTAAATAATGAGATGGCAGATCATTGGAAGCAAATAGTATATAATTCACATAGTCATTCACAAACTGTAAGTAATTGTACTCTTAACAAAATGGGGCACGCAGGCACCCTTAAATATTAATACAGTCATCCATAAATATTTAACTACATATATTCTATTTTTAATGGGCATTCTCAGTTGGTTCAGCGTATTGCTGTTCTTTGTATTCTGGTTCTTGATTTCCTAATTCCTCTAAAAATATTCAACAGTAAGGGTGAGTATAACCCAAGACCCTTAAGGTCACCCGGTGCGGACATAATCCAGTTAACAGATATAACACATAAATCATACAATTAACATAATTACAAATATAACAAACCAGGATGTTATCAAGAAATGCATGAGTTTGGTTTATTATGATATATCTTGATTAATTCTCATGATGCATGAGGGCCCAATAAATCAATTCATCTTTATCTCATTCTTTGGAATTTCTCCATTCCATTCTAGAGCGATCAGGGTCCGCCCAAGCTTCCATTTTCATAAGGTACGAATGAACTCAATAGTTCTCATCATTGATTAATATATTTTTGGAACTTGGATCCCTACGATCATAGTTACACTCCGTCATTTAGTCAAAGTACACCAGAATTGCATCGTCTCACCCGGCTATCAGGCGCGACACTGATGCCATTGGGTTTCCGTTCCGGTTGTACTCCCAAGATTCTTCATGGAGATCGAACGTGAGTGTCCTCCAGCATACCAGGTGTATGCTCTAGATAATTTTTCTCCTTCAAAAATATTTTCATGATGCGAAAGTGCATTCTTTTTATCATTTGATCCTTGGGTATCTATGTGTTTCCAGTCTCATAATATTCACAAGCTCTTGAATCCCATCAACTTGTTCATACGTTACAAATCATTTTATTATCTTATTCGAGCAAATATATTGGTTATATTTTGGTTCAAAATTATACTTTATATAAAGAGTAAAATAATATATTCCTTATTTTATTACTCATAATTAAAACATCAATAATAATATCAATAACAATAATAATAGTTAATAGAAACAATAATAATAAGAACAATGATAATAATGGAAATAAGAACAATAATGAAAGTTATAACGCTCCAATAATTCAAAAAGGAATAAAAAAGAGTTTCTGAACGAAAAATCCAAGTGAAAAACATTAAAAACAGTTTTTCCGAGTAAAAGAGTTAAATACCGAGTGACAAATGAGTTTACCGAGTGAAATGAGTTGAATACCGAGTAAAAATGAGTTTTCCAAGTAAAATAAGTCTGTTTCCAAGTGAAAATGAATTTTCTGAGTCAAATGAGTTAGATACCGAGTGTAATCAATAGGATTCCGAGTGGAATGAGTAGGTTTCCAAGTAAAATCAGGCTAAGATGAGTTTCTGGGTAAAATGAATATGAATCCGAGTGCAATCAGACTAAAAGAGTTTTTTCAATGAAGTTAAAAATGTTTTTCGACTGAAACGTGATTTAAGAAGAGTTTCCGAGTAAAATATTTGATTCCGAATAAAATCAAACTAAGAAGATGCTTTCCGAGTGAAAACAGACTGGGAAAAGTTTTCTGAGTGAAATAAGATGTTTTCCGAGTGAAATCTGACTGATAAGCATTTTCTGAGTGAAATAATGAAGATACCGAGAAGAATAAACAACCAAGTAATGATCGGATCGATTTATGTATAAGTAAAGTTATGTATTTGTATTTCTTAGAAGATCCGGTCGGTTTGATAAAAACCGAACTTGTTATTTTAGAATCCGACTTCTGTTTATAATTCTTCACTGGAATTCACATAGACACCCATGATTTTTAGTATTTTCACAGTCCAATACAGATCATATCTTTTCATAATTCAACACTGAGTATATCCACTGAGCAATATATATATATATATATATATATATATATACAAATAGTAACATTTAAAGCATTTAATTCACAACAACACCGAATCTGTCCTGGAAAGGTGAGGACCAAAATGTACCTTAACCCTTTCCTTTCACTTGAATTTCCCCAGAATACCGAGAATATACCCCCCTTACCTTAATAGAGTTCTTGGATGAGAAGAAGATGTTCCCTTCACTGTCCTTGCTTCAGCTCACAGTGAGGAGAAAAAGAAATTGAGGGAGGAAGAAGCTTGTTCGTAAGAAGAAGAAGGAAGAGAGAGCTTGTGTTAATTTCAGTAGGTTCTGAACTTGGGGATGAATGGTGGCATTGATTAATAAGGAGGAGGAAAGTGGGAGACAGCTTTTCCCGTGACTGAAGGTTAGGTGGAATAATGGAGACTTTTGAGCTGTGTCCACCGTCAGCATGCATTCATTGGAAGGGAATATATATTAAAATATATAAAAGGTGCCTTGATTGGAGTAAAAAGGTTTCAGTTTCCCTGCAGTTGACTCGTTCCTTTTTGGATTTATGTGGACTTAGTGGACCGGTCAGCAGGAACGAAAGGAAAAATGGCTACAGGGGTCCTCTCGCTCAAGCGAAATCTGACTCGCTTGAGCAAGGCACAAGGCTCGCTTGAGCGTGGTTCCTTCACGCTTGGGTCAGCAAGGCAAAACTCCATCTCGCTCAAGCGAAATCCTACTCGCTTGAGCGAGTCATGTTGTCCTTGCTTGGACGAAGAGTAGAAACTGAGCGAAATGAGTGATTATACATCAGGGGTCCTTCTCGCTCAAGCGAAATCTGACTCGCTTGAGCGAGTTATCCAATCCTTACTCGGAATTCCTATGAAACTGACTCAAATACTTGGTTTCCTCACTCGGTAGAATCTGTCCAGACCGACTTCCCTCTCACTCAGACTTTCACTCGGTGATTTGTTCTGAATCTGAGTCTTGACTCACTCGGATTCCACTTAGTAAAACCTTCCAGAACCGACTCCCACCTAATTAGACACTCACTCGGAACTGTCTTCTTGAAACACTCGGTCAAATCTTCCTTTCCTTGGAGGTGACTCAGTTGGAGTTGCCTCACTTGGACTTACTCATAAAGTATCTCACTCGGCCAATCAATTTCCAAATCCGTGTCATCTGTAAACTTCTTTTTCTTTCTCTCGGGCTAGATTTCCTAGCATTCAACCTTTCACTCGGGCGAAGCAATTTTAGAATCCTTCTGGGTGGTCACACAGTATATCCCCATAGATGCCAATCCTCCACTCGGAGTTATACCCTTGGACTTCACCATCAAATCTCATTCGGCATTACTCTAACCTCTCATCACTCGGATTACTTCATTGAACTGTCTCACTCGGTGAACTCCCACACAGAAGTATTTCCCCAGTCCATAATCACTCGGTATATTTCAGCCTCAATTCACTCAGAGGTGCATTACTCATTCTTCTCTCGGTATATTCTAATTTTCCTAACTCAAACACTTAAACTTCCCTTCCCTCGGAAGTTTACTCAGTTCCATATTTCCACTCAGGAAAGTCACACGTAAGATCCACTCGGGTAATGAGGGTTATCCTACTCGGAATCTATAAACCTTCCTCACTCGGGTTATCACCCAATCAAATACCACTCGGTATATCTCAACCTTAATACAATCGGGAATGTATAACACATTCATCACTCGGTATACATCATTTTATTCACTCAAGAAAAACCATTGAGTTAAGTCCCACTCAGACTTGTTCTAAGTCTCACCCACTCAGGATATAGAATCTCATTCACTCGGTTTATGTATATCGTACACTTAGAATATATTCCCAATCAAAACCATTATAACAACTCTTCCCTCAGAATAGGTTCACTCGGATTTTACCACTCAGGAGCATTTAAGTCCTTCCCCACTCGGGGTTCACTCGGCTACTCATCTCTTAGGACACATAGACTATCCTTCCTCAAAATACGTTTCACTCAGAATCCTTTAAGGCCTTCACCACTCAGAAAGGAGTCATAAGCCTCACTCAAAAATGACTCCAAGCCTTATATATATATATATATTCTACTCAGAATGTTATCCCTTCCTCACTAGGGAGGTCCTGACTTGGACAAACTCACTCGGATTGTACTCGGATATATCCTTGACTGAGTCCCTTTACTCGGAATACTGCAATCAGGGAAGTTTCATTCGAAAAAGGTAGCATTTGGCATGGTTTGACTCAGAAATAAGTCATTCAAGGGTGTTTTGACACGGAATTTTCACTCAGAAGTGGTTCTCTTGAACACACTTCACTCCAATTATCTCTAAGATCAATATTCCACTCGGTAGTAGCCCTCTCGGTCATGTTTTAGTCGGACATCATAACTTACACTCAGAATTTCATCCCTTCACTCTGAATTTCTCTCTATCACTCGGAATAGAGCCCTTTTCACTTGGAATTTGATTAATTGCATTATTGGTCTATATAAATTCCATAATTACACACAAAAATAAAATTCTTGTGATATTACAGAGCATCTACAGAGTATTCATTTACCAATTCTCACTTACAGACCTTTCATACTTCAAAATTTACCAAATAAGACTGTTACTAAAAACATGGATGTTACAATAATCACCCCAAATTCTATCTCACATCCTTCTTCCTTTCCCACCAAAAACAATTCCTAGTAAGAAGATGGAAGAAATGGACAAAGAAATCTTGGATACTTTTAGGAGAGCGAAAATGAATATACCTCTTCTTGATGCAATCAAGAAAATACCCAAGTATGCCAAATTTTTGAAAGAGTTGTATACTCACAAGAGGAGACTCAAGGGAAATAAAAGGATAAGCATGGGAAGAAATGTATCTGTACTTCTTGGTAAGGAAGTTCCAAATATCCCTGAGAAATGTAAAGATCCAGGTACGTTTACTATACCCTACATCATAGGCAATAACAAATTTGAAAATTGCATGTTAGATTTAGGAGCTTCAATAAATGTTATGCCTATATCTGTTTTCAAATCTTTGTCTCTTAGAAATTTACAACCTACTGGTGTAGTGATTCAACTAGCCAATAGAAGTACTGCTTACCCTGCTAGAGTCATAGAGGATGTTTTAGTTCAGGTAGATCAACTTGTTTTCCCTGCTGATTTTTTTCATACTTGTTATGGAAGAAGGTTTCCCTTAGATTCCTGTTCCTATAATTTTAGGAAGACCATTTTTAAAAACAGCCCGAACCAAAATAGATGTTCATTCTAGAACCCTTTCTATGGAATTTGGTGACACTAGAGTTCAAGTCAATATTCTTGATGCTATGAAATACCCATCTGAAGATTACTCTATTTTTCATATTGACATTATAGATCAATTAATTTATGAATATCTTTCTAATATCTCTTAAAATGTTGATTTGAATCATTGTTTTACATGCAATGATTTTGGAAGTTGTAATATTTGTGCTGAAATTAATAAATACATAACTTCTAAACTAGACTTTTTAAATATGCCTGTTAATCAGAAAGAGCTAGAATCAGGATTTCAAAAAGACTCTAACTAAATTTTTAAGGTGCTAGCAGCGGAATCCAAATCTACTTTGTTAGTTCCATCTGTTTTGCAGGCACCCAAATTAGAGTTAAATACCCCTATTTGAGAGCCTCAAGTATGTATACTTAGGGGATGATGAACAGCTCCCAGTGATAATTTCCACTTCTTTTGATGAAAATCAAGAAGAAAAATTACTGCAGGTTCTGAAAAGGCTAAAGAAGGTTATAGGTTGGACATTGGCAGACATCCCTAGAATTAGCCCATCCATGTGCATGCATAGGATACTTCTAGAGGAAAATGCTAAAGCAGTAAGACAGCCTCAAAGGAGACTCAACCCTGTAATCCTTGATGTAGTTAAGAAGGAGATTACAAAGCTTCTTTAAGCAGACATCATTTACCCTATCTCTGAAAGTGAATGGATGAGTCTGATATAAGTGGTTCCTAAGAAAACAAGGATCACAGTTGTGAAAAATGAGAAGGATGAATTAATCCCTACCAAAGTGCAAAATAGTTGAAGAGTCTGTATTGACTACAGGAGACTAAACCAGGCAACGAAAAAGGACCATTTCCCTTTACCCTTCATTAATCAAATGCTTGAACGTCTCGCAGGTAAATCTCACTACTATTTTCTCGATGGATTCTCTGGATATTTTCAGATTCATATTGCACCTGAGGATCAAGAAAAGACATATTTACTTGTCCTTTTGGCATATTTACTTATAGGAGAATGCCATTTGGCCTATACAATACTCCTGGAACTTTTCAAAGATGCATGATAAGTATTTTTCATGATTTCATTGAAAATTGCATAAAGGTGTTTATGGATGATTTTACTATTTATGGATCTTCATTTGATGCATGCCTTGATAGTTTAGATAAAGTTTTAAACAGATGTATTGAAACTAACCTTGTCTTGAACTATAAAAAATATCATTTTATGGTAAAACAAGGAATAGTTTTAGGGCATCACTACTACAAAAAAGGCCATTGTCAGCGGTTCCGTTATGACTATTGTCAGCGGTACAAGCCTAAAAAATAATGGCGCTGATAATAGCACTAAAAACAATGTCAGCACTCAAACCACTGACATTAGCTAAGTATTGTCAGCGGTTGTAGTGTGAAACCGCAGATAATAGTCACACAATGTCTGCGGTTGTAGTGCGAAACCGCAGACAATAGTCATATAATATCTGCAGTTGTAGTGCGGAACCGTAGACAATAGTTACACAATGTCTGCGGTTATAGTGCAGAACCGCAGACAATAGTCAATATTTGTTTTTTTTATTTTAGTTTTTTTAATTTACTAAACTTATATTAAATATTATAATAAACTAATTTTTACACTATAATAGTTTTAGAACTATTGATATAACAATATTAATAGCTAAAAAATTAAAACACCAACAAACATCTTTTTAAAATGGGTTTAGTTTCATGTACCTATATTATTATTATTATTATTATTATTATTATTATTATTATTAGAAAACCATATTGCCAAACTACATTAAGCCCAAACAAGAGGGAACAGAGGAAAACATATACCTTCATGTGCTTTGATTTTAATTAGTAGACATGAAAGTTGATACATTTACAATAAAATGATAAAGGACATACATTTACAATAAAAGCTACGTTCAGCATTTTGTAACAGTTGGAAACATTACATGCCAAAATAGAGAGATACCCAAAAAATAAAAAAAAAACTCACCTTGAAGAAAAAAGAGGAGTACACTCCAAAATATAGCTTTCTATGGACCACCAACAGCAGCAACACACAAAACACAGAGGAGAAAGATTACATGCCAAAATAGAAAGAGATACCAAAAAATAAAAAAAACTTACCTTGAAGAAAAGAAAAGAGAAAGATATATCATAAAATGGAAGTAACACACAGGAGCAGAGAGAGGGGAAAGAAAAAGTTATTTTCTAGAAGTAACAAGAACTCTTAGAAAAGTCACTTTATAAGAAAAAGGCAAAATTTAAATTTTAAATTGACACATTCATTAAAAAGTGAATCTCGCGCGCGGAGCATTCTAATTTCGTTATTGTCAGCGGTTGTGGTGCGGAACCGCAGACAAAAGTAACACTATTGTCAGCGGTTGTGGTACGGAACCGCTGACAAAAGTTATTTTCATAACACTATTGTCAGCGGTTACTATTGTCAGCGGTTGTGATGCGGAACCGCTGACAAAAGTTATTTTCACAACACTATTGTCAGCGGTTGTGGTACGGAACCACTGACAAAAGTTATTTTCACAACACTATTGTCAGCGGTTACTATTGTCAGCGGTTGTGATGCGGAACCGCAGACAAAAGTTATTTTGTATGTTTCATAGTGCAACCGCAGACAATAGTCATAATTTTGCATCAATGTCTACGGTTCTGTCCAACCGCAGACAAAATTAGCGCATCCTTTTGCAATTTTGTTGTAGTGCATGTAATCTCTGAGAAAAGAATTGAAGTAGATCTTGCCAAGATAGAAGTTATATCACATTTACCTTACCCCTCTTATGTACGAGAGGTTCGTTATTTTCTGGGTCATGTAGGTTTCTACAGAAGATTTATAAAGGATTTCAGCAAGAAGGCTAGACCACCATCCAATCTACTTAAAAAGGATGGGGTATTTGAGTTTGATGAAAAGTGTAAGGAGGCTTTTAATTGCCTTAGGCAAGCATTGACCACTGCCCCAATAATCCAATCACCTAATTAGACAGCACCATTTGAGTTGATGTGTGATGCCTCTAATTATGCATTGGGAGCTGTCCTTGGTCAGAAGATTGACAAACAGCCTAGGGTCATCTACTATGCATCTAAAACTTTAGATGTCACCCAGGTAAATTACACCACTACTGAAAAGAGCTGATAAATTCAGATCCTACCTACTTGGTTCTCGAGTAGTTATCTCTACTGACCATACAGCTCTGAAGTACTTATTGAAGAAAGGTGAGTCCAAGCCAAGATTAATTCATTGGATGCTTTTGCTTCAAGAGTTTGACTTAGAAATTCATGACAAAAGTGGAATATAAAACATTGTGGCAGACCATTTAAGCAGAATTAAGAATGCTCTTGATTCGACACGTATTCGGGACCATTTTCCCAATAGACAACTCATGAGTGTTTCTAACTCTTTTGATACACCTTGGTTTGCTAACATTGTTAATTATCTTGTTACTTCTATTTTTTCCACCATATGCATCCAGAAACCAAATCTCAAAATTAAAATGTGATGCAAAATATTATACATGGGATGACTCATATTTGTGGAAATTTTGTAATGATCAGTTGATTAGAAGATGCATTCCCAATCATGAGATAGAATTAGTTCTTCAATTCTGCCATGCTCCACCAGTTGGTGGACAGTTTGGTCCATAAAAAACCGCAAGGAAGGTGTTGGACTTTGGTGTATATTAGCCCACTATTTTAAAGGATGCATGAAGAACTTGTAACACCTATGAGGAATGCCAAAGAGCTGGTAACGCTGTCATATGGCGTCAACAGATGCCTCAACAACCTATGTTGTTTTATGAAGTATTTGATGTTTGGGGCATTGAATTTATGGGTCCATTTCCTTCATCCTTTGGTTTTACATACATTCTATTAGTTGTAGATTATGTTTCTAAATGGGTGGAAGCTAAAATCACCAGAACTAATGATGTTCAAGTTGTTGTGGATTTTGTTAGATATCAAATTTTTTACAAGTTTGGCATTTCGAGAGCAATCATTAGTGATCAGGGAACATACTTCTGCAATAGGACCACGCAAGCTATGCTCAGGAAGTATGGGGTTATTCATAGTCTCTACTCCATATCACTCCCAAACCAATGGACAAGCAGAAGTCTCTAACAGAGAAATTAAGAGAATCCTTGAGAAGATAGTACAACCTAACAGAAAGGATTGGAGCAAGAAAATGGATGATGCTCTTTAGGCACATAGAACAGCTTTTAAGGCACCTACAGGAATGTCCCCCTATAGAATTATTTTTGGTAAGGCATGTCATCTTCCAGTAGAGATTGAGCATCGTGCTTATTGGGCTGTAAAAGCTTGCAACTTTGCACTCGATCAAGCAGGTGAAGAAAGGAAATTATAACTGAATAAGCTTGATGAGATCCGTTTGGCCACTTATGAGAATTCAAAGTTCTATAAGGAGAAAACAAGGAAATTCCATGATAGCTTAATAGCTAGAAAGGAGTTTGCTGCTGGGCAGAAAGTGCTATTATTTAATTCCTAGTTGAAACTGATGGCCAGAAAATTACATTCCAAATGGGAAGGACCTTTCATTATCACGAATGTATTTCCCTATAGAGCTGTTAAAATAAAAAGTGAGAACTCTAACAAAAGCTTCAAGGTTAATGGACAACGCTTGAAGCCATTCCATGAAAATCCTTCACTTGTAGATGTCACAATGGAGGAATATGCTTTAGGTGAACCAATTCTTGATCCCCCTTGAGGGAGTTTTTCTTACCCATCTTTTTACTTTTTCATTCTATTGTCTATTCTGTATGCTCTATTTTACATTGAGGACAATGTATGATTTAAGTGTGGGGGTGGGATTATTCTTGTATGTTGTTTTGGGATTATTCTTGTGTGTTGTTGTTTTTGTTGTGTGAATTTATGATTTTTTTGTGTGACTATTTTTCTAAAAAAAAATTAAAATAAAGATTTTGTGTGAAATTTTATGTGTTTTTGTTTAAAATAACATGTTTTATTGGAATTTTAGGATATGCATGAGTAACAGGTAATTTCTTTCATGCCTGATATAAGCTTAATGATATATTATAATTTGAACTCAAACATTTTTGGTATGTTGAGAATGACATGGTAATTGAGAGATGATCATATATGATGAAATTATACCTTGTGAGATTTTTGAGTCTTAAAATTTAATGGATCACTTTAAACCATCTTAATCCTTTCATGTGTGATTAATTCCTGAATGCTCACATCCTAATTTTTGTCTTGTTTCTTAATGATACTTGAAACTCATATGAATGTATTTGAAATAACACAGGCATTTTGTTCAATTGAGCCACTAAGCCATATAAGCCTACCATGAATAAATTATCCTTTGCTAGCCTCTTTGAGCCTATTTAACTGTTTCTTTGTTACAGCTCAAATAAGCCATGGATGAAAAAAAACCCAAAAATATACCTTAAGGAATATGTTGGACTTTGGAATCAAGTCAAAAAATAGGCATTCAAATAAGTGTGGGGGTTCGCAAAAAGGAGTCACAACTCTTGTTTCAAGTGTTATGCAATCGTATAAGAAAAAAGATAAAAAAATGATGAATGAATGAAAAGATCTTAATGATTGTGACCAAATACGATACAATAAATGTTTTACCCTCACTGTTTGCCAGTTAAATTAATTGCTTCATCATTCTTTTTGGTATCTAAACTTATTTTCCAAAAATCTTACCAACCACCTTAACCTTGGCCATATTATAACCCTAAAAAGCCTTGTTGATCTATACATACATTTGTGTTGATTGTGGATTTGAGAAACTTGCCGAATTTATAGGACTGTCTATTTTTTAGGAAATGTTTTGAGAGTATACGCAAACCTAAAACACTTGAGAGTTGAGAGTACATCTTGTAAGGTTCTGTCATTTATGATTTTCCTTTCAGTTTGATTTAATTTTCACATGTCTAGATGTTTGGTTGATTTTCATATATATCTTTATGCTCTGTATCTTGCATGTTGAAAAACTCTTGTTTCTCTGTGTATTCCTAAGATTTCATGACAAGCATGCCAGTTCTGTGTGTTTACAGTATTTTAATTTTGGATGTTTTCAATAAATTGTAAAACTTGTTTTTATTTTGATTTTTGCCCAGGAGTGCAAAAGAGTAAGTGTGAGGGTATCTGATAACTTATCTTTTTACCTTTAATTACTTACTCTATTTGTCTATTTTATTTATTGTTAATTCCTAATAAATATGTTTTAGCGTAATTTGTCAAATTCTGATCTCTGCTTTTAATTTCTACTCTTTTTGTTTATTTTGTATTAATTAGTATGTTTAAAATAATTTAAGCTTTCATGAATGTTTAATCCTAAAATAAATTAATTGAATTAACAAAGTTTAATTTGATTTTATTTTATTTTATAGGATATAAAATATTAGAAGCTTCATGATTATTTTGTAAATAAATTACTCTCCTCCAAGTATAAATTCACATTAATTATTTTTTTCTTGACAAGTTTATTAATGTGAAATTCCCTTACTTGTGCCAACGTGGATTCTTGCAGCTAAAGGGGAAATCAATCACGTTGGAAGCTCTCTAAATGCAAGGTCCATTGCCAATAATTTTTACAAAAGCCTTCTCCTTTCTTTAACAAGTAATTCACATTGAAGGAGTTATTCCAAGGGGTTCCATTACTTGTTATTTTAATGCAATAATGCAAAAGCCAAGGAAAGAGCCATTGCCAAACTGTTTAATCTAAACATGACCAAGGCTACACTTGAACATGAAATGCAAGAGCAAAAGTGGAAAATAATGGCAGCCATGGGCCCACATGGAAAAGATTGAAGTAGTCAAAGTATAAAAGCTTTACAAGAAAAGAAATAGCAAATTAATACAAGCTTGACCCCATAATTCTTTTTATTAGAAAATTTCATGTTAAAATCACAATGTTCCAACAAAAATACTAAAGGGGAATGCTCCACCAAGAAATTAATTAAGCTTTTCTTCAAGCATAAAATTCCATCATCCTTGACCAAAATTGCCATGATTTTAAAGAAAAGAAAAAGGACCCCTTTTGGAAATTGGTTTCACGTGAATAAGCTGGCAGCAAAATAACATAAAAACAAAAATAAAATAGGACAACAATGACGTGAAATAGAGCTGGAAAAACAAGCTTGAATGGGTTCCCATTTTATTCTCTACATGGCCAATTAAAAATTGGAAGAAAGGCATAGGGAATTGACAGTATAAAACAGAGAAAACAACCTAGACATAAGGGAATAATCGGAAGGGGATTCTGGGTAGAGAAGGACAACAGCAGGAGGGCAGAGAGAGGAGAAGCAAGGAGGAAAAATTAGAAGGAAGCAGAGGGAATTTTGGAGCAGTAGTTTCCTGGTTTGTATTTTTAGTTTTCATTTTTTGTATGTGTTGGTCTTTCAATTATGGAAGGCTAAGATTTTAGATTGATTTTCTTGGAGATTAATGTAAAGTTATTTTTAAGGTTTTGATTTTGAATATTTTTCCTTGTTATTAATATCTTCATAATTCTAGCTTAATTATTTAATGTCTATTTTGTTTAATTAAGTTGTATGCTTAATCAATTTAATTATACAATTAGAATTAAATAAGAATTATATTAAGATAGATTAAGAAATATACATGCTTAATGAATGTTTCAAAACCAATCTTAATAGTTATGGTTTGCTTAATTCCATAACATTGAAGTTAGATTATGTATGTAGGCGATGTTTCTATGTATGTTCAATAATTCCTAGAATTTAAAATCTTGACTCCTTTTGCTTAATTAGGATACTTGATTAACATGTTCATTCAATTTGAATGTAAGTAAAGGAATTATAAATTAAAAGACGCTTAGTTGATTAAGTCAAATTGAACTAAGAGATTGGTCATAAGGAAAATGTATAGAAATCTTTTGAAATCCAATGATAAAATAAATTACAATTACTCCAAGAAAATCAATCATTTGTTAATTATTTGTTTCATATTTATTCTGTATTCTTGTATTCTGTATTTGATTTTATTGTGATAAATAATCAAACCAAAACCTCCCCAAAATGTATTTGTATGTTTGTTGAGTTTTTATTTGTTAAAATTATTTAAAACTTGATTTTCTTAAATTTGTGTATTGATCTTCGAGAGAACGACCCAGGTTGACACCCTAGTACTACATTAATTAATTTTAATGTACTAATTTGACGGACCATGCCAGTAAAACAAGTCAAGGATATAGAGTATTGTTTGAATCAAATTATTACATAATTGAAAACAAGCTAAACAAGGAAGTCAAGTTTGTTGGTCAAAGAGAAGATAACATTTACATGATTGATCTTGATTGTTTGTCTTCAAATGATGTACAATGCTTTATGACTAAAGAGGATGAATCATGACTATGGCATAAAAGAATTACTCATATTCACATAGAACATTTAAGCAAACTTGTCTCCAAAGATTTAGTAATTGGTTTACCAAAGCTAAAATTTGAA
Organism: Clitoria ternatea; assembly: GCA_037962975.1. Lineage (NCBI taxonomy): Eukaryota > Viridiplantae > Streptophyta > Magnoliopsida > Fabales > Fabaceae > Clitoria > Clitoria ternatea. The sequence continues at coordinate 265,598,086 of CM075671.1, forward strand.
AAACAAATTTGTGATGCATGTCAAAAGGGAAAAAAATTAAAGGCCTCTTTTCAAGCTAAAAATGTTGTTTCAACTAATACACCTTTTCAACTTTTGCACATGGACTTGTTTTGACTTTCTAAGGTCAAAAGCTTTAGTGGTAATTATTATGGGCTTGTGATTGTGGATGACTATTTTATATATACATGGACATTTTTTCATGCTCATAACACATATCATGCATTTAAGAACTAGCCAAGGTTATCCAAAATAAACAAAATTCAAAAATTGCATCCATAAGAACCGATCATGGGGGAGAGTTTAAAAATCAATTATTTGAAAAGTTTTGTGAAAAACATGGCATTAAGCATAATTTTTCAGCTCCTAGAACTCCACAACAAAATGAAGTGGTTGAAAGAAAGAATAGATCCTTAACGGAGCTTGCAAGAACTATGTTGAATGAAAACAATACTACAAAACACTTTTGGGTTGATGCAGTAAACATTGCTTCTCATGTCATAAATAGAAGCTTAATTAAGCCTATTTTAAAGAAAACCCCTATGAGCTTTACAAAGGAAGAAAACCAAATATTTCTTATTTTCATGTATTTGGATGTAAATGTTTTGTATTGTTCAATAAAAAGGATAATCTAGAAAAGTTTGATACAAAATCTGATGAAGCAATCTTTCTTGGATATTCATCATCTAGTAAAGCTTATCGACTCTTTAATAAACGAACTTGTACCATAGGAGAGTCCGTTCATGTAAAATTTGACGAGGTTAACCAAAATCCTTTGAGAAAGGAAGTTGTTAATGATCTTACAGGTAATTTCCAAGAAATGACATTTGAAAACAAGGAAGAAGAAGAAATCAACAATGAAGACAAAGAAGAAGCCTCTCAAAATGAACAACAACAATCAAGCATTCAAAAGGAATGGATTGTATCAAGACACCATCCAATGGACAACATCATAGGTGATATTTCAAAAGTGTAAGTACTCGAAATACTATTATAAATACTTGTAATCACTTAGCTTTTGTCTCTTAAATTGAACTAAAATCCATAAATGAAGCTATTATTGATAAACATTGGACGTTGGTCATACAAGAAGAGCTAAATCAATTTGAAAGAAATCAAGTTTGGGAACTTGTGCGAAGAGCCAATGACCATTAAGTAATAGGAACTAAATGGGTTTTTAGAAAGAAACTTGATGAAAATGGAATTATAACTAGATATAAGGCTAGGTTAGTTGCCAAGGGATATAACCAAGAAGAAGGTATAGATTATGAAGAAACGTATGCCCCCGTAGCTAGACTAGAAGCCATTAGATTATTATTAGCATTTGTATATTGCAAGGACTTCAAACTTTATCAAATGGATGTCAAAAATGTTTTCTTAAATAGATACATTCAAGAAGACGTATATGTTGATCAATATCCCAGTTTTGAAAACTACCAATTGATGCATAATTCCTGATGGATTAACTTGATGCTAAATCCCTGAGTCATTAATTTGGTTAGAAAATCTTGAATTAATATTGACTTATTGTATGACTCTCAGAGGATTTATTTTCTTTTGGCAAGTGCACCAATCATTAAATTTATAATATATTTGATCGTTCCTACAGGGATTATGGTAATTACCGCAATCTTAGACTAATACAAACTGAACCAATGCAATGCAGATAGAATTCATTCTGCTTTTGTTATTTTATATTTCTAATATTTTTGTATTTTCAGAGACAGTACAAAAGATGAAATATGAGTAATAGAAGATAGGTTAGAATTGCTTCAGTTTATAATTTCATCAGGAAACATGCATTTAAGGTTCAATCAAGCTTCAAACTCAAGAGGACAATCCACAAATGGTTAATCCCTAATTCCTTAGGTGAATAACACTAATTCCTAAGCATTAAACCCTAATCCCTTAGGTTCTCAATTAACAGAGAAATCTAATGTGAAATTGGGCGTTGAACCCTAACTATTCACCTAATTACTAGGCCTGAATTAGTTAGGAAGTGAGAAGTTACCTAAGCCTCAACCATGATTCCTTACTGGTGAGTTTCTTCATCAAATCTGGATTTGTCAATCCAACAAAGTAGATCCACTCCTCAGCTTGTTCTCCTCATGATTTAGAAGTTGACTTCCTCAATACACTTTAAAGAATTCATTGCAAACCTTCGCAATCCCTGCCCTAGGAGTTTAGAAACCCATAGACATTGGTTCTATCAAAGGAATGTGGTGAGACATAAGAGAATTTAGAGAGAGAAAAGGATTAGAGAGAGATTGAAAAATGAGCAAATGAATCGTGTTCTGTATTATACTTCTACTGTCTCTGTGTTCTCTCACAGAGAGTATCTACACATATATATAGGCATCTAACTAATTAACTAACTAAATTAATTACAAAGTGTCACGACCGGGATCGCGGCGGCACGACTGACCCTCAATAATTAACCCTCGTTTCGAAGTCCTTTCGAAAAGAAAAACAGGGAGTCGCCACCAATATTTTTTAGGATAAAATACCGGGAAAACCTTTTGTTAAAGCATTGGTCCAAAAAATGAAATTCCAGATTCGGGAGTCTGATTACAGGTGAGGAAGGTATTAGCACCTCACAACTATCCATTATAAAAACGGTTACCTCAATGTGATAGCGCGCATTATAATTAACCTAGAAATTATTTTGACTTCTTCAAGAAGAGGAAACGTACAAAATGACAAAATATACAAAAAAAATAAAAATAAACATGAAATCTTTACACGAGATTAACAGGACGTCTCGTCCAAATTAAACTCGCTCCACCTTTTAAAAAAAAAGATATTATATAAAAAAATGAGATTAATAGGATGTCTCGTCCGAATTAAACTCGCTCCACCTTTTTTAAGAAAAGATATTATATAAAAAAATGAGATTAACAAGACGTCTCATCCAAATTAAACTCGCTCCTCCTCTTTTTTTAAAATAAAAAAAGTAATAAAAATTGCAATAATAATAACAATAATAATAATTATTACACCTTTTATGCTAATCCAAATAGAATGTGTGAAGCACTTATTTTTATTAATATTTATTAATCAATAGAAATTAATTAATAATTGAAAAGGAAACAAAGTCATCGAACAACAATTACTTTAACAGAAAGTAAATAATTACAAGTGTTAAAAATGAGGGGTAGAGTGGGACCGGTATGGTGAGAAAGGAGCTGGACGATGTGTGAAGGATTTGAGGTGCTGGATGATGTGATGGGGATTTTAGGAGCAGGACGGTGTGGAGTTTAGGAGAGGGACGGTACTGGGAGAGAGGAGAACGGTGTGGAGAAGGAGAGTAACAGTGTGGTTTTTGGGAGGAGAGGGGCGGTGTTTGAGAGGTAGAGGGCGGACAGTGTGGGTTAGGAGAGTGATAATGGTGTGGCAAGAGGAGGACAGACAGTGTGGAGAGAGGAGAGGGACGGTGTTGGTGTGAATGAGAGGAGGAGAACGGATAGTGTTTGAGAGGTTGAGGACGGTGTGGAGATGAGAGTAAGCGTGGTTTTTGGGAGGAGAAGGACGATACTGGGAGAGAGGAGAACGGTGTGGAGAGGAGAGTAAGCGTGGTGTTTGGGAGGAGAAGGACGGACGGTACTGTGAAGGGTAGAGGGCTGTGACGTGAATATTTTTGCAGTCGTTATTCCGTCAAATTAGTACATTAAAACTAATTAATGTAGTACTAGTGTGTCAACCTAGGTCGGTCTCTCAAGGATCAACACAGAAATTTAGGAAAAATTAAGTCTTAAACTAATTTTTAACAATTAAAAATTAAAACTAAACAAGTAAAAATTTTTACAAACATAAGTTTACTAACATACAATTGGGGGGGGGGGTTTTGATTGATTTTTGTTGTCACAATTAAAATTAAAGCAAGGTAAATAAAGGATTTAAAACAATAAATAACAAGCGATTGATTTTCTTGGAGTATTGTAAATAAATTTATCCTTGGTTCACTAAAAATAACTTGTATACTTATTAATGTTAATTTCTTAGCTCAATTTGAATTGATCAACTAAGCGTCTTTTTCAATTCACAATTCCTTTACTTTCATTTAAAAATGAATATTTTAATCAAGCATCCTAATTAAGCAAAAGGAGTCAAGATCTTAAAATCTAGGAATTATTGAGCATACATAAGAACATCGCCTATATACATAATCTATTCTCAAATTATGGAATTAAGCAAACCATAATTATTAAAAGTGATTATGAAAATATTCATTAAGCATGCATATTTCCTTAATCCATTCTAATTTGAAATCTTATTTAACTCCATTTGAATAACTAAACCGATTAAGCATAGAAATTCAATTAAACAAAATGGAATTAAATAAGTAGAGAATGATTATGAAGAAATAACAATAATAAAAGCATACTATATTAAAATTAATGACCTCAAAATTACATTACAACATTCTCCAAGAAAATCAATCTAAGGGTTTTAGCCCTCCATAATTACAATTCAAACAAAGAAACTAACCCGGAAATGAAGAAGTTGCTGGAAAATTCCAACAGAGAAGAAGAAGCAGAGAACGTATGAGTGAGGGAGGAATTGAAGAATGAATGAAGAATGGTGTGTTTTTCAAGCCTTCCTCTTGTGCCTATTTATAGGAGTTCAAAAGCAAAATTATGCCATAAAATATTTCAATGGAAGGAGCACTCTTCATTAATCAATTCAATGGTGCTCCATGATCAGCTTGAGTGCCTTGCCCACCTTCCTCAGTGCATTGCCCACTTTCCAGAAGCTTGAAAACGTGTTTCTGGGCCATTATTGAACGTATGAATCGATTCATTTAGGGAAAGAATCGATTCATTGCCTTTAAAACTCCTCCTGAATCGATTCAAAGCCAATTTTTGCAAGATTCAGACGTATGAATCGATTCATTGCAGGGAAGAATCGATTCATTATGCAAAATTTCACTTCCTGGTGTATTAAAGACGCATGAATCGATTCATGAGGGGGATGAATCGATTCATCCCCCTGATTCTCCATATTTTGCACACTTTTTCACCCTTTTTGAGATCCTTTTGAATATTTCTTGATTCCTTTGATCCTTAGGCACTTTGATCTTCATTTTGGATTGGAATTCTTGAGTTCTTTGATTTATTTCCCTTTGGCACAAATTATCAATCAAATATATATAAAGATCAAATGATAAAAATGTGTTAAAATGCAATATGTTACACACTAAGTGATGGCAAATTATACACATTTAAATTGGAGAATTAGAGATAAATCATGCATCATCAAATACTCCCACACTTATTCTTTTGCACTCCCGGGCAAAATCAAAATAAAAACAAGTATAACAATTTATTGAAAACATTAAGTTGAAAACAACAACACACAATTGGCATGTTTGTCATGAAATCTTAGAAATATACAAAGAAACAAGAGTTTTCAACATGAAAGATACAGAGCATCAAGATATATATAAAAATCATTCAAACACTTAGGCATGTAAAAATTAAATTAAACTGAAAAGAAGATCATAAGTGATAGAACCTCACAAGACATACTCTCAACTCTCAAGTGTTTAAGGTTTGTGTATACTCTCAAAACAATTTCTGAAAAACAAACAGTCTAAAAATTTGGCAAGTTTCTTATTTCCACAATCAACACAAATGCATGTATAGATCAACAGGGCTTTCACAGGGTTGCAATGTGGCCAAGGTTAAAATGGATGAAATATTTATATATATATACCAAAAAGAATAATGAAGCAATTAATTTTACTGGTAAACAGTGAGGGTAAAACATTTATTGTATGGTATTTGGTAAATTTTTTTTTTTTTATGAGATTGCATAACACTTGGAACAAGAGTTGCAATTCCTTTTTGCACACCCCCACACTTATTTGAATGCCTGTTTTGACTTGATTCCAAAGCTTCAATATACTTCTTAAGGTAGGTATATTTTTGGTTTTTCATCCATGGCTTATTTGAGCTGCAATAAGGAAATAGTTAAATAGGCTCAAAATGGCTAGCAAGAGATGATTTATTCATGGTAGGTTTATCTGGCTTAATGGCTCAACTGAACAAAATGCCTGTATCAAAATACATTCATATGAGTTTCAAGTATCATCAAGAAACAAGACAAAAATTAAGATGTAAGCTTTCAGGAATTAATCACACATGAAAGGATTAAGATGGTTTAAAGTGATCCATCAAATTTAAAGGCTCAAAAATCTCACAAGGTATAATTCCATCATATATGATCATTTCTCAATTATCATGTCATTCTCATCATACCAAAATTGCTTGAGTTCAAATTATAACATATCATTAAGCTCATATCAGACATGAAAGAATTTACTTGTTACTCATGCATATCTTAAAATTCCAATAAAACATGCCTTTTTAAAACAAAAACACACAAAAATTTTATTTATTTATTTTTTTTTATTTTTTATTTTTAACACAAAAAATTTAATCACACAAAAACACACAAATGATAAAAACACACAAATGATCCCACCCCCACACTTAAATCATACATTGTCCTCAATGTAAGACAGAGCATACAAAATAGACAATATAATGAAAAAGTAAAGAGATGGGTAAGAAAAACTCCCTCAAGGTGGATTAAACTCAAATACCACATCCTTTTGAAGCAGATTGGATAGTGGTCTAGCCTTCTTGTGCCTTTCCAAATTTTGCAGCAATTTTTCTTCTTGATTTTCATCAAGAGAAGTAAAGATTATCTCCGGAAGCTCCTCATCATTTCCCAAGTATGAATACTTGAGATTTTCAAGTAAGAAATTTAGCTCCAGATTAGGTGCCTGCAAAGTAGATTGAACTAACAAAACAGATTTGGATTCTTGCACCTCAAAAATTTTATTAGAGTCTTCTTGAAAATCTGCATTTAGAACAGGTATTTCTATAGACTCTAAATCAGCAGTTATGTAGTTGTCAATTTCAGCACAAATATGACAATTCTCAGAATTATTGCATGCAAAACAACTGTATGAATCATCTATGCATTCCAAATCAACATCAGAAAAATGTTCAAAAACTAGTTCATCAATAATGTCAATTTGGAAAACAGAATGATTTTCAGAAGGGTGTTTCATGGCATCTAGAATTTTAAATCTTACCTTAGTGTCACCAAATTCCATGGAAAGGGTTCCAGCATGGACATCAATTATAGTTTTGGCTGTTTTCAAAAATGGTCTTCCCAAAATGATAGGAACAGGAATTTGAGGCATACCTTCTTCCATATCAAGTACAAAAAAGTCAGCAGGAAAGACAAGTTGTTCTACCTGAACCAAAACATCCTCTATAACTCCAGCAGGGTAAGTAGTGCTCCTATTGGCTAGCTGAATTACTACACCAGTAGGTTGTAAATTTCCAAGAGACAATGATTTGAAAACAGACATAGGCATAACATTTATTGAAGCTCCTAAATCTAACATACAATTTTCAAATTTGTTGTTGCCTATGATACAGGGTATAGATAACGTACCTGGATCCTTGCATTTTTCAGGGATATTTGAAACTTCTTTACTAAGCAGTGCAGATACATTTCTTCCCATGCTTATCCTTTCATTCCCTTTGAGTCTCCTCTTGTGAGTACATAGTTCCTTCAGAAACTTAGCATACTTGGGGACTTGTTTGATTGCATCAAGAAGAGGTATATTTATTTCTACTTTTCTAAAAGTATCCAAAATTTCTTTGTCTACTTCTTCCATCTTCTTGCTTGGAATTACTTTTGGTGGGAAAGGAAGAGGGATATGAGATGGAACTTGGGGTGGTTGCTTCTCAGATTTGCTTGTGCTTGAAGAGGGTTCATCATTCTCAACTGTTGTGGGCACATCATTTTGTTTTTCAGGTTCTTTGGGTATGGGTATTTCAAGGTTCTTACCTGATCTTAACTGAATTGCGCTCACATTTCTTGGATTTGCAGCTGGTTGAGATGGTAGTTTGTCAGAGTTTTGAGATTGTAACTGGCTTAATGATGAAGCCAATTGCCCAATTTGGTTGCTTAAACTCTGAATGGTAGCATCATTTCTTTGTTGATACTCCAAATTCTATGCAGCCATTTGTTTCACCAGATCCTCCAAAGAAGGACCACTTGTGGGTGGTTGAGGTGTCGGTCTTTGGAAGGTTGGTGCATTGTTTTGAAATGGAGGTTGGGGATGGGGATTTTGTTGTTGGTTTCCCCATCTCAAGTTTGGATGGTTCCTCCAACCTGGATTGTATCTATTGGTGGAAAGGTCATGGTTTTGTGGTGGTAGAGGTCTATCATGGTAGATGTTACTTGCATAGGCTTGAGGAATATTATTATCCTTTTCTTGTAGAGAAGGACAACAATCAGTGGGGTGCTCTTGTGAAGAGCAGATTCCACACACTTTAGCAGTCATGGATTTTTGATTTACTGCCAATTGTGTGACTAGAGTGGTGAGAGCGTCAAGTTTGCTCTCAAGTTTAATTCCAGATGAACTAGAATTGGAATCAAACATGGGTTTGAAAGAATCATTTTTCACACCAAATTGTTGAGAATTGGATGCCATCTTCTCAATCAGATTTCTTGCTTCAGCAGCAGTCATATCTCCTAAAGCTCCTCCACTTGCCGCATCAATCATGTTACGGTCAACGTGGTGTAAACCTTCATAGAAGTACTGAAGAAGAAGTTGTTCAGAAATTTGGTGGTGAGGGCAACTTGCACAAAGTTTCTTAAATCTCTCCCAATATTCATAAAGACTTTCTCCAGAGAGTTGCCTAATGCCAGATATGTCTTTACGGATTGCAGTTGTTCTAGAGGCAGGAAAGAATTTTTCCAAGAACATTTTCTTTAAGTCATTCCAACTTGTGATTGATCTTGGAGCAAGGTAGTACAACCAATCCTTAGCAACACCCTCTAAAGAATGAGGAAACGCTTTAAGATAGACATGGTCTTCTTGAACGTTTTGGGGTTTCATTGTGGAGCACACAATGTGGAATTCTTTGAGGTGTTTATGCGGATCTTCACCCGCAAGACCATGAAACTTAGGCAACAGGTGTATAAGTTTGGTCTTAAGAATAAAAGGGACATCCTCATCAGGATATTGAATACACAAACTTTCGTAAGTGAATTCAGGAGCAGCTAGTTCTCTAAGAGTTCTTTCACGAGGTTCAGCCATATCAGAAAAACTAGCAGTACTTTCAACAGATTCAGAAAAAATACTATCACTATCAATATCAACAAAATTATTATTAAATCTAGCTTCTCTAACTAACCTATGAAAAGTTCTTTCGATTTCAGGATCAAATGAATATAAATGCTCAAAAGTTCTTCTAGTCATACATAGCATACAATAAGATATTTGATCATGATGAGCAATAAATCATAAGAATCCTAAATCATGCAAAAGAAATAAAATAAACAAACAAACAAACAAAAGAAATTTTTTTTTAATTTTTTTTTTCAATTAAAAAAAAATTAATTTAAAAAACAAGAGTTTTTCCTAAAGATCGTTGATCCCCGGCTGCGGCGCCAAAATTTGACGTTGATATTTTTGCAGTCGTTATTCTGTCAAATTAGTACATTAAAACTAATTAATGTAGTACTAGTGTGTCAACCTAGGTCGGTCTCTCAAGGATCAACACAGAAATTTAGGAAAAATCAAGTCTTAAACTAATTTTTAACAATTAAAAATTAAAACTAAACAAGTAAAAATTTTTACAAACATAAGTTTACTAACATACAATTGGGGGGGGGGGGTTTTGATTGATTTTTGTTGTCACAATTAAAATTAAAGCAAGGTAAATAAAGGATTTAAAACAATAAATAACAAGCGATTGATTTTCTTGGAGTATTGTAAATAAATTTATCCTTGGTTCACTAAAAATAACTTGTATACTTATTAATGTTAATTTCTTAGCTCAATTTGAATTGATCAACTAAGCGTCTTTTTCAATTCACAATTCCTTTACTTTCATTTAAAAATGAATATTTTAATCAAGCATCCTAATTAAGCAAAAGGAGTCAAGATCTTAAAATCTAGGAATTATTGAGCATACATAAGAACATCGCCTATATACATAATCTATTCTCAAATTATGGAATTAAGCAAACCATAATTATTAAAAGTGATTATGAAAATATTCATTAAGCATGCATATTTCCTTAATCCATTCTAATTTGAAATCTTATTTAACTCCATTTGAATAACTAAACCGATTAAGCATAGAAATTCAATTAAACAAAATGGAATTAAATAAGTAGAGAATGATTATGAAGAAATAACAATAATAAAAGCATACTATATTAAAATTAATGACCTCAAAATTACATTACAACATTCTCCAAGAAAATCAATCTAAGGGTTTTAGCCCTCCATAATTACAATTCAAACAAAGAAACTAACCCGGAAATGAAGAAGTTGCTGGAAAATTCCAACAGAGAAGAAGAAGCAGAGAACGTATGAGTGAGGGAGGAATTGAAGAATGAATGAAGAATGGTGTGTTTTTCAAGCCTTCCTCTTGTGCCTATTTATAGGAGTTCAAAAGCAAAATTATGCCATAAAATATTTCAATGGAAGGAGCACTCTTCATTAATCAATTCAATGGTGCTCCATGATCAGCTTGAGTGCCTTGCCCACCTTCCTCAGTGCATTGCCCACTTTCCAGAAGCTTGAAAACGTGTTTCTGGGCCATTATTGAACGTATGAATCGATTCATTTAGGGAAAGAATCGATTCATTGCCTTTAAAACTCCTCCTGAATCGATTCAAAGCCAATTTTTGCAAGATTCAGACGTATGAATCGATTCATTGCAGGGAAGAATCGATTCATTATGCAAAATTTCACTTCCTGGTGTATTAAAGCCGCATGAATCGATTCATGAGGGGGATGAATCGATTCATCCCCCTGATTCTCCATATTTTGCACACTTTTTCACCCTTTTTGAGATCCTTTTGAATATTTCTTGATTCCTTTGATCCTTAGGCACTTTGATCTTCATTTTGGATTGGAATTCTTGAGTTCTTTGATTTATTTCCCTTTGGCACAAATTATCAATCAAATATACATAAAGATCAAATGATAAAAATGTGTTAAAATGCAATATGTTACACACTAAGTGATGGCAAATTATACACATTTAAATTGGAGAATTAGAGATAAATCATGCATCATCAGGCTGTATGGACAGTTGGGTTTCAAGACAGTGTTTCCTCTCTCTAAAAGAAAAAGCTTCAGAGTTCTCAAATGAAGGCTTCTGGATCCCCTTTTTCTTCTCTTTCATTGGGGTATTTATAGGAGGTGTGCACTGATTGTTTGAACAGCCTGGCCACCAATGATTTTATAGGGAACAACAGCTGATGAATAACTTATTATTTTAATTTTGTTTGTTATCAGCTGCCCCATAAAATTAGTAAATCAACTTGGATGGTGTGTTAGAGAAACAGCCTGGATCTTGACAGTCGTAGGCAATGGAGGCTGGTGGGAATTCTTTATTATTTTCCTCCTTCGTCTTGTTGTGAGCCGCCCCCCGTAATTCAAGGATCCACTTGGATAGTGGAAATCCAAGTTAGCAAGGTGATAAGTGTTGAATAAGCATTGATTTCATGACTCATTTGAACCAATTTGGTAAAGAACTTAAGCTAAATTAAGAAATTATTGAAGGAAGTGAGCAAGAATCTTTTAAGCATTGTATAAAAAGAAATGTTTTGTTAAAGCCCTTGGAAAGTTGCAGGAAAGACAAAGTAAGCAAGCTTGAGCATGAAAGTTGAAGAACAAAAGCACCTCTCACGCTTAAGCGTGAATATTAGACGCTTAAGCGAGGATTAAGCATGGCAAGCATGACTTAAAGAAGACAAGGAGGCATCAGGACCCCCCTCACGCTCAAGCGTGGGGATGAGACGCTTGAGCGTGAGCTCGAGAGCGCCCAAGCGAAGACCAAGCGTGAGTGTGAGCGTGACCCTGCACATGAAGCACGCTTGAGCGTGACTAATGGGAGCTTGAGCGTGACCAGGCACATGGAGGACGCTTGAGCGTAAGCTGTACACGCCTGAGCGTGAGGGATGGATAATAAGGCCACGCTTGAGCGCAAGATGAGAAGGGATAAGTGTTCTGCACCATAAGAAAGGCCACGCTTGAGCGTGGTTACTCCAGCTTGAGCGTGAGACCTTCAAAAAGCATCAGAACCCTTCACGCTTAAGCGTAAGACCATCAAGCTCAAGCGTGACTCCTGCAGTATGGGATTTTCCAATTTAATATTCACCAATGATGCGATGCCAACTCACCCAACTTCTTGTGTCTCTACAAGTCTCTGAAAGATGCTGCATGGGTTCTACGCAAGTGGAAAAGGGAAGCTGAACCTTGACTCCTATAAATCAAGCTGCAAACAACATAACCATCATCAGATTCATCCCTCTGTATTTTATTCACACTTTCCATTATTTTCTGTATTCACTCTGTTGATAAGTGAAAATGCAAGGCATGAGTAACTAATCTCCCTTATGGGATTGGCTGTAATCCATTCAACACTAAAGTAATGCTGCTGTAAGTTTTTATTTAGTAATGAGATTTGATAAGTTGCTGTATTTCTTTCTGCGTTTAATGCCTGAAAATACTTGATCACTATTTTCTTGTTCTGAGTTTTCTCAAGTATGCTGGGAAGTGACTTTTGAAAGCAGAACCTGAAGCAAATACTTATTGTGAGTAGGTAGCCAGGGATGGCGTCTAACGCAATAAACGTCAAAACAATCGATCGATAATGCTGGGATGATTTCAAAGTGACTGAGGGATCAGCGGTTTGAAATCATTCTTATGAATTTTGTAGTCGAGGGATCGATACAAATGACTTTGATTGTGACGTAGAACTTATCTTTTCAATTTACTTATATGAAAACTTATGCAGCTTACAGAGGTGAAGATGTGATGAAGCCAATACCTGTTTCACAAAACTGATTTCTCCAAACCAATTACTGTTATCCTGCATAACTTTTACTCTCTGTTATTTACTGTCTTCTTGATCAACATCATTTATAACAAAACAAAAACCAAACCATTCTGCCAAATCAATTCAAGACTAAGATTTTCATTCTTACACCTCCTCAGTGGAACGATATCTATACTGTATTACAACCTCTGTGTTTAAACTTGGCACATCCATTCCATTGAGTTCATATTACACAAACTTGATTCTCTTCCAGTGAACTCTTCATTCCAAATATCTCAGAAACACTCCTCATCAAGTTTTGGCGCCGTTGCCGGGGAGGTGATTTGAGTTTGAATACCTTTAGCATTGAATTGACAAGACAGTGTAAATAAATTTGTTTGCAATTTGTTTTTATTTTTTTTGTAACCTTGCTACTTTGAGTTCTTGATTTATGATCTTGAGAGGACAGGGTACAAAAGAACAACTTGCATTTGATCCTGAGATAGACAGGTTCCTCAAGAAAATCAAGAAAGCCAAGCAGAACTTCCACGTAGGACAAACTTCCTCTGTTACAATGGATGACAACAGCAATAATCAAAATCCACCAAGGAGAACACTTAGAGATTACACATTGCAACAAGGACCTAGACACTACTCAAGCATTGCTATACCAAATACAATCAGGGCTATAGAAATGAAACCTGCTTTCCTTAGTTTAATTAGTTCCCATCAATTCCATGGAATGTCCAGTGAAGATCCTTACACTCACTTGGCCACATTCTATGAATTAGTAGGAACAATGGGCTTTGAACAGGAAGTAATTGAGGCAACATATCTAAGATTGTTTCCTTTTTCTCTTGCAGGAAAAGCTAAAGAATGGCTCCAGTCGCACCCAAATCAAAGCTTGAACAGCTGGGAGACAGTGGAGGAAAAATTTCTACACAGATTCTTCCCACCATCCAGATTTATCAAGGCTAAATCAGATATCACAATATTTAAACAAAGCCATGATGAACCCTTTTGTGAAGCATGGGAACGTTTCAAATCTCTCCTCAAAAAGTGCCCAAATCATGGACTTGAAGATATTGCCCAATTAAATATCTTTTACAGTGGTTTAAAGGCTGACACTAAAATGATTTTAGATGCAGCAGCTGGAGGAACCATGAGGACAGTAGATGCAGAGCAAGCTACAAGGATCATTGAAGCATTATCATCCACAGATTACCAAGCTCAGCATGACAGAACACAAGTCCAAAAGAAGGGAATGCTAGAACTTAATACAACAAATGCCATTTTGGCTCAAAATAAAATTTTGACACAACAAATTGAAGCTCTAACACAACAGATGGCAAAACTCCCGCAACAACTGCATGCTGTGCAGTCTTCCATAGGAAACCAACAAGCACAAATGAGATGTGACTTTTGTGGAGGAGAACATCAGAATGGACACTGTCAAGGAGAGCAAGGAGACCAATCTATCCTCTATATGAATAACCAAGGTAAGCAGAATAACTTCAATAACAATACTTACCCCAATAATTTTTCACAAGGATGGAGAAATAGTCAAAATGGTGGATGGAAACAAGAAGCAAGCACATCCAACAGACATCAACCCTATCAGTAAGGTCCTTCATTGACAGAAAGGACATCAAAACTAGAGGACACTCTAGAAAAATTCATGCAGGTCTCAATCACCAACCAGAAGAACACTGATGCTTCAATAAGAAACCTAGAGACACAAGTGGGGCAATTGGCTCGCAAAATTACAGAGCATCATAACTCCCAATTTGGAGCCAATACACACCCAAATCCGAAGGAGCAATGCAAAGCAATCACAACAAGAAGTGGGAAGGTCATTGGACAACAAAAAGAGAATGACAAGGTGGAAGGAAAAGTAAAAGAAGATTTTGAAAAAGAAATAAAAGAGGAAGTTAGTGAAAAGAAAAATAATGATGAAAGTCTGAAGGAGGAAGTTGAAAAAGAAAAAAAGAAAGAAATAAAAGAAGGGAAGAAGAAGGTGGACGACCCAACACCACAACTGAAGAGCTTTCCGTATCCAAAGAATCCTTCAAAAATAGACAAGGAAAGGCAATTTGCAAGATTTATGGATATCTTCAAAAGGTTGTAAATAAACATACCTTTTGTAGAAGCCATGGGGCAAATGCCAACCTACGCAAAATTCATGAAGGAGCTGTTAACAAAGAAGAAGAGATTTTCTGAAGAAACAGTGGAGCTTACAGCAGGCTGCAGTGCCATCATTCAAAAAGCACTGCCACAAAAAACAAAAGACCCCGGAAGTTTCATAATCCCAGTAACTATTGGTACCTTACCAGTAGGAAAAGCACTCTTGGATTTGGGAGCAAGCATTAATCTAATGCCCCTCTCAATGGTGAAAAGAATTGGAGATCTTGAGGTGAAGCCAACACGGATGACTCTCCAGCTGGCAGACCGATCTATGAAATTTCCATATGGCATAGCTGAAGATGTACTGGTAAGAGTTGACAAGTTTGTATTTCCAGTAGATTTTGTCATAATGGATATAGAAGAAGATGCAGAAGTACCTCTCATTCTGGGAAGACCCTTCATGAAGATCGCAAAAGTAATTATTGATGTGGATGATGGGAAGCTAAAAGTGAGAGTGCAAGATAAAGAAGTAAATTTCAATGTGTTTGACGCAATGAAATACCCAAAGGAAAAACATCAGTGCTTCAAAATTGACATTGAAGAAGAAGCCATCAGAGAACAAACTAACGAATGGTTCAACAAGGAGCCCCTGGGCGAACTAAATGTTGGAGCAATGGATGACAAGAGAGATGCTCAACAAGAAAGTCACTTTGAGAAGCTGTCTGAGGAAACAAAAGAAGTTGTCCCACCGAAAGTGGAGTTAAAAGCTTTACCTCCACACTTGAAATATGTTTTTCTTGATAATGATAACCAAAAACCCGTTATTATTAACAGGGAATTGACAGGTACTGAAGAAAAGCAATTGATTCAAGTATTGAAAGAACATTCAACAGCGATTGGATGGAGACTGGAAGATTTGAAAGGAATAAGCCCAGCCTACTGCACTCATCACATTTACATGGAACAAGAATTCAAACCAGTTGCTCAGCCACAGAGACGCTTGAACCCAACTATGAAGGAAGTAGTAAAAGGGGAGGTAAAGTTACTAGAAGCTGGTATAATTTATCCAATTTCTGATAGCTCTTGGGTGAGTCCTGTGCAGGTTGTCCCAAAGAAAGGAGGAATCACTGTCATACAAAATGAGAAACATGAATTGATCCCTACAAGAACAGTCACAGGATGGAGGATGTGTATCGATTACAGGAAGCTAAACACTGCCACCCGAAAAGATCATTTTCCTCTGCCCTTCATGGATCAAATGCTAGAAAGATCTTGCAGGACAAGCGTACTATTGCTTTCTAGATGGTTACTCAGGGTACAACCAGATAGCAGTTGCACCAGAGGATCAAGAAAAAATAGCATTCACATGTCCCTTTGGGGTGTTTGCATACAGAAAAATGCCCTTTGGGTTGTGTAATGCCCCTGCAACATTTCAAAGATGTATGCTTGCTATCTTCTCTGATTTGGTGGAAAAATGCATTGAAGTCTTCATGGTTGATTTCTCTGTTTTTGGTCCATCATTCGATCAATGTTTAAAAAATTTGACCATTGTACTGAAAAGATGTGTGGACACCAATTTGGTTTTGAATTGGGAAAAATGTCACTTCATGGTGACTGAAGGCATTGTGTTAGGACATCAAATCTCCAAAAGAGGCATTGAAGTCGACAAAGCAAAAGTGGAAGTAATCGAGAAATTACCACCACCAGGAAATATGAAAGGAGTCAGAAGCTTCTTGGGCCATGCAGGATTTTATAGAAGATTCATCAAGGACTTCTCAAAAATTGCAAAGCCTTTGAGTAATCTCTTAAACAAAGACACTCCTTTTATTTTTGATGATTCTTGTTTGCATGCCTTTGAAACTCTAAAGCATAGACTAACATGTGCACCTGTAATAGTTACCCCTGATTGGGGACTAGACTTTGAAATGATGTGTGATGCAAGTGATTATGCTGTTGGAGCCGTATTAGGACAAAGAAAGGCAAAAATTTTTCATGTTATACACTATGCTAGTAAAGTTTTGAACCCCGCACAAACAAATTATGCAACAATAGAAAAAGAACTCTTAGCGATAGTGTATGGCCTGGAAAAATTTAGACCTTATCTGATTGGTTCCAAGATCACTATTTTTACTGACCATGTTGCTATTAAATATCTGCTGAATAAACCTGATTCTAAGCCCAGGCTAATTAGATGGATCTTGCTAATGCAAGAATTCAACCTAGTAGTCAAAGACAAAAAGGGCAGTGAAAATTTTATTGCAGATCACTTGTCCAGACTTGTCAATCAGGAAGTCACACTACTCCAACCTGAGGTAAAGGAAGAATTTCCTGATGAAAAATTACTAATGATTAAAGAACGACCATGGTTTGCAGACATGGCTAACTTTAAAGCAGCTGGAGTATTGCCTGATGACCTTTCATGGCAGCAGAAGAGGAAGTTTCTGAGGGATGCAAAACAATTCTTATGGGATGACCCTTACCTATTTAAACTTGGATCAGATCACATTTTGAGGAGATGTGTGTCCCAAGAGGAAGCTGAGAGCATCCTATGGCACTGTCATAGCTCACCCTATAGAGGACACTTCAATGGGGAAAGGACAGCAGCAAAAATCCTCCAATCAGGTTTTTATTAGCCCTCATTGTTTAAGGATGCTAATGTTTTTGTGCAGCATTGTGAAGCATGTCAAAAGACAGAAAGCATATCAAAAAGACATGAAACGCCATTGACTACCATCCTTGAAATAGAAGTCTTTGACTGCTGGGGCATAGACTTTACTGGGCCATTACCAATGTCATTCTCAAATGAATATATAATTATGGCAGTAGACTATGTCTCTAAGTGGGTGGAAGCCATGGCATGTACTAAAGCTGATGCCAAGACTGTCATCAAATTTCTTAAGAAACACATTTTCAGCAGGTTTGGCACTCCAAGAGTATTGATAAGTGATGGAGGCTCTCATTTCTGCAACAGTCACTCCAAAGATGCCTAGAACATTATGGAGTCAAGCACAAAGTAACCTCCCCTTACCATCCTCAAGCCAATGGCCAAGTGGAAGTATCCAACAGAGAAATTAAGAGGATACTGGAGAAAACAATCAGTCAAAGCAGAAAAGATTGGTCATTGAAGTTAGATGACGCTTTATGGGCCTATAGAACAGCATACAAGGCACCAACTGGATTTTCACCTTATCAGTTGGTATATGGTAAGAATTGCCATCTTCCAGTAGAACTTGAACACAAAGCATTTTGGGCAATGAAAACCCTCAACTATGACCCCAAAGCATCAGCTGAAGAAAGGAAGATTCAGATGCACAAGTTAGAAGAGTGGAGGAATCATGCCTATGACTCATCAAGGATCTATAAAGAGAAAATGAAGGTTTACCATGATAGACACATCATGAAGAAAAGTTTTCATCAGGGACAATCTGTTCTTCTTTTCAACTCAAGGATGAAACTATTCCCAGGGAAACTCAAGTCTAAATGGTCAGGACCCTTTATTGTGAAGGAGGTGAAACCTTATGGAGCTATTGAACTACAAGATCCTAAATCTGAAAGAACTTGGGTCGTGAATGGACAGAAAGTAAAGCCCTATTTAGGAGGAGAAGTGGAGAAGGTTGCCACTGACATCCTACTAAAAGACCCATGATCAAACTCAGGCGTCAAGCTAATGACGTTAAACAAGCGCTCATTGGGAGGCAACCCAATCTTTTATGCTTTCTTTCCATGAAAATTTTAATTAGTAAAGTTTCTGTTTACATTGTAGATTACTCATCAAGAGGATTCCAAATAAAGAGTTTCAAACAAAGGCAAACAAGTTAGAGCAGGAGGTTGAATAAAAGAGAAGCATGAGGAAATCACCTCGCTCAAGCATGGATAATCTCGCTCAAGCGAGCCAAGGTAAGTCCCAAACCATCCTCATCAAGCTTAAGCGAGAGAGTCAAGCCTTAAGCGTGGCACCTCTGCAAAAGAAATTTTCAACAAAATAAACCCGATCTCGCTTAAGCGTGACCTTTTGCGCTTAAAGCGAAAGGACCTGGACAGCAATCAGAGGCTACCACGCTCAAAGCAAGACCCCTGCGCTTAAGCGAGAAATTAAATTAAGCATCAGGTGGTCGATCACGCTCAAGCGTGGCACTCTTGCGCTCAAGCGTAAAGTACAAAATGGACCCCTGATGCTAATAAATGCAGAATTTTGAAATTACCCACTCTCTCACTCACATAACCGTCCATCAACCTCCTGACTCTCTAAGTTTTGTAACTACCCTCTCTTCTCCAATAATTGTATTTTCACTCTAATCTCATAAGTCACACTTTTCTTTTGCAAACCATTCTCTCTATCACTCTCGGACCCTTCCAGGTAACGACTGCACTATCCTCTTTTTGAATTAACAGCATATGATTACTGTGTTGGGGAAGATTGATACCTTTCTTTTTTGCACACGCTGATGTCTTTTCTTCCTGTCTTTAATGAATACCATAATCTATGCTTGGTTGTTCTCTGGATTGTTTAGAGAAAGAGGTTCAAGGCTTTGCTCTTGTGTTTCACTTTCTTTGTAATGCATGTCCCTTTTCTGTCTCACATTCTTTTAACGCATGCTGAATGTTTGATAAAAGTCCTGAAAGGAGGTATTTTGAATGCAAAGTGGCTCTTAACTTTCTTGCAGATGGCCAGAACAAAGCAAATTGCACCAAACCCCCCTGTCACTACCTCCCCAGCAAGGAGTTCCCGAAGAAATAAAGGGAAAAGACCATGCACAGATGAACAAGATAATGCTCCAAGATTCAAGAAGAAAGACAACAGCAAGCGTTATGAGGATATCTCGAACTGGACGTTTATACCAGAAAGAAAAGTAGACTTGGCCTTGGGAGATTGCGATGCCTTCTTGCAGATCATAAGAAGGAGAAATTGGTTAAAGGTATGTTACCCAAGGGAGAAGTATGATCCTGAAGTTGTAAGAGAATTCTATGCGAACGCTTGGACAAGAGATGGAGGGGGAGAAAGAAAAACTTACGTGAGGGGAACCTGGATCTCCTATGACAGGGACACAATCAATTTCTACTTAGGGAACATTATGACCTTAGGAGAGGGAGAAATTTGCGAATATGCTGCCATGGTTGCAAGGAACCAAGTCATTGCCACCAACGACCTTGAAGCCTCCATATGTGTTCCAGGACACCACTTTCAAATGGGGCAAGGAGAAAACCCACTGAGAATTTTAAGAAAAGACATGACTTCTATTTCTCAAGTTTGGACTTCTTTCTTATTAGCTAACATAGCACCTAACGCTCATGTCTCTGATTTAATTTTTAGTAGGTGCTATTTGCTATACTGCATTCTGAGAGAGGACATCTCCATTGATCTAGCCCAAATACTCTCTGATGAAATTCACAAGTTTGTGATTTCTGATCAGAAGTATTCCCAGGCAGGTCAAAAGGTAAAAGGGAGTCTCGGTTTTCCTGCCTTTATCACTGATTTTTGTGCAGCTCATGGTGTTGAAGTACAAGACCTCAAACCAATTCGGCCTTCCATAGACAAACGCTTCATTGAGCGTTACTGCAGTAATCCAGTACCTCCCGCAGATGATGTACCCCCTCCACCTGCCTCTCAAGCAGCACAGCAAGCATTCAACACAGCACCTGCCCATCCTCCCCTCAGCACAGAAGCCAATCTGATTTTACAAGGCATTCACATCTTGAAAATTCAAAATAGCCACCTCCTGGCCCAACAGAACGCTCATCATAGAGGTTTGTTACACATTCACAGTGGCCTTTATCACAGCATCCTGCAGGTCAACATAATCCTTGGATGCCACCTGCCCAGTTTGAGGCCTTACTTGCTTGGCCTAGGGACAGGCCTCCTTTTGCGGGAGGAGGTGAGACTACACAGGATAGGCCAGGAACTTCAACACAGGGACCTCCAGAAAGAAACCTGGGAACAGAAGAGGACTCATCTGAGGAAGAGTGAAAAATTTTAATGCTTTTATTTCTTGAAGTTTAATTTGCTACTTAG
The DNA here is from genome assembly GCA_037962975.1 of Clitoria ternatea. Taxonomy (NCBI): domain Eukaryota; kingdom Viridiplantae; phylum Streptophyta; class Magnoliopsida; order Fabales; family Fabaceae; genus Clitoria; species Clitoria ternatea. The sequence goes on from CM075671.1 coordinate 265,619,089, forward strand.
TTTTATTTCAAATTGACAATTTATAGCTTTACTTTATTTTTATTGCAGCATACTTTAGAACTGTTTATGATTATTCTTGTTTGCTTATTCCTGTGTTGGTTAAAACTTTGAACATTTTTGAAAAAACCTAACCAAATATTTTACTTTTTGAACAAAGAAGAGTTTCTAAGCAGCAGAAGATTTTTAGACAATAACATTGATTGTTAAACGGTTAAAAATGACAGAATTAATAACCAAGGAATTGGAATGAATATACTTTTTATTGTGTACATGCATGCGTGAACCCTCTTCTGTTAGAATAAGGAAAGTAAGCCTTATATCCTGGTGAGAAGTGAGAAATCTAAACACTGAGAGTCTCATGAGAATTTGTCAAATAAGCATTGCCTGATTTTCTGATTAACATTTCTTATAGAGATTAAGCAAGGAAATGATAAAGGCAAATTTTGAAAAAAAAATAAAACAAACTCAGAGCCAAAAAGCTACCTTTAAGAAATATGACCCAACTTTTTTGTAGCCATTTTTGAGCCAAAAATTTTTTCAAACACCCTAAACCAAGCATGAGATGTAAAATATGACCTTACCAGCATGCTTAAAGATTTGAAAAGAGCATAGAACATTTCTCCAAAAAAGGGTGATAAGAGAAACTGAGGCTGAAAAAGAAATAAATTTCTCCAACATGTAACAAAAATAGAGAACTAGAAAAAGAAAAGTGAAGAATTCAATAGCATAACGAGAAGCCTCATAAAATTTTTTTTAGAACACATACTCTTCTTATTTATGCATGCACTTTGAACTCAAAGAAAAAACCAAGAATTCTTGATAGTCCAGCCTCATTACAACCTTGAAAAAGACCTTTTTGATCCTTACTTATCCTATGAATGGATTGTGATTAGAAATGACCGGCAATGTTAATTAGGCAGTTTTCATGATGGATGAGTGAAACAGACACCTGGTAAGAAATAATGAGAGTTCTCTATTCTTACAGCAATGGGTTACATGCTTTATGAACAAGGTAATGGTGCATTACATTTTAAGGAATTGGTATTATGAAAATCATTTGCCTAGACATCAACTCAGATTAATGTCTTTTAAACTTTTTGTCTGCAACAGAAACTAAGATTTTTGAATGCTTGATTCCCTTTTCAAAACTTCTTTTTACTTGAGGACAAGCAAAAATCTAGGTTGGGGAGAGTTTGATAAGTGTTGAATAAGCATTGATTTCATGACCCATTTGAACCAATTTGGTAAAGAACTTAAGCTAAATTAAGAAATTATTGAAGGAAGTGAGCAAGAATCTTTTAAGCATTGTATAAAAAGAAATGTTTTGTTAAAGCCCTTGGAAAGTTGCAGGAAAGACAAAGTAAGCAAGCTTGAGCATGAAAGTTGAAGAACAAAAGTACCTCTCACGCTTAAGCGTGAATATTAGACGCTTAAACGAGGATTAAGCATGGCAAGCATGACTTAAAGAAGACAAGGAGGCATCAGGACCCCCCTCACGCTCAAGCGTGGGGATGAGACGCTTGAGCGTGAGCTCGAGAGCGCCCAAGCGAAGACCAAGCATGAGTGTGAGCGTGACCCTGCACATGAAGCACGCTTGAGCGTGACTAATGGGAGCTTGAGCGTGACCAGGCACATGGAGGACGCTTGAGCGTAAGCTGTACACGCCTGAGCGTGGGGGATGGATAATAAGGCCACGCTTGAGCGCAAGATGAGAAGGGATAAGTGTTCTGCACCATAAGAAAGGCCACGCTTGAGCGTGGTTACTCCAGCTTGAGCGTGAGACCTTCAAAAAGCATCAGAACCCTTCACGCTTTAGCGTAAGACCATCAAGCTCAAGCGTGACTCCTGCAGTATGGGATTTTCCAATTTAATATTCACCAATGATGCGATGCCAACTCACCCAACTTCTTGTGTCTCTACAAGTCTCTGAAAGATGCTGCATGGGTTCTACACAAGTGGAAAAGGGAAGCTGAACCTTGACTCCTATAAATCAAGCTGCAAACAACATAACCATCATCAGATTTATCCCTCTGTATTTCATTCACACTTTCCATTATTTTCTGTATTCACTCTGTTGATAAGTGAAAATGCAAGGCATGAGTAACTAATCTCCCTTATGGGATTGGCTGTAATCCATTCAACACTAAAGTAATGCTGCTGTAAGTTTTTATTTAGTAATGAGATTTGATAAGTTGCTGTATTTCTTTCTGCGTTTAATGCCTGAAAATACTTGATCACTATTTTCTTGTTCTGAGTTTTCTCAAGTATGCTGGGAAGTGACTTTTGAAAGCAGAACCTGAAGCAAATACTTATTGTGAGTAGGTAGCCAGGGATGGCGTCTAACGCAATAAACGTCAAAACAATCGATCGATAATGCTGGGATGATTTCAAAGTGACTGAGGGATCAGCGGTTTGAAATCATTCTTATGAATTTTGTAGTCGAGGGATCAATACAAATGACTTTGATTGTGACGTAGAACTTATCTTTTCAATTTACTTATATGAAAACTTATGCAGCTTACAGAGGTGAAGATGTGATGAAGCCAATCCCTGTTTCACAAAACTGATTTCTCCAAACCAATTACTGTTATCCTGCGTAACTTTTACTCTCTGTTATTTACTGTCTTCTTGATCAACATCATTTATAACAAAACAAAAACCAAACCATTCTGCCAAATCAATTCAAGACTAAGATTTTCATTCTTACACCTCCTCAGTGGAACGATATCTATATTGTATTACAACCTCTGTGTTTAAACTTGGCACATCCATTCCATTGAGTTCATATTACACAAACTTGATTCTCTTCCAGTGAACTCTTCATTCCAAATATCTCAGAAACACTCCTCATCACAAGGGCGATCGGTGTAACACCCTCTGTTACATCTCAATAATTTCTAAAAAAAATCATGAAATTTTTTTTTTACTAAAAATAATCGCTAAAAGAAACTATTAGAGTAAAATTACATATAACATTTCTGAAATACCTCATGAATTATAATTAAAACTTATAAAGTAATTTTACATTCATACAAATAAAATAGATATTAAACATCATTAGAAAGAGAGGAAACTCCATGGCCCAAGAGCAGTTGCCTAGTGACATTATTTATTCATTGGACCACGGTATTCATACCGAGTTCCCTTTCTAGTACGTTCTATATATACTATCGAGATTCTTCGATCCTTCCCTCTGTACGAACCATTAATTTAAAACATATGAAACAAAAACATAGAGAAAGGAGTGAGAAACAAAATATAATATTCCTAAATAGGACATAAGCAATAAAGGGTTTTCACAAACTAGGATAATAATATCAATCACAATCACACGCACAATCAATTATAAATGTATGAATGATATGCCATATCTTCATCACAACTTATCTATATATGTGGGCCCCTTAAATTTTAATTTACACTGGGCCAACCAGGAGTTTACACTGTTCTATAATTCCGGATAATAATAACATGAACAGCTCAATTGGCATGGAAACACTTAGAGACTAGTCAGATTGAGAAGGTTTTTATTGTGAAAGTACCGGACACTAGGAAGCTACCCCAGGTCCCCTGAAGCACCCTTTCACACCCTGTCATCCCAAGGCTCACAATTAAGCCTCCTCTAATGTATCCTCGGTTTTTATAATCCGTCCCCAGACAATATCCTTTTGTTTCTCTTTGATGATTCATGATGCATGAACTACTCGTGTATTTAGTTGGTTAAGGCTTTTAGAAACTCAATTATATTGTCGGGGCCTACGAATCGCGACATAGCCACCCCAGTAAACTGTATATTTTCAACTTCTCAAATACGCATATGAAATTTTAGTACAGTTCCTTTTCAAATCACAAATCAAATCTCCTTATAAATTTGAGTTTCAAAGCCTTAAATATATTTCACAACCTTGTTTAGAAAGTTTATAGGTGAATTCAAAATCAATTTCTAAAAATTCAAATTTGGAATTATCAATCTTTAAAACCTTAGTACTTGAAAATTTCGTATAATATTTTTATACATTTAAATAATACATATATATATATATTAAAAAATTTATTTTTATAAAATAAATTCTCTTTCTTTTTCTTTCTAATAAACTAACTAAAAATCTAAATTTTAGTAAAGATAAAAAGAGATTTCTAAAAACTTATGTAGTTTTATTGAAATCTAAGAAATTTCTTAAAAGTAATTTGAATAAATATGAATAAGTAAATAAAGAAGTAGGAGATAAGTAAATTCTTACTGAATTTTAGCTTTCCGCCATGCTTGCTATATGCTCAAACTCCACAATACAAGATTATCAATCATAATCAAACATTGTCAATCACAATCAAACATCATAAAGCATAAATAAATATTAACAATTATAATCAAATCAAATAATTAAACATTAGTTATAAATATGATAATTTAAAATTTAATGATTATTTAAATTAATAAAGTTTGTTTTAAGTTCTATGGTCAATTCCTCGCACAGGTCTATGTAAGTCCAAGATTGTCCAATCCTTGTATAGGTCTAGTTCAGTCCATATATGTCATAATAGTCCAAGTCCTTGCATAGGTTCAATCAAGTCCATAATAGTTCAAGTCCTTGTATATATTCAGTCCAGTCCGCATAAGTCATAATAATTCAAGTTGTTGAATAAATATTTCAGATATTAAGTTACACAAGATGCTTAATTTATTAATAATAATTATTATAAATTTTAAGTTAAAAGTTATTATTTTAAAATAATAATATTGTTATGTTTAAAAGGAGTAAGGGACTCCTCCCAATATTCTTATGTATTTTCATATTATATCCTTAATTTCACCCCCTTACCTTGATTTGCTACAAAAAGTGAATTCGCTCTGCGCCTCCAAGTTCTAACAAAATATTAATACTAATTTATTTTAGTATAAGCTTAAGTTGAAAATTAAGATTGCTATCAGAATGATAAATAGTAAATATGTATAGTAATAATAAATAGTAACAGCAAATGGTAAGTCATCAATAGTAACAGTAAATAGTAATTTTTTTGAATAGTAATAGTAAATAGTAAATCGTGAATAGTAAATTTTGAATAGTAGTGGTAAATGGTAAATCATGAACAATAATAGTAAATAGTAAATTTTGAATAATAATGGTAAATAGTAAATTTTGAATAGTAATGGTAAATAGTAAATTTTTGAATAGTAATAATAAATAGTAAATTTTGAATAGTAACAATAACTAATAAATTTTGAATAAGAACGGTAAATGATAAATTTGAATAATAACAGTAAATGGTAAATTGTGAATAGTGACAATAAATAGTAAATTTTGAATAGTAATGGTAAATAGTAAAAATAACACAGTGGTAATTTATTTTTACTATAGTAACTTATTCATAATAGTACTAATATATTAATGGTTTAAGAGTGCTAAATAAAAAATAAACTAAAATTATAAAAAGAATATAGAAGAAAGTTATTACCTTACACCTCCGACAGAATTTCTTTTTACCAAAAGAATTTACTCCCTACTAATTTTTTACGCACTATCTGTCTAGATTCTCTCTCTAATTTTTGGTGTGGAAATGTTGTAAATGAACCATCTATTTATAGGAAGAGAATTTTAGTATTTAGGATTACTTAATTATTTATTTTACTATTTATGATATAAACATTCACCCACCGGTCACTATTCATGATATAAACATTCACCCACCGGTCACTATTCATGATGTAAGTATTTACCCACCGATGATGTAAGCAATGATGTCGGCAGTGGTATTTTGGTTATTAGATGAAAGGTTAAGGGCATTTTTGTTATTCTTAAAAAAATGAAAAAAATATAAAAATTCCAAAATATTATAAATTATATAACAATCAAAAAGTTCTAAAGAACTATAATCAAATTCTTTTGAAATTTTATTTTAAATAAGAAATAACGAAATTAGGGGTGTTACAACTCTACTCCACTAAAAAAATTTCGTCCTCGAAATTTACACTTTTTAGTAAAACAATTAGGGATGAGACTCTTTCATCTCATTTTCTAGTTCCCATGTAGCATCTTCCCCTCTCGTTTCACTCCAAATGACCTTCACGAGTGGAATTTCCTTGTCCCTTAGCTTTTTTATTCTTCTGTCAGCTATTCTGACAGGTGGTGCATCATATGTAAGATTATCTTTAACTTGTATGACATCAGGTTCAATAACGTGTGTAGGGTCAGGTATATACTTTCGTAAATTTGACACATGAAAAACATTATGGATATTAGAAAGAAAAGCTGGTAATGCTATTTGGTAAGCAAGAGGACTAACTTTCTGAACTATTTGATATCGACCAATAAATCTAGGAGTTAGTTTTCGAGATTTCATTGCCCGACCGACCCCAGTCGTAGGTGTGACTTTCAAGAATACATGATCACCTTCTTGAAATTCGAACGGCTTTCTTCTTTTGTCATAGTAACCTTTCTGCCTGCTTTGTGCTGCCTTCATCTTTTCCTGAACCATTTTGATTTTATCCTTGGTTTGTTGTACCAACTCTGGTCCTAGCATCAAGTTTTCACCAGTCTCAAACCAACCTAGCGGAGTCCTATATTTTCTTCCATATAATGCTTCAAAAGGTGCCATGTTAATGCTAGCATGGAAACTATTGTTGTAGGTGAACTCCACATATGGTAAGAATTGATTCCAACTTTCTTTATGCTCTAACACACAAGCTCGTAACAAGTCCTCTAGAGATTGAATTGTTCTTTCTGACTGTCCATCCGTCTGACGATGATATGCTCAACTCAGACGTAGTCTTGTTCCCAAAGCTTTGTGTAAGCTCTTCCAGAATTGTGATGTAAAATGAGGGTCCCGATCAAAAATGATACTGGAAGGAATTCCATGTAATCTCACAATCTCCTCGATGTATAATTTTGCCAGCTTATCCATAGGGTAACGAATATTAATAGGAATAAAGTGGGCAGACTTGGTTAATCTATCAACTATTACCCATATTGAATCATGTCCTAATGGAGTTTTAGGTAAAGAAGTCACAAAATCCATGGTAATGCTATCCTATTTCCTTTCTGGTATTTCCATTGATTGTAGCATTCCAGGGGGTTTTTGATGTTCTACTTTAACCTTCTGGTAAATTAGACATGCAGCCACGTACTCTGCCACCGCTTTCTTCATTCCAGGCCACCAAAACAACTTCTTCAAATCTTGATACATTTTAGTAGCTCCGGGATGAATGTTCATATAACTTTTGTGGCCTTCTTCCAGAATTGCTTTCCTTAATTCCTCTTGGTCAGGGATACACACTCGATCCTTATACCTCAGCAATTGGTTGTTTCCCATATTGAACTCAACTTCTTTTCCTTCTTTTAAGAGTTATTTCTTCTTTTGTAGGAATTCGTCCTCTCGTTGAGCCTCTAAAACTTGCTTCAGGAATTCACTTGTCACTTGCAATGCTCCTATTCTATAGCTGTTAGCATTAACCTTTACTGCTAGGTTAAGATCTCTAAAGTTCTCTATCAATTCCAGCTCTTTAATCATCATTATGGACGCATACAGAGGTTTTTGACTTAAAGCATCAGCTACTACGTTCGCTTTTCCAGGATGGTATTGCAACTCAAAGTCGTAGTCCTTTAAGAACTCCATCCATCTCCGTTGCCTCATGTTTAATTCCTTTTGGTCGAATAAATACTTGAGACTCTTATGATCGCTAAACACATCGAATGTTGCACCGTATAGATAATTGATAAGTGTTTTATAACATAATAAATTAGATTTAGTTTACTTAGGATTTTAATCATTATGCACTGTATTTCCTTTATTTATTGTGATTTTTGCTTTCTTTCCACTGTATTCTACTCGGGTGCTTTTATTTTGCAGAAATTAATAGATTTGGAATTATTGATGATCCATTTTAAGAATGAATGAATATAAATGGAAAATGGATTCAAGAACCCAAAAAGATGATCAAAGTGTCAAAGGATGAAAACAATCAAGAACCATGAGCTATACTGTCCAAAACGCCTCAAAAATGCAAGAAAACACTTCCAGGAAAGGGTAGGAATCGATTCACCCTTACAGGAATCGATTCCCATGTGAAACATAGGCTAGGAATCGATTCAAGGCTGTTGGGAATCGATTCATAGGGCTGGGAATCGATTCCCCCCTTATAGGAATCGATTCATTGATGTTTGGAAGGCTGGGAATCGATTCATGAAGGCCAGGAATCGATTCATCATGCTGGGAATCGATTCCCACCTTTAGGAATCGATTCACACGCTGTTTTGAAGGCAAAAATCAACTGGAGGAATCGATTCATCAGTGAAATCATGCGCCGAATTATTGGAAACAACAAAAATACGCAAATTGGAGACAACTGGAACAGCTGGAAATCACATGCACCGAAAGTTTCCAACTTGCAACGCGTTTTCTTAGCTGGCTTCCTCCCTTCCTTCGCCTATAAAAGGAGAAGCAATCCAAGCAGAGAAGGCATCCAGTTCTCATTCATTCACTTTGTTCCTTTCTTTTCTTTTCCTTCGTTTTCTTCTCTGTTTCGTTTCTTTTTCTTTTTATTTTCTTTTTCTTTCTTTTATTTTGTGTAAGAGTTGTGAGGATTATGAAATTGAGTGTTCCAATTTGTAATTGGTGGAGGAATATTGCAACAAGGAAATACAATGGTAAATTATTCTGAGCTTTTGGAGAAACCCGTAAGTCTTTATTTTTTACCATGTCTTGTATGTTTTATTTTTCCATTATTTATATGAATTTGAATTATTTCATGAGTAGCTAAATTAATTATCTTGGGATGAAGAGGGTATGATAATATTTTATTTTAATGTTATTTTGACTTGGAATTAAATAAATTTCTGTTTTCCATTTAGTTCAATTATGCTTAATGCTTTTAGTAATTCCTAACAAGAACCTAAATGATAAAACTGTATACTTACGGGTATATTAGTAAGTTTAGGTAATAAATAGAATCGAGAGATTTATTTTTACCAGAAAGCTTTGAACTAAACCTAAGATTTTTGAAATGCTTTTTGTGACCTCGGTAAAACCGTGAAAGTAATCGAAATTCTTTTGAGGAAATTAAAGGGATTTTCATAAAACGATAATGGGTCTTTCTGAGGATTAAGCAGCGCTTTCCATAGGTTAGGTACATTAATAGGATTCCGAGAGGAACATATTAATTAGCTTTTGGAAAATTCGCCTTGGAAAACTTAATTCGATTCTTATTTATGAAAAGTTAAAATTCATTAAACATAAAATAGAGTCTTAATCCCCTGAAATCCCAAGATACTCTCAACTCTGATTTTTTAGTGTCAAGTAAATTTTATTTTTATTCATATTCTATGCAACTTTAATTTATGCTTATTTTATAAAAATCTTAAAAATTAATTGTGTGGATAATTAAATTTCAATATGCTGGTACTTTGAACACAGTCCCTGTGGAGAACGATAATCTTTTATATTACGCGACATAACCCGTGCGCTTGCGGGTCCTGTCAAGTTTTTGGCGCCGTTGCCGGGGACTGTTGTCCCTCAAATATCGGCAATATTGAAATTCGATTAGATCATACTTGTTAATATTTTTATTGTTATTTTTATTTTTATTTTCTTTGTAATTTTGTATTTTGTTCTATATTCTGTGTATCTGTTTTATTTTTAATTGTTTGTCATTTATTTTCTATTTATGCGACGAAGCCGTAGTGTCGATCTAAACTTAGGATTTGACCCTGAGATAGAACGTACCCTTAGAGCTTTGAGAAAACAACAAAAACAACAAAAAGAACAAAAAGAAAAACAAATGGCAGACCAACACAGACCCTTAAGAGATTTTGCAGCTCCAAGCACTAATGGGAGAGGATCTAGTATTCTTAGACCCACAGTGGAGGCTAACAATTTTGAATTGAAGCCTTCACTACTCTCAATGGTTCAACAGAACCAATTCGGAGGTTTACCCTCTGAAGATCCAAACCTTCACCTTCAAATCTTTCTTGAATACTGTGACACCCTGAAGATGAACGGAGCCACCAATGATGCCATTCGCTTAAGACTTTTCCCTTTCTCCTTAAGAGATAAAGCAAGAGCGTGGTTATACTCTCTTCCTGAAGGATCCATCACAACTTGGGAACAATTGTCCAGTGCTTTTATCAATAAATGGTACCCAAGGAACAAGACCGATGTTCTGAGAAAACAAATCATCAATTTTTCACAAAAAGATGATGAATCCTTGTATGAAGCCTGGGAAAGATACAGGGAGTTGCTAAGAGAATGTCCTCACCATGGGATAGAAAGGTGGTTGACAATCCATATTTTCTATAATGGACTAACTTCCACACAAAAGATCTCTTTAGATGCTGCAGCTGGAGGAGCCTTCATGAGTAAAAATGTTGATGAAGCTGAGAACCTGATCGAGGAAATAGCTCAAAACACTCACCAATGGAACTCTGAGAGAGGATTACCTTCTAAAACACCAGGTAAGTACTCTGTTGATGCTCTTTCCTTACTTTCTGCCAAAGTTGAAGCATTAACATTAAAACTTGATAAAATAGGGTCAACAGGTGCTACTAATATTGTTTGTGAAGTTTGTGGTGTTTCAGGACATGGAGCTACAAACTGCAACTTAGCCATGACCCCTAATCAAGAACAAGAAATGCATCAAGTAGACGCTATTGGAAACTATGGTGGAAACTATCAAGGTAACTATAGACCTCCACAAGGTCCACCTGGCTTTCAAAATAGGCCACCTCAATTCCAAAGTAACTACAAACCTCAACAAGGAACCTATATTCCACAAAAATCAAAGCTAGAATCCTTGATGGAGACATTTGTAGCTACTCAACTTAAACAAAATGATGAATTCTCTGATGCAATAAAAAACTTGGCTTCAAAAGTGGACTCTCTTGCCACTCACAACAAAATACTGGAAAATCAAATTGCCCAACAAGCCTCCTATTCTCAAAGAGCACCAGGAACATTTCCTGGAAAACCAGAGGCTGGACCGTCTAACCAAACCATGGCTGTCACTCTTAGGAGTGGTACTTAATACGATGGGCCAGTTGACCAGACAGCAAAGGAGGAAAAGAAAGTCGATGAATCTTCATCTCATCCAGTAATTGAAGAAGAGAAACCACAAGAAAAGAAGGAGGAAGTTAAGCCATATCAGCCTCCCATTCCATTTCCTCAGCGCTTAGCCAAAGCAAAGTTGGACAAACAATTTGGTAAGTTCCTTGATGTTTTAAAGAAATTGTATATTAATATTCCTTTTACAGATGCTTTGCAGCAAATGCCTACATATGCAAAGTTCTTGAAGGACATTCTGTCCAACAAAAGAAGACTGGAGGAAGATGGTACAGTTGCACTTACTGAAGAGTGCAGTGCTCTAATTCAAAAGAAACTTCCACCCAAGCTCCAAGATCCAGGTAGTTTCTCTATTCCTTGCATGATTGGTGACATGAATATAGATAAAGCATTGTGTGATTTAGGAGCAAGTGTGAGTTTAATGCCATTATCTGTTGCTAAAAAGTTAGGATTGGGTGAACTAAAACCTACTAGGATGTCTTTACAATTGGCTGATAGATCTGTAAAATATCCTGTAGGAATTTTAGAGGATGTTCCTATTAAGATAGGAAAATTTTTTATACCTGCTGACTTTGTTGTGCTTGAAATGGACGAAGATTCTTTGATTCCTATTATTTTAGGTAGACCATTTTTAGCAACTGCAGGTGCTGTGATTGATGTCAAGAATGGTAAGTTGTCTCTAACTGTTGGAGACCAAAAAGTTGATTTCAACTTGAAAAATGTTTTAGAAAAACCTTATAATGATGTTTGCTGTACTGTGGATTTTGTCGAACAAGTGGTAAAGGAAGCAACCCTTCCTAATGACCCACTTGAAACTATTTTCCTGATTGAGTCGACAGAAACATCTGATTGCTCTGAGGCCCCACATGATACTGAGGTCATGTGTGACAAAGTGGTAAGCCCCAATGTGGAATTAAAACCTTTACCAGCTTCATTAAGGTATGAGTTTCTTGGCCCTAATTCCACATATCCTGTGATTATTAATGCTGAATTGAATCCATCTGAAACTGAAAAACTTTTGAAACAACTTAGGTTGTATAGAAAGGTAATAGGTTATACAATGGATGATATCAAAGGGATTAGCCCTTCTCTTTGTATGCACAGGATTACTGTAGAAGATGAAAGTAGGCCCACAGTAGAACCACTTAGGAGATTAAATCCTAAAATGCAAGAAGTGGTTAAAAAGGAAATTTTAAAATTGCTTGATGCTGGAGTCATATATCCTGTTGATAGTAGTAAATGGGTAAGTCCTGTCCATGTGGTGCCTAAAAAGGGGGGAATAACTGTGATTGAAAATGATAAACATAACTTGATTCCTACTAGGATTGTCTCTGGTTGGCGCATGTGCATTGATTATAGGAAGTTAAATAGCGCCACGAAAAAAGATCATTTTCCCCTCCCTTTTATTGATCAGATGCTTGAAAGACTTGCGAAACACTCTTATTTCTGTTATTTGGATGGGTATTCAGGTTTTCATCAAATTCCCATTCATCCATCTGATCAAGAAAAGACTACCTTCACTTGCCCTTATGGGACTTATGCTTACAGACGTATGCCTTTTGGTTTATGTAATGCACCTGCGACTTTTCAAAGGTGTATGCAAGCAATTTTTTCTGATCTTATTGAAAATGTGATGGAAGTCTTTATGGATGATTTTTCAGTGCATGGTTTGGATTTTGATAATTGTTTAACAAATTTGTGCCAAGTCTTGCAGCGTTGTGAAGAAACCAATTTGGTTCTAAATTGGGAAAAATGTCATTTCATGGTAAGAGAAGGCATAGTTCTTGGACACCTGGTGTCTGAGAGAGGTATAGAAGTTGATAAGGCTAAAGTGGAAGTAATTGAAAAATTACCTCCACCCACAAATGTGAAAGGTATTCGGAGTTTTCTTGGACATGCAGGGTTTTACCGTAGGTTCATTAAAGATTTCTCCAAGATCACAAAGCCTCTTACAACTCTTCTGGGTAAGGATGTGCCTTTCAATTTTAATTCATCTTGTATGGAAGCTTTTTGCAGGATTAAGCAAGCTCTAATCTCTGCCCCCATCGTACAACCACCTGATTGGAAACTCCCATTTGAGCTGATGTGCGATGCGAGTGATTACGCAGTGGGAGCTGTGTTGGGGCAAAGAAAGGATAAAAAGCTCCATGTAATTCATTATGCCAGCCGGACGCTAGATGATGCTCAGGTAAATTATGCCACAACTGAAAAAGAACTGTTAGCTATTGTCTTTGCTTTTGATAAATTTAGGTCTTATTTAGTAGGTTCACATGTTATTGTTTACACTGACCACTCTGCCATTAAGTATCTATTGAATAAAAAGGAAGCAAAGCCTAGATTAATTAGGTGGATTCTAATATTACAAGAATTTGACTTGGAAATTAAGGACAAGAAGGGTACCGAGAACTTGGTCGCTGACCACCTATCTAGGTTGACATCTGAAAAAGAAGAAACAGATAATATTCCCATCAATGAATCTTTTCCAGATGAACAACTCTTGAATCTTAGTATCCAACGTGTTCCTTGGTATGCTGATTTTGTAAATTTTCTTGCATGTGGTATTTTACCTCCTGACCTTAGCTTTCAGCAAAGGAAAAAGTTTTATGCAGATGTCAAACATTATTATTGGGATGAACCCCTCCTATTCAAGCAATGTGCTGATGGTTTGATTCGAAGGTGCGTTTCACAAGATGAGGTCCATGATATTTTGAACCATTGTCATTCTCTTTCCTGTGGAGGGCACATGAGCACCTCCAAGACAGCAGCTAAAATATTGCAAGCTGGGTTCTATTGGCCACATATTTTTAAGGATGTACGTAAGTATGTTCTAACTTATGATGCGTGCCAAAGAACAGGTAACATTGGTAAGAGACATGAAATGCCATTGAATACCATTTTAGAAGTTGAATTGTTTGATGTATGGGGTATTGATTTTATGGGACCTTTTCCTTCCTCTTTTGGAAATCAGTTCATATTAGTAGCAGTTGACTATGTGTCAAAATGGGTGGAAGCCATTGCTTCACCCCATTCTGATGCTAAGACTGTTATTAAACTTTTCAAGAAAATAATATTTCCAAGGTTTGGGGTCCCAAAATGTGTTATAAGTGATGGAGGGTCTCATTTTATTGAGAAAACTTTTCAGACCCTTCTAAAGAAATATGGAGTTAAGCATAAGGTTGCTACACCTTATCACCCACAAACTAGTGGACAAGTTGAGGTATCCAATCGAGAAATTAAAAATATTCTTCAAAAAGTGGTGAATACATCACGTAAGGATTGGTCTATTAAGTTAGATGATTCCTTATGGGCGTATCGGACCGCATACAAAACTCCCATTGGAACCACACCTTTTAAGCTAGTATATGGGAAGCCCTGTCATTTACCTGTTGAGCTAGAATATAAATCTTTTTGGGCTGTTAAAACTCTTAACTTTGATCATAAGGCTGCAGGTGAACGTAGGTTGTTGGAATTAAATGAGCTTGAAGAACTCCGTCTAGATGCATACGAAAATGCCAGAATTTATAAAGAAAAAACCAAACAATGGCATGATCGTCACATCCAACGGAGAACATTTAATCCAGGTGATATGGTTTTACTGTTTAATTCCAGACTGAAGCTTTTTCCAGGTAAACTGAGATCCCGATGGTCGGGACCATTCAAGGTGACAAAAGTCTTTCCCTTTGGAGCTGTCGAACTATGGAGCGAGAAATCTGGTGCATTTAGGGTAAATGGACAGAGAGTAAAACATTACTTCACCGGTCAACCAATACAACAAGCAAGTGACTTGGACTTGTTTGATGCTCCTGATGAGTAAATCCAAACGGTGAGAAGTCTGGCTGAAGACTTAAAACTTAGCACTGATAGGGAGGTAACCCTATAAAAAGTTGTTGTTTTATTTTAAACTTTTATTCTAAAAAAAAAAAAAAAAAAAAAAAAAAAAACTATGTCAGATGCTGGTTTGGGGTTATTACAGGTAAGTTTTCTTATCCTGTTATCATCCATTTTAACATTGAGGACAATGTCAAATTCTGGTTTGGGGTGGTAGGTAAGAAAACTTAACTGTTTTGTTTACGTTGTGTGATTGTCATTTTATTATGCATGTGTGTTTTCTTTGATTTGTTTGTAATCTTGTAATTTACCATGATTGCATGATAAATTTACTTTGAACACAAGGCTAAAGTATCTAAGGATCCTAAAATTTTGAGTAAAATTTTCAAAATTTGATTGTTTAAATGCCAAATAAATGCTTAAATGAACCTTATGTGATTAAAATTTTCTTTGAAAAGACTTTCCATGGTTAGACTTGAGCCAAAATGGGTAATTTATCAAACAAATTTTCAAAACCCATATCTTCTTGATTGAGTGAATCTCATAGTCATTAATATTCTAGAACTTGTTTTTCAACCAATTCAAAATGGTTTTTGATTATATGTCTTAGGATGATAAAGGCACAATTAGGTCTTATTCTTAAGCCTCAGAATTTTGCATAATTTGACCCCTAGTTGCCCCTTTTAAGCCTAAAAGTGAAAATTTTTTCTTTGAAACCTTTCATTGACTGATACTCTCTTAATGGTGAAAAAGTTGGAAATTTAGTGGAGCAAAGAAATAAAAAAGGACTTAAGAAAAATATGTATTGAATGCAAAGAAAAGCAAGAAAAAGAAAAAGAAAATCAAAAGGATGATATTGAATGAATTCCAAAAAAGTCCATAAAAGTTCAAAAATTTGCTCTGTTAAATTTATAATGGTGATTTGAATCATTCATGACTATTAAAGCCCTTTTGTATTCCATTTTTCTTGAAATTCCTACCTTGACAATACAACCCAAGGCCACATTACAACCTTTGAAAGACCTTTAGACTTTGACATATTTTCTATTTAAACTGTGGAGTTTCTGGTTTATTAACAAGCTTATGGTAATATTTTTTGACTATGATGATTTGAGAGATACACAAACCTTGAAACACTTGAGTGAAAATTGTGAGAAGAGTATCTCAAGTCTTGACATTGAAATTTGATTCACATAAGTAAATAAAAATTGGCATTTGAATAAATCTGTTTCTCTATTTTGGATTCCTTAGTTTATTAAGCTTAGTGTTTTCTGTATTTTATTTTGTGAATATGGTGATTGCTTGAGGACAAGCAATGTTTTGGTTTGGGGTATTTTGATAAGTGTTTTATAACATAATAAATTAGATTTAGTTTACTTAGGATTTTAATCATTATGCACTGTATTTCCTTTATTTATTGTGATTTTTGCTTTCTTTCCACTGTATTCTACTCGGGTACTTTTATTTTGCAGAAATTAATAGATTTGGAATTATTGATGATCCATTTTAAGAATGAATGAATATAAATGGAAAATGGATTCAAGAACCCAAAAAGATGATCAAAGTGTCAAAGGATGAAAACAATCAAGAACCATGAGCTATACTGTCCAAAACGCCTCAAAAATGCAAGAAAACACTTCCAGGAAAGGGTAGGAATCGATTCACCCTTACAGGAATCGATTCCCATGTGAAACATAGGCTAGGAATCGATTCAAGGCTGTTGGGAATCGATTCATAGGGCTGGGAATCGATTCCCCCCTTATAGGAATCGATTCATTGATGTTTGGAAGGCTGGGAATCGATTCATGAAGGCCAGGAATCGATTCATCATGCTGGGAATCGATTCCCACCTTTAGGAATCGATTCACACGCTGTTTTGAAGGCAAAAATCAACTGGAGGAATCGATTCATCAGTGAAATCATGCGCCGAATTATTGGAAACAACAAAAATACGCAAATTGGAGACAACTGGAACAGCTGGAAATCACATGCACCGAAAGTTTCCAACTTGCAACGCGTTTTCTTAGCTGGCTTCCTCCCTTCCTTCGCCTATAAAAGGAGAAGCAATCCAAGCAGAGAAGGCATCCAGTTCTCATTCATTCACTTTGTTCCTTTCTTTTCTTTTCCTTCGTTTTCTTCTCTGTTTCGTTTCTTTTTCTTTTTATTTTCTTTTTCTTTCTTTTATTTTGTGTAAGAGTTGTGAGGATTATGAAATTGAGTGTTCCAATTTGTAATTGGTGGAGGAATATTGCAACAAGGAAATACAGTGGTAAATTATTCTGAGCTTTTGGAGAAACCCGTAAGTCTTTATTTTTTACCATGTCTTGTATGTTTTATTTTTCCATTATTTATATGAATTTGAATTATTTCATGAGTAGCTAAATTAATTATCTTGGGATGAAGAGGGTATGATAATATTTTATTTTAATGTTATTTTGACTTGGAATTAAATAAATTTCTGTTTTCCATTTAGTTCAATTATGCTTAATGCTTTTAGTAATTCCTAACAAGAACCTAAATGATAAAACTGTATACTTACGGGTATATTAGTAAGTTTAGGTAATAAATAGAATCGAGAGATTTATTTTTACCAGAAAGCTTTGAACTAAACCTAAGATTTTTGAAATGCTTTTTGTGACCTCGGTAAAACCGTGAAAGTAATCGAAATTATTTTGAGGAAATTAAAGGGATTTTCATAAAACGATAATGGGTCTTTCTGAGGATTAAGCAGCGCTTTCCATAGGTTAGGTACATTAATAGGATTCCGAGAGGAACATATTAATTAGCTTTTGGAAAATTCGCCTTGGAAAACTTAATTCGATTCTTATTTATGAAAAGTTAAAATTCATTAAACATAAAATAGAGTCTTAATCCCCTGAAATCCCAAGATACTCTCAACTCTGATTTTTTAGTGTCAAGTAAATTTTATTTTTATTCATATTCTATGCAACTTTAATTTGTGCTTATTTTATAAAAATCTTAAAAATTAATTGTGTGGATAATTAAATTTCAATATGCTGGTACTTTGAACACAGTCCCTGTGGAGAACGATAATCTTTTATATTACGCGACATAACCCGTGCGCTTGCGGGTCCTGTCAATAATGCCTCCAAATCTTTAAGGCAAAAACTACGGCAGCTAATTCTAAGTCATGGGTAGGGTAGTTAATCTCATGTTGCCTTAATTGGCGTGACGCATAGGCTACAACCTTCTTGTCTTGCATGAGTACACTTCCTAGTCCTTGTTTAGATTCATCACAGTAAACTTCAAAACTTCGATGTGGATCAGGGAGTACTAACACCGGCGAAGAAGTAAGTCGATCTTTCAGTTCTTGGAAACTATTCTCACATTATGTCGTCCACACAAAAAGTTGTCCTTTCCGTGTTAGCTTGGTCAGTGGGTATGCTAACTTTGAAAACCCTTTGATGAATCTCCTATAGTATCCAGCCAAGCCAAAGAAACTTCTGATCTCAGTGATTATGGTTAGTCTCTCCCATTTCAAAACTACTTCCACTTTAGAAGGGTCTACAGCTATTCCTCCTTGACTAATTATATGTCCTAAAAAGTTCACCTCTTCTAACCAGAATTCACACTTCGACAGCTTTGTATATAATTGTTTTTTTTTCAGGATTTCCAACACAACCTTCAAGTGTTCAACATGTTCTTCTCTACTTTTAGAGTACACTAGTATATCATCAATGAAAACCACTACAAATTTATCTAGATACGGATGAAAAATCCAATTCATGTAATCCATGAATACGGCTGGTGTAACATCCCTATTTTTAATAATAGTTCCATTTTTGTAAAATATGAGGTATAGAAGGTCTATAAGTGTTAATCAATGAATAAAAAACTCTATGGATGGTATATGATACTCCAAAAATTTTATTTTTGGGTATAATTATAGGATTTACATAGACCTTTAATGATAAGATTCATTTTTTAAGTGAACATTGATAGATGTCCAATTTACCTATATTTTGCATGATTAATGAAGCATAAATTGGATATAATGTACAATGTTTGTCAATTTTGTAAGCTAAATAGAAAAGAAATAGTGAATGAACATTGTACAAGTTGATTGGCTAAATTTTGTTACAATCTCAGGAAAACTCAAAGAAGAAAGAAGAAAAGAAATGAAGAAAATCACCAAGTGTTAAGCAAACAGAGTGATATTCGCTCAAGCTAAGGAGATATCGCTTGAGCGAATCATGATCGCTGAAGAAAAATTGAAGAGCCCGCTTGGGCGAGCCATGAATATAACAAATAACAAGTATCAGGTCAAGACTCGCTTGAGCGAGGAGAGATACGCCCAAGCGAAATCAAGCCAGTATTGAAAATGAAGTATTCGCCCGACCGACCACTAAAGCCGCTTGAGCGAGATTGGAACAGAATGGACTAGCAGTAGTTTCGCTCAAGCGTTATGAATAAAGAAGCCAGCGAATTTCTTCCAGAATGCAACAATGTGAAGGGCGCTTGAGCGGCACTATTTCGCTCAAGCGGAATTTGTCCAGAACCAAATTTTAAAAGGGCTCGCTGCAGTTTATGAAGACACGGCTCAAGCGAAATGGAATAAAATATCAGATATGAAGATTCACTTAGGCGAATTTAGACCGCTTGAGCGAATCAAGCCCATAATGAAGCAGGACGTGGATTTCCTTCGTGCTGAAGAATGCTCATCGCCTGAGCGAAATATAAACTCGCTTGAGCGAATTTTCTTTTATATAAGCTTACTGCATGGCGGCAGGGAAGCAGAGAGCTAGACATTTTTAGAAAACACTTTTGTACTCTGTATTTTCTTCATCTTCTCTAAGCTGTAATGACCACCATGAGTGGCTAAACCTTTCCTTGGGATTGGATGTAGCCTTTCTTACTAGAAGATTATCAATGATATATTCATGAATCGGGTAACTTTGTTCTATGATTCTTGGTATTTCATTTTGTGTTTAATGCTTGAATCTACTTGATCACTAGTTTCTTGAATTAAGTTTACGTTTGTTGTTGGAAAATAACTTTCGAAAACAGATCTAAATGAAATGCTCAATGTGAGTAAATAACCAGGGATGGTATTTAACGCATTGAACGTCCAAACAATCGGTCGTAATGCTGGAATGGAATTGAAACGATCAAGGAATTGACGTTATCAAATCTGTTCTTATGAATTTCATAGTCAAGGAATTGATATGAATGACATTGATTGTGACGTAAAGTATTATAGTTAAAACCCCGTTTTCATGAATATACGTTGTATATCGGAAGGCAAGATCGGTGAATCCTAATCCCAGCCTTTACAATTAGATAAACTCCTTTTATTTCACTGCATAATCGTTCATATATTATCGTTTATATTGTGAACTTAAAACCATGAAAACAATCGTTTTAATCCGCCGTAATATCTTAAGTTTCAATTGCTGATGATCCTTAGTGGGAACGATATCTTTTATAACTACAACTACCGTGTTTAAAACTTGGCACGTTTCTTTGAGTGTATTATACAAACTTGATTCTCTTAAAATACACCAGCAAGTTTTTGGCGCCGTCCGCCGGGGATCGAAGTAATTGAATTAAGTTATTACGGTGTGTGAATACTGTACGTATTGCATTTTTGTGTTGTTTAGTATCAATTTCTTGGTTAACCTCTCCTTTGCTAGCTTTGCTTATGATATTAAGAAGTCAGGGATTCAAAGAACAGGTTGAAATAGATCCTGAAATTGAAAAGACTTTGAAGAAAATCAAAGCTAAAGCAAAAGCACAACAAGAGGAGGACCAATCTTCTTTTTCTTCTTCTCCAATTTCAACACCAACAACAATTCCAAAATCAGAAGCAAATATGGAAGGACATCAACCACCAAGGCGTACCTTGGGAGACTATGCCAATCAACAAGGACCTAGATATTTTTCAAGCATAGCAATCCCACAAACCAGAGCTTTGGAAATGAAACCAGTATTTCTTAGTTTAATTAGTGCTCACCAATTTACTGGAATGTCACATGAAGACCCATATACTCACTTAGCTACATTTTATGAATTGGTAGGTACTATGGGCTTTGAGCAAGGAGATCTTGAATCAGCATACCTCCGGTTGTTTCCATTTTCTCTAGCTGGAAAGGCCAAAGAATGATTGCAATCCCATCCAAACCAAAGCTTGAATAATTGGTCTAGTGTGGAGGAGAAATTCTTGTTTTGTTTCTTTCCACCGTCAAGATTCATAAAAGCAAAGTCTGACATTTCAAATTTCCGTCAAGGAATGGAAGAACCTTTTTGTGAAGCATGGGACAGATTCAAGTCCTTATTGCGCAAATGTCCAAATCATGGATTTGAAGATATAGCGCAGCTGAATATTTTCTACAATGGTCTAAGGCCTGATACAAAGATGATTCTAGATGCTGCTGCTGGTGGAACAATGATGACAGTAGATGCTGACCAAGCAACCAGAATCATAGAAGCTTTGTCATCCACAGATTATCAAGCACAGCATGATAGGCAGCAAGTACAAAAGAAAGGAATTCTGGACTTGAATACTTCTGATGCTATTTTAGCTCAAAACAAAATTTTGACCCAACAGATCGAAGCCTTAACTCAACAGATGGCCAAACTTCCTCAACAATTGCACTCAGTTCAATCTGCACAACCTCAGCAACAAATGAATGCAAGATGTGATTTTTGTGGAGGCGACCATCCAAATGGACATTGTGGGTCGCAGGAAGAAGCTGTCCATTACATGAACAATCAAGGTAGACAAAATAATTTCAATTCCAATTTTACTAATCAACCATTTCAGGGATGGAGGAACAATGCAAATCAAGGCCAAACTTGGAGGCAAGAAGCTAATACATACAATAGACCACAGGCCCACCAACAAGGACCGTCTCTAATGGAAAAGACAACTAGATTGGAAGATACATTGGAAAAGTTCATGCAAGCTTCTCTAACAAATCAGAAGAACACAGAAGCTTCCATCAGGAATCTAGAGACTCAGGTTGGACAGCTTGCCCGTCAAATGGCAGAACAAAAAAGACCTCATTATGGAGCCAACACTGAAGCGAATCCTAAGGAGCAATGTCAGGCAGTGATGACCAGAAGCGAAAAAACTACAGGTGTAGAGTTGGGTGAAAAAGAAAAGGAAGAAGAAAGATTTTTGAAAGAAAAAGAAAAAGAAAAAAATAGAGAAAAAGATGAAAATGAAAAGAGTGAGACTGTAAATAAAGAAAAAGAAAAAGAGAAAGATCAAAAGAGTGATGTAGAGAAAGGAAAGATGAAGGTGGATGAAGGTATACCACAGCTGAAAAGCATGCCTTACCCCAAAAATCCTTCCAAGCGGGATAAAGAAAGGCAGTTTGCTAGGTTTATGGACATATTCAAGAGATTACAGATCAATGTGCCATTCATGGAAGCCATGGAGCAGATGCCTACCTATGCAAAATTTATGAAGGATTTACTGACAAAGAAGAGAAGATTTTCGGAGGAGACAGTAGAATTAGAGGTTGGATGTAGTGCTATAATTCAAAAAGCATTACCGCAGAAGACCAAAGATCTGGGAAGCTTTACAATTCCTGTCACCATTGGTAGTCTGCCAGTAGGAAAAGCATTACTTGACCTAGGAGCAAGCATTAATCTGATGCCATTATCTATACTGAAGAGAATTGGTGATCTGGAAATTCGACCAACTAGAATGACCCTCCAATTAGCTGATAGATCAATGAAGTTCCCTTATGGAGTTGCAGAAGATGTTCTAGTGAAAGTAGACAAATTCGTGTTTCCAGTGGATTTTGTGATCATGGATATGGAAGAGGATTCAGAAGTACCTTTGATCTTGGGACGACCATTTATGAAGACTGCAAAAGTTATCATAGATGTTGATGATGGGAAATTAAAAGTAAGAGTCCAAGACGAGGAAGTCAATTTTGATGTTTTTGAAGCCATGAAATATCCTGCAGACAAGCAGAGTTGTTTCAAAATTGATGTGGAAGAAGAGACAATTTCAAAACAGCTTCACAAGATGAACAATTCAAGCCCTCTTGAAAAGGTTCTAGTGAATGCTGTTGAGAGTTTTAATAATATGGAGATGGATGAAGTGCAAGAGGTTTTGCAAAGTCTTGAAGCCGGTAAGGTGGTGACAAGCGAGGAAAGCAAAATGAACAAACTAGATGAAAAACAAAGTCCTGAGGTTCACAAGATAGAATTGAAAGAATTACCTTCAAATTTGAAGTATGTCTTTTTAGATGACCAAGGTAATAAACCAGTAATAATTAGCAGCACTTTGTTGAAAGAAGAAGAAGAAAAGCTGATTGAAATTCTGAAAAAGAATGAGCAAGCTATTGGTTGGAAACTAAGTGATTTGAAAGGCATCAGTCCATCTTATTGTATGCATCATATTTTTATGGAGCAAGAATACAAACCAGTGGCTCAACCTCAAAGGCGGTTAAATCCAATAATGAAAGAGGTCGTGAAGAAAGAAGTGCTGAAGTTGCTGGAAGCAGGAATGATCTACCCTATTTCAGATAGTGCATGGGTGAGCCCAGTTCAAGTGGTACCAAAGAAGGGAGGCATGACGGTAGTGAGGAATGAAAATAATGAGTTGATTCCAACCAGAACAGTAACGGGATGGAGAATGTGTATAGACTACCGTAAGCTCAACCAAGCAACAAGGAAAGATCATTTTCCATTACCATTCATGGACCAAATGCTGGAAAGGTTGGCGGGACAAGCTTATTATTGTTTTCTGGATGGATACTCAGGCTACAATCAAATAGCAGTGGCTCCAGAAGACCAGGAGAAAACAGCATTTACTTGCCCTTTTGGTGTTTTTGCATATCGAAAGATGCCTTTTGGACTATGTAATGCTCCAGCCACTTTTCAACGGTGCATGCTGGCAATTTTTTCAGACCTTGTGGAAAAATGCATAGAAGTCTTCATGGATGACTTCTCCGTCTTTGATAAATCATTTCATTCTTGTTTAGAAAACCTTGATACCGTGTTGAAAAGGTGTGTGGAAACCAACTTAATGCTCAATTGGGAAAAATGTCACTTTATGGTAACTAAAGGCATAGTGTTGGGTCACACAATTTCAAACAAAGGCATTGAGGTGGATTGGGCAAAAGTTGAAGTTATTGAAAAATTACCCCCACCAATAAATGTCAAAGGTGTTAGGAGTTTTATAGGTCATGCAGGATTTTACCGAAGGTTTATAAAAGATTTTTCAAAAATTGCTAAACCTTTGAGTAATCTGCTGCAAAAAGAGAATTCTTTTCAATTTGATAATTCATGTTTGCTTGCTTTTCAAACGTTGAAGGAAAAATTAACTACTGCACCTATCATAGTTGCACCTGATTGGAATCTTGATTTTGAACTCATGTGTGATGCAAGTGATTATGTAATAGGTGCAGTGTTAGGACAAAGAAAATCTAGAATTTTTCATCCAATACATTACGCTAGTAAAGTTTTGAATGAAGCTCAAATCAATTATGCCACAACTGAAAAAGAATTACTAGCTGTTGTGTATGGGCTTGAAAAATTCAGATCGTATTTAATTTGTGCACGAGTAATAGTTTTTACAGATCATGCAGCAATCAAATACTTGATGAATAAATCTGATTCCAAACCAATATTAATTAGGTGGATTTTGCTGCTACAAGAGTTTGACTTAACCATTCTTGACAAAAAGGGCAGTGAGAATCACATTGCAGATCATTTGTCCAGATTAATTAATGATGAAGTTACAAAAATACAGCCAGAAGTTCCTGAAGAATTCCCAGATGAAAGGCTGTTGTTGATTCAAGAAAGACCATGGTTTGCCGACATGGCAAATTTCAAGGCTGCCGGAGTGATTCCTGAAGACTTTACATGGCAGCAAAAGAAGAAACTTATGAAGGATGCACAACAATTTATTTAGGATGATCCTTACTTATTCAAGCTTGGATCAGATAATATTTTGAGAAGATGTGTATCTGAACAAGAAGCCAGGAGTATTCTGTGGCACTGCCATAGTTCAGCATATGGAGGACATTTCAACGGGGAAAGAACCGCTGCTAAGATCCTACAATCAGGTTTTTTCTGGCCCTCTATATTTAAAGATGCTAACTCTTTTGTGCAGAACTGTGATACCTGTCAGAGAAGTGGAAGTATCTCAAGGAAGAATGAAATGCCACTAACAACCATCTTAGAGGTAGAAGTTTTTGATTGTTGGGGCATAGATTTTGTCGGACCGCTACCCTCATCACTGTCAAATGAATACATCCTGGTAGCTGTTGATTATGTTTCGAAATGGGTCGAAGCAATGGCTTGTGCAAAGGCAGATGCCAAAACTGTAATCAAATTTTTGAAGAAAAATATTTTCAGCAGATTTGGCACTCCCCGAGTTCTGATAAGTGATGGAGGATCTCACTTTTGCAACACACAACTTCAAAAGTGTTTGGAACATTATGGTGTCAAACATAAGGTGACTTCTCCTTACCATCCACAAGCCAATGGCCAAGTGGAAGTATCTAATAGAGAGATCAAAAGAATTCTGGAAAAGACAGTTTCCCAAAGCAGAAAAGATTGGTCTCTAAAGTTGAATGACGCTTTATGGGCATACAGAACAGCTTTTAAAGCTCCAACAGGGTTCTCACCCTACCAATTAGTCTATGGAAAAAGCTGTCATTTACCGGTGGAACTAGAACATAAGGCCTATTGGGCAATGAAGTTGCTTAATTTTGATCCTGAAACATCAACAAAGGAAAGGAAGATTCAGTTGGAAAAATTGGGAGAATGGAGGCGAGAGGCTTATGAATCATCAAGAATTTATAAAGACAGAATGAAAGCCTACCATGACAAAAAGATTTTAGCAAAAAGCTTCTACCCAGGACAATCAGTTCTTTTATTCAATTCGAAGCTAAAACTTTTTCCAGGAAAACTGAAATCAAAATGGTCTGGACCTTTCCTTGTTAAAGAAGTCAAATCATATGGTACTGTTGAGTTGCAAGATCCTAATTCTGACAGAACCTAGACAGTTAATGGACAAAGACTCAAACCATATATGGGTGGCGGAGTGGAAAAGCTAGATATGCTGATCCACTTTATTGAAAACTGAAACATTAATCAGGCGTCGAGCTAACGACGTTAAACAAGCGCTACCTGGGAGGCAACCCAGTGTGTTTAATTTGTTGTTGTTTTGTTTAGTTATGCAATTGTGTGAATGTTTCTTTTTGAATAAGATGCTTTATAAATGAGTGAGAAGACTAGAAGCAATCAAAGGATCGAATGATGAGATAAGTTTTTGAAGAAAATACAAGTGGAGGATATAAATTTTCAAGTATGAGGGTATTCGCTCAAGCGCATCCATTTAGCTTAAGCAAAAAACTTATATTTTGATACTGGACATAAGTCGCTTAAGCGACCCACCTTTAGCTTGAGCGAATGTCCTCTTCGCTTGAAAAATTTCACCTTTCGCTCAGGCCAAGACAAGGGAATAGCTACTGGATAAATTTCGCTTAAGCTAATTAAAGACCGCTCAAGCGAATTGTGCAAAACATTCATTTAATTGAAGAAAAAACCCATTTTCTGCAATTGTCGCTCAAGCGAAATAAATCACGCTCAAGCGAAGTATCTTTTATTAAACACTGGAACAAAATCGCCCAAGCGAATTCATCTCGCTGAAGCGAATTTTGTCCAGAAAGCAAACACTGCATACTCGCTTAAGCGCCATTAATTTCGCCTTAGCGAATTTTACCCAGTGTCTTAAACACATTGATTCGCCTAAGCGAAGGATATTTCAGTCAAGCGAAGGGATTTTGGGAGTATCAGGTACCTTCTAATTTCGATTTCGCTACAGCGAACCATAATCGCTTGAGCGAAATTAGAGAGTGGAACTTAAATTCGCTGTAGCTGTTTAATCTCGCTTGGGCGAATTTAAGCAGTTACGCATTCCTTTTAAAAGCACACAACCTGTTCTACTTCTGAACTCCCAAAACTTTTTTAAAAGTCCTCAACTTCTAAATCCCTCACACTATCATCGTTGATTCCGAAAGGTTTCTTGCAGTTTCTCCCTCATCATTGGTCTCAAGTTCTCATTTTTCTTTTCTTTCCAAGTAAGTTCTCTCATTTCTCATGCATCTCTTCATCTTCTTCTTCGTTACGGTTGTAGCTCTTTAGTTATTTTTCCATGTGGGTTACAATGTTGCTTGATTTTAGTTTTAGGATAGTTAGGGTTTGATTTTCGTCTCTACAATGTTGTTTTGCATAATGAAACCCATATGTAAATTATGCCCTAGAATAAAGTAGTGAAACCATTCCCCTTGAGCATGCTCTGTTTTTTTTTTATTTTTGTGTGGCTGCTGAAAAACCAATGCATGCACTTATATAATGTTCCCGATTAAGTTCGGTGTTGGCAGAAACAATTAACCATATCCATTTTGTGATTCATGACATCAATAGCACAACGTTTTTTTTGTAACTGTCGAAACCTTTCCTCATGCTCTGTTTTTCAGTAAAATATTGTGAACTAGATGGTGTAAGCAATAAACTCTGTTTTTGAGTATTTTTTGCCTTATGAACTCTATGCGTATTTTCTATTTTTCAGGATGGCAAGAACCAAAGTAACAAGTGCTGAACCCCCACGACAGAGCGAAAGAGAAAAGGGTAAACGAAAAAGGGTTGAAGGGAGCTCGTCCCAACAAAACCAGAAATTCAGGAGTAAGGAGCACAAGCAACGCCTTGAGAACATAGACCATTGGACCTTCATTCCTGAAAGAAAGGTTGATTTACGTGCGGGAGAGTGTGATGACTTCCTGGAATTATTGAGAAGAAGAAAATGGTTGAGAGTTGCAAACCCCAGACATAAATTCGACCCAGAGATTGTCAAAGAATTTTATGCCAACGCATGGAACAAGGAGGGCACTTTGGAACGCAAAACATGGGTTAGGGGCACCTGGATATCGTATGATAGAGACACTATCAACGAACATTTAGGTGATATGCTTCAGTTGCCTGACGGAGATTTGTGCACCTATGGCACTTTGAAGAAAAACCGACATATTTACCCCACACAGGATCTTGAAGATAAACTCTGTTTACCAGGGCATCATATGTATCGAGGGGCTAGCCAGCATCCTTCCAGACTTCTGAGGAAGGATATGACAATGCTGACTAGGGTGTGGACAGCATTTCTCCTAGCAAATGTCATCCTGAATGCCCATGTATCTGATTTACCCCTTCCAAAGTGTGAGCTTCTATTCTACATTCTCTCTCGAAATATGTCTGTTGATCTTGCTCAGATAATTTCAGATGAAATCTTTAGGTTCGCTCAGCAAAATCCGAAGACTACATTAGCTGATACAAAACCTAAAGCCAGCCTTGGTTTCCCTGCATTCATCACTGGACTTTGTGCAGTCCATGGGATCGATGTTAACCCCACCACTCCGATTAGGCCATCCATCGATCGGAAATTTATAGATTTGAATTGCAGGATACCCATACCTACACCACAGGTTCAGACACCACCACCACCACCTGTGGTATCATCACCTACAGTTCAGCCACCTCTCCAACCACCGCCTCTACCTACTTATGATCCTACCCTCCTTGCTCATCTTCTACACATTGAGCGACAGCAGGCCGCTCTTCACAGAGGCATGCTGTATCATTACAGAGCTAGCTATTGGAGCCATCCTTCAGGCCCTTTTATGCACCCCGACCAGTTCGTGGAGCGTGTTGCTTGGCCTGGGGACAGTCCTATTTTGCAGGAGGAGGAGAGACCAGCAGCTGACGCTGCTGAGCCAGCAGCTGACGCTGCTGAGCCAGCAGCTGACGCTGCTGAGCCAGAGGCACCACCATCACCACCAGCCACATCAGTAGGACCAGCAGGACCAGCAGTTGCACCTGTCACAACACCAACTGATACACAGACTCATCAGCAGCAGGAGGCTGAGGACAGGGAATTTGAAGAGCAGCTGGATCGAGTGGTCACTGATATCGTGATGATGCAAGACTGAGCATGCTATTGTGGTTCCTTTAAATTTTGTCAAGTTTATTTAAGTTTATGCTACTTTATGTTTCTTTTATTATGTTACTTTACATTCAGTACTTATTATTCAGTACTTTCCTTTTATGTCAATTTCATATGATTTACAGTAGATTTTCATTTTTGCGCCTAAATGAATTTTGTACATACGTTAGTTATAATGTTTAGGCGCGGAAATTTTGTTTTTATGACATGGAAAAGTGAAGAAAGGTGTGAATTAATCCTAGGCTTACATAAAAGGAAGGATGACTAGTTTTGGAAACTATGATAATTCTTATGAATGTTGAATGAATCTTTCTAATTCTTGAGTTAGGAATTAGTTCACAATGTTTGAACCCTCTTCTGTGAGAATAAAGAAATCAAGACAATTAACCCAGTGAGATAGTGCAACTTTAAACACTGAGAGTTCATTGATCTTTGTGTAATCTTTCATTGCATGAATTTCTAGCAAGGATTATTGCTTAGGCAAGCATGGATAGGATAGAGGCAAACTTTGTGTAGAATAGGTTAAAACAAGAGCCAAAAAGCCAACCTTCAAGTAATCAATCCAAAATTTGTGTTTAAACCCAATTGAGCCAAAATGAATTTTGTTCTTAACCTTAGAGCATGCCTGTACGAAAAACTCAAACCAACCTTAATGCATGCTAAGGACAGGAATAATTTTTCAAGAAGGGTATGTGAGGAGTTTGGCTGTGATTGTCAAAAGAAAAGAAAAAAATTTTTGGAACACAACGTAAGATCCTCCTACCAAGGTCAAAGAATAAACAAAATGAAGGAGGAATATAAAGAAAAAGTTGAACGGCTTAAAAGAAGCAAAAATGACATAATAAAAAGCCAAGGCCAAGAAATCTAAGTGTCCTTAGTATGTCTTTGCATCCAAAGAAAAACCAATGAATTTCTTGTAAGCCTGGCCAAGTTACAACCTATTAAAGACCTCTTGATCCATGTTTGTTTGAGTGGTTATCTCATGCAGTGAAATGAAATGCAATGATTGAATAACACTTGACCAATGATAAAGAGAGCAAACACTCACCTGGAAGGTATAAACAGAGAGAATTTCTTGTTTTTTACAGCAGAGTGGTTACTTACAATTGTGTATTCTAGTTTCAAACTTAGAATTTGGTTAGATAAAATGAAGCATGATTGAGGATTTATCATTTGTGGATAGTGAAAAGTGTCCTTCACTTTATTTGCAGCTTTGATTAATTAAGATCTTTGTTTCACTTAAACTTTCTCTTGACCAATTGCTTGAGGACAAGCAAAGTTCTAGGTTGGGGAGAGTTGATAGATATCCAATTTACCTATATTTTGCATGATTAATGAAGCATAAATTGGATATAATGTACAATGTTTGTCAATTTTGTAAGCTAAATAGAAAAGAAATAGTGAATGAACATTGTACAAGTTGATTGGCTAAATTTTGTTACAATCTCAGGAAAACTCAAAGAAGAAAGAAGAAAAGAAATGAAGAAAATCACCAAGTGTTAAGCAAACAGAGTGATATTCGCTCAAGCTAAGGAGATATCGCTTGAGGGAATCATGATCGCTGAAGAAAAATTGAAGAGCCCGCTTGGGCGAGCCATGAATATAACAAATAACAAGTATCAGGTCAAGACTCGCTTGAGCGAGGAGAGATACGCCCAGGCGAAATCAAGCCAGTATTGAAAATGAAGTATTCGCCCGAGCGACCACTGAAGCCGCTTGAGCGAGATTGGAACAGAATGGACTAGCAGTAGTTTCGCTCAAGCGTTATGAATAAAGAAGCCAGCGAATTTCTTCCAGAATGCAACAATGTGAAGGGCGCTTGAGCGGCACTATTTCGCTCAAGCGGAATTTGTCCAGAACCAAATTTTAAAAGGGCTCGCTGCAGTTTATGAAGACACGGCTCAAGCGAAATGGAATAAAGTATCAGATATGAAGATTCGCTTAGGCGAATTTAGACCGCTTGAGCGAATCAAGCCCATAATGAAGCAGGACGTGGATTTCCTTCGTTCTGAAGAATGCTCATCGCCTGAGCGAAATATAAACTCGCTTGAGCGAATTTTCTTTTATATAAGCTTACTGCATGGCGGCAGGGAAGCAGAGAGCTAGACATTTTTAGAAAACACTTTTGTACTCTGTATTTTCTTCATCTTCTCTAAGCTGTAATGACCACCATGAGTGGCTAAACCTTTCCTTGGGATTGGATGTAGCCTTTCTTACTAGAAGATTATCAATGATATATTCATGAATCGGGTAACTTTGTTCTATGATTCTTGGTATTTCATTTTGTGTTTAATGCTTGAATCTACTTGATCACTAGTTTCTTGAATTAAGTTTACGTTTGTTGTTGGAAAATAACTTTCGAAAACAGATCTAAATGAAATGCTCAATGTGAGTAAATAACCAGGGATGGTATTTAACGCATTGAACGTCCAAACAATCGGTCGTAATGCTGGAATGGAATTGAAACGATCAAGGAATTGACGTTATCAAATCTGTTCTTATGAATTTCATAGTCAAGGAATTGATATGAATGACATTGATTGTGACATAAAGTATTATAGTTAAAACCCCGTTTTCATGAATATACGTTGTATATCGGAAGGTAAGATCGGTGAATCCTAATCCCAGCCTTTACAATTAGATAAACTCCTTTTATTTCACTGCATAATCGTTCATATATTATCGTTTATATTGTGAACTCAAAACCATGAAAACAATCGTTTTAATCCGCCGTAATATCTTAAGTTTCAATTGCTGATGATCCTTAGTGGGAACGATATCTTTTATAACTACAACTACCGTGTTTAAAACTTGGCACGTTTCTTTGAGTGTATTATACAAACTTGATTCTCTTAAAATACACCAGCAAACATGCCTTAGAAAGGACTGTCTGAGTGAAAAAGGCACCCTGTTCCGAGTGAAGAATGAAAATTCTGAGTGACAAAGAAGAATTCCGAGTGAAGGATTAGAAATTCCAAGTGAAGGATGAAATTCCGAGTGTAAGGTTATATTTTCCAAATAAAACCTAATTGAGAGGGTTACTACCGAGTGAAATTCTGACCCTAGAGATATTTGGAGTGAAGTGTGTTCAAGAGAACCACTTCTGGGTGAAAATTCTGAGTAAAACACCCTTCAATGACTCGTTTCTGAGTCAAACCTTGCCAAATGCTTCCTTTTCCAAATAAAACTTCTCTAATTGCAGTATTCCGAGTGAAGAGACTCAGTCAGGGATATATTCAAGTGCAATCTGAGTAAGTTTGTCCAAGTGAAGACCTCCATAGTGAGGAAGGGAATAGCATTCCGGGTAGAAAGATCTTCGAGTGTGGTGTTTTGAGCAGTAGAGTTCTGAGTAAGGGCATATCTGAGTCCTGTATAACCTGTCCTAAGGGGCATGACCCCAAATATGCAATTCCGAGTGGAATATAGAGTGATGGGAGCTCATCTCGAGTGGAATATATAGGGCAGAGATATTTTCGAGTGAGGCTTATGTCTGTTACTCTTTTTCCGAGTGGTGAAAGACCTGAAAGGTGACAGGGCCCGCAAGCGTACGGGTTATGTCGCGTAATATAAGAGATTATCGTTCTCCACAGGGACTGTGTTCAAAGTACCAGCATATTGAAATTTAATTATCCACACAATTAATTTTTAAGATTTTTATAAAATAAAGCACAAATTAAAGTTGCACAGAATATGAATAAAAATAAAATTTAGTTGACACTAAAAAAATCAGAGTTGAGAGTATCTTGGGATTTCGGGGGATTAAGACTCTATTTTATGTTTAATGAATTTTAACTTTTCATAAATAAGAATCGAATTAAGTTTTCCAAGGCGAATTTTCCAAAAGCTAATTAATATGTTCCTTTCGGAATCCTATTAATGTACCTAACCTATGGAAAGCGCTGCTTAATCCTCAGAAAGGCCCATTATCATTTTATGAAAATCCCTTTTATTTCCTCAAAAGAATTTTGATTACTTTCACGGTTTTACCGAGGTCACAAAAAGCATTTCAAAAATCTTGGGTTTAGTTCAAAGCTTTCCGGTAAAAATAAATCTCTCGATTCTATTTATTACCTAAACTTACTAATATACCCGTAATTATACAGTTTTATCATTTAGGTTCTTGTTAGGAATTACTAAAAGCATTAAACATAATTGAACTAAATGGAAAACAGAAATTTATTTAATTCCAAGTCAAAATAACATTAAAATAAAATATTATCATACCCCTTTTATCCCAAGATAATTAATTTAGCTACTCATGAAATAATTTAAATTCATGTAAATAATGGAAAAATAAAACATACAAGACATGGTAAAAATAAAGACTTACGGGTTTCTCCAAAAGCTCAAAATAATTTACCACTGTAATTCCTTGTTGCAATAATTTCTCCACCAATTACAAATTTAAATTCTCACTTTTACAGCCCTCACACTCTTACAAAATAAAAGAAAGAAAAGAAAATAAAAAGAAAGAGAAGAAAAACGAACAGAGAAAGAAAAATGGAAAAGAAGAAAACTAAAGAGAAAAGGAGAGAAAGTAACGAAGAAAGAAAATAAATCTGATGGTAATTGATGGAAGTGATGATTGATGCTATGCTCCTGGTTGCTCTCCCTTTTATAGGCGAATGGATGAATGAATCCAGCTAAGGAAACGCGTTAAAATTTGCAAGTGGGAGAAACTTTCAGTGCATGTGAATTCCAACTGTGCCAACTTGTTTCCAATTTGCATATTTAATATTTCCAATAATTCGGTGCTTGGATTTTAGTGAAGATTGGTGCAGAATGATGAAATTCATAGTGGAAAAATATTATTTTCCCACAAATCCGAGTGAAAGCTTGCTGGACGGTGTAGGTGCAAACTGGACAGCGTGGAGAGGAGTTGCTGGGCGGTATCATGTATTAGAAGAAGAAAGGGAGACGGTGTTGGGAAATGAGGATGGTTGGGCGGTGTTGAGAGGTGAGGACGGTTGGGCGGTGTGTTGAGGTGAGGACGGTTGGGCAGTGTTGAGAGTGTTGGAAAGGAAAGGAGTATGGGCGGTATGGATGGAAAGAAAAGGTGGGACGGTGTGTGGTATGGATTAGAAGGAGACAGCGGATAGAAGAGAAGAATGTGGGTCGGATTTCTAAAAGGAGAAGGGACGGTGTTGTGGCTTGAGGACGGGGTTTGTGGAGTAGGTCGGTTTTTGAAAGGAGTGTTTGTTGAAGGAAACCGTCTCGCTCAAGCGGAGAAAGGTTCGCTCAAGCGAGAGGTCTTGTTTCACTCGGTGTTTGAGAGTTGGACGGGCAAAGTGACTTACTCGAAATTGATTGAATCCATTCACTCGGCTTAAATTCATGAAGTTCATTCGGCATTGATTGAAGACTCACTCGGGATCAAAATTTATTCAATCGGTTCTCAATCATTTTCACTCGGCTGTAATCTGAACCACTTAGTTAAAACTCTGCTCGGATTTTTGCCCTGGAATTCACTCGGAAGTGCCTTCTTATTTCTCACTCAGAACTTGCACTTGAAGGACTCTGGAAGCTGGCTGGTAGATGTTTATGTCCGAGCCTTGTTTTGCTCGGAAGTGCAGCTTTCTGCCTTAGCTCACTCGAATGTCTTATTTAGAGACTTTTCACTCGGATTTAATGCGAAACTTAAAAGTCAGTCCGAGTGTGATTCACTCCTGGTCGGATTTCTCCTTGCCCGATTAAGACACCACTCGAAAATGCCTTGTTTTCCGAATGAAACCACTCGGATTCTCCTTAGTCAACATTTATCATTCAATGGCATTCCTTCTGCTCGGAATCAATTCACTCAGATTTACTTCAATCAGTAAATTCCCACTCGGATTCACTTCAATTAGCAATATTTTTACTCGGAAAATACCTTTAGGTAGCATTTATTAAAGCTTAGTTCCTTTCTCACTCGGAATTTGTTGCATTCGGACAGCTTCCAATCGGATTTTCCTAAAACCGAGACTTAGTCCTTTTCAGCATTGATCCTTCACTCGAGTCAGCCATTTATCACTCGGAATGGCTTTGACGGGGAACATTTTACTTGGATTTTCCTCCAGCAGTGCAGTATTCCACTCGGATTTGGTCCATGCTGAGTCATTCCACTCGGATTTGGTCATTTTGAGTCGGATTTCAACATTCTAAGTCGTGTTTCAGTGTTCTGAGTCAGAATTCAGCATAAAAAGAGAGTTCTTTCCACTTTGGGCTTGTTCTTCTTGCTTCTTTATCATTTTATGGTCGTTTTTCTCTTGTTTTTGACCCTTTATTACCTTAATTCTTACAAAATAACATACCCAAGTAGACTAGAGTGGAAAGAAAGCAAAAATTACAATAAATAAAGGAAATACAGTGGATAATGACTAAAATCCTAAGCAATTTAGACCTAATTTATTATATTATAAAGCACTTATCAAAAGGATTCTGAATGAAATGTATTTTGGGGAAGGACTTAAATGCTTGAGTGGTAAAATCCGAGTGGGCCTTTTTCGAGGAAAGTTATGAACAATGTTGTATGTATATTCCGATTGATTAAGAAGTAACTAGTCCGAGTATAAAAGGCAACCTGTATTCTGAGTGGTTAAGTATGAAATAAATCCGAGTGAATGAATACATATAAGTGTTTTATGTTGATTTGATGCTTCCTACCGACTGAAATGTGTTGTCAAAATTATTTGGGAAGTATTGATGGAAGAAATAGTGATTAAGTTAAGGATTCTGAGTGGTTATATATATATATATTGTGTGGTTAAGGCATTACTTGGCTTGAATATGAGTGGTGATAAATGAATAAATACTAAGTGAATAGATACCAAGTGGAAAATGGTAGTGGGAGCCCGTTCCGAGTGAATTGTAGTATGCACAGAGCCATTTCCGAGTGAGACTCGTATGTGTGGGTCTTTTTCCGAGAGGTGATGGCCTTAATAGGTTTTGATTGGAAATGTAGTTGAAGAAGTTGGTCTAAACCGAGTGAACCGAGTGGAGAAAGACTTTAATACTCCTGAGTGTTGATTTCTGAATGAAGGATGTTATAATTATTCTGAGTGAAAACTATATATGTTCCGAATGAACATGGATACCATTTCCGAGTGAGTAGGGTGTTATGAAATCCTGAGTGAAAATTGATTTGATGTTAAGTCGTCTAAGGGATGATTTAGTTGAGTGAGAAATAAATAAGAATAGATTGTTTGCCGAATGAAAATCCTGAGTGAGTCCGAGTGAAGAGAATCCGACTAAGTCCAGAAGAAATTCGACCGAGGGAAGAGAAATCCGATTAGATGTTTCAAGAAGAAACAATCACGAGTGAGGACAGAGAGAGACGAGTCGGTTTTGTATTGATGTTACAAAGTGGAAAACCGAACAAGACAAGTCGGTTTTAGAAACATTAGCCGAGTAAAAGATAAAAGGTTAGAGGAATCGGTAGTAGGACAGGAACACGAGTGAAACCAAGTATGTTAAGGAGAAACATTTCCGAGTGAGTATTTAATTAGGTGGAAGTCGGTTTTGGAAGGTTTTACCGATAGGACCCTGAGTGAGAAAGTACTCGGTCTGGAGAGATTTTACCGAGTGAGAAACTGAGTATTTGAGTCGGTTTCAGATGAATTCTGAGCGAGGATTAGATGACTCGCTCAAGCGAGTCAGATTTCGCTTGAGCGAGGTGGAATTTTGCCTTGCTGACCCAAGCGTAAAGGAACCACGCTCAAGCGAGCCTTGTGCCTCGCTCAAGCGAATCGGTTTTCGCTTGAGCGAGAAGACCCTGTAACTCTATTTCCTTCGTTCCTGGTAGTGACCGGCCCACTTGTCCACATAAATCCAAAAGGGAACAAGTCAACTGCAGGGAAAGTGCACCTTTTCACTCCACTCGAAGCACCTTTTATATATATTAATATATCTTCTCTTCTATCATGCAAAGCTGACGGTGGAAAAGGGTCAAAAGGCTCCATTAATTCTCACCTAATCCTCCATTCAATGTCTACCACTTACTCTCTCATTATTAACCCAATACTACAACTCTTAGAACATACACACACACGAAACTTAGCAACAGACACACCCTTTTATCATTTTCTCTTCGTACAAGCCTTCTCTCTCTTTTTCCTTTTCCCTCTCACTCGGAACTGAAGCAAGGACAGTGAAGGGAAGCTGCCTCAACTCCATTAAGGTAAGAGGGGACAGGGTTGTGAATAACTATGAAATGGATAGAATTGTATGCTGTTCTAGGATTCTAGAATTGACTTTGTAACTTGTTGCTCATTTTTGAAATTGCAAACGTGTGAATTTGACTCTGACTTCTTCATGAAAGTTGTAGATCTTTTTGTTATCTGAATTTTTAGACCTGAATCAATTAATTTGAATATGTATAGCAAAAGTTATAGGCAAACTACTACAGCATCTTAAGTGTGGAAGATTTATCCTATGTTTTGTGTATATATTAATATGTTGGGACTTATATGTGCATAATCAGCCTTTGATGTCTTCATGAAAGTTGTAGATATTAAAGTCATGGATCTATAGAAAGTGGTTTCAAGTCAAAATAATTTTTGTAGCTCGACATATGCCTAAAATACTAAAGTATGTCCAAGCTGTAAATCTGTTAACTTGAGATACGAACTTTATTTTTAAAACTGGGAATTTTGTGGTGATAATTAGGGATCAGTGTCTTCATGAAAGTCGTAAATATTTTTATTATGTGAATTTTGATACCTGAATCGACTGATTTGAGTATGTGAATCAAAAGTTATAGCCAAAATACTACAACATGTCCGAGTGGAATATTTATCCCATGTTTTGTGTATATATTAATATGCTGGGACTTGTACGTACATAATCAGCCTTTGATGTCTTCATGAAAGTTGTAGGTATTTATGTTATGGATCTATAAAAAGTAGTTTCAAGTCAAAATGATTTTTGTAGCTTGAGTTATGCCTAAAATACTGAAGTATGTACAAGCTGTAATTCTGTTAAATTGAAATCCGAATCTCATTTCTAAAATTGGGAATTGTGTAGTGAGAATTAGTGGTTGGTGCCTTCATGAAAGTTGTAGATATTTGTGTTAAGGATAATTTAGAACTGGTTTCATGCCAAAATCATTTTTGTAGCTCCAGAAACGTCCAAATTACTAATATATGTACGTTTTGGAAAACTCACCTTGAGGCAGTGTGGTATTTCGTAAATAAGTGGTAATTCTGTTTGGAATTTGAAATTGTGTTCTGCATGAAAGTTGTAGATAATTGTATTATTAAGCTATAGAAAGTGGAATCACATGAAAAGGTTATGATTTACTCATGTTATGACTGTTTTATTAGAGTATGTTGCTGTTGGAAATGTTGAACGTTAATTTTGTTATGAATGAAAAAGATATTTTTTTTCTGAATGAAAAAGATATTTTTTTTCTGAGTTAAAGTCCTAATTTTGTTAAGAGGGTCATGGGGGTGTAGGGATCCATGACTGTATTAATTCCTACCGATGTGTTGGTCATGGGGCTGTAGGGATCCATGACTGTATTAATTCCTACCGATGTGTTGGTCATGGGGCTGTAGGGATCCATGACTGTATTAATTCCTACCGATGTGTGGGTCATGGGGCTGTAGGGATCCATGACTGTATTAATTCCTACCGGTGTCTCTATGAGACCTTTTACTGCAGTATTCCCACCAAACAAAATGGATCCAACATGATATCATTTGACTAATTAAAGACTTATTAAATGAACTTGTTTGGCATATACATCATATCATTATGTATTATTGATTGTGTTTGTGCAATTTTATTTATTTTATATTTATTCTATATTCTGTCTCACTCTTACATTAATTTTTACAGTGAATGTCGCCCAGAATGAAGAGTGATGCTATGGTTGATGCCTATGTGAATTATTGCTTGGATTTCGGAATTATTCTAATTTTATGATTTGTAATAAATACATGTTATACTGTTATTTTAAAATTGTTTCTGCTACGTAATTATTTCATGAATTTTATTATTCATGACTAGTATGCATGATAATATTCCGCTATTATCGACCTTTATGTGAACTCTGATTTTAATTTATGAATTTTAAAAAGATCTTTTGAAAACGCGAAAAATTGATTCGAAAAATTTCACGGGGCGTTACAGCTGGTGCATTAGTTACACGAAATGGCATCACTAGATATTCGTAATGGCCATAGCGTGTTTTAAAAGCAGTTTTCAGTACATCTTCTTTCTTCACCCTTATTTGATGGTATCCAGACCTCAAATCAATTTTGGAGAACACCGTGGCACCACGCAGTTGATCCATCAGGTATTCAATCCTTGGCAGAGGATATCTGTTCTTGATCGTTACCTTGTTCAGTTGTCGATAATCTACACACAACCTCATACTACCATCCTTTTTCTTAACCAATAACACTGGTGCACCCCAGGGGGATACACTGGATCGTATGAACTGTTTCTCTATCATCTCTTCAAGTTGTTTCTTCAACTCTGCTAATTCTAGAGGTGACATTCAGTATGGTGCAATTGAAATTGGCCTAACTCCAGGTACTAGATCAATGGCAAATTTCACATCTCTTTCTAGGGGTAAACCAGGGATATCTTCTGGAAAAACATCAGGAAATTCACACACGACTGGCAGATTTTTAATTTTTAGTTCTTGCTCTCCTTTCATTGAAAGCAATAGCATGAATCCTTGAGCCCCTCTTTTTAATGAGGCACTCACTTGGTTGGCGGTTAGAAATATTGAATCCTTTGGATTCAAATTTACAGGTTCTTTAAACATTATGGTTTTGTTATGACAATCTATTAGAACATGATTGTCAGACAACCAATCTAGCCTAATAATAACTTCTAATCCAGAAAGAGGTAAGCAAAAGAGATTAGCCTTAAAGTCCCTACCATCTATGACAATAGGGCACTCCCAACAGGCTTTAGAAGTGACAATGGGATTATTCCCAGGAGTATGAACAGATAAATCAAATGGCAATTCTATCACGGGTAATTTTAGTTTTTCTACACAGTCATTAGAAATAAAGGAATGTGATGCACCTGAGTCATACATAACAGTTAAAGGAATCTTATTAATGATACACTACCTTCCACCATGGAGTCAGAATGGGATGCTTCTTCCCCATTAATTACAAAAACCTTTCCTTTCGCCTTTGGCCTTCTGACTGCACTGTGTATGCCACCTTGAGTATTTATGGATGTACTTGCACCTTCAGGGTTCTCCCTCTTTATCTCTGGGCAATCCTTGATGTGATGACCCAGTTTGTTACACTTAAAGCAAATATAAGTGTTTTTGGAACAATCCCTTTTCAAATGGGGTCCTCCACAGATAAAGCATTTAAATTCTAGTGCAGGTGTTGGATAATAGCTTCCAGATGAAGCTTGGGGTTTGTTAGGAATAGGTGTTATTCCAAACTGATGAAATGGCGCTTGGTAAGGTCTTTTTCTCCTAAAGTCTCTTCTTTCGTGATGGTGAGGTCCTCCACTTCTCATTTCTCCCGCCTTGTGAATGGATTCACGGCTTTTGGTCATTCTGTCCTTGTGATCCTCTTCAAAGATCCTACAGCGATTTACCAATATAGAAAATTCATGGATTTCCTACATTCGTATAGCTTCTTTGATTTCTGGCCGCAATCCGTTTACAAACTTTGCACACCGATCACCTTCATTAATAGCATCATTATAATGAGAATGAAAGCGAGATAACTCTTCAAACCTGGATGCATACTCTCCAACGCTCATATTTCCTTAGGTCAGTGACAGGAATTCAAATTGTCTTTTCTCTTTAACATCAGCTGGAAAGTATTTCTCCAGAAACATATCCTTGAAATAATTCCAAGTGATCTCCACTTGGTTAACTTCGAACTGCCTACGCATACTATCCCACCAATGTTCAGCATCCTTAGATAAGGCATAAGTAGCGAAGACTACTTTATCACCTTCAGTGCATTGTAATGCTTGGAAGATTTTCTCTATCTCTTGAATCCATATTTGTGCTCCATCAGGGTTGTATCCTCCCTTGAAATGAGGTGGATTACGTTTTTCGAACAGGTCTAACCTTCTCAAGGCATCATTACCTTGACCTTCGCGTGCTCTCATTGCATTGATTAAGCATTCTACAACTCCAGCAAGATCGTTTCCAGCCATTCTTTTCCTGTTTCACAGTAACTGAGACTTGTCATATCAATCATAGTTACTACCAAGTCAGATATTCTATTTTCTATCACCTACACAAAGTTTACAGATAAAGCAAAATAGACCTTTCCCCAGGCCTACGGGATTAACTGCTCTGATACCATTTTGTAACACCCTCTGTTACATCTCAATAATTTCTAAACAAATTCATGAATTTTTTTTACTGAAAATAATCACTAAAAGAAACTATCAGAGTAAAATTACATATAATATTTCTGAAATACCTCATGAATTAACATTAAAACTTATAAAGTAATTTTACATTCATCCAAATAAAATAGATATTAAACATCATTAGAAAGAGAGGAAACTCCATGGCCCAAGAGCAGTTGCCTAGTGACATTGTTTATTCATTAGACCACGGTATTTATACCGACTTCCCTTTCTAGTACGTGTTGTATATACTATCGAGATTCTTCGATCCTTCCCTCTGTACGAACCATTAATTTAAAACATATGAAACAAAAACATAGAGAAAGGAGTGAGAAACAGAATATACTATTCCCAAATGGGACATAAGCAATAAAGGGTTTTCACAAACTAGTATAATAATATCAATCACAATCACATGCACAATCAATTATGAATGTATGAATGATATGCCATATCTTCATCACAACTTATCTATATATGTGGGCCCCTTAAATGTTAATTTGCACTGGGCCAACCAGGAGTTTACACTGTTCCATAATTCTAGATAATAATAACATGAACAGCTCAACTGGCATGAAAACACTTAGAGACTAGTCAGATTGAGAAGGTTTTTATTGTGAAAGTACCTGACACTAGGAAGTTACCCCAGGTCCCCTGAAGCACCCTTTCACACCCTCTCATCCCAAGGTTCACAATTAAGCCTCCTCTAATGTATCCTCGGTTTCTATAATCCGTCCCCAGACAATATCCTTTTGTTTCTCTTTGATGATTCATGATGCATGAACTACTCGCGTATTTAGTTGGTTAAGGCTTTTAGAAACTCAATTATATTATCGGGGCCTACGAATCGCGACATAGCCACCCCAGTAAACTGTACGTTTTCAACTTCTCAAATACGCACATAAAATTTTAGTACAGTTCCTTTTCAAATCACAAATCAAATCTCCTTATAAATTTGAGTTTCAAAGCCTTAAATATATTTCATAACCTTATTTAGAAAGTTTATAGGTCAATTCAAAATCAATTTCTAAAAACTCGAATTTGGAATTATCAATCTTTAAAACCTTAGTACTTGAAAATTTTGTATAATATTTTTATACATTTAAATAATACGTATATATATATTAAAAAATTACTTTTATAAAATAAATTCTCTTTCTTTTTCTTTCTGATAAACTAACTAAAAATCTAAATTTTAGTAAAGATAAAAAGAGATTTCTAAAAACTTATGTAGTTTTATTGAAATCTAAGAAATTTCTTAAAAGTAATTTGAATAAATATGAATAAGTAAATAAAGAAGTAGGAGATAAGTAAATTCTTACTGAATTTTAGCTTTCCGCCATGCTTGCTATATGCTTAAACTCCACAATACAAGATTATCAATCATAATCAAACATTGTCAATCACAATCAAACATCATAAAGCATAAATTAATATTAACAATCATAATCAAATCAAATAATTAAACATTAGTTATAAATATGATAATTTAAAATTTAATAATTATTTAAATTAATAAAGTTTGTTTTAAGTTCTATGGTCAATTCCTCGCACAGGTCTATGTAAGTCCAAGATTGTCCAATCCTTGCATAGGTCTAGTTCAGTCCATATATATCATAATAGTCTAAGTCCTTGCATAGGTTTAGTCAAATCCATAATAGTTCAAGTCCTTGTATATATTCAGTCCAGTCCGCATAGGTCATAATAATTTAAGTTGTTGAATAAATATTTCAGATATTAAGCCACACAAGATGCTTAATTTATTAATAATAATTATTATAAATTTTAAGTTAAAAGTTATTATTTTAAAATAATAATATTGTTATGTTTAAAAAGAGTAGGGGACTCATCCTAATATTCTTATGTATTTTCATATTATATCCTTAATCTCACCCCCTTACCTTGATTTGCTACCAAAAGTGAATTCGCTCTGCGCCTCCAAGTTCTAACAAAATATTAATACTAATTTATTTTAGTATAAGCTTAAGATAAAAATTAAGATTGCTATCAGAATGATAAATAGTAAATATGCATAGTAATAGTAAATAGTAACAGTAAATGGTAAGTCATTAATAGTA
This sequence comes from Clitoria ternatea, assembly GCA_037962975.1. Classification (NCBI taxonomy): domain Eukaryota; kingdom Viridiplantae; phylum Streptophyta; class Magnoliopsida; order Fabales; family Fabaceae; genus Clitoria; species Clitoria ternatea. Next base: position 265,662,358 of record CM075671.1, read on the forward strand.
ACGGTAAATAGTAATTTTTTGAATAGTAATAGTAAATAGTAAATCATGAATAGTAAATTTTGAATAGTAGTGGTAAATGGTAAATCATGAATAATAATAGTAAATAGTAAATTTTGAATAGTAATAGTAAATAGTAAATTTTGAATAGTAATAGTAAATAGTAAATTTTTGAATAGTAATAGTAAATAGTAAATTTTGAATAGTAACAATAACTAATAAATTTTGAATAAGAATGGTAAATGATAAATTTGAATAATAACAGTATATGGTAAATTATGAATAGTGACAATAAATAGTAAATTTTGAATAGTAACAGTAAATAGTAAGAATAACACAGTGGTAATTTATTTTTACTATAGTAACTTATTCATAATAGTACTAGTATATTAATGGTTTAAGAGTGCTAAATAAAAAATAAACTAAAATTATAAAAAGAATATAGAAGAAAGTTATTACCTTACACCTCCGACAGAATTTTTTTTTACCAAAAGAATTTACTCCCTACTAATTTCTTACGCACTATCTCTCTAGATTCTCTCTCTAATTTTTAGTGTGGAAATATTGTAAATGAACCATCTATTTATAGGAAGAGAATTTTAGTATTTAGGATTACTTAATTATTTATTTTACTATTTATGATATAAACATTCATCCACCGGTCACTATTCATGATATAAACATTCACCCACCAGTCACTATTCATGATATAAGTATTTACCCACCAATGATGTAAGCGATGATGTCGGCAATGGCATTTTGGTTATTAGATGAAAGGTTAAGGGTATTTTTGTCATTCTTAAAAAAATGAAAAAAATATAAAAATTCCAAAAAATTATAAATTATATAACAATCAAAAAGTTCTAAAGAACTATAATCAAATTCTTTTGAAATTTTATTTTAAATAAGAAATAACGAAATTAGGGGTGTTACAACTCTACTCCCCTAAAAAAATTTCGTCCTCGAAATTTACACTTTTTAGTAAAATAATTAGGGATGAGTGTCTTTCATCTCATTTTCTAGTTCCCATGTAGCATCTTCACCTCTTGTTTCACTCCAAATGACCTTCACGAGTGGAATTTCCTTGTCCCTTAGCTTTTTTATTCTTCTGTCAGCTATTCTGACAGGTGGTGTATCATATGTAAGATTATCTTTAACTTGTATGACATCAGGTTCAATAACGTGTGTAGGGTCAGATATATACTTTTGTAAATTTGACACATGAAAAACATTATGGATATTAGAAAGAAAAGCTCGTAATGCTATTTGGTAAGCAAGAGGACTAACTTTCTGAACTATTTGATATGGGCCAATAAAACTAGGAGTTAGTTTTCGAGATTTCATTGCCCGACCGACCCCAGTTGTAGGTGTGACTTTCAAGAATACATGATCACCTTCTTGAAATTCGAGCGACTTTCTTCTTTTGTCATAGTAACTTTTCTGCCTGCTTTGTGCTGCCTTTATCTTTTCTTGAACCATTTTGATTTTATCCGTGGTTTGTTGTACCAACTCTGGTCCTAGCATCAAGTTTTCATCAGTCTCAAACCAATATAGTAGAGTCCTACATTTTCTTCCATATAATGCTTCAAAAGGTGCCATGTTAATGCTAGCATGGAAACTGTTGTTGTAGGTGAACTCCACATATGGTAAGAATTGATTCCAACTTCCTTTGTGCTCTAACACACAAGCTTGTAACAAGTCCTCTAGAGATTGAATTGTTCTTTCTGACTTCCGTCTGAGGATGATATGCTGAACTCAGACGTAGTTGTGAACACCTATTTCAGCCCATCCACAAATGAAGAAGATTCTCAAAAAAAAAAGAGGACTTGGAAATGATCATTTCCGAGTGAAAGGACTAAGAATGATCAAATCCGAGTAAAATGACTCAGATTGGAGCAAATCCGAATGAAATAACTTAAGGAATGATCAAATCCGAGTGAAATGACTTAGATTGGAGCATTGCCGAATGGAGTATGTCCCTGTTGAAGAGAAATCTGAGTGAAATGACTCAAAAAGGATCAAATCCGAGTAGAATTACTCACGATGAGTCAGTTCCGAGTGAAATGACTCAGATTGGAGCAAATCTGAATGGAATAACTTAAGGAATGATTAAATCCGAGTGAAATGACTCAGATTGGAGCATTGCCGAGTGGAGTATGTCCCTGTTGAAGAGAAATTCGAGTGAAATGACTCAGAAAGGATCAAATCCGAGTAGAATTACTCAGAATGAGTCAGTTCCGAGTGAAATGCTTCCCTGTTGAAGGTGAATCCGAGTGGAAGGCTCCCTGTCAAAGCCATTCCAAGTGATACTCTGTTGAGGGATGAATGCTGAGAAGGATTGCTCTTTGACTGCAATTAATCTGAATAAAGAAATGCTAAATCTGAGCGGGAGCTTTTTGGTTGCTACTAATCTGAGTGAAAACAAGTCTGAGTGAAGGAAAGACCGACTCAGAGTGTAATTGGAAGGACAGATTTTGATTGGAAGAAAGCTTTTCCGAGTGAAAATACCATGTCTCCAAGTCTTGAGTGGGAAGCAAGCCCTTTCCGAGTGAAAATGCTAAGTTCCGACCGATCTGTGCCGAATGATCAATCTTCAATCGGTTTCCGAGTGACAACAACTGAATGGAAGGATTTCCGAGCCAATCTTCACTCATCCTTCAAATAAGGGCCGATTGAACCATTTGCCCAATACCGAGTCATCACTCTTCAACCAATTCTGAGTCGTCCTTCTTCAAACAATCAATTCCGAGCCCATTTCCATCAATTTCCTAGCCGATCCTTCAAATACCGAATCCCCTCCTTTTTCACCCAGATTCTGAGTCATCCTTTACACATTTCCGGGTCAATTCTTGGTCAGTTCTTGGTTAGTTCTGACTCACTTTTTACCAATTCCGTGTCATCCCTCATCAAGCCAATCCCGAGTCATGTTTCACCCATCTCCGAGTCATCCTTTACACATTTTTGAGTCATCCTTTACACATCTCCGAGCCATCCTTTACACACTTCCGAGTCTTCCTCTTTATTCAGTCGGCTCCGAGTCATTCTTTAGCCAACTCCGAGACCCTTTACATTCAACTTTTGAGTCTTTCTCTTCGATTTTCAATCGGCTCCGAGTCTTCCTTTACCCATTTCTGAGTCAATTTTTACCAATTTCTGAGTCATTATTCTCTCCTAATTCTGAGTCATTTTTTTATCAGTTCTGAGTCAATCTTTGATCGGTTTTTAAGTGACACTTTTCAGTCAGTTCTTGTTCAGTCTTCAATTATTTCTGACTCAGTTTTTAACCAATTTCGTGTGACATTTTTCACCTATTCCCAAGCCAGTCTTCAGTCGGTCAGCCCTCTTCAAACCAATTCCATGTCATACTTCCTCAAACAAATTCTGAGTCACCATTTTCACCCGAATCTGAGTTATCCTTTCACCCATTCAAAAGCCAATTTTCAGTCAGAACCGAGTGACACTTCAAACCAAGTCTGATCCCCTATTTTCCCCAATTTTGAGTGACACTTTTCAATCAGCACCGATTCCTCTTCAACCGGTTCTGAGTCAATTTTCACTCGGTCTATTTGATTGTTCCAATCAGAATTACCTCGTTTGTCCCCTCAATTCAATTGCACACTTTTTCACTTGGTTTTCTATTGGAAATGCTTTATTCCACTCGGAATTGACTCCTAATGTGGATAAATGCCGACTGAGAGGCTGATCTGAGTCATTTTCACTTGGAATTCTACCATTCTCACTCGGATTCCCACCATTCTCACTCGGATTCCCATCATTCTCTTGGATTTTCACCATCCTCTCTCGGATTTCCACCCGGCTCCCCCTGTTCGCCCGTGCTGACTTGGATTCCACCACCCAAGTGGATCCAGGAATCCTGGGGGTGGCAGATAGGGGCGGAAGTGGGGGGAATTAAAAATTCCCACCCAGCCGTTGTCCCCCACTTCACTCTGAATGGAAGTGTGAGTTGGTTTTCCACTCTGAGTGGAAGCCTGAGCCGGCCTTCCACTCAGACAAGCCTATAAATAGGCGAGGGTTGAAGCACCAAAGGGACATGGGATTAAGAGGAAACTCTGCCTAAACCTTCATTCTCTCTCTCTCTCACACCTGCTCCGTCCCTCTCACTCCACCCTCTTCCTTAAACCCTTACCATCAGTCCCTCAAATTCTCTCTCCTCCAATACCGTCCTCACTCCTACCCAACAGCACCATACCGTCCTCTCCCAGCACCTTCCCATTCCCTCTAACCCCCTTTTCCCTCTCGGACCAGCTTTCCTGCTCCATCACTCGGTTTTGCTCAACTTTCACCCGGTATTCCTCTTATCACTCGGATTTTCCTCTTTTCACTTGGTTTTCCCTATTTTTACTTGGATTTTTCATTTTTCACTCGGATTTTCCTCTCTTCACTCGGTTTTCCCTATTTTTACTCGGATTTTTCATTTTTTCACTCGGATTTTCTTTTTTCCCACTCGGATTTTCTTCCCTCACTCGGTTTTCGCCCATTTTTTTCTCTTTTCTTCGAATCTATTGTTTCTCTTTCTCTCTGGTAGCTTCTGTTCCCCTCTCCCTTTTGCTCTGTAGTCTTTAAAAAAAAAATAATAAAGAGAAATGGATGTTTCCTCTTTTTTATTCTCTTTCAAATCTAAATAAAAATAAAAAAAACTTTTAAAGAACTACGTGACCCTGATTTCTCGAAAGCTCGAGAATACGTAGGAGCGGGAAATAGTTCCTGTCGGGCCCATTTTTCTTTATTTAATTTTTAGAGTTTTTTTTCCATTTTTGTCTTGCTGTTAAAAGAAGGAACGAGGTTAATTTGGACGAGACGTCCTGTTAATCTCATATTTTTTAAATATCCCTTAAAAGAAGGAGCGAGGTTAATTTGGACGAGACGTCCTGTTAATCTCATATTTTTTAAATATCTCTTAAAAGAAGGAGCGAGGTTAATTTGGACGAGACGTCCTGTTAATCTCATATTTTTTTTAAATATCTCTTAAAAGAAGGAGGAGCGAGGTTAATTTGGACGAGACGTCCTGCTAATCTCATATTTTTTTAATCTCTCTTTAAAAAAAGGAAGAGCGAGCTTAATTTGGATGAGACGTCCTGTTAATCTCATTTTATTTTATTTTTTAAAAAAAGGCGGAGCGAGTCTAGTTTGGACAAGACGTCCTGTTAGTCTCATGTAAATATTTTCGTGTTTATTTTTTTGTTTATTTTTGTATGTTTTGTCATCTTGTATATTTCCTTTTCATGAAGAAGTTAAAATAATTATTGGGTTAATTATAATGCACGCTATCAAATTGAGGTAACCGTTTTTATAACGGATAGTTGTGAGGTGCTAATACCTTCCTCACCTGTAATCAGACTCCCGAATCATAGAATTTCATTTTTATAACCAGTGCTTTAACAAAAGGTTTTTCCAGTATTTCATCCTAAAAAAATATTAGTGGCGACTCCCTGTTTATTTTTCAAATCGTTTCGAGGGTCGGCCGTGCCGCCGCGATCCCGGTCACGACAGTAGTCTTGTTCCCAAAGCTTTGTGTAAGCTCTTCCAGAATTGTGATGTAAAACGAGGGTCCCGATCAGAAATGATACTGGAAGGAATTTCATGTAATCTCACAATCTCCTCGATGTATAATTTTGCCAGCTTATCCATAGGGTAACGAATATTAATGGGAATAAAGTGGGCAGACTTGGTTAATCTATCAATTATTACCCATATTGAATCATGTCCTAATGGAGTTTTAGGTCAAGAAGTCACAAAATCCATGGTAATGCTATCCCATTTCAATTCTGGTATTTCCATTGATTGTAGCATTCCAGGGGTTTTTGATGTTCTACTTTAACCTTCTGGCAAATTAGACATGCAGCCACGTACTCCGCCACCGCTTTCTTCATTCCAGGCCACCAAAACAACTTCTTCAAATCTTGATACATTTTAGTAGCTCTGGGATGAATGTTCATATAACTTTTGTGGCCTTCTTCCTGAATTGCTTTCCTCAATTCCTCTTGGTCAGGGATATACACTCGATCCTTATACCTCAGCAATTGGTTGTTTCCCATATTGAACTCAACTTCTTTTCCTTGTTTTAAGAGTTCTTTCTTCTCTTGTAGGAATTCATCCTCTTGTTGAGCCTCTAAAACTTGCTTCAGGAATTCACTTGTCACTTGCAACTCTCCTAATCTATAGCTGTTAGCATTAACCTTTACTACTAGGTTAAGATCTCTGAAGTTCTCTATCAATTCTAGCTCTTTAATCATCATTGTGGATGCATGTATAGATTTTTGACTTAAAGCATCAGCTACTATATTCGCTTTTCGAGGATGGTATTGCAACTCAAAGTCGTAGTCCTTTAAGAACTCCATCCATCTCCGTTGCCTCATGTTTAATTCCTTTTGGTCGAATAAATACTTGAGACTCTTATGATCACTAAACACATCGAATGTTGCACCGTATAGATAATGCCTCCAAATCTTTAAGGCAAAAACTACGGTAGCTAATTCTAAGTCATGGGTAGGGTAGTTAATCTCATGTTGCCTTAATTGGCGTGACGCATAGGCTACAACCTTCTTGTCTTGCATGAGTACACTTCCTAGTCCTTGTTTAGACGCATCACAGTAAACTTCAAAACTTCGATGTGGATCAGGGAGTACTAACACCGGCGAAGAAGTAAGTCAATCTTTCAGTTCTTGGAAACTATTCTCACATTGTGGCGTCCACACAAAAGGTTGTCCTTTCCGTGTTAGCTTGGTCAGTGGGTATGCTAACTTTGAAAACCCTTTGATGAATCTTCTATAGTATCCAGCCAAGCCAAAGAAACTTCTAATCTCAGTGATTGTGGTTGGTCTCTCCCATTTCAAAACTACTTCCACTTTAGAAGGGTCTACAGCTATTCCTCCTTGACTAATTATATGTCCTAAAAAGTTCACCTCTTCCAACTAGAATTCACACTTCGACAGCTTTGCATATAATTATTTTTTTTCAGGATTTCCAACACAACCTTTAAGTGTTCAACATGTTCTTCTCTACTTTTAGAGTACACTAGTATATCATCAATGAAAAACACTACAAATTTATCTAGATACAGATAAAAAATCCGATTCATGTAATCCATGAATATGGCTGGTGCATTAGTTACACCAAATGGCATCACTAGATATTCATAATGGCCATAGCGTGTTCTAAAAGCAGTTTTTCGTACATCTTCTTTCTTCACCCTTATTTGATGGTATCCAGACCTCAAATCAATTTTGAAGAACACCGTGGCACCACGCAGTTGATCCATCAGGTCGTCAATCCTTGGCACAGGATATCTGTTCTTGATCGTTACCTTGTTCAGTTACCGATAATCTACACACAACCTCATACTACCATCCTTTTTCTTAACAAATAACACTGGTGCACCCCAGGGGGATACACTGGGTCGTATGAACTGTTTCTCTATCATCTCTTTAAGTTGTTTCTTCAACTCTGCTAATTCTAGAGGTGACATTCGGTATGGTACAATTAAAATTGGTCCAACTCCAGGTACTAGATCAATGGCAAATTCCGCATCTTTTTCTGGGGGTAAACCAGGGATATCTTCTGGAAAAACATCAGGAAATTCACACACGACTGGCAGATTTTTAATTTTTGGTTCTTGCTCTCCTTTCATTGAAAGCAATAGCATGAATCCTTGAGCCCCTCCTTTTAACGAGGCACTCACTTGGTTGGCGGTTAGAAATATCGAATCCTCTGGATTTAAATTTACAGGTTCTTTAAACATTATGGTTTTGTTATGACAATCTATTAGAACATGATTGTCAGACAACCAATCTAGCCCAATAATAACTTCTAATCCAGAAAAGGGTAAGCAAAAGAGATTAGCCTTAAAGTCCCTACCATCTATGACAATAGGGCACTCCTAACAGCCTTTAGAAGTGACAATGGGATTATTCCCAGGAGTATGAATAGATAAATCAAATGGCAATTCTATCACGGGTAATTTTAGTTTTTCTACACAGTCATTGGAAATAAAGGAATCTGATGCACCTGAGTCATACATAACAGTTAAAGGAATCTTATTAATGATACACTTACCTTCCACCATGGAGTCAGAATGGGATGCTTCTTCCCCATTAATTGCAAAAACCTTTCCTTTCGCCTTTGGCCTTCTGACTGCGCTGTGTACGCCACCTTGAGTATTTATGGATGTACTTGCACCTTCAGGGTTCTCCCTCTTTATCTCTGGGCAATCCTTGATGTGATGACCCGGTTTGTTACACTTAAAGCAAATATAAGTGTTTTTGGGACAATCCCTTTTCAAATGGGGTCCTCCACAGGTAAAGCATTTAAATTCTAATGCAGGTGTTGGATAATAGCTTCTAGATGAAGCTTGGGGTTTGTTAGGAACAGGTGTTGTTCCAAACCGATGAAATGGCGCTTGGTAAGGCCTTTTTCTCCTAAAGTCTCTTCTTTGGTGATGGTGAGGTCCTCCACTTCTCATTTCTCCCGCCTTGTGAATGGATTCACGGCTTTTGGTCATTCTGTCCTTGTGATCCTCTTCAAAGATTCTACAGCGATTTACCAATACAGAAAATTCACGGATTTCCTACATTCGTATAGCTTCTTTGATTTCTGGCCGCAATCCATTTACAAACTTTGCACACCGATCACCTTCATTAGTAGCATCATTATAATGAGAATGAAAGTGAGATAGCTCTTCAAACCTGGATGCATACTCTCCAACGCTCATATTTCCTTGGGTTAGTGACAGGAATTCAAATTGTCTTTTCTCTTTAACATCAGCTGGAAAGTATTTCTCCAGAAACATATCCTTGAAATAATTCCAAGTGATCTCCACTTGGTTAACTTCGAACTGCCTACGCATACTATCCCACCAATGTTCAACATCCTTAGATAAGGCATAAGTAGCGAAGACTACTTTATCACCTTCAGTGCATTGTAATGCTCGGAAGATTTTCTCTATCTTTCGAATCCATATTTGTGCTCCATTAGGGTTGTATCCTCCCTTGAAATGAGGTGGATTACATTTTTCGAACAGGTCTAACCTTCTCAAGGCATCATTACCTTGACCTTCGCGTGCTCCCATTGTATTCATTAAGCATTCTACAACTCCAGCAAAATCGTTTCCAGCCATTCTTTTCCTGTTTAACAGTAACTGAGACTTGTCATATCAATCACAGTTACTACCAAGTCAGATATTCTATTTTCTATCACCTACACAGAGTTTACAGACAAAGCAAAATAGACCTTTCCCCAGGCCTACGGGATTAACTGCTCTGATACCATTTTGTAACACCCTCTGTTACATCTCAATAATTTCTAAACAAATTCATGAATTTTTTTTACTAAAAATAATCGTTAAAAGAAACTATTAGAGTAAAATTACATATAATATTTCTGAAATACCTCATGAATTTTCACTGGGCCAACCAGGAGTTTACACTGTTCCATAATTTCGGATAATAATAACATGAACAGCTCAACTGGCATGGAAACACTTAGAGACTAGTCAGATTGAGAAGGTTTTTATTGTGAAAGTACCCGACACTAGGAAGCTACCCCAGGTCCCCTGAAGCACTCTTTCACACCATCTCATCCCAAGGCTCACAATTAAGCCTCCTCTAATGTATCCTCGGTTTCTATAATCTGTCCCCAGACAATATCCTTTTGTTTCTCTTTGATGATTCATGATGCATGAACTACTCGCGTATTTAGTTGGTTAAGGCTTTTAGAAACTCAATTATATTATCGGGGCCTACGAATCGCGACATAGCCACCCCAGTAAACTGTACGTTTTTAACTTCTCAAATACGCACATAAAATTTTAGTACAGTTCCTTTTCAAATCACAAATCAAATCTCCTTATAAATTTGAGTTTCAAAGCCTTAAATACATTTCACAACCTTGTTTAGAAAGTTTATAGGTCAATTCAAAATCAATTTCTAAAAACTCGAATTTGGAATTATCAATCTTTAAAACCTTAGTACTTAAAAATTTTGTATAATATTTTTATACATTTAAATAATAAGTATATATATATTAAAAAAATTTATTTTTATAAAATAAATTCTCTTTTTTTTTTCTTTCTGATAAACTAACTAAAAATCTAAATTTTAGTAAAGATAAAAAGAGATTTCTAAAAACTTATGTAGTTTTATTGAAATCTAAGAAATTTCTTAAAAGTAATTTGAATAAATATGAATAAGTAAAAAAAGAAGTAGGAGATAAGTAAATTCTTACTAAATTTTAGCTTTCCGCCATGCTTGCTATATGCTCAAACTCCACCATACAAGATTATCAATCATAATCAAACATTGTCAATCACAATCAAACATCATAAAGCATAAATAAATATTAACAATCATAATCAAATCAAATAATTAAACATTAGTTATAAATATGATAATTTAAAATTCAATGATTATTTAAATTAATAAAGTTTGTTTTAAGTTCTATGGTCAATTCCTCGCACAGGTCTATGTAAGTCCAAGATTGTCCAATCCTTGCATAGGTCTAGTTCAGTCCATATATGTCATAATAGTCCAAGTCCTTGCATAGGTTTAGTCAAGTCCATAATAGTTCAAGTCCTTGTATATATTCAGTCCAGTCTGCATAGGTCATAATAATTCAAGTTCTTGAATAAATATTTCAGATATTAAGTTACACAAGATGCTTAATTTATTAATAATAATTATTATAAATTTTAAGTTAAAAGTTATTATTTTAAAATAATAATATTGTTATGTTTAAAAAGAGTAGGGGACTCCTCCCAATATTCTTATGTATTTTCATATTATATCCTTAATCTCACCCCCTTACTTGATTTGCTACCAAAAGTGCTCTACGCCTCCAAGTTCTAACAAAATATTAATACTAATTTATTTTAGTATAAGCTTAAGATAAAAATTAAGATTGCTATCAGAATGATAAATAGTAAATATGCATAGTACTAGTAAATAGTAACAGTAAATGGTAAGTCATCAATAGTAACGATAAATAGTAATTTTTTTGAATAGTAATAGTAAATAGTAAATCATGAATAGTAAATTTTGAATAGTAGTGATAAATGGTAAATTTTGAATTGTAAATTTTGAATAGTAATGGTAAATAGTAAATTTTTGAATAGTAATGGTAAATAGTAAATTTTGAATAGTAACAACAACTAATAAATTTTGAATAAGAACGGTAAATGATAAATTTGAATAATAACAGTAAATAGTAAATTATGAATAGTGACAATAAATAGTAAATTTTGAATAGTAACAGTAAATAGTAAAAATAACACAGTGGTAATTTATTTTTACTATAGTAACTTATTCATAATAGTACTAGTATATTAATGGTTTAAGAGTGCTAAATAAAAAATTAACTAAAATTATAAAAAGAATATAGAAGAAAGTTATTACCTTACACCTCCGACAGAATTTCTTTTTACCAAAAGAATTTAATCCCTACTAATTTCTTACGCACTATCTCTCTAGATTCTCTCTCTAATTTTTGGTGTGGAAATGTTGTAAATGAACCATCTATTTATAGGAAGAGAATTTTACTATTTAAGATTACTTAATTATTTATTTTACTATTCATGATATAAACATTCACCCACCGGTCACTATTCATGATATAAACATTCACCCACCGGTCACTATTCATGATGTAAGTATTTACCCACCGATGATGTAAGCGATGATGTTGGCAGTGGCATTTTGGTTATTAGATGAAAGGTTAAGGGTATTTTTGTCATTCTTAAAAAAATGAAAAAAATATAAAAAATTCCAAAAAATTTTAAATTATATAACAATCAAAAATTTCTAAAGAACTATAATCAAATTCTTTTGAAATTTTATTTTAAATAAGAAATAACGAAATTAGGGGTGTTACAATCAGTGGAAAGTATGGGTCGGTTTTCTCCTTCTGACTTGGATTTAGTGCCTCAGTCGGTATACACCCATAGTGGGAAATAATCTGAGTGGAAAAGGTGTTGTTCATACACAAAAGACCAAGTGAAAGCTTTGCTCGGTGTTTCTTTGCTGGACGGTGTAGTTGCTGTGAGGAGGGTCAGTGTTGTGGTTATGAAGGGCTGGACGAGCAGAGCAATTCTGGTTGAAACATTCAATCGGAACCGTTTGTAAAGTGACTCGAAAACAGTTAAAGAGTGACTCGACACTGATTGAAGAGTGACTTGGAACCAGTTCAAATGATCCAATCGGCACTGATGGAAGAGTGACTCGAAACTGATTAAAAAATGACTCTCTCGGCACTCGTTCAGATCCTTCCTTCTTTTATGTGAGACCCACTCAAGATAGGGAAGCAAATGACTCAATCAAAACCTCTTAAAATGTTCCACTCGGCCATATCCCTGGCCATTGACTTAAAATTGATTCAATCGTGGAGTAAGTTTTACTCAGAAACATATGATTGGGATTGAATTACTCGAAAAAACCTTGGTCGGATACATGGTTCAAGAATAATTCAATCAGACTCATTCATCAAGCTTGGTCTTCACTCAGAATTGTTCCATGTGTGCATCAACCCACTCGGATATACAATCGGGAGTCGTCCTTGTTTCTTCAATCAGAATGGAACTTTGGGAAAATTTGACCACTCGGACGTATTTACTCGGGAACCGACCCTACATTTCAAATCAGAATGGTTTCACTTGACAATCCATAGCTCAGATGCACTTACTTGGGGTCGGTCTTATTCCCCACTCAAAATTTGGAACTCAGCTTCAACAATGCTTCCCACTCGGATGTGTTCATTCAGGAGTAATTCAGTAGGAAGCCGGCTTCCTTTTCAATCAGAATTTGGATTGACAATCAACCCTTTGGATTCCTTCCGTGTTGGCCTTATTTTCACTCAGAACAACTTCAATCATCAATCAACTCTTTGGATTTATTCACTCGGGAGTCGGACCTAGGATGGTTTCAATCGTCAATCAAACCCTCGGATTTATTCACTTGGAAGCCTTACTTTCCACTCAGAATTCGGAACTCAGCTTCAATCTTTCGGGTGCAATCACTCAGAAACCGACTCTTTTCTCACTCAGGACTTGGAACTTGAAGATCTGGCCACCCGGATATATTCATTCGGAGCTGGCATTCTTTTCAATCAGAATTTGGATTTTAAGAATCTGACCAATAGAAATTCTTCCCAGGTCTGAGCCCTGCTTTGTTCAAAAATACAGCTCCCTGCCTCAACTCACTCGGATGTGCTTTCCTTAGAATCTTCACTTGGGCTTAGTGTGAAACTTGAGAATTTGGCCGAAAGTGATTCATTCCTGGTCGGATCTTTCTTTGTTTGAAGAGGCACACTACTCGAAAATGCCTTTCCTGACAATTGTTCTTTTGAGGTTCAGAGTTTCTTCCACTCAGAATCAATTCACTCGGGAGTCTTCTACTCGGAGGCAATTTTGTCCAGAAGAAGCAATTGTTCCCCAACCTGATTCGCTTTAATCAGCAATCCTTCACTCGGATTAGTTGCAGTTAGGGAGCTTCCTCTCGGATTCACCTCCAATTGAGGGATACTCACTCATAACAGTCCCATTTCACTCAGAATGTCCTTCCCCGAGCCTTTTCTTTGAAGCCTTTCCTTCATTTTTTTGGAAATTTCTTGAAGCCCACTTGGAATAGCACCCGGCTACGTCTCACTCGGAGACCCTTTACTCTAAAATGATCATTCCGAGTCATCTTACTCGGAAATGATCATTTCTGAGTCAGATTTTTTTTTTATGAATTCTTTTCACTTGTGGATCGACCGGACTGAAATAGGTGTTCACAGATGCCCCTCTTTACTTCTTTTTCATAAGAAAACCGTGAAGTTTCTTTTTGCTTTTGAAATGGAAAGGGAGTAAAGACGTGAACACCATTATTGAAGTCATACTGATTCTAATAACCAAGAATACCAGATGAGGGGGAAAACCTAGGAATTGACACTTGAATCTCTTTTTTTTTAAAGATTACCCTAGTATCTTGAGCAGCCTAGAAATGGGTATCTGAAGCTTTGGAGAAAAATGAATGAACTGGGGTGTGCTTGGAAATTGTCTAGGCAGGATATTTCTAAATCTATGACTGGAAAGTAAACGGCATGAGTATCGCCTCTCAATGAACAGCAAAAGTAAAGGTGAGGGTGTTGCCTCTTGGTTGACAGGAAAAGAAAAAGGTAAGGGTGTTGCTTCTCGGTTGACAGGAAAAGTAAAAGGTGAGGGTATTACCTCTCAGTTGATTGAAAAAGTAAAAGATGAGGGTGTTACCCCTCGGTTGACTGAAAAAGTAAAGGGTGAGGGTGTTGCCTCTCGATTGACTGGAAAAGTAAAAGGTGAGGGTGTTGCCTCTGGTTGGCTAGAAAAGTAAAGGGTGAGGGTGTTATCTCTCGGTTGACTGGAAAAGTAAAAGGTGAGGGTGTTGCCTCTCGGTTGACTGGAAAAGTAAAAGGTAAGGGTGTTGCCTCTCGGTTGACATGACTGAAGGTTGTTGGGGAACTTCCCCTTGAAGGAAAGAGAATGAACCTGGGGTGATGCCCCAGTTTTTGGAAATACTGAAGAAGTTAGGGGTACTGCCCCTTGACAGAGAGAAACCTAAGGTGATGCCCCAGTTTTGGAAAGGTTGAAGAAATTTTGGGGGGGTTGCCCCTTCACTGAAAGAGAAATCTGGGGAGATGCCCCAGTTTGTGTTTTTTGGAAATTCGGGGTACTCCCCCCTTGACTGGAGGAGAAATCTGGGGAGATGCCCCAGTTTGAGTTTTTTTTTTGGAAATTTAGGGTACTGCCCCTTGACTGGAAGAAAAAATCTAGGGAGATGCCCTAGTTTGAGCTGCTTAGTAATGGTGAAATCACTAGGGAAGGATAAGTTCTCCTAAGCTTGATCAAAGAAACATCCTGGTTGAAGGAGATGATCCCATTTTTATGGTTCTCCTCGGGAGGGACCCTCAGTCTGTGTTCTACTGAGGTACGAACAATGGGTCTTGCTGAGAGAAAACTTTGGCGAATACTTGGTTTTGGATGATGGATTCCTTTAACAAGAAAGTGAATTAGTATAGAAAGACTTACAGGTAAATCTTCCCTGGCGACTGGCTTTCTAAGTTAACTCATGGATGAAATAGAAACATCCTATGACTTTGGCGAGTGTATTTAACAGAGATGGTTATGCTTATACCAAGCGAAGTCTAGCGCTAGGAAGCATTTCATTCCCCATAACTTTACGCTCTATCGTTTTCAATTTCAAAAATTTCTTTTAGGCAAAAACTTGTTTATTCATGAACATATGTAGAAAGGAGGAGAATTTTATTGATAAACATCAGGTATGTACAGTAAAGATGAAAATAATATTAAGCACAGAGATATGATAAGATATAAAGAATTAGAGGTGAATGGAAAGGAGAAGGCTCATATATCCTCTAGTGATCTTCTGAGAGCAATAAGAATCTTGACCTTTCATCACAACTTGTTCATCCTCTGATTTTGCTTCTGAGGGTGTAATTTGACAATGACCCCAATCCCTTGTTTATGTTACAGAGTCGAGTTTGTGATTCCGTCTGAGCCGCCTTATCAGGTTTTCAGCTCATCTTGCTGCTCTAACTTTTACCTAGGTCACCTTTCAGGTTTTCAACCTAGCGAGCTTCTTTTTATTTATTTATTTATTTATTTTTTATTTTTTATTATTTTTTTATATTATGCAAAGTATTTCTTCACTGCATCGGCATTGACAGGCATTGGTAGGTCATCTCCATCCATATTGGTGAGTATGAGAGCTCCTCCAGAAAACGCCTTCTTTATAACATATGGTCCTTCGTAATTTGGTGTCCATTTCCCTCTGACATCTTTCTGAATTGGCAGAATCTTCTTGAGGACCAAATCCCTTTCTTGGAACTGTCTTTATACGTTTCTGATATAACTATCCCCGGCAGAGAGCAGTTAACCTCTTCCCGTCAATCAGATTCAGTTGGTCATATTTAGCCTGGACCTATTCAGCTTCTTCCAGTTTAGCTTCCATGATCACCCTAAGGGATGGAATTTCCACTTCAAATGGTAGTACAGCTTCTATTCCATATACCAAAGAAAATGGGGTTTCCCCAGTTGAGGTTCGCACCGAGGTTCGGTATCCGTGTAGTGCGAAAGGGAGCATTTCATGCCAGTCTTTGTAGGTTACCACCATCTTCTGCACTATCTTCTTGATATTTTTATTAGCTGCCTCAACTGCTCCATTCATTTTTGGACGTTATGGAGAGGAGTTATGGTGGGAAATTTTAAAGCTCTCGCAAAGTTCCTTCATTATTTTGTTGTTTAAATTTGTACCATTGTCCATGATGATTTGATTTGGTAGGCTGTACCGGCATATCAGCTCACGTTTGACGAACTTGACCATAATATTCTTCATCACATTGGTATATGAAGCTGCTTCCACCCACTTAGTGAAATAATTAATGGCAACCAGAATAAAATGATGACCGTTTGAGGCTTTTGGATCAGTAGGCCCAATTACATCCATACCCCACATTGAAAAAGGCCATGGTGCTGACAAGACATTTAGGGATGAAGGTGGTGCGTGAATGTGATCAGCATAAATCTGACATTTATGACACTTCTGTACGTAAGCAAAATAATATGCTTTCATAGTCATCCAATAATATCCAGCTCTCAGGATTTTTCTTGATATAGCATGCCCATTTGTATGAGTTCCAAAAGATCCTTCATGGATATCTTTCATGATTTGATTTGCCTCAATGGTATCAATACACCGGAGGAGAATGGAATCATAATTCCTCTTGTATAGCATGTTACCACTCAATAGGTATCCCATAGCTAGCCTTCTCAAAGTTTGTTTGTCATTATCCGTGATGTCTTCAGGGTATTCTTGGCACTGGAGGTATCTTTTGATGTCATGATATCAAGGCTTGCCATCCGGTTCTCCTTCTATGACCTGGCAATAGGCAAGTTCTTTCCATTTCTTTACTTCAATGAGAGGCACTTCGTAATCATTGCTGACTTCGAACATAGCGGCTAGGGTGGCTAAAGCATCTACCATTTGGTTGTCCTCCCGTGGAACATGATGGAAAGTAACTTCATCAAATCTTCTAATCATCTCCTTGATGTGAGCATGATAAGGAACTAGTTTACTATCTCTAGTTTCCCACTCATCCTTTAATTGATGGATAACCAAAGCAGAATCTCCACAAACTTCCAGGACCTTTATTCCCATGTTCAGAGCCGCTTGCATTCCTAGAGAACATGCTTCATATTCCGTAATATTGTTGGTGCAATCAAAACACAACTGAGCACAAATAGGGATGAATTCCTTATCAGGTGAGATCAGGATAACCCCAATTCCATGCCCTAGCGCGTTAGAAGCCCCGTCGAATCTCATGATCCATCTGGTTTCCAGACCATCTTCTTCTTTGAAAAGGGCCAAAATATCCTCATCCAGGAAATCATGCCGCATTGGTTGGTAACTGTTAATGGGTTGGTGTGCCAAGTAATCTGCTAGTGGACTCCCTTTGATTGCCTTTTGGGTGACATATGTTATGTCGTATTCTATCAGTAATACTTGCCAACGGGAAATCCTCCCAGTCAAAGCAGGTTTTTCAAAGATATACTTGATGGGATCCATCTTAGACACCAGCCAAGTAGTATGATTAAGCATGTATTGTCGTAAGCACTGGGCAGTCCAAGCCAATGCACAACATGTTCTTTCAAGAGATGAATACCTCATCTCGTATTCGGTAAATCTCTTGCTCAAGTAGTAGATAGCGCATTCCTTCCTCCCAGTCTCATCATGTTGACCTAACACGTGTTGTTCAAGTGGCCTCAATGCTCAAGAGGGGGGGTGAATTGAGTTTTAAAACTTTTGATTGGAATGCCTTTGAACTTGATTTTTATATCCAAGTTTATAAGAATATGCAAGTGAAATCAAGTTAAAGATAGTATGTAAAGCACCGCAAGGATAAATAATGCTGAAGCAATTTAACAAACACTTGGTGGGCAGTATTAGAAATGTAACAATTTAGGCAAGATCAAGTATGCACTTCACAAGTAATCAATACCAATAAACTAAATGCAATTATGTGAAAGTAAAAGAGTAAGGAAGAGAAGCTTACAAACCGATATAACGAGTTCCACCAACACCGGTGTACGTCTCACCTCTAAGCAACCCACTTAGAGGATTTCTACTATTGACTTTTAGAGATACAAGCTATGAGCAATTGCAGCTTCCTAGTGTCCCACACTCAAGAAGTCAATCCTTACTAGCACAAGGGTAACCCACCCAATCTCTCAAACTCTCAATACCCAAAGGTTGAACCCCAACCTTTGTGACCACTCAACCTAGAGTGAAAATCTTTTGTGTCTGTTAAAGTGTTTACAAGGAAATAACTCTCTTAATAGAGTAGATATACAAGTGAAAGATCAACTAATTTCTAACTCTCAAGATGAGAGGATATACAAATGAATTTCAAGATGTACAAGAATAGGGCTTACAAAGCACAAGATTAAGCAAAGGAATTGTAGCTTCTTGGTATATCTTTGTGCTTGTGTTACTCTTCAATTTATAGAGCCATTTGAGAGTTTGAGGAGTGCCTTTGCCTTTCCTAGCCGTTGCACATAGTGGGATTCTGAAAAATAGTGGACATATGTGCTGGTTTCCCACTTAAAAGTGTTTTCCCACTATCGTAATCGATTACACCCTCGAGCTATAATCGATTATCTTCAAGTCAGAGAGAAACTAATCGATTACATCTTGGCCTATAATCGATTAGCAACTGTACCTGATGCATTTAATTTGGCTTCATAGCTTCCTAATCGATTAGTTTGTCTGGTAATTGATTATATTAATTCCAGTAGCCTCCTAATCGATTATTCTGATTGCTGTAATCGATTAGATTGTGACCTGATGCAATTTCTTCCAAAACAGAATGATCCTAATCGATTAGCCCTGTCTCCCTAATCGATTAGCTTTGTTGTATTTCAGGGTCTGTTTCCATGTCTTTGTTTTTGCAAGGATTTCTTCAAGAGTGTTTTTGTCATTATCAAAATTCTTGAACCTGTTTACACATTCAAACACATTCTCCCCCTTTTTGATGATGACAACTATGTTCATCTCTCGAGGGTTGTTAATGTAAACAATTAATCTTTATCTTTAATTTTATCTGCAAAAAACCATTTGAATTTTTCTTATCTAAAAAGATTATCACTTATACAAGTAGATCTCTTATCTCTTAAAGGATATTCTTTACAGCTTTTATCTCTTTAAATGGTTATCCCTTACAGCTTTGAAATAACAAAAAAATCTTAAGTCTCCCCCTATCTTTTGGAATTTATTAATCTTTTTACAAAATATTAATCATTTGGCAATCTAAACAAGATATGAACAATGAATTCTTCTCCCCCTTTGGAATCATCAAAAATACTAAACAAGTATAGCATATAAGGAAAGACATATTTTTATTCAATGTAATGAAAGGGAGTACACCAAGGAAAGATTAATAACTGATGCAGAAAGGAAAAACAGAAAGCACAATAAAACTCTAGTTATCAGGATTAAAAAATCAAAGCTCAGAGATTTGGTGGGAGAGTTCTTCATAGCGCTGTTGCATCATCTCAAAGTGTTGCTGCTCAGTCATTGAGAACTCTTGAAGAAAGTTTTCAATGCGGTCGAAGCGGTGATCAAGATGAGCATAGAGTGATGCAAAGGGGTCAGTAGGAGCGGATGAAGAGGCTTGAGGTGTAGCTTGTTGTTGAGGAGGAGGAGGAACGGGTTCATCTTCAGCAGGAGCTTCGAAGGGAATGTTGGCATCAATGCCTTCCATTCGTGAGTACCATGCTCCGTGTAGAAAAACAAGACCCATCTTAGTGAGGTGATGGGTGCCAATGCAAGCTCTTGGAGGCATTTTTTCTGATAATTCTCCACCCAAGTCTACTCCACAATATTTAAAAATTTTGGTAAGGAGAATACCATATGGAAGTTTTTGTTGGTCTTTTGCGTGGCGCATGTGAAACTTGACCAATTGAACCCAGTTAATTGCCTTGTGGTTTAGCATCGCCCATATCAGGAGGACATCATCCTCTTCCACCAAGGCATAGTTCCCACCACGAGGAACTATCATTTTGACCAAGAAAAAGTGTAGGAGACGGTTATTCATGGTCAAGTGTCCTACCAGTTTGTGGTTGCTCCTGGGGCGGTCAGCTTTCCACAAGGATTGACGAGCAGTTAGAGCATTGAAGCCCCAATCATCTTCTGGTTCTCCTCCATCGAAATCAGCATTGTTGAGTGGCAGTTGGGAGATTTCTACAAATTGGGCGTTTGTGAGCTTGATGGTCACATTCTTCACTTTGGATTCAACCCTCCCATTGACAAGTCGGAGGTTGCAGTAGAACACCCTTATGAGTTCAGGATAATATTCTTCTTCCTTGAGGGTAAGGAAGGGAAAGAGGTTGTAGTGGTGGAGGCATTGGGTGAAGGTGAGGCTATGGTTATCGAAGGTTTCCGCAATGGTGAAGTAGGGAGTCATTATTTCTTTCTCAGAAAAGTTTTTGACAAAGTTTTGGAGGTCTCTAGGGGAGGAAAAGAACCTTGAGAAGTCAAGGGGGTTATTGGCCTGAGCCATGGAGGACCTTGCTCTTTTAACTGTGCGGGAGGAAGACATGGTGAAGAAGAAAAGTAGAGAGAAAAATGAGGAGTAGAAGGAGTTCTTTGGAACTTTTGAGAGTAATGAAGAGGGAGGAGGTAGTGTGAGTTGAGAGGGTGAAAAGAGGAGTATTTATAGAGGGGGATTAGGTTTAGAAGGTAGAGGATTTGGTTTAGAAAGAGGTGAGATGAGTTAAGAGAGGGGGAATTCGAGCAGGCCTTAGAAACAGCATTTTTGACTCTGCAGAATCGATGCTAATAGATTACAGCTCATAGGTAATCGATTATCTCACTGTTTCTAGGGAATTTCAAACGTTTCACACAGAGTGTAATCGATTATTGAATTGGCATAATCGATTAAGGAAGAAACAGAAACGTCCTAATCGATTGGAACAATATGGTAATCGATTATTGAGAAGATGAAACATTTTATACCTGAAACAGAGACTGTGTAATCGATTATGGATTAGAAGGTAATCGATTGCGCATAAAACAGAAGCATTGTAATCGATTACATATCATGGTGTAATCGATTATCAATAAAACAGAAAGTGGGTTAATCGATTATGATGAGCTGTGTAATCGATTATTTAGTTCAAAAACTTGAGGTTTTCACACAGGAGATTTGCAAACATGAAATGTAATATTAATGAATCATACCATTTATTCAATCATGCCATACAACACAGTTTTTATCAAAATACTTCATCATTCAAACACAGTTGGTCATGTCAAGAATTCCTAATTCTCTTCTAATGTGGATGAATTGCTCCCTAGCTAAAGGTTTGGTGAAAATATCTGCTAGTTGCCTAGAAGTTTCAACATGCTCAATTACACAGTCTCCTTTTAATACATGGTCTCTAATGAAATGATGCCTAATCTCAATATGTTTAGTCCTAGAATGCATTACAGGATTTTTTGAGATATTGATAGCACTAGTATTATCACACTTAAGAGGCACATTGTTTAATACAACTCCAAAGTCTAGAAGTTGTTGTCTCATCCAAAGGATTTGAGCACAATAACTACCAGCTGCAACATATTCTACCTCAGCTGTTGATAGCGCAACACTTACTTGTTTCTTGCTATGCCAAGAAACAAGAGAACTACCAAGCAAGTGACATGTTCCGCTAGTGCTTTTTCTGTCAAGTTTACATCCTGCAAAGTCTGAATCAGAGTAACCAACTAAAATACATTCAGCCCCTTTGGGGTACCATAAACCAACATTTTGAGTCCCAACTAAATATTTCATTATCCTTTTTACTGCAGTGAGATGTGATTCCTTAGGACAAGCCTGGTATCTAGCACACATATACACAACAAACATGATATCTGGTCTACTAGCGGTTAAGTAAAGTAAGGATCCTATCATACCTCTGTATTTTGTGAGTTCAATATCCTTACCTTTCTCATCCTTGTCCAAATAGCATGAAGTGCCCATGGGTGTGGCAATATCATTTGCTTTGTCCATATTGAATTTTCTAAGTAGTTCTTTGCAGTACTTGGATTGATTGATGAATGTGCCTTCATTGGTTTGCTTGATTTGAAGTCCAAGGAAGAAGGTGAGTTCCCCCATCATGGACATTTCAAATTCTTCCTGCATTAGCTTAGCAAACTACTTGCACATTGAATCGTTAGTGGCACCAAATATTATATCATCAACATAAACTTGTACCAATAGTATGTTATTTTTCTTATGCTTTATAAATAGAGTTGTATCAACCTTTCCTCTTTCAAACTGATTTTCTAAGAGAAATTTGCTCAACCTTTCATACCAAGCTCTTGGAGCTTGTTTCAAATCGTACAAAGCTTTCTTTAATTTGAAAACATGTTTTGGAAATTGATGATTTTCAAAACCTGGAGGTTGATCAACATATACTTCCTCTTGAATGTATCCATTCAAGAAAGCACTTTTAACATCCATTTGGTACAATTTGAAATCCCTACAGCATGTGAAGGCTAATAGTAATCTAATTGCTTCTAATCTAGCTACGGGTGCATACGTTTCTTCATAATCAATACCTTCTTCTTGATTATACCCTTTAGCTACAAGCCTAGCTTTGTTTCTAGTAATTATACCATTTTCATCCATTTTATTCCTAAAAACCCATTTAGTTCCTATTATTTAGTGATCATTGGGTCTTGGCACAAGCTCCCAAACTTCATTTCTTTCAAATTGATTTAGCTCTTCTTGCATGGCCAACATCCAATGTTCATCAATAATAGCCTCATTTATGTTCTTGGGTTCTATTTGAGATACAAAGGCTAAATGATTGTATGTATTTCTAATTGCATTACGAGTACTCACACCTTTAGTCATTTCACCTATGACTTTGTCTAGAGGATGATCCTTCAATGTGGTCCATTGTTGTGGTTCCTCTTGTTGTGCTGCGTTTGTGTCCTTGATTTCTCCATCCTTGTCATCTATGGTCAATTCTTGAAGAGTACCTACAAGATCATCAACATCTTCCTTTCTCGGAGGGTTATGGCTATTTTCATCAAATTTAACATGAATAGACTCTTCAATGGTGTTTGTTTGTTTGTTGAAGATTCGATAAGATTTACTAGATTGAGAGTATCCTAGGAATATTGCCTCATCAGATTTGGCATCAAACTTTCCTAGATTATCCTTTCCATTATTGAGCACAAAACATTTGTATCCAAAAATGTGAAAGTGTGCAATGTTGGGTTTCCTACCCTTGTAAAGTTCATAGGGGGTTTTCTTTAAAATAGGCCTTATTAAACATCTATTCATAACATAACAAGCGGTGTTTACCGCATCGGCCCAGAAATGTTTTGCAATATGGTTTTCATTTAACATGGTTCTTGCAAGTTCTACCAAGGATCTATTTTTCCTTTCAACTACTCCATTTTTTTTTAGAGTTCTAGGAGCCGAAAAATTGTGATTAATACCATGTTTTTCATAAAACTTTTCAAAAGATTGATTTTCAAATTCTCCCCCATGATCGGTTCTAATGGATGCAATTTTAGAATTTTGCTCATTTTGGATAATCTTTGCAAGTTTCTTGAATGCATGATATGCTTCATTTTTATGAGCAAGAAACAATGTCCATGTATATCTAGAATAGTCATCTACAATAACTAGACCATAGTAATTACCTCCAAAGCTTTTGATTTTGGATGGTCCAAATAAGTCCATGTGCAAAAGTTATAAAGGCCTTTGTGTGGAAACAATATTTTTTGATTGAAAAGATGCCTTTACTTATTTTCCCTTTTGACATGCATCACAAAATCTATTTTCAAACTTAAGCTTTGGTAAACCAATTACTAATTCTTTGGAAACAAGTTTGTTCAAATAGTCTACATGTATGTGAGCTATTCTCCTATGCCATAACCAAGTTTCATCCTCTTTTGAAATAAAGCATTGTTCATCATTTGTAGACAAACTATCCACATCAATCATGTAAATGTTATCAATCCTTTTTCCAACAAATTTGACCTCTTTGTTTAGCTTATTCTCAATTATACAACAATTGGATTCAAATAAAACTCTATATCCTTTGTCACATAATTGACTTATGCTAAGTAGATTATGTTTGAGGCCCTCAACATACAACACGTCACTTATGGATGTGGAAGAATTCTTACCAATATTTCCAAAGCCTAGAATCCTTCCTTTGGTGTTGTCTCCGTAGGTGACACTTCCTTTTCTTTTGGGAGTGAATGATGTAAACTTGCTTATGTCTCCCGTCATATGCTTTGAACACCCACTATCCAAGTACCAATGGGTGTTGCTTGCCTTGAAGCATACCTACAAAACAAGATTAGTTTAGAGAACTAGGTACCCATTTTATGTTGGGTCCTTTTAGGTAAGCTTGTGGTAATGTTCCTTTGGGAACCCACACCTTTTTCATAACCTTTGGCCCTAGTTTTCTAACACTACACTTATAAGCACTATGTCTTTTGAAACCACAATGATTGCATTTCATAAAAGGTGAAGATGATTTACTTGGTGGTACAAAGAAATTTTTATAGTGTTTTTTCATTTTGTGATTGCTATGTTCTTGGTCATATCCTAACCCGGTTTTACTAAACATGCATTTTTGTTGGCCAAGTAAGATATTCAAATTGTCTCGTCCATTAGTGAATTTTTCTAATGTCTTATTTAGATCTACAACCTTTGTTTCTAACATAATGCATCTTTTTGCAAAGTCACATGGTTTATCCTTAGAGCATGCTTGAGCATTCTCTAATTCTTCTTTTAAGCTTTCATTTTCTTTACATACCTCCATAAGATGTATTTCAAGGGTATCACTAGTTTTCCTAGATGACTTAAGCCTATTAGAGACTTTTATAAATTTATCATATAATTCCTCAAAAGCATCTAGTAGTTCATTCTTATCTAAGTCATGAAGGTTTACCTCATTATCTTCTTCTTGGTGATTGGCCATTAAGCAGAGATTTGCTTCCTCATTGTCTGAATCGTCGGAGCTACTCACATCATTCTCATCCCAAGCGATGTAGGCTCTTCTCCTTCCTCGTTTATCCTTGCCCTTCTTTTTAAGATTTGGGCAATCCACCTTGAAGTGCCCTTCCTTGCCACATTCGAAACAACTAGGTGAAGAAGAAATTTCATTTGAATTTGGCTTTTTACCTTGGGGCTTGAAGTTCTTTTGGAATCTTTTGTTCTTCATGAATCTTCCAAATCGTTTTACAAACAGCCCAAATTCTTCTTCTTCCTCCATGTCACTGCATGATTCTTCTTCATGCATAGAGGTGACTTTGAGTGCTAAGCCTTTCTTTTTGGAAGATTTTTCTTCTTTCTCCGCTAGCTTCAATGCTTTTAGTTCTTGCTCTTGCTCTTGTAGTTTTCCAAAGAGTGTTACAAGAGACATCTCATTGATGCTTGGAGATTGTTTTATGGCTGTGACAAGTGGTTGCCATTCCCTGATAAGACTTTTCAACACTTTGTGCACAAGTTCTTTGTTAGTGTAAACTTTGCCAAGAGTAATAAGATGATTAATAATAAGAGTAAATCTTTTCTGCATATCTACAATGGTTTCTCCTAAGTTTATTCTAAAACTTTCATATTGACTTGTTAAGGTACTAATCTTGGAGTCCTTTACATCGTTAGTACCTTCGTGAGTTACTTGTAGAGTATCCCACATTTCCTTAGCAGTTTGACAAGTCATTATTCTAAAGAATTCATCTTGGCCTAAAGCTATAGTAATTAGATTCTTGGCCTTGTAGCCATATTGTACTTTCTTTTCTTCCTCACTTGTCCATTCATCAATAGGCTTTTCTACATTTTTACTATCAATAGTATACATGGGTATATAAGGACCATTTTCAATGGCATTCCAAATTCTCAAATCAATGGATTGAATGAAGACTTTCATTCTTTCTTTCCAAAATGCATAGCCTTCCCCATTGAAAGCGGGAGGTCTGTTTATGGCACCACCTTCGGGAAAAATGTTAAGAGAACTTGAGGCCATCTTGTCTCTTGAAGCTGTTAAGCTTGATCTACCAAGAGTCAAGCTCTGATACCACTTGTTGTTCAAGTGGCCTCAATGCTCAAGAGGGGGGTGAATTGAGTTTTAAAACTTTTGATTGGAATGCCTTTGAACTTGATTTTTATATCCAAGTTTATAAGAATATGCAAGTGAAATCAAGTTAAAGATAGTATGTAAAGCACCACAAGGATAAATAATGCTGAAGCAATTTAACAAACACTTGGTGGGCAGTATTAGAAATGTAACAATTTAGGCAAGATCAAGTATGCACTTCACAAGCAATCAATACTAATCAACCAAATGCAATTATGTGAAAGTAAAAGAGTAAGGAAGAGAAGCTTGCAAACCGATATAACGAGTTCCACCAACACTGGTGTACGTCTCGCCTCTAAGCAACCCACTTAGAGGATTTCCACTATTAAAGTTTAGAGATACAAGCTATGAGCAATTATAGCTTCCTAGTGTCCCACACTCAAGAACTCAATCCTCACTAGCACAAGGGCAACCCACCCAATCTCTCAAACTCTCAATACCCAAAGGTTGAACCCCAACCTTTGTGACCACTCAACCTAGAGTGAAAATCTTTTGTGTCTGTTGAAGTGTTTACAAGGAAATAACTCTCTTAATAGAGTAGATATACAAGTGAAAGATCAACCAATTTCTAACTCTCAAGATGAAAGGATATACAAATGAATTTCAAGATGTACAAGAATAGGGCTTACAAAGCACAAGATTAAGCAAAGGAATTGTAGCTTCTTGGTATATCTTTGTGCTTGTGTTCCTCTTCAATTTATAGAGCCATTTGAGAGCTTGAGGAGTGTCTTTGCCTTTCCTAGCCGTTACACATAGTGGGATTCTAAAAAATGGTGGACATATGTGCTGGTTTCCCACTTAAAAGTGTTTTCCCACTATCGTAATCGATTACACCCTCGAGCTATAATCGATTATCTTCAAGTCAGAGAGAAACTAATCGATTACATCTTGGCCTATAATCGATTAGCAACTGTACCTGATGTATTTAATTTGGCTTCGTAGCTTCCTAATCGATTAGTTTGTCTGGTAATCGATTATATTAATTCCAGTAGCCTCCTAATCGATTATTCTGATTGCTGTAATTGATTAGATTGTGACCTGATGCAATTTCTTCCAAAATAGAATGATCCTAATCGATTAGCCCTGTCTCCCTAATCGATTAGCTTTGCTGTATTTCAGGGTCTGTTTCCATGTCTTTATTTTTGCAAGGATTTCTTCAAGAGT
The DNA here is from genome assembly GCA_037962975.1 of Clitoria ternatea. Lineage (NCBI taxonomy): Eukaryota > Viridiplantae > Streptophyta > Magnoliopsida > Fabales > Fabaceae > Clitoria > Clitoria ternatea. Next base: position 265,689,701 of record CM075671.1, read on the forward strand.
GTTTTTGTCATTATCAAAATTCTTGAACCTATTTACACATTCAAACACAACACGCACCGCATGGATTCATTCAGCATAGTCAGGTATAGGATTAGTGGTCTCCTATGAACAGGCGGCACCAAGACTGTGGCTCCAATAAGTACTGCTTTATCTTTTCAAATGCAATCTGACAATCCTCATTCCACTGCCCAGGCTGGTTCTTGCGAAGCAATTTAAAAATTGGCTCACAGGTTACCGTCATTTGGGAAATGAATCGGGCGATGTAATTCAATCTTCCCAGGAATCCTTAGACTTATTTTTCAGTATGAGGAGGAGGCATTTCCAGAACTGCCTTGACCTTGTCAGGATCAACTTCTATTCCTCTCTCATTCATGATGAATCCTAATAATTTACCAGATCTTGCGCCAAAGGTGCACTTGGCGGGATTCAATCTAAGCTTGAATTTCCTTAACCTTTCGAAAAGTTTTCTCAGATCAGTAATATGCTCTTCCTCAGATCTGGATTTGGCAATTATGTCATCGACATAGACTTTTATTTCCTTGTGCATCATGTCATGGAAGAGAGTCACCATTGCCCTTTGATAGGTGGCTCCTGCGTTCTTTAATCCGAAGGACATTACTTTGTAGCAAAAGGTACCCCACAGAGTGATGAACATGGTCTTTTCCACATCTTCCGGTGCTATCTTGATCTGATTATATCCCAAAAATCCATCCAAAAATGAGAAGATGGAATGCTGAGCTGTGTTATCAACCAGTACATGAATTTGAGGTAAAGGAAAATCATCCTTAGGGCTAGCCCGATTCAAGTCTGGGTAGTCCACACACATCTTTACTTTCCCATCTTTCTTTGGAACAGGAACTATGTTGGCTACCCATTGTGGATACTTAGCTATGGCTAAAAAACCAGCATCGAATTGTTTCTTGACTTCTTCTTTGATCTTAAGAAGCATTTTTGGTTTCATTCGTTGCAGCTTTTGCTTGATCGGTGGATATTCCGCCTTTAAAGGAAACTTGTATTCCACAATATTATTATCCAGACCCGGCATATCTTGATATGACCATGCAAAAATGTCTCAAAATTCTCAGAGCAGTTCAATCAATTCACTCTGTCGCTGTTCGCTCAAGAGGGTGCCTATCTTGACTTCTTTATTTTCCCCTTCATCTCCCAGGTTAATGGTCTCGATCTTTTCCTGATGAGGCTGAGTTTCCTTATCTTCCTATTCCATTAATCTTGTCAATTCGGGCAAAGATTCAAAGTCTTCCTCACTCTCCTCATAAGCGTAATCATTCAGATTATCAGAGTCATGAAACAGAACCAAGTTCTCATTACTCTCAGAGGAATCACTTTCAGATCTGTATTTGGGTTATATTATAATGAATAAAAATAAAGAAAGACAAGCAAGTGGAAGGTTTAAAAGAAAGAGATTAAACAAAGATGAGGTATGAAATTGGACCACGTTCATTTAATTTAACAAACAAACAAGTTTTTGCCCTTATTACAAAATAGATCCCAAAGCCTTAGGCATAGCAAAGGGATCGACAAGTTTTGAAAACAACAACAATTACTTTGACTGAGGATTGATAGTTGAGGGGAACTCCATGATTTCCCAGTTGTCCAGTTCTTGACCGGGTGAGCAAGCATGTACCAATTCCATATCATAGCTGGGCCCGTCTCCAACCATGGCCACCTGACCCGGAAATATAATCCTGGCACTCCTGAAGCTTTGATAGAGGTCACAGATAGGAATTCTAGTAGTGTCGAATTCTTGACCGGTAAGGCGAGTAATCCTTCTCTCCCTTCTTTCTTCTCCTACCCTTTTTCTGTCAGCTGCTGTAGGCTTGTACCCTAGACCGTATCTATCTTTGTTTTCTGGGAGGCATATTGTAACATCCTATTTTTAGAAACAGTTTTACCCTTGTAATTTTTGAATTATGGAAGGTTTGTAAGTAAGAATAAGTCAATATATACCCTATTGATAGTCTGTTGTATCTCAGAAATGTTGTTTTTGTGTATAATAATGGAAATTATATGGACTATTAGTGAAATTATGCAAATTCCGAGTGAAAAGGGCTCTGTTCTGAGTAACAGAGAGAAATTCCGAGTGAATAATTAGAAATTCCGAGTGAAGGATGGAATTCCGAGTCAGTGTCATGTTTTCCGAGTAAAACATGACTGAGAGGGCTACCACAGAGTGGAGTCCTAACCTGAGAAGCAATTCTGAGTGAAGTGTGTTCAAGAGAACCACTTCTGGGTGAAATTCCGAGTCAAAACACCCTAGAATGACTCGTTTCCGAGTCATACCTTGCCAAATGCTTCCTTTTTCGAAGGAAACTCCTCTGATTGAAGTATTCCAAGTGGAAGAGTACATATATACTTATGTTTATGTTGATTTGATGCTTCCTACCGACTGGAATGTGTTGTGGAATTATTTGGGAAGGACTCTGAATGGTTTTGTATGTGTATGATTAGGAAACCGAGTGAAAAATGGTAGAGGGAGCCCATTCTGAGAGAAATATAGGAGGCTGAACCATTTACTACTTCCGAGTGGAGATTGGTTAATTGTGGTTGAGAAACTTACTGTCTTAAGTATATAAGCCAATTCCGACTGAGACTAACTAAGAGTAGACACGGTTTTAGGAAGATTAAGTCTGAGAGACTTTGGATCGGTTTGAATTAGATCGGACTAACGAGTGGGAATCTGAGAGACTTTGGATTGGTTTGAATTAGATCGGATTAAGTCTCTCCAAGGAAAGGAAGCAGTAGGAATTACTGAGTTCTCTACAGCCGGACTCGAAAATGGGATTCCAGTCGGCTAAGACACTAACCGAGTGTAATTTCACTCAGTATTCAGTGTCAGAATGGACGTGTTGACTCCAATTTTGTCTTTCAGTGCCTATTTTTACTTATTCAATTCAATCATGCACACTATAGCTTATAGGCGGCCAGAAATGGGCACTAAGATAGCCTACCTCCTTATTTAATTGTCCATTATCTCCACTCGAAGCACCCTTTTTATATATTAATATATCCTTCTCCTCTATCATGCAAAGCTGACTCAAAAGGCTCCATTAATCCCACCTACTCCTCCAATCACACAGAAAGCTGTCTCCCACTTGCTTTCTTATTATACCACTCATTGACTCACTCTCAGAACACACACACACTGAAACTAACGTAAGTTTCCCTTCCTTCTTCTCCTTCTACAAACAAGCTTTCTCTCTCAATTCCCTCCCTCTCTCACTCGGATTTGAAGCAGGACAGTGAAGGGAACCTTTTTCTTTCCATCCAGGAACTCCATTAAGGTAAGGGGGTATATTCTTGGGTGCTCTGTGGGAAAACCGTGTGAAGGAAAGGGTTAAGGAATCTTATTCCTCACCTTTCCAGGACAGGTTCAGGAATTGTTGATTTACATGCTTTGATTTTATGTTTATATACGTTTTTATTACTATGAACATGTTCAATTGGTTGTATAATTCATGATTCAATGAATACGTTTGATTATCTGTATTGATTATGATAAATTTTGATGATTGAGTGAATATGTTTGATGCTGAATTATGAAAATATTAAGTATCATGTGTGTTTATGTGTATTCCAGTAAAGAATTGTAAACAGGAGATGAAATAAATGATAATAAGCTCGGTTTTGTGTAAATTCAATCGGTTTTGTGTAAATTCAATCAGTTTTATATAAATCCAATCAGTTTTACACGATTTCATTCGGTAAACCATTATATATTTCAGACAGAACTCTTTTCAACTAATTTCACTCGTTAAACTCATGTTTCACTCGGAACTTATCTTAATTTCACTCAGAAACTTATTTTCACTCGGATTCATAGATATTTTCACTCAGAATTTAAGTTATTTTACTCAGAAAAGCCTTTTCAGTATCTGTTTCACTCGGAAAACACTTCTCAAACTGATTTCACTCGGAAAACATAGTTATTTCACTCAGAGACTTATTTTCACTCAGACTCACAAACATTTTTACTCAGGAAACTCTTTTCATACTGATTTCACTCAGAATCATACTTGATTTCACTCAGAAACTCATTTTCACTCAGAATTACAGTAATTTCACTAGGAAAACAGTTTAACTTCTCTTAGGAAACTCTTTTCAGTAATTTCACTCAGAAAACATATTATTTCACTTAGAAAAACTCTTCCACAATCATATTTCACATGGAAAACATTTTTAACTTCACAGAAAACTCTTTTAGTCTGATTTCACTCGGATTCATGTTCATTTTACCCAGAAACTCATCTCAGCCTAATTTTACTTGGAATCCTACTCATTCCACTCGGAATCCTATTGATTGCACTCGGTATTAAACTTATTTTACTCAGAAAGCTTAGTTATCAACATTTTCACTCGAAAATAACTTATATCACTCAGAAAACTCATTTCCACTCGGTATCAAACTCTTTTACTCAGAAAATTCATTTTTCACTCAGAAACAGATTTATTTTTACTTGAATAATTCATTTTCACTCGGTATTTAGCTTATTCCACTCGGAAAACTTGGTTTTTGACATTTTCACTCAGATTTTCATTTACCAAACTCTACTTTACCCCTTTTTGAAATATTGGAAGGTTACAATAATCATTATTGTTCTTATTTCTATTATTGTTATTATTATTGTTATTATTATTATGATTCTTATTATCATTGTTATTCTTACTATTATTAACTAATATTATTATTATTATTGATATTGATATTGTTTTAATTATGAGTAATTAAATAAAGAATATATTATTTTACTCTTTACAAAGTATAAATTTCAACTAGGAAATAACCGATATATTTTCTCTAATACGACAATAAAACGACTTGCAATGTCTAAACAATTTATGAGATTCAAGAGCTTATGAACAAGTATATGAGACTGGAAACACATAAATACCCAAAGAATCAAAAGACAAAAGAATGCATTCTGCATCATGAAAATATTTTTCTAAAAGAAGAAAATCTAGAGCATACACTTGGTACAGTGGAGGACATTCACGTTCGATCCCCAAGACGATCTTGGGAGTACAACTGGAACAGAAACCCAATGGCATCAGAGTCGAGCCTGATAGCCGGGTGAGACGATGCAATTCTAGTGTACTTTGACTAAATGATGAAGTGTAACTATGATCGTAGGGATCCAAGTTCCAAGAATATATAAATCAATGATGAGAACCAATGAGTTCATTTGTACCTTATGGAAACTTGGGCGGACCCTGATCGCTCTAGAATGGAATAGAGATATTCCAAAGACTAAGATGAAGAAATGATTTATTGGGCCCACATGCATCATGAGACTTAACCAAAGATAAATCATAATAAATTCAACTCATGCATTCCATGACATCATGCTTGATTGTTGTAATTGTGAATATGCTAATTGTATGATTTATGTGATATTGTATGTTAACTGGATTATGTCCGCACCGGATTAACCATCAGGGTCTTGGGTTATACTCACCCTTACTATTGATAATTTTCAGAGGAATTAGGAAATCAAGAACCCGAGTATGAAGAACAGCAATATGCTGAACCCACTGAGAACGATCGTTAAAGATAGAATTTATATAGATTGAATATTTATTAATGATAATTAGACACCGGATGACTATATAATATTTAAGGGTGCCTGTGTGCCCCATTCTGTTATGAGTACAATTATTTGTAAGTTTGTGAATGACTATGTGATATATTCACCATTTGCTTCCACTGATCTACCATCTTTTTATTAAAAAAAAATATTCACTTTTTATGAAAACTGTTAACACTCTTAGTTAAATTGGATGATCTTATAGAAGGGTTGTCTTATCTAACCGAGGGTGTTACACATATAAGTTGGGTTTTTCTTTCCAATTCTCGCCCTAACATCCTTCTCTTAACATTGTTTTTGCAACAATTAGAGGCACCCTTGGGAAGGATGTCTTTGTAATGCTTGTTGCATAGGCTATTGTCACGACCGGGATCGCGGCGGCACGGCCGACCCTCAAAACGATCTTTTAGTTTGGTTCGAAAAAGAAAAACAGGGAGTCGCCACCAATATTTTTAGGATAAAATATCAGGAAAACCTTTCGTTAAAGCACTGGTTATAAAAATGAAATTCCATGTTCGGGAGTCTAATTACAGGTGAGGAAGGTATTAGCACCTCATAACTATCCGTTATAAAAATGGTTACCTCGATATGATAGCGTGCATTATAATTAACCCAATAACTGTTTTAACTTCTTCATGAAAAGAAAGTATACGAGATGACAAAACATACAAAAGTAAACAAGAAAATAAACACGGAATATTTACATGAGATTAACAGGACGTCTCGTCTAAGTAAACTCGCTCCTCTTCCTTTTTTTTAAATAAAAAAATAAAAATTGCAATAATAATGAGAATAATAATCATTACAACTTTTATGCTAGTCCAAATAAAATGTAAGAAGCACTCATTTTTGTTATATATTTATTACAAACTTAGGAAAGGGTAAGAAAAGAAAAGAAAAGAAAATAACAGCAATTTATTTTAGTGGAAAATGGAGTACTGAGTGAAAAATGGAATTCAGAGTGAAAAGGTAAAAAACCGAGTGAAAAGATAAAAAACTGAGTGAAAAATGGAAAATCAAGTGAAAAATTGAAAACCGAGTGAAAAGATGAATACCGAGTGAAAACGTGGGCTGACCGAGGGAGAAGAGGGACGGTATTGGAGTTAATAGGAGAGGGACGGTGTTGGTGAGGATTTTTGAGGGGTGCTGGACAGTGTTGGGATGAAAAGAGGGGCGGTATTGGAGTTGATAAGCGAGGGAAGAGGACAGTTGAGAGAGGAAAAGAGGGGCTGTGTTATACGGTGTTTTTTTTTAGAAGGGGCTATTGGTGTTGAGTGGGGGATGGTATTGAGAGGTTTATTTTAAGGGTGGTGTTGAGTGAGTTTTAGGAGAGAGGGGAGAGGGATGGTTTCGGTGGTGTGGGGGAAAAAGGAGAGAGGGACAGTGGAAGGAAAGGAAGAGAGGAGTGAGGGACAGTGTGGGAAGGAAGGAGGTCTTAGACAGTGAGAGGAAGAGGACGGTGGAATAGAAAGAGAGGGACGGCTGGGTGTTAAAGTTTTCTCTAATGAAGGTTCCCCCTTTTGAAGGCTTCAGGATCCTTTCTATTTATAGAGGTCCTGGACGCCCACCAGCAGTAGCAAGTGGATTTTTTTATTATTTTTCCTTGCCAGCCGCCCCACTTGACCAGCCTGGATGGAGTTGGTGGACACAGCTTACACCTAGACAGCTATAGGGGTCAGCAGCTAGTGGGCCTCTCCTTTGTCACTTTGTCAACCGCCCCCCTCAAGTCAAAGATCCACTTGGATAGTGGAAATCCAAGTCAGCAAGGGCACTCGATGGGGATATGGGTGCCTTTTGTGCACAAAACCGAGTGGAAAAGGTTCCTTTTGTGCACAATCCGAGTGGAAAAGGTGTCTTTTGTGCACAAAACCGAGTGGAAAGGTGTAGTTTATACAAAAACCGAGTGTAGAATGACTCAAAACCGACTGAAATGGTTGGAGTACGACTCGGAATGGTTGAATAATGACTCGAAATTAGGTGAAAGATGACTCAGAAATGGTTTACGTATGGCTCGGAATTGGGTGAAAGTATGGCTTGGAATTGGCTAAAAAATGGCTCAGAAATTGAGTGAAAGGACTCAGATATGGTTTAAGTATGGCTCAGAAGTTGGTTTAAAAGGACGACTCAGAATTGGGTGAAAATGGTTTGGAAATGGCTAAAGGAATGGCTCGGGAATACGTGGAAAAGGGCTCGGAAATTGAGTGAGAGGACTCACTCGGAAATAGATGAGAAGGGCTCAGTGATGGTTGAAAATGAGGGGACTCGAAAATGGTGAAATTGGCTTGGAACTGGTGGAAATGGGCTCGGTGACTATTGGCCAAAAAGGGCTCGGGAATGACTGAAAAGTGATTCAATCGGGATTGACTGAAAAGAAAATGACTCGGAACTGACTGAGGAGGGTTCACTCGGTAATGACTGAAGAGGGTTCACTCGGTACTGACTGAAGATTCTTCATTCGGTGCTGACTGGAGAGTCTTCACTTAGTGTTGACTGGAGATACTTCACTCGGTTCTGACTGAAGAAACAACACTCGGTTCTGACTGAAGAGGCATCACTCGGAATTCTTTCAGTATGAAGAAACAACACTCGATTCTGTGTGAAGCATTCACTCGGAATTTCTTCTATTGGAGGTGTTTTGCTCAGATCTTGTTTCTGTGTGAAGCATTCACTCGGAATTACTTCAATTGGAGGTGTTTTCCCCGGATCTTCTTGAATCGGAGTTGCTTCAATTGGAGGAGTTTTGCTCGGCAGTGCTTCTGCTTGAAGCATTCATTCAGCCCCTCTGCTTGATTCAGTCGGCATCTCAGAATATTTTACTCGGCATCTCAGCCCCATTCTTTCTTTGACTTAACATTCAATCATGAGGTAAATTTCACTCGGAAACACATCACTTGCATTGAATCACTCAGAGAAATTTTTGTTCGGACACATGGGTTGGGATTAATTTAATCACTTTCATTCATCAAGCTTGTGCATCAACTCACTCGGATGCATTTACTCAGGAGTCTCCAATCGGATGTGCTTACTCGTTGGAATCTCACTCGGGCTTAGTTTGAAATATTGAGTCTGCCTCAAGGTGATTCACTCAGGGTCGGAACCTTTCTTGCTTGATCATTCAATTGATCAATCAATGGCTTCTGCTCGGAACCAACTGACTCGAGAGTCGGCCTTGTTTTCACTCAGTTTCAATCATCAATCATCAATCAATCACAATTCGTTTTTATTCACTTGGTTACCGGCAGGTCAGAACCACTCTTTCTTTGACTTCACATTGACCATCGTGAAGTAAGTTTCACTCGGAAGCTCATCACTCAGATTTTCTTCAAAAGTGACAGAACTTCACTGCTTGAAGGATTTACTCGGAACTGACCTTGGGAGTCAGTCTCATCTTCTAATCAGAATGGAACTTGGACATTTGTACTCGGAATTGGTCTTATTCTTCACTTAGAATTTGGAACTTGGATAACCACTCGAAAACCGCCTTCTTATCAGTCAGAAATTGGAATTTAGCAATCTGACTCAGAATTGGCCTTCTTTTTAGTCAGAAATTAGAATTTGGCAATCTGACTCGGAATTGGCCTTGGGAGTCGGTCTCATCTTCCAATCAGAATGGAACTTGGACATTTGCACTCAGAATTGGTCTTATTCTTCACTCAGAATTTGGAACTTGGATAACCACTCGGAAACCGCCTTCTTATCAGTCAGAAATTAAAATTTGGTAATCTGACTCGGAATTGGCCTTCTTTCCACTCAGAACTTAAAATTTCACTCGGAATTGGCCTTCTTTCCACTCAGAATTTGGAATTTCACTCGGAACCGACCTTCTTCTCACTCAGAACTTGGAAATTTGGCAATTTTCACTCGGAACCTGCCTTTTTTCCACTCAGAAATTGGAATTTGACCATTTTCACTCGGAAATAACCTTCTTTCCACTCAGAATTTGGGATTTCAGCAATTTTCACTCGGTAAAATCCTTCTCCTTACTCAGAACTCGGGATCTTGGGAATTTGCACTCGGATAGTCTCATTTTGCTCAGAATTTCTTTCCCTGGGTCCTTTCTTGAAGCTTTTTCTTCCTTTTTTGAAATTTTCTTGAAGCCCAATCAGAATATCACCTTGCCACATTTCACTCGGAGCCTCTTTACTCGGAAATGATCATTCCGAATCATCTTACTCGGAAATGATCATTTTCGAGTCAGAATTTTTTTTAATTATTTTTTTAATTCTTTTCTTAAATTCTTTTTTTTACTTGTATTCTTTTCACTTGTGGATATCAATCGGACTGAAATAGGTGTTCACAGATGCCCCTCTTTACTTTTTTTTCATGAGAAAAAGCATGAAGTTTCTTCTTGCTTTTGAAATAGAAAAGGAGTAAAGATGTGAACACCATCGTCAAAGTATCAAATGAGGAAGAAAACCTAGGAGCTGACTGGAAAAGTAGAAGGTGAAGGTGTTACCTCTCGGTTGACGGGAGAAGTAAAAGGTTGGGGGTATTGCCTCTCGATTGGCTGAGGAAGTAAAAGGGTAAGGGTGTTGCCTCTCGGTTGACAGGAAAAGTAAAAGATGAGGGTGTTGCCTCTCGGTTGGCAGGAAAAGTAAAAGGTGAGGGTGTTGCCTCTCGGTTGTGTTGCCTCTCGGTTGACAGGAAAAGTAAAAGGTGAGGGTGTTACCTCTCGGTTGACAGGAAAAGTAAAAGGTGAGGGTGTTGCCTCTCGGTTGATAGGAAAAGTAAAAGGTGAGGGTGTTGCCTCTCGGTTGACTGGAAAAGTAAAGGGGTGCCATTTGATCGGTAACAAGAAGGTAAAGGGTGAGGGTGTTGCCTCCCGGTTGACTGGAAAAGTAAAAGGTGAGAGTGTTGCCTCTCGGTTGGCAGGAAAAGTAAAAGATGAGGGCGTTGCCTCTCGGTTGATAGAAAAAGTAAAAGGTAAGGGTGTTGCCTCTCGGTTGACAGGAAAAGTAAAAGGTGAGGGTGTTGCCTCTCGGTTGACTGGAAAAGTAAAGGGTGAAAATTGGGGGAGCTAACAGGATGTCGCGTCCGAATTAACTCTCTATACCTAAAAGTTTGGGGTGATGCCCCGGCTTGCCATGACTGAAGCCTTTGACTGAAAGAGAATAAATCTGGGGTGATGCCTCAGTTTGAGATAATTTGAAAGAATCTTGGGATATTGCCCTTTGTTTGAAAGGAGGAGGCCTGGGGTAATGCCCTAGTTTTGGAAAAGTGATCTGGGGGTTAACAGGACGTCCCGTCCAAATTAACCGGGATTTAAAGCTTTGGGGTGATGCCCCAATTTTGGAAAAGTGATCTGGGGGTTAATAGGTTGTCCCGTCCAAATTAACCAGGATCTAAAGCTTTGGGGTGATGCCCCAATTTTGAAAAAGTGATCTGGGGGTTAACAGGACGTCTCGTCCAAATTAATTAGGATCTAAAGCTTTGGGGTGATGCCCCAATTTTGGAAAAGTGATCTGGGGGTTAACAGGACGTCCCGTCTAAATTAACTAGGATCTAGAGCTTTGGGGTGATGCCCCAATTTTGGAAAAGTGATCTGGGGGTTAACAGGATGTCTCATCCAAATTAACCAGGATCTAAAGCTTTGGGGTGATGCCCCAATTTTGGAAAAGTAATCTGGGGGTTAACAGGACGTCTCGTCCAAATTAACCAGGATCTAAAGCTTTGGGGTGATGCCCCAATTTTGGAAAGTGATCTGGGGGTTAACAGGACGTCCCATCCAAATTAACCAGGATCTAGAGCTTTAGGGTGATGCCTTAATTTTGGAAAAGTGATCTGGGGGTTAACAGGACGTCTCGTCCAAATTAATCGGGATTTAAAGCTTTGGGGTGATGCCCTAATTTTGGAAAAGAGATCTAGGGAGATGCCCTAGTTTAGGAGAGAGATCTGGGGAGATGCCCTAGTTTGGAAGAGAGATCTGGGGTGATGCCCCAGTTTGGAAGAGAGATCTGGGGAGATACCCCGGTTTGGAAGAGAGATCTAGGGTAATGCCCCAGTTTGGAAGAGAGATCTGGGGAGATGCCCCAGTTTAGAAGAGAGATCTGGGGAGATACCCCAGTTTGAGCCTTTTAATGAGAGGAGCATGATGGGTGCTAGTTTGGTAATGGTGAACTCACTGGGAAATGATAAGTCCTCTTAAGCCTGATCAAAGAAATATCCTGGTTGAGGGAGTTGAGTCCATTTTATGGTTTTCCTCGGGAGAGATCTTCAGTCTATGTTCTACTGAAGTACGGACAATAGGTCTTGCTGAGAGAAAACTTTGGCAAATACCTGCTTTTGGATGATAGATTTGGTGTCCCTTTGACAAAAGAGTGAGTTAGTATAAAAAAACTTACAGGTAAATCTTCCCTGGCGACTGGCTTTTTAAGATAACTCATGGATGAAATAGAAACATCCTCCGATTTTTGGCGAGCGTATTTAGCAGAGATAGTTATGCTTATACCAAGTGAATTCTGGCGCTTGGATGCATTTCGTTCCCCATAACTTTACACTCTGTCGTTTCCAATTTCAAAATTTCTTTTAGGCAAAAACTTATTTATTCATAAAATTTAGTCATGAACACATGTAGGAAGAAGGGAGACTTTTATTTATAAACATCAGGTATACATAGTAGAGATGAAATAATATTAAGCACAGAGATGTGATAAGATATAGAGAATGGAAGACGAGTAGAAAAGGGAAGACTCACATATCATCTAGTGATCTTCTGAGAGCAATGAGAAACTTGACCTTTTATCATGACTTTGTGTTCGTCCTCTGATTTTGCTTCTGAGGGAGTAATTTGACAATGACCCTAATACCCGTTTTGACCTCCTTTGTCTTTGGCTTGAAGGGTTTATGTTGCAGAGTCGAGTTTGTGGAACCGCCTTTTCAGGTTTTCGGCTCATCTTGCTGCTCTAACTTTTGCCTAGGTCGCCTTTTCAGGTTTTCAACCTAGCGAGCTTTTCTTCTTCTTTTCTATTTTATGCAAAGTATTTCTTCACTACATCGGCATTGACAGGCATTGGCAGGTCGTCTCCATCCATGCTGGTGAGTATGAGAGCTCCTCCAGAGAAAGCCTTTTTTATAACAATAGTCCTTCGTAATTAGGTGTCCATTTCCCTCGTACATCTTTTTGAATTGGCAAAATCTTTTTGAGAGCCAAATCACCTTCTTGGAACTGTCGGGGGCGCACTTTCTTTTCGTATACCCACTTCATATGTCTTTGATACAATTGTCCCTGGCAAAGGGCGGTTAACCTTTTCCCGTCAATCAGATTCAATTGGTCATATTTGGTCTGGACCCATTCATCTTCTTCCAGTTTGGCTTCCATGATCACCCTAAGGGATGGAATTTCCACTTCAAATGGCAGTAAAGCTTCCATTCCGTAGACCAAAGAAAATGGTGTTGCCCCAGTTGAGGTTCACACCGAGGTTCGGTATCCGTGTAGTGCGAAAGGGAGCATTTTATGCCAGTCTTTGTAGGTTACTACCATCTTTTGCACTATTTTCTTGATATTTTTATTGGCTACCTCAACTGCTCCATTCATTTTCGGACGGTATAGAGAGGAGTTATGGTAGGAGATTTTAAAATTCTCACAAAGTTCCTTCATCATTTTGTTGTTTAAATTTGTACCATTGTCCGTGATGATTTGGTTTGGTAGGCCGTACCGGCATATTAGCTCACGTTTGACGAATTTGAGCACAACATTTTTTGTCACATTGGTGTACAAAGCTGCCTCTACCTACTTGGTAAAATAATCGATGGCAACTAGAATGAAACAATGACCGTTTGAGGCTTTTGGCTCAATGGGCCCAATTACATCCATACCCCACATTAAAAAGGGCCATGGTAATGACAAGACATTTAAGGATGAAGGCGGTGCATGAATATGATCAGCATAAATCTGACATTTATGACACTTCCGTATGTAAGCAAAACATTTGTATAGTCATCCAATAATATCCAGCTCTCAGGATTTTTCTTGATATAGCATGCCCATTTTTATGAGTTCCAAAAGATCCTTCATGGATATCTTTCATGATTTGATTTGCCTCGATGGTATCAACACACCGGAGAAGAACGGAATCATTGTTCCTCTTGTATAGCACGTTACCACTCAAAGGTATCCCATAGCTAGCCTTCTCAAAGTTTGTTTGTCATTATCCATGATGCCCTCAGGGTATTCTTGGCATTGGAGATATCTTTTGATGTCATGATACCAAGGTTTACCATCTATCTCTTCTTCTATGACCTGGCAATAGGCAGGTTCTTGTCGTTTCTTTACCTCAATCAGAGGCACTTCGTAATCACTGCTGACTTCGAACATAGCGGCTAGGGTGGCTAAAGCATCTACCATTTGGTTGTCTTCCCGTGGAACATGATGGAAGATAACTTCATCAAATCTTTTGATCATCTCCTTGATGTGAGCATGATAGGGAACTAGTTTTCTGTCTCAAGTTTCCCACTCATCCTTTAGTTGATGGATAACCAAAGCAGAATCTCCATAAACTTCCAGGATTTTTATTCCCACATTTAGAGCCGCTTGCATTCCTAGAGAACATGCTTCATATTCCGCAACATTGTTGGTGCAATCAAAACACAGCCGAGCACAAATAGGGATGAATTCCTTATTAGGCGAGATCAGGATAACCCCAATTCCATGTCCTAGTGTGTTGGACGCCCTATCAAATCTCATGAACCATCTGGTTTCCAGACTATCTTCTTCTTTGGAAAAAGCCAAGATATCCTCATCTGGGAAATCATGCCGCATTGGTTGGTAAGCCTCAATGGGTTGGTGTGCCAAGTAATCTGCTAGCGCACTCCCTTTAATTGCCTTTTGGGTGACATATGTTATGTTGTATTCTGTCAGTAACACTTGCCAACGGGCAATCCTCCCAGTCAAAGCAGGTTTTTCAAAGATATACTTGATGGGATCCATCTTAGACACCAACCAAGTAGTATGATTAAGCATGTATTGCCGTAAGCGCCGAGCAGCCCAGGCCAATGCATAACATGTTCTTTCAAGAGATGAATACCTCATCTCACAATTTAGTAAATCTCTTGCTCAAGTAGTAGATGGCGCATTCCTTCCTCCCTGTCTCATCATGTTGACCTAATACACATCCCATGGATTCATTCAGCACGGTCAGGTATAGAATTAGCGGTCTCCCATGAACGGGCGGCACCAAGACTGGTGGCTCCAATAAGTACTACTTTATCTTTTCAAATGCAATCTGGCAATCATCATTCCACTGTCCAGGCTGGTTCTTGGGAAGCAATTTGAAAATCGGCTCACAGGTTGCTGTCATTTGAGAAATGAATCCGGCGATGTAATTTAATCTTCCCAAGAATCCTCGGACTTCTTTTTCAGTATGAGGAGGAGGCATTTCCAGAATTGCCTTGACTTTGTCAGGATCAACTTCTATCCCTCTCTCATTCACAATGAATCCTAACAATTAGCCGGATCTTGCGCCAAAAGTGTACTTGGCGGGATTCAATATAAGCTTGAATTTCCTTAACCTTTCGAAAAGTTTTCTCAGGTCAGCAATGTGTTCTTCTTCAGATCTAGACTTGGCAATTATGTCATCCACATAGACTTCTATTTCCTTGTGCATCATGTCATGGAAGAGAGTCACCATTGCCCTTTGATAGGTGGCTCCTGCATTCTTCAATCCAAAGGAGATTACTTTATAACAAAAGGTGCCCCACAGAGTGATGAACGTGGTCTTTTCCATATCTTCTGGTGCCATCTTAATCTGGTTATATCCTAAAAATCCATCCATAAATGAGAAGATGGAATGCTGAGCTGTGTTATCAACCAGTACGTCAATCTGAGATAAAGGAAAATCATCCTTAGGACTCGCCCGATTCAAGTCTCGGTAGTCCACACACATCCTTACTTTCCCATCTTTCTTTGGAACGGGAACTATGTTGGCTACCCATTGCGGATACTTAGCTACGGCTACGAAACCAGCATCGAATTGTTTCTTGACTTCTTCTTTGATCTTAAGAAGCATTTCTGGTTTCATTCGTTGTAGCTTTTTCTTAATCGGCGGACATTTCGGCTTTAAAGGCAACTTGTGTTCCACAATGTTATTATTCAGACCCGACATATCTTGATACGACTACACAAAAATGTCTTGAAATTCCCGGAGCAGTTTAATCAATTCACTCTGCCGTTGTTCACTCAAGAGGGTGCCTATCTTGGCTTCTTTATTTTCCCCTTCATTTCCCAGGTTAATGGTCTCAATCTTTTCCTGATGAGGTTGAATTTCTTTATCTTCCTGTTCCATTAATCTCATCAATTCGGGTGAAGGTTCAAAGTCTTCCTCACTATCCTCATAGGCGTAATCATTCGGATTATCAGAGTCATGAAACAGAACCGAGTTCTCATTACTCTCAGAGGAATCGCTTTCAGATTTTGACTGAGGATTGATAGTTATGGGGAACTCCATGATTTCCCAGTTGTCCAGTTCTTGACCGGGTAAGCAAGCATGCACCAATTCCACATCATAGTTGGGTCCATCTCTAACCATAGCCACCTGACCCGGATATATAATCCCGGCGCTCTTGAAGCTTTGATAGAGGTCACAGATAGGGATTCTAGCAGTGTCAAACTCTTGACTGGTAAGACGAGCAATCCTTCTCTCCCTTCTTTTTTCTCCTACCCTTTTTCTATCAGCTGCTGTAGGCTTGTATCCCAGACCATATCTATCCTTGTTCTCTGGGAGGCATATAGGTTGGGTTATTCCTTCCAATTCTCGTCCTAACCCTTTCCCCAGCTTGTATCCTTCTCTCAACATTGTCTTTGCAACCATCAGAGGCACGTTTGGGAAAGACATCTTTGTAATGCTTGTTATGTTTGCTACCTCTAAAGCTTGAAATGAGGTTTCGAGGGCTTCCTCAGTTGCTTCAATGTATGGGGTGTTGGCAGGTTTGCTGACCAATAAGTCCTTTTCTCTAGAGACAATCACCAACTTATTGTCAATGATGAATTTCAATTTTTGATGCAGGGTGGAAGGGACTACCCCAGCCGAATGGATCTACGGCCGTCCCAGCAAACAACTGTAAGCAGGCGTAATATCCATGACTTGAAAAAGGATTTGAAAGGTGCATGGCCCAACTTGTATAGG
Organism: Clitoria ternatea; assembly: GCA_037962975.1. Lineage (NCBI taxonomy): Eukaryota > Viridiplantae > Streptophyta > Magnoliopsida > Fabales > Fabaceae > Clitoria > Clitoria ternatea. The sequence continues at coordinate 265,706,424 of CM075671.1, forward strand.
CAGTTCAATTTCTCCCATAACTTCTCGGTGAGTTCCGTCAAAAGCCCAGACTACCATGGAACTGGGTCTCATATGGGTCCCATCAAAAGGCAACTTTGCCAACGTAGATTTTGGCATTACATTCAGGGACGACCCATTGTCCACAAGCACCTTCGCCATGATATGATCTTGGCATTTTATGAAGATATAAAGGGCTTTATTGTGCCCTCTTCCTTCTACCGGTGTCTCATCATCCGTAAAAGTTAAATAGTTATAGGCCATAATGTGTCCCACTATGCCTTCAAACTTATCTACTGGAAAATCATGTTTCACATGTGCCTCACTCAAAACCTTCATCAGTGTGTTCCGGTATGGTTTGGAACTCATCAACAAGGACAATAGAGAAATTTTTGCTGGGGTGTGGTTCAGTTGGTCCAATACCTGGTAGTCACTATGACAAATGAATCTTAGAAACTCTTGGGCTTCCTCTTCAGTTACGGCCTTCTTTGCCTCACCAGAGGATTCTCCTTTCCCAGGTCTAACATCCCCTGTACCTTTGTCAAGTTTTGGTTCTAGGGGAGCATATACTCTTCCACTCCGGGTGACGCCCCCAGCAATATTCGTGACAGGGGATGATGGTGTAGGCTCAACTGCCTCAGAACTAGTAACAACCACATCAGTGCCATACCTCCACGGCACAGCTCGTGAATCCTTGTAAGGGAACGGGGTTGGTGCGTTCACCGTGATGACAGTTTTAGCAGGAGTCGAAGCCACAGGTGCATTTTTGTTGTAAAATATGACTAGAGGCTTTGGGGCTCGAACTCGGCTTTGCTCTTGTATCATATTTATTCTGTCTTCACGATGTCGGTAAACTTCTATGACATGACTGTCCATAAGTCTCTGAAGGGTTTTTTGGAAGTCTCTTCGCTTTGCGGACTAGAGGTCATTGCACTCTTCATCCCATGATCCTTCTATCAATCCCATCTTAAGCATATGGGAGTGAATTGTTTCCAATGGCATTTGGATGTCCTCAACCTCAGAAATACATTCCTCATCTTTTTCCATAGCGTTAACACCTGGCCTCCCATGGTTAGGCAGAGGATTGGTGGTCACATTCGGGCTTCCCTCTTTGAAGCTTATCCAATCAGCTCTGATTAAATCCCTTACCTTAAATTTCAGTGCCAGGCAGTTCTCAGTGGAATGTCCTGGTGCACCGACGTGGTAATCACATCGCGCATTTAGGTCATATTCTTTGGGATAAGGTGGTTGAAGCGGTTTTAGAGGGCAAGGTACCACCAGTATGTTTTCAATAAGATGGGGGAGAAGCTCGGTGTAGGTCATGGGAATTGGATCAAATTGCACTTGAGTGCGGTCATTAATCTGTCTCCTCAGGTTTGGATTCGGTGGGTTCATTTGTGGTGGTTAATATGGTGCTTGTGGTGGTGCAGGTGGTCGCATGACGGGTGGTCGGAAATATAGTGGGTTCAAATTTGGAATTGCAGCCACATATGGGTGTGGCGCATTATGGTAAGTTGACGAAAAGGTGACGGGAGTAGGTGGTCTGAGCTGGTTCCTTCTTTGGTTGTGAGAGACCAGGTTAGTCTCTCCTTCTCTTTTTTTACCTTCCCCAAGTGAAGGTTTTCTGGCTGCTCCAACCCTAGGTAGGCCACGAGTAATCTTCCCAGTCCTCAGGCCATTCTCTATTCTTTCTCCGATAGTGACGATGTCGGAAAAATGGGAGGAAATGCTTCCAATCATCTTATCGTAGAAAGGTGATTGGAGTGTATCAATAAATGCAGAAATTACCTCCTTCTCTGATAGAGGTGGGTCAACCTGCGTTGCTACTTCTCGCCACCATTGGGCGTACTCTTTAAACATCCCGCTATCCTTTTAGTCATGTTTTGCAACTGTACTCTATCTGGTGCCATATCCAGATTATACTTATACTGTTGCATGAAAGCATCTGCCAAATCTTCCCAACAGTGTATACGAGATCGTTCAAGGTGATTGTACCAGGTCAGAGGTGCTCCCGCCAAACTATCCTGGAAACAATGAATGAGCAGAGGGTCATTGGAAGCATGAGAGGCCATCTTTCGGCAGTACATGGTAAGATGGTTCTTCGGACAGGTTAGCCCCCGATATTTGTCAAATTCTAGCATTTTGAATTTGGGGGGAATGACAACATCAGGAATCAGACAGAGTTGTACAGCACTACCCATTCCAAACTGATTCGTTCTTTCCATTTCTCTTAAACGCCTTTCCAGGAACTCTAACCTTCCCTCCTGGGTAGCAGCAGCAGCACTTGGACCTGTAGCGATATGATGACTAGTACCCCTAACTGGTTGGTCGACATGTGCTGGGTTTGCATTAGGCATTGAGATGTGGGGTCTAGTTGTTGCTTGAGCAGCTTGTGGTTGCGTGGCTTGTGTATGAATTGGAATCGTTTGAGGATCCCAGACGGGTAGGACGTTTGGTTGAGCCGTATGAAGGATTGTTTCTTGATAATCAGGCTCTTCTTAAAGTGGTGGGAAATAGCCAGGTGGCAATCCATATGGGGGAAAGGGTATGGCATTACCTTCTTCATCTATATAGATAGGTTGCTGGGTGTCAGCAGGGTTTGATTTTCTAACATGAATAGTTATAGGAGGCGCAACAGGGTTTAAGCTTGGCCCTCCAGCAGGACCCTGAGTGGATGGTCGCTGTCTAGCGTCTTCAACGCCTGCTGAAGAATCCCCTTCTGTGACTCTTCTTTCAAGAAGCTTGGCCATCTCAGCCATCTGTTCTTTCAACTGATTGACTTCGGCTCTCAAGCTCTCATTTTCTTGTTCCATTTCAGCCATGAGTCTTGTATTAAGCCTAGTCGCGTAAAGATGTCTACCCGTTATGTCTGGAAACCACAACATTTTGTTAGGAAAATAAAAGTAAATAGATAAATAAAAAAGGAAAAGAAAAACAAATGATGTTACGCAGGATGCGATTCTCAATTTAGAGCGTATTCTCCGACCGTTCCTCAGAACGTCCCGTTCAAAAGTACTAGGTAAAGTAGTAAAGTGGAAATTAACATGAAACAATTATGAAAGCAGATTTATTCATCATTCTATTCTTCTGTAGAGGTACAATATTACTTGAAAGATTTGATTACAACATTTCAACCATCCCTGGCCCGAGCAATCATGTCCCTCATTTTATAAAGTCTTTCCTGGAAATAATTTAAAAATGATGATATCTCTTTTGGGGTGGATAAAGGATTGACCATGCCTTCGGCCTGCTTCAACATCGAGGGAAAATCCTCTAAGATTCCATTAGCTATGTATGCCAACTTGGCAAAACGGTCCATCCATAAATGAACGACCTCGTCCCGTTGAGCTAACTCAGTCCCAAAAGGTCGTGTGGCCTTTTGGCAGCGTTGCTCAGCATCACAGGCTTTTTTCTGTTCATCATGTATTTCTTGCTTATAAGCCTTCATTGTTTCATTAAGCTATTGCTCCAATTTATGGACCTGGGTTTGCAGTATTTCCTTTTGCACCGAGGTCTCTTTTTCTTTTTCTTTGGATAGTGTCAGCATGTTTTTCCGGACTTGTCTTTCGGCCAATATGGCGTCACTCTATTGGCCTTTCGTTTTAAGCTGGGAATTAGCCACACGAAGGCAATTGTCCTGTTTCACCCTGTAGTCTTCGTCAATCTTCCTCTTCTTTCGTATTTCATCCATAGCATGTTTCCCTTCGGAATTCTCCTTCCTCTGAAGGGAGAACTCTTGTTGACATTTCAAAAGATCTTCTTCTAGCTTTTGATTCTTTGTTGTCAACTCTTCTATTTGTGCCTTCAGATCCATGGTGACCTTGTCTTCCATGATCACTGGCGGAGGGAAATTATTCGCGGATTGATATGAAGGGCTTTTGAAGGGCAGTTTTACAATGGAGGCCCTGTTTAGGACCCATTCAAAATATTCGGCCCCTACAGCATGGCTTCGTGCCCCTAATTCTTCCCATTCTATGGATCTTCTTCCACGCATTGGCTATATCCCGAATAGTGAATGTGTAATTCCCTTTTACATAGTACAAAACGAAAGGAGTGAGCAGTTTTTCGTTCAGTGGCCCGAGTAGAGGATAAGCCAACTGACGCTTTACAATAACAGGGTTGTAATTGATGCATCCCTGCGTGCCCATGAGAGGAACATTCAAATAACCTCCGTAACTATAGATGATTGACTCAACCATTAGCCATTAAGGATACCACCTGACTTTTTTAGCTGTAAGGCTTACGAGGTGATTAGCCCATTCACGCCCACTCTTCATGGCCAATTGACACAATTTCAAATCAGAAACCAGACACTCGACTTTATATATTTGATGGAAGACATGAGATATGAGCCATACATATAAAATGGGTAAATAGCAAATGATCCTCTTTCCCCCTTGTGTGTGGCAGAAATCCATGGTGCAATACACATTAGCCAAAATGGCTGTGACTAGATTCTCGAGCCGGTGCTTACGAGCCAGGAAGACAGCAATGGCATCATAATCTACGTAGTTGTCTAAATTAGGGAACAAGACAACCCTGTAAATAGTGAGGGCTAAAGTATCCATGAAAGCCTCTCATTCCTCTTTATCAGCCAGGATCTGCATGTGCTTCTCAAGAAATTCTCGGGTGAAACCGGGAACTTCATTTCTGTTCATTTACACATTCCTCAATGCCTCGGGAGAGATTCTTAAAACACGGGCAATTGAAATGATTGTCGTGTGATGGTCAAGATGGCGATAGGGAATTTGCCCTTCCACTTGTATCCCCAATATCTGTTCAAATTCTTCTATTGACGGAGCCAGTTGAAAATCTCTAAATGTGAAACAGCGGAGGGATGGGTCATAAAATTGTGCCAAAGCTGTAATTGCTTCAGTTTGGACTTCCACCTCCAATAGTCTTAAGATCTTCCTATATTTCCTGGTAAGGGCCTTCTTTTGAGTCATACTTAATCTTTTCCCCAGTGCTTGCAGACTAACTGTATCAACTTTCTTAGCTTTGAGATGTAATATTTTCTTCAACTCTATCACATCTGTACCATAATTGTCATGTTTCATGTTAATTTCCATATGTCGCAACTTGGATCGCGACGACACGGCGAGAAAGAGAGAAGGAGTGGAATGAAACAGGGAGTCGCCACCAACGTTTTTATCCATAGGAAAAACATTGGAAAAAACTAAGTTCTCTAAAGCACTGGTTAAAAATTGAGATTCAAGTTCGGGAGTCGGTTACGAGTAGGGAAGGTATTAGCACCCTACATCGCCTGTCAAAACAGTACCAAGATTGAAAATGCGCAACATAAATAGCCTTGCAAAAGATGGTTTATTTCTTCCCTTTTATTGTTGTATTTTTTATTTAAAAATGACAGAATGGAGTGAGAGAACTGGACAAACATAGAATGTCGAAGCGAGGTCAGTGGGACGTTTCATCCGAATTGAACTCGACTTCGATATCAGACAGAGAGGGGAAGAGAATGCTAATAAGGCGTCACGCCTAAATTAGAATTTTTCTGAAGTTAAGTAAACCGAATAGACTATAAGGTAACCGGATAGCAAAAGGGCGGAATACAGGGAAGGACGAGCACTCAGGCGGTATTCAGCGGAGTACAGCAACTAAAACCAGTCTGATCTGTACTCCGTTCGCTCGATTCCCAGAGACAGTCAAGAAGAACCGGCATGAAGAATAAGGAAAGGAAGGCAAAAGAAAACCTCTCCATAAGGTAACTACTAGACATCCAACATAAGGGAGATCGGCAAGGGAAAGAGGAAAGAGACTCACACGTACGATAACCTATATAAGGAGTGGAGTCCGAACCAACTCCGCCCAGTCCAACCGAAGCCCGATAACGCCTGGGCAGATTCCACCACAACGCCCACCCTCTCAAGCAGGACTCAACACCGCCGAGTAAAACATGACAATGCCACAACGGAAGAGGGAGGTAATTGGGCGGAATTCTACTCTAACATCTACTCGCTTCAGCGCGATCCCACATGCTTGGGTGAGTCGTCCAGGTCGCTTAGGTGAGGTATGACTCTGCCTAAACGGGGCCAACACAAGCCTTCCAAAACCTGCACTCACTGGGGTGAGCACCTTGCTCGCTGGGCGAGGAGTCACGTTCGGCTGAACAGGCGCTCTAGGCCCGGTGTTATCCTTTAACTCGTTCACTTGAAAAAGGGGATAGGCAATTCACTCGGCATCCTACCACTGATCACTCAGAAATTTAAATCCCATTCATACTTGTTCAAAACTCAACCGCTCCAACTACAAATCCCTATTCACTCAGGAACGCAGACTCTCCTCTCCTCGGGTTCTACTTATACCTTCCACTCGGTAATGTCCGCTCTCATGATCACTCGGGGATTTCACTCGTTTCTCACCTGGCAAGTATAGCCCTTACTGCCCAAGCTCTCTTGCTAACCAAGGCCTCCCTTTTAAATTCGTAGCTTCCTAATGGTTTACTACACAGGTCTCACTCAGAATTGAATAGGTTACTCTTCATTCGGAAGCTCTCCCTCGGTCCGTCCTTAGTCAAAGCATATTTAGACTCTTTATTTTGTCTTTCTGATTCACAACTTAGTTCCACTACTACCCATAGTCGCCCTGGCCTCCTACGCTCGTAAAGTATACTTATGCACCCTTGCTTATCATTCGGACATCTTCCACAGTACAGGATAACACCAACATATATATATATGCGTATACGTTTAGGGAACAATTAAATATTACAAAAGCAACCTGTGCCATCTACTCGAAAGTGCTCAAGTTTCAGAAGCAAGAACTAAAATCAAAATACGAGCCGGCCAAGGCTTAATCAAGACCTTATACACAATATATACATATACACATATTCCATAACGCTCGGTTGCTCTATTCTGTACTCGGCTCCTTCTTCACCCTTCATTCCGGGAGATATTCACTGAAAAGATAGCCACTGCAAGGGTGATCTTTTACATGTAAAATGACAATCAAGGACTTGTTATCAGTGTTAGTACACACATCTACTTTCGTTCAATCATTCACAAGTTAACTAAGTTCATGCAATTCAAGAGAACATCTATAACATACATGCTACATATAGTTCATTCCTACAACTACTCACGCATGCATCCACGCAATCAAAGATCATACACGCACCCCACATATGCTATGCGTACTACTATGATCGACCTCATATCTGTAATTTTATGTTGATGTAGGTTTTGATAATGACACAACAAATGGAGAAATATTAAGGATGTTATCAAGCATTAATTATGTTTGATGTGGAATCTAAAATGTTTGATATTTAAGCTTGATGAATAATCAAGGACACATGTTCAAGGCATTTATAAAGGTTTAGAACAGGTGAAATAAATTTATCAAAGTGCCTAAGAATCAAAGGATTGGAGCCATGATTGAACAAATATCATAAAGGGTAAAACAAAGTGCTGGAATTCATGCAACAGGTGCATGAATCGATTCATTATGCAAGGCAAAGTGAAATGAATCGATTCATACGGTTTCTAAGTACCCAGGAATGCATTTTTGATAGGCTAAATCGATTCAATGCATGTGTGAATCGATTCACACGAAGACAGTGACCCAGGATGTGTGTTTTTAATGGTTTGAATCGATTCCCCCTTGCCCTGAATCGATTCATACGCCTAGAAGAGCTAAAATTGCATAAATAACACTAAAAGAATCGATTCTTTTGAGAAATGAATTGATTCATCCAGTTCAAATGATTGTTGAACATGCGTTACAAGCTGGAATTGCAAAGTTGGAAGCCTCAGATCGCACTTCATGAATAATGGTCCACTAAGCAGACAAAGACAAGTTCCATTACATGATTCATGGATCCATTGGAATATTTTAAGTGAAAATTCCATGTTGCTGGAGGCTATAAATAGAGAGGAAATTGAAGAAGCAAAACACACCAAGCATTTGAAGCATTTCCATTTGCTTTCTTCCCCCTCCATTCTCTTGCTCTTCTACTTACTCTCTTTATTCTTGATTGGCATATTTCTTGAGATTATTTTTGAGAGTTAATTTGTGGGGAAATTATATTTGTGTACTTAAGTTGCATATCCTCTCTTTGAGAGTTACTATCTTGTGAAAGCTTTGAATTGTAAATCCACTCTAGTGAGAGAGTTTCCTTGTACACTTAAACATCAAACTTCATACAAATTTTGGGTTGGGTTTCAACCTTGTAATTGTGAGATTGAGAGATTGGGTGGGGTGCCCTTGTACTTGTGAGGATTGGATTCTTGAGTGTGGGACACTAGGAAGTTGCAATTGCTCAAAGTGTATCTCTAATCTACAATAGTGGAAATCCTCTAAGTGGGTTGCTTAGAGGCGAGACGTACACCGGCGTGGTGGAACTCGTATACATCGGTTTGCAAATCTTTCTTCCCTAAACTCTTTTAAATTGTGCACTTAACTTGTTTGCTTAATTCATTGCTTCATTAATTGGACTAAGTGCATGATATATTAAGTTGAAAACTTTTTTTGAATAGCATTGTTGAACTTGGACTTAAGCAACAATCTTGAATCAATCTTTCTAAGGTTCCATAAATTGCTTTGTAACTTATTTGATTCACTCTCTTAAACTCTTTAAGTTGTTATTAGTTTGTCTTGTGTATTATTTGTTGTTACTTACAATCTAGTTTATTATCCTAAATAAACATAGCAACCAAAAGAATCAATTTCAAGAGTATTCCAAAGAAAATTTTTAATACTCAATTCACCCCCCCTCTTGAGTAATTGAGGCCACTTGGTTAACAAGTGGTATCAGAGCTTGACTCTTGGTAAATCAAGCTTAACGGCTTCAAGAGAACAAATGGCCTCAACCTCATATAACATGTTTCCCGAGGGTGGTGCTACAAACCGACCTCCAGCTTTTAATGGTGAGGGTTATGCTTTTTGGAAAGAAAGAATGAAAATTTTTGTTCAATCAATGGACTTAAAAGTGTGGAATGCCATTGAAAATGGTCCCTTTGTGCCTATGCATATTGTGGATGATAAGCAAGTTGAAAAGCCTATGGACATTTGGTCTAGTGAAGAAGAAAAGAAAGTGCAATATAATTATAAGGCAAAAAATCTTATAACTTTAGCTTTAGGCCCTGATGAATTTTTCCGTGTAATCACATGTAAATCTGCCAAGGAGATGTGGGATACTTTACAAGTAACCCATGAAGGTACAAATGATGTTAAAGACTCTAAGATTAGTACATTAACTAGTCAATATGAGTGCTTTAGGCTAAATTCCAATGAATCAATTGTTGATATGCAAAAACGTTTTACACTCATTATAAATCAACTCATTACACTTGGAAAGACTTATACTAATAAAGAGCTTATTCACAAAGTCTTGAAAAGTCTTAATAGGGAATGGCAACCATTAGTCACGGCCATCAAATAATCGCCTACTATCAATGAAATGTCTCTTGCTACACTATTTGGTAAGTTGCAAGAACAAGAACAAGAGCTAAAAGAATTGAAGATGGCGGAAGAAGAAGAGAAAGTCTCCAAAAAGAAAGGACTAGCTCTCAAAGCTACTTCAATAGTTGAAGATGAAATCGAGAGTGATCTTGACGAAGATGAAGAGTTAAGCCTATTTGTAAGAAGGTTTGGAAAGCTCATGAAGAACAAACGCTTTCAAAGGAACTTCAAATCACAAGGTAAGAAATCTATACCTAAAGAAAATTCTATTTCACCAACTTGTTTTGAATGTGGAAAGGAAGGACATTTCAAAGTGGATTGTCCAAATCTCAAAAAGAAACACAAGGATCAAAAAGGAAAAAGGAGAGCATACATAGCATGGGATGAAAATGAAGTGAGTAGTTCGGACGAATCTGAGAATGAAGAAGCAAATTTTTGTCTCATGGCCAATCACCTAGATGAAGAAGATGAGGTAAACTTTCATAACTTAGATAAGGAAGAATTACTTGATGCTCTTGAACATTTGTATGAAAAATTCATAAAAGTTTCTAATAGACTTAAGTTGTCTAGAAAAACTAGTGATACTCTAGAGATGCATCTTATGGAAGTTTGTAAAGAAAATGAAGGTTTAAAAGAAGAATTAGCTAATATTCAAGCATGTTCTAGGACCAAACCTTGTGAGTTTGTAAAGAAATGTGATATGCTAGAAACTAAGGTTTTGGACTTGAATAAAACTCTAGAAAAGTTTACTAATGGTAGAGATAACTTAAATGCACTTCTAGGAAAACAACGTTGTATGTTTAACAAAACGGGACTAGGATATAATCAAGGATTACATGCTCACAAGAAGGAAAAACATTACAAAAATTTCTTTGTGCCTTCTTATAAATCATCTACACCTTTTGTGAAATGCAATCATTGTGGTCTTAAAGGTCATGACTCTTATAATTGCAATATTAGAAGATTAGGACCAAAAGTAGTGAGAAAAGTATGGGTTCCTAAAGGAACATTTTCACAAACTAACCTACAAGGACCCAACATAAAATGGGTACCAAGCTCTCTAACTTGAATTATTTTGTAGGTATGTTTTAAGGCAAGTAACACCCATTGGTACTTGGATAGTGGGTGTTCTAAACATATGACGGGAGACAAAAGTAAGTTTATATCACTTACTCCACGAAGCAAAGGATTTGTTACTTATGGAGATAACACAAAGGGAAGAATACTTGGAATCGGAAATGTTGGTAAAAATTCTTCCACCTCCATAAATGATGTATTATATGTTGAAGGACTAAAGCATAACTTGCTTAGTATTAGTCAATTATGTGACAAGGGCTATAAAATTGTTTTTGAAACAAACGGTTGCATAATTGAAAATAAACTAAACAAGGAGATAAAGTTTGTTGGTCAAAGAGTAGATAACATTTACATGATTAATCTAGATTGTCTTGCTTCAAATGATGTACAATGCTTTATAACTAAAGAGGATGAATCATGGCTTTGGCATAGAAGAATCGCTCACATTCATGTAGACCATTTAAATAAACTTGTTTCAAAAGATTTAGTTATTGGTTTACCAAAATTGAAATTTGAAAATAAATTTTGTGACGCTTGTCAAAAAGGAAAACAAGTAAAGGTTTCTTTTCAAGCAAAAAATATTGTTTCAACAACAAGACCTTTACAACTTTTACATATGGATTTATTTGGGCCTTCAAAAATCAAAAGTTTTGGTGGAAACTATTATGGTCTTGTGATTGTGGATGATTACTCTAGATATACATGGACATTGTTTCTTACTCATAAACATGAAGCATATCAAGAATTTAAGAAACTTGCCAAGGTCATCCAAAATGAACAAAATTTAAAAATAGCATCCATTCGAACGGATCATGGGGGAGAATTTGAAAATCAATCTTTTGAGAAATTTTGCGAAAAGTTTGGCATTGAACATAATTTTTTGGCTCCTAGAACTCCACAACAAAATGGAGTAGTTGAAAGGAAAAATCGATCTTTAGCGGAGCTTGCAAGAACTATGTTGAATGAAGCTAATATTTCAAAACATTTTTGGGCCGATGCGGTGAACACCGCTTGTCATGTTATGAATCGTTGTTTGATAAGGCCTATATTAAAGAAAACCCCCTATGAACTTTATAAAGGACGAAAACCAAACATTTCTTACTTTCACATTTTTGGATGCAAATGCTTTGTCTTAAACAATGGAAAGGAAAATCTTGGCAAATTTGATGCAAAATCTGATGAAGTAATTTTTCTAGGTTATTCATCTACTAGTAAAGCATATAGACTCTTTAACAAACGAACCTATACAATTGAAGAGTCCATACATGTTAAATTTGATGAACTTAACCAAAATCCTCCGAGAAAGGAAGTTGATGATCTTGTAGGTACCTTCCAAGAAATGAACTTGGAAGACAAAGAAGAAGCCAACAATGAAGGAAGTACAACTCAACTTGATAAACAACAAAATTGGGTAACCTTAAAGGATCATCCCTTGGACAAAATCATTGGAGAAATAACCAAAGGGGTAAGTACTTGAAATGCCATTAGAAATGCATGCAATCACTTAGCTTTTGTATCTCAAATTGAACCCAAAAACATTGATGAAGCCATTATTGATGAACATTGGATGTTGGCCATGCAAGAAGAGTTAAACCAATTTGAAAGAAATGAAGTTTGGGAGCTTGTGCCAAGACCCAATGACCATCTAATAATAGGCACCAAATGGGTTTTTAGAAACAAACTAGATGAAAATGGATTAATAACTAGAAACAAAGCTAGGCTAGTTGCTAAGGGGTATAATCAAGAAGAAGGAATAGACTATGAAGAAACGTATGCTCCCGTAGCTAGGTTAGAAGCCATTAGATTATTATTAGCTTTTGCTTGTTGTATGGATTTTAAACTTTATCAAATGGATGTCAAAAGCGCTTTTTTAAATGGCTATATTCAAGAAGAAGTTTATGTAGATCAACCTCCCGGTTTTGAAAATCATAAATTTCCAAATCATGTTTTTAAATTGAGAAAAGCCTTATATGGTTTGAAACAAGCTCCAAGAGCTTGGTATGAAAGACTTAGCAAATTTCTTTTAGAAAATAATTTCGAAAGAGGAAAGGTTGACACTACACTATTTATAAGGCGTAAAAATCATGACATTCTTTTGGTACAAGTTTATGTTGATGACATAATTTTTGGTGCTACTAATGAAAGTCTTTGTCAAGAGTTTGCTAAGATTATGCAAGATGAGTTTGAAATGTCCATGATGGGAGAACTCACCTTCTTCCTTGGATTACAAATAACACAAACAAGTGAAGGAACGTTCATTAGTCAAACAAAGTATTGTAAAGAATTACTCAAAAGGTTTGAAATGGACAAGGCAAACGAAATAGCAACACCCATGAGTACATCTTGCTATTTAGACAAAGATGAAAAGGGTAAGAACGTTGAAATAACTAAATACCGAGGTATGATTGGTTCCTTACTTTATTTAACTGCTAGTAGACCCAATATTATGTTTGTGGTATGTATGTGTGCTAGATATCAAGCATGTCCTAAAGAATCACACTTAACTGCCGTAAAAAGAATTTTGAAATATCTTGTGGGTACTCAAAATGTTGGTTTGTGGTATCCCAAAGGCGTTGAATGTAATCTTTTAGGATATTCTGATTCTGACTTTGCGGGTTGTAAGCTTGATAGAAAAAGTACTAGTGGTACATGTCATCTACTTGGTAGTTCCCTTGTTTCTTGGCATAGCAAGAAACAAGCAAGTGTTGCATTGTCAACGGCTGAGGCAGAATATGTGGCAGCCGGTAGTTGTTGTGCTCAAATTCTTTGGATGAGACAACAACTTCTTGATTTTGGTATTACCTTGGATAAAGTCCCCATTAAATATGATAACACTAGTGCAATAAATATTTCTAAGAATCCGGTCATGCATTCTAGAACCAAACACATTGAAATAAGACATCACTTCATTAGAGACCATGTTTTGAAAGGAGATTGTGTACTTGAATATGTTGAAACTTCAAAACAATTGGCGGACATCTTTACAAAACCCTTTCCAAAAGAACAATTTATAAATATTAGAAGGGAGTTAGGAATTTTGGAAATTTCCTAATTGGTTTATTTCATCACACTTTCTTACTATTTGAACAAAATTTTGCAAATCTTTAACTTAAAGATTTCAAAATAATATTTTTCATAAAATTTTCATTTCCTTGAACATATATAATACCTTACTTTGTGATATACATACAAAATTTTAAAAGAAAATTTATACTCACTTTTCCAATAATCAACTTAATGCTTTACAAATCTCTTGTATTATTTTAAGACCCCGTGGAGTCCCCATTTATTTTTAAACATATTTTGACACAAAAATAATCTCAAAATGATTTCGTGATGTATGTTGCATTGTCATCTTACTTTGAATTGTATGCATGTACCTTTAAGTGGTAATGTTTTTGATGATGTATGTTTATCAAATAAGGTAGTCTTTTTGATGATGCCAAAGGGGGAGAGAAATACTTACATTTCTAGGGGGAGAGATATATATAAGAAAGGGGGAGTAGATTTACACTCTAAATGGAATATCTTGTAAAAAGATGAGAGTTGATTAAGAAGGAGAGAACATATATTAAGGGGGAGAGACCTTTTATTCTTAAACACTCTCTTGAAAATTTGTGCCTTTAATGTCATTTATATATGGTATCTAATTACATGTGATAGGGGGAGTTATTTTGTATTTGATCTATTATGATACTAACACCCCAAGAGACAAGTATTTGTTGTCATCATCAAAAAGGGGGAGAATGTAATTTTATGTTGATGTAGGTTTTGATAATGACACAACAAATGGAGAAATATCAAGGATGTTATCAAGCATTAATTATGTTTGATGTGGAATCTAAAATGTTTGATATTTAAGCTTGATGAATAATCAAGGACACATGTTCAAGGCATTTATAAAGGTTTAGAACAGGTGAAATAAATTTATCAAAGTGCCTAAGAATCAAAGGATTGGAGCCATGATTGAACAAATATCATAAAGGGTAAAACAAAGTGCTGGAATTCATGCAACAGGTGCATGAATCGATTCATTATGCAAGGCAAAGTGAAATGAATCGATTCATACGGTTTCTAAGTACCCAGGAATGCATTTTTGATAGGTTGAATCGATTCAATGCATGTGTGAATCGATTCACACGAAGACAGTGGCCCAGGATGTGTGTTTTTAATGGTTTGAATCGATTCCCCCTTGCCCTGAATCGATTCATACGCCTGGAAGAGCTAAAATTGCATAAATAACACTAAAAGAATCGATTCTTTTGAGAAATGAATTGATTCATCCAGTTCAAATGATTGTTGAACATGCGTTACAAGCTGGAATTGCAAAGTTGGAAGCCTCAGATCGCACTTCATGAATAATGGTCCACTAAGCAGACAAAGACAAGTTCCATTACATGATTCATGGATCCATTGGAATATTTTAAGTGAAAATTCCATGTTGCTGGAGGCTATAAATAGAGAGGAAATTGAAGAAGCAAAACACACCAAGCATTTGAAGCATTTCCATTTGCTTTCTTCCCCCTCCATTCTCTTGCTCTTCTACTTACTCTCTTTATTCTTGATTGGCATATTTCTTGAGATTATTTTTGAGAGTTAATCTGTGGGGAAATTATATTTGTGTACTTAACTTGCATATCCTCTCTTTGAGAGTTACTATCTTGTGAAAGCTTTGAATTGTAAATCCATTCTAGTGAGAGAGTTTCCTTGTACACTTAAACATCAAACTTCATACAAATTTTGGGTTGGGTTTCAACCTTGTAATTGTGAGATTGAGAGATTGGGTGGGGTGCCCTTGTACTTGTGAGGATTGGATTCTTGAGTGTGGGACACTAGGAAGTTGCAATTGCTCAAAGTGTATCTCTAATCTACAATAGTGGAAATCCTCTAAGTGGGTTGCTTAGAGGCGAGACGTACACCGGCGTGGTGGAACTCGTATACATCGGTTTGCAAATCTTTCTTCCCTAAACTCTTTTAAATTGTGCACTTAACTTGTTTGCTTAATTCATTGCTTCATTAATTGGACTAAGTGCATGATATATTAAGTTGAAAACTTTTTTTGAATAGCATTGTTGAACTTGGACTTAAGCAACAATCTTGAATCAATCTTTCTAAGGTTCCATAAATTGCTTTGTAACTTATTTGATTCACTCTCTTAAACTCTTTAAGTTGTTATTAGTTTGTCTTGTGTATTATTTGTTGTTACTTACAATCTAGTTTATTATCCTAAATAAACATAGCAACCAAAAGAATCAATTTCAAGAGCATTCCAAAGAAAATTTTTAATACTCAATTCACCCCCCCTCTTGAGTAATTGAGGCCACTTGGTTAACAATATCTATATGCATGCCTGTGGATCCGACTCGGGTAATGACTTTCAGTTACAGTTTCCCTTCTTTCGGCCCCTCGTCCTTCAGCTCTTACCAGGTGGTACCGGCCTCTCATGGGCGTCTTGAGACTCTTCTCTAGCTCCTACGGCTACCACGAGCACTATCAGGATCTAGCCAAGGTCTGTAGCAGGAAGTCATTCCCCCGGGGTTCATGACCGTCCATGGGTCACCCCACTCTTGCACATGCAGCTAATGCACTTACCAGTACATATCATCGTATCACCGATACCTCCTTCATAGCCATTAAGTAAGAACAAATTTAACACAACCTTTATATTTTGCTTTTATCAATCATACCAATGCATACTACAATCGACAATCCTCATAATAACAACGAACAGTTCAACTAACAAGCACACACTCATATTTTCACAGAGATGAGAAGGATAGAACCATGCATTTCATTCGTCATTATCAATCACTATATACCCACTATAAAACACACAAAGTCCAGAATCTTCAATCATGCATAGGATCCAGTCGTCATAATACATACACACACACACTTAAGCAGTACATTCATCTGGTACCGTTCGTGGATCGTGCATTCGACATGCAAGCGCCCCCTACCTACAGAAGAACCTCAAGAAACTTTTTCTGCTCTTCGATGCTGGGTCTGATACCCTTCTCCTGGCTCGTTCAGTCTTCCTTGGTTCTGTCGTATCCTGCGCTTGGTTCTGGAATAGAGCGTCGTCCTTCCTCTGCCACGATGATCGTCCTTTACCAGTTGGGGGGGGGACTCAGGCCTTTCTCCAGCACTGCTGTCGTGATCTCCAGAAACGAAGGTCGAAACAGGGAAAAGGAAAAGAAGATGGAGACGAAAAGGAAAAGAGAGAATGGAGTAATGGGGATGAAGTTGAGCACCCATGATGATGCAGGGGTAGATACATATACGCATGCAAAGAGGAGGAAGTGGGATGGGAAAGCGTGAGTCACAGTCTACTCACACGGTCCACCAATCACAAAGAGCCACTTCACACCAACTAAGTCCAATTAACTTGTTATTAATACTCAAGCTAAATTAATTATAATTAACAGTTAATTTCCTTACCTTGCACTCAAATCCTTAACGCCTAGTTTTCATTCGGCATTAAATTTTAGATTTGGGATGTTATAGACGATATTGAAATTAATAGGAGAGGGACAGTATTTGAGAGAGTGAGGACGGTTGAGAGTGAGGAGTGAGGACGACTGGGAGGGGCTGTGAGGACGGTTGAGTAAGACAGTACGGTGAAGGGAGATTGGAGGGGGGCTGTGTGGTATGAAGAGAAGAGGAGAAGGACGCTTTAGGGGGCAGTATGGAGAGTGAGACGATGTTAAGAGGTGTATTTTAGGAGCTGTATGGAAAGGGAGAGGGACGGTGGAAGGGGGTCTCAGACAGTAAGAGGAAGAGAGAGGGATGGCTGGGTGTTCGTTTTTCTCTCAAAAATGAAGGCTCCCTTGAAGGCTCCAGGATCCTCTCTATTTATAGAGGTCCTGGACGCCCACCAGCAGTGGTAAGTGGTCTTTTTTTATTATTTTTCCTTGCCAGCCGCCCTACTTGCCCAGCCTGGATGGAGTTGGTGGACACAGCTTGCACCTAGATAGCCATAGGGGTCGGCAGCTAGTGGGCCTCTCCTTTGTCATTTTGTCAGCCGCCCCCCACAAGTCAAAGATCCACTTGGATAGTGGAAATCCAAGTCAGCAAGGGTACTCAGTGGGAATATGGGTCGGATATCACCTCCTCTCTAAAATCTGAGTGGAAAAGATGAATTTGGTGCACAAGACGGAGTGGAAAAAGGTACTGTTTTACAAAAACCGAGTGAAGAATGACTCGAAACTGATTGAAATATTTGGAGTTTGACTCGGAATGGTTGAATAATGACACGGAATTGGATGAAAGATGACTCAAAATTGGGTAAAAATGGCTCAGAAACTGACTGAAAAGGATTCACTCGGTGCTGACTGAAGAAACTTCACTCGGTGCTGACTGAAAATTCTTCACTCGGTGCTGACTGAAGAAGCATCACTCGGTGCTAACTAAAAAGTCTTCACTTGGTGCTGACTGAAAATTCTTCACTCGGCAACTTGAGGATTCTTCACTCGGTATAGCTTCATGTCTTCCTTCATTCGAATGGTTCAATCAGCACTCGGAGAAATCTTGCTCGGTAATCCTTCTGCTTGAAGCCTCCCTCTGCCCTTCTGCTTGATTCACTCGGCTATGTCAGAAACATTTTGCTCGGTTGCTGGTAGATCAGAACCATTCTTTCTTTAACTTCACACTCAGAATGTTGTCAGCCGGTTTGGAAATGAACTTCAACCCTCTCGGATTCACAATGGGGAGTCGTCTTCGATACTTTGGGAAAATCTGATGACTCGGACAAATTCACTCGGAATTGGATTCATACTTCAATCACGATATGCTCAAATGTTAGGATTGCTGCACTCAGTGTCATCCTTTATACCTCAATCAGAATTGAGAAATTGAGAATCTGACCACTCGGATATGCTCACTCGAGACTCAACCTGTCTTCAATCAGAAAAGCTTTTCTCAGCCTTTTCAATGCACTCGGAGTCAGTCTTCACTCCACTCAGAATTTGGATCTCGGACATTTTCACTTGGAACCGACCTTCTTTTCACTCAGAATTGCATATTTCTTGCTCAGAAATTGGAATTTGACTCGGAATTGGCCTTCTTTTCACTCAGAATTGCCTATTTCTTACTCAGAAATTCGAATTTGGCAATGTGACTCGGAATTGACCTTGTTTTCACTCAGAACTTGGAATTTCACTCAGAATTGGCCTTCTTTCCACTCAGAATTTCGAAACTTGGCATTTTCACTCGGAATCTGCCTGCTTTTCAGTCAGAACTTGGAAACTTGGCATTTTCACTCAGAAACTGCCTTCTTTCCACTCAGAATTTGGAAACTTGGCATTTTCACTCAGAATCTGCCTGCTTTTCAGTCAGAACTTGGAAATTTGGCATTTTCACTCAGAAACTGCCTTCTTTCCACTCAGAATTTGGAAACTTGGCAACTTTCACTTGGATTCGGCCTGCTTCTCAGTCAGAACTTGGAAATTGGCAATCTTCACTCGGATCCTGCCTTCTTCTTACTCAAAATTTGGAAATTGGCTAGGAATGATTGTAGTGGGACAACTTCCACTCGGATTTACTTCTAATAGGGACATATTTCTTCAAGATCAACCACTTTTCACTCGGAATGGCTTTGATAGGGAAGCTTTCACTTGGATTTCCTCCAACAGTGAAGTATTCCACTTGGATTCACTCCATTCTGAGTAATTCCACTCGGTTTTGTTCATTTCTGTGTAATTCCACTCGGATTTCATCATTTGAAGGAAAGGAATATACATCAGGTATCAATCTCGCTCGGGCGTGACATGTCTCGCTTGAGCGAACCATCACCCGCTTGGGCGAAAACAGGCCAGGGACCATGTCTTACTCGGAAATGATCATTCCGAGTCAGTTTTTTTTTTGGGACTCTTTGTTCTTTTTCCCCTTTTTTTTTCTTCTTTTTTTTTCTTTTTTTTACTTGTATTCTTTTCACTTCTTTTTTTACTTGTATTCTTTTCTTTCTTCTTTTTTTACTTGTATTCTTTTTACTTGTGGATCGACCAGACTGAAATAGGTGTTCACAGATGCCCCTCTTTACTTCTTTTCCATGAGAAGAGCATGAAGTTTTTCTTACTTTTGAAATGGAAAGGGAGTAAAGACGTGAATACCATTGTCAAAGTATCAGATGAGAGGGAAAACCTAGGAACTGACAGGAAAAGTAAAAGGTGAGGGTGTTGCCTCTCGGTTGACTGGAAAAGTAAAAGGTGAGGGTGTTGCCTCTCGGTTGACTGAAAAAGTAAAAGGTGAGGGTGTTGCCTCTCGGTTGACTAAAAAAGTAAAAGGTAAGGGTGTTGCCTCTCGATTGACTGGAAAAGTAAAAGGTGAGGGTGTTGCCTCTCGGTTGACTGAAAAAGTAAAAGGTGAGGGTGTTGCCTCTCGGTTGACTGAAAAAGTAAAAGGTGAGGGTGTTACCTCTCGGTTTACAGGAAAAGTAAAGAGTGCCATTTGATCGGCGACAAGAAAGTAAAGGGGTACCATTTGATCGGCGACAGGAAAGTAAAGGGGTGCCATTTGATCGGCGACTGGAAAGTAAAGGGTAAAAATTAAGGGAGCTAACAGGACGTCTCGTCCAACTTAACTCTCTGTATCTAAAAGCTCGGGGTGATGCCCCAGCTTGCCATGACTAAAGCCTTCGACTGAATAAATTTGGGGTGATGCCCCAGTTTGAGATGCTTTGAAAGAATCTTGGGGTATTACCCTTTGTTTGAAAGGAGGAGTCCTGGGGTGATGCCCTAGTTTTTGAAAAAGTGATTTGGGGGTCAACAGGACATCCCGTCCAAATTAACCATGATCTAGAGCTTTGGGGTGATGCCCCAATTTTGGAGAAGTGATCTGGGGAGATGCCCCTTTCTGGAATAGAGATCTGGGGAGATGCCCTAGTCTGGAAGAGAGATCTGGGGGTTAACAGGACGTCTCGTCCAAATTAACCAGGATCTAAAGCTTTGGGGTGATGCCCCAATTTTAGAAAAGTGATCTGGGGAGATGCCCCTTTTTGGAAGAGAGATCTGGGGGTTAACAGGACGTCTCGTCCACATTAACCAGGATCTAAAGCTTTGGGGTGATGCCCCAATTTTGGAAAAGTGACCTAGAGAGATGCCCCTTTTTAGAAGAGAGATCTGGGGAGATGACCTAGTCTGGAAGAGAGATCTGGGGGTTAACAGGACGTCTCGTCCAAATTAACCAAGATCTAAAGCTTTGGGGTGATGCCCCAATTTTGGAAAAGTGTTCTGGGGAGATGCCCCTTTTTAGAAGAGAGATCTGGGGGTTAACAGGACGTCTCATCCAAATTAACCAGGATCTAAGGCTTTGGGGTGATGCCCCTATTTTTGAAAAGTGATTTAGGGAGATGCCCCTTTTTGGAAGAGAGATCTGGGGAAATGCCCCAGTCTGGAAGAGAGATCTGGGGGTTAACAGGACGTCTCGTCCAAATTAACCAAGATCTAAAGCTTTGGGGTGATGCCCCAATTTTGGAAAAGTGACCTAGGGAGATGCCCCTTTTTGGAAGAGATATCTAGGGAGATGCCCCAGTCTGGAAGAGAGATCTGGGGTTAACAGGACGTCTCATCCAAATTAACCAGGATCTAAAGATTTGGGGTGATACCCCAATTTTGGAAAAGTGATCTGGGGAGATGCCCATTTTTGGAAGAGAGATCTGGGGAAATACCCCAGTCTAGAAGAGAAATCTTGGGAGATGCCCCAGTTTGAGCTTTTTAGTGAGAGGAGCATGATGGGTGCTAGTTTGGTAATGGTGAACTCACTAGGAAATGATAAGTCCTCTTAAGGCTGATCAAAGAAATATCCTGGTTGAGGGAGCTGAGTCCATCTTGTGGTTTTCCTCAAGAGAGATCTTCAGTCTATGTTCTACTGAAGTACAAATAATAGGTCTTGCTGAGAGAAAACTTTGGCGAATACCTGCTTTTGGATGATGGATTTGGTGTCCCTTTCACAAAAGAGTGAGTTAGTATATAAAAAAAACTTACAGGTAAATCTTCCCTGGCGACTGGCTTTTTAAGATAACTCATGGATGAAATAGAAACATCCTTCGACTTTCGGCGAGCGTATTTAGCAGAGATAGTTATGCTTATACCAAGTGAATTCTGGCGCTAGGATGCATTTCATTCCCCATAACTTTATGCTCTGTCGTTTTCAATTTCAAAATTTCTTTTAGGCAAAAACTTGTTTATTCATAAAATTTAGTTACGAACACATGTAGGAAGAAGGGAGACTTTTATTTATAAACATCAGGTATGTACAGTAGAGATGAAAATAACAGAGATGTGACAAGATATAAAGAATGGAAGGCAAGTGGAAAGGGAAAGGCTCATATATCCTCTAGTGATCTTCTGAGAGCAATGAGAAACTTGACCCTTTATCACGACTTTGTGTTCGTCCTCTGATTTTGCTTCTGAGGGCCTAATTTGATAATGACTCTGATACCCGTTTTGACCTCCTTTGTCTTTGGCTTGAAGGGTTTATGTTGCAGAGTCGAGTTTGTGGAACCGCCTTTTCAGGTTTTCAGCTCATCTTGCTACTCTAACTTTTGCCTAGTCGCCTTTTCAGGTTTTCAGGTTTTCAACCATGCCCGCTTCATGCGTCTTTGATACAATTGCCCTTGGCAAAGGGCGGTTAACCTCTTCTCGTCAATCAGATTCAATTGGTCATATTTGGTCTGGACCCATTCAGCTTCTTCCAGTTTGGCTTCCATGATCACCCTGAGGGATGGAATTTCCACTACAAATGGCAGTACAGCTTCCATTCTGTAGACCAAAGAAAATGGCGTTGCCCCAGTTGAAGTTCGCACTGAGGTTCGGTATCCGTGCAGCGTGAAAGGGAGCATTTCGTGCCAGTCTTTGTAGGTTACTACCATCTTTTGCACTATTTTCTTGATATTTTTATTAGCTGCTTCAACTGCTCCATTCATTTTCGGACGGTATGGAGAGGAGTTGTGGTGGGAGATTTTAAAGCTCTCGCAAAGTTCCTTCATCATTTTGTTGTTTAAATTTGTACCATTGTCCGTGATGATTTGGTTTGGTAGGCCATATCGGCATATCAGTTCACGCTTGACAAATTTGACCACAACATTTTTCGTCACATTGGTGTATGAAGCTGCCTCTACCCACTTGGTGAAATAATCAATGGCAACTAGAATGAAACGATGACCGTTTGAGGCTTTTGGCTCAATGGGCCCAATTACATCCAAACCCCACATTGAAAAAGGCCATGGTGCTGACAAGACATTTAAGGATAAAGGCGGTGCATAAATGTGATCAGTATAAATCTGGCATTTATGACAATTCCGTACGTAAGTAAAACAGTCTGCCTCCATAGTCATCCAATAATACCCGGCTCTTAGGATTTTTCTTGACATAGCATGCCCATTTGTATGAGTTCTGAAAGATCCTTCGTGGATATCTTTCATGATCTGGTTTGCCTCAATGGTATCAACACACCGGAGAAGAATAGAATCATAATTCCTCTTGTATAGCACGTTACCACTCAATAGGTATCCCATAGCTAGCCTTCTCAAAATTCATTTGTCATTATCCGTGATGCCCTCAGGGTATTCCTGGCATTGGAGGTATCTCTTGATGTCATGATACCAAGGTTTGCCATCTGGCTCTTCTTCTATGACCTGGCAATGGGCAAGTTCTTGTCGTTTCTTTACCTCAATAAGAGGCACTTCGTAGTCACTGCTGACTTCGAACATAGCAGCTAGGGTGGCTAAAGCATTTGCCATTTGGTTGTCTTCCCATGGAACATGATGGAAGGTAACTTCATCGAATCTTTTGATCATCTCCTTAATGTGAGCATGATAGGGAACTAGTTTACTGTCTCTAGTTTCCCACTCATCCTTTAGTTGATGGATAACCAAAGCAGAATCTCCATAAACTTCTAGGATCTTTATTCCCACGTTTAGAGCCGCTTGCATTCCTAGAGAACATGCTTCATATTCCGCAACATTGTTGGTGCAGTCAAAACATAACCGGGTGAAAATAGGGATGAATTCTTTACCAGGCGAGATCAGGATAACCCCAATTCCATGTCCCAGCGTGTTGGAAGCCCCGTCGAATCTCATGATCCATCTGGTTTCCCGACCATTCTCTTCATTGGAAAGTGCCAAAATATCCTCATCTGGGAAATCATGTCGCATTGGGTGGTAAGCCTCAATGGGTTGGTGTGCCAAGTAATCTGCTAGCGCACTCCCTTTAATTGCCTTTTGGGTGACATATGTTATGTTGTATTCCGTCAGTAACACTTGCCAACGGGCAATCCTCCCGGTCAAAGCAGGTTTTTCAAAGATATACTTGATGGGATCCATCTTAGACACCAGCTGTTGCTGAAATCCCGGAGTCATTAAATTGGTGGTGAAATCTTTAGTAAAATGAAATATGACTCTCGGATTCACACTTATGGCATGCGCACCAGTCGTTAAAATTGTAGTATATTTGATCGTCTCACAGGGATTGTGGTAAGTACCTCAATCTAGGACTAGTACAAGCTGAACCAACAGAAAATACATGAAATTCATTCGGTTTTTATGGTTTTAGAGTTTTATAGTTGTTTTTATATTTTGAGAAACAGAGTTAAAGTGAAAGGTGGAAAGTGATTAAAAGAAAACAGGTCAGGATTGCTTCGGCTCACAATTTCCTCAAGAAACATGCAATTAAGTATAATCGAACTTCACAATCTAGAGGACAATCCGCTTGTGGTTATTCCCTAATTCCTTAGGTGAAAAACACTAATCCTTAAGCAATGAACCTTAATTCCTTAAGCGCTCGATTAACCTAAGAATCTAATGCGAAATTGGAGGTTGAACTCTAACTATTCACCAAAATTGATTAGGCCTGAACTAGTTAGAAAGCTGGAAGTTACCTAAGCTTCAGCCATGATTCCTCACTGGTGAAGTTCTTCATCCGTTCTGGATTTGTCAATCCAGCAATTCTGCTCCACTCCTCAGCTTGTTCGCCTCAAGATCTTCGAATCCGATCTGCTTGCTCACAGCTTCAAGATTCCATTGCTCACCTTCACAATCCCAACCTTAGGGATTTAGAACTCCATAGACTTCGGTTCCATCGAAGGATTATGGAACGTCATGGAGGAGAGAGTTTAGAGAGATGAAAAATATAGTGAGAGATTGGAATTGGAAAATGAAATTGTATTACGTTGCTCTGTGTCGCTACACATATACCACCCTCTCCCTACTACAGAGTATGTACAACCTATTTATAAGTTTCTTCCTAACTAACTTTAACTGATAACTTCCAACCACTTAAGCTAACGACTAACACTACTTAATTACATAGTTTACAAAATAACTAACTAAATACAGCTCAGCTCTTAATAGGATCCAACTCAACCTTAGCTAATGTACAGCTCAGCACCAGCTAATTGACAACTCACTTCTTAAGTTAGCTTGAGGTTGAAGAAGGCAATGGGAGCAGAACAGTACTGCACCAAGTGTGTTGTTGGAGGGAAGGAACAGTGTTTTAAATTACGGCCTTGATTCTTCAGCTGCTGAGTATTCGCTTGAGCGGATTAAGCTTCGCTTAGTTGAGTCCGGATTAACACTGCAGTGTTTCTTTCTCACTTTAGGCGTTATGGCAAAACTTGGGCGAGGACGGTCTCTTAAAGTAATGCTTGAGTGAGTCCGGATTTTACCAGGACGGATTAAATAATGACTAAGCACATCGGTTTCGTATGTAGCATTTAGATCTTCTTCTATTTTATAACCGGTGTCTTGGGAGTCTTCTTAAGTAAGCTTGGGCATAGTCTTGCTTAGGCGGAGTCTTGCTTAGGCGTAGTCTTGCTTAGGCGGAGTATTGCTTAGGCGTAGTCTTGCTTAGGCGGATTAATTATTAAATCGGTATTCTGTTGTTGGCACTCGGGTTTTACATGCAGTATTCTGAGCCCTTATTCTCTTTTGGAGTCAGTGTCTTTGAAGTCTCACTCAGTCGGTCTTTGGGCTCTTTTTAGTCGAAATTGAAGAAGTCTCACTCGGATTTATCAAATCTCGCTCGGCCCTGTAGGATTTCACTCGGAATTTTCTTCTTATCTCGAGTCCGCCCTGTTCCTGCACCAATAAACAGCTAATTGCCTAGCATTTATACGCTGGCTGCTTAGTCAATTTGTAAATACTTCAAAATTCCTTATTTAATTAATATTTTCAATCGGTTTCTCGCATAGATAACATACTTTTGAAATAATTAACTAAAACATGAATTCTTATCAAATTATTAAATAATAATAATAAAACTAGACAATACTTAGTAAATTATGTTAAATAATCAGTGGAATAATTAAGTCTTTTCAAGACTTATCACATCCCCAAACTTAAAACTTTGCTTGTCCTCAAGCAAATATTCAGATTAATTATCAATCAGCAATTGATCAACACAGTCAACCTTTCCTTAACTTAATTCATACTATAATTATTAAATACCGATCATGCTTTCTTCTCGCAATTTCTAAAAGTATAAATACTTACACCTCCTTTGGAAGACAAACTGCTGATGCTTTCCTCACTGGTCGGTGTTTAACTCTTCTCTCGGTGTGTAGGGTAAATAAAATGCACTCAGCACCTGCATACTTGTTAGATCAACATAGGCTTGCAACAGTTCTAAACATCATGAAATATGCCAACTCAATCGGATCAGTAAGGGCTTTTTAAGCTTATAATGGGGCTCGGCTACAGGCTCAATTATTGTTTTTCCGAGTCATAGATAGGTTACAGGATGTGTTCACCGATGCTTTGCCTTGATTCTAACTTACTTGCCTGGACTAACAACTCTCTTTATTTTTCCGACTGGATGCTACTTAATAACTCGTACTATTTTGTACTTCCTTTTTCTTTTAGTCCTTTGGACTTTTCTTTTCCTTTACTTTCTTTTCTTTCCATCTTTTCCGATCGAAAATTTTTCTTGTGGTGCTTTGCACCTCTTTTTCTTTTCAGTACTTTGTTCTCATTTTTCTCTCGGCTTTGCCTTTCTTCCTTTTATTTTTCTACATATTTATCCATAATCAAAGTCAGAGTGTGTCCTTAATTACTGTTAGGCACACTCTTCATCCCCAAACTTAGAGATTGCTAGTCCCTAGCAATAAGCAAAAACCGAGTAATTCACCAGTGGAACATCCAGGGTATTCTAGTCGGGTTTTTCTTGGATAAATAGGCTTGTAATGTTAGGTGCATAAAACGAATGACAGGGTCTCAGGCTCAAACATAATTATTGGGTCAAAGGATGATTAATATATTAGGAAGGTTATTTTTGGCCCTGGCTAAATAATTAAAGAAGGCCTTCATCATTTCCGATTGGTTGACATACGACAATTAGCAATAACTGAGGCAAATTCTGTCTCACTAACTAACATGCAAGCTCACTCGGAAAAAAAATAAAATAGGCTCAAAAGCTCATATAAGTTATAATAGTTAATCAGTCAGTCTTGTCCCCAAACTTAATGTAAGATCATACATCTAGATTGCTAACTAGCATGCCGAGTAAACATTTTAATTAATGATGAATAATAGTTATGGTCAGAGATAATGAGTTAAGCAAAAACTGATCAATTAATTTATCCAACTACAGCTTAACGAATCAGCAAACTTTTTAAATTATGAAGATGGATTTTGAATTTAAATATAATTATCATATTTTATCAAATAAAGACTCAGACAATTAAATAAGGAGTCGGGATACTAGAATACTTCCCTTTTACCTGAATGGCAGTGCTTGGAAACGCGTAATCGGATCGGGACTCATAGAGATTACCAATACATATGAAAAACCGAATAAAACAAATAATGGAACATGAAAGTAAAATTTCATTACATAATTAAAAATAAAATAAGTTCAGTGTTCAGCAAGCAATTACAATAGCTTCAAACTAAATACATAAGAAACATTATAAAAACGTGGCATAACTGCTTAAACATTTTGAGCTTCATCGTCCTTGTCCTGCTGGGGGGAAATCGTGAATCCAATGGAAGCTAACCACGCATCTCTATCAGGTGGGGCTCCCATATCTGCTGACTGTTCAACCCTCAGCTTTGAGGCAATCTTCCTGAGCATCTGATCATGGTTCAAAACCCGATCATAAATTTCAAGTTGCATCTTCTTCACAACCTGCAATTCCTGTAATACCAAAAGAATGTCAAAAGAAGAAAAAGATGAACCAGCTCCTACAGATTGCTTGGGACGTTCTGGTTCTGCGGCTTTAAAGTTCACAGCATAGTTTTCATCAGCTTTAATACTTTCCACCTCTGGTGACTCATTTTCCTCACTGGTAGGAGGTACATTCCTTTGAACCAGAGGAGATACATCCCTTTGCTCCTCACTTCAGCTAGGGACATGGACAGACGAATCAGATATCGTAATGGTTGCCACTTCTCTTTCAGTATCTAATTGTTTCCTTCACACACTTCCTTCTGTGAAGTTTGGTCTAGGTTTCTGCAGAAGTCTTTGAGATCTTTTTTTCATGATGATTGTTAAAATAGTGAGAATAATCAACCTAAGTAAACAAAAATAAGAACAGAAATCCAAGAGAAAAAACAACAAACCAAACTGTGAGATGCATGGCTTATGAACAGTGGAAAACAATAATAATGAAACAAGAAGATAATAACCACGAACTGCGAAGTAAAAGAAGTGGAAAGGTGATACCTTTCTTTGAAATCAGAAAGTGTCTTTTCGTCTTCAGCTCAAGATCAACACAGGTACTGAGGGTTGGAAACTGAAAGGTTTCTTTTTTATAACGATGAATTCAATTTTCCAGAAACGCGTAAATGCGGTCAACTTTAATTATTACTTTATTAAATGTATTACTACTGTTATTATTATTATTATGTTTATTATTTATTTATTTTGGATTTTTTTTATTTTATATTTTATTTTGTTTTATTTATTATTATTTTATTTTTGAATACTCAATTACTAGAGGGGTAGATGATCGAGGAAGAGCGGGATGATACCAATGTGATGTCGAATGGACATAGGAGAATGGAAGATGGATAAATGAACAGGCCATAAGACAAAATAGTAAATGGAAAATTTAAATACCTGAAATAGAGTGCATGAAAAAACGAGTGAAACATTGTAATGGAATACGAGTGAGTCAAGAAACGAATAAAAGAAACGAATAGAGGTATGAACGAATGAAGGAAAACGCAAATAAATAAATAATGAATAAAAAGAGTGAAAGGACGAAAAAATGATAACCGAGTGAAAATGGAGATAGGTACCCAGTGATAAAAAAAAATCTGAAAAATGAAGAACGAGTGGTTGACAATGAGATGATACAAAACAAATCGAAGAAAGTAAAAGAAGTGGAGTGAAACAACAAGTATATGAACACCGAGTAGATAATACCGGTCAGATAATGAGCGAGTGAAAAGTGAATGAATGAATGAATGGATGCCGAGTGGGTACAAATTATACCGAGTTGGAAAACCGGTCAGATGAATGAATGTATAGTCGATCAACGAATGAGGTGAACAAAACGAAAGTCCGAGTAAATGAAAGGGAAAGAATGAATGCATAACTGAAAAGACTGAATGACGGGTGAGGAACGGAAAAGAGGGTGACCGAATGGAAATGAGAAAAGGGTATACCAATCGATGAAGGAGATGAGTAAATGAAAGAACCGAATGAACTAGCGAGAAACCTAGTGAATAAAACATTGAATGAAAAGGGTACAGAGTGAGTGAATACCGAATGGGTCACCGAATGAAAGAATGAATGAATGAAAATAAGTATATGAGAACCGAGTGTGACAATGAATGGACGAGTGAACAACCGTCGTGAGATACGAGTGAACAAAGAAGTGCGTGGAAGAAAGAACGAATGAGAGTAAGGCTGAGCGACAGAAAGAACGAGTATATGAAACTGAGTGGTATAGATCGGAGATATGAAGAATGAGTGAATGACGATGAGAGTTCGGGCGAAAAACAAAAATAACAGGAGTGAAAAATGGAATGAATGAAATACCGAGTAAATGAAAGGCCGAGTGAATAAAATGAATACAATGGAAAAACTCAGGGAATGAAAAATGCGAAGACAAGAAATTGAGTGTGACAATCGCGAATGAAACACGAGTAGATGAAAATGAAAAACCGACAGTGTGAGATCAGACAAATATAAAAATAAGTGAAAGGACAGGAAAGAATGGCTGACCGACCGGGCGAACAAACATGAGTGAAAGATAGACGAAGAAGAAGATGAAAGAACCAATATATTGGAAACTGAGTGGATGAATATACTGGGTGGATGAGGTCAGGGAAGGGTGCGGTGAACAATATATGTGTATTACACTTACGTGAACGAAAGACAGAGAGAGACAAGTAGAAAAATAAAAGGATAAGAAACTGACTGAAATAACCCGAGTGAATGTAAAATGAGCTAATGAGAAACTTACGGAGAGATGAGTAAGGAACACCATAGAACTAAAGTAAATTGAAAGAATGAGTGAATGATATACTGAATGGAAAGAATACTGATTGAATGAAAAATGAGAAAATGAAGACGAGTGAAGGATTAACTAGGGAATGAAGGATGAATGAAATAGAGTGACCGAGTGAAATGAAGAATGAGTGAAATGAAAAAAACGAGTGACAAATGAGGTCACAACGAAAGTCAGAATGATATGGAGCGACTGAGTGAGAAAAATGAGTGAATATAATAATGACTGCATAGGAGTCCGAGTGAATCGGAATACCGACTGGACGAAGAAAAAGATGACGATTGGGTGACAAAATGAGTAGACTAGAGAATGAGTGAATGAAAGGCTGGATGAACAACTAACACATGCAGAGAGATCGGGTGATGAAACCGAGGAAGAACTTCGGTAGATTGAAAACACGAATGCATGAATCGACGGCTGAGAAGAAGAGATAAAGTATGTAAATGAGTGACGGGTGAGGGTGGACAACAGAATATATGAAACGAAGGATGAGTGTAAGATAATTGAAAGAAACTGAGTGAGGCGTGAGGGAGCCGAGTGGAAGAAACCGCCTACTAGAGAAAGCCGAGTGGATGAATGATTGTGATGACTAATAAGACTAATGGATACAATACTGATTGTGATGACTGAGGAATCCGAGTGGTGAAAAGCCGACTGAAATAAGTCACTTTTCACTATCTGACCCGTTCATTACATCGACGATCAGAAATCCTTCCAAGTCTTCCTTTTTATTCGCAGAAATTTATTGAAAAAAATGCCGAGTGAAGTTCAGTCGGGAAGAAGGGTTACGACAAAGTAACAATTATCCGAGTGTACTATTTTCACTCAACTTAGTACAATTTTCATCTAAGTGCGAAACAACAATCAGCATTGGCTCGCCTAAGCTACCAGTGCTCCGCCTGAGCGAAAATAGAAGAATCAAACTCGGATTTCCTTCTTTAACTTCACAACTTTATTTTATTCAAAAGTTCTAAACAAAACAATCGGGACATAGGGCTGCCTCCCTAGAGCGCTTCTTTAAGGTCACTAGCTTGACCTTATTGTATCTAAGAAGATGCTTTCAGTAACAAGGAGGTTTTCTGCCTATCAAACTCTCCTCCAAAGTAGAGTTTGAGTCGCTGGCCATTCACCTTGAAAAACCGATCGGTAGTTGGATCTTTCAGTTCGACTGCACCATGAGGGAAAACCTTACTTACAGTAAAAGGCCTGGACCACTTGGATCTAAGTTTTCCAGGGAAGAGTTTCAGTCGGGAATTGAATAACAAAACCTGATCGTCCTTCTGAAACTCTTTCTTATTAATTCGCTTATCATGGCATTTCTTTGTTTTCTCCTTATAAATGGAGGCACTTTGATAAGCGTTGAGTCGGAACTCCTCTAATTCATGGAGTTTCAAAACTCTTTCCTCCTGAGACTCGTCACAGTCCATATTCAATAGCTTTGTGGCCTACCACGCTTTGTGTTCCAACTCCACAGGGAGATGGCAAGCCTTACCGTACACCAATTGATACGGGGACATGTCAATCGGAGTTTTGAAAGCTGTTTGGTAAGCCCATAATGCATCATCTAATTTTACCGACCAATCTTTTCTGGATTTTCCGACCACTTTTTCTAAAATTCTCTTGATTTCTCTATTTGACAATTCGACTTGTCCACAAGTCTGTGGATGGTAAGGAGTGGATATCTTATGTAAAACCTCATAGTGACGCAGGGCTTTTTCCATTATCTTATTGCAAAAATGTGAACCCCCATCACTAATAATTACTCTCGGAACTCCAAACCTAGAGAAAATATTCTTCTTAATGAACCTAAGCACAACCTGTGCATCATTGGTTCTGGTCGGAATTGCCTCCACCCATTTGGAGACGTAGTCCACAGCAACTAGAATGTATTCGTTGGAGAATGACTTAGGGAAGGGTCCCATGAAGTCGATACCCCAAACGTCAAATAATTCCACAATTAGAATGTTCGTCAAGGGCATGCCAGCTTTTGCGGAGAGACGTCCACTCCTTTGACATTTGTCACATCTTTTGACATATTCCTTAGAATCCTGAAAGATAGTTGGCTAGTAAAAGCCACTCTGTAACACCTTTGCTGCGGTACGGGAGGCACCATGATGGCCTCCATAATAAGAATCGTGGCAGTGCCACAAGAGCCTTTCTTGCTCAGATTCAGGGACACAGCGCCTGATTACTCCATCTATGCCTATTTTAAACAAAAATGGATCATCCCAAAGAAAAGCCTTACTATCATGAAAGAATTTTTTTCTCATTTGGGATGTCTAACCATCAGGTACCACTGAGGCACTTTTAAAGTTTGCCATGTCAGCATACCATGGCCCAGTCATAATGGCCATCAACTTTTCGTCTGGAAATTCTTCTTTTATCAAGACAGAATCTGACTCAACTTCCAGATGAGACAATTGGTCTGCAACCGAGTTCTCTACTCCTTTTTTGTCTCATATTTCTAAGTCAAACTCTTGGAGTAACAGAACCTACCTAATCAGTCTCGGTTTAGACTCTTTTTTAGCTAGTAAATACTTGATTGCCGAGTGGTCTGTATATACAATGACTTTGGCACCAATCAAGTATGCATGAAATTTATCAAATGCATACACCACAACAAGCATTTCTTTTTCAGTCGTGGTGTAATGTATTTGATTTTCATTTAACACTTTACTAGCATAATAGATCACATGAGTTAATTTCTCGTTTTTCTGACCCAGTACAGCTCCGATTGCAAAGTCACTTGCATCACACATCAATTCAAACGGTAAAGACCAGTCGGGTGATGCAAGGATCGGAGCTGAAGTCAAACTTTGTTTTAATTTTTCAAATGCCTTGACACAGTTTTCATTAAATGCAAACACCTGATCTTTCACAAGCAAGTCGGTCAAAGGCTTAGCTATTTTTGAAAAATCTTTTATGAATCTTCTATAGAACCCAGCACATCCTAGAAAACTCCTTACTCCTTTCACATTGATCGGAGGAGGAAGTTTTTAAATAATTTCAATTTTTGCTCGGTCCACCTACATGCCCTCAGCAGAAATCCTATGGCCAAGGACTATCCCTTCCTTAACCATAAAGTGGCATTTCTCCCAGTTAAGAACGAGATTAGTCTCTTGACATCTCATCAGCACCTTAGCTAAATTGCTGAGGCATGTGTCAAAATTACTCCCAAATACCGAGAAGTCATCCATGAATACCTCAATAAATTTCTCTACCATATCCCCAAAAATTGCCAGCATGCACCTTTGGAAGGTTGCTGGAGCGTTGCACAAGCCGAACAGCATGCGCCTGTATGCAAAAATTCCATAGGGACATGTGAAGGCAGTCTTTTCTTCATCCCTTGGGTCAACAACAATTTGGTTATAACCCAAGTACCCATCAAGAAAACAATAGTACTCATGTCCTGATAACCTCTCGAGCATTTGATCAACAAACGGAAGGGGGAAATGGTCCTTCCGAGTAGAGTTATTCAGCCTTCTATAATCAATGCACATCCTCCAGCCTATAGTTGGCCGAGTGGCAATGAGTTCACCTTGGTCATTTCTTACAGTCGTCATTCCTCCCTTCTTGGGCACCACTTGGACTGGGCTAATCCAAGTGCTGTCTGAGATCGGGTAAATGATTCCCGCATCAAGAAGCTTGACCACTTCCTTTCTCACTGCTTCCTTCATAATGGGGTTCAGTCTGTGTTGTGGCTGAACAACAGGGGAATAGTCATCCTCCATCAGGATTTTGTGCATACAAAAGGATGGACTGATTCCCTTCAAGTCAGAAATGTTCCAGCCAATGGCAGATTCATGAGCCTTTAATACCCCAACTAGTTTATTCTCATCCTCTTCTTTTAAGTCGGAATTAATGATGACAGGATGAGTGTCATTTCCTCTCAGGAAAACATATTTCAGATGAGAAGGTAAAGGTTTCAAATCACATTTTTCTTCCAAAAATTCCTTTCCTTTCTCATCTTCAGTATTTTCCAAATCATTTTCCTTTTCTAAATCACCTACTTCTAATACTTCCAGTAGGTCCAGTATTTCCGAGTGAGAGTCAATTGACTCAGTCTCGGAATCAAAGTCATCCTCTAAAAATGTTTGTAAAGCCTCTTCCTTAGTTTTAAACAGCAAGGGGGTCTGGTAATTTTCAACCTCTTCAATCATTAGGCAATCCATCCGTTCAGTCGGATGTTTCATGGAATTGAAGACATTAAAAATTACTTGTTCCTCCTGAACTCTCAGCATGAGTTCACCCTTTTCCACATCAATCAATGCTCTACCAGTAGCTAGGAAGGGTCTACCTAAGATCAAAGGGATCTCTCGGTCAGCTTCCATATCCAACACTATGAAGTCTGCTGGAAAGATGAATTTATCAACTTTTACTAATAAATCTTCCAGCATGCCTTGGGGATATTTAATGGACCTGTCAGCCAACTGCAAGGACATGCGAGTCGGTTGCAAGTCATTAATTCCCAGTTTTTTCATTAAAGATAAAGGCATCAGGTTTATACTGGCTCCTAGATCGCAGAGAGCACTTCCTACATGAATATCCCCTATTGCACATAGTATTGTGAAAGATCCAGGATCCTCTAGCTTTTGGGGAAGTTTCTTTTGAATGATTGCGCTACACTCTTGAGTGAGAGTAATCATTTCATCCCCCCTAAGCTTCCTTTTCTTAGACAATAGTTCTTTTAAAATTTTTGCATAAGAAGGCATCTCCTGCAATGCCTCGGCAAAAGGGATATTAATGTGAAGTTTCTTAAAGACCTCTAAGAACCTAGCAAACTTCTGCTCCTCTATTTGTTTTTTAAACCTGTGCGGAAATGGAGCATTCCTTAGTTTTTCAGGAGTCAGCTTAGAAGCTTCCTCCAGGATCAAATCAACCTTTTTCTTTTTCTTTTGATGGACTTTATTTTCTTTTTCTTTTTCTGATTCATTCTTATTTTCTACTTCATTTTTATTGTCCTGCTCGGTTTCCTGTATTTTTTTTCCTTTTTCTGAACCTATTTCTTGACTCAGAGATGAAGAAATAATTTTTCCACTCCTAGTGATTATGGCCTTGCAATGTTCCCTTGGATTTACCTCGGTATCTCCAGGGAAATTGCCTGCTTGCCTCTCAGCTAATTGTTTAGAAAGCTGTCCTACTTGATTTTCTAAATTCCTTATGGATGCTTCCTGATTCTTAAAACTGGCCTGAGTGGCCTGGATAAACTAAGAAAGTACATTCTCGAGTTTGGATTTTTCTTTAACAGGAGGGTGAGAAGGTTGTTGTGGTTTAATTGTGGGTTGACTCGGTGGGATATTCTGATTCAGATGTGGACCTTTCTGCCAGGAAAAATTAGGGTGGCTCCTGTAATTAAGATTAAAGGAATTAGAAGGATAATTCCTTTGATACTGTTGCTGCCCCATATAATTCACTTGCTCGGAAGGCACAACTGGATCACACATTCCATTTTCATGGTCTCCACTATAAAAATCACAACTGATCATAGAAACTTGGCTCGGCTTTTGGAGTTCTGAAATCTGAATGCTTAATTTTTCCAAAGCCTGAGTCATTAATTTGCTCTGAGCCAAATAAGCATCTTGTGCTTCTAATTCTAATATTCCTCTCCTAGGGACTTGGTTTCTCTTACTAATCAGGCATTCATTAGAAGCCATCACATCAATCAGCTCTATAGCTTCTTCTACAGTTTTAGTTATTAATGAGCCTCCAGCCGAGGCATCAATCAAGACTCTGGTAGCTGGCCTAACACCATTATAGAAAATAGTCACTTGTTGTACATCGGAAATCTGATGATGAGGACATCTCCTCAGACTTTCTTTATACCTATCCCATGCTTCCATCAAGGACTCACCTTCCCTTTTCTGAAAACATGTGATTTCGTTACGCAGCTTTGCATATTTAGAAGGAGGAAAGTATTTAATCAAAAATTTCCTTTGCAAATCCTCCCAGGTAGAAATACTGCCTCTCGGTTGACTCTGCAACCAGGCTTTTGCTCGGTCCCTTAGAGAAAATGGAAACAACCTTAGTCGGATTGCCTCCTCAGGGACTCTATTCATTTTTACTGTATCATAAATTTAGAGGAAAGTTGCTAAATGTAAATTTGGATCCTCAACCTCACTTCCTCCAAATTGTTCATTTCTTACCAACTGCAGTAAGGCTGGTTTTAGTTCAAAATTGTTAGCTGCAATCGGTGGCCTAAGGATGCTAGCTTACGATCCTTCTTCAGTCGGCCTGGAGTAGTCACCTAGTGTAACTCTCCTCTGTTCCATTTCTTTTTCTTCTTTTTGCTTTTTCTCTTTTTTTAATCTACGTTCTAACAAATCGATGTCAGGATCAAAGAAGAAAGGTTCTCTTCTACTCCTTGACTGCATGCAACAATTGTTAACACAACAAAAACAACTAACAGCTACAACTACTTGAAACAATAACTACTAAGAAGAATACGTATTGACTGCACACAGAAACAAAAACAAATGGTTCAGTCTAGTACCGGTCCAAGGATTGTTGATATTACTCAACAATCCCCGGCAACAGCGCCATTAACTTGATGCTGAAATCCCGGAGTCATTAAATTGGTGGTGAAATCTTTAGTAAAATGAAATGTGACTCTCGGATTCACACTTATGGCAAGCGCACCAGTCGTTAAAATTGTAGTATATTTGATCGTCTCACAGGGAACCTCAATCTAGGACTAGTACAAGCTGAACCAACAGAAAATACATGAAATTCATTCGGTTTTTATGGTTTTAGTGTTTTATAGTTGTTTTTATATTTTGAGAAATAGAGTTAAAGTGAAAGGTGGAAAGTGATTAAAAGAAAACAGGTCAGGATTGCTTCGGCTCACAATTTCCTCAAGAAACATGCAATTAAGTATAATCGAACTTCACAATCTAGAGGACAATCCGCTTGTGGTTATTCCCTAATTCCTTAGGTGAAAAACACTAATCCTTAAGCAATGAACCTTAATTCCTTAAGCGCTCGATTAACCTAAGAATCTAATATGAAATTGGAGGTTGAACTCTAACTATTCACCTAAATTGATTAGGCCTGAACTAGTTAGAAAGCTGGAAGTTACCTAAGCTTCAGCCATGATTCCTCACTGGTGAAGTTCTTCATCCGTTCTGGATTTATCAATCCAGCAATTCTGCTCCACTCCTCAGCTTGTTCGCCTCAAGATCTTCAAATCCGATCTGCTTGCTCACAGCTTCAAGATTCCATTGCTCACCTTCACAATCCCAACCTTAGGGATTTAGAACTCCATAGACTTCGGTTTCATCGAAGGATTGTGGAACGTCATGGAGGAGAGAGTTTAGAGAGATAAAAAATGTAGTGAGAGATTGGAATTGGAAAATGAAATTGTATTACGTTGCTCTGTGTCTCTACACACACACCACCCTCTCCCTACTATAGAGTATGTACAACCTATTTATAAGTTTCTTCCTAACTAACTTTAACTGATAACTTCCAACCACTTAAGCTAACGACTAACACTACTTAATTACATAGTTTACAAAATAACTAACTAAATATAGCTCAGCTCTTAACAGGATCCAGCTCAACCTTAGCTAATGTACAGCTCAGCACCAGCTAATTGACAGCTCACTTCTTAAGTTAGCTTGAGGTTGAAGAAGGCAATGGGAGCGGAACAGTACTGCACCAAGTGTGTTGTTGGAGGGAAGGAACAGTGTTTTAAATTACGGCCTTGATTCTTCAGCTGCTGAGTATTCGCTTGAGCGGATTAAGCTTCGCTTAGTTGAGTCCGGATTAACACTGCAGTGTTTCTTTCTCACTTTGGGCGTTATGGCAAAACTTGGGCGAGGACGGTCTCTTAAAGTAATGCTTGAGTGAGTCCGGATTTTACCAGGACGGATTAAATAATGACTAAGCACATCGGTTTCTTATGTAGCATTCAGATCTTCTTCTATTTTATAACCGGTGTCTTGGGAGTCTTCTTAAGTAAGCTTGGGCGTAGTCTTGCTTAGGCGGAGTCTTGCTTAGGCGTAGTCTTGCTTAGGCGGAGTCTTGCTTAGGTGTAGTCTTGCTTAGGCGGATTAATTATTAAATCGGTATTCTGTTGTTGGCACTCGGGTTTTACATGCAGTATTCTGAGCCCTTATTCTCTTTTGGAGTCAGTGTCTTTGAAGTCTCACTCAGTCGGTCTTTGGGCTCTTTTCAGTCGAAATTAAAGAAGTCTCACTCGGATTTATCAAATCTCGCTCGGCCCTGTAGGATTTCACTCGGAATTTTCTTCTTATCTCGAGTCTGCCCTGTTCCTGCACCAATAAATAGCTAATTGCCTAGCATTTATACGCTGGCTGCTTAGTCAATTTGTAAATACTTCAAAATTCCTTATTTAATTAATATTTTCAATCGGTTTCTCACATAGATAACATACTTTTGAAATAATTAACTAAAACATGAATTCTTATCAAATTATTAAATAATAATAATAAAACTAGACAATACTTAGTAAATTATGTTAAATAATCAGTGGAATAATTAAGTCTTTTCAAGACTTATCACCAGCCAAGTAGTATGATTAAGCATGTATTGCCGTAAGCGTCGGGCAGCCCAGGCCAATGCACAACATGTTCTTTCAAGAGATGAATACCTCATCTCGCATTCAGTAAATCTCTTGCTCAAGTAGTAGATGGCGCATTCCTTCCTCCCAGTCTCATCATGTTGACCTAATACACATCCCATGGATTCATTCAGCACGGTCAGGTATAGAATTAGCGGTCTCCCATGAATGGGTGGCACCAAGACTGGTGGCTCCAATAAGTACTGCTTTATCTTTTCAAATACAATCTGGCAATCCTTATTCCACTGTCCAGGCTGATTCTTGTGAAGCAATTTGAAAATCGGCTCACAGGTTACTGTCATTTAGGAAATAAATCGGGTGATATAATTCAATTTTCCCAAGAACCCTCGGACTTCATTTTCAGTACGAGGAGGTGGCATTTCTAGAATTGCCTTGACTTTGTCAGGATCAACTTCTATCCCTCTCTCATTCACAATGAATCCTAACAATTTGCCGGATCTTACGCCAAAAGTGCACTTGGCGGGATTCAATCTAAGCTTGAATTTTCTTAACCTTTCAAAAAGTTTTCTCAGGTCAGCAATGTGTTCTTCTTCAGATCTGGACTTGGCAATTATGTTATCCACGTAGACTTCTATTTCCTTATGCATCATGTCGTGGAAGAGAGTCACCATTGCCCTTTGATAGGTGGCTCCTGCATTCTTCAATCCAAAAGACATTACCTTATAACAAAAGGTGCCCCACAGAGTGATGAACGTGGTCTTTTCCATGTCTTCTAGTGCCATCGTGATCTGGTTATATCCCGAAAATCCATCCATGAATGAGAAGATAGAATGTTGAGCTGTGTTATCAACTAGTACATCAATCTAAGGTAAAGGAAAATCATCCTTACGACTCACCCGATTCAAGTCTCGGTAGTCCACACACATTCTTACTTTCCCATCTTTCTTTGGAACGAGAACTATGTTGGCTACCCATTACGGATACTTAGCTATGGCTAAGAAACCAGCATTGAATTGTTTCTTGACTTCTTCTTTGATCTTAAGAAGCATTTCTGGTTTCATTCGTCACAACTTTTGCTTGATCGGTGGACATTTCGGCTTTAAAGGCAACTTGTGTTCCACAATGTTATTATCCAGACCCGGCATATCTTGATACGACCATGCAAAGATGTCTCAAAATTCCCGGAGCAGTTTAATCAATTCACTCTGCCGTTGTTTGCTCAAGAGGATGCCTATCTTGACTTCTTTATTTTCTCCTTCATTTCCCAGGTTAATGGTCTCAATCTTTTCCTGATAAGGATGGATTTCCTTATCTTCCTGTTCCATTAATCTTGTCAATTCGGGTGAAGGTTCAAAGTCTTCCTCATTCTCCTCATAGGCGTAATCATTCGGATTATCAGAGTCATAAAATAGAACCGAGTTCTTATTACTCTCAGAAGAATCGCTTTCAGATCTACATTTGGTGTTATATTATAATGAAACAAAGAAAGGCAAGCAAATAGAAGGTTTAAAAGAAAGAGATTGAACAAAGATGAGGTATGAAATTGGACTGCATTTATTTAATTTAATAAACAAGCAAGTTTTTTCCCTTATTACAAAATAGATCCCAAAGCCTTAGGCAAAGCAAAAGGATCGATAAGTTTTGAAAACAACAATTACTTTGACTGAGGATTGATAGTTATGGGGAACTCCATGGTTTCCCAGTGGTCCAGTTCTTGACCGGGTGAACAAGCATGCACTAATTCCACATCATAGCTGGGCCCATCTCCAATCATAGCCAGCTGACCTGGATATATAATCCCGGCGCTCCTGAAGCTTTGAAAGAGGTCACAGATAGGGATTCTAGCAGTGTCGAATTCCTGACCGGTAAGGTGAGCCATCGTTCTCTCCCTTCTTTCTTCTCCTACCTTTTTTTATCAGCTGCTATAGGCTTGTATCCCAGACCATATCTATCCTTGTTCTCTGGGAGGCATATAGGTTGGGTTCTTCCTTCCAATTCTCGTCCTAACCCTTTCCCCAACTTGTATCCTTCTCTCAACATTGTCTTTGCAACCATCAGAGGCACGTTTGGGAAGGATGTATTTGTAATGCTCGTTGCATTGGCCACCTCTAAAGCCTGAAATGAGGTTTCGAGGGCTTCCTCGGTCGCTTCAATGTATGGGGTGTTGGCAGGCTTACTGACCAACAAGTCCTCTTCTCCAGAGACAATCACCAACTTGTTGTTAATGATGAATTTCAACTTTTGATACAGAGTTGAAGGGACTACCCCAGCCGAATGGATCCACGGCCGTCCCAGCAAACAACTATATGCGGGCGTAATATCCATGACTTAAAAAAGGATTTGAAAGGTGCATGGCCCAACTTGTATAGGCAATTTAATTTCTCCCATAACTTCTCGGCGAGTTCCGTCAAAAGCCCGGACTACCATGGAACTGGATCTCATATGGGTCCCATCAAAAGGCAACTTTGCCAATGTGGATTTTGGCATTACATTCAGGGATGACCCATTGTCAACAAGCACCTTCGCCATGATATGATCTTGACATTTTACGGAGATATGAAGGGCTTTATTATGCCCTCTTCCTTCTACCGGTGTCTCATCATCTGTAAAAGTTAGATAGTTGTTGGCCACAATGTGTCCCACTATGCCTTCAAACTTAT
This sequence comes from Clitoria ternatea, assembly GCA_037962975.1. Taxonomy (NCBI): domain Eukaryota; kingdom Viridiplantae; phylum Streptophyta; class Magnoliopsida; order Fabales; family Fabaceae; genus Clitoria; species Clitoria ternatea. The sequence continues at coordinate 265,747,572 of CM075671.1, forward strand.
CTACTGGCAAATCATGTTTCACATGTGCCTCACTCAAAACCTTCATCAGTGTGTTCCGGTGTGGTTCAGAACTCATTAACAAGGACAACAGAGAAATTTTTGTCGGGGTGTGGTTCAGTTGGTCCAACACTGGTAGTCACTATGACGAATAAATCTTAGAAACTCTTAGGCTTCCTCTTCAGTTATGGCCTTCTTTGCCTCACCAGAGGATTCTCCTTTCCCAGGTCTAACATCCCCTGTAGCTTTGTCAAGTTTTGGTTCTGGGGGAGCATATACTCTTCCACTTTGGGTGACACCCCCAATTCCAGCAATATCCGTGACAGGGGATGATGGCGTAGGCTCAACTGCCTCAGAACTAGTAACAACCACATCAGTGCCATACTTCCACGGCACAGCTCGTGAATCCTTGTAAAGGAACGGGGTTGGCGTGTTTACCGTGATGACAATTTTAACAGGAGTCGAAGCCACAGGTTTATTTTTGTTATAAAATATGACTAGAGGCTTTGGGGCTCGAACTCGGCTTTGATCTTGTATCATATTTATTCTGCCTTCACGATGCCGGCAAACTTCTATGACATGACTGTCCATAAGTCCCTGAAGGGTTTTTTGGAAGTCCCTTCACTTTGCGGACTGGAGATCATTGCACTTTTTATCCCATGATCCTTCTATCAAACCCATCTTAAGCATATGGGAATGGATCATTTCCAACGGCATTTGGATGTCCTGAACCTCAGAAATACATTCCTCATCTCTTTCTACAGCGTTAACACCTGGTCTCCCATGGTTAGGCAGAGGATTGGTGGTCACATTCGGGCTTCCTTCCTTGAAGCTTATCCAATCAGCTCTGATTAAATCCCTTACCTTAAACTTTAGTGCCAGGCAATTCTCGGTGGAATGCCCTGGTGCACCGGCATGATAATCACACCACGTATTCGGGTCATACCCTCTGGGATAAGGTGGTTGAAGCGGTTTTAGAGGGCAAGGTGCCCCCAATGTGTTTTCAATAAGATAGGGAAGAAGCTTGGTGTAGGTCATGGGAATTGGATCAAATTGCACTTGAGTGCGGTCATTATTTTGTCTCCTCAGATTTGGATTCGGTGGGTCCATTTGTTGTGGCTGATATGGTACTTGTGGTGGTACAGGTGGTCGCATAACTGGTGGTCAGAAATGTGGTGGATTCGAATTTGGAATTACAGCCACATATGGGTGTGACGCATTATGGTAAGTTGACGAAAAGGTGACGAGGGTAGGTGATCAGGGCTGGTTCCTTCTTTGGTTGTGAGAGACCAGGTTAGTCTCTCCCTCTCTTCTTTTACCTTCTCCAAGTGAAGGTTTTCTTGCTGCTCCAACCCCAGGTGGGCCTCGAGTAATCTTCGCAGTCCTCAGGCCATTTTCTAGTCTTTCTCCGATAGTGACGATGTCAGAGAAATGGGAGGAAATGCTTCCAATCATCTTATCGTAGAAGGGTGACTGGAGTGTATCAATAAATATAAAAATTATCTCCTTCTATGATAGAGGTGGATCAACCTACGCTACTACTTCTCGCCACCGTTGGGCGTACTCTTTAAACGTCTCGCTATCCTTTTTAGTCATATTTTGCAATTGTACTCTATCTGGTGCCATATCCAGATTATACTTGTACTGTTGCATGAAAGCATCTACCAGATCTTCCCAATAGCGTATATGAGATCGTTCAAGGTGATTGTACCAGGTCAGAGGTGCTCCCGCCAAGCTATCCTGGAAATAATGAATGTGCAGAGGGTCATTGGAAGCATGAGAGGCCATCTTCCGGCAGTACATGGTAAGATGGTTCTTCGGACAGGTTAGCCCCCGATATTTGTCAAATTTAGGCATTTTGAATTTGGGGGGAATAACAACATCAGGAATCAGACAGAGTTGTGCAGCACTGCCCATTTCAAACCGATTTGTTCTTTCCATTTCTTTTAACCGCCTTTCCAGGAACTCTAATCTTCCCTCCTAGGTAGCAGCAGCAGCACTTGGACCTGCGGCAACATGATGACTAGTACCCCTAACTGGTTGGTCGACATGTGCCGAGTTTACATTCATTGAGATGTGGGGTCTGGCTGTTGCTTGAGCAGCTTGTGGTTGCGCGGCTTGTGTATGGACTGGAATGGGCGGAGCGTTTGGCTGAGCCGTATGAAGAATTATTTCCTGATAATCAGGCTCTTCTTGAAGTGGCGGGAAATAGCCAGGTGGTAATCCATATGGGGGAAAGGGTATGGCATTACCTTCCTCATCTATGTAGATAGGTTGCTGGGTGTCAGTAGGGTTTGATTTTCTAACGTGAATGGTTAGGGGAGGCGCAGCAGTATTTAAGCTTGGCCCTCCAGCAGGACCCTGAGTGGATGGTCGTTGTCTAGCATCTTCAACGCCTGCTAAAGAATCCCCTTCTGTGACTCTCCTTTCAAGAAGCTTGGCCATCTCATCTATCTGTTCTTTCAACTGATTGACTTCGGCTCTCAAGCTCTTATTTTCTTGTTCTATTTCAGCCATAAGTCTTGTATTAAGCCTAGTCGCGTAAGGATGTCTACCCGTTATGTCTGGAAACCACAACATTTTGTTAGGAAAATAAAAGTAAATAGATAAAGAAAAAAGGAAAAGAAAAACAAATGATGTTACACAGGATGCGATTCTGAATTTAGCCTGTATTCTCCGACCGTTCCTCAGAACGTCCCGTTCAAAAGTACTAGGTAAAGCAGTAAAGTGGAAATTAACATGAAACAATTGTGAAAGCGGATTAATTCATCATTCTATTCTTCTGTAGATGTACAATATTACTTGAAAGATTTGATTACAACATTTTAACTATCCCTGGCCCGAGCAATCATGGCCCTCATTTTTCAAAGTCTTTCCTGGCAATAATTCAGAAATGATGATATCTCTTTTGGGGTGGATAAAGGATTGACCATGCCTTCGGCCTGCTTCAACATTGAGGGAAAATCCTCCAAGATTCCATTAGCTATGTATGCCAACTTGGCGAAACGGTCCATCCATAAATGAACGACCTCGTCTCGTTGAGCTAACTCAGTCCCCAAAGCTCGTGTGGCCTTTTGGCAGCGTTGCTCAGCATCACAGGCTTTTTTCTGTTCGTCATGTATTTCTTACTCATAAGCCCTCATTGTTTCATCAAGTTGTTGCTCTAATTTGTGCACCTGGGTTTGCAGCATTTCCTTTTGCATCGAGGTCTCTTTTTCTTTTTCTTTGGATAGTGTCAGCATATTTTTCAGGACTTGTTTTTTGGCCAATATGGCGTCACTCTGTTGGCCTTTTGTTTTAAGCTGGGAATTAGCCGCACGAAGGCAATGGTCCTGTTTCACCCTGTAGTCTTCGTCAATCTTCCTCTTCTTTCGCATTTCATCCATAGCATGTTTCCCCTCGGAATTCTCCTTCCTCTGAAGGGAGTACTCTTGTTGACATTTCAAAAGATCTTCTTCTAGCTTCTGATTCTTTACTGTCAACTCTTCTATTTGTGCCTTCAGAGCCATGGTGACCTTGTCTTCCATAATGACCGGCGGAGGGAAATTATTCGTGGACTGGTATGAAGGGCTTTTGAAGGGCAGTTTCACAATGGAGGCCTTGTTTAGGACCCATTCAAAATATTTGGCCCCTACAGTATGGCTTCGTGCCCCTAATTCTTTTCCCATTCTATGGATCTTCTTCCACGCATTGGCTATATCCCAAACAGCGGATGTGTAATTCCTTTTTGCATAGTACAAAATGAAAGGAGTGAGTAGTTTTTCGTTTGGTGGCCCGAGTAGAGGATAAGCAAACTGACGCTTTGCAATAACAGGGTTGTAATTGATGCATCCCTGCGTGCCCATGAGAGGAACATTCAGATAACCTCCGCAACTATAGATGATTGACTCAACCATTAGCCATTGAGGATACCACCTGACTTTTTCAGCTGTAAGGCTTACGAGGTGATTAGCCTATTCACGCCCACTCTTCACGGCCAATTGACACAATTTCAAATCAGAAACCGGACACTCGACTTTACATATTTGATGGAAGACATGAGATGTGAGCCATACGTATAAAATGGGTAAACAGTAAATGATCCTCTTTCCCCCTTGTGTGTGGTAGAAATCCATGGTGCAATACACATTAGCCAAAATGGTTGTGACTGGATTCTCAAGCCGGTGCTTACGAGCCAGAAAAACAGCAATAGTGTCATAATCCACATTGTTGTCTAAATTAGGGAACAAGACAACCCCGTAAATAGTGAGGGCTAAAGTATCCATGAAAGCCTCCCATTCCTCTTTATTAGCCAGGATCTGCATGTGCTTCTCAAGAAATTCTCGGGTGAACCCGGGAACTTGATTTCTGTTCATTTACACATTCCTCAATGCCTCGGGAGAGATTCTCAAAACACAGGCGATTAAAGCGGTTGTTGCGTGATGGTCAAGATGGCGATAGGGAATTTGCCCTTCCACTTGTATCCCCAATATCTGTTCAAATTCTTCTATTGACGGAGCCAATTGAAAATCTCTAAATGTGAAACAGCGGAGGGGTGGGTCATAAAATTATGCCAAGGCTGTAATTGCTTTGGTTTGGACTTCCACCTCCAATAGTCTTAAGATCTTCCCATATTTCCTAGTAAGGGCCATCTTCTGAGTCATACTTAATCTTTTTCCCAGTGCTTGCAGACTAACTGTATCAACTATCTTAGCTTTGAGATGTAATATTTTCTTCAACTCTGTCACATCTGTACCATAATTGTCATGTTTCATGTTAATTTCCATACTTGCTCAGAGATACTGCCAATTTCTGAATCGTTTCCTGCGAATATCGAAACAAAGAAAAGGAATCAGCTATTGTTATGTTTTGAAATTCATGTTTTCCCAAAGATGTGATGTAAAAAAAATTTGTTTTTTTGTTTTTTGTTTTTTTGTTTTTTTTTGTTTTGTTTTTTTTTTGGGAAACACTGATTTCCAAAACTCATGTGAGTCTAAGTTGCAGAAGCCATAGATTTTCTTAATCGTCATTGATGCCCCAGTTGAAGGGTCATAAAGTCGTTTCTTTTGATTTTCTTGTTTTGACGACCATGAAAATCTACAACTCAGGACTTGGAGGTACATGATCAAAAGAGAATTATCCATCCACTCAGAGTGTACTGGGTATTTTGGAAATGAATCATTGTTTTCGAAATAGGGTACCCTCAATGGATAGATAATTCATTCATTTGGATTTAAAAGGGAGAGTAAAAATGACATAAGGTAAAATAAAGTCTGCCCTTTTATGGCCTAGGTTGGGTTTTGTTGAAAGTCTTTTCTAGGACCTATGGCTTGTCTAAAAGTGATTCTCCATACTGGGTAGCTTATACTAGACATCTAGAAGGTCACCAGAGCCAAGATCCTACCCATGACAGGGACACAAATAGTGGGGAATCCACTAAGTGCGTATATCATGAGAGGTCGAACTCTGGTTGAGGTTCTCACGAACACCGGATAGGAAGTACATCCCATACGATTCCGTTACCAACCCCTCCTAACTTAAGCTTCATTTGGGGCCCGGGTATAGGGCGCCACTCATAGGTGTGTGCAAGTAATTGTGAGTGTAGTGTGTGGAAGGGCATTCAATACCATTTACCTTACCCCATTCTGCATAAAGAACAAACACAGAACAAATATACAAAGTCGTCTAACCTAGGGTTAAATAATCACACAGACATATAAATGATAAAATACAAACAAAACAGAAACTATATACAAACATTGACAAAAAATAAAATAAAGGAAGAAGTTAAATAATTAATAAGCTAATTAAAACATGCGCTGTCAAATTGACTGGCTTGACTCTCTAAGTCCCCAGTGGAGTCGCCATCTGTCGCGACCGGGATCGCGGCGGCACGGCCGACCCTCAAAACGATCTTTCGTTTGTTTGGTTCGAAAAGAAAAAAACAGGGAGTCTCCACTAATATTTTTAGGATAAAATATCGGGAAAACCTTTCGTTAAAGCACTGGTTATAAAAATGAAATTCCATGTTCGGGAGTCTAATTATAGGTGAGGAAGGTATTAGCACCTCACAACTGTCCGTTATAAAAACGGTTACCTCAATATGATAGCGCGCATTATAATTAACCCAATAGTTATTTTAACTTCTTCATGAAAAGAAAGTATACGAGATGGCAAAACATATAAAAATAAACAATAATAAACACGGGATATTTACATGAGATTAATGGGACATCTCGTCTAAGTTAAACTCGCTCCTCCTCTTTTTTATAGAAGAATAAAAATTACAATAATAATGAGAATAATAATAATCATTACAACTTTTATGCTAGTCCAAATAAAATGTAAGAAGCACTCATTTTTTTTGTTACATACCTATTACAAACTTAGGAAGGGGTAAAAAAGAAAAGAAAAGAAAATAACAACAATTTATTTAAGTGGGAAAATGGAGTACCGAGTGAAAAAATGGAAATCCGAGTGAAAAGGTGAGAAAACCGAGTGAAAATGGAAAAACCGAGTGCAAAATGGGAAAACTGAGTGTAAAATGGGAAAACCGAGTGTAAAATGGGAAAACCGAGTGAAAAAGTGGAATACCGAGTGAGGAAGTGGAATACCGAGTGAGGAAGTGGAATACCAAGTGAAACGTGGGCTGACCGAGGGAGAAGAGGGACGGTATTGGAATTAATAGGAGAGGGACGGTATTTGAGAGAGTGAGGACGGTTGAGAGTGAGGAGTGAGGACGGCTAGGAGGGGCTGTGAGGATGGTTGAGTGAGACAGTACGGTGAAGGGAGATTGGAGAGGGGCTGTGTGGTATGAAGAGAAGAGGAGAAGGATGCTTTAGGGGGCAGTATGGAGAGTGAGACGGTGTTGAGAGGTGTATTTTAGGAGCTGTATGGAGAGGGAGAGGGACGGTGGAAGGGGGTCTCAGACAGTGAGAGGAAGAGAGAGGGATGGCTAGGTGTTCATTTTTCTCTCAAAAATGAAGGCTCCCTTGAAGGCTCCAGGATCCTCTCTATTTATAGAGGTCCTGGACGCCCACCAGCAGTGGCAAGGGGTCGTTTTTTTATTATTTTTCCTTGCCAGCCACCCCACTTGCCCAGCCTGGATGGAGTTGGTGGACACAGCTTGCACCTAGACAGCCATAGGGGTCGGCAGCTAGTGGGCCTCTCCTTTGTCATTTTGTCAGCCGCCCCCCACAAGTCAAAGATCCACTTGGATAATGGAAATCCAAGTCAGCAAGGGTACTCAGTGGGAATATGGGTCGGATTTCACCTCTTCTCCAAAATTCGAGTGGAAAAGATGAATTTGGTGCACAAGACCGAGTGGAAAAAGGTGTTGTTTTACAAAAATCGAGTGAAGAATGACTTGGAACCGACTGAAATGTTTGGAGTTTGACTCGGAATGGTTGAATAATGACACGGAATTGGATGAAAAATGACTCAAAATTGGGTAAAAATGGCTCAGAAACTGACTGAAGAGGATTCACTCGGTGCTGACTGAAGAAGCATCACTCGGTGCTGACTGAAAAGTCTTCACTCGGTGCTGACTGAAGAAGCATCACTCGGTGCTGACTAAAAAGTCTTCACTTGGTGCTGACTGAAAAGTCTTCACTCCGTAACTTGAGGATTCTTTACTCGGTATAGCTTCATGTCTTCCTTCATTCGAATGGTTCAATCAGCACTCGGAGAAATCTTGCTCGGCAATCCTTCTGCTTGAAGCCTCCCTCTGCCCTTCTGCTTGATTCACTCGGCATATCAGAAACATTTTGCTCGGTTGCTGGTAGATCATAACCATTCTTTCTTTAACTTCACACTCATTCAGTCGGAATGTTGTCAGCCGGTTTGGAAATGAACTTCAACCCTCTCGGATTCACAATGGGGAGTCATCCTCGATACTTTGGGAAAATCTGATGACTCGGACAAATTCACTCGGAATTGGCTTCATACTTCAATCACGATATGCTCGGATGTTGGGATTGCTGCACTCGGTGTCATCCTTTATACCTCAATCAGAATTGAGAAATTGAGAATCTGACCACTCGGATATGCTCACCGGGACTCAACCTGTCTTCAATCAGAAAAGCTTTTCTCAGCCTTTTCAATGCACTCGGAGTCGGTCTTCCCTCCACTCAGAATTTGGATCTCGGACATTTTCACTCGGAACCGACCTTCTTTTCACTCAGAATTGCATATTTCTTACTCAAAATTGGAATTTGACTCAGAATTGGCCTTCTTTTCACTCAGAATTGCCTATTTCTTACTCAGAAATTCGAATTTGGCAATCTGACTTAGAATTGGCCTTGTTTTCACTCAGAACTTGGAATTTCAATCGGAATTGGCCTTCTTTCCATTCAGAATTTGGAAACTTGGCATTTTCACTCAGAATCTGCCTGCTTTTCAGTCAGAACTTGGAAACTTGGCATTTTCACTCGGACACTGCCTTCTTTCCACTCAGAATTTGGAAACTTGGCATTTTCACTCGGAATCTGCCTGCTTTTCAGTCAGAACTTGGAAATTTGGCATTTTCACTCGGAAACTGCCTTCTTTCCACTCAGAATTTGGAAACTTGGTAACTTTCACTCGGATCCGGCCTCCTTCTCAGTCAGAACTTGGAAATTGGCAATCTTCACTCGGATCCTGCCTTCTTCTTACTCAAAATTTGGAAATTGGCTTGGAATGATTACAGTGGGACAGCTTCCACTCGGATTTACTTCTAATAGGGACATATTTCTTCAAGATCAACCACTTTTCACTTGGAATGGCTTTGATAGGGAAGCTTCCACTTGGATTTCCTCCAACAGTGAAGTATTCCACTCAGATTCACTCCATTCTGAGTAATTCCACTCGGTTTTGGTCATTTCTATGTAATTCTACTCGAATTTCATCGTTCTGAGTCATTCCACTCGGATTTCATCATTTGAAGGAAAGGAATATGCATCAGGTATCAATCTCGCTCAGGCGTGACATGTCTCGCTTGAGCGAACCATTACCCGCTTGGGCGAAAACAGGCCAGGTGTATTTTTATGTTGATGTAGGTTTTGATAATGACACAACAAATGGAGAAGCATCAAGGATGTTATCATGTAATTAATTATGTTTGATAAGGAAATGTTTCAAGGAATTTCAAGTGGCTTGAATCAAGTGAAAAATGATCAACAAAGTGCCTAAGGTTCCAAAAGAACAAAGCCATACGCATTTATTTAGCAAAGGAACAAAAAGCACATGGAAAATAAAGGAACAGCTTGATGAATCGATTCAGCCATAAGGATGAATCGATTCATGCATTTATATTAGGCCAGGATATGCAAAATTATTAAATGAATCGATTCCTTCTAATAATGAATCGATTCACACGGCTCAAATTGGTCCAGGATGTGTTTTTAACATAATGAATCGATTCCCTTCTCCTTTGAATCGATTCACGCGTGGATTTTTGCATAGTAACCTTAGTTTAATTGCTTGAATCGATTCATGTAGCATTAGAATCGATTCTTGTAGCTGTCAAAACACAAAATCATGTGCAGAATGAATGTTTCCCTTCGGTTCACTCAAATTGAAGAGTCCTAGGCAATGTTCCATGACTTGTCCCTCTCCACATGCATGTGTCCCATTGAAAATACAATTAAATTAAATATTGGACAAACATGCTTCTTGATGCACATGCCATATTCTCTTGGAGACACTAAAAGGTTTATTGGAATTGGAATGCCAAGTTGAATGGAGACACACATGCCTAACACTTCAAGCTCCCAAGGAATTAAATATTACACATGCCATGCCTCATGGAGCCTATAAATAGAGAAGGAGTTGAAGGCAAAACTTACACCAAGCATTTGAAGCATTTCCATTTGCTTTCTTCCCCCTCCATTCTCTTGCTCTTCTACTTACTCTCTTTAATCTTTGATTGGTATATTTCTTGAGAGTTAATTTGTGGGAAAATTATATTTGTGTACTTAACTTGCATATCCTCTCTTTGAGAGTTACTATCTTGTGTAAGCTTTAAACTTGTATATCCACTCTAGTGAGAGAGTTTCCTTGTACACTTAAACACTAAACTTCATAGAAATCTTGGGTTGGGTTTCAACCTTGTAATTGTGAGATTGAGAGATTGGGTGGGGTGCCCTTGTACTTGTGAGGATTGGATTCTTGAGTGTGGGACACTAGGAAGTTGCAATTGCTCAAAGTGTATCTCTAATCTACAATAGTGGAAATCCTCTAAGTGGGTTGCTTAGAGGCGAGACGTACACCGGCGTGGTGGAACTCGTATACATCGGTTTGCAAATCTTTCTTCCCTAAACTCATTTAATTTGTGCACTTAATTTGTTTGCTTAATTTCTTGCTTTATTAATTTGACTAAGTGCATGATACATTAAGTTGAAACCTTTTTAATAACATTGTTGAACTTGGACTTAAGCATTTCTTTTGAATCAATCTTTCTAAAAGTCCTATAAATTGCATTGTAACTAAATTAATTCATCATTCAAACTCTTTAAGTAGTTATTAGTTTGTCTTGTGTATAATTTGTTGCTTCTTGTTATCTTATTTATTATCTTAAATATACATAGTGACAAAAGAATCAATTTCAAGAGCATTCCAAAGAAAATTTATTTAATACTCAATTCACCCCCCCTCTTGAGTAATTGAGGCCACTTGGTTAACACCAGGGACCATGTCTTACTCGGAAATGATCATTCCGAGTCCCTTCACTTGGAAATGATCATTTCCGAGTCAGTTTTTTTTTTAGGACTCTTTGTTCTTTTTCCCCCCTTTTTTTTCTTCTTTCTTTTTTTTCTTTTTTTTACTTGTATTCTTTTCACTTCTTTTTTTACTTGTATTCTTTTCTTTCTTCTTTTTTTTACTTGTATTCTTTTCACTTGTGGATCGACCGGACTGAAATAGGTGTTCATACTTCATATAAGGATTCATCATCTTTTTGTGAAAAATTGATGATTTGTTTTCTCAGCACATCAGTCTTGTTCCTTGGGTACCATTTATTGATAAAAGCACTGGACAATTGTTCCCAAGTCGTGATGGATCCTTCAGGAAGAGAGTATAACCACGCCCTCGCTTTATCTCTTAAAGAGAAAGGGAAAAGTCTTAAGCGAATGGCATCATTGGTGGCTCTGTTCATCTTCAGGGTGTCACAGTATTCAAGAAAGATTTAAAGGTGAAGATTTGGATCTTCAGAGGGTAATCCTCCGAATTGGTTCTATTGAACCATAGAGAGTAGTGAAGGTTTCAATTCAAAATTATTAGCCTCCACTGTGGGTCTAAGGATGCTAGATCCTCTTCCATTTGTACTTGAAGCGGTAAAATCTCTTAAGGGTCTATGTTGGTCTGCCATTTGTTTTTCTTTTTGTTGTTTTTGTTGTTTTCTCAAAGCTCTAAGGGTACGTTCTATCTCAGGGTCAAATCCTAAGTTTAGATCGACACTACGGCTTCATCGTATAAAAAGAAAGTAAATGACAAATAAAACAAACAATCATAAAAATAAAACAACAACAGATACACAAAATAAAGAACAAAATACAAAATTACAAACAAAATAAAAATAAAAAATACAAATACAAATAAAAATATTAACAAGTATGATCTAATCGAATTTCAATATTACCGATATTCAAGGGACAATAGTCCCCGGCAACGGCGCCAAAAACTTGACAGGGCCCGTAAGCGCATGGGTTATGTCGCGTAATATAAAAGATTATCGTTCTCCACAGGGACTGTGTTCAAAGTACCAGCATATTGAAATTTAATTATCCACACAATTGATTTTTAAGGTTTTTGTAAAATAAAACACAAAATAAAGTTACACAGAATACGAATAAATAAACAAAAATTTTTAGACACTTAAAAATCAGAGTTGAGAGTATCTTGGGATTTTGGGGGATCAAGACTCTATTTTATGTTAATGAATTTTAACTTTTCATAAATAAGAATCAAATTAAGTTTTCCAAGGCAGATTTTCCTTAAGCTAATTGTGAACACCTTTTTTGGTCCGGTCCAAGTGGAATGATTCTTTTTATACTTAATTCCAATTCAGAATGGTCAAATTTGAATAGAATAACTCAAAAATGGTCAGATCCGAGCAAGATGACTATGATGGAAGCATTTCCGAGTGGAATATAGACCTGTTGGAGGCAAATCCGAGTGAAATGACTCAAAAAGGATCAAATCCGAGTAGAAAATGCCCCTGTTGAACAAAAAATCCGAGTCGAATGGCCCAAAAACTAGTAAGTCCGAGTGAAAATACTCAGAACTGATCAAATCCGAGTGAAATTACTCAGAAGGGATCAAATCCGAGTAGAAAATGCCCCTGTTGAAGAGAAATCTGAGTAAGACGACTCAGAAATGATCAAAACCGAGTGGAACTACTCAAAATAGAGTAAATCCGAGTAGAACTACTCAGAAATGATCAAAACCGAGTGGAACTACTCAGAATAGAGCAAATCCGAGTAGAACTACTCAGAAATGATCAAAAACTGAGTAATAATGAAGCATTTCTGAGTAGAATAGTCTCCTGTTAGGGAATCCGAGCGAAATGACACATACATGATCAAATCCGAGTAGAATTACTCAGAATGAGTCAATTCCGAGTGAAAAGCTTCCCTGTCAGAGCCATTCCGAGTGAAGAAATTCAAATTTCTAATTCTGAGTGTGAAGAAGTTTATTTCCGAGCGAAAAATGGCCAAAATTCCAATTTCTGAGCCATTTCAGTCGGTTCCGTGTCAATGGTCACTCGGATTGTGGAGAGGAAGTGAGGTCCGAGCCAGGTACTCTCCCAATCAACTTTCGAGTCTTTCTCTTCGATTTTCAGTCGGCTCCGAGTCATCCTTTAGCAAACTCCGAGACCCTTTACACTCAACTTCCGAGTCTTTTTCTTTGATTTTCAATCGGCTCCGTGTCCTATTTTACACTTTCCCGAGTCAATTTTTACCAACACTAAATCCCCTCCGTGTCATCTTTTACACCTTTCCGAGCCATCTTTCAATTTTGAGTCACACTTCACACTTTTCAGTCGGTTCCGAGTCATTGGTGGTTCGGATTGTGGAGAGGAATTTAGGTCCGAGCCAATTTCCAGTCGGTACCGAGTGAGTCATTTCTCACTCGGTTCTGACTGAATGTTCTAGTTGGAATTTCTTTGATTAACATGATTGTTCCAGTCTGAATGTTCCGAGTCACACATCAATATGATTTCACTCGGTCTTTTGCAAAATGAACCTTTTCCAGTCGGATCTAGGAGGCAAAACGAGGACTGACCCCTTTTCTCTCTCGGAATTGATTCCAACCATGGTTGAACACTGAATGAGGGATTAATCCGAGCCACTTTCACTCAGAATTCCACCATTTCACTCGGTTTTCCACATCCTCTCTCAGATTTTCAATTTCCTCTCTCAGAATTTCAATATCCTCGCTCGGATTTCAATATTTCACTCGGTTTTTCACATTCTCTCTCGGATTTCCATATTGTTACTCGGATTCCATCATTATCTCTCAGATCCCCACCTTGCTGACCTGGATTCCACTACCCAAGTGGATCCAGAAATCCTCGGGGTGGCAGACAGGGGCGGAGGTGGAGGGAATTAAAAATTCCCACCAGCCGTTGTCCCCCCACTACCCAAACTGAGTGGAAGCCTGAGCTGGCATTCCACTCGGAAGTGGAAGCCTGAGCTGGCATTCCACTCGGGCCAGCCTATAAATAGGCAAGGGGGAGGGCAGCTAAGAGAGGCATTGAGAAGAGGGAAAACTCTGCCCAAACCAAACCTCTGTTCTCTCTTTCCCTCACAGCAATTCTTCTCCTCTTCTTCTTCCACCGTCCCTCACCATACTATCCACAATCCTCCACACCTCCCAGCACCTTCCCATTCCTTTTTCCCCTCTCAAACCAGCACCCCTACTCCATCATCACTCGGTAATCCTCTTTTCACTAGGATTTAGTATTTTGCATTCGTTTTCTCTTATTTCCATTCAGATCCTCACTGTTTCACTCAGATTTACTATTATTTTCACACAGATCCTTACTGTTTCACTCAGATTTACTATTTTTGCACTCAGATTCTCATTATTTCACTAGGATTTACTATTTTACACTCGGTTTCCCTTATTTTCACTCAGATTTTCATTGTTTCACTCGGATTTTCACTGTTTCACTCAGATTTTTCACTGTTTCACTCAGATTTTCACTGTTTCACTCATATTGTCACTGTTTCACTCGGTTTTCCCTGTTTTCACTCGGATTTTTCATTTTTTCACTCGGTTTTCTTATTTTTCACTCGGTTTCCTTATTCTTCGCTCGTTTTTTTCATTTTTTGCACTCGTTTTCCTCTCCCATTTAGTTTTTTTATATATTCATTTTTCTTAATCAGTGTCGTACAGAAAATACTTCCGTCTACACAGTCTCTATAAGATCCGTGCACATGCGAAGCACTTCGCCTTGTATGGATTCTTCACTAAAATGATGCTTATGAATATCTTCCTAATCTTTTCAAAAAAAAAAAATTTAAAGAACTACGTGACCCTGATTTCTCGAAAGCTCGAGAATACGTAGGATCGGGAAACAGTTCCTGTCAGTCCCACCTTTCTTTATTTAATTTTTAGAGTTTCCTTTTTGTCTTGCTATCAAAAGGAGGAGTGAGATTAATTTGGACGAGACGTCCTGTTAATCTCATATTTTTAATATCTCTTTAACGAAAAAGAAGGAACGAGATTAATTTGGACGAGACGTCCTGTTAATTTCATATTTTTTAATATCTCTTTAAAGAAAAAAGGAGGAGCGAGATTAATTTGGACGAGACGTCCTGTTCATCTCATATTTTTAAATATCTCTTTAAAGAAAAAGAAGGAGCGAGATTAATTTGGACGAGACGTCCTGTTAATCTCATGTAAATATTTTGTGTTGATTTTTATTTATTTTGTTTATTTTGTCATTCCGTACGTTTTTCTTTTCATGAAGAAGTTAAAATAATTATCGGGTTAACTATAATGTGCGCTATCAAATTGAGGTAACCGTTTTTTATAACGGACAGTTGTGAGGTGCTAATACCTTCCTCACCTGTAATCAGACTCCCGAATCATAGAATCTCATTTTTATAACCAGTGCTTTAACAAAAGGTTTTTCCATTATTTTATCCTAAAAAAATATTGGTGGCGACTCCCTGTTTATTTTTCGAATCGTTTCGAGGGTCGGCCGCACCGCCGCGATCCCGGTCACGACAGATGGCGACTCCACTGGGGAAGTAGAGAGTCAAGCCAGTCAATTTGATAGCGCATGTTTTAATTTGCATATTAATTATTTAACTTCTTCCTTTATTTTATTCCCTTGTCAATGTTTAGTTTCTGTTTTGTTTGTATTCAATTATTTATGTTCTGTAAATATCTGTGTGATCATTGAACCCTAGGGTAGTCGACTTTATTTTGTTGCTCTGTGTTTGTTCTATGTATAGGGTAAGTAAGGTACAGGTATTGAATGCCTCTTTCACACACTACACTCATAATTTGCACACACTTTTGAGTAGGACCCTATACCCGAGCCCAAATAAAATTTAAGATTAGGGGAGGTTAATAGCGGAGCCATTTGGGATGTACTTCCTGTCTGGTTACCGTGAGAATCTCAGCTAGAGTTTGACTTATTCATGGTGCCCACACTTAGTATAC
This sequence comes from Clitoria ternatea, assembly GCA_037962975.1. Classification (NCBI taxonomy): domain Eukaryota; kingdom Viridiplantae; phylum Streptophyta; class Magnoliopsida; order Fabales; family Fabaceae; genus Clitoria; species Clitoria ternatea. The sequence goes on from CM075671.1 coordinate 265,763,202, forward strand.
TTCCTACTATTTGTGGTCAACATCATGAGTAGGATCTTGGCTCTAGTGACCTTTAAAAGTTTTAGAACAAGCCACCTAATGCGAGATATCACTGTTAGACAAACCTTAGAGCAATTAGGAGACCTCTAGAAAAAACCCACCTTAAGGCACAAAGGGGCAAACTTTACTTCTACCTTTTCTCATTCTCACTTTTCCTTCTAATCCAAAATAGAGGATTACTTGCCCATTTAGTGGATTACTTTTTTCAAAAAATGACATACTTTTAACTAGTGATCCTTTAATGGGCAAATAGTTCTTTCTCTTTGTGTACAAGTCTTTGGGCCTTGAGTTACAGATCTTTTGAATCATAGAAAATACATATAAAAAGAAAAGAAATCAAAAGAAAAATCAATTTTCTTTGTATTGTCGATGATCAGAAAATCCGTAGCTCACATAACCCTTGATTTGACATAAGTTTTAGCAAGTTGTATCCCCCCTAAATACGAAAATGTTTTCAAGAAATTACTAGGGGAGTATCGATTTGTAAAGCACGTCATTTCCTAATGGTTCTTTCGCTCCTTTCTTTCTATTCTCACCGGAGGCTATTCAGAGCTTAACGAATACCCTTGACCAAGATATGGAAATTAATGTGGGATCAAACCTTTAAGAGATGGATCATGGTTCCCCGAGCTAGAAATAGCTAAACTTGAGGCTCTTATTGCATTTCAGAATGAAGGATTTTTCTGTCTTCACAACTATCCCATATTAATTTCCATGTCTACTATACTTAGTACTTTTGAACGATACGTTCTAAGGAACGGTTAAAGGATGCTTGTCAGGGTCTGTGATTACTTCCCACGATATCCTCTTTCCTTCTGTTTCCACCTGACATTTCTTTTTCTTCTTTCATTCGACACCGAAATACACCTTTGTTAGACTTTCAAAGGAGACTCATGGCTGAAAGAGAGTAAGAAATTGAAAACCTCAGAAACGAAGTTAACTAGCTAAGGAAGCAAATGGCGGAGATGGCCAGACTTTTAGAGAAGAAGATCATAGAAGAGAAACCCTCTGCGGGTGTCAAGATTGATCAACATTTGCCAACCACCCCACTCCACCTTCCTGGATTGATAAAAGACCAAATTCTCCCATTCCATAATCAACAAGAGGATCATGATTTACAAATGATGAATCCCTATATTTCACAGTCCTCCTGGTCGCCTGGGGCTCCTATCACAAGAATGTTTGCATCGGGGGATAAGGGGAAGAGAAAAGGGGATGCTAATTCCACTACCCGTAACCAAAAAAGGGCCCAACCCAGATCAATAACACATACTCCCTTTCAACCTGCCAATCTCCCTGCACCTTACATGGCCACCACCACCCCTAACCAGGGCTCTAATTTTTTCCCATTCCAACTCTACTTTCGTCCGTATATCCCTCAAATACCTTCCTATTCTTATTTGCCTGCTATTAGGTCTACCCTTCCACAACCCTATCATCCCCCACTAGTACAAACTCAGCCACTTAATCCAGACCAAAGCACAATAAAACCCGCTAGTAGTCGAACACCGGTCCAGTTCGACCCCATTCCTATAACCTACACAGAACTTTTACCTCACCTTTTTCGTAATTTCCTTGCAGTACCCTGCCCACTGAAACTAGTGGTTCCTCCTTACCCCAAAGGTTATAATCCCAATGGCCGATATGAATACCATGCTGGAGCCTCGGGGCACTCTACTGAGGACTGTCATACCTTGAAATTCAAAGTAAGGGATTTGATTAAAGCTAAATGGCTAGATTTCCAGGAAGGGAGTCCCAATATAATTATAAACCCCAGGTCTAACCATGAGACCTCTGGGGTCAGTGTGATAAAGAGGGACTAGGGGTGTAAAGAGGATGCATGCAAGATTTTGTGAATCACACGCCAACTGGAGAGGTTCATGACCAGGAGACCACTTAGTTCCTTATGACTTTAAACTTCTGTTTCAACCCAAACGCTATGCCTAAGACTTTGGGATATTGTTATGTAATAAGGGCAAAAACATGTTTTTATCATTTTAAGTTTCTCTCAATAAATATGTGTCAAATTTCAAAATGCCTTTTCTTGCTTTCCTTATTGCCACCTTGAATCCTTTTCCCTTTATCTACTTCTTTTTCTCATTTTTACCATGAAAAAACCAAAAAAATACAGGACTAAAAATGATCCTTTTGAGAATAATGAGATCATGATTCCATTTCATAACTTTGACCACCCAGTTGATTACACTGACGAAAAGGGTAAAAACGAAAGTTCCTTGGCCAAATTGTGTAGAATGTTTGGATAAGAGTCACCTAGTTCTACCCAAAGGCAAGGTCAATACACAGAATGAAGAAGATTCACAAACAACTGAAAACGTTACAAGCTCAAAAATGAAGATAGTGCCAGATTCCATAAATGGCGTATCTACCCTTCAAAGAAATGTTAGCATTGATCAACGTGGATGGTCAAGAAATACTCTAAAAAAAACAAAAAAAATGATATAAAAAAAAGAGAGCCAAGGTTGGTGCCTTACATATATACCAATTAAGTCAAGCTGATTCATAGATCAAATTATCACTTTTCCATATGGGGGCATAAATGTTATCAAGCTAAGAACACGGCAGAAACAATGTTTCATCTGTGTCGCAATCAATACCCCAACTTTAATGAAGTATAACTATTCCTACACCGGTGTAACCAAGGGATTAGTCTACTGTGATACCATTAATATCATATTTTCTTTACCACATTGGTTAGGGGATAAAATAGCTAGACCATAACAAAGGTACCAAAGGGGTCATTCAAAAAAAAACAATAGAAAAAAAAAGGGAAAGAAAAAAAAACAAAAAAAAAAAAGAAAAAGAAAAAGATAACAAAAAATAGATGAAAAATGAACAAGGAAATAAAGACTCAAAACGAACCCCCTCATTGGTACTGAAAAGGGCACGCCTTTGTTTCTTTGGATACATGGTGTTAGGGGCAAATTTTTTCATCTGAAATAACATCTACTCCCTCACGGGATGAGATCAAATTGAGAAAGATCAAATAAGCTCATTGGCAATCAGTTTAAACCTTTGTTGTGAGGGACACAACCTAAAAAGAAAAAAGAAAAAAGAGGGACGTCGCATGGAGAGACAGGCTCGCTAGGCTGAAAACCTGGAAGGGCAGCCTAGGCAAAAGTTAGAACGACCTGGTAAGCTGAAAACCTGAATAGGTGGCTCAGGCAATCAATTGGAATCAAGATTTTGGCCAAGTAATCGTAGTCTGACTACCTTTTCAGAAGCAGAGTCAAGTGGTGAATTCATAGTCATGATGTGGGATTAAGATATGCTTTGTTCTCAACAGTTCACAGGAAGATCTGTAAAATCATTCCTACTCTACCTAATTATTAATATTTCCCATACATCTTCACTTGCTTTTTGGTTTCCCTTTTTCCACACTTACTCGACTTCTAAATACAATCTCACCTATTTTTGACACGTATTTATTGTGATTTTCCATGATTTGATAATACATATGTTTTCCTTTAATATATAAAAATAAGAAGGTAATGAAAATTTAAAGTCATGAGAACAAGATGTTCCTGTTACTTGATTTTGCCTCAAGCAATCATTATGAAGACTGGGCCTGACACGTTTCCAAAGCTAGGGTTGCTTTATCTGCTCTGTTTCAGTCATGAGTCACTTCGGATCTCTACGGATTGTGTTTTTGCGGTAAGTCTTTTCAAGTTCCAATTTGTTTTGCACCGCTAACCTTTCTTGCAGGATGTTGTAATAAGTAGATGTGTCAAGCTTCAACCGCCAAGACTGGCACTTTCCAGGTGTATGTCCATCAGTCTCCGAACCTCACTCTTGCCTTTACTCATTGAAGTAGGTCATCCACGAGTTTCTTCTCGTAACCCACCCAAATCATTGGACAAAACACCCTTCTATGGCCAGACATGACACCTTTCTGAGTTTCCATTTTGCTTTGAGATTTCCATGAAGTCCATCAATACCTTGTAGTCGAAGCTGGCGTCTTCCCAAGGTTTCTGTCTTGTTCATGAGGCATGTTAGGGGTCACATCTCTAAGAAATCAACTTGGTATATTCTAGAACCTGGTTAATTTGGACGGGACACCCTATTAACCCCCGAATCCTTCAAACCTGGGACTTTACCTCCCAAGTCTGTCATTCCTCACCTCCAGATCTTTTGTTGGCCAAGGGGTAGTGTCCTGAAGGTTTGAACTAAGGCATCCCCCTAGATTTTTTCTGTCCTGGCCAAGGAGTAGTTTTCCCTAGGACTCTTTCAATCGTGTCAAACTGGGGCATACCCCAGGACTTCTCTCTTTCAGATCAGGGGTAGTACACCTGAAAACTTCCAATCTTTCCAAAATTAAGGCATCTCCCCACGTCTCTATTCCCTTTCTGTCAAGGAGAAGCACCCCTAATTCTTTCAGGCCAATTTTCCAAACATGGGCAACACCCTAGGTCTCCCTTCTTTCAGCCAAGGGGCAGTTCTCCAAAAATCCTTTCAATCATACTCTAACTAGGGCATCTCCCCAGGATTCTCTTCCCTAAAAGACAATACCCTGAACTCCCAAGTGACTCAAATTGGGGCATCCCCCAGATTTCTCTCCTCTGGTGGACCTACCATTCATCCCCAAAAGGAACACATACTGAGAATTCTTCTTAAAAAAAAACCACCAAATGGGCTCCTAGTTAGATTTAGGAAAATCTGTTTATACCCAACAGAATTACCTTTCTGACAGAACCACAGAGATCAAAGGCCACGCATTCCTTTCCCAAGAGGAAAACACTTTCCCCAGTGAAGTTACCCTCATTAAAATGTCCTAAACTGAGACATCCATTAGATTTTTTTCTCCGACGGGCCTGCCATCCATTCCTCAATGGAACCATAATCGCCAAAGCCAGCACCTTTCAAGGTTTCTTCTTCCATCAGGTGCCTTCAAAGTCTCATCCTTAACTGTTAAAGTCACTATCTCTCAATTTCTTCCCCAGTAGAACTACACTTCCCAGACAAATTAAGCTGGGGCATCTCCCTAGATTCCCCCAATGCTCTTTAGATCATTTCAAACTGGGGCATCTTCCCCAGGTTGTTATCTTTTGTCAACCCAAGGGCAGTACCCCATGCTCCCAGGAAGTTTGAGCTGGACATCACCTCGGGTCTCTCTCCGTCAAAAAGGAACGTACCCCCAAGCTTCTTCAACCGCCCTAAGTGGGGCGTCACCCTATATCCTTCCCCCAACCTTGAGGTAGTATCCCTAAATCTTCTAATCTTTCCAAAATTTGGGGTATCACCCCAAATCTTCCCTCCGTTCGAGGGACAGTATCCCTAGCTCCTTCAGCTAGATTTTCCCCCTTTTTTTTCCTTCCGATCAAGGAACAGTTCCCCGAATCATCCAAGATAGCTTGAACTAGATCATCCCCAGATTTCTTTCTTTTAGTAAGCCCACTATACATCCCCAGTGGACCCCAGATTTTTCCTTCCAGTCAAGAAGTAGTTCCCCGAGATCCCTTCAATCTTCCTAACTGGGGCATCTCCCCCAGATTTCTTCTATTTCAGTCAAGAGGCAATTCCCCAAGATTCCTTCAATCATGTCAAACTGGGCATCACCCCAGGATCACCCTCTTTCATTTAGAAAGCAATTCCCCAAGATTCCTTCAATCATGTCAAATTAGGGCATCTCCCCAGGATCACTCTCTTTCGGTCAAAGAGTAATTCTTTCAGTCATGTCAAACTGGGGCATCACCCCGAGCCTTTAGGACCAGTGAGTTAATTTGGATGAGACGTCCTGTTAGCTCCCCCCAATCTTTGTATTTTCTGTCAATTGAGGGTTAACCCCATCCTTTACTTTCTGTCCTCCTATCAAGGCATCCTTTACCTTTCCAGTCACCTATCAAGGTATCCTTTATCTTTCAGCCGCCTATCAAGGCATCCTTTATCTTTCCAGTCACCTATCAAGGCATCCTTTATCTTCCAGTCGCCTATCAAGGCATCCGTTATCTTTCCAGCCGCCTATTGATAAGTCTTGAAAAGACTTAATTATTCCACGAATTATTTAACATAATTTGCTAACTATTGATTAGTTTTATTATTATTATTTAATAATTTGATAAGAATTCATGTTGTAGTTAATTATTTCAAAAGTATGTTATCTATGTAAGAAACCGATTGAAACTTGTAATTAAATAAGGAATTTTGAAGTATTTATAAATTTACTAAGCAGCCGTTGTATAAATGCTAGGCAAGTAAATGTTTATTGGTGCAGGAATAGGACGGACTCGAGATAAGAAGAAAATTCTGAGAATACCGATTTGATAATTAATCCGCTCAAGCGAGGGTCCAAGACTCCGTCCAAGTACTCCGTCTAAGACTCCGCCCAAAGCAAGACTACGCCCAAGCTTACTTAAGAAGATAACGCCCAAGACACCGGTTATAAAAGAGAAGAAGATTGGAATGCTACATAAGAAACCAATGTGTTTAGTCATTATTTAATCCGTCCTAGTAAAATCCGGACTCACTCAAGCATAACTTTAAGAGTCTGTCCTCGCCCAAGTTTTGCCATAACGCCCAAGAGAGAAAGAAACACTGCAGTGATAATCCGGACTCAACCAAGCGAAGCTTAATCCGCCCAAGTGAATACTCAGTAGCTGAAGCATCAAGGCAGTAATTTAAACACCGTTCCTTCCCTCCAACAACATATTTGGTGCAGTACTGTTCCACTCCCATTGCCTTCTTCTCTACTACTGAAGCCTCAAGTTAACTTAAGAAGTGAGCTGTCAATTAGCTGGAGAAGAGCTGTACATTAGCTAAGATTGAGCTGGATCCTGTTAAGAGCTGAGCTGTAATTAGTTAGTTATTTTGTAAACTATGTAATAAGTTTTAGTCGTTAACTTAAGTTCTGGAAGTTATTAGTTAAGTTAGTTAGGTAGAAACTTATAAATAGGTTGTACATACTCTGTAAAGAGGGGGTAAGCAAGAATAGTAGTAGCGTGTGTAGAGACACAGAGAAAAGTAATACAATTTCATTTTTCCATTTCTAATCTCTCACTACATTTTTCATCTCTCTAAACTCTCTCCTCCATGACGTTCCACAATCCTTCGATGGAACCGAAGTCTATGGAGTTCTAAATCCCTAAGGTTGGGATTGTGAAGGTGAACAATGGAATCTTGAAGCTGTGAGTAAGTAGATCGGCTTTGAAGATCTTGAGGCGAACAAGCTGAGGAGTGGAGCAGAATTGCTGGATTGACAAATCCAGAGCGGATGAAGAACTTCACCAGTGAGGAATCATGGCTGAAGCTTAGGTAACTTCCAGCTTTCTAACTAGTTCAGGCCTAATCAATTTAGGTGAATAGTCAGAGTTCAACCTCCAATTTTGTATTAGATTCTTAGGTTAATCGAGCACTTAAGGAATTAAGGTTCATTGCTTAAGGATTAGTGTTTTTCACCTAAGGAATTAGGGAATAACCACAAGCGGATTGTCCTCTAGATTGTGAAGTTCGAATATACTTAATTGCATGTTTCTTGAGGAAATTGTGAGCCGAAGCAATCCTAACCTGTTTTCTTTTAATCACTTTCCACATTTCACTTTAACTCTGTTTCTCAAAATATAAAAACAATTATAAAATACTAAAACCATAAAAACCGAATGAATTTCATGTATTTTCTATTGGTTCAGCTTGTACTAGTCCTAGATTAAGGTATTTACCACAATCCCTGTGAGACGATCAAATATACTATAATTTTAACGACTGGTGCGCTTGCCATAAGTGTGAATCCGAGAGTCATATTTCATGTTACTAAGATTTTACTATCAATTTAATGACTCGGGATTTCAGCACCAAGTTAATGGCGCCGTTGCCGGGGATTGTTGAGTAATATCAACAATCCTTGGACCGGTACTAGACTGAACCATTTGCTTTTGTTTCTGTGTGCAGTCAATACATATTTTTCTTAGTAGTTATTGTTTCAAGTAGTCGTAGCTGTTAGTTGTTTTTGTTATGTTAATAATTGTTGTATGCAGTCAAGGAGCAGAGGAGAACCTTTCTTCTTTGATTTGTTAGAACGTAGGTTAAGAAAAGAGAAAAAGCAAAAAGAAGAAAAAGAAATGGAACAAAGGAGAGTTACACTAGGTGACTACTCCAGGCCGACTGAAGAAGGATCACAAGCTAGCATCCTTAGGCCACCAATTGCAGCTAACAATTTTGAATTAAAACCAGCCTTACTGCAATTGGTAAGAAATGAACAATTCGGAGGAAGTGAGGTTGAGGACCCAAATTTACATTTAGCAACTTTCCTCCAAATTTGTGATACAGTAAAAATGAATGGAGTCCCTGAGGAGGCAATCCGACTAAGGTTGTTTCCATTTTCTCTGAGGGACCGAGCAAAAGCCTGGTTGCAGAGTCAACCGAGAGGCAGTATTTCTACCTGGGAGGATTTGCAAAGGAAATTTTTGATTAAATACTTTCCTCCTTCTAAATATGCAAAGCTGCGTAATGAAATCACATGTTTCCAGCAAACGGAAGGTGAGTCCTTGATGGAAGCATGGGATAGGTATAAAGAAAGTTTGAGGAGATGTCCTCATCATCAGATTTCTGATGTACAGCAGGTGACTATTTTCTATAATGGTGTTAGGCCAGCTACCAGAGTCATGATAGATGCCTTGGCTGGAGGCTCATTAACAACTAAAACGGTAGAAGAAGCTATAGAGCTGATTGATGTGATGGCTTCTAACGAATGCCTGATTAGTGAGAGAAACCAAGTCCCTAGGAGAAGAATATTAGAATTAGAAGCACAAGATGCTTATTTGGCTCAGAGTAAATTGATGACTCAGGCTTTGGAAAAATTAAGCATTCAGATTTCAGAACTACAAAAGCCGAGCCAAGTTTCTATGATCAGTTGTGATTTTTGTGGTGGAGACCATGAAAATGGAATGTGTGATCCAGTTGTGCCTTCCGAGCAAGTGAATTATATGGGGCAACAACAGTATCAAAGGAATTATCCTTCTAATTCCTTCAATCCTAATTACAGGAGCCACCCCAATTTTTCCTGGCAGAAAGGTCCATATCTGAATCAGAATATACCACCAAGTCAACCCACCAATAAACCACAACAACCCTCTCACTCTCTTGTAAAAGAAAAATCCGAACTCGAGAATGTACTTTCTCAGTTTATCCAGGCCACTCAGGCCAGTTTTAAGAATCAGGAAGCATCCATAAGGAATTTAGAAAATCAAGTAGGACAGCTTTCTAAACAATTAGCTGAGAGGCAAGCAGGCAATTTCCCTGGAGATACCGAGGTAAATCCAAGGGAACATTGCAAGGCCATAATTACTAGGAGTGGAAAAATTATTTCTCCATCTCCGAGTCAAGAAATAGGTTCAGAAAAAGGAAAAGAAAGAATACAGGAAACCGAGCAGGATAATAAAAATGAAATAGAAAATAAGAATGAATCAGAAAAAGAAAAAGAAAATAAAGTTCATCAAAAGAAAAAGAAAAAGGTTGATTTGATCCTGGAGGAAGCTTCTAAGCTGACTCCTAAAAAACTAAGGAATGCTTCATTTCCGCACAGGTTTAAAAAGCAAATAGAGGAGCAGAAGTTTGCTAGGTTCTTAGAGGTCTTTAAGAAACTTCACATTAATATCCCTTTTGCTGAGGCATTGCAGGAGATGCCATCTTATGCAAAATTTTTAAACGAACTATTGTCTAAGAAAAGGAAGCTTAGGGGGGATGAAATGATTACTCTCACTCAAGAGTGTAGCGCAATCATTCAGAAGAAACTTCCCCAGAAGCTAGAAGATCCTGGATCTTTTACAATACCTTGTGCAATAGGGGATGTTCATGTAGGAAGTGCTCTCTGTGATCTAGGAGCCAGTATAAACCTGATGCCTCTATCTTTAATGAAAAAACTGGGAATTAATGACTTGCAACCGACTCGCATGTCCTTGCAGTTGGCTGACAGGTCCATTAAATATCCCCAAGGCATGCTGGAAGATTTGTTAGTGAAAGTTGATAAATTTATCTTCCCAGCAGATTTCATAGTGCTAGACATGGAAGCTGACCGAGAGATCCCTTTGATCTTAGGTAGACCCTTCCTAGCTACTGGTAGAGCATTAATTGATGTGGAAAAGGGTGAACTCATGCTGAGAGTTCAGGAGGAACAAGTAATTTTTAACGTCTTCAATTCCATGAAACATCCGACTGAACGGATGGATTGCCTAATGATTGAAGAGGTTGGAAATTACCAGACCCCCTTACTGCTAAAAACTAAGGAAGAGGCTTTACAAACGTTTTTAGAGGATGACTTTAATTCCGAGACTGAATCAATTGACTCTCACTTGGAAATACTGGACCTACTAGAAGTTTTAGAAGTAGGTGATTTAGAAGAGAAAAATGATTTGGAAACTACTGAAGATGAGAAAACAAGGGAAGTTTTGGAAGAAAAATGTGATTTAAAACCTTTACCTTCTCATCTAAAATATGTCTTCCTGAGAGGAAATGACACTCATCCTGTAATTATTAATTCCGACTTAAAAGAAGAGGATGAGAATAAACTAGTTAGGGTATTAAAAGCTCATGAATCTGCCATTGGTTGGAACATTTCTGACTTGAAGGGAATCAGTCCATCTTTTTGTATGCACAAAATCTTGATGGAGGATGACTATTCCCCTGTTGTTCAGCCACAGCGCAGACTGAACCCCATTATGAAGGAAGCAGTGAGAAAAGAAGTGGTCAAGCTCCTTGATGCAGGAATCATTTACCCGATCTCAGACAGCACTTGGATTAGCCCAGTCCAAGTGGTGCCCAAGAAGGGAGGAATGATGACTGTAAAAAATGACCAGGGTGAAATCATTGCCACTCGGCCAACTACAGGCTGGAGGATGTGCATTGATTACAGAAGGCTGAATAACTCTACTAGGAAGGATCATTTTCCCCTTCTATTTGTTGATCAAATGCTCGAGAGGTTATCAGGACATAAGTACTATTGTTTTCTTGATGGGTACTCGGGTTATAACCAAATTGTGGTTGACCCGAAGGATCAAGAAAAGACTGCCTTCACATGTCCCTATGGAATCTTTGCATACAGGCGCATGCCGTTCGGCTTGTGCAACGCTCCAGCAACCTTCCAAAGGTGCATGCTGGAAATTTTTGGGGATATGGTAGAAAAATTTATTGAGGTATTCATGGATGACTTCTCGGTATTTGGGAGTAGTTTTGACGCATGCCTCAGCAATTTAGCAAAAGTACTGATGAGATGTCAAGAGACTAATCTCATTCTTAACTGGGAAAAATGCCACTTTATGGTTAAGGAAGGGATAGTTCTTGGTCATAGGATTTCTGCTGAGGGCATGCAGGTGGACCGAGCAAAAGTTGAAATTATTGAGAAACTTCCTCCTTCGATCAATGTGAAAGGAGTAAGGAGTTTTCTAGGATGTGCTGGGTTCTATAGAAGATTCATAAAAGATTTTTCAAAAATAGCTAAGCCTTTGATAGATTTGCTTGTGAAAGATCAGATGTTTGCATTTAATGAAAACTGTGTCAAGGCTTTTGAAAAATTAAAACAAAGTTTGACTTCAGCTCCGATCCTTGCATCACCCGACTGGTCTTTACCGTTTGAATTGATGTGTGATGCAAGTGACTTTGCAATTGGAGCTGTACTAGGTCAGAAAAAAGAGAAATTAACTCATGTGATTTATTATGCTAGTAAAGTGTTAAATGAAAATCAAATACATTACACCACGACTGAAAAAGAAATGCTTGCTGTGGTGTATGCATTTGATAAATTTCGTGCATACTTGATTGGTGCCAAAGTCATTGTATATACAGACCACTCGGCAATCAAGTATTTACTAGCTAAAAAAGAGTCTAAACCGAGACTGATTCGGTGGGTTCTGCTACTCCAAGAGTTCGACTTAGAAATACGAGACAAAAAAGGAGTAGAGAACTCGGTCACAGACCAATTGTCTCGTCTGGAAGCCGAGTCGGATTCTGTCTTGATAAAAGAAGAATTTCCAGACGAAAAGTTGATGGCCATTATGACCGGGCCATGGTACGCTGACATGGCAAACTTTAAAAGTGCCTCAGTGGTACCTGATGGTTGGACATCCCAAATGAGAAAAAAATTCTTTCATGATAGTAAGGCTTTTCTTTGGGATGATCCATTTTTGTTTAAAATAGGCATAGATGGAGTAATCAGGCGCTGTGTGCCTGAATCCGAGGAAGAAAGGCTCCTGTGGCACTGTCACAATTCTTATTATGGAGGCCATCATGGTGCCTCCCGTACCGCAGCAAAGATATTACAGAGTGGCTTTTATTGGCCAACTATCTTTCAGGATTCTAAGGAATATGTCAAAAGGTGTGACAAATGTCAAAGGAGTGGAGGTCTCTCCACAAAAGCTGGCATGCCTTTGACGAACATTCTAATTGTGGAATTATTTGACGTTTGGGGTATCGACTTCATGGGACCCTTCCCTAAGTCGTTCTCCAACGAATACATTCTGGTTGCTGTGGACTACGTCTCCAAATGGGTGGAGGCAATTCCGACCAGAACCAATGATGCACAGGTTGTGCTTAGGTTCATTAAGAAGAATATTTTCTCTAGGTTTGGAGTTCCGAGAGTAATTATTAGTGATGGGGGTTCATATTTTTGCAATAAGATAATGGAAAAAGCCCTGCGTCACTATGAGGTTTTACATAAGATATCCACTCCTTACCATCCACAGACTTGTGGACAAGTCGAATTGTCAAATAGAGAAATAAAAAGAATTTTAGAAAAAGTGGTCAGAAAATCCAGAAAAGATTGGTCGGTGAAATTAGACGATGCATTGTGGGCTTACCGAACAGCTTTCAAAACTCCGATTGGCATGTCCCCGTATCAACTGGTGTACGGTAAGGCTTGCCATCTCCCTGTGGAGTTGGAACACAAAGCATAGTGGGCCACAAAACTATTAAACATGGACTGTGACCAGTCTCAGGAGGAAAGAGTTTTGAAACTCCATGAATTAGAGGAGTTCCGACTCAACGCTTATCAAAGTGCCTCCATTTATAAGGAGAAAACAAAGAAATGGCATGATAAGCGAATTAATAAGAAAGAGTTTCAGAAGGACGATCAGGTTTTGTTATTCAACACCCGACTGAAACTCTTCCCTGGAAAACTTAGATCCAAGTGGTCCAGGCCTTTTACTGTAAATGAGGTTTTCCCTCATGGTGCAGTCGAACTAAAAGATCAGACTACCAATCGGTTTTTCAAGGTGAATGGCCAGCGACTCAAACTCTATTTTGGAGGAGAGTTTGATAGGTAGAAAACCTCCTTGTTACTGAAACCATCTTCTTAAATACAATAAGGTCAAGCTAGTGACCTTAAAGAAGCGCTCTAGGGAGGCAGCCCTATGTCCCGATTGTTTTGTTTAGAACTTTGAATAAAATAAAAGTGTGAAGTTGAAGAAGGAAATCCGAGTTGATTCTTCTATTTTCGCTCAGGCGAAGCACTGGTAGCTTAGGCGAGCCAATGCTGATTGTTGTTTCGCACTTAAGGGAAAATTGTACTAAGTGGAGTAAAAATAGTACGCTCGGATAATTGTTACTTCGTCGTAACCCTGCTTCCCGACTGAACTTCACTCGGTTTTTTTTTTTTTACTGTTACGAATAAAAAGGAAGACTTGGAAAGAATTCTGATCGTTGATGTAATGAACGGGTCAGATAGTGAAAAGTGACTTATTTCAGTCGGCTTTTCACCACTCGGATTCCTCAATCATCATAATTAGTATTATATCCATTAGTCTCATTTGCACGCAGCCTTTTATTCATTCATCCACTCGGCTTTCTCTAGTAGTCGGTTTCTTCCACTCGGCTTCCGCACTCCTCACTCAGTTTCTTTCATTTATCTTTCACTCGTCTTTCTTTTCACGAATTCTGTTATCCATTCTTCTTCTCAGTCGTTGATTCACTTGTTCTTTCAATCTACTCTTTCTTCTTCATTCCTTCACCCATTTCTCCATAATTTTCTCACTCATTCATCACTCAGTTTCTTATTCCCTCGCCCGATCTCTTTATCCGGGTGTTCTTTCAATCTACTCTTTCTCGGTTCCCCCACTCGGTATATTTTTTTTTTTGCATCTCTTTCGGCAGTCTTTTTTTTCAGTCACTTGGTTTCTCACTAGATCACTCGGTTTCTTCCACTCGCTCTTGCATTTAATCATCTCCTTCAACCGATCGGTATACCTTTCACTCATCTCCTTCACCCGGTCCTTCATCGATCGGTATTTCATTCATTCCATTTTGTCACTCCTGTTATTCTTCGCCCGAACTCTCATTGTTATTCACTCATTTTTCATATCTCCGATCTATATTACTCATTTTCAGCCACCCGTCTTTTCTTTCACTCAGCCTTACTCTCATTTATTCTTTCTCCCACGAACTTCTTTGTTCACTCATACCTCACGACGGTTGTTCACTCGTCCATTCATTGTTACACTCGGTTCTCGTACACTTATCTTCATTCATCCATTCTTTCACTCATTCTGTGATCCATTCGGTACCCTTTTCATTCAGTGTTTTATTCACTTTTTCATCACGTAGTTCCTTATTCACTAGATTTCTCGCTAGTTCATTCGGTTCCTTCATTTACTCATCTCCTTCATCGATCGGTATACCCATTCCCATTCGGTCACCCTCTTTTCCGTTCCTTACCCGTCAGTTAACTTTTTAGTTATGCATTACTTCTTTCCCTTTCATTTACTCGGACTTGCGTTGTTCACCTCATTCGTTGATCAACTATTTCCATTCTCACTCGGTTATCATCCTTTCACCCCTTGTCATTTATTTACTTGAGTTTTCATTCATTCGTTTATACTGCTATTCGTGTCTTTTATTGTTCGTCTCTTGATTCACTCGTATTCCATTACATTTTTCACTCATTTTTCATGCACCCTAGTTCAGATATTTAAAGTTTCCAATTGCTATGTTGTCTTATGGCATCACATTGGTATCATCCCAATCTCCCTCGATCTTCTACCCCTCTAGTAATTGAGTATTCAAAGATAATAATAGAATAAATAAAAAAAAATTTATAAATATAATAATAAATAATAAACGTAATAATAATAATAACAGTAGTAATGCATTTAATAAAAGTAATAATTAAAGTTGACCGCATTAATGCGTTTCTGGAAAATTGAATTCTTCGTTATAAAAGAAAAGTCCTTTCAGTTTCCAACCTTCAGTACCTGTGTTGAACTTGAGCTGAAGACAAAACGACACTTTCTGATTTCTGAGAAAGGTATCACCTTTTCACTTCTTCACTTTGCAGTTCGTGGTTATCATCTTTGTGTTTCATTATTATTGTTTTCCACTGTTCATAAGTCATGCATCTTACAGTTTGGTTTGTGTTTTTCTCTTGTATTTCTGTTCTTATTTTTGTTTGATTAGGTTGTTTATCATCGTTATTTTAACATTCATCATGAAGAGAAGATCTCAAAGACTTCTACAGAAACCTAGACCCAACTTCACAGAAGGAAGTGTGCGAAGGAAACAATTAGATACTGAAAGAGAAGTGGCCACCATTACTATTTTGATATGTGTTTGATTATATTGAGTTTGCTGAAAGAGAATCAAGTTTGTATAATATGAACTCAATGGAATGGATGTGCCAAGTTTAAACACAGAGGTTGTAGTAAAGTATAGATGTCGTTCCACTGAGGAGGTGTAAGACTGAAAATCTTAGTCTTGAATTGATTTGGCAGAATGGTTTGGTTTTTGTTTTGTTATAAATGATGTTGACTGAGAAACAGTAAGTAACAAATAACAGAGAATATCACTTGCAAAAGATAACAGTAAATGATGTTGGAAAATTCAGTTTTGTAAAACAGGGATTGGCTTTATCACATCTTCACCTCTGTAAACTGCATAAGTTTTCATATAAGTAAATCGAAAAGATAAGTTCTACATCACAATCAAAGTCATTTGTATCGATCCCTCGACTACAAAATTCATAAGAATGTTTTTCAAACCGCTGATCCCTCAGTCACTTTGGAAATCATTCCAGCATTATCGATCGATTGTTTTGACGTTTATTGCGTTAGACGCCATCCCTGGCTACCTACTCACAACAAGTATTTCTTTCAGATTCTGCTTTCAAAAGTCACTTCCCAGCATACTTGAGAAAACTCAGAACAAGAAAATAATGATCAAGTATTTTCTGGCATTAAACGCAGAAGGAAATATAGAAACTTATCAAATCTCATTACTCAATAAAAACTTACGACAGCATTACTTCAGTGTTGAATGGATTACAGCCAATCCCATAAGGGAGATTTAGCTACTCATGCCTTGCATTTTCACTATCAACAGAGTGAATACAGGAAATAATGGAAAGTATGAATGAAATACAGAGGATGAATCTGATGTATGATGTGTTGTTCTGTGTTTTGTTTGAAGCTTGATTTATAGGAGTTTAGGTTCAGCTTCTCTTGCCCACTTGCGTAGAACCCATGTAGCATCTTTTAGAGACTTGGTGGAAACAGAAGAAAGTGGATGAGTTTGCATCGCATCATTGGTGAATAAAGAATTAAGAAACCCATGCTGTGTGAGTCACGCTTGAGCTTGATGGTCACGCTCAAGCGTGAAGGGCTCTGATGCTGTTTGATTGTCTTGCGCTTGAGCTTCCTTGACCACGCTTAAGCGTGGTTCCTTTGTTTAGCATGTGCTTGATCCTTCGCTTCAAGCTGGGCCTGTTACGCTTTAAGCGAGCTCCTCGATCCAAAAGATGTATTCCACGCTCAAGCCACGCTCAAGCCACGCTCAAGCGGGATCGAGTTTACGCCCAAGCGGTTCCTTCCCACGCTTGAGCGTGAGATGACCCTGATGCTACTCCTTCTTCCATGTTGTCACGCTTGAGCTCCATGTTGCCACGCTTGAGCGTCAGTCATGCATGAAATCACGCTTGAGCGAGCTTGGGCTCACGCTCAAGCGTGAGAGGCTGTTGGTGTGTTCCTCATTATTTCACTTGGGTGCATGGACAACGTAAACTTTAGTTTCCTCCACGCTCAGGCGTGTAGTGTACCACGCTCAAGTGTCCTTGCTTGATGCTCTTTGTTTCTTCAAGGCTTTTGACAATTTGTTCACTGATTTTCAAATTTCAAGCTTCTTTTCTTAAAACTCTCTTTATAATCAAAATCATGCTCAATTATTTATCAATTTTGTTAAGTTATTCAGAAGATGGGTCTAATTGAGTCATGAATTTAATCATAAAATAAGCACTCATCAAACTCTCCCCAACCTAGATTTTTGCTTGTCCTCAAGTAAAAAGAAATTTTGGAAAGGGAATCAAGCATTCAAAAATCTGAGTTTCTGTTGCAGACAAAAAGTTTAAAAGACAATAATCTGAGTGATGTCTAGGCAAATGATTTTCTTAATAACAATTCCTTAAAATGTAATGCACTATTACCTTGTTCATAAAGCATGTAACCCATTGCTGTAGGAATAGAGAACTCTCATTATTTCTTACCAGGTGTCTGTTTCGCTCATCCATCATTAGAACTGCTCAGTTAACATTGGCCGTCATTTCTAGTAAAACCAAAATTCAAATGAATAGCAAGGATCAAAAGGTCTTTTAAGGATGTACTGAGGCTGGGTTGACAAGAATCTTTGGTTTTTCTTGGTTTCAAAACGCATGTTCAAAGAAGAGCATAAGTTCTTTTGATTAATTTATTTAACAATTTAGAAAGCTTCTTCTTTGCATTGAAACTTCAGACTTTTCCTTTGTTTTCCTCCAGCTCTTTTATACCTTTTTAGAGAGCTTACTATTCTTCTTTTTGCATTTTCTTCTACTGCCTCTATTTGTTTCATCTCCTTTTGAGAAAAAAATATTTTATGCTCTTTTTTCAAAATGAACATGCAGGTAGGATAGGATTTTTGCTTTTATGTTTAGCTTAGGGTAGAGAAAAAAATTTTTTCATGCTTTTATGGCTCAAAGATGGGCTGCCAAAAAAAATCGGATATTTTTATCAGGGTAGCTTTTTGGCTCTTGGCTAACTATGTTTTCAAAATTGCCTTATCATTTCCTTGCTTGTTTCTTAAGAAAAAGGTTTTAATTAGAAAATCAGTCAATGCTAATTTAACAAATTCGAATGAGGCTCTCAAGTGTTTAGATTTCTCACTGCTTACTTCCTTATTCTAACAGAAAAGGGTTCAAGTCATGTAAACAAGCAAAAGTACATGCATTCCAGTTCCTTGGTTCTTAATTAAGTCATTTTGCCTAAAAAAATCAGTATTGTTGCCTAAAAACATTCTTCTGCTTAGAAACTTTTCTTGTTCAAAAAGTAAAATCTTTGGTTGGGGTTTTCAAAAATGTTCAAAGTCTTAATCATCAAAACAGGAAAGCAAACAAGAAAAAAAATCGCAAGCAGATAATCACAAGCAATCAATAATAATCACAAGCAATTCTAAAGTATGCTGTATTAAAGCTAAAGTAAAGCTGTAAATTGTCAATTGGAAATAAAACTAAATAGCAATTTAAACTTCAAGAAATGAAAAAAACTTTCACTCTTCCTCAGATGAGTCCTCTTCTGTTCCCAGGTCTCTTTCTGGAGGTCCCTGTGTTGAAGTTCCTGGCCTATCCTCCTGTGTAGTCTCACCTCCTCCCACAAAAGGAGGCCTGTCCCCAGGCCAAGCAAGTAGGGCCTCAAACTGGGCAGGTGGCATCCAGGGATTGTGTTGACCTGCAGGAATGCTGTGATAAAGGCCATTGTAAACATGTAACAAACCTCTATGCTGAGCGTTCTGCTGGGCCAGGAGGTGGCTGTTTTGAATTTTCAGGATGTGAATGCCTTGCAAAATCAGATTGGCTTCTGTGCTGAGGGGGGGATGGGCAGGTGCAGTGTTGAATGCTTGTAAGGTAGGTGGAGGAGGTACATCCATTGTAGGAAGTGCTGGATTACTGCAGTAATGCTCAATGAAGCGTTTTTCTATGGAAGGCCTGATTGGTTTGAGGTCTTGTACCTCAACACCATGAGCTACACAAAAATCAGTGATAAAGGCAGGAAAACCGAGACTCCCTTTTACCTTTTGACCTGCCTGGGAATACTTCTGGTCAGAAATTACAAACTTGTGGATTTCATCCGATAGTACTTGGGCTAGATCAATAGAGATGTCCTCTCTCAAAATGCAGTATAGGAAATAACACCTACTAAAAATCAAATCAGAGACATGAGCGTTAGGTGCTATGTTAGCTAATAAGAAAGAAGTCCAAACTTGAGAAATAGTAGTCATGTCTTTTCTTAAAACTCTCAGTGGTGTCTCTCCTTGTCCCATTTGAAAGTGGTGTCCTGGAACACATATAGCTGCTTCAAGGTCATTTGTGGCAATGAACTGGTTCCTTGCAACCATTGCAGCATATTCGCAGATTTCCCCCTCTCCTAAGGTCATGATGTTCCCCAAGTAAAAGTTGATTGTGTCTCTGTCATATGAGAGCCAGGTTCCCCTCACATAAGTTTTTCGTTCTCCCGCTCCATCTTTTGTCCAGGCGTTCGCATAGAATTCCCTTACAACTTCAGGGTCGTATTTCTCCCTTGGGTAACATACCTTTAACTAATTTCTCCTTCTTATGATCTGCAGGAAGGCGTCACAGTCTCCCAGGGCCAAGTCTACTTTTCTTTCTGGTATGAACGTCCAATTTGAAATGTCCTCATAACGCTTGCTGTTGCCTTTCTTCCTAAATCTTGGAGCATTATCTTGTTCGTCTGTGCGTGGTCTTTTGCCTTTATTCCTTCGGGAACTCCTTGCTGGGGAAGTGGTGACAGGGGGTTTGGTGCAGTTTGCTTGGTTCTGGCCATCTGCAAGAAAGTTAAGAACCACTTTGCAGTCAAAATTCTTCCTTTCAGGACTTTTATCAAACATTCAGCATGCGTTAGAAGAAAGTGAAACAGAAAAGGGACATGCATTACAAAGAAATTGAAACCCAAGAAATTGAACGTCTTTCTCTAAACAAAACAACCAAACATAGATCATAGCATTCATTAAAAACAGGGAGAAGGTGTTTACAGACTTCAATATATGCTCAAAAGAAATGTATCAATTCTCCCTACATAGTAGTTCTATGCTTGAAATTTTAAAAGAGGATAGTGCAGCACTTACCTGGAAATATCCGAGAGTGATAGAGAGAATGATTTGCAAAAGAGAAGTGTGACTTATGAGATGAGAGTGAAAAGACAATTATTAGAGAAGAAATGGCAGTTACAAAACTTAGAGAGTTAGGAGATTGATGGGCGGTTATGTGAGTGAGAGAGTGGGCAGTTTCAAATTTCTTAATTTATTAGCATCAGGGGGCCGTTTTGCATTTCACGCTTGAGCGCTGGAATGTCACGCTTGAGCGCAAGAGTGACACGCTTGAGCGCAATATAACCACGCTTGAGCGTGATCGGCCTGGATTCAGAGTTTGAGAATGAAACTTTACGCTTGAGCGTGTTTTTGTCACGCTTTGGGCGCAACAGTCTCGCGCTTGAGCGCAAGGTTATCACGCTTGAGCGTGTGGGCATTGCTACAAAGTATATTTTCCTCGCTCAGGCTTGTGTTTGTCTCGCTTGAGCGTGAAACAAAATTTTTCATACCTGATGCTTATTCACTTTCTCGCTTGAGCGCAGGATTCACGCTTTGAGCGCAGGGGTGTTGCGCTTGAGCGCAAGAGTACCACGCTTGAGCGTGATCGACAAATTTATTTTCTCGCTTGGGCACAGGGATCTTGCTTTGAGCGTGGTAGCCTCTGATTGCTGTCCAGGTCCTTTCGCTTAAGCGTAAGAGGTCACGCTTAAGCGTGATCGGGTTTATTTTGAAAACTTCTTTTCTTGTAGAGGTGCCACGCTCAAGGCTTGGATTCTTGCGCTTAAGCTTGATATGGATGGTGTGTGACTTACCTTGGCTCGCTTAAGCGAGGTTATCCACGCTTGAGCGTGGTGATGTCCTCATGTCTCTCTTAATTCAACTTCCAGCTCCAGTTTTGTTTACCTTTGTTTTAGACTTTTATTTGGGGTACTCTTGATGAGCAATCTACAAGGCAAATAGAAACCTTAAGAAATAAAATTTTTATGGAAAGAAGGCATAAAAGATTGGGTTGCCTCCCAATGAGCGCTTGTTTAACGTCATTAGCTCGACGCCAGAGTTTGATCATGGGTCTTTTAGTAGGATGTCAGTGGCAACCTTCTCCACTGCTCCTCCTAAATAGGGCTTTACTCTCTGTCCATTCACGACCCAAGTTCTTTCAGATTTAGGATCTTGTAATTCAATAGCTCCATAAGGTTTCACCTCCTTCACAATAAAGGGTCCTGACCATTTAGACTTGAGTTTTCCTGGGAATAGTTTCATCCTTGAGTTGAAAAGAAGAACAAATTGTCCCTGGTGAAAACTTTTCTTCATGATGTGTCTATCATGGTAAACCTTCATTTTCTCTTTATAGATCCTGGATGAGTCATAGGCATGATTCCTCCACTCTTCTAACTTGTGCATCTGAGTCTTCCTTTCTTCAGCTGATGCCTTTGGGTCATAGTTGAGGGTTTTTAGTACCCAAAATGCTTTGTGTTCAAGTTCCACTGGAAGATGGCAATTTTTACCATATACCAACTGATAAGGTGAAAATCCAGTTGGTGCCTTGTATGCTGTTCTATAGGCCCATAAAGCGTCATCTAACTTCAATGACCAGTCTTTTCTATTTTGGCTGATTGTCTTCTCCAGTATCCTCTTAATTTCTCTGTTGGATACTTCCACTTGGCCATTAGCCTGAGGATGGTAAGGGGAGGTTACTTTGTGCTTGACTCTATAATGTTCTAGGCATCTTTGGAGTTGACTGTTGCAGAAGTGAGAGCCTCCATCACTTATCAATACTCTTGGGGTGCCAAACCTGCTGAAAATGTTTTTCTTAAGAAATTTGATGACCGTCTTAGCATCAGCTTTAGTACATGCCATGGCTTCCACCCATTTAGAGACATAATCTACTGCCACAATTATGCACTCATTTGAGAATGACATTGGTAATGGCCCAGTAAAATCTATGCCCCAGCAATCAAAGACTTCTATTTCAAGGATGGTAGTCAACGGCATCTCATGTCTTTTTGATATGTTCCCTGTCTTCTGACATGCTTCACAATGCTGCACAAAAACATTAGCATCTTTAAACAATGAGGGCCAATAAAAACCTGACTGGAGGATCTTTGCTGTTGTCCTTTCCCCATTGAAATGTCCTCCATAGGGTGAGCTGTGACAGTGCCATAGGATGCTTTCAGCCTCTTCTTGGGACACACATCTCCTCAAGATGTGATCTGATCCAAGTTTGAATAGGTAGGGGTCATCCCATATGAATTATTTTGTATCCCTTAGAAACTTCTTCCTCTGCTGCCATGAAAGGTCATCAGGCAGTGCTCCAGCAGCTTTAAAGTTGGCCATGTCTGCAAACCATGGTCGTTCTTTCATCATTAGTAGCTTTTCATCAGGGAATTCTTCCTCAACTTCAGGTTGGAGTAGTGTGACTTCCTGATTGACAAGTCGGGATAAGTGATCTGTAATAAAATTTTCGCTGCCCTTTTTGTCTTTGACTACTAGGTTGAATTCTTGCATTAGCAAGATCCATCTAATTAGTCTGGGCTTAGAATCAGGTTTATTCAGCAGATATTTAATGGCAGCATGGTCAGTAAAAATAGTGATCTTGGAACCAATCAGATAAGGTCTAAATTTTTCCAGGCCATACACTATTGCTAAGAGTTCTTTTTCTGTTGTTGCATAATTTGTTTGTGCAGGGTTTAAAACTTTACAAGCATAGTGTATAACATGAAAAATTTTATCCTTTCTTTGTCCTAATACAGCTCCAATAGCATAATCACTAGCATCACACATCATTTCAAAGTCTAGTCCCCAATCAGGGGCAACTATTACAGGTGCACATGTTAGTTTATGCTTTAGAGTTTCAAAGGCATGCAAACAAGAATCATCAAAAATAAAAGGAGTGTCTTTGTTTAAGAGATTACTCAAAGGCTTTGCAATTTTTGAGAAGTCCTTGATAAACCTTCTATAAAATCCTGCATGGCCCAAGAAGCTTCTGACTCCCTTTACATTTCGTGGTGGTGGTAATTTCTCGATCACTTATACCTTTGCTTTGTCCACTTCAATACCTCTTTTGGAGATTTGATGTCCTAACACAATGCCTTCAGTCACCATGAAGTGACATTTTTCCCAATTCAAAACCAAATTGGTGTCTACACATCTTTTCAACACAATGGTCAAATTTTTCAAACATTGAACAAATAATGGACCAAAAATAGAGAAATCATCCATGAAGACCTCAATACATTTTTCCACTAAATCAGAGAAGATAGCAAGCATACATCTTTGAAATGTTGCAGGGGCATTGCACAATCCAAAGGGCATTTTTCTGTATGCAAATACCCCAAAGGGACATGTGAATGTTGTTTTTTCTTGATCCTCAGGTGCAACCGCGATCTGGTTATACCCTGAGTATCCATCTAGGAAGCAGTAGTATGCTTGACCTGCAAGTCTTTCTAGCATTTGATCCATGAAGGGCAGAGGGAAGTGATCTTTCCAGGTAGCAGTGTTTAGTTTCCTGTAATCGATACACATCCTCCATCCTGTGACTGTTCTTGTAGGGATCAACTCATGCTTCTCATTCTGTATGACAGTGATTCCTCCTTTCTTTGGAACAACCTGCACAGGACATACCCAAGAGCTATCAGAAATAGGATAAATTATACCAGCTTCTAGTAACTTAGTTACCTCCCCTTTTACCACTTCCTTCATAGTTGGGTTCAAGCGTCTCTGTGGCTGAGCAATTGGTTTGAATTCTTGTTCCATGTAAATATGATGAGTGCAGTAAGCTGGGCTTATTCCCTTCAAATCTTCCAGCCTCCATCCAATCGCTGTTGAATGCTCTTTCAATACTTGAATCAACTGCTTTTCTTCGGTACCTGTCAATTCCCTGTTAATAATAACAGGTTTTTGGTTATCATTATCAAGAAAAACATATTTCAAGTGTGGAGGTAAAGCTTTTAACTCCATTTTTGGTGGGACAACTTCTTTTGTTTCCTCAGACAGCCTTTCAAAGTGACTTTCTTTTTGAGTATCTTGCTTGTCCTTCTTGTCTTCATCCATTGCCCCAACGTTTAGCTCACCAAGTGGATCTTCGTTGAACCACTCATTGGTTTGTTCTCTGACGGTTTCTTCTTCAATGTCAATTTTGAAGCACTGTTGTTTTTCTTTTGGGTATTTCATTGCATCAAACATATTGAAATTTACCTCTTCATCTTGCACTCTCACTTTTAACTTCCCATCATCCACATCAATAATTACTTTTACTGTCTTCATGAAGGGTCTCCCCAAAATGAGAGGTACTTCTGCATCTTCTTCTATATCCATTATGACAAAATCTACAGGAAATACAAACTTGTCAACTCTTACCAGTACATCTTCAGCTATGCCATATGGAAATTTCATGGATCGATCCGCCAGCTGGAGGGTCATCCGAGTTGGCTTCACCTCAAGATCTCCAATTTTTTTCACCATTGAGAGAGGCATTAGGTTAATGCTTGCTCCCAAATCCAAGAGTGCTTTTCCTACTGGTAAGGTACCAATAGTTACTAGGATTGTGAAACTTCCGGGGTCTTTTGTTTTTTGTGGCAGTGCTTTTTGAATGATGGCACTGCAGCCTGCTGCAAGCTCCACTGTTTCCTCAGAAAATCTCTTCTTCTTTGTTAACAGCTCCTTCATAAATTTAGCGTAAGTTGGCATTTGCTCCATGGCTTCCACAAAAGGTATGTTTATTTGTAACCTTTTGAAGATATCCATAAACCTTGCAAATTGCCTTTCCTTGTCTATTTTTGAAGGGTTCTTTGGATACGGCAAGCTCCTTAGTTGTGGTGTTGGGTCATCCACCTACTTCTTCCCTTCTTTTATTTCTTTCTTTTTTTCATCTTCCTCCTTCATATTTACATCATCATTTTTCTTTTCACTAACTTCCTCTTTTGTTTCTTTTTCAAAATCTTCTTCGACTTTTTCTTCCACCTTGTCATTCTCTTTTTGTTGTCCAATGACCTTCCCACTTCTTGTTGTGATTGCTTTGCATTGTTCCTTTGGATTTGGGTGTGTATTGGCTCCAAATTGGGAGTTATGATGTTCTGCGATTTGGCGAGCCAATTGCCCCACTTGTGTCTCTAGATTTCTTATCGAAGCATCAGTGTTCTTCTGGTTGGTGATTGAGACCTGCATGAATTTTTCTAAAGTGTCCTCTAGTTTTGATGTCCTTTCTGTCAATGAAGGACCTTGTTGATAAGGTTGCTGTCTGTTGGATGTGCTTGCTTCTTGCTTCCATCCACCATTTTGACTATTCCTCCATCCCTGTGAAAAATTATTGGGGTAAGCATTGTTATTGAAGTTACTTTGCTTACCTTGGTTATTCATATAGAGGATAGATTGGTCTCCTTGCTCTCCTTGGCAGTGTCCATTCTGATGCTCTCCTCCACAAAAGTAGCATCTCATTTGTACTTGTTGGTTTCCTATAGAGGACTGTACAGCATGCAGTTGTTGCGGGAGTTTTGCCATTTGCTGTGTCAGAACTTCAATTTGTTGTGTCAAAATTTTATTTTGAGCCAAAATGGCATCTGTTGTATTAAGTTCCAGCACTCCCTTCTTTTGGACTTGTGTTCTGTCATGCTGAGCCTGGTAATCTGTGGATCATAATGCTTCGATGATCCTTGTAGCTTGCTCTGCATCTACTGTCATCATGGTTCCTCCAGCTGCTGCATCTAAAATCATTTTAGTGTCAGCCTTTAAACCACTGTAAAAGATATTTAATTGGGCAATTGTATTTTTATGTTGATGTAGGTTTTGATAATGACACAACAAATGGAGAAGTATCAAGGATGTTATCAAGCAATTAATTATGTTTGATGTGGAAGTTAAATTGGTTGATGTTTAATTTTGATGAACAATCAAGGACTTATGTTAAAGGCATTTAAAGAAGCTTAACACAAGTGCAAATGATCAACAAATGTGCCAAGAATCAAAGGATTGGAACCAAGACTCATCAAATATCAAAAAGGATAAAACAAAGTGTCCAATTTCATGCAACAGGTGCATGAATCGATTCATTATGCAAAGCAAAGGAAAATGAATCGATTCATACGGTTTCCAGTGCCCAAAATGAGATTGCTTCAGGGTTGAATCGATTCAACCCATGTGTGAATCGATTCACACGAAGACAGAGGCTCAGGATGTGCAAAACAGGTGTCTGAATCGATTCCCTCCTCCATTGAATCGATTCATGCGTTATGAATTGGACCAGGATGTGTTTTTTAATTGGTTGAATCGATTCACATCACAAAGAATCGATTCATACGCCTGGCAGTGTCTAAAATTGCACAAATAACACTAAAAGAATCGATTCTTTTATGAAATGAATTGATTCATTTAGTTCAAATGATTGTTAAACATGCGTTACAAGCTGGAATTGCACAGTGGAAAACTCAAGATCGCACTTCATGAATAATGGACCACTAAGCAGACAAAGACAAGCTCCATTACATGATTCATGGATCCATTGGAATATTTTAAGTGAAAATTCCATGTTGCTGGAGGCTATAAATAGAGAGGAAATTGGAGAAGCAAAACACACCAAGCATTTGAAGCATTTCCATTTGCTTTCTTCCTCCTCCATTCTCTTGCTCTTCTACTCATTCTCTCTTATTCTACATTGGTATATTCTCTTAGTAAGTTATTTAAGAGTTAGAGAGAAAATATTTGTGTGAGCTAAATTTGTATATCCTCTCTTTGAGAGTTATTTTTGTATGAGCTTTAAGTTGTGTATCCACTCTATTAGAGAGTTATCATTGTAACCATCAAACACCAAAATTCCTAGAGATTAAGGTTGGGGTTCAACCTTGGATATTGAGAGATTGTGAGATTGGGTGGGTTGCCCTTTGCTTGTGAGGATTGGGTTCTTGAGTGTGGGACACTAGGAGACAATTGCTCAAAGCTTGTAATCTCAAATTCTCAATAGTGGAAATCCTTCAAGTGGGTTGCTTGAAGGCGAGACGTACACCGGGGTGGTGGAACTCGTTATATCGGTTTGCAAATTCTCTCTTCCCTTAAACTCTTTATTATTGTGAACTTAATTTGCATGCCTAAATACTTATGTTAAATTGGTTTGGTAAAATTGAATCCTTGAATCAATTGACTTAAACATTGTTGGATTTGATTATTGAGGAAGAAGAATATTGGTGTTAACAAATTAGTAAACTATCATGCTTAATTAATTTGAGTTGTTGAAGTTATACTTATATTGAAATTAATTATAGCATGCTAAAAACTTCAAGAATTGTCTAAGCCAATAACTTGCTTTGTTCATCAAATCAATTCTTGAATATAGTCCATTCAACTCAATATGTTTTAGTATGAAATGTGCTTCATAATTGTTACATCCTTTATATTGCATCATTTGTATATTACTAACCGATTTGAAAGGGATTCCGCGTGAAAATTTGAAATACTCAATTCACCCCCCCTCTTGAGTATCGAGGCCTTGGCTAACAATTGGTATCAGAGCTTGACTCTTGGAAGATCAAGCTTAACCGCTTCAAGAGATCAAGATGGCCTCTACATCCTATGATGCATTTCCGGAAAATGGTACACTAAATAGACCACCAATCTTCAATGGTAAAAACTTTGTTATTTGGAAAGAAAGGTTGAAAATCTTTATCCAAGCCTATGACATCAAGGTATGGAATGCTATTCAATTTGGTCCTTTCATTCCTAAATACATTGTTGATAATATAGAATGTATGAAGCCCATGAACTTATGGACTAAGGAAGAAGAAAGAAAGGTACAATTTAATCTTAGAGCTAAAATTCTTATCACATTAGCATTAGAACCTAATGATGTTTCTAGAGTTATTACTTGTAACAATGCTAAAGAAATGTGGGAAACTCTTGAAACAATTTATGGAAATACTAATGATGATAAAGATGCAAGAATTAGTACTCTTTCTAGTCAAGATGAAGAATCCGAAAGAAGTCTAGAGAAAGAGACAAATGAAACGGAAGAAGAAATTGCATGCCTAATGACAAAGCACTCTCAAGATGATGAGGTATGCTCTTTAAATGCTTTTAGTGATGATAATGATGATGAAATTGATAAGGATGAATTATTAGAAGCATTTGAAGTATTGCATGAAAAATTTGTCTTGTTATCAAAGAAATATGCATGCTCTAAACAAACCATTTTGACTCTTGAAAAAGAATTGCATGATGTTCACATAGAAAAAGAATATCTTAGAGTTCAAAATGATGAATTAGTAGCTTCAAATGTATCTCTTAGAACTTGTAATGATAATAATGATTGTGTGCTTATTGATAAATGTATGCTTCTTGAAAAAGAGAATAAAGAACTAAAAGAAGCACTTAGTAAGCTTACAAGTAGTCAAAAGAATCTAAGTGCACCTCTTGAAGATCAAAAGCATACACTTGAAAGAAGAAAAATAGTTCATTACAAGAACCCTTGTGCATCCTACAAAGAAAATTTCAAATCCTCTCTTAGATGCACAAACCATGAAAGAAAAGAGAACTCATTGCCTAATTGTTTTAAAAGGAATCATTTAGAACATAATAAGAACTATTACAATTCTACTATGACTTACTCTTTGGATGCAACATGTTTTTATTGTGGAATATATGGTCATATATCTTCTAATTGCTTTATAAAGAAATCCCGTCAAAAATGCATGAGAAAGGTATGGATTCCAAAAATAACTTTGAAATCTTAGACTAACAAAGAATGGACCCAACTTTTAAAAAAAGGGTACCACAAAAACCTTAAACTTTGTAGGGATATTTCAATCGGCAATTTCTCATTGACGAATGACCAAAAGAATCAAGATTCATGATCTTCACTCCAAAGAACCAAGGATGAAAAAGACAAGGACATAAATTTTGTAAAACTCCAAGGTACGATCGGATCCTTACTCTAGTTGATCAATTATCATGTTTGCTATGTGTTTGTATGCTTGATTATGTTAAAACATCTATGGACTTGATTGATAATTTTTTTTTGAAGTGTCTAAATAATTTTTGTAAAGCCAAATTCCATATTTGTTCATAATGAATTTAGATGTGTGAAAATCAAACTTTGATTTAAATGATTGATGAATGATTACTTGGATAATATGTTTGATTCTATGAAAAACAAGAGATATGATTAAAGTTGTTTGGATCCATGTGTGTTAGGAAGGATTGAAACATGGAAATGTTAAATCTTGATGCTTAAATTCAAAGTCTTAAATGATGCATAAACTCTTGATGATATATGATGTATGTATCCTTGATAATGTATAAATGCTTAATGATGCATGAATAAATATGAATTCTTGATGATGTATCACTTATTGAACAAGAGAAATGTTGGTAACTAAGTGGTATCTAAATAACAAGCATCTTCCTTTAACAATGGTTTCAATTGAATTAGTAAGGGGAAGATGTCATGGGGACATATTCTTGATTATATACTTGTCAATATGCTTTGATGATAAATACATATGTTATGACAAGTTGATTATGACAAACTTTAAAGTTGCTTTGAGTTAGAACTATGTTGTGCTTACATGTTTTACAAAGTTGACAATCTTAGGCAAAATTTTTCTATGCAATTATATGTTGGTTTTGATAATGCCTAAGGAGAAAGTATGTATGCTCTATGCCTAGACTTTAATTTCATAACTAGTAATATGACAATGCATGATTTTGATGACATGTAAATGACAATGCATGATATGTGACAATACATGGTATATTAAGAGAAAATACATTATAATACATGACATGACCTTCCTTGATACACCATGCTTGAGCAAATTGGCATCTATCTTGAGTGACATATATGCTTGATGATGCTTGATCTTGAATATGAAAAGAAATTTGAATATATGCATCGTTGAAATTGAAAAAAAGTTTTTGAACAAATATTATGAAGAATGATGTATGCTTGAAATGTCAACAATTTGTGATAATAGGCTTAAATGTTTATAATTGATATCTAGAGCTCAATTTGGCAAATCCACCTAGTGATATCATGACTAGATACTAGCAACAAATGGCATGGACAATGAATAAGAAATAAATGGTGTTGATCAAGAAAAGAATGTTTGACATAAAAGGGTCATAATATTGGCATGTGTTACAACACAAATGCATGAGTAAGCCAACAAGTTGTATTAATCATTCCACCATTGCTATGATACCTACATTTGAGTGCATATTGTTGAAAATTCTTCTATGATCAAGCACTATTAATTGATGATTGACTAGTGAATTTTATATACATTTAGTATCTAACTTTTGAGTGATATCTATTTGTGATTTTTATTGGTTGAATAAGTGGTATCTATTAAAAGGTGATCATGTGCTTAAGAAATAAACAAATGGT
Organism: Clitoria ternatea; assembly: GCA_037962975.1. Taxonomy (NCBI): domain Eukaryota; kingdom Viridiplantae; phylum Streptophyta; class Magnoliopsida; order Fabales; family Fabaceae; genus Clitoria; species Clitoria ternatea. The sequence continues at coordinate 265,793,665 of CM075671.1, forward strand.
ATCAAATTTGCTAAATAGGCCAACATGAACAATTGGTATCAATTAGCTTAAGAATTACATCAATTAGCTTAACAATTGGTATTAGACTTGATCAAATTAGTGTAATTGGGTTCATAACAATTGGCATCATTTAGAGTTATTACTTATAACAATTGGTATCAATATATGTCAAAGAGGGATAAAATATCAATTGGTATCTATTAAATGACTAAGGAGGAGATATATCTTGCATGATACATTATGATCTTTTAACAATTGGTATATCTTTCAAACAATTAGTATCTATTAAATGCATGACATGTATTCAACAATTGATATCAAACTTCATCAAATTGATTTCATATGTTAATAAGTGGTATATGTTTTTACAAGTGACATCAATTACAATAGTAAGGGGGAGCACACACATATGAATAATGATTATCCTTGATTTCACCTCCTTATAATTATGATCGTGGTACTTATGCTTACAATCTTGTTTCTATTTCTCCTATATGCTTAATTGGAAAATTATTCTTGTGCATTTAGTAATGCCAAAAAGGGAGACGGACATAAAGGAATTAGGAATTTTAGAAATTGCTTAAATTGGCTTATCTTTTGTCACATTCACTTACACTTTGAACATAATTTTTTGAAAATCTTGTACTTAAAGATTTTTACTTATTTCTTTCATAAAGTTTTCATTTCTTTGAACATAGTGCTTCACTTTGTGATATAAATACATTTTTTTTAAAGTAAATACATACTCACACTTTCAATAATGAATGCATATATCTCTAAGTGGTATATATTTTTGATATTCTTGATGATATCAAGGAGAAAACTATGTGCTTAGTTAAAATGATGATGTGCTTATTTGAAATGATATGTTTGCTTATTTGGAAAGAATCATGTGACGCTTACCATACTTGTGATATCAATTACATGTTTGAAAATGAGTTAGCAATCAATTATATGCTTACTTGATGAATGAACTATGTGATTGATTAGTGACTCTAAATGCATCAAATTGGCATACACACTTGATCATGATATGAACCTTGATTTGAAATCCTTTATTTGCTCTAAATCTCTCTTATTCGATTACATGAGTTTATATGTTAATGGCAATAGAATATAATTAAGATGATGATCTTTTTGATGATGCCAAAGGGGGAGAGATTAGTGAAAGGATTAGTAAAAAGGATAAAATGTTATTGATGCCAAAAAGAGGAGAATTACTATGACTAATGTTTTATCATAAGGAAAGTTTTTGATGATGTCAAAGGGGGAGAAGATTATAGGAAGATATATATACACCCTAAATGGAATAAAGTCTTTTACAAAGGGGGAGAGATATAAAGAGAGAAATATATAAGAAAAGGGGAGAAGATATACACTACCACTATACTCTAAAAATTAGATGAACTATTTTGTGGTATCTATTGTATGATTGGTATCTATTGTATGATTAAGGGGGAAATGATTAAAGAGGAAAGAATATATGTTAAGGGGGAGAAACCTTATTAAAGGGGAGAGACCTTTTATCCTTAATATTCTCTTCTTAACTTGTGCCTATGATTTCATCAACAATTGGTATCAAATTGTATGTGATAGGGCAAGTCTTTCTTGCAATATATATGAATTGTTATGATACTAACACCCCAAGAGACAAGCATTTGTTGTCATCATCAAAAAGGGGGAGAATGTATTTTTATGTTGATGTAGGTTTTGATAATGACACAACAAATGGAGAAGTATCAAGGATGTTATCAAGCAATTAATTATGTTTGATGTGGAAGTTAAATTGGTTGATGTTTAATTTTGATGAACAATCAAGGACTTATGTTAAAGGCATTTAAAGAAGCTTAACACAAGTGCAAATGATCAACAAATGTGCCAAGAATCAAAGGATTGGAACCAAGACTCATCAAATATCAAAAAGGATAAAACAAAGTGTCCAATTTCATGCAACAGGTGCATGAATCGATTCATTATGCAAAGCAAAGGAAAATGAATCGATTCATACGGTTTCCAGTGCCCAAAATGAGATTGCTTCAGGGTTGAATCGATTCAACCCATGTGTGAATCGATTCACACGAAGACAGAGGCTCAGGATGTGCAAAACAGGTGTCTGAATCGATTCCCTCCTCCATTGAATCGATTCATGCGTTATGAATTGGACCAGGATGTGTTTTTTTAATTGGTTGAATCGATTCACATCACAAAGAATCGATTCATACGCCTGGCAGTGTCTAAAATTGCACAAATAACACTAAAAGAATCGATTCTTTTATGAAATGAATTGATTCATTTAGTTCAAATGATTGTTAAACATGCGTTACAAGCTGGAATTGCACAGTGGAAAACTCAAGATCGCACTTCATGAATAATGGACCACTAAGCAGACAAAGACAAGCTCCATTACATGATTCATGGATCCATTGGAATATTTTAAGTGAAAATTCCATGTTGCTGGAGGCTATAAATAGAGAGGAAATTGGAGAAGCAAAACACACCAAGCATTTGAAGCATTTCCATTTGCTTTCTTCCTCCTCCATTCTCTTGCTCTTCTACTCATTCTCTCTTATTCTACATTGGTATATTCTCTTAGTAAGTTATTTAAGAGTTAGAGAGAAAATATTTGTGTGAGCTAAATTTGTATATCCTCTCTTTGAGAGTTATTTTTGTATGAGCTTTAAGTTGTGTATCCACTCTATTAGAGAGTTATCATTGTAACCATCAAACACCAAAATTCCTAGAGATTAAGGTTGGGGTTCAACCTTGGATATTGAGAGATTGTGAGATTGGGTGGGTTGCCCTTTGCTTGTGAGGATTGGGTTCTTGAGTGTGGGACACTAGGAGACAATTGCTCAAAGCTTGTAATCTCAAATTCTCAATAGTGGAAATCCTTCAAGTGGGTTGCTTGAAGGCGAGACGTACACCGGGGTGGTGGAACTCGTTATATCGGTTTGCAAATTCTCTCTTCCCTTAAACTCTTTATTATTGTGAACTTAATTTGCATGCCTAAATACTTATGTTAAATTGGTTTGGTAAAATTGAATCCTTGAATCAATTGACTTAAACATTGTTGGATTTGATTATTGAGGAAGAAGAATATTGGTGTTAACAAATTAGTAAACTATCATGCTTAATTAATTTGAGTTGTTGAAGTTATACTTATATTGAAATTAATTATAGCATGCTAAAAACTTCAAGAATTGTCTAAGCCAATAACTTGCTTTGTTCATCAAATCAATTCTTGAATATAGTCCATTCAACTCAATATGTTTTAGTATGAAATGTGCTTCATAATTGTTACATCCTTTATATTGCATCATTTGTATATTACTAACCGATTTGAAAGGGATTCCGCGTGAAAATTTGAAATACTCAATTCACCCCCCCTCTTGAGTATCGAGGCCTTGGCTAACAGCAATATCTTCCAGTCCATGGTTTGGGCATTTTCTGAGGAGAGATTTAAAACGCTCCCATGCTTCGTAAAAGGGTTCATCATGGCTTTGTTTAAATGTTGTGATATCTGATTTAGCCTTGATGAATCTGGATGGTGGGAAGAATCTGTGTAGGAATTTTTCCTCCACTGTCTCCCAGCTGTTCAAGCTTTGATTTGGGTGTGACTGGAGCCATTCTTTGGCTTTTCCTGCAAGAGAAAAAGGAAACAATCTTAGGTATGCTGCCTCAATTACTTCCTGTTCAAATCCCATTGTTCCTACCAATTCATAGAATGTGGCCAAGTGAGTGTAAGGATCTTCATTGGACATTCCATGAAATTGATGGGAACTAATTAAACTAAGGAAAGCAGGTTTCATTTCTATAGCCCTGATTGTATTTGGTATAGCAATGCTTGAGTAGTGTCTAGGTCCTTGTTGCAATGTGTAATCTCCAAGTGTTCTCCTTGGTGGATTTTGATTATTGCTGTTGTCCTCCATTGTAACAGAGGAAGTTTGTCCTACGTGGAAGTTCTGCTTGGCTTTCTTGATTTTCTTGAGGAACCTGTCTATCTCAGGATCAAATGTAAGTTGTTCTTTTGTACCCTGTCCTCTCAAGATCATAAATCAAGAACTCAAAGTAGCAAGGTTAAAAAATAAAAACAAATTACAAACAAGTTTATTTACACTGTCTTGTCAATTCAATGCTAAAATATTCAAACTTAAATCACCTCCCCGGCTGCGGCGCCAAAACTTGATATGTGTTTGATTATATTGAGTTTGCTGAAAGAGAATCAAGTTTGTATAATATGAACTCAATGGAATGGATGTGCCAAGTTTAAACACAGAGGTTGTAGGAAAGTATAGATGTCGTTCCACTGAGGAGGTGTAAGACTGAAAATCTTAGTCTTGAATTGATTTGGCAGAATGGTTTGGTTTTTGTTTTGTTATAAATGATGTTGACTGAGAAATAGTAAGTAACAAATAACAGAGAATATCACTTGCAAAAGATAACAGTAAATGATGTTGGAAAATTCAGTTTTGTAAAACAGGGATTGGCTTCATCACATCTTCACCTCTGTAAACTGCATAAGTTTTCATATAAGTAAATCGAAAAGATAAGTTCTACATCACAATCAAAGTCATTTGTATCGATCCCTCGACTACAAAATTCATAAGAATGTTTTTCAAACCGCTGATCCCTCAGTCACTTTGGAAATCATTTCAGCATTTTCGATCGATTGTTTTGACATTTATTGCGTTAGACGCCATCCCTGGCTACCTACTCACAACAAGTATTTCTTTCAGATTCTGCTTTCAAAAGTCACTTCCCAGCATACTTGAGAAAACTCAGAACAAGAAAATAGTGATCAAGTATTTTCAGGCATTAAACGCAGAAGGAAATACAGAAACTTATCAAATCTCATTACTCAATAAAAACTTACAATAGCATTACTTCAGTGTTGAATGGATTACAGCCAATCCCATAAGGGAGATTTAGCTACTCATGCCTTGCATTTTCACTATCAACAGAGTGAATACAGGAAATAATGGAAAGTATGAATGAAATACAGAGGATGAATCTGATGTATGATGTGTTGTTCTGTGTTTTGTTTGAAGCTTGATTTATAGGAGTTTAGGTTCAGCTTCTCTTGCCCACTTGTGTAGAACCCATGTAGCATCTTTCAGAGACTTGGTGGAAACAGAAGAAAGTGGATGAGTTTGCATCGCATCATTGGTGAATAAAGTATTAAGAAACCCATGATGTGTGAGTCACGCTTGAGCTTGATGGTCACGCTCAAGCGTGAAGGGCTCTGATGCTGTTTGATTGTCTTGCGCTTGAGCTTCCTTGACCACGCTTAAGTGTGGTTCCTTTGTTTAGCATGTGCTTGATCCTTCGCTTCAAGCTGGGCCTGTTACGCTTTAAGCGAGCTCCTCGATCCAAAAGATGTATTCCACGCTCAAGCCACGCTCAAGCCACGCTCAAGCGGGATCGAGTTTACGCCCAAGCGGTTCCTTCCCACGCTTGAGCGTGAGATGACCCTTATGCTACTCCTTCTTCCATGTTGTCACGCTTGAGCTCCATGTTGCCACGCTTGAGCGTCAGTCATGCATGAAATCACGCTTGAACGAGCTCGGGCTCACGCTCAAGCGTGAGAGGCTGTTGGTGTGTTCCTCATTATTTCACTTGGGTGCATGGACAACGTAAACTTTAGTTTCCTCCACGCTCAGGCGTGTAGTGTACCACGCTCAAGTGTCCTTGCTTGATGCTCTTTGTTTTTTCAAGGCTTTTGACAATTTGTTCACTGATTTTCAAATTTCAAGCTTCTTTTCTTAATACTCTCTTTATAATCAAAATCATGCTCAATTATTTATCAATTTTGTTAAGTTATTCAGAAGATGGGTCTAATTGAGTCATGAATTTAATCATAAAATAAGCACTCATCATATTTCTGATTCATCTGTCCAGATCCCTAGTCGAAGCCAGGACCAAAGAGATGATTCTCCTCTGGTGCAAAGGAATGTCCCTCCTGCCAGTGAGGAAAATGAGTCACCAGAGGTGGAAAGCATTAAAGCTGATGAAAACTGTGCTGAGAACTTTAAAACCGTAGAAATAGAACGTCCCAAGCAAGTTGTAGGAGCTGGTTCATCTTCTTCTTCCTCTGACATTCTTTTAATATTACAGGAATTGCAGGTAGTGAAGAAGATACAACTTGAAATTTACGATTGGGTTTTGAACCACGATCAGATGCTCAGGAAGATTGCTTCGAAGCTGAGGGTTGAGCATTCATCTGAAATGGGAGCACCACCTGATAGGGATGCGTGGTTAGCTTCCATTGGATTCACGATTTTCCCCCATCAGGACAAGGACGAGGAAGCCCAAAATGTTTAAGCAGTGGTGCCACGTTTTTATAATGTTTCTTATGTATTAGTTTAAAGTTATTGTATTTGTTGGCTGAACACTGAATTTATTTTTATTTATGTAACGAAATTTTAATTTCATGTTCAATTTGTTATTTTATTCGGTTTTTTTTTCATATGTATTGGTAAAATCCATGAGTCCCGATTCGGTTATGCGTTTCCAAGTACTGCCATTCAGGTAAAAGGGAAGTATTCTAGTATCCCGACTCTTTATTTAATTGTCTGAGTCTTTATTTGATAAAATATGATAATTATATTTAATTTCCAAACCCATCTTCATAATTTAAAAAGTTTGCTGATTCGTTAAGCTATAGTCAGATAAATTAATTGATCGGTTTTTGCTTAACTCATGCTCTCTGACCATAACAATTATTCATTCTTAGTTAAAATGTTTACTCGGCATGCTAGTTAGCATTCTAGATGTATGATCTTACATTAAGTTTGGGGACAAGGCTGGCTGATTAAATGTTATAATTATATGAGCTTTTGAGCCTGTGTATCCTTTTCCAAGTGAGCTTGCATGCTAGTTAGTGAGACAGAATTTGCCTTAGTTCTTGCTAATTGTAGTATGTCAACCAATCGGAAATGATGAAGGCCTTCTTTGATTATTTAGCCAAGGCCAAAAATAACCTTCCTAATATATTAATCATCCTTTGACCCAATAATATATTTGAGCCTGAGACCTTTTCATTCGTTTGATGCACCTAACATTACAAGCCTATTTATCCAAGAAAAACCCGATTAGAGTACCTTGGATGTTCCACTGGTGAATTACTCGGTTTTTACTTATTGCTAGGGACTAGCAATCTCTAAGTTTGGGGATGAAGAGTGTGCCTAACAGTAATTAAAGACACACTCCGACCTTGATTATGGATAAATATGTAAGAAAATAAAAGGAAGAAAGGCAAAGCCGAGAGAAAGAAATGAACAAAGTACTGAAAAGAAAAGAGGTGCAAAGCATAAAAAAAAAAAAGAAGTCCGAAGGACTAAAAGAAAAAGGAAGTGCAAAACAGCACGAGTCATTAAGTAGCATCCAGTCGGAAAAGTTAAGAGAGTTGTTAGTAGAAGGCAAGTTAAGTTAAAAATTGAGTCAAGGCATCAGTGGACACATCTTGTAACCTATCTATGACTCGGAAAAATAATAATTGAGCCTGTAGCCGAGCCCTATTATAAGCTTAAAAAGCCCTTACTGATCCGATTGAGTTGGCATATTTCATGATGTTTAGAATTGTTGCAAGCTTATGTTGATCTAACAAGTATGCAGGTGCTGAGTGCATTTTATTTACCCTACACACTGAGAGAAGAGTTAAACACCGACCAGTGAGGGAAGCATCAGCAACTTGTCTTCCAAAGGAGGTGTAAGTATTTATATTTTTAGAAATTGCGAGAAGAAAGCATGATCGGTATTCAATAATTATAGTATGAATTAAGTTAAGGAAAGATTGACTGTGTTGATCAATTACTGATTGATAATTAATCTGAATGTTTGCTTGAGGACAAGCAAAGTTTTAAGTTTGGGGATGTGATAAGTCTTGAAAAGACTTAATTATTCCACGAATTATTTAACATAATTTGCTAACTATTGATTAGTTTTATTATTATTATTTAATAATTTGATAAGAATTCATGTTGTAGTTAATTATTTCAAAAGTATGTTATCTATGTAAGAAACCGATTGAAACTTGTAATTAAATAAGGAATTTTGAAGTATTTATAAATTTACTAAGCAGCCGGTATATAAATGCTAGGCAAGTAGATGTTTATTGGTGCAGGAATAGGACGGACTCGAGACAAGAAGAAAATTCTGAGAATACCGATTTGATAATTAATCCGCTCAAGCGAGGGTCCAAGACTCCGTCCAAGTACTCCGTCTAAGACTCCGTCCAAACCAAGTACTCCGCCCAAAGCAAGACTACGCCCAAGCTTACTTAAGAAGACAACGCCCAAGACACCGGTTATAAAAGAGAAGAAGATTGGAATGCTACATAAGAAACCAATGTGTTTAGTCATTATTTAATCCGTCCTAGTAAAATCCGGACTCGCTCAAGCATAACTTTAAGAGTCCGTCCTCGCCCAAGTTTTGCCATAACGCCCAAGAGAGAAAGAAACACTGTAGTGATAATCCGGACTCAACCAAGCGAAGCTTAATCCGCCCAAGCGAATACTCAGTAGCTGAAGCATCAAGGCAGTAATTTAAACACCGTTCCTTCCCTCCAACAACATATTTGGTGCAGTACTGTTCCATTCCCATTGCCTTCTTCTCTACTACTGAAGCCTCAAGTTAACTTAAGAAGTGAGCTGTCAATTAGCTGGAGAAGAGCTGTACATTAGCTAAGATTGAGCTGGATCCTGTTAAGAGCTGAGCTGTAATTAGTTAGTTATTTTGTAAACTATGTAATAAGTTTTAGTCGTTAACTTAAGTTCTGGAAGTTATTAGTTAAGTTAGTTAGGTAGAAACTTATAAATAGGTTGTACATACTCTGTAAAGAGGGGGTAAGCAAGAATAGTAGTAGCGTGTGTAGAGACACAGAGAAAAGTAATACAATTTCATTTTTCCATTTCTAATCTCTCACTACATTTTTTATCTCTCTAAACTCTCTCCTCCATGACGTTCCACAATCCTTCGATGGAACCGAAGTCTATGGAGTTCTAAATCCCTAAGGTTGGGATTGTGAAGGTGAACAATGGAATCTTGAAGCTGTGAGTAAGTAGATCGGCTTCGAAGATCTTGAGGCGAACAAGCTGAGGAGTGGAGCAGAATTGCTGGATTGACAAATCCAGAGCGGATGAAGAACTTCACCAGTGAGGAATCATGGCTGAAGCTTAGGTAACTTCCAGCTTTCTAACTAGTTCAGGCCTAATCAATTTAGGTGAATAGTTAGAGTTCAACCTCCAATTTCACATTAGATTCTTAGGTTAATCGAGCACTTAAGGAATTAAGGTTCATTGCTTAAGGATTAGTGTTTTTCACCTAAGGAATTAGGGAATAACCACAAGCGGGTTGTCCTCTAGATTGTGAAGTTCGAATATACTTAATTGCATGTTTCTTGAGGAAATTGTGAGCCGAAGCAATCCTAACCTGTTTTCTTTTAATCACTTTCCACCTTTCACTTTAACTCTGTTTCTCAAAATATAAAAACAATTATAAAATACTAAAACCATAAAAACCGAATGAATTTCATGTATTTTCTGTTGGTTCAGCTTGTACTAGTCCTAGATTGAGGTATTTACCACAATCCCTGTGAGACGATCAAATATACTACAATTTTAACGACTGGTGCGCTTGCCATAAGTGTGAATCCGAGAGTCATATTTCATGTTACTAAGATTTTACTATCAATTTAATGACTCGGGATTTCAGCACCACCTATCAAGGCATTCTTTATCTTCTAGCCGCCTATCAAGGCATCCTTTACCTTTCCAACAGCCTATCAAGGCATCCGTTATCATTCCAGTCTCCAATCAAGGCATCCGTTATCTTTCCAGCCGCCTATCAAGGCATCCTTTATTTTCCAGCCGCCTATCAAGGCATCCTTTATCTTTCCAGCCGCCTATCAAGGCATCTTTTATCTTTCCAGCTGCCTATCAAGGTATCCTTTATCTTCCAGCCGCCTATCAAGGCATCCTTTACCTTTTCAGTCGCCTATCGAGACATCCTTTATCTTCCAGTCGCCTATCAAGGCATCCTTTACCTTTCCAACCACCTATCAAGGCATCCTTTACCTTTCCAGCCACCTATCAAGGCATCCTTTATCTTCCAGCCGCCTATCAAGGCATCCTTTACCTTTCCAGTCGCCTATCGAGGCATCCTTTATCTTCCTGTCACCTATCAAGGCATCCTTTACCTTTCCAGCCGCCTATCAAGGCATCCTTTATCTTCCAGCCGCCTATCAAGGCATCCTTTACCTTTCCAGCTGCCTATCAAGGCATCCTTTATCTTCCAGCCACCTATCAAGGCATCCTTTATCTTCCAGCCGCCTATCAAGGCATCCGTTATCTTCCAGCCGCCTATCAAGGCATCCTTTATCTTCCAGCCGCCTATCAAGGCATCTTTTATCTTCCAGCCGCCTATCAAGGCATCCGTTATCTTCCAGCCGCCTATCAAGGCATCTTTTATCTTTCCAGCCACCTATCAAGGCATCATTTATCTTTCCAGCCGCCTATCAAGGCATCCTTTATCTTCCAGCCACCTATCAAGGCATCCTTCACCTTTCCAGTCGCCTATCGAGGCATCCTTTATCTTCCAGTCGCCTATCAAGGCATCCGTTATCTTTCCAGCCGCCTATCAAGGCATCCTTTATCTTTCCAGCCGCCTATCAAGGCATCCTTTACCTTTCCAGTCGCCTATCGAGGCATCCTTTATCTTCCAGTCGCCTATCAAGGCATCCGTTATCTTTCCAGCCACCTATCAAGGCATCCTTTATCTTCCAGCCGCCTATCAAGGCATCCGTTATCTTTCCAGCCGCCTATCAAGGCATCCTTTATTTCCTAGCCACCTATCGAGGTACCCTTTACTTTTCAGTTGCCCACGAGGGCAACCTTTACTTTCTAGTCTACTGGGGGTCAATCCTGATCTTATTACCTCATGTTAACTAAAAGACAATTTTTCCCTGTCCATTCAAAAAAAAAAGAAAAAAAAAACAACAAAAAAAAACAAAAAAAAGAAGAAGAAGAAGAAGAAAAGAAGAAGAGAAACAGAAGTAGAGAATGCTCGTTTTAAGAAAAAGAGGTCACACAGACTCGTGATTGCCCATACCATCAGTTGCCATACCAATCAAGAGGTCCCACTTGGCCCCCCTACATCGGTGTTCATATCTTTACTTCCTTTTTACTTCAAAAACACAGAAGCTTTGTGTTTCTTTTGTGAAAAAGAAGTAAAGAGGGGCATCTGTGAACACCTCTTTTGGTCCGGTCTAAGTGGAATGATTCTTTTTATACTTAATTCCAATTCAGAATGGTCAAATTTGAATAGAATAACTCAAAAATGGTCAGATCCGAGCAAGATGACTATGATAGAAGCATTTTCGAGTGGAATATAGACCTATTGGAGGTAAATCCGAGTGAAATGACTCAAAAAGGATCAAATCTGAGTAGAAAATGCCCCTGTTAAACAAAAAATCCGAGTGGAATGGCCCAAAAACTAGTAGGTCTGAGTGAAAATACTCAGAACTGATCAAATCCGAGTGAAATTACTCAGAAAGGATCAAATCCGAGTAGAAAATGCCCTTGTTGAAGAGAAATCCGAGTAAGACGACTCAGAAATGATCAAAATCGAGTGGAACTACTCAGAATGGAGCAAATCCAAGTAGAACTACTCAGAAATGATCAAAACCGAGTGGAACTACTCAGAATAGAGCAAATCCGAGTAGAACTACTCAAAAATGATCAAAAACCAAGTAATAATAAAGCATTTCCGAGTAGAATAGTCTCCTGTTGGGGAATCCGAGCGAAATGACACATACATGATCAAATCCGAGTAGAATTACTCATAATGAGTCAATTCTGAGTGGAAAGCTTCCCTGTCAGAGCCATTCCAAGTGAAGAAATTCAAATTTCTAATTCTGAGTGTGAAGAAGTTTATTTCCGAGCGAAAAATGGCCAAAATTCCAATTTCTGAGCCATTTCAGTCGGTTCTGTGTCAATGGTCACTCGGATTGTGGAGAGGAAGTGAAGTCTGAGCCAGGTACTCTCCCAATCAACTTTCGAGTCTTTCTCTTCGATTTTCAGTCGGCTCCGAGTCATCCTTTAGCAAACTCCGAGACCCTTTACACTCAACTTCCGAGTCTTTTTCTTTGATTTTCAATCGGCTCCGTGTCCCCTTTTACACTTTCCCGAGTCAATTTTTACCAACACCAAATCCTCTCTGTGTCATCTTTTACACCTTTCCGAGCCATCTTTCAATTCTGAGTCACACTTCACACTTTTCAGTCAGTTCCGAGTCATTGGTGGTTCGGATTGTGGAGAGGAATTTAGGTCCGAGCCAATTTCCAGTCGGTACCGAGTGAGTCATTTCTCACTCGGTTCTGACTGAATGTTCTAGTTGGAATTTCTTTGATTAACATGATTGTTCCAGTCTGAATGTTCCGAGTCACACATCAATATGATTTCACTCGGTCTTTTGCAAAATGAACCTTTTCCAGTCGGATCCAGGAGGCAAAATGAGGACTGACCCCTTTTCTCACTCAGAATTGATTCCAACCGTGGTTGAACACTGAATGAGGGATTAATCCGAGCCACTTTCACTCGGAATTCTACCATTTCACTCAGTTTTCCACATCCTCTCTCAGATTTTCAATTTCCTCTCTCAGAATTTCAATATCCTCGCTCGGATTTCAATATTTCACTCGGTTTTTCACATTCTCTCTCGGATTTCCATATTGTCACTCGGATTCCATCATTATCTCTCAGATCCCCACCTTGCTGACCTGGATTCCACCACCCAAGTGGATCCAGAAATCCTGGGGGTGGCAGACAGGGGCAGAGGTGGAGGGAATTAAAAATTCCCACCAGCCGTTGTCCCCCCACTACCCAAACCGAGTGGAAGCCTGAGCTGGCATTCCACTCGGAAGTGGAAGCCTGAGCTGGCATTCCACTCGGGCCAGCCTATAAATAGGCAAGGGGGAGGGCAGCTAAAAGAGGCATTGAGAGGAGGGAAAACTCTGCCCAAACCAAACCTCTGTTCTCTCTTTCCCTCACAGCAATTCTTCTCCTCTTCTTCTTCCACCGTCCCTCTTCTTCTTCGTTTTCTCTTATTTCCATTCAAATCTTCACTGTTTCACTCGGATTTACTATTATTTTCACACAGATCCTTACTGTTTCACTCGGATTTACTATTTTTGCACTCAGATTCTCATTATTTCACTAGGATTTACTATTTTGCACTCGGTTTCCCTTATTTTCACTCAGATTTTCATTGTTTCACTCGGATTTTCACTGTTTCACTCAGATTTTTCACTGTTTCACTCAGATTTTCACTGTTTCACTCATATTGTCACTGTTTCACTCGGTTTTCCCTGTTTTCACTCGGATTTTTCATTTTTTCACTCGGTTTTCTTATTTTTCACTCGGTTTTCTTATTCTTCGCTCGTTTTTTTCATTTTTTGCACTCGTTTTCCTCTCCCATTCAATTTTTTATATATATTCATTTTTCTTAATCAGTGTCGTACAGAAAATACTTTCGTCTACACAGTCTCTATAAGATCCGTGCATGTGCGAAGCACTTCGCCTTGTATGGATTCTTCACTAAAATGATGCTTATCAATATCTTCCTAATCTTTTAAAAAAAAATAAAAAATTTAAAGAACTATGTGACCCTGATTTCTCGAAAGCTCGAGAATACGTAGGAGCGGGAAACAGTTCCTGTCGGGCCCACCTTTCTTTATTTAATTTTTAGAGTTTCCTTTTTGTCTTGCTATCAAAAGGAGGAACGAGATTAATTTGGACGAGACGTCTTGTTAATCTCATATTTTTAATATCTCTTTAACGAAAAAGAAGGAACGAGATTAATTTGGATGAGACGTCCTGTTAATTTCATATTTTTTAATATCTCTTTAAAGAAAAAAGGAGGAGCGAGATTAATTTGGACGAGACGTCTTGTTCATCTCATATTTTTAAATATCTCTTTAAAGAAAAAGAAGGAACGAGATTAATTTGGACGAGACGTCCTGTTAATCTCATGTAAATATTTTGCGTTGATTTTTATTTATTTTGTTTATTTTGTCATTCCGTACGTTTTTCTTTTCATGAAGAAGTTAAAATAATTATCGGGTTAACTATAATGCGCGCTATCAAATTGAGGTAACCATTTTTTATAACGGACAGTTGTGAGGTGCTAATACCTTCCTCACCTGTAATCAGACTCCCGAATCATGGAATCTCATTTTTATAACCAGTGCTTTAACAAAAGGTTTTTCCACTATTTTATCCTAAAAAAATATTGGTGGCGACTCCCTGTTTATTTTTCGAATCGTTTCGAGGGTCGGCCGCGCCGCCGCGATCCCGGTCGCAACACTAATTAATATGTTCCTCTCAGAATCCTATTAAAGTAATCAAAATCGTTTTGTGAAAATCCCTTTTTAAAATTACCCAAAAGATTTTGATTACTTTCATGGTTTTACCGAGGTCATAAAAAATTTTCAAAAACTTAGGCTTAGTTCAAAAACTTTCCAGTAACAATAAATCTCTCGATTCTATTAATTACTTAAACTTACTAATATACCCGCAAGTATACAGTTTTATCACTTAGGTTCTTGTTAGGAATTACTAAGAGCATTGAGCATTTTTTAAACTAAATGGAAAATAGAAATTTATTTAATTTAAAGTCAAAATAACGTTACCATAAAATATTATCATACCCCCTTCATCCCAAGATAATTAATTTAGCTACTCATGAAATAATTCAAATTCATATATATAATGGAAAAATAAAACATACAAGACATGCTAAAAATAAAGACTTATGGGTTTCTCTAAAAGCTCAGAATAATTTACCATTGTATTTCCTTGTTGCAATATTCCTCCACTAATTACAAATTAGAACATTCACTTTTACAATTCACAACTTTTAAAATAAAAGAAAGAAAAAGAAAATAAAAGAGAAATAAGAACGGGACAGAGAAAGAAAATAAAAGAAAGAGAACGAAAGAAAAAGAAAAGAAAAGGAAAAGAAAAACGAAGAAGAAAGAAATGAAAAGGAATGGAAAATGAAGGAGAAAGAAAGGAAATAAAGTATAAATATTAAAGAGAACTAAATCCTAAAAAATGACGCTGATCAGTGATGCTGTCCGTGTTCTGTGATGCTCTCCTCCTTCAGACCGCCCTCTATTTATAGAAATGGGGAATAGTGACTAGTGGGCCTTTTTTATTAATTTTTTTGTGTCAGCCGCCCCACAATCATAACTTGGAGATAGCCTGGATGGTGACAACTATAGGGAACGGTGGAGAGACAGCCTTTGTCTTGTTGTCAGCGGCCCCCTTACAAGTCAAGGATCCACTTGGATAGTGGAAATCCAAGTCATCAAGGGCAATCGGTGGAAATATGGGTTGGCTTTCTCCTTTTGACTCAGATTTGGTGCCTCAGTCGGTATAAACCCACAGTGGGAAACAATCCGGGTGGAAAAGGTATTGTTCATGTACAAAAGACCGAGTGAAAGCTTGCTCGGTGTTGCTTTACTAGACGGTGTTGGGAGGATCTGGACGTGTTGGTTTGCTGGACGTTGTGGAGAGAAGAGCTGGACGGTGTTGAGAAGAGAGTCAGTCGGTGTTGGTTTAAGGGGAGCCAGTGTTGTGGCTTGCTGAACGGTGTTGAGTTGCTGTAAGGAGAGTCGGTGTTGTTGTTGTGTGGAGTCGGTATTGTGGTTGGATGGAGAGTCTGTGTTGTTTCTGGACGATGTTGAATTGAGGGGACGATGTTAAGTTGCTGGAAGGGGCTGGTGTGGAATTGGATAGAGTCGGTGTAAATGGATGGAGCCGGTGTTAAGGCTGTGAAGAGAGCTGGACGAATGATTGAAACTTTCAATCGAAACCGAGTAAAGAGTGACTCGGAACCAATTGAAAAGTGATTCACTCGAAACCGATTGAAAAGAGACTCAGAACCAATTGAAGAGTGGCTCGGAACCGGTTCATGCCCTATTGAGAAGTCTTTATTCAAATAATCCAATCGGCACCTCCTAAAATGTTTCACTCAGTTATGTTTCTAGGGTTTAATCACTCGGAGAAACTTGTTTGGATTTGCTTGATAGTCATTCAGTCGAGAATGACCCTTCCTTAACTCATTCAAATGATACACTCGGACACCTTCACTCGGAAGTCCGAGTTGATTTTCACTAGGAATTGCCTTCAGCCGTCAATCAACTCACTCGGGAATCGGATATACATTTCACTTAGAAATTTGAACTTGAAAGACTCTGGAATCTGGCTGATAGAAGTTCTTCCATGTTCGAGCCTTGCTTTGCTCAGAAATGCATCTTTCTGCCCCAACTCACTCGGTAGTCTTCCTTGAAGACTTCTCACTCGGGCTTAGTGTGAAACTTAAGAGTCTGCCCGAGTGTGATTCATTCCCGGTCGAACTCTTTTCTTGCTTGAAGAGACATTTTTTCTCCGATACACACTACTCGGAAAGGACCTGTTCCGTATGAGAATGTCATCTTCTCCGAATGAAACCACTCAGAGACCTCCTTATTCAACACTTATTCATTCAGTGGCTTCTTCTGCTCGGAATCAACTCACTCGGGACAGCTTTGCCCAGGAAAACACTTGTTCCCCAATCAGACCTACTTCAGTCAGTATTCTTTCACTTAGGCAATAGCGTTGGGTGGTATTTATTGAAGGTCAGTCCCTTTTTTCACTCAGATTAGTTACAGTCGGGGGGCTTCCACTCGGATTCACCTCCATCCGAGACTTATTCCTTTTCAGCATTGAACCTCCAATAGGGTCAGCCATTTATCACTCGGAATGGCTTTGACAGGGAACCTTCCACTCAGATTCACCTCCAACAGTGAAGTATTCCACTCGGCAACGCTCCATTTTGAGTCATTCTACTCGAATTTGATCATTTATGAGTCATTCTACTCGGATTTTATCATTCTGAGTCAGAATTCAGCATAAAAAGAGAGTTTTTTCCACTTTGGGCTTGTTCTTCTTGTTTCTTTATCATTTTATGGTCTTTTTCTCTTGTTATTGACCCTTTATTACCTTAATTTATGCAAAATAACATACCCAAGTAGAATAAAGTGGAAAGAAAGCAAAAATCACAATAAATAAAGGAAATACAGTGCATAATGATTAAAATCCTAAGCAAACTAGATCTAATTTATTATGTTATAAAGCACTTATCATAATCCAAATAGAATATATGAAGCACTCATTTTTATTAATATTTATTAATCAATAGAAATTAATTAATAATTGAAAAGGAAATAAAGTCATCGAACAACAATTAATTTAACAGAAAGTAAACAAATACAAGTATTAAAAATGAGGGGCAGAGTGGGACCGGTATGGTGAGAAAGGAGTTAGACGATGTGTGAAGGATTTAAGGTGCTGGATGATGTGATGGGGATTTTAGGAGCAGGACGGTGTGGAGTTTAGGAGAGGGATGGTACTGGGAGAGAGGAGAACAGTGTAGAGAAGGAGAGTAATAGCGTGGTTTTTAGGAGGAGAAGGGCGGTGTTTGAGAGGTAGAGGGCAGACAGTGTGGGTTAGGAGAGTGAGAACGGTGTGGGAAGAGGAGGACGGACAGTGTGGAGAGAGGAGAGGGATGGTGTTGGGTGGAGAAGGAGACTAAGCGTGGTTTTTGGGAGGAGAGGGCCGGTGTTGGTGTGAATGAGAGGAGGAGGAAGGACAGTGTTTGAGAGGTGAAGGACGGTGTGGAGAGGAGAGTAAGCGTGGTTTTTGGGAAGAGAGGGATGGTACTGGGAGAGAGGAGAACGGTGTGGAGAGGAGAGTAAGCGTGGTTTTTGGGAGGAGAAGGATGGACGGTACTGTGAAGGGTAGAGGGCTATATGGACAGTTGGGTTTCAAGACAGTGTTTCCTCTCTCTAAAAGAAAAAGCTTCAAAGTTCTCAAATAAAGGCTTTTGGATCCCCTTTTTCTTCTCTTTTGTTGGGGTATTTATAGGAGGTGTGCACTGATTGTTTGAACAGCCTGGCCACCAATGATTTTATGGGGAACAGCAGCTGATGAATAACTTACTATTTTAATTTTGTTTGTTATCAGCCGCCCCACAAAATTAGCAAATCAACTTGGATGGTGTGTTGGAGAAACAGCCTGGATCTTGACAATCATAGGGAATGGAGGCTGGTGGGAATTCTTTATTATTTTCCTCCTTCGTCTTGTTGTGAGCCGCCGCCCGTAATTCAAGGATCCACTTGGATAGTGGAAATCCAAGTCAGCAAGGGCGATCGGTGGAAAGTATGGGTCGGTTTTCTCCTTCTGACTCGGATTTAGTGCCTCAGTCGGTATACACCTATAGTGGGAAATAATCCGAGTGGAAAAGGTACTGTTCATACATAAAAGATCGAGTGAAAGCTTTGCTCGGTGTTGCTTTGCTGGATGGTGTAGTTGCTGTGAGGAGGGTCAGTGTTGTGGTTATGAAGGGCTGGATGAGTAGAGCAATTCTGGTTGAAATATTCAATATGGAACCAATTGTAAAGTGACTTGGAAACAGTTGAAGAGTGACTCGGCACTGATTGAAGAGTGACTCAGAACCAGTTTAAATGATCCAATCGGCACTGATGGAAGAGTGACTCGGAACCGATTGAAAAATGACTCTCTCGGTACTCGTTCAGATCCTTCCTTCTTTCATGTGAGACTCACTCAGGATCGGGAAGCAAATGATTCAATCAGAACCTTTTAAAATGTTCCACTCGGCCATATCCCTGGCCATTGACTTAAAATTGATTTAATCGTGGAGTAAGTTTCACTCGGAAACACATGACTGGGATTGAATTACTCGAAAAAACCTTGGTCGGATACATGGTTTAGGAATAATTCAATCAGACTCATTCATCAAGCTTGGTCTTCACTTAGAATTGTTCCATGTGTGCATCAACCCACTTGGATATACAATCAGGAGTCGTCCTTGTTTCTTCAATCAGAATGGAACTTTGGGAAACTTTGACCACTCGGACGTATTTACTTGGGAACCAACCCTACATTTCAAATCAGAATGGTTTCACTTGACAATCAATAGCTCGGATGCACTTACTTGGGGTCGGTCTTATTCCCCACTCAGAATTTGGAACTCAGCTTCAACAATGCTTCCCACTCGGATGTGTTCATTCAGGAGTAATTCAATAGGAAGCCAGCTTCCTTTTCAATTAGAATTTGGATTGACAATCAACCCTTCGGATTCCTTTCGTGTTGGCCTTATTTTCACTCAGAACAGCTTCAATCATCAATCAACTCTTCGGATTTATTCACTCGAGAGTCAGACTTAGGATGGTTTCAATCGTCAATCAAACCCTCGGATTTATTCACTTGGAAGCCTTACTTTCCACTCATAATTCGGAACTCAGCTTCAATCTTTCAGGTGCAATCACTCGGAAGCCGACTCTCTTCTCACTCAGGACTTGGAACTTGAAGATCTGGCCACCCAGATATATTCATTCAGAGTCGGCCTTCTTTTCAATCAGAATTTGGATTTTGAGAATCTGACCGATAGAAATTCTTCCTAAGTCTGAGCCCTGCTTTGTTTGAAAATACAGCTCCCTACCTCAACTCACTCGGATGTGCTTTCCTTAGAATCTTCACTCGGGCTTAGTGTGAAACTTAAGAATCTGGCCGAAAGTGATTCATTCCTGGTCGGATCTTTCTTTGTTTAAAGAGGCACAGTACTCGGAAATGCCTTGCCTGACAATTATTCTTCTGAGGTTCAGAGTTTCTTCCATTCGGAATCAATTCACTCGGGAGTCTTCCACTCGGAGGCAATTTTATCTAGAAGAAGTATTTTTTCCCCAACCTGATTCACTTCAATTAGCAATCCTTCACTCGGATTAGTTGTAGTCAGGGAGCTTCCTCTCGGATTCACCTCCAATTGAGGGATACTCACTCATAACAGTCCTATTTCTCTCGGAATATCCTTCCCTGAGCCTTTTCTTTGAAGCCTTTCCTTCGTTTTTTTGGAAATTTCTTGAAGCCCACTTGGAATAGCACCCGGCTATGTCTCACTCGGAGACCCTTTACTCGGAAATGATCATTCCGAGTCATCTTACTTGGAAATGATCATTTCCGAGTCAGATTTTTTTTTAAGAATTCTTTTCACTTGTGGATCGACCAGACTAAAATATGTGTTCACACAAAGAAACCTTAATTAATAATTAAACTAACTAAAGTAATTACATAATTACAAATAAATAAATAATTACAACTTGATACTTAAATTATTAATGAATAGCAGTAGTGCATCAGGCAATTGGAACAGAAATGGTGCCGAGCTTCTTTTGGAGGGAAAAATAGCTTTTAAATAACCACCTTCACGCTTGAGCGTGAAGGACTCGCGCTTGAGCATGCTTGTGTTATTCACTGCAGTATTGATCTTACGCATGAGAGTGATGGAGAAGCTTGGGCATGATGGTGTTTTGGAGTCATGCTTCAGCGTGAGTTTGCTCGCTTGAGCATGGTCGTGCTTTCCTTTCTTTCTCTTCACTTACTTTGCATGGATCTCTCGCTTGAGCTTGCAGCCTTCAAGCTTGAGCGAGAACTACTCCTACACATGCAAACAAATAATTTCCTGGCATTTGTACGCTGATTGCCCAGCGCTTGTATGCTGGATTAGTGAATTTATAAATAAACATAATTTCTTAAGTAATTATTGTTTTTAATCATTTTCTTACATAAATTAAACACTTTTGAAATAAATAAATAAAATAAGAATTGTTGACAATTTATTAAATAATAAAGCCAAACTAAACAATATTTAATGAATTGAGTTAAATAAAAGATGAAATAATTAAGTCTTTCCAAGACTTATCTCCAATTTCCAAACCATGTTTTCAAACTAAGAAAAACTTTATACAGGTTAAAGTAAGCTCCAAGAGCTTGGTATGAAAAATTAAGCAAATTTCTTCTAGAAAAAAATTTTGAAAAAGGAAAAGTTGATACAATATTATTCATTAAGCACAAAAAGAATGACATATTTTTAGTACAAGTTTATATGGATGATATCATATTTGGTGCCACTAATAAACTGCTCTGCAAAGAGTTTGCTAAGATATGCAGGATGAATTTTAAATGTCAATGATAGGAGAACTCACATTCTTTCTTGGACTTCAAAGTAAGCAAACTAAAGAAGGAACTTTCATTAGCCAATCCAAATATTATAAAGAGTTGCTTAAGAAATTCAACATGGACAAAGCAAATAAAATTAGCCAATCCAATCTTAATTCTTTATTCACCAATGATGCGATGCCAACTCACCCAGTTTCTTGTGTTTTTACAAGTCTCTGAAAGATGCTGCATGGGTTCTACGCAAGTGGGCATGGGAAGCTAGAGCATAACCTCTATAAATCAAGCTGCAAATAACATCAGATTCATCCCCTGTATCTCCTTCACAATCCAACCTTTTCCATTATCTTTTGTATTCATATTTTGAGGGTGAAAATGTAAAGCATGAGTAACTAAACTCCCTTATGGGATTGGCTGTAATCCATTCAACACTGAAGTAATGCTGTTGTAAGTTTTTATTTAGTAATGAGATTTGATAAGTTTCTGTATTTCCTTATGCGTTTAATGCCTGAAAGTACTTGATCACTATTTTCTTGTTTTAAGTTTTCTCAAGTATGCTGGGAAGTGACTTTTGAAAGTAGATCTAAAAGAAATACTTATTGTGAGTAGGTAGCCAGGGATGGCGTCTAACGCAATAAACGTCAACACAATCGATCGATAATGCTGGGATGATTTCAAAGTGACTGAGGGATCAGCGGTTTGAAATCATTCTCATGAATTTTGTAGTCGAGGGATTGATACAAATAACTATGATTGTGACGTAGAAATTATCTTTCCGATTTACTTATATAAAAACTTATGCAGCTTACAGAAGGTGAAGATGTGATGAAGCCAATCCCTGTTTTAACAAATTGATTTCTCTCAAAAACCAATCACTGTATCTTTTGCAAATTTGATTCTCTGTTAGTTATTCATTTTTTCCTTTAACATTATTCACAACAAAACAAAACAAAAACCTTCTGGCTAATCAATTCAAAACTAAGATCTTCATTCTAACATCTCCCCAGTGGAACGACAACTATACTGTATTACAACTTCTGTGTTTAAACTTGGCACAGGCATTCCATTGAGTTCATACTATACAAACTTGATTCTCTTTCATTGAACTCATTCATTCCAAAATATCAAAACCAACCATTAAGTTTTGGCACCGCAGCCGGGGAGGTGATTTAAGTTTGAATATTTTAGCATTGAATTGACAAGACAGTGTAAATAAATTTGTTTTCAATTTGTTTTTATGTTTTTTTTTGTGTAGTAACTTTGCTATTTTGAGTACTTGATTTATGATCTTGAGAGGACAGGGTATAAAAGAACAACTTGTATTTGATCCAGAGATAGACAGGTTCCTCAAGAAAATTAAGAAAGCCAAACAGAACTTCCAAGCAAGACAAACATCCTCTCATATAATGGATGTCAATAGCAACAATCAAAATCCACCAAGGAGAACACTTGGAGATTACACCCTGCAACAAGGACCTAGACACTACTCAAGCATTGCTATACCAAATACAATCAGGGCTATAGAAATGAAACCTGCCTTCCTTAGTTTAATTAGTTCCCATCAATTCCATGGAATGTCCAGTGAGGATCCATACACTCACTTGGCCACATTTTATGAATTAGTAGGAACAATGGGTTTTGAATAGGAAGTAATTGAAGCAGTGTATCTAAGATTGTTTCCTTTTTCTCTTGCAGGTAAAGCTAAAGAATGGCTCCAGTTGTACCCAAATCAAAGCCTGAATAGCTGGGACACAGTGGAGGAGAAATTCCTACACAGATTTTTCCCACCATCTAGATTTATCAATGCTAAATCAGATATTACAACATTTAAACAAAGCCATGATGCACCCTTTTGTGAGGCATGGAAACGTTTCAAATCTCTCTTAAGAAGATGCCCAAACCATGGCTTAGAAGATATTGCCCAATTGAATATCTTCTACAGTGGACTTAAAGCAGACACCAAAATGATACTCGATGCAGCGGCTGGAGGAACCATGATGACAGTAGATGCAGAGCAAGCTACAAGGATTATTGAAGCATTATCATCCACAGATTACCAAGCTCAGTATGGCAGAACACAAGTCCAAAAGAAGGGAATGTTGGAACTCAATACAACAGATGCCATTTTGGCTTAAAATAAAATTTTGACACAACAAATTGAAGCTCTGACACAGCAAATGGTAAAACTCCCTCAACAAGTGCATGTTGTACAATCCTCTATGGGAAACCAACAAGCACAAATGAGATATGATTTTTATGGAGGAGAACATCAGAATGGACACTGTCAAGGAGAGTAAGGAGAACAATCCATCCTATATATGAATAACCAAGCAAGGTTTGGTAATTTCAATTCAAATTTTTCCAACCAACCATTTCAAGGATGGAGAAGTAACCAAAACCAAGGCCAAGGATGGAAGTAAGAGCCCAACTCTTCAAATAAACCATATCAAAATAATGGTCCTTCTTTGGTGGAGAGAACTTCTAGATTAGAGGACACCTTGGAAAAATTTATACAAACTTCTTTAGCAAGTCAAAAGAACAATAAAGCATCGCTTAGGAACTTGGAAACACAATTGGGACAACTAGCCCGACAACTTGCTGAGAAACAGAAGCCTCAGTATGGAGCAAACACTGAAACAAACCCAATAGAGCATTACAAGGCTGTGACCACACTGACTAAGGAAATAATTGAGGAAGAAGATGGACATGATACTATCATCTCTGAAGCAGTACCTTATAACACCAAAGATCCAGGGAGTTTTTCTATTCCTATCACTATTGGAAATCTTTCAAAAAGTAAAGCTTTATTAGATCTTGGTGCTAGTGTAAATTTGATGCCATTATCCACACTTAAAAGTATAGGGGATTTTTTAGTAAAGCCAACAAACATGACCTTAAAAATGGCAGATCAATCAATAAAATGGTATTGCTGAAAATATTGAGGTCAAAGTTGATAAATTTGAATTTCATGAGAACTTTGTTGTCATAGATATGGAGGAAGATTCTGAAGTCCCTCTAATACTGGGGAGACCATTCTTGAAAGCAGCCAAAGTCATCATAGATGTGGATGACAGAAGAGTAAAAATTCGAGTGCAGAAAGAAGAAGCCAACTTTGTTATTGATGAAACAAATAAATACTCAGAAGGTGCACTTGAAAATCTGAATGGAAAAAAGTCAAGGCCTGACTTAGGAAAGGAGGTGGAAAAACTCAATACTCTTATCCACCAGCTCCATGATCCATATTGAAAAATCTATCAAGCGTCAAGCTAAAGACGATAAACAAGCGCTTATTGGGAGGCAACCCAATCTTTTATGTTTTCTTTTCATCCTATTGATTTTACTTTAAGTAAATTTTATCCTATGATTGTATTTTTCTTTTATTTTTCAGGCAGCTCATCAAATTCATCCCACTCATTATCCGAATAATAAGTGCCAAGTTCAACGGGGAACAATGGACAAGTTACAGCAAAAGTCAAGCAAACACGCTCAAGTGTAACTTGCCAAGATCAGGCTAGGAACTTCATTTTTGATTCTGACTTAAATTCGCTCAAGCGAATGATTTCAAAGCTTAAGCGAGGATGGAAAATAACCATCAGGTATGTTCACGCTCCAGCATGACTTATCACGCTCAGGCGTAAGTAATCAGGTAGCCAAGTGCAAGAAACCATGCTCAAGCATGGCAAGGTAAGTACCATTCTATTTTGGAATCACGCTCAAGATTGATTATCCTAGCTCAAGCGAGAATTATTCAAAGTATCAGGGGGCACTACGCGCTTGAGCGCCACACCCAAGCTTGAGCGCAAGTCTTGAAACAAAAGAACACCCAGTTTTTCAAAACCCGAGAGCGCTCAAACGTGTGCTTTTATGCCCAAACGTGGGATTCTTTTAGTATCAGTGGCTTGCTCGCTTAAGCGAAATACCCCAAGCTTAAAGCTCATACTTAAAAAGACCTGGCTAGGAAGCTTACGCTCAAGCGTAATCAGCCTCGCTTAAGAGAGGAAGAATAACAATAACACCAAGGGGTATGCCCAAGCACAGGTTCAAGCGCAATCTTCAAAAGACATTCTCTTTCCTTCACGTTCAAGCATGACATATCCATGCTTAAGCATGAGATCTAAAAACTGACCCTCCTCCTATAAATTCAAATCCTGACAGGCCATTATCCCCATTATTTTAGAAGTTCAAAAAAAAATGTAACTCCCTTCTCTCTATGAGTTTTTATTGAGCATTATAACTGCATTACATTTCTCAATTCACTCATGGTGTAGTATGTTTTCTTTTACATTGAGCTTTCTCATTGGAAGCAAGTTTGCAGCCCACATTGTTCAGCCTGGGGACAGGCCTTCTTTCTTAGGAGGGGTGATACTTCATAGGCTGGACCAGGACCCTCCTCAAAAGGGCCTTCAGTAAGGGAACAGGAGACAGAGGATGACTCTTCTGAGGATAAGTGATGAATTTACTGCTTTAGTTTTTAATTGCTTTAGTTTACTTTGAGTTGGTTTTCTTACTGTAGTATACTTTGAAAATTTTTAAAATTTTCATGCTTTTGGTTGATTGTTTTGATGCAAAGTCACATGCTTAACAAAAAAAAAAGGTTTTGAAAACCCAAACAGGATTTACAATTTTTGTTTCAAGAAAAGATTCTGAGTTAGCAATTATTTTGAGGCAATAACATTGGTTTTGAGAAGGCAAAATAACTGATTTAAGACCATGAAAATGAAGGAAATGAACCATTAAAATTTTTTTGCATGCTTGAAACCCTTTTAGAATATGGAAGTATGCCTTATAAACCGGTGAGAAGGGAGAAAGTTAAACACTGAGAGTCTCATTAGAATTTGCTAAGTTTGCATTGCCTAATTTTCTGATTAATATTCTTTCATAAGAAATTAAGCAAGGAAAAGATAAAGGCAATTTTTGAAAATAAAATATCCTAGAGCCAAAAAGCTACCCTAAAGTATGCCCTATTCCTTGGTAGCCCACTTTTGAGCAAAATTTTTATTCTATAAAAACACCCTAACCCAAGCATGAGAAATAAAAATCCTACCTTATCAACATGCTTAAATTTGATAAGAGCATAAAATAGTTTTGACCAAAAGAGTCATGAAAGAAACAGAGGCAGAAAAAGAAAATGCTAAAAACAGTAAGTTCTCCAGAGATTCAAACAGAATTAGAGAACTAGAAAAAGAGAAAGAAAGAATTCTGTAGCTCAAAAAGGAAGAAACCTCATAAACTTTGAAAAGTTTCAAAATTTATGCTCTTCCTTATGCATGCATTTTGAACTCAAAGAAAAACCAAGAATTCTTGTTTAGCCCAGCCTCATTACAACCTTAAAAGACCTTTTGATCCTTACTGCTCTTATGATTTGATTTTGATTGGAAATGACTGGCAATGTTAATTAGGCAGTTCTTATGATGAATGTACGACACACCTGGTGAGAAATAATGAGAGTTCCTTATTCTTAATTGGTTACTTGCCTTGTGAAAAATTGAGTGGTGCATTGTAATTCAAAGGATTGGTATTAAAGATGTTATTTGCCTTAAGTTAAATTGAGATTATTGTCTTTTAAAATTTTGTCTGCAACTGAATCTGGTCTTATTGAATGCTTGATTTCCCTTCAAAAACATCTTTTGCTTGAGGGCAAGCAAAAATCTAGGTTAGGGAGAGTTTGATAAGTGTTGATTAAGCATTGATTTCATGACTCATTTGAACTAATTTTGTAAAGACTTGAGCTAAATTAATGAATTATTGAAGGAAATGAGCATGAATCTTTTAAGTAGTGATGGATAGATGTATAAAAGAAATATTGTGTTAAAACTCTTGGAAAGTTGAAGGAAATTCAACAGGAAAGCAAGGAAAGCTTAAGCTTGAGCAGGCAAGCTTAAGCGTGAAAGGGCAAGCTTAAGCGTGAAAGAGCAAGCTTAAGCGTGATCGGGAGCATTTGAAGACAGCAAGCTTAAGCTTGAACAACCAAGCTTAAGCTTGAGCAAGCAAGCTTAAGCTTGAGCAAGCAAGCTTAAGCTTGAACAAATTGGAGAGCATCAGGACGTCTCACGCTTGAGCGTGAACACTAGGCGCTTAAGCGTGGAATGATAAAAATGAAAGCCTAAGCGTGGATTAAGCATGGAGTGAGCGTGAATTAAGCAAGGATTACACACGGTCTAACAAGAAGAACGCTTGAGCGTAGGCATTCCACGCTTGAGCGTGACTAATGGATAGCAAAGCATAAGCCGAGCGCGCCTGAGCGAGGAACCAGCATGGATCAAGCATGGAAAAAGCATACTAAACAAAGAAAGACCACGCTTAAGCGTGGTTAAGTTAGCTTGAGCGTGAGACTATCACTGAACATTAGAACCTTTCACGCTTGAGCGTGACCAGTAAGCTCAAGCGTGACTCATACAGTATGGGTCTCTTAATTCTTTATTCACCAATGATGCGATGCTAACTCACCCACTTTCTTGTGTTTCTACAAGTCTCTGAAAGATGCTGCATGGGTTCTACGCAAGTGGGCATGGGAAGCTAGAGCATAACCTCTATAAATCAAGCTGCAAACAACATCAGATTCATCCCCTGTATCTCCTTCATAATCCAACCTTTTCCATTATCTTTTGTATTCATATTTTGAGGGTGAAAATGCAAAGCATGAGTAACTAAACTCCCTTATGGGATTGGCTGTAATCCATTCAACACTGAAGTAATGTTGTTGTAAGTTTTTATTTAGTAATGAGATTTGATAAGTTTCTGTATTTCCTTCTGCATTTAATGCCTGAAAGTACTTGATCACTATTTTCTTGTTTTAAGTTTTCTCAAGTATGCTGGGAAGTGACTTTTGAAAGTAGATCTAAAAGAAATACTTATTGTGAGTAGGTAGCCAGGGATGGCGTCTAACGCAATAAACGTCAACACAATCGATCGATAATGCTGGGATGATTTCAAAGTGACTGAGGGATCAGCGGTTTGAAATCATTCTTATGAATTTTATAGTCGATGGATCGATACAAATAACTGTGATTATGACGTAGAAACTATCTTTTCAATTTACTTATAAAAAAACTTATGCAGCTTACAGAAGGTGAAGATGTGATGAAGCCAATCCCTGTTTTAACAAATTGATTTCTCTCAAAAACCAATCACTGTATCTTTTACAAATTTGATTCTCTGTTAGTTATTCACTTTTTCATTTAACATTATTCACAACAAAACAAAACAAAAACCTTCTACCTAATCAATTCAAAACTAAGATCTTCATTCTAACATCTCCCCAGTGGAACGACAACTATACTGTATTACAACTTCTGTGTTTAAACTTGGCACAAGCATTCCATTGAGTTCATACTATACAAACTTGATTCTCTTTCATTGAACTCATTCATTCCAAAATATCAAAACCAACCATTAGCAATGTGAATTCTACGCACCTTGATCATGAAACCTTAATGGAAAAGGGGTGAGGGGTTTTACCTTTTTATCACTTGGGGATAAAGACCCAAGCTTAGCAATCCCCAATAGTGGTTATGGTGTCCACAGTTCAAACTTAAGAGAAGGGAGAAGAAACCTCACTCCCATGCAACAAAGAAATTATGAATGAGAATTAAAATTCAGGCCACTATTTGCTTACCCCAATCATGAATTTTGTAATACCAAGTAGGAATAGTGGTGAATCAAGCAAGTGGAAGGGAAGAAGAAGAAGATGTGGTGATGGAGGAAGAATGCCGCAAATGTAAGGGAGAGCAACTGTACGAAGGAATAAAGAAGAAGCCTAAGTGTTTTAGGAAAAATGATCTTTTGATCATTATTATTAGTATTATAATAATTATTATTATGTTAAAATAGAATTAGGATTCAAAATTTATTACTTTAGTTTAATCAATTAAAATAGGTCACTATTTTTATTACATAGAACTTAATTACATAAACCTATTTATAATTTATCATTTAATATATTCTTTTATTATTTTCTAATATTCATACCCCAATTAAAATTATCAATTGCATTAATTAGATTACCTAATTAAAAAGTTTTAGGATGTTACATCAATATAATTCTAAATTAATATCAATCATCAATTTCAATCATAATACATCATCTTTATTTATCCACATATGCCTGTTAATCATAAGAAGCTAGAATGCATTATCGTGAATGCAGGATTTTAAGAAGACTCTAATAAAATTTTTAAGGTGCAAGCAGTGGAATCCAAATCTACTTTGTTAGTTCCATCTGTTTTGCAAACACCCAAATTAGAGTTAAACCCCTACCTGAGAACCTTAAGTATGTATACTTAGGGGATGATGAATAGCTCCCAGTGATAACTTCCACTTCTCTTGATGAAAATCAAGAAGAAAAATTATTGCAGGTTCTAAAAAGGCACAAGAAAGCTATAGGCTGGACATTGGCAGACATCCCTGGAATTAGCCCATCCATATGCATGCATAAGATATTTCTAGAGGAAAATTCTAAAGCAGTAAGACAGCCTCAAAGGAGACCTAACCCTGTAATCCTTGATGTAGTTAAGAAGGAGATTACCAAGCTTCTTTAAGCAGGCATCATTTACCCTATCTCTGAAAGTCAATGGGTGAGTCTGATACAAGTGGTTCCTAAGAAAACAGGGATCACAGATGTGAAAAATGAGAAGGATGAATTGATCCCTACTAGAGTGCAAAATAGTTGGAGAGTCTGTATTGACTACAAGAGACTAAACCAGGCAATGAATATAACATCCTGTTTTTAATAATAGTTTCATTTTGTAAAATATGAGGTATAGAAGGTCTATAAGTGTTAATCAATGAATAAAAAACTCTATAGATGGTATATAATACTCCAAAAATTTTTATTTTTGGGTATAATTATAGGATTTACATAGACCTTTAATGATAAGATTCATTTTTCGAGTGAACATGCCTTAGAAAGGACTGTCCGAGTGAAAAAGGCACCCTCTTCCGAGTAAAGAATGAAAATTCTGAGTGACAAAGAAGAATTCCGAGTGAAAAAGGAAAATTCTGAGTGACTAAGAGAAATTCCGAGTGAAGGTTGTGTTTTCCGAGCGGAACATGGCCGAGAGTGATACTACCGAGTGGAATCTTGGTATCAGAGATGATTGGAGTGAAGTGTGTGAAAATTCCGAGTCAAAACACCCTTGAATAACTTGTTTCGAGTCAAACCATGTCGAATGCTACCTTTTCCAAGTGACAATTTCTCTGATTACAGTACTCCGAGTGAAGAGACTCAATCAGGGATATAACCAATGCAATCCGAGTAAGTTAGTCCAAGTCAAACCTTCCCAGTGAGGAAGGGGATAGCATTCCGAGTAGGATATATATGAGGTTTAGAGCCATTGAGTGAGGGTAAATATGTAGCCTTTCTGAGTAAATAGGCTTGGATGATCCCAAGTAAGATATACTCGAGTAGGAAATAACACCGAGTGAAAATGATGTGTGTAGGAATGGATTTGGATATTCCCGAGTGGAAATCCGAGGGAAGATTTGTTGTAATGGATTAGATTGGAAAATTTCTAAGTAGATGATGATAATCCGAGTGGATTGGGTTAGAACAAGTCCGAGTTGGACTTACCGTAATGGTTTCCCCGAGTGAATAAAATGAGGTATACCGAGTGGTATTTGATTAGTGATAAACCGAGTGAAGAAGTTTATGGATTCCGAGTAAGAAAACCCTTATTACCGAGTGGATCTTACGTGTGACTTTCCTGAGTGGAAGTATGGAACTGAGTAAACTTCCAAGGGAAGGAAAGTGTATTCTCTGAGTGAGAAATGTAAGTCTATGCCGAGTGATGAATGTGAAGTATATTCCCAATTGTGTTGAAGTTAAATACACCGAGTAGTATGAGAAGTATTCTAAGTGAGTGGATGAGTTTTACCGAGTGGAACAGTATGAGTAGAGTTCGGATTTGGAATGAAAATTCTGAGTAGAAGGCTGAATGATAGGAAAGAAATAAAAGGGAGTCGGTTTTTGAAGTACATTACCGAGTGAGAAAGGACTAGGCTTGGAATGATTTAACCAAGTGAGAACCATCAGAAATGACTCGGATTTGGGATATAATACTGAGTGAAAGGCTAAGCAAGATAGGAGTCGGTGTGGGTGTGAATTATCGAGTGAATGATGGGAAAGATGAGTCGGTTTCATGGGAATGCCAAGTGAGAACTGGATGACTCGCTCAAGCGAGTCGGAATTCGCTTGAGCGAGGAGGAATTTTTGCCTTGCTGAACCTCCTTTCTTCACTTTGCTCAGGCCATCATTGTGCCTCGCTCAAGCGACTCGGATTTCACTTGAGCGAGATGACCACTGCAGCCACTTTCCTTTCATTCCTAATGCTGACTGGTCCACCTGTCCCAAATAAATCCAAGAAGAATTGTCACAGACAAGTCAACCGCAGGGAAAGTGGAACCTTTTCACTTCACTCGAAGCACCCTTTATATATATTAATATATCCTTTCTATTCATGCAAAGCTGACGGTGGAAAGGGGTCAAAAAGTTCCATTATCCTCACCTAATTCTTTAAATAACAAAAAGGCTTGTCTCCCACTTGTTTTCCCTATTATTAACCCACTACTCTCAGAACACACATGCATACGAACCACTTAGCAAATCACACACCCTTCTTCTCCTCATTTTATATGTTCAAAGGCTTTTCTTTCCATTTTCATTTCTTCCACTGCGAACTGGAACGAGGAAACTACAAGACATACCTTGCTAATCAAAGGACTCCATCAAGGTAAGAGGGGACAGGGTTGTGAATAACTATGAAATGGGTAGAGTTGTATACTGTTCTAGGATTCCAGTTTTAATTTCGTATCTTGTTGCTTAATTTAGAAGCTGAAAACGTATGAATTTGACTCTGACTTCTTCATCAAAGTTGTAGATCTTTTTGTTATGTGAATTTTGATACCTGATTCAACTGATTTGGATATGTATAGCAAAAGTTATAGCCAAAACACTACAGCATGACCGAGTGAAATGTTTAAGCTATGTTCTGTGCATATTTTGACATTCTGGGAATTTTACAAGCATAATTAGTGGTTGGTGTCTTCCCAACAGTTGTATATAATTGTGTTATGGATATGTAGAAAGTGGTTTCAAGTCAAAATAATTTTTGTAGCTCGAGATATGCCTAAAATACTGAAGTATATCCAAGCTGTAAATCTGTTAACTTGAGATACGAATTTTATTTTTAAAACTGGGAATTTTGTGGTGAGAATTAGTGATCAGTGTCTTCATGAAAGTTGTAGATCTTTGTATTATGTGAATTTGGAGACCTGAATCGACTGATTTGAGTTTGTTTAGCAAAAGTTATAGCCAAAGTACTACAGCATGTCTGAGTGGAATATATATCCCATGTTTTGTGTATATATTAATATGCTTGGACTTGTACGTACATAATCAGCCTTTGATGTCTGCATTAAAGTTGTAGGTATTTATGTTATGGATCTATAGAAAGTGGTTTCAAGTCAAAATAATATTTGTAGATTGAGTTATGCCTAAAATACGGAAGTTTGTACAAGCTGTAAATCTGTTAACTATGAAATCCGAAACTTATTTTCAAAACTGGGAATTTTGTGGTGTGAATTAATGGTTGGTGTCTTCATGAAAGTTGTAGATAATTATATTAAGAGTAATTTAGGACTGGTATCATGTCAAAACTATTTTTTTAACTCCAGAAACATTGAAAATACAAATATATGTACGTTTTGAAAGCTCATCTAGAGGCAGTGTTGTATTTTATGGATAAATGATATTTCTGCTTAGCATTTGAATTTATGATCTGCATGAAAGTTGTAGATATTTGTGTTAAGAATAATTTAGAACTGGTTTCATGCCAAAATTGTTTTTGTAGCTCCAGAAACGTTAAAAATACTAATCTGTGTATGTTTTAAAAATCCTCTTTGAGGCAGTTTTGTATTCTATGAATAAGTGATGGTTATGTTTAGAATTTGAATTTATGGTCTTCATGAAAGTTATAGATATTTATGTTATTGAGCTATAAAAAGTGGAATCACCTAAAAACGATTTGATTTACTCAAGTTATGGCTATTTTAATAACGTGTGTTGCTGTTGGAAATGCTGAAACTTTCTTATAATGGTTATTATGAATGAAAATGATATTTTCTCTATGGGTAACAATTTATTATTGAATTCTTGAGGGACTATGGATTATTATTGATATTGTTGAGTGTCTAATGAGTATCATACAGATGTATATTTTGGTGATGAATAATTATGAGTGACAAAATTAATTTATATGCACATGAATACTTTGTGGTTATTGACATATGTGGTTGAAATAGTAAATCCATGATTTTGGGAATTATTATGTGTGTTGTGTCCCTTTGAGGACTTGTATATTTATCCAAGTGGTTTTGGAAATATTGATATCATGGTTTGTTAAATGGTAAAAATAGTTAAAGGCATTCATGCATCATAGGTACTTGTGTGCCATGAAGAGTAGGGATTCATGGTTTATGCAAAGTCCTACTTGTGATACATGTGTACTTCGGTACTTGTGTGCCATGAAGAGTAGGGATTCATGCTTTATGTAACGTCCTACTTGTGATACTTGTGTACTTCGGTACTTGTGTGCCATGAAGAGTAGGGATTCATGGTTTATGTAAAGTCCTACTTGTGATACTTGTGTACTTCGGTACTTGTGTGCCATGAAGAGTAGGGATTCATGGTTTATGTAAAGTCCTACTTGTGATACTTGTGTACTTCGGTACTTGGGCACCATGAAGAGTAGGGATTCATGGTATATGCTAAGTCCTACTTGTGTCTCTATGAGACTTTTTACTGTGGTAATTCCACCAAACTAAATGGATTCAAGAAGACATTATTCGACTAAGATAAGGATTATTAAATATAAATGGACGTGTTTGGCATATTCATCATAACATTATGTATTATTGATTGTGTTTGTGCAATTCTATATATTTTATATTTATTCTATATTCTGTCTCACTCTTACAACAATTTTTACAGTGAATGCCACCCAGAATGAAGAGTGATGCTATGGTTGATGTCTATGTGAACTATTGCTTGGATTTCGAATTTATTCTAATCTTATGATTTGTAATAAATACAACGTGTTATGTACTGTTATTTATAAATCGTTTCCGCTATGCAAATATTTCATGAATTTTATTATTTACGACTAGTATGCATGATAATATTCCGCTATTATCGACCTTTATGTGAACTCTGATTTTAATTTATGAACTTTAAAAAGATCTTTTAAAAACGCGAAAAATTTATTCGAAAAATTTAATTAATATTTCGGGGCGTTACAATGGTGGTATCAGAGCATTTTCAAAAATTCAGGACCAATTGCTATGACATGTACTATTTCTCGATATAATGTTTGATTCCTTACTTGATAACATGTCTTAATATGACTTGTGCCTGACTGATTAATTGCAAAAAGATTTGTTTGATTACTGCTTGATAATATGATAAATATGTTATATGATTTATTGCTTAACTGATAAACTGTAGAATAATGATAGTTATGTAGTATTTATATACGATATATTATCCCTTAGAATTAGTATAAACCAAACTACGAATGTAGGATAGCAAGAAATAACAATAACCAAGATATGGCAGCAGCTTTCAACCGCTTAGCTGAAGCCATAGAACGACAAAACCAACCAAGGAGCACTGGAGGACTCCATGGGTTAGATCACTTCCTGAAAAGAAAAGCTTCACAATTCAAAGGGGGTTATAATCCAGAAGGAGCGTATCTCTGGGCCAAGGAAATGGAGCACATCTTTCGAGCATTGCCCTGCACAGAATACGAAAAGGTAGAGTATGCCACCTATATGTTGGTGGAGGAAGCAGAAAACTGGTGGATTCATGCCATAACTCGTATGATTAAAACTGACAGACCTTTGGACTGGGTCAACTTCAAGAATTGTTTTCTAGAGAAATATTTTCCAGCAAGTGTGAAAAGCCATAAAGAGTTGGAATTTATGGAGTTAAAACAAGGCTCAATGTCTGTTGGAGAATATGCTGCAAAATTTGAAGAACTATCTCTCTTTTACCCTCCTTTTTAACAGGCTGGTGCCGAAGAATCAAAATGTGTTAAATTTGAGAACGGGCTGAATCCTGAAATCAAAGAGGCTATCGGATATCAAGAAATTTGGAGTTTTTCCACCTTGATCAATAAATGCCGAATTTTTGAAGAAAATCGTCAAGCTAGATTGGCACAAGAGAAGGCTAATAGACAACTGAAACCTCAGTCAGTTGCCTACAAAAGGAGAGGATCGTTTTATCCAAATCGCTTCAAGGGGAGGTCATCATCATCTTCTGAGAAAGGTGACAATCATATGAATATAAAGTGTTTTAAGTGCGGAGGTAATCACCATGTACGTGATTGCAACAGACCCTTAGGAGATGTCACTTGCTTTCGCTGTAATCAGAAAGGCCACATCAGCCCAAATTGTCCACAGAACCCTCAAAACAACAATAACACCATAAATAATCCAAGAGGTTCTGGTTATCAAGGAGTCCGTAGAGGAAACGCTCATGCTATTCAACCTCTAAGACAGTATAGAGAGCCAACAGACGAGAGACCACAACCAGATCCAGGAAAAGTCTTTGCCATTAGCGGTTCAGAGGCAGACTAAGTAGGCGACCTCATGCCAAGGTAAGTGTGAGATCAATGGTAGCATTTTATCTGTGTTGTCTGATTCTGGTGCTACGCAGAAGTAAGTTAGACATTTTCAATTAACCGTGAAGCCTATAATATATGACCTGATTATTTCCATTCCCAACGGTACACAACTTAGGAATTACTAAGGCGTGTAACGATTGTTCTGAGCTCATAGAGGGTAGGAACTCCCTTGTCAATCTTCTTGTTTATTTCTGAAAGAATCTGGAAGTAATCCTAGGAATGAATTGGTTATCGGTGAATCAAGTTTTAGTAAATCGTCATAACGAGATCATGATATTTCCATTAGAAGAAAATCCCATCACAGACAACCATTTTGTGAGTCTCCTTCCATACCAACCAACCATGCTTTCTTATTCTTTATTATGAAAATGGTTCAAATGTTTAGAAACTCTATATTCTCTCTTCATTTTCGTGGATATACTAAGGCTAGGGATAGCGTGGAGCTTAAGGTGCAATTCTTATACTCTTTCGTTATTTTTGGTTTTGGATTCTATGGTGATAGGAGAGTGCATTATGAATGGATTTAAGAATAGAAACCATTTTCATGTAAAACCCAAAAGTTGAATATGTCATAAGTATCTTTGGATGGGTATGAAATGGTATACAAAGATTTTAAGATTTGAGATAGGGAAAATGAGTAATGATGTTATGAAAAGTGATTTTTAGGGAAAACCCAGGATCATGTGTGTATAGATGTTATTAATAATGGAGATTAGTGGTTATTAGGAATGATTATTAAGTTTTGATGAAAAGTATGGTGAGTTGAGGATTTTGGCTAAATTGATGATTTTGATTAATACTCTAGGATGAATATATATATAAGGAAATGAATATTTGAAGCATTGGTGTTGATCATTGAGGATGAGAGAAGAATGTATATGAGTATGTATGAGGCTGAAGGAATTAATTTAGGTCGTTGATATTTATGATGATGTTAAAAATGGTTATAAGCCATTGATAGTGGACTAAGGAAATAGATACTTAAGTTGATGAATAGATATGCCATTTTGAAATAGTTGAATTGTTAATGGTCTTAGACGGAGCCGATAGGTTTATAATGAGTTCGAATAGATTTTGTTGATGGTTGAATGATTCATGTGATGATTTGGAGGTCTTAAGGCTAAAGGACATAGTATTGTTGTTAAGTGTGGTTAGCCCTTTAAGATTTAAAGAGTCTTGGTCTTGGGAGAGGAATTCCCGAAGCCTAACATGAGCGTGTAAACTGGATTAGACAAGTTTAGGACTTGATAATGAGTTTTGGGGGATGATGTCTTATGATGGTATAATAATAGCATGAATATGTATAGTTGTGATAAGATTGTGTTCCTGATGATGGTGCGGAATGATTTCAGCTTTGAAATTTCAAGGATGAAATTTTATTAGGGTGGGAGAAATGTAACATCTTGTTTTTAATAATAGTTTCATTTTGTAAAATATGAGGTATAGAAGGTCTATAAGTGTTAATCAATGAATAAAAAACTCTATGGATGGTATATAATACTCCAAAAAAATTTATTTTTGGGTATAATTATAGGATTTACATAGACCTTTAATGATAAGATTCATTTTTCAAGTGAACATGCCTTAGAAAGGACTGTCCGAGTGAAAAAGGCACCCTGTTCCGAGTGAAGAATGAAAATTCCGAGTGACAAAGAAGAATTCCGAGTGAAAAAGGAAAATTCCGAGTGACTAAGAGAAATTCTGAGTGAAGGTTGTGTTTTCCGAGTGGAACATGGCCGAGAGTGATACTACCGAGTGGAATCTTGGTATCAGAGATGATTGGAGTGAAGTGTGTGAAAATTCCGAGTCAAAACACCCTTGAATAACTTGTTTCGAGTCAAACCATGTCGAATGCTACCTTTTCCAAGTGACAATTTCTCTAATTACAGTATTCCGAGTGAAGAGACTCAATCAGGGATATAACCAATGCAATCCGAGTAAGTTAGTCCAAGTTAAACCTTCCCAGTGAGGAAGGGGATAGCATTCCGAGTAGGATATATATGAGGTTTAGAGCCATTGAGTGAGGGTAAATATGTAGCCTTTCTGAGTAAATAGGCTTGGATGATCCCAAGTAAGATATACTCGAGTGGGAAATAACACCGAGTGAAAATGATGTGTGTAGGAATGGATTTGGATATTCCCGAGTGGAAATCCGAGGGAAGATTTGTTGTAATGGATTAGATTGGAAAATTTCTAAGTAGATGATGATAATCCGAGTGGATTGGGTTAGAACAAGTCCGAGTTGGACTTACCGTAATGGTTTCCCCGAGTGAATAAAATGAGGTATACCGAGTGGTATTTGATTAGTGATAAACCGAGTGAAGAAGTTTATGGATTCCGAGTAAGAAAACCCTTATTACCGAGTGGATCTTACGTGTGACTTTCCTGAGTGGAAGTATGGAACTGAGTAAACTTCCAAGGGAAGGAAAGTGTATTCTCTGAGTAAGAAATGTAAGTCTATGCCGAGTGATGAATGTGAAGTATATTCCCAATTGTGTTGAAGTTAAATACACCGAGTAGTATGAGAAGTATTCTGAGTGAGTGGATGAGTTTTACCGAGTGGAACAGTGTGAGTAGAGTTCGGATTTGGAATGAAAATTCTGAGTAGAAGGCTGAATGATAGGAAAGAAATAAAAGGGAGTCGGTTTTTGAAGTACATTACCGAGTGAGAAAGGACTAGGCTTGGAATGATTTAACCAAGTGAGAACCATCAGAAATGACTCGGATTTGGGATATAATACTGAGTGAAAGGCTAAGCAAGATAGGAGTCGGTGTGGGTGTGAATTACCGAGTGAATGATGGGAAAGATGAGTCGGTTTCATGGGAATGCCGAGTGAGAACTGGATGACTCGCTCAAGCGAGTCGGAATTCGCTTGAGCGAGGAGGAATTTTTGCCTTGCTGAACCTCCTTTCTTCACTTTGCTCAGGCCATCATTATGCCTCGCTCAAGCGACTCGGATTTTGCTTGAGCGAGATGACCACTGCAGCCACTTTCCTTTCATTCCTAATGCTGACTGGTCCACCTGTCCCAAATAAATCCAAGAAGAATTGTCATAGACAAGTCAACCGTAGGGAAAGTGGAACCTTTTCACTTCACTCGAAGCACCCTTTATATATATTAATATATCCTTTCTATTCATGCAAAGCTGATGGTGGAAAGGGGTCAAAAGGTTCCATTATCCTCACCTAATTCTTTAATTAACAAAAAGGCTTGTCTCCCACTTGTTTTCCCCATTATTAACCCACTACTCTCAGAACACACATGCATACGAACCACTTAGCAAATCACACACCCTTCTTCTCCTTATTTTATACGTTCAAAGGCTTTTCTTTCCATTTTCATTTCTTCCACTATGAACTGGAATGAGGAAACTACAAGACATACCTTGCTAATCAAAGGACTCCATCAAGGTAAGAGGGGACAGGGTTGTGAATAACTATGAAATGGGTAGAGTTGTATGCTGTTCTAGGATTCCAGTTTTAATTTCGTATATTGTTGCTTAATTTAGAAGCTGAAAACTTATGAATTTGACTCTGACTTCTTCATAAAAGTTGTAGATCATTTTGTTATTTGAATTTTGATACCTGATTCAACTAATTTGGATATGTATAGCAAAAGTTATAGCCAAAACACTACAACATGACCGGTGAAATGTTTAAGCCATGTTCTGTACCTATTTTGACATTCTGGGAATTTTACACACATAATTAGTGGTTTATGTCTTCACGAACGTTGTAGATAATTATGTTATGGATATGTAGAAAGTGGTTTCAAGTCAAAATAATTTTTGTAGGTCGAGATATGCCTAAAATACTGAAGTATGTCCAAGCTGTAAATCTGTTAACTTGAAATACGAACTTTATTTTTAAAACTGGGCATTTTGTGGTGAGAATTAGTGATCAGTGTCTTCATGAAAGTTGTATATCTTTTTACTATATGAATTTTGAGACCTGAACTAACTGATTTGAGTTTGTGTAGCAAACGTTATAGCTAAAATACTACAGCATGTCCGAGTGGAATATATATCCCATGTTTTGTGTATATATTAATATGCTGGGACTTGTACGTACATAATCAGCCTTTGATGTCTTCATTAAAGTTGTAGGTATTTATGTTATGGATCTATAGAAAGTGGTTTAAAGTCAAAATAATTTTTTGTAGCTTGAGTTATGCCTAAAATACTGAAGTATGTACAAGCTATAAATCTGTTAACTATGAAATCTGAATCTTATTTTCAAAACTGGGAATTTTGTGGTGTGAATTAATGGTTGGTGTCTTCATGAAAGTTGTAGATAATTATATTAAGAGTAATTTAGGACTGGTATCATGTCAAAACTATTTTTGTAACTCCAGAAACGTTGAAAATACAAATATATGTACGTTTTGAAAGCTCATCTGGAGGCAGTGTTGTATTTTGTGGATAAATGATATTTATACTTAGAATTTGAATTTATGATCTTCATGAAAGTTGTAGATATTTGTGTTAAGAATAATTTAGAACTGGTTTCATGCCAAAATTGTTTTTGTAGCTCCAGAAACGTTAAAAATACTAATCTGTGTATGTTTTAAAAATCCTCTTTGAGGCAGTTTTGTATTCTATGAATAAGTGATGGTTCTGTTTAGAATTTGAATTTATTGTCTTCATGAAAGTTGTAGATATTTATGTTATTAAG
Source organism: Clitoria ternatea (assembly GCA_037962975.1). Lineage (NCBI taxonomy): Eukaryota > Viridiplantae > Streptophyta > Magnoliopsida > Fabales > Fabaceae > Clitoria > Clitoria ternatea. The sequence continues at coordinate 265,834,091 of CM075671.1, forward strand.
CTATAGAAAGTGGAATCACCTGAAAATGATTTGATTTACTCAAGTTATGACTATTTTAATAACGTGTGTTGCAGTTGGAAATGCTGAAACTTTCTTATAATGGTTATTATGAATGAAAATGATATTTTCTCTATGGGTAACAATTTATTATTGAATTCTTGAGGGACTATGGATTATTATTGATATTGTTGAGTGTCTAATGAGTATCACACAGATGTATATTTTGGTGATGAATAATTATGAGTGACAAAATTAATTTATATGCACATGAATACTTTGTGGTTATTGACATATGTGGTTGAAACAGTAAATCCATGATTTTGGGAATTATTATGTGTGTTGTGTCCCTTTGAGGACTTGCATATTTATCCAAGTGGTTTTGGAAATGTTGATATCATGGTTTGTTAAATGGTAAAAAGAGTTAAAGGCATTCATGCATCATAGGTACTTGTGTGCCATGAAGAGTAGGGATTCATGGTTTATGCAAAGTCCTACTTGTGATACATGTGTACTTCGGTACTTGTGTGTCATGGAGAGTAGGGATTCATGGTTTATGTAAAGTCCTACTTGTGATACTTGTGTACTTTGGTACTTGTGTGCCATGAAGAGTAGAGATTCATGGTTTATGTAAAGTCCTACTTGTGATACTTGTGTACTTTGGTACTTGTGTGCCATGAAGAGTAGGGATTCATGGTTTATGTAAAGTCCTACTTGTGATACTTGTGTACTTCGGTACTTGTGTGCCATGAAGAGTAGGGATTCATGGTTTATGCAAAGTCCTACTTGTGATACTTGTGTACTTCGGTACTTGGGCACCATGAAGAGTAGGGATTCATGGTATATGCTAAGTCCTACTTGTGTCTCTAGGAGACTTTTTACTGTGGTAATTCCACCAAACTAAATGGATTCAACAGGACATTATTCGACTAAGATAAGGATTATTAAATATAAATGGACTTGTTTGGCATATTCATCATAACATTATGTATTATTGATTGTGTTTGTGTAATTCTATATATTTTATATTTATTCTATATTCTGTCTCACTCTTACAACAATTTTTACAATGAATGCCACCCAGAATGAAGAGTGATGCTATGGTTGATGTGTATGTGAACTATTGCTTGGATTTCGAATTTATTCTAATCTTATGATTTGTAATAAATACAACGTGTTATGTACTGTTATTTATAAATCGTTTCCGCTATGCAAATATTTCATGAATTTTATTATTTACGACTAGTATGCATGATAATATTCCGCTATTATCGACCTTTATGTGAACTCTGATTTTAATTTATAAACTTTAAAAAGATCTTTTAAAAACACGAAAAATTTATTCGGAAAATTTAATTAATATTTCGGGGCGTTACAACGAAAAAGAACCATATCCATTTACCCTTCATTGATCAAATGCTTGAATGTCTCGTAGGTAAATCTCACTACTATTTTCTTGATGGATTCTCTGGATATTTTTTGATTCATATTGCACCTAAGGATCAAGAAAAGACCACATTTACTTGTCCCTTTGGCACATATGCTTATAGAAGAATGTCATTTGGCCTATGCAATGCTCTTGGAACTTTTCAAAGATGCATGATCAGTATTTTTCATGATTTCATTAAAAATTACATAGAGATGTTTATGGATGATTTTACTGTTTATGGATCTTCATTTGATGCATGCCTTGATAGTTTAGATAAAGTTTTAAACAGATGTATTGAAACTAACCTTGTCTTAAACTATGAAAAATATCATTTTATGGTAACACAAGGAATAGTTTTAGGGCGTGTAATCTCTGAGAAAGGAATTGAAGTAGATCCTGCCAAGATAGAAGTTATATCATATTTACCTTACCCCTCTTGTGTATGAGAGGTTTGTTTTTTTTTGGGTCATGCAGGTTTCTATAGAAGATTCATAAAGGATTTCAGTGAGAAGGCTAGACCACTATCCAATCTGCTTCAAAAGGATGTGGTATTTGAGTTTGATGAAAAGTGTAAGGAGGCTTTTAATTGCCTTAAGCAAGCATTGACCACTACCCCAATAATCCAAGCACCTGATTGGAGAGCCCCATTTTAGTTGATGTGTGATGCCTCTAATTATGCATTGGGAGGTGTCCTTGGTCAAAAGATTGACAAATAGCCTAGGGTCATCTACTATGCATCTAAAACTTTAGATGCCACCCAGGTAAATTACACCACTACAAAAAAGAGCTCTTGGCTATTGTTTTTGCATTAGATAAATTCAGATCCTACCTATTCAGTTCTTGAGTAGTTGTGTTTACTGACCATGCAGCTCTGAAGTACTTGTTGAAGAAAGGTGAGTCCAAGCCAAGATTAATTCGTTGGATGTTTTTGCTCCAAGAGTTTGACTTGGAAATTCATGACAGAAGTAGAACACAAAACCTTGTGGCAGACCATTTAAGCAGAATTGAGAACGCTCCTGATCTGATACCTATTCGGGACCATTTTCCTGATGAACAACTCATGAGTATTTTTAACTCTTTTGATACACATTGGTTTGCTAACATTGTTAATTATCTTGTTGCTTCTGTTTTTCCACTATATGCATCCAGAAACTAAATCTCAAAATTAAAAAGTGATACAAAATATTATATATGGGATGACCCATATTTATGGAAATTGTGTAATGATTAGGTGATTCGAAGATACATTCCCGATCATGAGATAGAATCACTTCTTCGATTCTTCCATGCTTCACCGATTGGTGGACATTTTGGTCCACAAAGAACCCTAAGAAAGGTGTTGGACTCTAGTTTATACTGGCCTATAATTTTTAAGGATGCATGGAGAACTTGTAACATCTGTGAGGAATGCCAAAGAGCTGGTAACGCTGTTATATAGCGTCAACAGATGCCTCAACAACCTATATTGTTTTGTGAAGTATTTGATGTTTGGGGCATTAATTTTATGGGTCTATTTCCTCTACCTTTAGTTTTACATACATTCTGTTAGCTGTAGATTATGTTTCTAAATAGGTAGAAGCTAAAGCCACCAAAACTAATGATGCTCGAGTTGTTGTGGATTTTGTTAGATCTTAAATTTTTTGTAGGTTTGGCATCTCGAGAGCAATCATTAGTGATCAGGGAACACACTTTTGCAATAGGACCATGCAAGCTATGCTCAGGAAGTATGGGGTTATTCATAGAGTCTCTACTCCATATCACCCCTAAACCAATGGACAGACAGAAGTCTCTAACAGAGAAATTAAGAGAATCCTGGAGAAGATAGTACAACCTAATAGAAAGGATTGAAGCAAGAAACTAGATGATGCTCTTTGGGCACATAGAATAGCTTTTAAGGCACCTATAGGAATGTCATCTTCCAGTGGATATTAAGCATCATGCTTATTGGGCTGTAAAAGTTTACAACTTAGCACTTAATCAAGCAGGTGAAGAAAGGAAATTACAACTGAATGAGCTTGATGAGATTCGTTTGGCCGCTTATGAGAATTCAAAGTTCTATAAGGAGAAAACAAGGAAATTCCATGATAGCTCAATAGCTAGAAAGGAGTTTGTTGTTGGGCAGAAAGTGCTATTGTTTAACTCTCAGTTGAAATTGATGGCAGGAAAATTTTGTTCCAAATGGGAAGGACCTTTCATTATCACTAATGTATTTCCCCATGGAGCTGTTGAAATAAAAAGTGAGAACTCCAACAAAAGCTTCAAGGTTAATGGACAATGCTTGAAGCCATTCCATGAAAATCCTTCACTTGTAGATGTCACAATGGAGGAACATGCTTTGGGGGAACCACTTTTTGATCCCCCTTGAGGGAGTTTTTCTTACCCATCTTTTTACTTTTTCATTCTATTGTCTATTCTATATGCTCTGTCTTACATTGAGGACAATGTATGATTTAAGTGTGGGGGTAGGATTATTCTTGTATGTTGTTTTGGGATTATTCTTGTGTGTTGTTTTTTTTGTTGTGTGAATTTGTGATTTTTTTTGTGTGACTATTTTTCTGAAAAAATAAAAAAAATAAAAATAAAGATTTTGTGTGAAATTTTATATGTTTTTATTTAAAATAACATGTTTTATTGGAATTTTAGGATATGCATGAGTAACAGGTAATTTCTTTCACGCCTGATATGAGCTTAATGATATATTATAATTTGAACTCAAACATTTTTGGTATGTTGAGAATGACATGATAATTGAGAGATGATCATATATGATGGAATTATACCTTGTGAGATTCTTGAGCCTTAAAATTTGATGGATCACTTTAAACCATCTTAATCCTTTCATGTGTGATTAATTCCTAAATGCTTACCTCTTAATTTTTGTCTTATTTCTTGATGATACTTGAAACTCATATAAATGTATTTAAAATGACACAGGCATTTTGTTCAATTGAGCCACTAAGCCATATAAGCCTACCATGAATAAATTATCCTTTGCTAGCCTCTTTGATCCTATTTAACCATTTCTTTGTTACAGCTCAAATAAGCCATGGATGAAAAAAAAACCTAAAAATATACCTTAAGGAATATGTTGGACTTTAGAATCAAGTCGAAAAATAGGCATTCAAATAAGTGTGAGGGTTTGTAAAAAGGAGTCACAACACTTGTTTCAAGTGTTATGCAATTGCATAAGAAAAAAGATAAAAAATGATGAATGAATGAAAAGATCTTTATGATTACGACCAAATATGATACAATAAATGTTTTACCCTTACTGTTTGCTAGTTAAATTAATTGCTTCATCATTATTTTTAGTTTCTAAACTTATTTTCCAAAAATCTTACCAACCACCTTAACCTTGGCCACATTACAACCTTAAAAAGCCCTGTTGAACTATATATACATTTGTGTGGATTGTGGATTTAAGAAACTTGCCAAATTTATAGGACTGTCTATTTTTTTAGAAATGTTTTGAGAGTATACACAAACCTAAAACACTTGAGAGTTGAGAGTACATCTTGTGAGGTTCTTTCACTTATGATTTTCCTTTTAGTTTGATTTAATTCTCACATGTCTAGATGTTTGGATGATTTTTGAGACGCCCTAAAAATTAGGGGAAAATTTTTCACGTTTTTATAATTCATACATCAATGAAAAGAAATAAATGGTGAAGCTTTTAACATAATGATGAGGGTGTGGTATGGTGATGTGTTTGAGATATTGGAATGAAGAGTTCACTGAGAGAGAATCAAGTTTGTATAATATGAACTCAATGAAATGAATGTGCCAAGTTTAAACACAGAAGTTGTAATATAGTATAGTTGTCGTTCCACTGAGGAGGTGCTAGAATGAAGATCTTAGTTTGAATTGATTAGGCAGAAAGTTTTTGGTTGGATTTGTTATGAATGATATTGAATGAGAAATAGTAAGTAACAAATAACAGAGAATAGCACTTGCAAAAGATAACAGTAAATGATGTTGGAAAAATCAGTTTTGTAAAACAGGGATTGGCTTCATCACATCTTCACTTCTGTAAGCTGCATAAGTTTTCATATAAGTAAATCGAAAAGATAAGTTCTACATCACAATCAAAGTCATTTGTATCGATCCCTCGACTACAAAATTCATAAGAATGATTTTTAAACCGCTGATCCCTCAGTCACTTTGGAAATCATTCCAGCACTATCGATCGATTGTTTTGACATTTATTGCGTTAGACGCCATCCCTGGCTACCTACTCACAACAAGTATTTCTTTTAGATTCTGCTTTCAAAAGTCACTTCCCAGCATACTTGAGAAAACTTAGAACAAGAAAATAGTGATCAAGTACTTTCAGGCATTAAACGCAGAAGGAAATACAGAAACTTATCAAATCTCATTACTCAATAAAAACTTACAACAGCATTACTTCAGTGTTGAATGGATTATAGCCAATCCCATAAGGGAGATTAGTTACTCATGCCTTGCATTTTCACCATCAAAGAAATGAATACAGAAAATGGAAAGTGTGAATGAAAATACAGAGGATGAATCTGATGTATGATGTGATATCTTGTGTGATTTGTTTGAAGCTTGATTTATAGGAGTTTAGGTTCAGCTTCTCTTGCCCACTTGCGTAGAACCCATGCAGCATCTTTCAGAGACTGGTGGAAACAGAAGAAAGTGGATGAGTTTGCATCGCATCATTGGTGAATAAAGAATTAAGAGACCCATGCTGTATGAGTCACGCTTGAGCTTGATGGTCACGCTCAAGCTTGAAAGGCTCTGATGCTTTTTGGTTGTCTCACGCTCAAGCTGAATCATCCCCACGCTTAAGCGTGGCCTTCCTTTTGGTGCAAACCATTGCTCACGCTTACTCTTCTTCAGCTGCGCTCAAGCGTGGCCTTATTATCCATCCCTCACGCTCAAGCGTGTAAGGCCTACGCTCAAGCGCCTTTCATGTACCTCATGCGCAGGATCACGCTCACGCTCACGCTCAAGCGTCTCATCCCCAGGCTTGAGCGTGAGAGGGGTCCTGATGCCTCTGTTTCCCTTTAAGTCATGTTTAATCCTCGCTTAAGCGTCTAATCTTCACGCTTAAGCGTGAGAGGTGCTTCATGTTTCCCAACTTTCATGCTCAAGCTTGCTTACTTTGTCTTTCCTGCAGCTTTCCACAACATTTCTTTTTATACAATGTTTAGAGGATTCATGCTTACTTCCTTCAATAATTCCTTAATTTAGCTAAAAATCTTTACAAAATTGGTTCAAATGAGTCATGAAATCAATGCTTATTCAACACTTATCAAACTCTCCCCAACCTAGATTTTTGCTTGTCCTCAAGTAAAAAGAAGTTTTGGAAAGGGACTCAAGCGTTCAAAAATCTGAGTTTCTGTTGCAGACAAAAAGTTTTAGAAAACAATAATCTGAGTTGATGTCTAGGAAAATGATTTTCTTAATACCAATTCCTTAAAATGTAATACACTATTACCTTGTTCATAAAGCATGTAACCCATTGCTGTAAGAATAGAGAACTCTCATTATTTCTTACCAGGTGTCTGTTTCGCTCATCCATCATTAGAACTGCTCAGTTAACATTGGCCGTCATTTCTAGTAAAACTAAAATTCAAATGAATAGCAAGGATCAAAAGGTCTTTTAAGGATGTAATGAGGCTGGGTTGACAAGAATCTTTGGTTTTTCTTGGTTTCAAAACGCATGTTCAAAGAAGAGCATAAGTGCTTTTGGTTAATTTATTTAACAATTTAGAAGGCTTCTTCTTTGCATTGAAACTTCAGACCTTTCCTTTGTTTTCCTCCAGCTCTTTTATACCTTTTTGGAGAGCTTACTATTCTTCTTTTTGCATTTTCTTCTACTGCCTCCATTTGTTTCATCTCCTTTTGAGAAAAAAATATTTTATGCTCTTTTTCAAGATGAACATGCAGGTAGGATATGATTTTTGCTTTTATGCTTAGCTTAGGGTAGAGAAAAAATTTTTTATGCTTTTATGGCTCAAAATATGGGCTGCCAAAAAAATTGGATATTTTTATCAGGGTAGCTTTTTGGCTCTTGGCTAACTATGTTTTCAAAATTGCCTTATCATTTCCTTGCTTATTTCTTAAGAAAAAGGTTTTAATTAGAAAATCAGTCAATGCTAATTTAACAAATTCGAATGAGGCTCTCAAGTGTTTAGATTTCTCACTGCTTACTTCCTTATTCTAACAGAAAAGGGTTCAAGTCATGTAAACAAGCAAAAGTACATGCATTCCAGTTCCTTGGTTCTTAACTAAGTCATTTTGCCTAAAAAAAATCAGTGTTGTTGTCTAAAAACATTCTGCTGCTTGGAAACTTTTCTTGTTCAAAAAGTAAAATCTTTGGTTGGGGTTTTCAAAAATGTTCAAAGTCTTAATCATCAAAACAGGAAAGCAAACAAGAATAAAATCGCAAGCAGATAATCACAAGCAATCAATAATAATCACAAGCAATTCTAACGTATGCTGTATTAAAGCTAAAGTAAAGCTGTAAATTGTCAATTGGAAATAAAACTAAGTAGCAATTTAAACTTCAAGATAAAAATTTTCACTCTTCCTCAGATGAGTCCTCTTCTGTTCCCAGGTCTCTTTCTGGAGGTCCCTGTGTTGAAGTTCCTGGCCTATCCTCCTGTGTAGTCTCACCTCCTCCCACAAAAGGAGGCCTGTCCCTAGGCCAAGCAAGTAGGGCCTCAAATTGGGCAGGTGGCATCCAAGGATTGTGTTGACCTACAGGAATACTGTGATAAAGGCCATTGTGAACATGTAACAAACCTCTATGATGAGTGTTCTGCTGGGCCAGGAGGTGGCTGTTTTGAATTTTCAGGATGTGAATGCCTTGTAAAATCAGATTGGCTTCTGTGCTGAGGGGGGGATGGGCAGGTGCAGTGCTGAATGCTTGTGAGGCAGGTGGAGGAGGTGCATCAGTTGCAGGAAGTGCTGGATTACTGCAGTAACGCTCAATGAAGCGTTTGTCTATGGAAGGCCTGATTGGTTTGAGGTCTTGTACCTCAACACCATGAGCTGCACAAAAATCAGTGATAAAGGCAGGAAAACTGAGACTCCCTTTTACCTTTTGACCTGCCTGGGAATACTTCTGGTCAGAAATCACAAACTTGTGGATTTCATCCGATAGTACTTGGGCTAGATCAATAGAGATGTCCTCTCTCAGAATGCAGTATAGGAAATAACACCTACTAAAAATCAAATCAGAGACATGAGCGTTAGGTGCTATGTTAGCTAATAAGAAAGAAGTCCAAACTTGAGAAATAGTAGTCATGTCTTTTCTTAAAATTCTCAGTGGTGTCTCTCCTTGTCCCATTTGAAAGTGGTGTCCTGGAACACATATAGCTGCTTCAAGGTCATTTGTGGCAATGAACTGGTTCCTTGCAACCATGGCAGCATATTCACAGATTTCCCCCTCTCCTAAGGTCATGATGTTCCCCAAGTACAAATTGATTGTGTCTCTATCATATGAGAGCCAGGTTCCCCTCACATAAGTTTTTCGTTCTCCCCCTCCATCTTTTGTCCAGGCGTTCGCATAGAATTCTCTTACAACTTCAGGGTCGTATTTCTCCCTTGGGTAACATACCTTTAACCAATTCCTCCTTCTTATGATCTGTAGGAAGGCATCACAGTCTCCCAGGGCCAAGTCTACTTTTCTTTCTGGTATGAACGTCTAATTTGAAATGTCCTCGTAACACTTGTTGTTGCCTTTCTTCCTAAATCTTGGAGCATTATCTTGTTCATCTGTGCGTGGTCTTTTGCCTTTATTCCTTCGGGAACTCCTTGCTGGGGAAGTGGTGACAGGGGGGTTTGGTGCAGTTTGCTTGGTTCTGGCCATCTGCAAGAAAGTTAAGAACCACTTTGCACTCAAAATACTTCCTTTCAGGACTTTTATCAAACATTCAACATGCGTTAAAAGAATGTGAAATAGAAAAGGGGCATGCATTACAAAGAAATTGAAACCCAAGAAATTGAACGTCTTTCTCTAAATAATTCAGAAACAACCAAACATAGATCATAGCATTCATTAAAAACAGGGAGAAGGTGTTTACAGACTTCAATATATGCTCAAAAGAAATGTATCAATTCTCCCTACATAGTAGTCCTATGCTTGAATTTTTAAAAGAGGATAGTGCAGTAGTTACCTGGAAATATCCGAGAGTGATAGAGAGAATGATTTGCAAAAGAGAAGTGTGACTTATGAGATGAGAGTGAAAAGACAATTATTAGAGAAGAAATGGCAGTTACAAAACTTAGAGAGTCAGGAGATTGATGGGCGGTTATGTGAGTGAGAGAGTGGGCAGTTTCAAATTTCTTAATTTATTAGCATCAGGGGGCCGTTTTGCATTTCACGCTTGAGCGCTGGAATGTCACGCTTGAGCGCAAGAGTGACACGCTTGAGCGCAGTATAACCACGCTTGAGCGTGATCGGCCTGGATTCAGAGTTTGAGAATGAAACTTCACGCTTGAGCGTGTTTTTGTCACGCTTGGGCGTAATAGTCTCGCGCTTGAGCGCAGGGTTATCACGCTTGAGCGTGAAGCAAAATTTTTCATACCTGATGCTTAATTCACTTTCTCGCTTGAGCGCAGGATTCACGCTTTGAGCGTGGTAGCCTCTGTTTGATTTTTCAGGTCCTTTCGCTTAAGCGTAAGATGTCACGCTTAAGCGTGATCGGGTTTATTTTGAAAACTTCTTTTTGTAAAGGTGCCACGCTCAAGGCTTGGATTCTTGCGCTTAAGCTTGATATGGATGGTTTGGGACTTACCTTGGCTCACTTAAGTGAGGTTATCCACGCTTGAGCGTGGTGATGTCCTTATGTCTCTCTTAATTCAACTTCCAGCTCCAGTTTTGTTTGCCTTTGTTTGAGACTCTTATTTGGGGTTCTCTTGATGAGCAATCTACAAGGTAAACAAAAACTTTACTAATATTAAAAATAAAATTTTCATGGAAAGAAGGCATAAAAGATTGGGTTGCCTCCCAATGAGCGCTTGTTTAACGTCATTAGCTTGACGCCTGATAGATTTTTCAATATGTATCATGGAGCTGGTGGATGAGAGTGTTGAGTTTTTCCACCTTCTTGCCTAAGTCAGGCCTTGGCTTTCTTCCATTCTGTTTTTCAAGTGCACCTTCAATAGCAAAATCAGCTTGTTCTTTTTGCACTCGAATTTTTACTTTTCTGTCATCCACATCTATGATGACTTTGGCTGCTTTCAAGAATGGTCTCCCCAGTATTAGAGGAACTTCAGGATCTTCCTCCATATCTATGACAACAAAATTCTCATGAAATTCAAATTGATCAACTTTGACCTTAATATTTTCAGCAATACCATAAGGGGTTTTTATTGATTGATCTGCCATTTTTGAAGTCATGTTTGTTGGCTTTACTGAAAAATCCCCTATACTTTTAAGTGTGGATAATGGCATCAAATTTACACTAGCACCCAGATCTAATAAAGCTTTACTTTTTGAAAGATTTCCAATAGTGACAGGAATAGAAAAACTCCCTGGATCTCTGGTGTTATAAGGTACTGCTTCAGGTGTGATAGCATCATGTCCATCTTCTTCCTCAGTTATTTCCTCAGTCAGTGTGGTTACAGCCTTGTAATGCTCTATTGGGTTTGTTTCAGTGTTTGCTCCATACTGAGGCTTTTGTTTCTCAGCAAGTTGTTGGGCTAGTTGTCCCAATTGTGTTTCTAAGTTCCTAAGTGATGCCTCATTGTTCTTTTGACTTGCTAAAGAAGTTTGCATAAATTTTTCCAAGGTGTCCTCTAATCTAGAAGTTCTCTCCACCAAAGAAGGACCATTATTTTGATATGGTTTATTTGAAGAGCTGGGCTCTTGCTTCCATCCTTGGTTTTGGTTACTTCTCCATCCCTGAAACGGTTGGTTAGAAAAATTTGAATTGAAATTACCAGACCTTCCTTGGTTGTTCATGAAGTATACAGTTGCTTCTTGTGAGCCATTGTTCTCATTGAGATGATCTCCTCCACAAAAGTTACATGTGACAGGCATTTGTTGTTGCCCTGGTTGTGATGATTGTACTGCATGTAATTGTTGTGGGAGATTGGATATCTTTTTGGTCAATGCCTCTAATTGTTGGGTCAGAATTTTGTTTTGTGCTAAAATGGCATCTGTGGTGTTTAAGTCAAGGACTCCTTTCTTTTGAACTTGCTGAAGATCATGTTGAGCTTGGTAGTCTGTTGAGGATAAAGCTTCTATTATCCTTGTGGCTTGGTCAGCATCCACTGTCATCATTGTTCCTCCTGCTGCTGCATCTAAAATCATTTTAGTGTCAGCCCTTAAACCACTGTAAAAGATATTAAGTTGTGCAATATCTTCAAGTCCATGGTTTAGGCATTTTCTGAGCAGTGATTTAAAGCGTTCCCATGCCTCACAAAAAGGTTCATCTTGGCCTTGTCTAAATGTTGTAATATCTGATTTGGCCTTGATGAATCTAGATGGAGGAAAGAACCTTTGTAGGAATTTTTCCTCCACTGTCTCCCAGCTGTTCAAGCTTTCATTTGGGTGTGACTGGAGCCATTCTTTGGCTTTTCCTGCAAGAGAAAAAGGAAACAACCTTAGGTATGCTGTCTCAATTACTTCCTGTTCAAATCCCATTGTTCCTACCAATTCATAGAATGTGGCCAAGTGAGTGTAAGGATCTTCACTGGACATTCCATGAAATTGATGGGAACTAATTAAACTAAGGAAAACAGGTTTCATTTCTATAGCCCTGATTGTATTTGGTATAGCAATGCTTGAGTAGTGTCTAGGTCCTTGTTGCAATGTGTAATCTCCAAGTGTTCTCCTTGGTGGATTTTGATGATTGCTGTTGTCATCCATTGTAACAGAGGAAGTTTGTCCTACGTGGAAGTTCTGCTTGGCTTTCTTGATTTTCTTGAGGAACCTGTCTATCTCAGGATCAAATGCAAGTTGTTCTTTTGTACCCTGTCCTCTTAAGATCATAAATCAAGAACTCAAAGTAGCAAGGTTACTAAAAAAAATAAAAACAAATTACAAACAAGTTTATTTACACTGTCTTGTCAATTCAATACTAAAAATATTCAAACTTAAATCACCTCCCCGGCTGCGGCGCCAAAACTTGATGAGGGTGTGGTATGGTGATGTGTTTGAGATATTGGAATGGAGAGTTCACTGAGAGAGAATCAAGTTTGTATAATATGAACTCAATGAAATGAATGTGCCAAGTTTAAACATAGAAGTTGTAATATAGTATAGTTGTCGTTCCACTGAGGAGGTGCTAGAATAAAGATCTTAGTTTGAATTGATTAGGCAGAAAGTTTTTGGTTGGATTTGTTATGAATGATATTGAATGAGAAATAGTAAGTAACAAATAACAGAGAATAGCACTTGCAAAAGATAACAGTAAATGATGTTGGAAAAATTAGTTTTGTAAAACAGGGATTGGCTTCATCACATCTTCACTTCTGTAAGCCGCATAAGTTTTCATATAAGTAAATCGAAAAGATAAGTTCTACGTCACAATCAAAGTCATTTGTATCGATCCCTCGACTACAAAATTCATAAGAATGATTTTCAAACCACTGATCCCTCAGTCACTTTGGAAATCATTCCAGCACTATCGATCGATTGTTTTGACGTTTATTGCGTTAGACGCCATCCCTGGCTACCTACTCACAACAAGTATTTCTTTCAGATTCTGCTTTCAAAAGTCACTTCCCAACATACTTAAGAAAACTTAGAACAAGAAAATAGTGATCAAGTACTTTCAGGCATTAAACGCAGAAGGAAATACAGAAACTTATCAAATACAATTACTCAATAAAAACTTACAACAGCATTACTTCAGTGTTGAATGGATTACAGCCAATCCCATAAGGGAGATTAGTTACTCATGCCTTGCATTTTCACCATCAAAGGAATGAATACAGAAAATAGAAAGTGTGAATGAAAATACAGAGGATGAATCTGATGTATGATGTGATATCTTGTGTGATTTGTTTGAAGCTTGATTTATAGGAGTTTAGGTTCAGCTTCTCTTGCCCACTTGCGTAGAACCCATGCAGCATCTTTCAGAGACTGGTGGAAACAGAAGAAAGTGGATGAGTTTGCATCGCATCATTGGTGAATAAAGAATTAAGAGACCCATGCTGTATGAGTCACGCTTGAGCTTGATGGTCACGCTCAAGCTTGAAAGGCTCTGATGCTTTTTGGTTGTCTCACGCTCAAGCTGAATCATCCCCACGCTTAAGCGTGGCCTTTCTTTTGGTGCAAACCATTGCTCACGCTTACTCCTCTTCAGCTGCGCTCAAGCGTGGCCTTATTATCCATCCCTCACGCTCAAGCGTGTAAGGCCTACGCTCAAGCGCCTTTCATGTACCTCATGCGCAGGATCACGCTCACGCTCATGCTCAAGGGTCTCATCCCCATGCTTGAGCGTGAGAGGTGTCCTGATGCCTCTGTTTCCCTTTAAGTCATGTTTAATCCTCACTTAAGCGTCTAATCTTCACGCTTAAGCGTGAGAGGTGCTTCATGTTTCCCAACTTTCATGCTCAAGCTTGCTTACTTTGTCTTTCCTGCAGCTTTCCACAACATTTCTTTTTATACAATGTTTAGAGGATTCATGCTTACTTCCTTCAATAATTCCTTAATTTAGCTAAAAATCTTTACAAAATTGGTTCAAATGAGTCATGAAATCAATGCTTATTCAACACTTATCACATAACACCTAGTGTGACACCCTAAAAATAGGGGTAAATTTTTCACGATTTTAATATTATTGATTTATGAAAAATACAAGTGGTGAAGCCATTTATTTACTACCCTGGATCTATCAGAGACCTATCTCATATGTGAAGATATGAGTAGGTAAGTTCATAAGGTTAACTCTTAAGAAATCCATAATTGATTTAGCGGAAGTATTTTGAGTAAATTAAAGTTATGGAATTAGATTCTTAAGAGATCACTCATTTTGGAATTAAGAAGTCCCATTTATGTCTAAAATGTTCATAAAACGAATTGGAGTCAAGATTTAATGTAAAGAGAATAGAAAATGACATGGCCAAAGTGTTTTGGGAAAATAGGGTCCCATCGCTCAAGCGAAATCCCAATTCGCTTGAGCGAGCTTCACATAGCACGCTTGGGCGAAACAGAAGGAGCTAAGCGAAAGAAGAAAAAGAGGATTCAGGGGCCACTTCGCTCAAGCGATCCCCAACTCGCTTGAGCGAGTAGTTCAATTCTCCCTTGGGCGGTGCCAGCGAGCGTAAGGCGAAAAATGCCCAGAACCTAATCCATGCTCACTCGCTCGGGCGAACACATACCTAAGGCCATTCGCTTAAGCGAAAGTTGGCCAGTCCCATACTCGCTCGGGCGAGACCGTCCTCGCCTAAGCGAAATTACTCCCGAGAGTAAATTTCCTGATACACCCGAGACTAAATCTTGGTACCAAGCCATCTCGCCTGGGCGAAGCTCACTCCCGCATGAGTAAAATCTGTCCAAAATCAAACCTCTGATTCTGAGGCAATTTTGCTTGGGCGAAAATGGAGCAGTGACCAAACACTGATACTGGGACAATCTCACCTGAGTGAGACCCATTCTCGCCTAAGCGAGAATCGTCCAGGAGCCAAAATTTGACACAGGGGCATTCTCGCTTGAGCGAGAAGCCCTCTCGCCTGAGCGAGATTGACAGTAAAACGCAGAATATGCAGAAAACAATTAACACACCATACCAAAATTCATTCTAATCAATATTACTTAAATTCAACACTTCATACATATCATATTACATATTTATAACTTGTTCTAATCAATCATGCCTGCAAATTTTCTACGCAACTCATCTATTGTATATAAATCAACTCAACAACTCTTTTACTTCACAAGTCTAACATTCCAAATATAAACTTCATTCATTTAGCAAAATAAGGAAGGTTTCATCATTCATAGATTCAGAGGGTCATGGTTGAAAATGAGTCACAAACAAAAGATCTCATTTTCCTCCTTGACCTTCCAAAATCATCATTCACACAATTTTCCACTCTAAATCCAGACTATACAAAATAAGCATTGTGTTTTACATATTACGTTCATTCCACATATCTATGAAAATCAAAATATTTGCTGGCCAAGGCATTCTTTACCAAAAAGGGGCTTCATTCACACTTCTCTTCCACAAACAGCTCCAAAGCGAACCCTACAACACAGGAGCTAAAAAGATATACCACAAGGAGAGTGAGTATACTTTCTCAATGACAAAAATCTAATATTTATGATAATATATATATGAATGCAATATAAACATCATCTATAAAAAACTCCAATCCACACTAAATCATCAAATATCAATTTACTAAACATAGTCATACATGTTTCCCTTTTTAATTCACAAGAAGCAAATCGTCCACTAACCCATTAACAGTTGGTTTCAAAAGTAAGTTCCATTTATCCTTCACATAATTCACTCAACATGATATCATTTCTATGCCATGTTCATATAACTCACATGCATACTAGTGTTTCAAAATGCATATGTAAAAATCTGGTTATTATTTCAACAGAGATCTCATTCACTTTGATTAACATCATCACTCCGGGATACACCCTTCATGGCACCCCACAAGGTGATTTATTTATCAATATCATATCGTCATCATCACTCCAGGACATACCCTTCATGGCACCCCGCAAGGTGATACATTTATCAATCATATCATTATCATCACTCTGGGACTTATACCCTTCGTGGCACCCCGCAAGGTGATACATTCATCCATCATATCATTATCATCACTCCAGGACTTATACCCTTCGTGGTACCCCGTAAGGTGATATATTCATCCATCATATCATTATCATCACTCCGGGACTTATACCCTTCGTGGCACCCCGCAAAGTGATACATTCATCCATCATATCATTATCATCACTCCGGGACTTATACCCTTCGTGGCACCCCGCAAGGTGATACATTTATCCATATCATAACATAATCATCACATGATATACCATTCGTACCCTAAAAAGGTCTCAATCCGCAATCAATCATTTTAGGCACCAAATTCAAATCCTCATCACAATCACATGATATTACTTTCATTTAAGTAGACATGCCACATTACATCATCATATACATTATCAACATCATATACATTATCAACATACATGTTCTCATACATTTAGAAAATATACCCCCTCTCCTACCTCAAGAGAAGTAGACCTCTGGGGTTGATGTTCCCGCTTCGCAAGCGTTATCAAGTCCTACACCAATTGTTATAGGATCATATCAATTAATCATTCAAAAGCCATTTCAATATACACATACATAATTATGTACACATGATTCTTATCATGTGGAAACTATTTATCAATTTCATTCATTTGCGTAATTAGGCTTCGGGAATTCCTTCCCTTAAATCACAATCCATTATTACCAAGAGTTACAACCTTATTGTTAGGTTATCCCATCTATTAAATTTCCACCAACACCTTGGTGAGTTTCCCACCTATTATAACTTCAAGTCAACATCATCATCATTAAATCTGTCTACCACATCATTTATAACACTCTTCCCATCAACAAATGCCAACTTCTTCAATAAATGCTATATTCTTTAATATTCTACCTTTCCTCCTAAAATTCAAGTTTAGGGTTTTCACCAAACCCACCAACCTTCATAAATAAACATATACCTCCTTCTTTTCCCACCATAATTATAACTACCTCATTAATTACTCATAAGCTTGTATTTATGTCAATCCATCTTAGGGTTCCCACTCTTGGAATTTCCTCAATAACTCTCATATATTTAATGTTTTCTTAACACCTAAACTACAACTATATGCTTATATACATGGGAAATAGTAACAATTTTACATCAAGAGGAGAAAAGAGTGAGGAAAAGGTCCACACGAAATTAAGGAGGAAGAAGGAGAAGATATTCTAAGCCCTAAGCCTCCTTGACTCCCTTGAAGAATAATAATAGAGGAGGAAGATGTATCTCCTTTTAATTTAAAGTTTAAGAGAAAGATGAAGAGGATTCATGAAGAAGAAGAAGGGAAGAAGAAGAAGAAGATAAGAAGAAAAACATGTTCACGTGGAGAAGAAGAATGCAACCGTAAATGAATTGGATAAATATGAATTTAGTTTTTAACTTATTAAGCTTTCATTAAACTCTTCCGTTTTAAAACAAACAGGTTCACCGTTCGGGCTCAATACATATTCTAAAAATTATTCTGAATATAAATTCGGAATCCCAATAACATTATCTACGGCCCTGACCAACGGCATCTCAATCGGAGATACTTGGTCCGACACCTATATTTTATTCGGGTCAGTTTTCGACTCAACCGATCACCATAACTCACCAGCAAATTTTGAAAAGTCTTGTTTAAATCATTTCAAGAAATTTGGGATATTAATTAGCCCACATTTAATTATCCAACATTTATTTTCCTAATTTAACTTCTTATTTTAAGAATTCGGGGTGTTACACCTGGATCTATGATAAACCACTCCCATATATAAAGATATGAGAGGGTGAGTTCAAAAGATTATTTTGTAATAACTTTTCCAATTAAAAACAATGGAAGATTTAATTAATTAAATTATTGATTGATTGATTTTCAAGAGAAGGAATTTCATGAAAACATGGGATGTATTTCATATAGCATAGAGGTCTATTATATACTCCATAATACCTCTAAGGTAATGTTTTAAGAAGAAATATTGCATAGGAAACAAAAATTCATTTGAAACAACAAATATGAGGTTCAGTGTGCCACTCGCTCAAGCGAGAATTTCATCCAGTTGAGCGAGCCAGCGTAGGCAGGCTTGGGCGAGTGGAGGAGAGGTTAAGTGAGGGAAAATTTAAACATCAAGGGTCTATTTTGCTTGAGCGAGCCATGCCCCGCTTGAGTGAAATACGAAAGGGAACCTTGAGCGAGCCAGCAAAATGCTTGAGCGAAGGAAGGAGATAAGCAACAGATGTCAATCTCGCTTAAGCGAATCGTGTCTCGCTTGGGCAAGATTGCTCCAGAAACGTTGGTAACTCACTGGCCGATTTTCGCTTGGGCGAGGTACCACTCGCCTAGGCAAAAATCTTCCAGTAGCTAATTCTCTTCTCCCTCGCTTGAGCGATTACTCCTCCGCCTGAGCGAAAATTATCCAGAGGCTAACCTCTGATTCTGTAACAATTTTGCTTGGGCGAAACATACACCCGCTCGGGTGAAATCGGGCCAGAGGCCAAAACTCTGATTCATAACAATCTCACTCGAGCGAGATTCTCACTCACTTAAGCGAGTTCTATAGAATCTATGCAGAAACATGATTTCCTCACAACATGGTATACCAACTTACAATTCATGCTATATTGACCTTATTCACTACATGATATCTTCTCTAACATGTATATACAATCTCATCCAACTATTATTCACCCAAGGCATATGATGATGCATGATTTATCTCTAATTCTCCATTTTAAATGTGTATAATTTGCCATCACTTAGTGTGTAATATAATGCATTTTAACACATTTTTATCATTTGATCTTTATGTAATATTTGATTGTTAATTTGTGCCAAAGGAAAATAGATCAAAGAACTCAAGAATTCCAATCCGAAATGAAGATCAAAGTGCCTAAGGATCAAAGGAATCAAGGTATATGCAAAAAGATCTCAAAAAGGGTGAAAAAGTATGCAAATTATGGAGAATCAGGGGGATGAATCGATTCATCCCCCTCTTGAATCGATTCATACGGATTTCATGCACCCAGGAAGTGAAATTTTGCATCCTGAATTGATTCATAAGCAAATGAATCGATTCATACGGGTTTCAACAGCATTGAATCGATTCTTTCCCTAAATGAATCAATTCATACGAGTAATTTTAGCCCAGAATTGCATTTTGGAAAGCCTGAATTGATTCATATCACCATTGAATCGATTCATGTGTGTATTATTGGCCCAGAAACACGTTTTCAAGCTTCTGGAAAGTGGGCAAGGTACTGAAGATGTTGGGCAAGGCACTAAGCATGATCATGGAGCATTAAAGCATGATAATGGAGCACCATTGAATTGAAAATTAAGAGTGCTCCTTCCATTGAAATTTTTTATGGCATATGCTTGCTTTTTGATTCCTATAAATAGGCACCAAGAGGAAGACTTCACACACCATTCTTCATTCACACAATTCTTCCTCCCTCATTCATACGTTCCTCTTCTCTTCTCTGTTGGAATTTTCCAGCAAGTTCTTCATTTCCGGGTTAGTTTCTTTGTTTGTAGTTATAATTATGGAGGGCTAAAACCCCTAGATTGATTTTCTTGGAGAATGTTGTAATGTAATTTTGAGGTCATTAATTTTAATATAGTATGCTTTTATTATTGTTATTTCTTCATAATCATTCTCTACTTATTTAATTCCATTTTGTTTAATTGAATTTGTATGCTTAATCGGTTTAATTATTCAAATGGAGTAAAATAAGATTTCAAATTAGAATGGATTAAGGAAATATGCATGCTTAATGAATATTTTCATAATCACTTTTAATAATTATGGTTTGCTTAATTCCATAATTTGAGAATAGATTATGTATATAGGCGATGTTCTTATGTATGCTCAATAATTCCTAGATTTTACGATCTTGACTCCTTTTGCTTAATTAGGATGCTTGATTAAAATATTCATTTTTAAATGAAAGTAAAGGAATTGTGAATTGAAAAAGACGCTTAGTTGATCAATTCAAATTGAGCTAAGAAATTAACATTAATAAGTATACAAATTATTTTTAGTGAACCAAGGATAAATTTATTTACAATACTCCAAGAAAATCAATCGCTTGTTATTTATTATTTTAAATCCTTTATTTACCTTGTTTTAATTTTAATTGTGACAACAAAAATCAATCAACCCCCCCCCCCCAATTGTATGTTAGTGAAATTATGTTTGTAAAAATTTTTAGTTGTTTAGTTTTTAGTTTTAATTGTTAAAAATTAGTTTAAGACTTGATTTTTCCTAAATTTTTGTGTTGATCCTTGAGAGAACGACCTAGGTTGACACCCTAGTACTACGTTAATTAATTTTAATGTACTAATTTGACGGAATCACGACTGTAAAATATTCACGTCAAATTTTGGCGCCGCAGCCAGGGATCAACGATCTTTAGGAAAAACACTTGTTTTAAATTAATTTTTTTTTAATTGAAAAAAAATAATTTAATTTAAAAAAAATTTTTTTCTTTGTTTGTTTGTTTGTTTATTTTATTTCTTTTGTATGATTTAGGATTCTTATGATTTATTGCTCATCATGATCAAATATCTTGTTGTATGCTATGTATGACTAGAAGAACTTTTGAGCATTTATATTCATTTGATCCTGAAATTGAAAGAACATTTCATAGGTTAATTAGAGAAGCTAGATTTAATAATAATTTTGTTGATATTGATAGTGATAGTATTTTTTCTGAATCTGTTAAAAGTACTGCTAGTTTTTCTGATATGGCTGAACCTCGTGAGAGAACTCTTAGAGAACTAGCTGCTCCTGAATTCACTTACGAAAGTTTGTGTATTCAATATCCTGATGAGGATGTCCCTTTTATTCTTAAGACCGGACTTATACACCTGTTGCCTAAGTTTCATGGTCTTGCGGGTGAAGATCCGCACAAACACCTCAAAGAATTCCACATTGTGTGTTCCACAATGAAACCCCAAAACGTTCAAGAAGACCATGTCTATCTTAAAACGTTTCCTCATTCTTTAGAGGGTGTTGCTAAGGATTGGTTATACTACCTTGCTCCAAGATCAATCACAAGTTGGAATGACTTAAAGAAAATGTTCTTGGAAAAATTCTTTCCTGCCTCTAGAACAACTGCAATCCGTAAAGACATATCTGGCATTAGGCAACTCTCTGGAGAAAGTCTTTATGAATATTGGGAGAGATTTAAAAAACTCTGTGCAAGTTGCCCTCACCACCAAATTTCTGAACAACTTCTTCTTCAGTACTTCTATGAAGGTCTGCACCACGTTGATCGCAACATGATTGATGCGGCAAGTGGAGGAGCTTTAGGAGATATGACTGCTGTTGAAGCAAGAAATCTGATTGAGAAGATGGCATCTAACTCTCAACAATTTGGTGTGAGAAATGATTCTTTCAAACCCATGTTTGATTCCAATTCTAGTTCATCTGGAATTAAACTCGAGAGTAAACTTGATGCTCTCACCACTCTAGTCACACAATTGGCAGTAAATCAAAAATCCATGACTGCTAAAGTATGTGGCATTTGCTCTTCACAAGAGCACCCCACTGATTGTTGTCCTTCTCTACAAGAAAAGGATAATAATAGTCCCCAAGCCTATGCAGCTAATATCTACCATGATAGACCACCACCACAACAAAACCATGACCTTTCCACCAATAGATACAATCCAGGTTGGAGGAACCATCCAAATTTGAGATGGGGAAACCAACAACAAAATCACCAACCCCCATTTCAAAACAATGCACCAACCTTCCAAAGACCGACACCTCAACCACCCACAAGTGGACCTTCTTTGGAGGATCTGGTGAAACAAATGGCTGCACAGAACTTAGAATATCAACAGAGGAATGATGCTACCATCCAGAGTTTAAGCAACCAAATTGGGCAATTGGCTTCATCATTAAGCCAGTTATAATCTCAAAACTCTGACAAATTACCATCTCAACCAGCCGCAAATCCAAGAAACGTGAGCGCAATTCAGTTAAGATCAGGTAAAAACCTTGAAGTACCTATACCTAAGGAACCTGAGAAACAAACAGATGTGCCCACAACAGTTGAGAATGATGTGCCCTCTTCAAGCACAAGCAAATCTGAGATGCAACCATCCCAAATCCCACCTCATATCCCTCTTCCTTTCCCACCAAAAGCAATTCCAAGCAAGAAGATGGAAGAAGTGGACAAAGAAATTTTGGATACTTTCAGGAAAGTGGAAGTGAATATACCTCTTCTTGATGCAATCAAGCAAATACCTAAGTATGCCAAATTTCTGAAGGAGTTGTGTACTCTCAAGAGGAGACTCAAAGGTAATGAAAGGATAAGTATGGGAAGGAATGTATCTGCACTGCTTGGTAAGGAAAATATTCCTGAAAAATGCAAAGATCCAGGTACGTTTTCTATACCCTGTATCATAGGCAATAACAAATTTGAAAATTGTATGTTAGATTTAGGAGCTTCAATAAATGTTATGCCTATGTCTGTTTTTAAATCTTTGTCTCTTGGAAATTTACAACCTACTGGTGTAGTAATTCAGCTAGCCAATAGGAGCACTGCCTATCCTGCTGGAGTTATAGAGGATGTTTTGGTTCAGGTAGAACAGCTTGTTTTCCCTGCTGACTTTTTTGTACTTGATATGGAAGAAAGTATGCCTCAAATTCCTGTTCCTATCATTTTGGGAAGACCATTTTTGAAAACAGCTCGAACCAAAATAGATGTTCATTCTGGAACTCTCTCTATGGAATTTGGTGACACGAGAGTTCAATTTAATATTCTTGATGCCATGAAATATCCATCTGAAAATCATTCTGTTTTCCAAATTGACATTATTGATGAACTAGTTTTTGAACATTTTTCTAATATTGATTTGGAATACATGGATGATTCAAACAAATGTTTTGCATGCAATGAATCTGGAAGTTGTGATATTTGTGCTGAAATTGATAGATACATAAATTCTGATTCAGAGTCTCTAGATATATTTGTTAACCATAAGGAGCTGTATGCAGGATTTCAAGAAAATTCTAACAAAATTTTTGAAGTGCAAACAGCAGAATCAAAATCTACTTTGTTAGTTCCATCTGTTTTGCAGGCACCAAAGTTAGAATTGAAACCCCTACCTGAGAACCTAAAGTATGTATACTTAGGGGATAATGAACAGCTCCCGGTGATAATTTCCACTTCTCTTGATGAAAATCAAGAAGAAAAATTGTTGCAGGTATTGAAAAGACACAAGAAGGCTATAGGATGGACATTGGCAGACATTCCTGGAATTAGTCCATCCATGTGCATGCATAGAATATTTCTAGAGGAAAATACTAAAGCAGTAAGAAAACCCCAGAGGAGACTCAACCCTGTAATCCTTGATGTGGTGAAGAAGGAGATCACCAAGCTTCTACAAGCAGGAATCATTTATCCTATCTCTGATAGCCAATGGGTGAGTCCAATTCAAGTGGTTCCTAAGAAAATAGGGATCACAGTTGTGAAAAATGAAAAGGATGAATTGATCCCAACTAGAGTGCAAAATAGTTGGAGAGTCTGTATTGACTACAGGAGACTTAACCAAGCAACAAAGAAGGACCATTTCCCTTTACCCTTCATTGACCAAATGCTTGAGCGTCTCGCAGGTAAGTCTCACTACTGTTTTCTTGATGGATTCTCTGGATATTTTCAGATTCACATTGCACCTGAGGATCAAGATAAGACCACATTCACCTGTCCCTTTGGCATATTTGCTTATAGGAGAATGCCATTTGGCCTATGCAATGCTCCCGGAACTTTTCAAAGATACATGATAAGTATTTTTCATGATTTCATTGAAAGTTGCATAGAGGTGTTTATGGATGATTTTACTGTCTATGGATCTTCATTTAATGCATGCCTTGATAGTCTTGATAAAGTTTTAAACAGATGCATTGAAACTAACCTTGTCTTGAACTATGAAAAATGTCATTTTATGGTAAAACAAGGAATAGTTTTAGGGCATGTAATCTCTGAAAAAGGAATTGAGGTAGATCCTGCTAAGGTAGAAGTTATATCACATTTGCCTTACCCCTCTTGTGTTCGAGAGGTTCGTTCTTTTCTTGGCCATGCAGGATTCTATAGAAGATTCATAAAAGATTTCAGCAAGAAGGCTAGGCCACTATCCAGTTTGCTTCAAAAGGATGTGGCATTTGAATTTGATGAAAAGTGTAAGGAGGCTTTTAATTGCCTCAAGCAAGCATTGACAACAACCCCAATAATCCAAGCACCTGATTGGACAGCTCCATTTGAGTTAATGTGTGATGCCTCTAATTATGCATTGGGAGCCGTCCTTGGTCAAAAGATTGACAAACAGCCTAGGGTCATCTACTATACATCTAAAACTTTAGATGCTGCCCAGGTAAATTACACCACCACTGAGAAAGAGCTCTTGGCCATTGTTTTTGCATTAGATAAGTTCAGATCTTACCTACTCGGTTCTTGAGTAGTTGTCTTTACTGACCATGCAGCTCTGAAGTACTTGTTGAAGAAAGGTGAGTCCAAGCCAAGATTAATTCGTTGGATGCTTTTGCTCCAAGAGTTTGACTTGGAAATTCGTGACAGAAGTGGAACACAAAACCTTGTGGCAGACCATTTAAGCAGAATTGAGAATGCTCCTGATTCGGTACCTATTCGAGACCATTTTCCCGATGAACACCTCATGAGTATTTCTAACTCTTTTGATTCACCTTGGTTTGCTAACATTGTAAATTATCTTGTTGCTTCTGTTTTTCCACCATGTGCATCCAGAAACCAAATTTCAAAATTAAAAAGTGATGCAAAGTATTATATTTGGGATGACCCGTATTTGTGGAAATTGTGTAATGATCAGGTGATTCGAAGATGCATTCCCGATCATGAAATAGAATCAGTTCTTCGATTCTGCCATGCTTCACCAGTTGGTGGACATTTTGGTCCATAAAGAACAGCAAGAAAAGTGTTGGATTCAGGTTTGTATTGGCCCACAATTTTTAAGGATGCATGGAGAGTTTGTAACACCTGTGAGAAATGCCAAAGAGCTAGTAATGCTACCACATGGAGACAACAGATGCCTCAGCAACCAATGTTGTTTTGTGAAGTATTTGATGTTTGGGGCATTGATTTTATGGGTCCATTTCCTCCATCCTTTGGTTTTACTTACATTTTATTGGCTGTAGATTATGTTTCTAAATGGGTGGAAGCTAAAGCCACCAGAACTAATGATGCTCGAGTTGTTATGGATTTTGTTAGATCTCAAATTCTTTGCAGGTTTGGCATCCCGAGAGCAATCATTAGTGATCAAGGAACCCATTTCTACAACAGGACCATGCAAGCTATGCTCAGGAAGTATGGGGTTGTTCATAGAGTCTCTACTCCATATCACCCCCAAACCAATGGACAAGCAGAAGTCTCTAACAGAGAAATCAAAAGGACCTGGAGAAGATAGTACAACCTAACAAAAAGGATTGGAGCAGGAAATTGGATGATGCTCTTTGGGCACATAGAACAGCTTTTAAGGCACCTATAGGAATGTCTCCCTATAGAATTGTTTTTGGTAAAGCATGTCATCTTCCAGTGGAGATTGAGCATCGTGCTTATTGGGCTGTAAAGGCTTGTAACTTAGCACTTGATCAAGCAGGTGAGGAAAGAAAATTACAACTGAATGAGCTTGATGAGATACGTTTAGCAGCTTATGAGAACTCGAGGTTCTATAAGGAGAAAACAAAGAAATTCCATGATAGCTCAATAGCTAGAAAGGATTTTACTGCTGGATAGAAAGTGCTACTGTTTAATTCCCGGTTGAAACTGATGGCCGGAAAATTGCGCTCCAAATGGGAAGGACCTTTCATTGTTACAAATGTATTTCCCCATGGAGCTGTGGAAATAAAACGTGAAAACTCCAACAAAAGCTTCAAGGTTAATGGACAACGTTTGAAGCCATTTCATGAAAATCCTTCACTTGTGGATGTTACAATGGAGGAACATGCTTTGGGGGAACCACTTCTTGATCCCCCTTGAGGGAGTTTTTCTTACCCATCTCTTTACTTTTTCATTATATTGTCTATTTTGTATGCTCTGTCTTACATTGAGGACAATGTATGATTTAAGTGTGGGGGTGGGATCATTTATGTGTTATTGTATGTGTGTGTGTTTTTTTTGTGTGATTAAATTTTGTGTGAAAAAAAAATATTATTAAAAAAAATAATAAAAAAAATATTGTGTGTGTTTTTGTTTTAAAAAGTCATGTTTTATTGGAATTTTAAGATATGCATGAGTAACAAGTAAATTCTTTCATGTCTGATATGAGATTAATGATATGTTATAATTTGAACTCAAACATTTTTGGTATGTTGAGAATGACATGATAATTGAGAAATGATCATATATGATGGAATTATACCTTGTGAGATTTTTGAGCCTTAAAATTTGATGGATCACTTTAAACCATCTTAATCCTTTCATGTGTGATTAATTCCTGAAGGCTTACATCTTAATTTTTGTCTTGTTTCTTGATGATACTTGAAACTCATATGAATGTATTTGAAATGATACAGGCATTTTGTTCAATTGAGCCACTAAGCCAGATAAGCCTACCATGAATAAATTATCTCTTGCTAGCCATTTTGAGCCTATTTAACTATTTCCTTGTTACAGCTTAAATAAGCCATGGATGAAGAACCAAAAATATACCTACCTTAAGAAATATATTGAAGCTTTGGAATCAAGTCAAAACAGGCATTCAAATAAGTGTGGGGGTGTGCAAAAAGGAATTGCAACTCTTGTTTCAAGTGTTATGCAATCTTATTTAAAAAAAAATTTACCAAATACCATACAATAAATGTTTTACCCTCACTGCTTGCCAGTAAAATTAATTGCTTCATCATTCTTTTTGGTATATATATAAATATATATATTTCATCCATTTTAACCTTAGCCACATTGCAACCCTGTGAAAGCCCTGTTGATCTATACATGCATTTGTGTTGATTGTGGAATTAAGAAACTTTCCAAATTTTTAGACTGTTTGTTTTTCAGGAATTGTTTTGAGAGTATACACAAACCTTAAACACTTGAGAGTTGAGAGTATGTCTTGTGAGGTTCTATCACTTATGATCTTCTTTTCAGTTTAATTTAATTTCCACATGCCTAAGTGTTTGAATGATTTTTATATATATCTTGATGCTCTGCATCTTGCATGTTGAATAACTCTTGTTTCTCTATATATTCTTAAAATTTCATGCCAATTCTGTGTGTTGTTTTCAACTTAATGTTTTCAATAAATTGTGAAACTTGTTTTTATTTTGATTTTGCCCGGGAGTGCAAAAGAATAAGTGTGGGAGTATTTGATGATGCATGATTTATCTCTAATTCTCCATTTTAAATGTGTATAATTTGCCATCACTTAGTGTGTAATATAATGCATTTTAACACATTTTTATCATTTGATCTTTATGTAATATTTGATTGTTAATTTGTGCCAAAGGAAAATAGATCAAAGAACTCAAGAATTCCAATCCAAAATGAAGATCAAAGTGCCTAAGGATCAAAGGAATCAAGGTATATGCAAAAAGATCTCAAAAAAGGTGAAAAAGTATGCAAATTATGGAGAATCAGGGGGATGAATCGATTCATCCCCCTCCTGAATCGATTCATACGGATTTCATGCACCCAGGAAGTGAAATTTTGCATCCTGAATTGATTCATAAGCAAATGAATCGATTCATACGGGTTTCAACAGCATTGAATCGATTCTTTCCCTAAATGAATCAATTCATACGAGTAATTTTAGCCCAGAATTGCATTTTGGAAAGCCTGAATCGATTCATATCACCATTGAATCGATTCATGAGTGTATTATTGGCCCAGAAACACGTTTTCAAGCTTCTGGAAAGTGGGCAAGGCACTGAAGATGTTGGGTAAGGCACTAAGCATGATCATGGAGCATTAAAGCATGATAATGGAGCACCATTGAATTGAAAATTAAGAGTGCTCCTTCCATTGAAATTTTTTATGGCATATGCTTGCTTTTTGATTCCTATAAATAGGCACCAAGAGGAAGACTTCACACACCATTCTTCATTCACACAATTCTTCCTCCCTCATTCATACGTTCCTCTTCTCTTCTCTGTTGGAATTTTCCAGCAAGTTCTTCATTTCCGGGTTAGTTTCTTTGTTTGTAGTTATAATTATGGAGGGCTAAAACCCCTAGATTGATTTTCTTGGAGAATGTTGTAATGTAATTTTGAGGTCATTAATTTTAATATAGTATGCTTTTATTATTGTTATTTCTTCATAATCATTCTCTACTTATTTAATTCCATTTTGTTTAATTGAATTTGTATGCTTAATCGGTTTAATTATTCAAATGGAGTAAAATAAGATTTCAAATTAGAATGGATTAAGGAAATATGCATGCTTAATGAATATTTTCATAATCACTTTTAATAATTATGGTTTGCTTAATTCCATAATTTGAGAATAGATTATGTATATAGGCGATGTTCTTATGTATGCTCAATAATTCCTAGATTTTACGATCTTGACTCCTTTTGCTTAATTAGGATGCTTGATTAAAATATTCATTTTTAAATGAAAGTAAAGGAATTCTGAATTGAAAAAGGCGCTTAGTTGATCAATTCAAATTGAGCTAAGAAATTAACATTAATAAGTATACAAATTATTTTTAGTGAACCAAGGATAAATTTATTTACAATACTCCAAGAAAATCAATCGCTTGTTATTTATTGTTTTAAATCCTTTATTTACCTTGTTTTAATTTTAATTGTGACAACAAAAATCAATCAACCCCCCCCCCCCCAATTGTATGTTAGTGAAATTATGTTTGTAAAAATTTTTAGTTGTTTAGTTTTTATTTTTAATTGTTAAAAAATAGTTTAAGACTTGATTTTTCCTAAATTTTTGTGTTGATCCTTGAGAGAACGACCTAGGTTGACACCCTAGTACTACGTTAATTAATTTTAATGTACTAATTTGACAGAATCACGACTGCAAAATATTCACGTCAGCATACAATTGGAAATCATCAACATTTCTCCAACTTCATAAAATGGTTCAAGTCACCACACATACCATTCATTCTTTCAAATCTTGACATCAACACACCATATCATTCATGCATTACATTATTGGGTCATAAATGAAAATTTGTCATACACCATTATCCAATTTTCCTCTATGACCACTCAAAAATCATCTACCACCATTCTATAAATCAAAATAACTGAAGTTGCATATGTAAGCATGCAAAGTAGTTTTGATGAATGACAAAGTATTCATGATGATGATGGAATAGAAAAGGTTCAAAAACAAGAAGGTTCAAGCACAAAGACAATGGCTAAGAATAAAGAGATGAAGATACCTCACAAAGACTTAAAGAAACAAGCTATGGAAGACAAGGTTGATGACATGAACTAAATCATGAAGAACAAGTTGATAAGTTAAAGAAGAATCAAGGAAACAAGCATGAGGATCAAAGGAATAAGCCATGGGTCAATACACATCAAGAACATATCAAAGACCTTGAAGAAGTACATGTGATAATCGATTAAACCATTGCCATAATCGATTACATAGGTGCTGAAAGAAACATAATCGATTACAGATAAAAGGCTAATCGATTACCAATTGAAAAGGATGAAGACTGAGCATCAGGTATTTGGAATAATCGATTACAAGGAAGAATCTAATCGATTGAGGAACTTCTGTTTTGTCCATAATTGATTACATTAGTACCTAATGATTACCATGCTGTGAGACACAATTAAGAGCATTAGGTATTATTCATAATCGATTACAAGGAAAGGAATAATCGATTAGAAGGGTTCTGTTTCATATCTAATCGATTACAGTAGAAAAGCTAATCGATTACCTGCTGCATAATACTGAAGATTTCAAAAGCTAATCGATTACAGATCGAAGGCTAATCGATTACCATAGTGTCAGAACGTGGGAAAATGCTTTTAAGTGGAACTCCAGCTCATTTCTTCACTCCCACTTTATGCCCATGCTAAGGTATCCATTGGAGACACTATACAATGGCTAGAAACCCTAAAGGTGGCTATAAATGAAGCATGGATTCAAGCAAGACAAGGGGGCACAAGAGGAGAGACCAAGGTACAACACAAGGCAATCAATATTCTTCTTCTAGAGGTCTTCTAACTAGATTTCTCTTGTATATTCTGCAACTCTTGTTTCTAAACTTGCATATTGCTTAAGAGTTGTTAGATTGTGAGTTTCAATTTGTATATCCTCTCTTGTGAGAGTTTAGATTTTGGGAGAGCTTCTATTTGCTTATCTACTCTATTGAGAGAGTTTATTGATTGTAAACCAAACACTAAAACACCAAGGTTTTTTACTCTAGGTTGAGTGGTTGTTTCACTCTAGGATTGAGTGATCACAAAGGTTGGGGTTCAACCTTTGGGTATTGAGAGATTGTGAGATTGGGTGGTTGCCCTTTGCTTATGAGAATTGAGTTCTTGAGTGTGGGACACTAGGAAGCTGCAATTGCTCAAAGCTTGTATCTCAAATCTTCAATAGTGGAATCCTTCAAGTGGGTTGCTTGAAGGCGAGACGTACACCGGGTTGGTGGAACTCGTTAAATTGGTTTGCATTTCTCTCTACCTTGAACTCTTTATACAACTGCGCATATAAACTATTTGTTGAAATGCTTGAGCTGAATGTGTGAATCAAAGTTGTTGTTCGAGTAGAAAACTAACTCTGCATGCCAAGTGTTTGATAATTTGCCTGAATCAATATTTGGTAAAGTTCTTAAAAACTGAAATTTGTTTTAACTTGCCAAGTATCTAGATCATTGTTTCCTATCAACTCTTGTGTGATACTTACTTAATTGCCTTCACTTATTTCATGCTCACAAGCTGTTTGATATATTGAATGAGCTGAACCCTTATAGGAAACATCACATTATTTGTGAAATAAATCTATGCACTCCAACTGATTGATAAATTGTTTAAACCAATATCTTGCCTTGTTTATCACACTTAAAGCTAAATATTGTCATTGCACATCAAGTGTGTTATAGTGTGATATATGCATAAAAGTTGTTGTCTCTTCATCATTGCATCATTTGTATATTACTAACCATTTCCAAGGGGATTCCGCATGAAAATTTGAAACACTCAATTCACTCCCCCTCTTGAGTGTTGAGGCCTTGCCTAACAAGTGGTATCAGAGCTTGACTCTTGCCACAAGGCTTAACAGCTGCAGGAGATCAAGATGGCCTCTACCTCTTATGATGAATTTCCATAAAATGGCACAATAAGTAGACCTCCAATCTTCAATGGCAAAGACTATGCTATTTGGAAAGAAAGGATGAAAATCTTTATCCAATCCTATGACCTCAAGGTATGGAATGCTATTCAATTTGGTCCTTTCATTCCTATGCATATTTTTAATAATATAGAATGTATGAAGCCCATGAACTTGTGGACTATGGAAGAAGAAAGGAAGGTACAATTTAATCTTAGACCTAAAATTCTTATCACATTAGCATTAGAACCTAATGATGTTTCTAGAGTTATTGCTTGTAACAATGCTAAAGAAATATGGGAAACTCTTGAAACAATATATAGAAATACTAATGATGATCAAGATACAAGAATTAGTACTCTTTCTAGCAAACATGAA
The DNA here is from genome assembly GCA_037962975.1 of Clitoria ternatea. Lineage (NCBI taxonomy): Eukaryota > Viridiplantae > Streptophyta > Magnoliopsida > Fabales > Fabaceae > Clitoria > Clitoria ternatea. Next base: position 265,865,916 of record CM075671.1, read on the forward strand.
GAATTCAAAATAGATTTGGAAGAAGAGACCATGGAATCGAAAGTGGAATTTACCAACCTTTGCCTTATAACAAAGCACTCCGAAGATGATGAGGTAAGTTCTCTAAACGAATCTAGTGATGATCAAAGTGAATTTGATAAAGATGAATTGCTAGAAGCTTTTGAAGAGCTGCATGAAAAATTTGTTTTATTATCAAAGAAATATGCATGCTCAAAACAAACCATTTTGACTCTTGAAAAAGAATTGCATGATGCTCACATAGAAAAAGAATATCTTAAAGTTCAAAATGATGAATTAGTAGCTTCAAATGTATCTCTTAGAACTTGTAATGATAATAATGATTGTGTGCTTATTGATAAATGTATGCTTCTTGAAAAAGAGAATAAAGAACTAAAGGAAGCACTTAGCAAGCTTATAAGTAGTCAAAAGAATCTAAGTGCACCTATTAAAGATCAAAGGCATACACTTGATAGAAGAAAAATAGGTCATTACAAGAACCATTCTGCATCCTACAAGGAAAAATCCAAATCCTCCCTAAGACGCACAAACCATGAAAGAAAAGAGAACTCAATGTCTAATTGTTTTAAAAGGAAAGAATATAAAAGGAACCATTACTATCATACTATGACTTAGTCATTGAATGCAACATGTTTTCATTGTGGAATATTTGGTCATATATCATCCAATTATTTTATAAAGAAATCCCATCAAAAGTGTACAAGAAAGGTATGGATTCCAAAATAATCTTGAAATCCCAAACTAACAAGGAAGGACCTAACTCTCAAAGGGTACCTTAAATCTTTGAAATCTTGTAGGCAAACTTCAAAGCAACAACTTCTCATTGATGGATGACCAAAACTCATGGTCTAAGGAGATATCAATTATCTCAATCTCCATTCCAAAAGACAAAGAAGAAGAATAGAGCAAGCCAAGATTATGATGACTCATCATACATCTAAAAGGGAACCATTCAAAATAAGGAAATGAACAAGAAGCTTCAATGTGACTCACACAAGATGAATTGCACCGATAAAATCCAATGGACAACACTATGTGTTTGAATATGCATACAGGTTCAAGGATGATCAAAGATTTTGATAATGACAAGCATTCTTGAAGAAATCTGTGCAAAAACAAAGATATGGAATCAGGTGCTGAGTAACAGCGAAGCTAATCGATTAGGTCACTTATGCTAATCGATTAGGAGCATTCTGTTTTGGAAGAATTTCATTCAGGCAATGAGATAATCGATTATGGAAATGAAGCTAATCGATTATGAAGCTACTGGATTTAATCTAATCGACTACGCACTTGATGTAATCGATTACAACTGTCAAAAATAAGATTAAATGCATCAGGTATATTTGCTAATCGATTAAGGGAAGTTGCACAATCGATTAGGAGGCTACTGGAATTAAGGTAATCGATTACAAGACATGCTAATCGATTAGGAAGCTGCGAAATCAAGATTAAATGCATCAGGTACAGATTCTAATCGATTACAGGAAATGAAATAATCGATTATGGACCCTCTGACTTGAAGCTAATCGATTACAACGCGAGGGTGTAATCGATTACACTAGTGGAAAAACACATTTAAGTGGGAAACCAGCTCATGTCTCCACCATTCTTCAAAATCCCACTAAGTGCAACGGCTAGGAAGAAGAAGGGCACACCTCAACACTTTAATTGGCTCTATAAAATGAAGAGGAACACAAGCACAAAGATATACCAAGAAGCCACAAATCCTTTGCTCTATTTTGTGCTTTGTAAGCTCTATTGCTTGTATCTTGAAATTCATTTGTATATCCTCTCATCTTGAGAGATTAGAAAGTGTATAAGCTATCATTGTCTATTCACTCTATTAAGAGAGTCATTCAATTGTAAACACTTCAAAAACACAAGAGATTTTCACTCTAGGTTGAGTGGTCACAAAGGTTGGGGTTCAACCTTTGGGTATTGAGAGTTTGAGAGATTGGGTGGGTTGCCCTAGTGCTAGTGAGGATTGAGTTCTTGAGTGTGGGACACTAGGAAGCTGCAATTGCTCATAGCTTGTATCTCTAAATTTCAATAGTGGAAATCCTCTAAGTGGGTTGCTTAGAGGCGAGACGTACACTGGTGTTGGTGGAACTCGTTACATCGGTTTGCAAGCTTCTCTTCCTTACTCTTTTACTTTCATATACTGCATATTAATTGATTGGTGTTGACTGTTTGTGAAGAGCATACTTGAACTTGCTTAATTTGTTATACTTCAAATACTGCACACCAAGTGTTTGCTAAATCGCCTCAGTAATATTTACCTTTGTAGTGCATTGCATATTATCCTTAACTTGCTTTTACTTGCATACTCTCATAAACTTGGCTATAGAAATCAATTTCAAAGGTATTCCAATCAAAAGTTTTTAAACTCAATTCACCCCCCTCTTGAGTATTGAGGCCACTTGAGTAACAAGTGGTATCAGAGCTTGACTCTTGGTAGATCAAGCTTAACAGCTTCAAGAGACTAGATGGCCTCAAGTTCTCATAATGTTTTTCCCGAGGGTGGTGCGATAAACAGACCTCCCACTTTCAATGGGGAAGGGTATGCTTTTTGGAAAGAGAGAATGGAAATCTTCATTCAATCAATTGACTTGAGAATTTGGAATGCCATTGAAAATGGTCCTTATATACCAATGCATACTGTAGATAGTAAAAATGTGGAAAAACCTATAGATGAATGGACTAGCGAGGAAGAAAAGAAAGTCTAATATGGCTACAAAGCCAAGAATCTAATTACCATGGCTCTAGGTCAAGATGAATTCTTTAGAATTATGACTTGTCAAACTGCTAAAGAAATGTGGGATATTCTACAAGTAACTCACAAAGGTACTAATGATGTAAAGGACTCCAAAATTAGCACCTTAACTAGTCAATATGAAAGCTTTAGGATAAATTCAGGAGAATCTATTGTAGACATGCAGAAAAGGTTTATACTTATTATTAATCATCTTATTACTCTTGGCAAAGTGTACACTAACAACGAACTTGTGCATAAAGTATTAAAAAGTCTTAGCAGGGAATGGCAACCACTTGTCACAGCAATAAAACAATCTCCTAGCATCAATGAGATGTCTCTTGCAACACTCTTCGGAAAATTACAAGAGCAAGAGCAAGAACTTAAAGCATTGAAGCTAGCCGAGGAAGAGGAAAAATCTTCCAAGAAAAAAGGGTTAGCCCTCAAAGCCACCTCTATGTATGAGGAAGAATCATGCAGTGAATTAGATGAAGAAGAAGAATTTGGGCTGTTCGTAAAAAGATTTAGAAGATTCATGAAGAACAAAAGGTTCCAAAAGAACTTCAAGCCCCAAGGTAAGAAACCTACCTCAAATGAAATTTCTTCTTCACCTAGTTGTTTCGAATGTGGCAAGGAAGGGCACTTCAAGGCCAATTGTCCAAACCTTAAAAAGAAGGGCAAGGACAAACAAAGAAGAAGAAGAGCCTACATTGCTTGGGATGAGAACGATGTGAGTAGCTCCGATGATTCGGAAAATGAGGAAGCAAATCTCTGCTTAATGGCAAATCACCAAGAAGAAGATAATGAGGTAAATCTTCTTGACTTAGACAAAAATGAACTATTAGATGCATTTGAGGAATTATATGATAAATTTATAAAAGTCTCTAGTAGACTCAAATCATCTAGGAAAACTAGTGATACACTTGAAATACATCTTATGGAAGTATGTAAAGAAAATGAGAGCTTAAAAGAAGAACTAGAGAATGTTCAAACATGCTCTAAGAATAAACCATGTGATTTTGCAAAAAGATGTATTGTGTTAGAAACCAAGGTTGTAGACCTAAATAGGACACTAGAAAAGTTCACTAATGGAAGAGATAATTTGAATATTCTACTTGGTCAACAAAAATGCATGTTTAGTAAAACCGGTTTAGGATATGACCAAGAACATAGTAATCAAAAAATGGAGAAACACTATAAAAATTTCTTTGTACCACCAAGCAAATCTTTCTCACCTTTTATAAAATGCAATCATTGTGGTTCCAAAGGACATAGTGCTTATAAATGTAGTGTTAGAAAACTAGGACCAAAGGTTTTAAGAAAGGTGTGGGTTCCCAAAGGAACATCCCCACAAGCTAACCTAAAAGGACCTAACATAAAATGGGTACCTAGTTCTCTAAACTAATTTTGTTTTGTAGGTATGCTTCAAGGCAAGCAACATCCATTGGTATTTGGATAGTGGGTGTTCAAAGCATATGACGGAAGACATAAGCAAATTTACATCATTCACTCCCAAAAGAAAAGGAAGTGTCACCTACGGAGACAACACTAAAGGAAAAATCATAGGCATTGGAAATATTGGTAAGAATTCTTCCACCTCCATAAGTGACGTATTGTATGTTGAAGGCCTCAAACATAATCTACTTAGCATAAGTCAATTATGTGACAAAGGATATAGAGTTTTATTTGAATCCAATTGTTGTATAATTGAGAATAAGCTAAATAAAGAGGTCAAATTTGTTGGAAAAAGAATTGATAACATTTACATGATTGATGTGGATAGTTTGTCTACAAATGATGAACAATGCTTTATTTCTAAAGAGGATGAAACTTGGCTATGGCATAGAAGAATACCTCATATACATGTAGACCACCTGAACAAACTTGTTTCTAAAGATTTAGTAATTGGTTTACCAAAGCTTAAGTTTGAAAATAGATTTTGTGATGCATGTCAAAAGGGAAAACAAGTAAAGGCATCTTTTTAGTCCAAAAACATTGTTTCCACATAAAGGCCTTTATAACTTTTGCACATGAACTTATTTGGACCATCCAAAATCAAAAGTTTTGGAGGTAATTACTATGGTCTAGTTATAGTAGATGACTATTCAAGATATACATGGACATTGTTTCTTGCTCATAAAAATGAAGCATATCATGCATTCAAGAAACTTACAAAGATTATCCAAAATGAGCGAAACTCAAAAATTGCATCCATTAGAACCGATCATGGGGGAGAATTTGAAAATCAATCTTTCGAAAAGTTTTGCGAAAAACATGGTATTAACCATAATTTTTCAGCTCCTAGAACTCCACAACAAAATGGAGTAGTTGAAAGGAAAAATAGATCTTTAGTGGAGCTTGCTAGAACCATGCTAAATGAAAACAATATTGCAAAACATTTTTGGGCCGATGCGGTAAACACTGCGTGTTATGTTATGAATAGATGTTTAATAAGGCCTATTTTAAAGAAAACCCCCTATGAACTTTACAAGGGTAGAAAACCTAACATTGTATACTTTTATATTTTTGGATGTAAATGTTTTGTGCTCAACAATGGAAAGGATAATCTAGGAAAGTTTGATGCAAAATCTGATGAGGCAATATTCCTAGGATACTCTCAATCAAGTAAATCTTATAGAATCTTCAACAAACAAACAAATACCATTGAAGAATCTATTCATGTTAAATTTGATGAAATTAGCCATAACCCTCCGAGAAAGGAAGATGTTGATGATCTTGTAGGTACCTTCTAAGAAATGAACTTGGAAGACAAAGAAGAAGTCAACAATGATGGAGGAGCAACACAAATTGATAAGCAACAAGATTGGGTAACCTTAAAGGATCATCCCTTGGACAAAATCATTGGAGAAATAACCAAAGGGGTAAGTACTCGAAATACCATTAGAAATGCATGCAATCACTTAGCTTTTGTATCCCAAATTGAACCCAAAAATATTGATGAAGCCATTATTGATGAATATTGGATGTTGGCTATGCAAGAAGAATTAAACCAATTTGAAAGAAATGAAGTTTGGGAACTTGTGCCAAGGCCCAATTACCATCTAATAATAGGCACTAAATGGGTTTTTAGAAATAAGTTAGATGAAAATGGTATAATAACAAGAAACAAAGCTAGACTAGTTGCAAAGGGATACAATCAAGAAGAGGGAATAGATTATGAAGAAATGTATGCTCCCGTAGCTAGGTTAGAAGCCATTAGGCTATTGCTAGCTTTTGCATGCTGTATGGATTTTAAACTTTATCAAATGGATGTCAAAAGTGCATTTTTAAACGGCTTCATTCAAGAAGAAGTTTATGTAGATCAACCTCCCGGCTTTGAAAATCATAAATTTCCAAACCATGTCTTCAAATTGAGAAAAGCTTTATATGGTTTGAAACAAGCTCTAAGAGCTTGGTATGAAAGACTAAGTAAATTCCTTTTAGAACACAAATTTGAAAGAGGAAAGGTTGATACTACACTGTTTATAAAACGCAAAAATAATGACATTCTTTTGGTACAAATTTATGTTGATGATATAATATTCAGTGCTACTAATGAAAATCTTTGTCAAGCGTTTGCCAAGATTATGCAGAATGAGTTTGAAATGTCCTTGATGGGAGAACTCACCTTCTTCCTTGGATTACAAATAAAACAAGCAAATGATGGAACGTTCATTAGTCAAACCAAGTATTGTAAAGAACTGCTCAAAAGGTTTAAAATGGATAAGGCAAACGAAATAGCTACACCCATGAGCATATCTTACTATTTAGACAAAGATGAAAAAGGTAAGGACATTAAAATCACCAAATATCGAGGTATGATTGGATCCTTACTGTATCTAACTGCTAGTAGGCCTGATATTATGTTTGTGGTATGCATGTGTGCTAGATATCAAGCATGTCCTAAAGAATCACACTTAACTGCCGTAAAAAGGATTTTGAAATATCTTGTGGGTACTCAAAATGTTGGTTTGTGGTATCCCAAAGGCGTTGAATGTAATCTTTTAGGATATTCCGACTCTGACTTTGCGGGCTGCAAACTTGATAGAAAAAGTACTAGTGGCACATGTCATTTACTTGGTAGTTCCCTTGTTTCTTGGCATAGCAAGAAGCAAGCAAGTGTTGCATTATCGACGGCTGAGGCAGAATATGTAGCCGCCGGTAGTTGTTGTGCTCAAATTCTTTGGATGAGACAACAACTTCTTGACTTTGGCATTATTTTAAACAAAGTACCCATCAAATGTGATAATACTAGTGCCATTAATATCTCAAAGAATCCTGTAATGCACTCTAGAACCAAGCACATTGAGATTAGGCATCACTTTATTAGAGACCATGTGTTAAAAGGGGATTGTGTACTTGAGCATGTTGAAACTTCTAGGCAACTAGTAGATATTTTCATAAAACCCTTGGCTAGAGAACAATTCATTCACATTAGAAGAGAATTAGGCATTCTTGACATGTCAAATTGTGTTTGAATGATGGAGTATTTTAAAAAAAAATTGTTGTATGGCATGATCAGAAAAAATGGTAGTACTCATTAATATTACATGTCGTGTTTGGAACTCTACTGTATGAAAAACCTGAAGTTTTTGAATCAATAATCGATTGCATGCATCCTAACAATCGATTACTATGCCTCTGTTTCCTTTATAATCGATTAGTCAAAGCCTCTAATCGATTACAATGATTCTGTTTCTAAGCTAATCGATTGCCCTTGATCCACAATCGATTACACAGCCTCTATTTTAGGTACAAAAACGTTTCCTCTTCTCCATAATCGATTACCATCCTGCTCCAATCGATTAGGACTGTTCTGTTTCTTAACTAATCGATTAGTCAAAGTCTCTAATCGATTACGCTCTGCATGAAACGTTTGGGATTCCCCAGAAACAGTGAGCTAATCGATTACGCACTGTCTAGTAATCGATTAGCCTCGGTTCTGAAGAGTCAATACTATAATTTCCAAGGCATACTCGAACCACTCCCTCTCTTAACTCCCTTCACTCCTTTCTAAACCCACTTCCCTCCTTCCTAAACCTAATTCTCACCTATAAATACCCCTCTCTTCACCTTCTCATCTCACACTACCTCCTTCCTCTCAAACCTCTCCAAAACTCTCAAGCACTCTTCTCTCTTCATCTTCTTCTTTGCCTTCTTTACCATATCTTCATCTCACAATGTCAAGAGAGCAAGGTCTTCCGCAGCTCAAGCCCATAACCCCCTTGATTTTTCAAGGTTCTTTGCTTCTCCAAGAGACCTCCAAAATTTCATGAAAAATTTTTCTAAAAAGGAGATAATGACCCCTCACTACACCATTGCTGACACCTTCGATAACCCCAGCCTAACCTTCACTCAAAGCCTTCACCACTACAACCTCTTTCCCTTCCTCTCCCTCAAGGAAGAAGAGTACTACCCTGAACTCATAAGGGTATTCTACTGCAACCTCCGACTTGTCAATGGGATGGTTGAATCCAAAGTGAAGAACGCAACCATCAAACTCTCTAATGCTCAATTTGCGGAGATCTCCCAACTGCCTCTCAACAATGCTGATTTTGATGGAGGAGAACCGGAAGATGAATGGGGCTTCAATGTTCTAACTGCTCGTCAATCCTTGTGGAAAGCTGACCGCCCCAGGAGCAACCATAAGTTGGTAGGCCACTTGACCATGAATAACCGTTTACTTCACCTTTTCTTGGTCAAGATGATTGTTCCTCGTGGATGGAACTATGCTTTGGTAGAAGAGGATGATGTCCTCTTGATGTGGGCAATGCTGAATCATAAGGAGATCAACTGGGTTCAGTTGGTCAAATTTCATATGCGCCACGCCAAGGACCAACAAAAACTCCCTTATGGTATTCTTCTTACTAAAATCTTCAAATATTGTGGAGTAGACTTAGCTGGAGAATTATCAGAAAAAGTGCCTCCTAGAGCTTGCATTGGCACCCATCACCTCACCAAAATGGGTCTTGTTCTTACACATAGAGCATGGTACTCATGAATGGAGGGCATTCATGCCAACATTCCCTTCAAAGCTCCTGTTGAAGAAGAACCCGTTCCTCCTCCTCAACCACAAGCTGCACCCCAAGCCTCTTTATCTGCACCCTAAGCTGACCCCTTTGCATCTCTTTACGCCCATCTTGACCGCCGCTTCGATCGCCTTGAAAACTCCCTTCAAGAGTTTTCAATGACCGAGCAGCAACACTTCGAGATGATGCAACAACGCTATGAAGAGCTGTCCCACCAAATCGTTGAAATTCACTTTTTTAATCCGGATAATTAGATCCTTTGATATGTTTTCTATTTTAGGGTGCTTATGTTTGTTCCTTTTCAATTCTGTACGTTTTGCTTCATGTAATTCCCCACTATGCTTTGAAATTCAATAAAATTTTCAGTTCATCATATATCTCATTGCACGAATTATTTTTGATGATTCCAAAGGGGGAGAAGAATAATTATTCATATCTTGTTTAACTTATCATCTTGTTTAAAATCTGAAAAACATAGGTTTAATAAATTCCTTTTGATAGGGGGAGATTTATTAAGAGATAAGCGATAAGAGATAAGAAATTATTTGCTGCTGAATATGATAATAATTTAGTTAAGAGATAATGACTCTGATTTTTGAACTTGGTAAATAGATAATCTGCTATTTGAAACTGATTACAAAGAGATAATGCAGCAGAGATGTTTTTGCAAAGAGATAAAATTAGAGATAAGTTTAATTGCTTAACTAACAAACCTCAAGAGATGAACATAGTTGTCATCATCAAAAAGGGGGAGAATGTGTTTGAATATGCATACAGGTTCAAGGATGATCAAAGATTTTGATAATGACAAGCATTCTTGAAGAAATCTATGCAAAAACAAAGATATGGAATCAGGTGCTGAGTAACAGCGAAGCTAATCGATTAGGTCACTTATGCTAATCGATTAGGAGCATTCTGTTTTGGAAGAATTTCATTCAGGCAATGAGATAATTGATTATGGAAATGAAGCTAATCGATTATGAAGCTACTGGATTTAATCTAATCGACTACGCACTTGATGTAATCGATTACAACTGTCAAAAATAAGATTAAATGCATCAGGTATATTTGCTAATCGATTAAGGGAAGTTGCACAATCGATTAGGAGGCTACTGGAGTTAAGGTAATCGATTACAAAACATGCTAATCAATTAGGAAGCTGCGAAATCAAGATTAAATGCATCAGGTACAGATTCTAATCGATTACAGGAAATGAAATAATCGATTATGGACCCTCTGACTTGAAGCTAATCGATTACAACGCGAGGGTGTAATCGATTACACTAGTGGAAAAACACATTTAAGTGGGAAACCAGCTCATGTCTCCACCATTCTTCAAAATCCCACTAAGTGCAACGGCTAGGAAGAAGAAGGGCACACCTCAACACTTCAATTGGCTCTATAAAATGAAGAGGAACACAAGCACAAAGATATACCAAGAAGCCACAAATCCTTTGCTCTATTTTGTGCTTTGTAAGCTCTATTGCTTGTATCTTGAAATTCATTTGTATATCCTCTCATCTTGAGAGATTAGAAAGTGTGTAAGCTATCATTGTCTATTCACTCTATTAAGAGAGTCATTCAATTGTAAACACTTCAAAAACACAAGACATTTTCACTCTAGGTTGAGTGGTCACAAAGGTTGGGGTTCAACCTTTGGGTATTGAGAGTTTGAGAGATTGGGTGGGTTGCCCTAGCGCTAGTGAGGATTGAGTTCTTGAGTGTGGGATACTAGGAAGCTGCAATTGCTCATAGCTTGTATCTCTAAACTTCAATAGTGGAAATCCTCTAAGTGGGTTGCTTAGAGGCGAGACGTACACCGGTGTTGGTGGAACTCGTTACATCGGTTTGCAAGCTTCTCTTCCTTACTCTTTTACTTTCATATACTGCATATTAATTGATTGGTGTTGACTGTTTGTGAAGAGCATACTTGAACTTGCTTAATTTGTTATACTTTAAATACTGCACACCAAGTGTTTGCTAAATCGCCTCAGCAATATTTACCTTTGTAGTGCATTGCATATTATCCTTAACTTGCTTTTACTTGTATAATCTCATAAACTTGGCTATAGAAATCAATTTCAAAGGTATTCTAATCAAAAGTTTTTAAACTCAATTCACCCCCCCTCTTGAGTATTGAGGCCACTTGAGTAACACACTAAAGGTGGTACAACAAAAGGTGCAAGTAATTATCATATAATCAATGTTAACACTCATTCTTGATGAATCTTGATATGTGAAAATCTAACTTTGATTTGATATATGATTGAGCATGAATGATATGAAATCTTGAGATGGATGAACAAATAATCTTAGGATCCCTTAAACTCATGAAATCCTTAGAATCAATGATGTATATGTATATAGTAATTGATGATTGGTAATGATTGATGATGAGTTTGATGAATGATTGTTTGAATAACATGGTACATGAAAATCTTGAGATTAAAGATGATTATGCACAAACATACATGAATCTTTAATAATGTTTAAACCCTTGATGATACATGAACTCTTGATGATATATCATGAATTCTTGGTTATTGTATTGATTCTTAATGATGCATGAATTTTTGATTGAATATGAATTCTTGATGATGTATCTTTTATATGTTGTTTAACTAGTGGTATCTAAATAACAAACATCTTCCTTTAACAATGGTATGAATTGAATTAGTAAGAGGAAGAGATCATGAGGACATAATCTTGATTATGTGCTTATCACTATGCCTTGATGATAAATACATATATTGCGTGTACAAGTGGTATATATGCTTTGACAATCTATGCAATTATATTCCTAGAGAGAAAGCATGTATGTTACAATAAGTGATTGCCTAGATTTTAACTTCATGATTGTAACATTATAGGCATAAACATGATAGTATATTAAGAGACAATGCATGATATGTTAAGAAACAATGCATGACATGATAAGTAGTAATGCATGCCATGATCATATACCATGTATGTGCAAGTGGTATCTATCTTGATTGATTCTATAATTCTTATCTATGTCGTATGTTTGATGATGCATGATCTTGATTGGAAAAGAGTGAATATATTGGCTCATGTTCTAGCACAAATGCATGAGTAGTACAACAAAGCTATATTAATCACTCCATCTTTGCTCTAATATCTAGACATAAATGAAATTGCATCAACTAGTGGTATCCATTGAAAGGGAAAGATTGTTACACTTGATTATCTGCCTATGTTGAAGTTGATGCTCACTCTACCACTATGCTCCGAATCATATGAATTATGTTAATTAATAAAGTGATATCAACATCTATATTTATCCTTGTTAAATTACATGATTAAGGGGGAATTTCATAACATTTATTTATAACAAGTAGTATTTATTGATGATATGTTATCTCTTGATCAAGTGGTATGGAAGTCTGAGTAAATAATTTTTAGAAAACTCCTTCCCAAAATAATACTGCATCAAATACCGAAAATTGGTACAAACTCTTGTGGACTCAATACTACTAACAAAATGCTTTGCAAAGAGTTTGTTAAGGTTATATAGGATGACTCAAAATGGCAAATCAAACTACCAAACTGGGCGAACAAAGAATTGTTCAACGAACAAAATACCGCACAAGGATGTGAAAAAGGGTATAAAACTTGCAAAATACCAAGGTATGATTGAATTCTTACTCTACCATTATGCTCTATGAATTATACAAATCATATTAACAAGTGGTATGAATAACAAATCTCACGAGTTGAATATATCACTTCATCCCTGCTCTGATACCTAGATATAAGCATACATTGTTGAAAAGTCTTCTATGTTACTGCTCTGATACCTAGAAATGCATCAAGCAATATTAATGAAATGATTAACAAGTGGATTGTTATGTGCAATGGTATCTAACCTTTGAGTGGTATTTATTCATATTATGGTATCTATTATTTCAACAGTGGTATTTATTAAAAGGAGGAGATCATATGCTTTAGAAAGTAAACAAATGGTATCAGACTTGATTAAATTGACCTACAAGTGATATCAAAATTGATCAAATTGGTATAATCAATTTCACATGTTAATAAGTGGTATACTTTTTACAAGTGGTATCAATTACAGTAGTAAGGGGGAGCATACACATGAATGACTATCCTTCATTTCACTTCTCTATGATTATGTTTATGGCACTAATGCTTTTACTCAACTATATGCTTACTTGGAAGAATATCATTGTGAGTTTAGATAATGCCAAAATAGGAGAAAAGTATATGCTTATTTGAAGTAATTATGAGCTTATATGCCTTTCCTAATTGAGAAAATTACTTGCTTACTTATATTTGACTTGTTAAACAAATATGCAAGTAAAGATAGATATGCTTACTTAAAATGATATGTATGCTTAAATTGGAAAGAATCATGTGACGCTTACCGTATGTAAGATACTTACTACATGATGGTTTAGCAATCAATTATATGCTTACTTGATGAATGAATTATATGATTGATTATTGACCCTAGATGCAATAAATGAATTTATATGTTGATGGCATTAATTATGACTAAGATAATGATCTTTTTGATGATGCCAAAGGGGGAGAGATTAGTGGAAGGATCAGTAAAAAGAATAGGATGCCATTTATGCTAAAAAGGGGGAGAGATATCATGCTTCCATCATTTTATATGTTTAAAACAGTTGGCATAAGTCATAAGACTAAGGGGGAGGATAACTCGTTAACTAGCATTCATTACATCATATAGGGGGAGAGTACAATAAAACATTGATTGTCATTATTCTGTGAAACTAACATCCCACGAGATGAATATTGGTTGTCATCATCAAAAGGGGGGAGAATGTGTTTAAATGTTGAAACAGGTTTTGATAATGACAAACGTGAAGACTAAGGCAAAGACTCCCAAAGGAATAAAGGATATTACCATGAAGCCAATATGATAAATTTGCAACACATGAATACAAGCCATATGTAACATTAATTATCATCATCAAAAAGGGGGAGAATGAAGTTGCATATGTAAGCATGCAAAGTAGTTTTGATGAATGACAAAGTATTCATGATGATGATGGAATGGCAAAGGTTCAGAAATAAGAAGGTTCAAGCACAAAGACAATGGCTGAGAACAAAGAGATGAAGATGCCTCACAAAGACTTAAAGAAACAAGATATGGAAGACAAGGTTGATGACATGAACTAAATCATGAAGAACAAGCTCATAAGTTGAAGAAGAATCAAGGAAACAAGCATGAGGATCAAAGGAATAAGCCATGGGTCAATACACATCAAGAACATATCAAAGACCTTGAAGAAGTACATGTGATAATCGATTAAACCATTTCCATAATCGATTACATAGGTGCTGAAATGAACATAATCGATTACAGATAAAAGGCTAATCGATTACCAATTGAAAAGGATGAAGACTGAGCATCAGGTATTTGGAATAATCGATTACAAGGAAGAATCTAATCGATTGAGGAACTTTTGTTTTGTCCATAATCGATTACATTAGTACCTAATTGATTACCATGCTGCGAGACACAATTAAGAGCATCAGGTATCATTCATAATCGATTACAAGGAAAGGAATACTCGATTAGAAGGGTTCTATTTCATATCTAATCGATTACAGTAGAAAGGCTAATCGATTACCTACTGCATAATACTAAAGATTTCAAAAGCTAATCGATTACAAATCGAAGGCTAATCGATTACCATAGTGTCAGAACATGGGAAAATACTTTTAAGTGGAACTCCAGCTCATTTCTTCACTCCCACTTTATGCCCATGCTAAGGAATCCATTGGAGACACTATACAATGGCTGGAAACCCTAAAAATGGCTATAAATAAAGCATGGATTCAAGCAAGAGAAGGGGGCACAAGAGGGGAGACCAAGGTACAACACAAGGCAATCAACATTCTTCTTCTAAAGGTCTTCTAACTAGATTTCTCTTGTATATTCTATAACTCTTGTTTCTAAACTTGCATATTGCTTAAGAGTTATTAGATTGTGAGTTTCAATTTGCATATCCTCTCTTGTGAGAGTTTAGATTTTGAGAGAGCTTCCATTTGCTTATCTACTCTATTGAGAGAGTTTATTGATTGTAAACCAAACACCAAAACACTAAGGTTTTTCACTCTAGGTTGAGTGGTTATTTTACTCTAGGATTGAGTGGTCACAAAGGTTAGGGTTCAACCTTTGGGTATTGAGAGATTATGAGATTGGGTGGGTTGCCCTTTGCTTGTGAGAATTGAGTTCTTGAGTATGGGACACTAGGAAGCTGTAATTGCTCAAAGCTTGTATCTCAAATCTTCAATAATGGAATCCTTCAAGTGGGTTGCTTGAAGGCGAGACGTACACCGGAATGGTGGAACTCGTTAAATTGGTTTGCATTTCTCTCTACCTTGAACTCTTTATACAACTACGCATATAAACTGTTTGTTGAAATGCTTGAGCTGAATGTGTGAATCAAAGTTGTTGTTCGAGTAGAAAACTAACTCTGCATGCCAAGTGTTTGATAATTTGCCTGAATCAATATTTGGTAAAGTTCTTAAAAACTGAAATTTGTTTTAACTTGCCAAGTATCTAGATCATTGTTTCCTATCAACTCTTGTGTGATACTTACTTAATTGCCTTCACTTATTTCATGCTCACAATCTGTTTGATATATTGAATGAGCTGAACCCTTATAGGAAACATCACATTATTTGTGAAATAAATCTATGCACTCCAACTGATTGATAAATTGTTTAAACTAATAACTTACCTTGTTTATCACACTTAAAGCTAAATATTGTCATTGCACATCAAGTGTGTTATAGTGTGATATGTACATAAAAGTTGTTGTCTCTTCATCATTGCATCATTTGTATATTACTAACCATTTCCAAGGGGATTCCGCACAAAAATTTGAAACACTCAATTCACCCCCCCTTCTTGAGCGTTGAGGCCTTGGCTAACAATAACATCAATACATAAAACAAGCTATACAAAATCTAAACCTCGCCGGCCAAGGCTCTTCCTACACCACTATTTACCTCTTCCAGCAAAATATACTTCACAATGTCAACCCCCTCTCATGAGTACCCTGCATCACAACTCTAAAAATGGATAACATGGGAGAGTGAGTCCACATTCCAAAGGTATGAATATGAATACCATGTGATTATGTATATATGCATATACACATGTATACTTTGCACATCCATAACATTTACCATACCATATACCATCACAATTCCATCATACATTTATCATAAATAATAACACAATTCCAAACAAAGTACACAAGCACATACATAATCACGTCTCTCAATAATTGACCTATCACACAACAATTATTGGTATTTATATCTTTCATGTTGTCTTATATTATATCTGATCTGGTCTCGATACTGGTATCCATTCTACAAGATATATTTCAACGTCTTTAACAGTCTGCTAACGTGTAACTGGTGTCATCGGTACACATCCGGACTCTAATTCCATATCAGGCGTTCTCCCTATATCGGTTAGTCCGGATAACACCATGCACACCGAATAACATACATGTCATCATACAGAGGACAAAGGGCATTACTACTGGGATGAAGATAAAGATTCTATTCCCCACACTACGAGCCAAAATCTGCTTACGAGAATGATCAACTTGTCCCCTAATTCTAGCCCAGGCACCCTACGCTTAATATAAAATAGCCACTTGACTCAATCATACTGGCAAGTGCATAATAAAATAATAATTTATAATGCTATTGGAGGTTAGTGGTTCCCTACTAACAAGTCCTCGTTAATCGAGCCAATCAGGTATATTAACTCTTTTCATCAAAGATGAGAGGGATCTTCAACTTATTCAACTCATAATTAATGTCTAAAATACATTCCTCACTTGGAATATTATCACTAACTTGAGCGTCAGAGAATCTTCGCAGATGACACCACCTTTCGCCCATGTCAACGAGTAAGGACGGTGTAAAGGACCTCCAGGATGCCCAATCCGCTCTCTTCTTACAGAGACATCAGATATATAAACTGGATACTCACATAACCGGTCTTTAGAAGCAGAATCTTCTTATTATTTGTGATTGGCCCGACACCGGATCTCTTGACCCCGGTTCAGGACAGATCATTGGTACGCCCAGTGGGACTCGATAAAGTTATTCCCACATCCAACAAAAGAACAGTGATTATCCATGGAAGGCGAAGCACATGACTTTGTGGAAAATCAACCTGAAGGCATAACCAATACCAATGATTTTAGAAAGATTAATTTCGAATCTCAAGGGGGCAGCTCAAAGAGAATGGTACCAGTGTCTAGCCCCGATCCTCGTGATGAGTTGATCAGTCAACTCCAGAAAGAACTTGTAGAATTACAAAGAGAAAGAAGGCAGCGTGAGGACAAAAAGTCATCTCGTACAAGAGACACTCCCAATACAGTCGATGGAGAAAAATCTACAACCCTCCAATACTTAAACATCCCCACGTTTAAGGGGAGAGAGTAGACCCACGATTCTGATGATGGAGCTGCTCAAGGGAAGAGGGAGCTAATTACAGCACCCCCGGTAACTTATAAACTCAAAGTTCCTTTTTCAAAGAGGCTTATGGGTATCCACATCCCCAAGCATCTGCAAACCACTCAGCCACTCTCCATTGGAAAGTACAATAGCGAAACCGATTTTACTAAGCATCTGGATGCTTACGTATTTGAAGCCATGTACTTAGGGGCTGACGAAGATGTGATGTGTCAGATGTTCCCAAGAACATTGTTAGAAGAGGCCCTTGGCTGGTTTAAAGGTTTACCTTCAGGATCCATAGATTCCTGGGCTGAAATGGCAGCTGTTTTTTAAACTCACTTTGTCATCTCTAGAGATGTTCCCAGGATATCTCATACTTTAGCCCAAATCAAGCAGGGTGAGAACAAAACTTTAAAGGATTTCCTGAAGAGGTTTTACAAGGAAGTATCTCTAGTTCCTAACCTCACAGAGTCCATTAAGCTCTATATTGTTATCGAGGCATTGCAGCCAGGATCAGCCTTTGCTCTTTCACTAGCAAAAAGCCCGCCAACAACATTCGAGGAGTTCAGGAAGAAAGCCTCGAAATATATGGGTATAGAGATGCACTTAGAGGCTATGGCTACAAAGAAAAAAAGACCAGCACCACCTTCACAACCGCGGAAAGATAAGGAGAAGATGAGGTCAGAACACATGGAGAGGTCGTTCAACAACCCCAAAGTTAACAACTCCTCTCCTCGACGTCGAGATAGACGTGTTAATTCCTTTAGCCATTATGCACCTCTGATGGCCAGACCATCTTAGATTTTGAGAGAGGTAGGATGGCCAGCATTCAGTATTTATGGCATTAGGAGGCCAGCCCCTGTGAAAAGACCAGGGAATCCCTGTAAGTACTGTGATTTTCATGAACAGATGGGTTATTCCACCGATGAATGCCAAGCTCTAAAAAACACAGTCAAAACGTTGATTAGAGAAGGTAAACTAAAGCAATACTTGTTTAAAGAGAAATCCTTTGATAGGGTAGACCGGAATGAGAAAAGAGAAAGAGATCCAGACGACGGGGATGATAACAGCCATAATCCGGTTAGAAAGTTCTCTGCTGTAGAGAAACAGAAAGGCACAATAACTGATGATGTAGCTCACAGAGATGATATGCCTCAGCAACAGCGTCGAGGACGGCGTGAAGTCATTGATATGATCGTTGGAGGGTTCGCTGGGGGAGGAGCTTCGATTACAGCCCGTAAGAATCATCATAGAATGATTCTGTCTGTACAAGGAAAACCTAGAGACAATCGTCCTTACAGAGGAGGGGTTGAAGTTCCAGTAATTTTATTCTCTGATGAGGATTTTGGTCCTACCATTCAGGGTGGAGACGATGCTGTAGTTATTGTTGCAGTGATAGCCAACAAGGACGTCTGAAGAATCCTTGTTGACCAGGGAAGTTCCTGTGATGTTATTTTTTATAATTGCTTTAAAAAAATAGGTTTTAATGACTCAGACTTACAGCCTTACACACAGGAACTAACAGCTTTTAATGGTGTAAAGCAACTAACAAAGGGGTACCTTGACACCCTTATCTCCTTTAAAGGTGAACTAGGGGTCAGAACGGTTAAATCCAGGGTACTGGTAATTGACGTTGAATCACCATTCAACGGCATCATAGGCCGCCCCACCTTGAATGCTATGGAGGCAGTCGTGTCAACTCTACACCTCCTTATCAAGTTTATCGATAAGGACAATGCTTATTTTTCCATCCGAGGTGACCAAGAGATGGCCAGGTACTGTTACAACCTGAGCCTAAATATGACAAAGCTGGAGGCGTCCAATAAAAAGAGGAAGCTCAATGATTGTGGAGCAGCTACTGGTTCTGTGAGCCTTGTTAATTTGGACCCTAGGGCAGAGTTGAACATTGATCTATCTAACCCATCAAAGCCCATGCCAAACGGAAGTTCCACGGACATCGTATTGGGAGATTCTCCAGAAAAGGTCACCCATATTAACGACAAGCTAGAAACAGAAATGGAGCAACGACTGTTGATGCTTCTACAAGAGTTCAAAGACCTCTTTGCATGGACTGTAGCCGACATGCATGGCATAGATCCTGCTTTCTATTATTACAAATTATTCGTCTACCCAGAGACGAGACCAGTTGCCCAAAAGAAGAGAAGATTGGGACCAAAAAGACAGAAAGCAGCTTGCCAACAAACTGAGGAATTACTAAAAGTCAGATTTATCAAGGAAATCCGTTATTCCTCTTGGCTCTCAAATGTAGTAATGGTCTGCAAATCTAATGGTAAATGGAGAATGTGCATTGATTATGTAGACCTTAACTGTTGCTGTCTAAAAGATCCTTACCTTCTTCCTAACATAGATCGGATGGTAGATGATTCCTCTGGTTATCAATACCTGAGCTTCATGGATGCGTACTCAAGCTACAACCAAATTCTGATGTGCAAGAAGAATTAAGAGAAGACAGCTTTCATCAATGATCGTGGTGTCTTTTGCTACACCGTTATGCCCTTCGGCCTGAAGAATGCTAGGGCCATATACCAGCGCATGATCAACAAGGTGTTTGAGGGCATGCACACCAAGCTTGTTGAGGTGTACATTGATGATATCATCACTAAGACCCATGTTGGAGGTGATCATATTGAATACCTAAGCCAAGTATTCATCCGCTTGAGAAAATATAACATCCCTGGAATTAACCCATCCAAGTGCATGCATAGGATATTTCTAAAGGAAAATTCTAAAGCAGTAAGACGGCCTCAAAGGAGACTTAACCCTATAATCCTTGATGTAGTTAAGAAGGAGATTACCAAGCTTCTTTAAGCGGGCATCATTTACCCTATCTCTGAAAGTCAATGGGTGAGTCTGATACAAGTGGTTCATAAGAAAACAGGGATCACAGATGTGAAAAATGAGAAGGATGAATTGATCTCTACTAGAGTGCAAAATAGTTAGAGAGTCTATATTGACTACAGGAGACTAAACCAGGCAACGAAAAAGGACCATTTCCCTTTACCCTTCATTGATCAAATGCTTGAACATCTCATAGGTAAATCTCACTACTATTTTCTTGATGGATTCTCTAGATATTTTCAGATTCACATTGCACCTAAGGATCAAGAAAAGATCATATTCACTTATCCCTTTGGCACATATGCTTATAAAAGAATGTCATTTGGCCTATGCAATGCTCTTGGAACTTTTTAAAGATGCATGATCAGTATTTTTCATGATTTCATTGAAAATTGCATAGAGATGTTTATGGATGATTTACCTGTTTATGGATCCTTATTTGATGCATGCCTTGATAGTTTAGATAAAGTTTTAAACAGATGTATTGAAACTAACCTTGTCTTGAACTATGAAAAATATCATTTTATGGTAACACAAGGAATAGTTTTAGGGCATGTAATCTCTGAGAAAGGAATTAAAGTAGATCCTGCCAAGATAGAAGTTATATCACATTTACCTTACCCCTCTTGTGTATGAGAGGTTTGTTTTTTTTGGGTCATGCAGGTTTCTACAGAAGATTCATAAAGGATTTCAGTGAGAATGCTAGACCACTATCCAATCTGCTTCAAAAGGATGTGGTATTTGAGTTTGATGAAAAGTGTAAGGAGGCTTTTAATTGCCTTAAGCAATCATTGACCACTACCCTAATAATCCAAGCACCTGATTGGAGAGCCCCATTTGAGTTGATGTGTGATGCCTCTAATTATGCATTGGGAGGTGTCCTTGGTCAAAAGATTGACAAATAGCCTAGGGTCATCTACTATGCATCTAAAACTTTAGATGCCACCCAGGTAAATTACACCACTACTGAAAAAGAGCTCTTGGCCATTGTTTTTGCATTAGATAAATTCAGATCCTACCTACTCAGTTCTCGAGTAGTTGTGTTTACTGACCATGCAGCTCTGAAGTACTTGTTGAAGAAAGGTGAGTCCAAGCCAAGATTAATTCGTTTGATGTTTTTGCTCTAAGAGTTTGACTTGGAAATTCATGACAGAAGTGGAACACTAAACCTTATGGCAGACCATTTAAGCAGAATTAAGAACGCTCCTGATTCGATACCTATTCGAGACCATTTTCCTGATGAACAACTCATGAGTATTTCTAACTCTTTTGATACACCTTGGTTTGATTAGATTGTTACTTATCTTGTTGCTTCTGTTTTTCCACTATATGCATCCAGAAACCAAATCTCAAAATTAAAAAGTGATGCAAAATATTATATATAGGATAACCCATATTTATGGATATTATGTAATGATCAGGTAATTCAAAGATACATTCCCGATCATGAGATAGAATCAGTTCTTCGATTCTGCCATGCTTCACCGATTGGTGGACATTTTGGTCCACAAAGAACCCTAAGAAAGGTGTTGGACTCTAGTTTGTACTGGCCTACCATTTTTAAGGATGCATGGAGAACTTGTAACACCTGTGAGGAATGTGACGTCGCTGTCATGGTCCCATCAAATTAGTACATTAAAATTAATTAATGTAGTACTAGGGTGTCAATCTAGGTCGTTCTTTCAAAGATCAACACAAAAATTTAGGAAAATCAAGTCTTAAACTAATTTTTAACAAACCAAAATAAAACAACTAAAATTTATTTTTACAGACAGAAGTTCAACAAGTATACATTGGGGGGGTTTGTTTGATTGTCATAGAAATTTAATATAGAATACAAGAATATAGAATAAATGTGAAACAAATAACTAACAAGCGATTGATTTTCTTGGAGTAATACAATTTATTTTATCCTTAGATTTGAAAAGTTTTCTATACACTTTACTTACTGTCAATCCCTTAGTTCAATTTGAATTAATCAACAAAGCGTCTTTTAATTCATAATTCCTTTACTTTCATTTGAATAAAAATGAAGATTTTAATCAAGCATCCTAATTAAGCAAAAGGAGTCAAGATTTTAAATTCTAGGAATTATTGAAGATATATAGAACATCGCCTACATACATAATCTAACTTCAATGTTATGGAATTAAGCAAACCACAACTATCAAGATTGAATTTGAAACATTCATTAAGCATGTATATTTCTTAATCTATCTTAATATAATTTTTATTTAATTCTAACTGTATAATTAAATTGATTAAGCATACAACTTAATTAAACAATATAGATATTAAATAATTGAGCTAGAATTATGAAGAGATTAACAACAAGGAAATGTATTAAAAATCAAAACCTCAAAAATAACATTACATTAACCTCCAACAAAATCAATCTAAGGGTTTTAGCCCTTCATAATTAAAACAAATTAAAAACCGAACCCGGAATGACGCTCCTCTGGAATTCTTCCTCCGTTTCTCCTTCTGTCCACTACTTTAAAAATTCCCTCTGACTCTTCTGATTCTCTCCTCTGAACACACATTTTTTTTCTCAATTCTTGGCTCTAATTTATAGAGCTTTCTTGGCTGAATTTTTTGCATTAAAAATCCAGCTTATCACCTTGCCATTCTACACTTCACGTTTCCATTTTTGCACTTAAGGGAACATACCATTTTGCTATGTATTGCCATGGATTTATTGCACTTGCTATGTTTCCTTCTTTTTCCAAAATAGTGTTACTTTATTGCAATAATATTCTGCAATTTTAAGAGGCAATTAACGTTGGAAAGCCTGTTGTTTGTTGTCCATTTTTCACTGCTGTAGCTGTTTCAAAATTCTTGCTATTGCTGTTTCAAAATTCTTGCTGTTGCTGTTCGAATTTCTCTTGTTTTCAGCAGCTTTTATTGTTGAAAACTTGTTGTTTTGTGCCTATTTTCTGCTGCCAACAGCAAGGTCATTCACGTTGAAACCATTGCAAGAAGGGGTCCCTTGTAAAGCTTTTCTCTTTTTAATTTTTTTATGCATATTATGACAATAATTTTGCAAAGGCATTCTGCACTTTAGGAGAGCACATTCACGTTAAAATGCTTGGCCTTGTCATTCTTGCCTTTAATTAATTGGTACATGAGGCCTTGTTAGGTGATGACCAAGACTTGTATTTGTTTTCACATGAAAACTTGTCACATGGCCCTTGTAATGCTGCAGCTGTTGGAATTATTTTGTGACCAATTTATTGCATTAAAATATTGGTCTCTTGGTACCTTGTCTTCATGTGAATTGCTAAATTTGAATTGAAAATTCCCATGCTTCCAACGTAAATTCCTTTTGCTACACCTTGTTTTCTTTATTCAATTTGCATGGACCAAGTCAAGCTTTATTTGTCCAATTGGAGCTTGCTTTCACGTGAATGAGGAATGATGGTAGGCCATGATGTTTGATTATGTAAGGCATTATCATGAAGCAAAATATGATGCATGAAAAATTCTTGCATTTTTAGAGAGCATTAACGTGAACAAGGTCTCCAACATCACTTCACAATTCACGTTACATACTTGGTAGAAAGTAGGAGTTTATTTTGTTTATTTTTGAAGCATGGATAAGGCTTAAACAATTTCACATTAATATACTTGTCAAGAAAAAGTAATTAATGTGAATTTGTACTTGGAGGAGGGTAATTTATTTGCAAAATAATCATGAAGCTTCCAATAATTTGATAGCCTGTAAAATAAAATAAAATAAAATTAAACTTAGTTAATTCAATAAATTTTATTTTAGGACTAAACATTCATGAAAGCTTAAATTATTTTAAACATATTAATTAATACAAAAGAAACAGAAACAATAGAAATTTAAAATAACAATCACTAATAAACAGTAATAGTAAAAGAAAACAGAAATCACAAAATTCAACACTCAATAGTAACAATAAAAATAAGAAAACAGTGATTACTAACAAATAGTGAAATAAAAATTACAAATGGAGATTACTGACAAATTACGCTAAAACACATTAATTAGGATTTAACAGTAAATAAAACAGACAAACAGAGTAAGTAATTAAGGGTAAAAATATTAGTCATCAGAATGCCAAAGAGTTGGTAACGCTGTTACATGGCGTCAACAGATGTCTCAACAACCTATATTATTTTGTGAAGTATTTGATGTTTGGGGCATTGATTTTATGGGTCCATTTCCTCCACCTTTGGTTTTACATATATTCTTTTAGCTGTAGATTATGTTTCTAAATAGGTAGAAGCTAAAGCCACCAAAACTAATGATGCTCGAGTTGTTGTGGATTTTGTTAGATCTCAAATTTTTTGTAGGTTTGGTATTTCGAGAGCAATCATTAGTGATCAGGGAACACACTTCTGCAATAGGACCATGCAAGCTATGCTTAGGAAGTATGGGGTTATTCATAGAGTCTCTACTCTATATCACCCCCAAACCAATGGATAGACAGAAGTCTCTAATAGAGAAATTAAGAGAATCCTAGAGAAGATAGTACAACCTAACAGAAAGGATTGAAGCAAGAAACTGGATGATGCTCTTTGGGTACATAGAACAGCTTTTAAGGAACCTATAAGAATGTCTCCCCATAGAATTATTTTTGGTAAGGCATGTCATCTTCCAGTGGAGATTGAGCATCATGCTTATTAGGCTGTAAAAGCTTGCAACTTAGCACTCAATCAGGCAGGTGAAGAAAGGAAATTACAACTGAATGAGCTTGATGAGATCTGTTTGGCCGCTTATGAGAATTCAAAGTTCTATAAAGAGAAAACAAGGAAATTCCATGATAGCTCAATAGCTAGAAAGGAGTTTGTTGTTGGGCAAAAAGTGCTACTATTTAATTCTCAGTTGAAATTGATGGCAGGAAAATTTTGTTCCAAATGGGAAGGCCTTTCATTATCACTAATGTATTTCCCCATGGAGCTGTTGAAATAAAAAGTGAGAACTCCAACAAAAGCTTCAAGGTTAATAGACAACGCTTAAAGCCATTCCATGAAAATCCTTTACTTGCAGATGTTACAATAGAGGAACATGCTTTGGGGGAACCACTTCTTGATCCCCCTTGAAGGAGTTTTTCTTACCCATCTTTTTACTTTTTCATTCTATTGTCTATTCTGTATGCTCTGTCTTACATTGAGGGTAATGTATGACTTAAGTGTAGGGGTGGGATTATTCTTGTATGTTGTTTTGGGATTATTCTTGTGTAGGGGTGGGATTATTCTTTTGTGAATTTGTGATTTTTTTGTGTGACTATTTTTCTAAAAAAATAAAAAAATTAAAATAAAGATTTTGTGTGAAATTTTATGTGTTTTTGTTTAAAATAACATGTTTTATTGGAATTTTAGGATATGCATGAGTAACAGGTAATTTCTTTCATGCCTGATATGAGCTTAATGATATATTATAATTTAAACTCAAACATTTTTGGTATGTTGAGAATGACATGATAATTGAGAGATGATCATATATGCTGGAATTATACCTTGTGAGATTCTTGAGCCTTAAAATTTGATGGATCACTTTAAACCATCTTAATCCTTTCATGTGTGATTAATTCCTAAATGCTTACCTCCTAATTTTTGTCTTGTTTCTTGATGATACTTGAAACTCATATGAATGTATTTAAAATGACACAGGCATTTTGTTCAATTGAGCCACTAAGCCATATAAGCCTACCATGAATAAATTATTCTTTGCTAGCCTCTTTGAGCCTATTCAACCATTTCTTTGTTATAGCTCAAATAAGCCATGGATGAAAAAAAAACCCAAAAATATACCTTAAGGAATATGTTGGACTTTGGAATCAAGTCCAAAAACAGGCATTCAAATAAGTGTGGGGGTTTGCAAAAAGGAGTCATAACTCTTGTTTCAAGTGTTACGCAATTGCATAAGAAAAAAGATAAAAAATGATGAATGAATGAAAAGATCTTGATGATTACGACCAAATATGATACAATAAATGTTTTACCCTTACTGTTTGCCAGTTAAATTAATTGCTACATCATTATTTTTGGTATCTAAACTTATTTTCCAAAAATCTTACCAACCACCTTAACCTTGGCCACATTACAACCCTGAAAAGCCCTGTTAAACTATACATACATTTGTGTTGATTGTGGATTTGAGAAACTTGCCAAATTTATAGGACTGTCTATTTTTTAAGAAATGTTTTGAGAGTATACACAAACCTAAAACACTTGAAAGTTGAGAGTACATCTTGTGAGGTTCTGTCACTTATGATTTTCCTTTCAATTTGATTTAATTCTCACATGTCTAGATGTTTGGATGATTTTTGAGACGCCCCAAAAATTAGGGGAAAATTTTTTGCGTTTTTATAATTTATACATCAATAAAAAGAAATAAATGGTGAAGCTTTTAACATAACACCTGGATCTATGATAAACCACTCCCATATATGAAGATATGAGAGGGTGAGTTCAAAAGATTATTTTGTAATAACTTTTCCAATTAAAAATAACAGAAGATTTAATTAATTAAATTATTGATTGATTGATTTTCAAGAGAAGGAATTTCATGAAAACATGGGATGTATTTCATATAGCATAGAGGTCCATTATATACTCCATAATACCTCCAAGGTAATGTTTTAAGAAGAAATAATGCATAGGAAACAAAAATTCATTTGAATAACAAATATGAGGTTCAGTGTGCCAGTCGCTCAAGCGAGAATTTTATCCGCTTTAGCGAGCCAGCGTAGGCACACTTGGGCGAGTCGAGGAGAGGTTGAGTGAGGGAAAATTTAAACATCAAGGGTCTATTTTGCTTGAGTTTGCCTTGCCCCACTTGAGCGAAATACGAAGGGGAACCCTTAGCGGGCCAGCGAGATGCTTGAGCAAAGGGAGGATATAAGCAACAGATGTCAATCTCGCTTGAGCGAAACGTGTCTCGCTTGGGCAAGATTGCTCCAGAAATGTTGGTAACTCACTGGCCGATTTTCGCTTAGGCGAGGTACCACTCGCCTGGGTTAAAATCTTCCAGTAGCTAATTCTCTTCTCCCTCGCTTGAGCAATTACTCCTCTGCCTGAGCGAAAATTGTCCAGAGGCTAACCTCTGATTCTGTAACAATTTCGCTTAGATGAAACATACACCCGCTCAGGCGAAATCGGGCTAGAGGCCAAAATACTGATTCATAATAATCTCGCTCGAGCGAGTTCTACAGAACCTATGCAGAAACGTGATTTCCTCACAACATGGCATACCAACTTACAATTCATGCTATATTGACCTTATTCACTACATGATATCTTCTTTAACATGTATATACAATCTCATCCAACTATCATTCACCCAAGGCATACAATTGGAAATCATCAACATTTCACCAACTTCATAAAATGGTTCATGTCACCATACATACCATTCATTCTTTCAAATCTTGACATCAACACACCATATCATTCATGCATTACATCATTGGGTCATAAATGAAAATTTGTCATACACCATGATCCAATTTTCCTCTATGACCACTCAAAAATCATCTACCACCATTCTATAAATCAAAATAACATCAATACATAAAACAAGCTATACAAAATCTAAACCTCGACGGCCAAGGCTCTTCCTACACCACTATTTACCTCTTCCAGCAAAATATACTTCACAATGTCAACCCCTTCCCATGAGTACCCTGCATCACAACTCTAAAAATGGACAACATGGGAGAGTGAGTCCATATTCCAAAGGTATGAATATGAATACCATGTGATTATGTATATATGCATCTACACATGTATACTTTACACATCCATAACATTTACCATACCATATACCATCACAATTCCATCATACATTTATCATAAATAATAACACAATTCCAAACAAAGTACACAAGCACATACATAATCACATTGACATGAATATTTTTACAGTCGTGATTCCGTCAAATTAGTACATTAAAATTAATTAATGTAGTACTAGGGTGTCAACCTAGGTTGTTCTCTCCAGGATCAACACAAAAAGTCTTAAACTAATTTTTAACAATTAAAAATAAAAACTCAACAATTAAAATTTTTTACAAACATAAGTTCAACAAGCATACAATTGGGGAGGGGGGGTTGATTGATTTTTGTTGTCACAATTAAAATTAAAACAAAGTAAATATAGGATTTAAAACAATAAATAACAAGCGATTGATTTTCTTAGAGTATTGTAAATAAATTTATCCTTGGTTCACTAAAGATAATTTGTATACTTTCATTACTGTTAATTTCTTAGCTCAATTTGAATTAATCAACTAAGCATCTTTTTCAATTCATAATTCCTTTACTTTCATTTAAAAATGAATATTTTAATCAAGCATCCTAATTAAGCAAAAGGAGTCAAGATCGTAAAATCTAGGAATTATTGAGCATATGTAAAAACATCACCTACATACATAATCTATTCTCATATTATGGAATTAAGCAAACCATAATTATTAAAAGTGATTATGAAAATATTCATTAAGCATGCATATTTCCTTAATCCATTCTAATTTAAAACCTTATTTTATTCCATTTGAATAATCAAACCGATTAAGCATACAAATTTAATTAAACAGAATGGAATTAAATAAGCAGAGTAAGATTATGAAGAAATAACAATAATAAAAGCATACTATATTAAAAATAATGACCTCAAAATTACATTACAATATTCTCCAAGAAAATCAATCTAGGGGTTTTAGCCCTCCATAATTAAAACAAACTAAAAATAAAAAGATCCTAACCCGGAAATGAAGAACTTACTGGAAGAAGAAATATAAACAGAGAAGAGTAAGAAATGAAGAACGAATAGTTTCTGAAGGAAATTGTTCTGATGCCTTCCTCTTGGTGTTAGGAATCCTATGTGTATGAGCAGCGGAAATACAAGGATTCCCATAGGATTTGCAAAGTGCTGTGTTTCAAAGCATAAGACAAACACACACAAAAATTACGTTTTAGGATTACCTCTTGAAGAATATCGAAGCAATCGTAGCCTCGTCCTTTAGGAGTCCACACGAGTACTCCCACCAGAAATGCTACACCTTCCAAATGCTAGTTTGACGGCGTGTAGCTTTTGCAACTTTTGCGTATTTTTATGTCTCTTTTGGGTAGCCGCCTATGAGCATCTTATGCTCTATTTATAGGCTTAGGTTTGACCTAATTTGCTCTCTAAAGAGTAGGCTCCTTACTCATTCTAAATAAGTTAGGCCCAATAGTCTTATTTTAGTCCAACTAAAATAAAAAGCTATTTTCTGATGGGCTTACTCTATGTGTGTGACCCTATAGGTAAAATACTCAGTTATATTAATAATAAACTATTTTATTATTAATATAAAATAAGAGCGGCATCTAGCAATGCATCATTATGTCCGAATATTATTTATTAACAACATAACCTATAAGTGATAATTATTTTATATGTTTGTTCCTTTTGTCACGATATCCTAATTGGGCCCAAGGCATGGTCGTGTCATCCTTGTATGGTCCAATTTATTTTACTTGATACCGGAGTAGACTTTATCTGAATAAATATCCAATATTTATTCTTTCTAGCATGGCCATGCATTTCCTT
The DNA here is from genome assembly GCA_037962975.1 of Clitoria ternatea. Taxonomy (NCBI): domain Eukaryota; kingdom Viridiplantae; phylum Streptophyta; class Magnoliopsida; order Fabales; family Fabaceae; genus Clitoria; species Clitoria ternatea. Next base: position 265,895,644 of record CM075671.1, read on the forward strand.
AGTCTCACTCCATCAAGTGGCCTATAGATATCACTCCTGTCACATAGGAGAGACAAATCCCATCTACATCACTCACATCCCTCTGCATAATTTGTACATTGCCTAACCACAACCTTTATAGTCTTCTTATTACAGAAGACGTTTGATTGTATTAAAACAATAAACTCCTTATGTAGGAATCGTAGTGACTTCAGGTCAAAGGACTATATATACCATTATCACATTGAGAATCGTTTATGACATTCATGTAACGACCCATGCAACGTTCTCATGGTGGGTCTGTCCAGTACATCATTACTCTTAATGTGTACCCGTGTGAAGACTTGATATCATTTATATCCATGATCTGTGAGATCAGATCATCAGTACACTCACACACTAGTCTTAATGTATTTACATGTCCCCACATAAATACTTGACTAGGGACATTTTAGGAATAACTCTCATATGACCTATTACTCCAAGGATAAATAAAGGTTGTTAAACTATTTAACAAAAATGACTGGATATAAATGATGTGACCTATATAGGCTTTTAGTGCATATTTCCAACACTTGGTGCCTATTTATAGGAATCCAAAAGCAAGCCAATGCCATAAACAATTATAATGGAAGGTACACTCTTCAATTAACAAGTCCATGGTGCTCCATTATCAACTTCAGTGCTCCATTATCAACTTCAGTGCCTTACCCACGATCTAGAAGCTTGAAAACGTGATCCTGGACCAATAATTCACTCATGAATCGATTCAATGGTGAAATGAATCAATTCATGCGTTCCAAATACAATTCTGGCCTAAAAATAAACGTGTGAATCGATTCAATGGTGGGAAGAATCGATTCAAGCTTCAAAAATTCACATCCTGGGTGCATTAAACTGTATGAATCGATTCAAGTGGGGGATGAATCAATTCATCCACCTGATTCTCCATTCTTTGTGTATTTTTCCACCCTTTTTGAGATCCTTTTGCATATTCCTTGATTCCCTTGATCCTTAGGCACTTTGATCTTCATTTTGGATTGGAATTCTTGAGTTCTTGGATCCATTTTCTTTTGGCACATATTAAAAATCAAATATTACATAAAGCTCAAATGATGAAAATATGCTAAAATACAATATATTACACACTAAGTGATGGCAAATTATACACATTTAAAGTGAAGAATTAAAGATAAATCATGCATTATCACACATCTCTCAAAAATTAACCTATCACACAACAATTATTTGGTATTCATATCTTTCATGTTGTCTTATATTATATCTGATCCGGTCTCGATACCAGTATCCATTCTACAAGATATATTTCAACATCTTTAACAGTCTGCCAACGTGCAACCGGTGTCATCGGTACACATCCGGACTCTAATTCCGTATCAGGCGTTGTCCCTATACCGGTTAGTCCAGATAACACCATGCACACCGAATAACATACATGTCACCATACAGAGGACAAAGGGCATTGCTACAGGGAAGAAGATAAAGATTCTATTCCCCACACTATGAGCCAAAATCTGCTCACGAGAATGATCAACTTGTCCCCTAATTCTAGCCCAGGCACCCTACGCTCAATATAAAATAGCCACTTGACTCAATGATACTGGCAAGTGCACAATAAAATAATAATTTATAATGCTATTGGAGGTTAATGGTTCCCTACTAATAAGTCCTCGTTAATCGAGCCAATCAGGTATATTAACTCTCTTCATCAAAGAAGAGAGGATCTTCGACTTATTCAACTCATAATTGTTGTGTAAAATACATTCCTCACTTGGAATATTATTACTGACTTGAGTGTTAGAGAATCTTCGCAGGTGACACCACCTTTCGCCCATGTCAACGTATGAGGACGGTGTGAAGGACCTACAGGATACCCAATCCACTCTTTTCCTACAGAGACATCGGATATATAAACTGGATACTCATATAACCGGTCTTTAGAAGCGGAATCTTCTTACTATTTATGATTGGCCCGACACCGGATCTCTTGACCCCGGTTCAGGATAGATCAATATCTTTACAACCAAATTACAACCATCATCATATCTCACCACTTTGGCATACCTCCTTCCATATGAAAATGCTCTTAACTAATGCATATGCACAAAGGAGTATTTCAACAATTACAAATCTGACTGTGGGATTACAACACCGAATGTGGAATTCAAGCATAGTCATCTAACCATACCCCTACTGCAGTAGTAAAATGTGTACACTTATTCTTTAAATTACATGCATTCACCAATCGTTTTACTGGTACCAAACTGCATCGCCCATCTTGCAACACCTGGTCATTTTCATCATGACCGCGGTATACAACATATTCAACATATGGTGTTACGGGCCAACCATGAATTATATCATGGCAGCCGTGATCTCAAGGACCACCGGGGACACCTGCTCCTCAAGAGCCACCCCTACAAGGGTTAACCACATGTGGCTCCCCGTAGCATGACATGGGCAGCTTTGTGACTTACACACTGAGTCACAGGGGAAATATAATTTACTCGTGTACTGAGCCGCCCTCCCACTGGGCCAATCGGGGGAATCCCCTAAAATTCTAACACTGGCAGCTGTGTAGTATACCATGGTTGCAAATGCAAATCATATGCATTCCTCACTCTATGCATCCTATACATGCCACTCATCATTCATCATCATCAACACCAACATCACCACAAGGCTTTCAATTATTGTTAGCTCTTTACATTAATTTAAGTCTTTGTGTGGCATTCTCATTTGTTCACATTAATGTTTCTCACTTTATCAACAATACAAGGACTTCAATCATTCTCTATCAATCATCACCCACACTCATATTACATTCATGGTAGATATAAGCATAACAATATGTCATTTATCATTCCACACCATCGTATAGCATACCATGAATATTCTAAATGCATCCAAGCATGTTGCCAAACATACAATTCACACCACACATCACATTACAATTTCTCATAATATTTCAGGCAAGGCTAACATGCATACCAATACATATTGCAATCAAATAACATTCAAATTCATGTATTTAGAACATAAAACTCCTCTCCTACCTTAAGAGAAGAATTTCAATTGATAAGACGCTCCTGCCTCGTTGTTCAGAATAGGTCCTACATTAATACATGTAAAACCTCAATTAATTCACTATTAAAGACACCATTTCCATTCTATATAATTGTAGTTATATCCATGATTTCATAACATGTACTAGACATATTATAGACATCATCTTTATCATCTATTAGGCTTCAGGAATTCCTTCCCATTAAGCCACATTCATTAAAAATTAAAAGGTCACAAAACAAGTATAACCCCCAATCCTCATATAACCTCCTTTATCCATATTCATATCCATCATAACACACATTCCTTCACAAACATTCTCTTGCACCAAAGTTATTCATTTTCCCTAAATAGTAAAGTTAGGGTTTTCTCCAAAACCCAACCACATTCATTAATACATCATAAACCTTCACTTCCCACCATCATTAATGCACCAACCACCATTATCCTCTCACAAACACTTGCATTTATGATAACCCATTCTAGGGCATGAGCATTAAATGTTCAATAAATACCCATTCATATGCATGACTTTCCCAAATCATAACATCTCAAAATATCAATATTAACCCATCTAAAAATGATGAAGGGAGCTTACCTCACACCCAAAATGAAATGGGTTCTAAAGGGGAAAGAATGGCTGTGAAAATGAAGGAGAAGAGGAAGAAAAATTCAGCTTCAATGGTCTTCCTTCCAGCCTCTTTCAAACAAAAATAGAGGAGAGTGAAGGTGGCACCACTTTAGCTTAGGGTTTGGAAAAAGAAGAGAAGAGAGAATGGAGAAAAGATAAAGAGAAGAAGAAGAAGAGTGTGTTTACCAAAAGCTTCAGTGTGCACACGTGAATAGGAGAAGGAAATTTTAGGCTTTTGGGTTTATTTTTAGCTTCATTCATTAAAATTCATCGTTTTTCTACAAACAGTTTCTCCGTTGGGGCTCAATACTTTATCTAAAAATTATTCCGAATACATATTCGGATTCTTAATATTATTCTCAATAGCCCTGACCAATATCATCCTATTCTGAGATACTTGGTCTGACACCCATAACTCAATCGGGCTCATTTTTCAGCTTAACCGGTCTCCATAAATCACCAACAACTCCCAGAATTCTTAATTTAACTAATTTCAATATATTGGGACATTAAATAATTTACCTTAAATTATTCAGTATTTAATTTCCTTAATTAATCCTCTATTTTAAAATTTAGGATGTTACAATTTTCATATATATCTTTATGCTCTGTATCTTGCATGTTGAAAAACTCTTGTTTCTCTGTGTATTCCTAAGATTTCATGACAAGCATGCTAGTTCTGTGTGTTTACTGTATTTCAATTTGGATGTTTTCAATAAATTGTAAAACTTATTTTTATTTTAATTTTTGCCCAGGTGTGCAAAAGAGTAAGTGTGGGGTATTTGATAACTTATCTTTTTACCCTTAATTACTTACTCTATTTGTCTGTTTTATTTACTGTTAATTCCTAATAAATATGTTTTAGTGTAATTTGTCAAATTATGATCTTTGCTTTTAATTTCTACTCTTTTTGTTTATTTTGTATTAATTAGTATGTTTAAAATAATTTAAGCTTTCATGAATATTTAATCCTAAAATAAATTAATTGAATTAACAAAGTTTAATTTGATTTTATTTTATTTTATAGGATATCAAATATTGGAAGCTTCATGATTATTTTATAAATAAATTACTCTCCTCCAAGTATAAATTCACATTAATTATTTTTTTCTTGACAAGTATATTAATGTGAAATTGCTTAAACCTTATCCATGCTTCGAAGAATAATAAAATAAACCTCCTAATTCCCTTACTTGTGCCAATGTGAATTCTTGGAGCTGAAGGGGAAATCAATCACGTTGGAAGCTCTATAAATGCAAGGTCCATTGCCAATAATTTTTACAAAAGCCTTCTCCCTTCTTTAACAAGTAATTCATATTGAAGGAGTTATTCCAAGGGATTCCATTACTTGTTATTTTTTAATACAATAATGCTAAAGCCTTTTCCTTTATTTCACTTCAACTTCACGTGACATGCTTAAGAAAAGAAAGAGCCATTGCAAAATTATTTAATATAAACATGACTAAGGCTACACTTGAACATGAAATGTAAGAGAAAAAGTGGAAAATAATGGCATCCATGGGTCCACATGGAAAAGATTGAAGTAGTCAAAGTATAAAAGCTTTACAAGAAAAGAAATAGCAAATTAATACAAGCTTGACCCCACAATTCTTTTTATTAGAAAATTTAATGTTGAAATCACAATGTTCCAACGAAAATATTGAAGGGGAATGCTCCACCAAGAAATTAATAAAGCTTTCTTTCAAGCATAAAATTCCATCATCCTTGACCAAAATTGCCACGATTTTGAAGAAAAGAAAAAGGACCCCTTTTGCCAATTGGTTTCACGTGAATAAGTGGGCAGCAAAACAACATAAAAACAACACTAAAATAGGACAACAATGACGTGAAATAGAGCTGGAAAAACAAGCTTGAATGGGTTCCCATTTTATTCTCTGAATGGCCAATTAAAAATTGGAAGAAAGGCATAGGGAATTTGATGCTAAATCTCTGAGTCATTAATTTCATTGGAAAATCTTGAATTAATATTAACTTATTGTATGACTCTCAGAGGATTTATTCTTTTGGCAAGCGCACCAATCATTAATTTTGTAATATATTTGATCATTCCCACAGGGATTGTGGTAATTACCGCAATGTTAGACTAGTACAAGCTAAACCAATATAATGCAGACAGAATTCAATCTGTTTTTGTTGTTTTTATGCTTTCTATGTTTTTGTATTTTTAGTAGCAATATAGGAGATGAAATGTGATGAATAAAAGATAGGTTAGGATTACTTCAGCTTACAATTTCATCAAGAAACATGCAATTAAGGTTTAATCAAGCTTCAGACTTAAGAGGACAATTCACAGATGGTTTATCCCTAATTCCTTAGGTAAATAACACTAATTCCTAAGCATTAAACCCTAATCCCTTAGGTGCTCAATTAATAGAGAAATCTAATGCGAAATTAGGGGTTGAACCCTAATTATTCACTTAATTACTAGGCCTGAATTAGTTAAGAAGCGAGAAGTTACCTAAGCCTCAACCATGATTCCTCACTAGTGAGTTCTTCATCAGATCTAGATTTGTCAATCCAGCAAAGTAGATCCACTCCTTAGCTTGTTCTCCTCATGAATTAGAAGTTGACTTCCTCAATACACTTTCAAGAATTCATTACAAACCTTCGTAATCCAAACCCTAGGGGTTTAGAAACCCATGGAAATAGATTCTGTCGAAGGAATGTAGAGAGACATGGATGAGAGAATTTAGAAAGAGAAAGGAACTAGAGAGAGATTGGAAATGGAAAAATGAATCGTGTTATTATTCTCTTCTTTCTCCACACTTTATTTATAGAGTATGTACAAATGTTTATAGATAAATAACTAACTAACTAACTTAATTAATTACAAAGAAAGCTTAATTAATAATTAAACTAACTAATCTAATTACATAATTACAAAGAAATAAATACTTATAACTTGATACTTAAATTATTAATGAATAGCAGCAGTGTATCAGGTGATAGGAACAGAAATGGTGCGGAGCTTCTTCTGGAGGGAAAAACAGCTTTTAAATAACCACCTTCACACTTGAGCGTGAAGGACTCGTGCTTGAGCGCGCTCGTGTTATTCACTGCAGTATTGCTTTCACGCTTAAGTGTGATGGAGAAGCTTGGGCGTGGGTGATGTGTTGGAGTCACGCTTGAGTGTGAACTTGCTCGCTTAAGCGAGGTCGTGCTCTCCTATCTTTCTTTTCACATACTTTGCATGGATCTCTCGCTTGAGCTTACAGCCTTCAAGCTTGAGCGTGAACTGCTCCTGCACATGCAAACAAATGAATTCCTAGCGTTTGTGTGCTGGCTGTCCAACGTTTGTACGTTGGGTTAGTGAATTTATAGATAAACATAATTTCTTAACTAATTACTATTTTTAATCATTTTCTTACCTAAATTAAACACTTTTGAAATAAATAAATAAAATAAGAATTATTAACAATTTATTAAATAATAAAACCAAACTAAATAATATTTAATGAAGTGAGTTAAATAAAAGATGAAATAATTAAGTCTTTTCAAGACTTATCACATCCCTAAACTTAAAACTTGCTTGTCCTCAAGCAAATTCTCAGATTAATTAATTAACAACACTTACTCAAGATAATCAACCTTTCCTTAACTTAATTCATACCATAATTATTGAATATCATTCATGCTTTCTTTTCACAAATTCTAAAAATATAATTACTCACACCTCGTTTGGGAAACAAGCTGGTGATACTTTCCTCACTGGATTGATGTTTCACTCTTCTCTCAATGTATAAGTTCAATTATATGCACTAATCACCTGCATAATTGTTAGATCAACATAGGCTTGCAACAGTTCTAAACATCATGACATATGCTAGCACAAATGGATTAGTAAGGGCTTTTTAAACTTGTAATGGGGTTAGGCTACAGGCTCTATTTTTATTTTTCTAGTCAATGTTGGGTTAAAAGATGTGCCCACTGATGCCTTGCCTCAATCTTAACTTAAGTGCCTCTACTAACTAGCCTTTTTGCTTTTATTTTTTTTAGATGAAGGATACTCAACTACTTGTGGTGCTTTGCACCTTCTTCTCTTTCAGTCCTTTGGACTCTTTCTTTCTTTCTGTCTTTTCTATATTTTTTTCAATACTATTTTTTTCTTGTGGTGCTTTGCACCTTCTTTGTTTGCTGATTTTTCACTTTTCTTTTACTTTTACTATTCTTCCTTTTATTTCTCAAAGTACTCATCTATAACTAAGGTCAGAGTGTGTACTTTATTTGCTGTTAGGCATACTCTTCATCCCCAAACTTAGAATTTGCTAGTCCCTAGCAATAAGATAAGACTCAGCAGGCCATCAGTGGAACATCCAGGGATAATTCACTTGGTTTTTCTTAGATAAATAGGCTTGTAAAGTTAGGTACATAATCAGAATGAAAGGGTCTTAGGCTTAAAATATAATTATTAGGTCAAAGGATAATTAATAATAATTAGGATGGCTAAATTTGGCCCTGGCTAAATTAACAAAGAAGGCCTTTATCATTTCCAATTGGCAAACATATAATCATTTAGCAGGCACTGAAGCAAATTCTATCTCACTATACAAGAATACAGGCACACTCAGAAAATAAATAATAAAGGCTCAAAAGCCAATAAATTATAGGTAAGCAACCAATCATGTCCCCAAACTTAACGCAAGATTATACAGGCACACTCCTTCTGCGTTTAATGCCTGAAAGTACTTGATCACTATTTTCTTGTTCTAATTTTTCTTGAGTATGTTGGGAAGTGACTTTTGAAAGCAGACCCTGAAAGAAATGCTTGTTGTGAGTAGGTAGCCAGGGATGGCGTCTAACGCAACAAACGTCAAAACAATCGATCGATAATGCTGGAATGGTTTCCAAAGTGACTGAGGGATCAGCGGTTTGGAAATCATTCTTATGAATTTTGTAGTCGAGGGATCGATGCAAATGACTTTGATTGTGACGTAGAACTTATCTTTTCGATTTACTGATATGGAAACTTATGCAGCTTGCAGAGGTGAAGATGTGATGAAGCCAATCCCTGTTTTACAAAACTGATTTTTCCAACATCATTTACTGTTATATTTTGCAAAGTGCTATCCTCTGTTATTTTGTTACTTACTGTTTTTCATTCAGCAACATTCATAACAAATCAAAACTGAAACTTTCTGCCTAATCAATTCAAACTAAGATCTTCATTCTAGCACCTTCTCAGTGGAACGACAACTATACTATATTACAACTTCTGTGTTTAAACTTGGCACATCCATTTCATTGAGTCCATATTATACAAACTTGATTCTCTCTCAGTGAACTCTTCATTCCACTATCTCAAACATCACCACCACAACCCCCCTTACCAAGGAATGGCTCATCAAGTTTTGGCGCCGTTGCCGGGGAGGTGATTTAAGTTTGAATATTTTAGCATTGAATTGACAAGACAGTGTAAATAAACTTGTTTGTAATTTGTTTTTATTTTTTAGTAACCTTGCTACTTTGAGTTCTTGATTTATGATCTTGAGAGGACAGGGTACAAAAGAACAACTTGCATTTGATCCTGAGATAGACAGGTTCCTCAAGAAAATCAAGAAAGCCAAGCAGAACTTCCACGTAGGACAAACTTCCTCTGTTACAATGGAGGACAACAGCAATAATCAAAATCCACCAAGGAGAACACTTGGAGATTACACATTGCAACAAGGACCTAGACACTACTCAAGCATTGCTATACCAAATACAATCAGGGCTATAGAAATGAAACCTGCTTTCCTTAGTTTAATTAGTTCCCATCAATTTCATGGAATGTCCAGTGAAGATCCTTACACTCACTTGGCCACATTCTATGAATTGGTAGGAACAATGGGATTTGAACAGGAAGTAATTGAGGCAGCATACCTAAGATTGTTTCCTTTTTCTCTTGCAGGAAAAGCTAAAGAATGGCTCCAGTCACACCCTAATCAAAGCTTGAACAGCTGGGAGACAGTGGAGGAAAAATTCCTACACAGATTCTTCCCACCATCCAGATTCATCAAGGCTAAATCAGATATCACAACATTTAAACAAAGCCATGATGAACCCTTTTGTGAAGCATGGGAACGCTTCAAATCTCTCCTCAGAAGATGCCCAAACCATGGACTGGAAGATATTGCCCAATTGAATATCTTTTACAGTGGTTTAAAGGGTGATACTAAAATGATTTTGGATGCAGCAGCTGGAGGAACCATGATGACAGTGGATGCAGAGCAAGCTACAAGGATCATTGAAGCATTATCATCCACAGATTACCAGGCTCAGCATGACAGAACACAAATCCAAAAGAAGGGAGTGTTGGAACTTAATACAACAGATGCCATTTTGGCTCAAAATAAGATTTTGACACAACAAATTAAAGTTCTGACACAGCAAATGCAAAACTCCCGCAACAACTGCATGCTGTACAGTCCTCTACAGGAAACCAACAAGCACAAATGAGATATGACTTTTGTGGAGGAGAACATCAGAATGGACACTGCCAAGGAGAGCAAGGAGACCAATCTATCCTCTATATGAATAACCAAGGTAAGCAAAGTAACTTCAATAACAATGCTTACCCCAATAATTTTTCACAGGGATGGAGGAATAGTCAAAATGGTGGATGGAAGCAAGAAGCAAGCACATCCAACAGACAGCAACCTTATCAACAAGGTCCTTCATTGACAGAAAGGACATCAAAACTAGAGGACACTTTAGAAAAATTCATGCAGGTCTCAATCACCAACCAGAAGAACACTGATGCTTCGATAAGAAATCTAGAGACACAAGTGGGGCAATTGGCTCGCCAAATCGCAGAACATCATAACTCCCAATTTGGAGCCAATACACACCCAAATCCAAAGGAACAATGCAAAGCAATCACAACAAGAAGTGGGAAGGTCATTGGACAACAAAAAGAGAATGACAAGGTGGAAGAAAAAGTCGAAGAAGATTTTGAAAAAGAAACAAAAGAGGAAGTTAGTGAAAAGAAAAATGATGATGTAAATATGAAGGAGGAAGATGAAAAAAAGAAAGAAATAAAAGAAGGGAAGAAGTAGGTGGATGACCCAACACCACAACTAAGGAGCTTGCCGTATCCAAAGAACCCTTCAAAAATAGACAAGGAAAGGCAATTTGCAAGGTTTATGGATATCTTCAAAAGGTTACAAATAAACATACCTTTTGTGGAAGCCATGGAGCAAATGCCAACTTACGCTAAATTTATGAAGGAGCTGTTAACAAAGAAGAAGAGATTTTCTGAAGAAACAGTGGAGCTTGCAGCAGGCTGCAGTGCCATCATTCAAAAGGCACTGCCACAAAAAACAAAAGACCCCGGAAGTTTCACAATCCCAGTAACTATTGGTACTCTACCAGTAGGAAAAGCACTCTTGGATTTGGGAGCAAGCATTAATCTAATGCCTCTCTCAATGGTGAAAAAAATTGGAGATCTTGAGGTGAAGCCAACCCGGATGACCCTCCAGCTGGCAGATAGGTCTATGAAATTTCCATATGGCATAGCTGAAGATGTACTGGTAAGAGTTGACAAGTTTGTGTTTCCTGTAGATTTTGTCATAATGGATATAGAAGAAGATGCAGAAGTACCTCTCATTTTGGGGAGACCCTTCATGAAGACCGCAAAAGTAATCATTGATGTGGATGACGGGAAGTTAAAAGTGAGAGTGCAAGATGAAGAAGTAAATTTCAATATGTTTGATGCAATGAAATACCCAAAAGACAAACAACAGTGCTTCAAAATTGATGTTGAAGAAGAAGCCATCAGAGAGCAAACCAACGAATGGTTCAACAAAGATCCACTGGATGAGCTGAACATTGGAGCAATGGATGAAGACAAGAACAAGGACACGCAAGATGCTCAAAAAGAAAGTCACTTTGGAAGGCTATCTGAGGAAACAAAAGAAGTTGTTCCACCAAAAGTGGAGTTAAAAGCTTTACCTTCACACTTGAAATATGTCTTTCTTGATAATGATAACCAAAAACCTGTTATTATTAACAGGGAATTGACAGGTACAGAAGAGAAGCAGTTGATTCAAGTGTTGAAGGAACATTCAACAGCAATTGGATGGAGGCTGGAAGATTTGAAGGGAATAAGCCCAGCTTACTGCACTCATCACATTTACATGGAACAAGAATTCAAACCAATTGCTCAGCCACAGAGACGCTTGAACCCAACTATGAAGGAAGTTGTAAAAGGGGAGGTAACCAAGTTACTAGAAGCTGGTATAATTTATCCTATTTCTGATAGCTCTTGGGTTAGCCCTGTGCAGGTTGTTCCAAAGAAAGGAGGAATCACTGTCATACAGAATGAGAAACATGAATTGATCCCTACAAGAACTGTCACAGGATAGAGGATGTGTATCGATTACAGGAAACTAAACACTGCTACCCGGAAAGATCATTTCCCTCTGCCCTTCATGGATCAAATGCTAGAAAGACTTGCAGGTCAAGCATACTACTGCTTTCTAGATGGATACTCAGGGTATAACCAGATCGCAGTTGCACCTGAGGATCAAGAAAAAACAGCATTCACATGTCCCTTTGGGGTATTTGCATACAGAAAAATGCCCTTCGGATTGTGCAATGCCCCTGCAACATTTCAAAGATGTATGCTTGCTATCTTCTCTGATTTGGTGGAAAAATGCATAGAGGTTTTCATGGATGATTTCTCTGTTTTTGGTTCTTCATTTGACCAATGTTTGAAAAATTTGACCACTGTATTGAAAAGATGTGTAGACACCAATTTGGTTTTGAATTGGGAAAAATGTCACTTCATGGTGACTGAAGGCATTGTGTTAGGACATCAAATCTCCAAAAGAGGCATTGAAGTGGACAAAGCCAAGGTGGAAGTAATCGAGAAATTGCCACCACCAGGAAATGTAAAAGGAGTCAGAAGCTTCTTGGGCCATGCAGGATTTTATAGAAGGTTCATCAAGGACTTCTCAAAAATTGCAAAGCCTTTGAGTAATCTCTTAAACAAAGACACTCCTTTCATTTTTGATGATTCTTGTTTACATGCTTTTGAAACTCTAAAGCATAAACTAACATGTGCACCTGTAATAGTTGCCCCTGATTGGGGACTAGATTTTGAAATGATGTGTGATGCCAGTGACTATGCTGTTGGGGCCGTATTAGGACAAAGAAAGGCTAAAATTTTTCATGTTATACACTATGCTAGTAAAGTTTTAAACCCTGCACAAACAAATTATGCAACAACAGAGAAAGAACTCTTAGCAATAGTGTATGGCCTGGAGAAATTTAGACCTTATCTGATTGGTTCCAAAATCACTATTTTTACTGACCATGCTGCCATTAAATATTTGTTGAATAAATCTGATTCTAAGCCCAGACTAATTAGATGGATCTTGCTAATGCAAGAATTCAATCTAATAGTCAAAGACAAAAAGGGCAGCGAAAATTTTATTGCAGATCATTTGTCCTGACTTGTCAATCAGGAAGTCACACGGCTCCAACCTGAAGTGAAGGAAGAATTTCCTGATGAAAAGCTACTGATGCTGAAAGAACGGCTATGGTTTGCAGACATGGCCAACTTTAAAGCTGCTGGAGTACTGCCTGATGACCTTTCATGGCAGCAGAAGAAGAAGTTTCTAAGGGATGCGAAGCAATTCATATGGGATGACCCCTACCTATTCAAACTTGAATCAGATCACATCTTGAGGAGATGTGTGTCCCAAGAGGAGGCTGAGAGCATCCTATGGCACTGTCACAGCTCACCCTATGGAGGACATTTCAATGGGGAAAGAACAGCAGCAAAGATCCTCCAATCAGGTTTTTATTGGCCCTCTTTGTTTAAAGATGCTAATGTTTTTGTGCAGCATTGTGAAGCATGTCAGAGGACAGGGAACATATCAAAAAGACATGAGATGCCCTTGACTGCCATCCTTGAAATAGAAGTCTTTGATTGCTGGGGCATAGATTTTACTGGGCCATTACCAATGTCATTCTCAAATGAGTACATAATTGTGGCAGTAGACTATGTCTCTAAGTGGGTGGAAGCCATGGCATGTGCTAAAGCTGATGCCAAAACTGTCATCAAATTTCTTAAAAAACACATTTTCAGCAGGTTTGGCACCCCAAGAGTCTTAATAAGTGATGGAGGCTCTCATTTCTGCAACAGTCAACTCCAAAGATGCCTTGAACATTATGGAGTCAAGCACAAAGTAACTTCCCCTTACCATCCTCAGGCTAATGGCCAAGTGGAAGTATCCAACAGAGAAATTAAGAGGATATTGGAGAAGACAATCAGCCAAAGCAGAAAAGACTGGTCATTGAAGTTAGATGACGCTTTATGGGCCTATAGAACAGCATACAAAGCACCAACTGGATTTTCACCTTATCAATTGGTATATGGTAAAAATTGCCATCTTCCAGTGGAACTTGAACATAAAGCATTTTGGGCACTGAAAACCCTCAACTATAACCCAAAGGCATCAGCTGAAGAAAGGAAGATTCAGATGCACAAGTTGGAAGAATGGAGGAATCATGCCTATGACTCATCCAGGATCTATAAAGAGAAAATGAAGGTTTACCATGATAGACACATCATGAAGAAAAGTTTTCACCAGGGACAATCTATTCTTCTTTTCAACTCAAGGATGAAACTATTCCCAGGAAAACTCAAGTCTAAATGGTCAGGACCCTTTATTGTCAGGGAGGTGAAACCTTATGGAGCTATTGAGTTACAAGATCCAAAATCTGAAAGAACTTGGGTCGTGAACGGACAGAGAATAAAGCCCTATTTAGGGGGAGAAGTGGAGAAGGTTGCCACTGATATCCTGCTAAAAGACCCATGATCAAACTCAGGCGTCGAGCTAATGACGTTAAACAAGCGCTTATTGGGAGGCAACCCAATCTTTTGTGTTTTATTTCTTTGAAAATTTTTCACTTTAAAAGTTTCTGTTCACCTTGTAGAAGGATCTGCAAACAAAACTGGAGCTGGAAGTTGAATTCAGAGAGACATGAGGACATCACCACGCTCAAGCGTGGATAATCTAGCTTAAGCGAGCCCAGGTAAGTCCTAAACCATCCTCATCAAGCTTAAGCGTGAGAGTCAAGCTTAAGCGTGGCACCTCTGCTAATGAAATTTTCAAAAAAAAAAATAAACCCGATCTCGCTTAAGCGTGACCTTTTACGCTTAAACGAAAGGACCTGGACAACAATCAGAGGCTACCACGCTCAAACCAAGACCCCTGCGCCCAAGCGAGAAAATAAACTAAGCATCAGGTGGTTGGTCACGCTCAAGCGTGATACCCTGGCGCTCAAGCACAACACCCTTACGCTCAAGCATGCCAAACATACGTTCAAGCGAGCCTTTAAATAAAGCATCAGGTATGAAAGTTCTGTTGCACGCTCAAGC
Organism: Clitoria ternatea; assembly: GCA_037962975.1. Classification (NCBI taxonomy): domain Eukaryota; kingdom Viridiplantae; phylum Streptophyta; class Magnoliopsida; order Fabales; family Fabaceae; genus Clitoria; species Clitoria ternatea. The sequence goes on from CM075671.1 coordinate 265,910,733, forward strand.
GAGACAAACACAAGACTGAGCGAGGGGAGCATACCTTGGAGCAACACCCACACGCTCAAGCGTGATAACCCAGCGCTCAAGCGCGCAACTCTTACGTCCAAGCGTGACAAAAACACGCTCAAGCGTGACATTTTCATTCTCAGACCCTGAATCCAGGCCGATCACGCTCAAGCGTGGGTATATTGCGCTCAAGCGTGGAGCTTTCGCGCTCAAGGGTGAAATCATGGCGCTCAAGCGCGATAATGCAAAACAGCCCCTGATGCTAATAAATGCAGAATTTTGAAACTGCCCACTCTCTCACTCACATAACCGTTCATCAACCTTCTGACTCTCTATGTTTTGTAACTGCCCTCTCTTTTCTAATAATTGTCTCTTCACTCTCATCTCATAAGTCACACTTTTATTTTGCAAACCATTCTCTCTTGCACTTTCGGATCCTCCCAGATGGCCAGAACCAAGTAAACTGCACCAATTCCCCCTGCCACCACTTCCCCAAAAAGGAGTTCCCGAAAGAACAAGGGCAAAAGACCACGAACAGATGAAAAAGATGATGCTCCAAGATTCAGGAAGAAAGGCAACAGCAAGCGGTATGAAGACATCTCAAATTGGACATTCATACCAAAAAGGAAAGTAGACTTGGCCTTGGGAGAATGCGATGCCTTCCTGCAGATCATAAGAAGGAGAAATTGGTTAAAAGTATGTTACCCAAGGGAAAAATTTGACCCTGAAGTGGTAAGAGAATTCTATGCAAACGCCTGGACAAAAGATGGAGGGGGGGGAACGAAAAACCTATGTGCGGGGTACATGGCTCTCATATGACAGAGACACAATCAATTTCTACTTGGGGAACATCATGACCTTAGGAGAAGGGGAAATCTGCGAATATGCTGCCATGGTTGCAAGGAACCAGTTCATTGCCACACATGACCTTGAAGCCGCTATCTGTGTTCCAGGACGCCACTTTCAAATGGGGCAAGGAGAGACACCAATGAGAGTCTTAAGAAAGGACATGACTACTATTGCTCAAGTTTGGACTTCCTTCTTATTAGCTAACATTGCTCCTAACGCTCATGTCTCTGATTTGATTTTTAGTAGGTGTTACCTCCTATACTGCATTCTGAGAGAGGACATCTCTGTTGATCTAGCCCAAGTACTATCGGATGAAATCCACAAGTTTGTGATTTCTGACCAGAAGTATTCCCAGGCAGGTCAAAAGGTAAAAGGGAGTCTTGGTTTTCCTGCCTTTATCACTGATTTTTGTGCAGCTCATGGCGTTGAGGTACAAGACCTCAAACCAATCAGGCCTTCCATAGACAAACGCTTCATTGAGCGTTACTGCAGTAATCCAGCACTCCCTGCAACTGATGCACCTCCTCCACATGCCTCACAAGCAGCACAGCAAGCATTCAACACTGCACCTGCCCACCCCCCCCTCAGCACTGAATGGAGAGGAGTTATGGTGGGAAATTTTAAAGCTCTCACAAAGCTCCTTCATCATTTTGTTGTTTAAATTTGTACCATTGTCTGTGATGATTTGGTTTGGTAGGCCGTACTGGCATATCAGCTCACGTTTGAGGAACTTGACCACAACATTCTTCGTCATGTTGGTGTACGAAGCTGCCTCCACCCACTTGGTGAAATAATCGATGGCAACCAGAATAAAATGATGACCATTTGAAGCCTTTGGTTCAATGGGACCAATAACATCCATACCCCATATTGAAAAAGACCATGGTGATGACAAGACATTTATGGATGAAGGTGGTGCATGAATATGATCTGCATAAATCTGACATTTATGACACTTCTATACATAAGCAAAACAGTCTGCTTCCATAGTTATCCAATAATATCCAGCTCTCAGGATTTTTCTTGACATAGCATGTCCATTTGTGTGTGTAACATCCTAATTTAAAAATTAACTATCGAACAAGATTAAGCTACTAAACTAAAAATAATTGCAAGTGAGAATTCCATATTAATTGTGATTAATTTTAACTTAAGAAGTTGATTGCTGATTGACTATGATGTGTTACACGTGAGAAGCTGCCATTTTATGTTCTCCCACCCTACTCTCCTCATTCCTTCGGGTATATGTTCAGAAGCCCCAACTGCTGTCCATTCACTCTAATTTCCTCAAGACCTTTCCTCTTCTCCTACTTCTCTTTCTCCTTCGTTCTTCTTCTTCTTCTCTATTTCCTATTTTTCATAATTCACGACGGTGGTGGTGTTCCCCTCTGTTGGTGAAGGATAATCATCGAGTGGAAGGAGGACAACTTTTAGTTCCCAAGCTGAGTGAAGTGTATGACTGTGTTCGAGAAGGGGGCTGAGTAAGAGAGAGTGGTGGATGAAGCAAACAGAGCAACGGACCAAACATCAAGAAACAGAGGAGCTTCTCGAGTCCCTTCTGTAGGTAGGGGCGCTTTGCATGTCAAATGTATAGTTTATGAATGGTACCGGGCGAATGTATTGCTTTATGTGTGTGATTATAATTATGATGACTCTGTGAGATGTCTGACTGTCAATCTTTGGATACCGTGTGTTTGTGTGGGAGTAGAGTCCTGTTAGTAGTTTCATATTACATGCATGTGTTCAGGGTGTGTTGTGCTGAGTTTTGACAGTTGTTTATACATAAATGCATGTGGTGTATGTCCCTGTCATTGTTAATATCGGGAGTGCATGTGTGTGTGGTTGTTGGGTTGAATTCGTATGAAATGTTATGTTAAGAATATAAACTGTTTGGTTGCTATGTGTACTGGTATGATTGACAAGTGAATGTAGATACTATGTTGGATCGGTCATGATTCCAATAGTTACGTGGAATGTACTTGATAATCGGGAAAGCTTGCTGAGAAAATGTATAAGTTGCATGCATTAGGAACGGGGTGACCCGTGAGAGGTCAGGAACCCAATAAGATGATTTCTAGCTACAGACCCTTGGCTAGATCCTGTGAGGGCCTGTGGTAGCCGAGGGAGCTAGAGTTAAGTCTCGAGACGTCGTTGGGAGACCGGTACCACGCGGGAAGGGCTAATGGACGAGAGGCCAGGAAGGGGACCTGTAACTGAAAATTATTGTTAAGTCGGATCTACATGAATATATGTAGGTGCATTGTTAAAGAGAATAACATGTTTCATATAATCCGTGAATGATACGAATAAATTCTGATTGAGTTGATGCATGCTCCTTTATGAATAAGGTTGAGTTCCATGTGATATGTATGTGTGTATATGTTGTTGGGAATATCTCGGTTCTTATGATCTTAATTTAAATTGAGTGAATTCCGATTGGATATGTGTGTACTGACGCTGATACCGAGTATAATTTGATGACATTATTGAGGTATATGTTGTTGTGGATAGTAGAAATTTTATATAGTCATGAATGACTTGAATAATTCGACCAGTGGACTTGCGTAAATACCTTAATAAAATGGCAGTAAATGTTAGCATTGACTGGGATAGATAGATTATGTTAATAAGAATGTATGAGTTAATCCGAGTCAATAACTGTCATTTTATATGTAAATGCCCACCCCTATTGTGGCCATATTTCAGTGGATGTCGCTCGGAATGATGGATGATAGGAGGGCACCAGTTCTGTGAGGTGTACTATACAGTGGACATGTATATAATTATATATATTATGTAAATAGTGTTGTTAAGCCTTGGCCAGCTCTCAGTATAATATTTTGTCTGAATATGTTAGAATTGAACTCCTTTGGTATTAAGAGCAGAACTAATTATATATATATATACATATGATGTTATGCGTTTAACCTTGATCAGTAAATGATGTGGTAGGCGAATGCCCAATTGAGTGCCTTTACATCCTACTACAGGAAAAGAGCTTGCGTGATTCAGAGTAGGGAGAGTTAAGGTAATCCGAGTGAAGTGAGATATAAGACCCCCTTCTGAATGAAGAATGATTGGGTCAATTCTGAGTAAATTATATCCATTAAAGACTATTTCCGTGGGAGGGTTAATCGAAGAGTGTTACGTGAGGAATCCCTTAATAAGCCTATTTTGTATGGATAAGGCCATGGTATCCCGAGTGAATGAAGTCACAAAATTCCGAGTGAGAATTGACTGATAAGTCTTGAAAAGACTTAATTATTCCACTAGTTATTTAACATAATTTGCTAACTATTGATTAGTTTTATTATTATTATTTAATAATTTGATAAGAAGTTCATGTTGTAGTTAATTATTTCAAAAGTATGTTATCTATGTAAGAAACCGATTGAAACTTATAATTAAATAAGGAATTTTGAAGTATTTACAAATTTACTAAGCAGTCGGTGTATAAATGCTAGGCAAGTAGCTATTTATTGGTGCAGGAACAGGGCGGACTCGAGACAAGAAGAAAATTATGAGTAAAAATCTTACAGAGCCGAGTGAGACGTCTTCAATTCCGACCGAGGGAGACCTCAAAGACACTGACTCCAAAAGAGAATAAGGGCTCAGAATACTGCATGTAAAATCCGAGTGTTAACTACAGAATACCGATTTGATAATTAATCCGCCCAAGCGGGAATTAAATCCGCTCAAGCGAGGGTCCAAGACTCCGTCTAAGTATTCCGCCCAAAGCAAGTACTCCGCCCCAAGCTTACTTAAAAAGACAACGCCCAAGACACCAGTTATAAAAGAAAAGAAGAACGGAATACTATATAAGAAACCGATGTGTTTAATCATTATTTAATCCGTCCTAGTAAAATCCAGACTCACTCAAGCATAACTTTAAGAGTTCGTCCTCGCCCAAGTTTTGCCACAACGCCCAAGAGAGAAAGAAACACTGCAGTGTTAATCCGGATTCAACCAAGCAAAGCTTAGTCCTCCCAAGCGAATACTCAGCAGCTGAAGCATCAAGGCAGTAATTTAAACACCGTTCCTTCCCTCCAACAACACACTTGGTGCAGTACTGTTCCACTCCCATTACCTTCTTCTCTATTACTAAAACCACAAGTTAACTTAAGAAGTGAGCTGTCAATTAGCTGGAGAAGAGTTGTACATTAGCTAAGATTGAGCTGGATCCTGTTAAGAGCTGAGCTGTAATTAGTTAGTTATTTTGTAAACTATGTAATTAGTTTTAGTCATTAACTTAAGTTCTCTAAGTTATTAGTTAAGTTAGTTAGTTTTAGTTAGATGCCTATATATATATTCATGTACATATTCTATAAAGGAGGTGGTGGAGAGACAGAGAATACATAGAACACAATCTTTTTCATTCTAAACTTCGAACATCTTACTACTTCATTTTCTCTCTAATTCCTCTCCTCTATGACGTTCCACAATCCTTCGATGGAACCGAAGTCTATGGAGTTCTAAATCCCTAAGGTTGGGATTGTGAAGGTGAACAATGGAATCTTGAAGCTGTGAGTAAGTAGATCGGCTTCGAAGATCTTGAGGCGAACAAGCTGAGGAGTGGAGCAGAATTGCTGGATTGACAAATCCAGAACGGATGAAGAACTTCATCAGTGAGGAATCATGGCTGAAGCTTAGGTAACTTCCAGCTTTCTAACTAGTTCAGGCCTAATCAATTTAGGTGAATAGTTAGAGTTCAACCTCCAATTTCACATTAGATTCTTAGGTTAATCGAGCACTTAAGGAATTAAGGTTCATTGCTTAAGAATTAGTGTTTTTCACCTAAGGAATTAGGGAATAACCACAAGCGGATTGTCCTCTAGATTGTGAAGTTTGATTATACTGAATTGCATGTTTCTTGAGGAAATTGTGAGCTGAAGCAATCCTGACCTGTTTTCTTTTAATCACTTTCCACTTTTCATCTTAAACTCTGTTTCTCAAAGTATAAAAACAACTATAAAACACTAAAACCATAAAAAAAACCCGAATGATCTTCATGTATTTTCTGTTGGTTCAGCTTGTACTAGTCCTAGATTGAGGTATTTACCACAATCCCTGTGAGACGATCAAATATACTACAATTTTAACGACTGGTGCGCTTGCCATAAGTGTGAATCCGAAAGTCATATTTCATGTTACTAAGATTTTACCATCAATTTAATGACTCGGGATTTCAGCATCAAGTTAATGGCGCCGTTGGCGGGGATTGTTGTGTAATATCAACAATCCTTGGACCAGTACTAGACTGAACCATTTGCTTTTGTTTCTGTGTGCAGTCAATACATATTTTTCTTAGTAGTTATTGTTTCAAGTAGTCGTAGTTGTTAGTTGTTTTTGTTGTGTTAATAATTGTTGTATGCAGTCAAGGAGCAGAGGAGAACCTTTCTTCTTTGATCCTGACATCGATTTGTTAGAACGTAGGTTAAGAAAAGAGAAAAAGCAAAAAGAAGAAAAAGAAATGGAACAAAGGAGAGTTACACTAGGTGACTACTCCAGGCCGACTGAAGAAGGATCGCAAGCTAGCATCCTTAGGCCACTGATTGCAGCTAACAATTCTGAATTAAAACCAGCCTTACTGCAATTGGTAAGAAATGAACAATTCGGAGGAAGTGAGGTTGAGGACCCAAATTTACATTTAGCAACTTTCCTCCAAATTTGTGATACAGTAAAAATGAATGGAGTCCCTGAGGAGGCAATCCGACTAAGGTTGTTTCCATTTTCTCTGAGGGACCGAGCAAAAGCCTGGTTGCAGAGTCAACCGAGAGGTAGTATTTCTACCTGGGAGGATTTGCAAAGGAAATTTTTGATTAAATACTTTCCTCCTTCTAAATATGCAAAGCTGCGTAATGAAATCATATGTTTCCAGCAAAGGGAAGGTGAGTCCTTGATGGAAGCATGGGATATGTATAAAGAAAGTTTAAGGAGATGTCCTTATCATCAGATTTCCGATGTACAGCAGGTGACTATTTTCTATAATGGTGTTAGGCCAGCTACCAGAGTCTTGATAGATGCCTCGGCTGGAGGCTCATTAACAACTAAAACGGTAGAAGAAGCTATAGAGCTGATTGATGTGATGGCTTCTAACGAATGCCTGATTAGTGAGAGAAACCAAGTCCCTAGGAGAGGAATATTAGAATTAGAAGCACAAGATGCTTATTTGGCTCAGAGTAAATTGATGACTCAGGCTTTGGAAAAATTAAGCATTCAGATTTCAGAACTCCAAAAGCCGAGCCAAGTTTCTATGATTAGTTGTGATTTTTGTGGTGGAGACCATGAAAATGGAATGTGTGATCCAGTTGTGCCTTCCGAGCGAGTGAATTATATGGGGCAGCAACAGTATCAAAGGAATTATCCTTCTAATTCCTTCAATCCTAATTACAGGAGCCACCCCAATTTTTCCTGGCAGAAAGGTCCACATCTGAATCAGAATATACCACCAAGTCAACCCACCAATAAACCACAACAACCCTCTCACTCTCTTGTAAAAGAAAAATCCGAACTCGAGAATGTACTTTCTTAGTTTATCCAGGCTACTCAGGCCAGTTTTAAGAATCAGGAAGCATCCATAAGGAATTTAGAAAATCAAGTAGGACAGCTTTCTAAACAATTAGCTGAGAGGCAAGCAGGCAATTTCCCTGGAGATACCGAGGTAAATCCAAGGGAACATTGCAAGGCCATAATTACTAGGAGTGGAAAAATTATTTCTCCATCTCCGAGTCAAGAAATAGGTTCAGAAAAAGGAAAAGAAAGAATACAGGAAACCGAGCAGGATAATAAAAATGAAATAGAAAATAAGAATGAATCAGAAAAAGAAAAAGAAAATAAAGTTCATCAAAAGAAAAAGAAAAAGGTTGATTTGATCCTGGAGGAAGCTTCTAAGCTGACTCCTGAAAAACTAAGGAATGCTCCATTTCCGCACAGGTTTAAAAAGCAAATAGAGGAGCAGAAGTTTGCTAGGTTCTTAGAGGTCTTTAAGAAACTTCACATTAATATCCCTTTTGCTGAGGCATTGCAGGAGATGCCATCTTATGCAAAATTTTTAAAAGAACTATTGTCTAAAAAGAGGAAGCTTAGGGGGGATGAAATGATTACTCTCACTCAAGAGTGTAGCGCAATCATTCAGAAGAAACTTCCCCAGAAGCTAGAAGATCCTGGATCTTTTACAATACCTTGTGCAATAGGGGATGTTCATGTAGGAAGTGCTCTCTGTGATCTAGGAGCCAGTATAAACCTGATGCCTCTATCTTTAATGAAAAAACTGGGAATTAATGACTTGCAACCGACTCGCATGTCCTTGCAGTTGGCTGACAGGTCCATTAAATATCCCCAAGGCATGCTGGAAGATTTGTTAGTGAAAGTTGATAAATTTATCTTCCCCGCAGATTTCATAGTGCTAGACATGGAAGCTGATTGAGAGATCCCTTTGATCTTAGGTAGACCCTTCCTAGCTACTGGTAGAGCATTAATTGATGTGGAAAAGGGTGAACTCATGCTGAGAGTTTAGGAGGAACAAGTAGTTTTTAACGTCTTCAATTCCATGAAACATCGACTGAATGGATGGATTGCCTAATGATTGAAGAGGTTGGAAATTACCAGACCCCCTTACTGCTAAAAACTAAGGAAGAGGCTTTACAAACGTTTTTAGAGGATGACTTTGATTCCGAGACCGAATCAATTGACTCTCACTTGGAAATACTGGACCTACTAGAAGTTTTAGAAGTAGGTGATTTAGAAGAGAAAAATGATTTAGAAACTACTGAAGATAAGAAAATAAGGGAAGTTTTGGAAGAAAAATGTGATTTAAAACCTTTACCTTCTTATCTAAAATATGTCTTCCTGAGAGGAAATGACACTCATCCTGTAATTATTAATTCTGACTTAAAAGAAGAGGATGAGAATAAACTAGTTGGGGTATTAAAAGCTCATGAATCTGCCATTGGTTGGAACATTTTTGACTTGAAGGGAATCAGTCCATCTTTTTGTATGCACAAAATCCTGATGGAGGATGACTATTCCCCTGTTGTTCAGCCACAACGCAGACTGAACCCCATTATGAAGGAAGCAGTGAGAAAAGAAGTGGTCAAGCTCCTTGATGCAGGAATCATTTACCCGATCTCAGACAGCACTTGGATTAGCCCAGTCCAAGTGGTGCCCAAGAAGGGAGGAATGACGACTGTAAAAAATGACCAGGGTGAAATCATTGCCACTCGGCCAACTACAGGCTGGAGGATGTGCATTGATTACAGAAGGCTGAATAACTCTACTCGGAAGGATCATTTTCCCCTTCCATTTGTTGATCAAATGCTAGAGAGGTTATCAGGGCATGAGTACTATTGTTTTCTTGATGGGTATGATGTCGGCTGTCGTGGCCCCGTCAAATTAGTACATTAAAACTAATTAATGTAGTACTAGGGTGTCAACCTAGGTCGTTCTCTCAAGGATCAACACTATAGGAAAATCTAGTCTTAAACTAATTTTAACAAACTAAAATTTAACAAACAAAATTTATTTCTTACAGATAAAAGTTCAACAAGCATACAATGGGGGGGTTTGTTTAAGTTTTGGTTGTCACAATAAATTTAAAACAGAATATACGAATACAAAATAAATGTAAAACAAATAACTAACAAGCGATTGATTTTCTTAGAGTAATGCAACTTATTTTATCCTTGGATTTGAAAAGATTTCTATACATTTTCCTTACTGTTAATTCTCTTAGTTCAATTTGAATTAATCAACTAAGCGTCTTTTAATTCGTAATTCCTTTACTTTCATTTAATTAAAAATGAATATTTTAATCAAGCATCCTAATTAAGCAAAAGGAGTCAAGATTTTAATTTCTAGGAATTATTGAACATACATAGAACATCGCCTACATACATAATCTAACTTCAACGTTATGGAATTAAGCAAACCACAACTATCAAGATTGATTTTGAAACATTCATTAAGCATGTATATTTCTTAATCTATCTTAATATAATTTTTCTTATTTAATTCTAACTGTCTAATTAAATTGATTAAGCATACAACTTAATTAAACTGAATAGACACTAAATAATCGAGCTAGAATTATGAAGAGTCTAACAACAAGGAAATGTATTGAAAATCAAAACCTCAAAAATAATATTACATTAATCTCCAAGAAAATCAATCTAAGGGTTTTAGCCCTCCATAATTAAAACAAGATAAAAACCGAACCCGGAATGAAGTTCTCCCGAATTCTTCTGCTGTCCACTGCCTCAAAAATTCCCTCTGACTCTGCTCCAGAAATTCCTCTGACTCTCCGTTTTCTCCCTTCCCTTATTTATAGCATTTCAAGGCTGATTTTTCTCATTAAAAATCAGCCCATTCCCATGTCCACATGCTCTTCACGTTGGCTATTTAGGCAAAAGAGAAACATGCCATTTGATGCTTCATGGGTGTGAAATTTCCTTGTTGTTTAGTGTCAAATTCTCTACTGTCCAACAGCCATAATACACGTTAATTGCTTGTCAATAATACCAATTTATTTTGTTCAATTGCTGTCTAAAATCAACAGCAATCAACGTGAATTATTGTCCATTTTTTGTGCTGTTTGCTGTTTTGTTTTATTGCTATTTTTGCTGTCCAAATTTCATACTCCCTACAGCACTTTAACGTTAAAATAGCAGCTGAAAAATGGGTCCAATTGCTTGCTGTTTCTGTCCCATTTTCGTTAACTTCATGTAGCAAGTAGGAGTAGAATTGTATTATTTTATTCATGAAACAAAGTGGACAAAGCTTTTTCCTATTCAGCCTATGCAATTCACGTTTGAAAGCTTGGAGGGCTGCACCTTTTCTTTTGACACTTTGACTCCTTCAATATTTTTCATGTGGACCCATGTTGTCTTTGTTTGCATTGAATATTCCATGAGGCCTTATTCCTTTGCTGCAGCCGTTGGAAATAAAAGGGGAATGGATACATGCTTTGCATAAATTATTAGGAACATGGACCCCTTCTTGAAAGCTTTCCAACGTGAATAAGGAAGGTGTTTTGTTGCCTTTCAAAAATTATTTGAAGCAATGGACCCTTGTGTGACTTTTCAACGTGAAGAGCTTGAGAAGTTGGAAGAGAGATGCATTTGTTTTCTTTAATTAATTAGAACTTGGTGTCTTCTTGATGCTGTCCAGAATTCTGTTTGCATTTTTGTTGTTTTGCTGTCCTATTTTTACTGCTGTTGCTGTCAAAATTCCTTGCTGCTGCTGTCAAAATTCCTTGCTGTTGCTGTACGAAATTCTCTGCTGTTTTTGTCTATTTTATTGCTGTTTTGCAGCAGCTTTCATGTGGACCCATGGCTGAATGGAGTTTATTTTGTTCATTTTTTTTAAGCATTGATAAAGCTAAAACAATTTCACATTAATATACTTGTCAAGAAAAAGTAATTAATGTGAATTTGTACTTGGAGGAGGGTAATTTATTTGCAAAATAATCATGAAGCTTCCAATAATTTGATAGCCTGTAAAATAAAATCAAATTAAACTTAGTTAATTCAATAGATTTTATTTTAGGATGAAAGCTTAATTTATTTTAAACATACTAATTAACATAAACTAAACAAAAACAGTAGAAATTGGAAACAGCAATCACTAATAAACAGTAACAGTAAAAGAAAACATAAATCACAAAATTCAACACTCAATAGTAACAGTAAAAATAAGAAAACAGTGATTACTAACAAATAGTAAAAATAAAAATTACAAATTGAGATTACTGACAAATTGCGCTAAAACACATTTATTAGGATTTAACAGTAAATAAAACAGACAAATAGAGTAAGTAATTAAGGGTAAAAAATATTAGTCATCAAATACCCCCACACTTACTCTTTTGCACTCCTGGGCAAAATCAAAATAAAAACAAGTTTTACAATTTATTGAAAACATCCAAAAATTTAAATACATTAAACACACAGAACTGGCATACTTTTCATGAAATCTTAGGAATATACAGAGAAACAAGAGTTTTCAACATGTAAGATACAGAGCATCAAGATATGCATAAAAATCATCCAAACAATTAGACATGTGAGAATTAAATCAAACTGAAAGGAAAATCATAAGTGACAGAACCTCACAAGACATACTCTCAACTCTCAAGTGTTTTGGGTTTGTGTATACTCTCAAACATTTCCTGAAAAATAGACATTCCAAAAATTTGGCAAGTTTCTCAATTCCATAATCAACACAAATGCATGTATAGATCAACAGGGCTTTCCAAGGTTGTAATGTGGCCAAGGTTAAAATGGATGGTAAAATTTTTAGGATTATGGCAAGTACCAAAAAGAATAAGGAGCAAATAATTTTACAGGTAAGCATGAGGATATAACACTTTGTGTTCCGATTTCTTTTGGTCGTAATCTTCAAAATATTTCTTTTTATTCATTCATGAATATATTTTTTTTTCTTATGCGATTGCATAACACTTTGAAACAAGAGTTGGAACTCTTTTTTTTTTTTGTACACCCCCACACTTATTTGAATGCCTGTTTTTGACTTGATTCCAAAGCTCCAATATATTCCTTAAGGTAGGTATATTTTTGGTTTTTCATCCATAGCTTATTTGAGCTGCAACAAAGAAATGGTTAAATAGGCTCAAAGTGGCTAGCAAAGGATAATTTATTCATGGTAGGCTTATATGGCTAGTGGCTCAATTGAACAAAATGCCTGTATCATTTCAAATACATTCACATGAGTTTCAAGTATCATCAAGAAACAAGACAAAAATTAGATGTAAACATTCAAGAATTAATCACACATGAAAGAATTAAGATGGTTTAAAGTGATCCATCAATTTTTTTTTTAAGGCTCAAAAATCTCACAAGGTATAATTCCATCATATATGATCATCTCTTAATTATCATGTCATTCTCATCATACCAAAAATGCTTGAGTTCAAATTATAACGTATCATTAAGCTTATATCAGACATGAGAGAATTTCCTTGTTACTCATGCATATCTTAAAATTCCAATAAAACATGCCTTTTAAAACAAAAACACACACATTTTTTTTTACTTTTTTATTTTTTTAATTTCTTATTTATTTTTTTTTTGAAAAATAGTCACACAAAATTAATCATAAATTCACACAATGAAAATAACACACAACAACATACAAGGATATTCCCACCCCCACACTTAAATCATACATTGTCCTCAATGTAAGACAGAGCATACAAAATAGACAATATAATGAAAAAGTAAAAAGATGGGTAAGAAAAACTCCCTCAAGGTGGATCAAACTCAAATACCACATCCTTTTGAAGCAGATTGGATAGTGGTCTAGCCTTCTTGTGCCTTCCCAAATCTTGCAGAGATTTTTCTTCTTGATTTTTATCAAGAGAAGTACAGGTTATCACCGGAAGCTCCTCATCATTTCCCAAGTATGAATACTTGAGGTTTTCAGGTAAGAGATTCAGCTCCAGATTGGGTGCCTGCAAAACAGATGGAACTAACAAAGCAAACTTGGGTTCCGCTGCTTGCACCTTAAAATTTTTGTTAGAGTCTTCTTGAAAATCTGCATTCAGAACAGGTATTTCTATAGACTCTAAATCAGCAGTTATGTATTTGTCAATTTCAGCACAAATATCACAATTCTTAGAATTATCACATGCAAAACAATTGTTTGAATCATCTATGCATTCCAAATCAACATCAAAAAAATGTTCTAAAATTGGTTCATCAATAATGTCAATTCGGAAAATAGAATGATTTTCAGAAGGGTGTTTCATGGCATCTAGAATGTTAAATCTTACCTTAGTGTCACCAAATTCCATAGAAAGGGTTCCAGCATGGACATCAATTATAGCTCGGGCTGTTTTCAAAAATGGTCTTCCTAAAATGATAGGAACAGGGATATCAGACCTGCCTTCTTCCATATCAAGCACGTAAAAATCAGCCGGAAAAACAAGTTGATTTACTTGAACCAGAACATCCTCTATGACTCTAGCAGGGTAAGCAGTACTTCTATTGGCTAGTTGAATCACTACACCAGTAGGTTGTAAATTTCCAATAGACAGAGATTTAAAGACAGACATAGGCATAACATTTATTGAAGCTCCTAAATCTAACATGCAATTTTCAAATTTGTTATTGCCTATGATACAGGGTATAGTAAACGTACCTGGATCCTTACATTTCTCAGGAATATTTGAAACTTCTTTACTAAGCAGTGCAGATACATTCCTTCCCATACTTATCCTTTCATTACCCTTGAGTCTCCTCTTGTGAGTACACAGTTCCTTCAGAAACTTGGCATACTTGGGGACTTGTTTGATTGCATCAAGAAGAGGTATATTTACTTCCACTTTCCTGAAAGTATCCAAAATTTCTTTGTCCACTTCTTCCATCTTCTTGCTTGGAATTGCTTTAGGTGGGAATGGAAGAGGGATATGAGATGGAACTTGGGGTGGTTGTATCTCAGACTTTCTTGAGCTTGAAGAGGGTACATCATTCTCAACTGTTATGGGCACATCTTTTTGTTTCTCAGGTTCCTTGGGTATGGGTACTTCAAGGTTCTTACCTGATCTTAATTGAATTGCGCTCACATTTCTTGGATTCGCAGCTGGTTGAGATAGTAACTTATCAGAGTTTTGAGATTGTAGCTGGCTTAATGATGAAGCTAGTTGCCCAATTTGGTTGCTTAAACTCTGAATGGTAGCATCATTCCTCTGTTGATACTCCAAGTTCTGTGCAGCCATTTGTTTCACCAGTTCTTCCAAAGAAGGGCCATTTGTGGATGGTTGAGGTGTATGTGTTTGGAAGGTTAGTGCATTGCTTTGGAATGGGGGTTGGGGATTTTGTTGTTGTTGGTTACCCCATCTCAAATTTGGATGGTTCCTCCAACCTGGGTTGTATCTATTGGTGGAAAGGTCATGGTTTTGTTGCTGTTGTGGTGGAGGTCTATCATGGTAGATATTGGCTGCATAGGCTTGGGGATTATTATTATCCTTTTCTTGTAGAGAAGGACAACAATCAGTGGGGTGCTCTTGTGAAGTACAGATGCCACACACTTTAGCAGTCATGGATTTTTGATTTACTGCTAATTGTGTGACCAGAGTGGTGAGAGCATCAAGTTTGCTCTCCAATTTAATTCCAGATGAACTAGAATTGGAATCAAACATGGGTTTGAAAGAATCATTTCTCATGCCAAATTGTTGAGAGTTGGATGCCATCTTCTCAATCAAGTTTCTTGCTTCAGCAGCAGTCATGTCTCCTAAAGCTCCTCCACTTGCCGCATCAATCATGTTGCGATCAACGTGGTGCAGACCTTCATAGAAGTACTGAAGAAGAAGTTGTTCAGAAATTTGGTGGTGAGGGCAACTTGCACAGAGTTTTTTAAATCTCTCCCAATACTCATAAAGACTTTCTCCAGAGAATTGCCTAATGCCAGATATATCCTTACGGATTGCAGTTGTTCTAGAGGCAGGAAAGAATTTTTCCAAGAACATTTTCTTTAAGTCATTCCAACTTGTGATTGATCTTGGAGCAAGGTAGTATAACCAATCCTTAGCAACACCCTCTAAAGAATGAGGAAACGCTTTAAGATAGACGTGGTCTTCTTGAACGTTTTGGGGTTTCATTGTGGAACACACAATGTGGAATTCTTTGAGGTGTTTGTGCGGATCTTCACCCGCAAGACCATGAAACTTAGGCAACAAGTGTATAAGTCCGGTCTTAAGAATAAAAGGGACATCCTCATCAGGATATTGAATACACAAACTTTCGTATGTGAATTCAGGTGCGGCTAGTTCTCTAAGAGTTCTCTCACGAGGTCCAGCCATATCAGAAAAATTTTTAGAATTATTTTCAACAGATTCAGATGAAATACTATCACTATCAATATCAACAAAATTATTATTAAATCTAGCTTCTCTAATTAATCTATGAAAAGTTCTATCAATTTTAGGATCAAATGAATATAAATGCTCAAAAGTCCTTCTAGTCATACATAGCATACAACAAGATATTTCATGATAATGAGCAATATATCATAAAAATCCTAAATCATGCAAAAGAAATAAAATAAAACAAACAAACAAACAAAATAAAATTTTTTTTTATTTAATTTTTTTCCTTAAAAAAAATTATTATACAAAATTAATTTAAAACAACAATTTTCCTAAAGATCGTTGATCCCCGGCAACGGCGCCAAAATTTGACGTCGGCTGTCGTGGCCCCGTCACATTAGTACATTAAAACTAATTAATGTAGTACTAGGGTGTCAACCTAGGTCGTTCTCTCAAGGATCAGCACTAAAATTTAGGAAAATCTAGTCTTAAACTAGTTTTAACAAACTAAAATTTAACAAACAAAATTTATTTCTTACAGATAAAAGTTCAACAAGCATACAATGGGGGGGTTTGTTTAAGTTTTGGTTGTCACAATAAATTTAAAACAGAATATACGAATACAAAATAAATGTAAAACAAATAACTAACAAGCGATTGATTTTCTTGGAGTAATGCAACTTATTTTATCCTTGGATTTGAAAAGATTTCTATACATTTTCCTTACTGTTAATTCTCTTAGTTCAATTTGAATTAATCAACTAAGCGTCTTTTAATTCGTAATTCCTTTACTTTCATTTAATTAAAAATGAATATTTTAATCAAGCATCCTAATTAAGCAAAAGGAGTCAAGATTTTAATTTCTAGGAATTATTGAACATACATAGAACATCGCCTACATACATAATCTAACTTCAACGTTATGGAATTAAGCAAACCACAACTATCAAGATTGATTTTGAAACATTCATTAAGCATGTATATTTCTTAATCTATCTTAATATAATTTTTCTTATTTAATTCTAACTGTCTAATTAAATTGATTAAGCATACAACTTAATTAAACTGAATAGACACTAAATAATCGAGCTAGAATTATGAAGAGTCTAACAACAAGGAAATGTATTGAAAATCAAAACCTCAAAAATAATATTACATTAATCTCCAAGAAAATCAATCTAAGGGTTTTAGCCCTCCATAATTAAAACAAGATAAAAACCGAACCCGGAATGAAGTTCTCCCGAATTCTTCTGCTGTCCACTGCCTCAAAAATTCCCTCTGACTCTGCTCCAGAAATTCCTCTGACTCTCCGTTTTCTCCCTTCCCTTATTTATAGCATTTCAAGGCTGATTTTTCTCATTAAAAATCAGCCCATTCCCATGTCCACATGCTCTTCACGTTGGCTATTTAGGCAAAAGAGAAACATGCCATTTGATGCTTCATGGGTGTGAAATTTCCTTGTTGTTTAGTGTCAAATTCTCTGCTGTCCAACAGCCATAATACACGTTAATTGCTTGTCAATAATACCAATTTATTTTGTTCAATTGCTGTCTAAAATCAACAGCAATCAACGTGAATTATTGTCCATTTTTCTTGCTGTTTGCTGTTTTGTTTTATTGCTATTTTTGCTGTCCAAATTTCATACTCCCTACAGCACTTTAACGTTAAAATAGCAGCTGAAAAATGGGTCCAATTGCTTGCTGTTTCTGTCCCATTTTCGTTAACTTCATGTAGCAAGTAGGAGTAGAATTGTATTATTTTATTCATGAAACAAAGTGGACAAAGCTTTTTCCTATTCAGCCTATGCAATTCACGTTTGAAAGCTTGGAGGGCTGCACCTTTTCTTTTGACACTTTGACTCCTTCAATATTTTTCATGTGGACCCATGTTGTCTTTGTTTGCATTGAATATTCCATGAGGCCTTATTCCTTTGCTGCAGCCGTTGGAAATAAAAGGGGAATGGATACATGCTTTGCATAAATTATTAGGAACATGGACCCCTTCTTGAAAGCTTTCCAACGTGAATAAGGAAGGTGTTTTGTTGCCTTTCAAAAATTATTTGAAGCAATGGACCCTTGTGTGACTTTTCAACGTGAAGAGCTTGAGAAGTTGGAAGAGAGATGCATTTGTTTTCTTTAATTAATTAGAACTTGGTGTCTTCTTGATGCTGTCCAGAATTCTGTTTGCATTTTTGTTGTTTTGCTGTCCTATTTTTACTGCTGTTGCTGTCAAAATTCCTTGCTGCTGCTGTCAAAATTCCTTGCTGTTGCTGTACGAAATTCTCTGCTGTTTTTGTCTATTTTATTGCTGTTTTGCAGCAGCTTTCATGTGGACCCATGGCTGAATGGAGTTTATTTTGTTCATTTTTTTTAAGCATTGATAAAGCTAAAACAATTTCACATTAATATACTTGTCAAGAAAAAGTAATTAATGTGAATTTGTACTTGGAGGAGGGTAATTTATTTGCAAAATAATCATGAAGCTTCCAATAATTTGATAGCCTGTAAAATAAAATCAAATTAAACTTAGTTAATTCAATAGATTTTATTTTAGGATGAAAGCTTAATTTATTTTAAACATACTAATTAACATAAACTAAACAAAAATAGTAGAAATTGGAAACAGCAATCACTAATAAACAGTAACAGTAAAAGAAAACATAAATCACAAAATTCAACACTCAATAGTAACAGTAAAAATAAGAAAACAGTGATTACTAACAAATAGTAAAAATAAAAATTACAAATTGAGATTACTGACAAATTGCGCTAAAACACATTTATTAGGATTTAACAGTAAATAAAACAGACAAACAGAGTAAGTAATTAAGGGTAAAAAATATTAGTCATCAGGGTACTCGGGTTATAACCAAATTGTGGTTGACCCGAAGGATCAAGAAAAGACTGCCTTCACATGTCCCTATGGAATCTTTGCATACAGGCGCATGTCGTTCGGCTTGTGCAACGCTCCAGCAACCTTCCAAAGGTGCATGATGGCAATTTTTGGGGATATGGTAGAAAAATTTATTGAGGTATTCATGGATGACTTCTCGGTATTTGGGAGTAGTTTTGACGCATGCCTCAGCAATTTAGCAAAAGTGCTGATGAGATGTCAAGAGACTAATCTCGTTCTTAACTGGGAAAAATGCCACTTTATGGTTAAGGAAGGGATAGTTCTTGGTGATAGGATTTCTGCTGAGGGCATGCAGGTGGACCGAGCAAAAGTTGAAATTATTGAGAAACTTCCTCCTCCGATCAATGTGAAAGGAGTAAGGAGTTTTCTAGGATGTGCTGGGTTCTATAGAAGATTCATAAAAGATTTTTCAAAAATAGCTAAGCCTTTGACAGATTTGCTTGTGAAAGATCAGATGTTTGCATTTAATGAAAACTGTGTCAAGGCTTTTGAAAAATTAAAACAAAGTTTGACTTCAGCTCTGATCCTTGCATCACCCGACTGGTCTTTACCGTTTGAATTGATGTGTGATGCAAGTGACTTTACAATCGGAGCTGTACTAGGTCAGAAAAAAGAGAAATTAACTCATGTGATTTATTATGCTAGTAAAGTGTTAAATGAAAATCAAATACATTACACCACGACTGAAAAAGAAATGCTTGCTGTGGTGTATGCATTTGATAAATTTCGTGCATACTTGATTGGTGCCAAAGTCATTGTATATACAGACCACTCGGCAATCAAGTATTTACTAGCTAAAAAAGAGTCTAAACCGAGACTGATTCGGTGGGTTCTGCTACTCCAAGAGTTTGACTTAGAAATACGAGACAAAAAAGAAGTAGAGAACTCGGTCGCAGACCAATTGTCTCATCTGGAAGCCGAGTCAGATTCTGTCTTGATAAAAGAAGAATTTCCAGACGAAAAGTTGATGGCCATTATGACCGGGCCATGGTACGCTGACATGGCAAACTTTAAAAGTGCCTCAGTGGTACCTGATGGTTGGACATCCCAAATGAGAAAAAAATTCTTTCATGATAGTAAGGCTTTTCTTTGGGATGATCCATTTTTGTTTAAAATAGGCATAGATGGAGTAATCAGGCGCTGTGTGCCTGAATCCGAGCAAGAAAGGCTCCTGTGGCACTGTCACGATTCTTATTATGGAGGCCATCATGGTGCCTCCCGTACCGCAGCAAAGATATTACAGAGTGGCTTTTACTGGCCAACTATCTTTCAGGATTCTAAGGAATATGTCAAAAGGTATGACAAATGTCAAAGGAGTGGAGGTCTCTCCACAAAAGCTAGCATGCCTTTGACGAACATTCTAATTGTGGAATTATTTGACGTTTGGGGTATCGACTTCATGGGACCCTTCCCTAAGTCGTTCTCCAACGAATACATTCTGGTTGTTGTGGGCTACGTCTCCAAATGGGTGGAGGCAATTCCGACCAGAACCAATGATGCACAGGTTGTGCTTAGGTTCATTAAGAAGAATATTTTCTCTAGGTTTGGAGTTCCGAGAGTAATTATTAGTGATGGGGGTTCACATTTTTGCAATAAGATAATGGAAAAAGCCCTGCGTCACTATGAGGTTTTACATAAGATATCCACTCCTTACCATCCACAGACTTGTGGACAAGTCGAATTGTCAAATAGAGAAATAAAAAGAATTTTAGAAAAAGTGGTCGAAAAATCCAGAAAGGATTGGTCGGTGAAATTAGACGATGCATTGTGGGCTTACCGAACAGCTTTCAAAACTCCGATTGGCATGTCCCTGTATCAACTGGTGTACGGTAAGGCTTGCCATCTCCCTGTGGAGTTGGAACACAAAGCGTGGTGGGCCACAAAACTATTAAACATGGACTGTGACCAGTCTCAGGAGGAAAGAGTTTTGAAACTCCATGAATTAGAGGAGTTCCGACTCAACGCTTATCAAAGTGCCTCTATTTATAAGGAGAAAACAAAGAAATGGCATGATAAGCGAATTAATAAGAAAGAGTTTCAGAAGGACGATCAGGTTTTGTTATTCAACACCCGACTGAAACTCTTCCCTGGAAAACTTAGATCCAAGTGGTCCGGGCCTTTTACTGTAAATGAGGTTTTCCCTCATGGTGCACTCGAACTAAAAGATCCGACTACCGATCGGTTTTTCAAGGTGAATGGCCAGCGACTCAAACTCTATTTTGGAGGAGAGTTTGATAGGCAGAAAACCTCCTTGTTACTGAAACCATCTTCTTAAATACAATAAGGTCAAGCTAGTGACCTTAAAGAAGCGCTCTAGGGAGGCAGCCCTATGTCCCGATTGTTTTGTTTAGAACTTTGAATAAAATAAAAGTGTGAAGTTGAAGAAGGAAATCCGAGTTGATTCTTCTATTTTCGCTCAGGCGAAGCACCGGTAGCTTAGGCGAGCCAATGCTGATTGTTGTTTCGCACTTAAGGGAAAATTGTACTAAGTGGAGTGAAAATAGTACGCTCGGATAATTGTTACTTCGTCGTAACCCTTCTTCCCGACTGAACTTCACTCGGTGTTTTTTTTACTGCTGCGAATAAAAAGGAAGACTTGGAAAGAATTCTGATCGTTGATGTAATGAACGGGTCAGATAGTGAAAAGTGACTTATTTCAGTCGGCTTTTCACCACTCGGATTCCTCAGTCATCACAATTAGTATTATATCCATTAGTCTCATTTGCACGCAGCCTTTTATTCATTCATCCATTAGTCAGTTTCTTCCACTCGGCTTCCACACTCCTCACTCAGTTTCTTTCATTTATCTTTTACTCGTCTTTCTTTTCATGAATTCTGTTATCCATTCTTCTTCTCAGTCGTTGATTCACTTGTTCTTTCAATCTACTCTTTCTTCTTCATTCCTTCACCCATTTCTCCGTAATTTTCTCACTCACTCATCACTCAGTTTCTTATTCCCTCGCCCGATCTCTTTATCCGGTTGTTCTTTCAATCTACTCTTTCTCGGTTCCCCCACTCGGTATATTTTTTGCATCTCTTTCGGCAGTCTCTTTTTCAGTCACTTGGTTTCTCACTAGATCACTCGGTTTCTTCCACTTTCTCTTGCATTTAATCATCTCCTTCAACCGATCGGTATACCTTTCACTTATCTCTTTCACCCGGTCTTTCATTTACTCGGTATTTCATTCATTCCATTTTGTCACTCCTGTCATTTTTATTCTTCGCCCGAACTCTCATTGTTATTCACTCATTTTTCATATCTCCGATCTATATTACTCATTTTCATCCACCCGTCCTTTCTTTCGCTCAGCCTTACTCTCATTTATTCTTTCTCCCACGAACTTCTTTGTTCACTCATACCTCACGACGGTTGTTCACTCGTCTATTCATTGTTACACTCGGTTCTCATACACTTATCTTCATTCATCCATTCTTTCACTCATTCTGTGATCCATTCGGTACCCTTTTCATTCAGTGTTTTATTCACTTTTTCATCACTCAGTTCCTTATTCACTAGATTTCTCGCTATTTCATTCGGTTCCTTCATTTACTCATCTCCTTCATCGATCGGTATACCCATTCCCATTCGGTCACCCTCTTTTCCGTTCCTCACCCGTCAGTTAACTTTTTAGTTATGCATTCCTTCTTTCCCTTTCATTTACTCGGACTTGCGTTGTTCACCTCATTCGTTGATCAACTATTTCCATTCTCACTCGGTTATCATCCTTTCACCCCTTGTCATTTATTTACTTGAGTTTTCATTCATTCGTTCATACTGCTATTCATTTCTTTTATTGTTCGTCTCTTGATTCACTCGTATTCCATTACATTTTTCACTCATTTTTATGCACTCTAGTTCAGATATTTAAAGTTTCCAATTGCTATGTTGTCTTATGGCATCACATTGGTATCATCCCAATCTCCCTCGATCTTCTACCCCTCTAGTAATTGAGTATTCAAAGATAATAATAGAATAAAATAATAAACAACTATAAAAAAAATTTAAAATATATAAATATAATAATAAATAATAAACATAATAATAATAATAATAATAGTAATGCATTTAATAAAAGTAATAATTAAAGTTGACCGCATTAATGCGTTTCTGGAAAATTGAATTCTTCGTTATAAAAGAAAAGTCCTTTCAGTTTCCAACCTTCAGTACCTGTGTTGAACTTGAGCTGAAGACGAAACGACACTTTCTGATTTCTGAGAAAGGTATCACCTTTTCACTTCTTCACTTTGCAGTTCGTGGTTATTATCTTCGTGTTTCATTATTATTGTTTTCCACTGTTCATAAGTCATGCATCTTACAGTTTGGTTTGTTGTTTTTCTCTTGCATTTCTGTTCTTATTTTTGTTTGATTAGGTTGTTTATCATCGTTATTTTAACATTCATCATGAAGAGAAGATCTCAAAGACTTCTACAGAAACCTAGACCCAACTTCGCAGAAGGAAGTGTGCGAAGGAAGCAATTAGATACTGAAAGAGAAGTGGCCACCATTACTATTTCTGATTCATCTGTCCAGGTTCCTAGTCGAAGCCAGGACCAAAGGGATGTATCTCCTCTGGTGCAAAGGAATGTCCCTCCTGCCAGTGAGGAAAATGAGTCACCAGAGGTGGAAAGCATTAAAGCTGATGAAAACTGTGCTGAGAACTTTAAAACCGCAGAAATAGAACGTCCCAAGAAAGTTGTCGGAGCTGGTTCATCTTCTTCTTCCTCTGACATTCTTTTAATATTACAGGAATTGCAGGTTGTGAAGAAGATGCAACTTGAAATTTACGATCAGGTTTTGAACCATGATCAGATGCTCAGGAAGATTGCTTCGAAGCTGAGGGTTGAGCATTCATCTGAAATGGGAGCACCACCTGATAGGGATGCGTGGTTAGCTTCCATTGGATTCACGATTTTCCCCCATCAGGACAAGGACGAGGAAGCCCAAAATGTTTAAGCAGTGGTGCCACATTTTTATAATGTTTCTTATGTATTAGTTTAAAGTTATTGTATTTGTTTGTTGAACACTGAATTTATTTTTATTTTTAATTATGTAATGAAATTTTAATTTCATGTTCAATTTGTTGTTTAATTCATTTTTTTTGTATGTATTGGTAAAATCCATGAGTCCCGATTCGGTTATGCATTTCCAAGCACTGCCATTCAGGTAAAAGGGAAGTATTCTAGTATCCCGACTCTTTATTTAATTGTCTGAGTCTTTCTTTGATAAAATATGATAATTATATTTAATTTCCAAACCCATCTTCATAAAAGTTTGCTGATTCGTTAAGCTGTAGTCAGATAAATTAATTGATCAGTTTTTGCTTAACTCATGCTCTCTGACCATAACTATTATTCATTCTTAGTTAAAATGTTTACTCGGCATGCTAGTAAGCATTCTAGATGTATGATCTTACATTAAGTTTGGGGACAAGGCTGGCTGATTAAATGTTATAATTATATGAGCTTTTGAGCCTGTGTATCCTTTTCCGAGTGAGCTTGCATGACTAGTTAGTGAGACAGAATTTGCCTCAGTTCTTGCTAATTGTAGTATGTCAACCAATCAGAAATGATGAAGGCCTTCTTTGATTATTTAGCCAAGGCCAAAAATAACCTTCCTAATATATTAATCATCCTTTGACCCAATAATATGTTTGAGCCTGAGACCTTTTCATTCGTTTGATGCACCTAACATTACAAGCCTATTTATCCAAGAAAAACCCGACTAGAGTACCTTGGATGTTCCACTGGTGAATTACTCGGTTTTTACTTATTGCTAGGGACTAGTAATCTCTAAGTTTGGGGATGAAGAGTGTGCCTAATAGTAATTAAGGACACACTCTAACCTTGATTATGGATAAATATGTAGAAAAATAAAAGGAAGAAAGGCAAAGCTGAGAGAAAAATGAACAAAGTACTGAAAAGAAAAGAGGTGTAAAAAAAAAGGGAGAAGTCCGAAGGACTAAAAGAAAAAGGAAGTGCAAAACAGCACGAGTCATTAAGTAGCATCCAGTCGGAAAAGTTAAGAGAGTTGTTAGTAGAAGGCAAGTTAAGTTAAAAATTGAGTCAAGGCATCAGTGGACACATCTTGTAACCTATCTATGACTCGAAAAAACAATAATTGAGCCTGTAGCCGAGCCCCATTATAAGCTTAAAAAGCCCTTACTGATCCGATTGAGTTGGCATATTTCATGATGTTTAGAACTGTTGCAAGCTTATGTTGATCTAACAAGTATGCAGGTGCTGAGTGCATTTTATTTACCCTACACACTGAGAGAAGAGTTAAACACCGACCAGTGAGGGAAGCATCAGCAACTTGTCTTCCAAAGGAGGTGTAAGTATTTATACTTTTAGAAATTGCGAGAAGAAAGCATGATCGGTATTCAATAATTATAGTATGAATTAAGTTAAGGAAAGATTGACTGTGTTGATCAATTACTGATTGATAATTAATCTGAATGTTTGCTTGAGGACAAGCAAAGTTTTAAGTTTGGGGATGTGATAAGTCTTGAAAAGACTTAATTATTCCACTAGTTATTTAACATAATTTGCTAACTATTGATTAGTTTTATTATTATTATTTAATAATTTGATAAGAAGTTCATGTTGTAGTTAATTATTTCAAAAGTATGTTATCTATGTAAGAAACCGATTGAAACTTGTAATTAAATAAGGAATTTTGAAGTATTTATAAATTTACTAAGCAGCCGGTGTATAAATGCTAGGCAAGTAGCTATTTATTGGTGCAGGAACAGGGTGGACTCGAGACAAGAAGAAAATTATGAGTAAAAATCTTACAGAGCCGAGTGAGACGTCTTCAATTCCGACCGAGGGAGACCTCAAAGACACTGACTCCAAAGGAGAATAAGGGCTCAGAATACTGCATGTAAAATCCGAGTGTTAACTACAGAATACTGATTTGATAATTAATCCGCCCAAGCGGGAATTAAATCCGCTCAAGCGAGGGTCCAAGACTCCGTCTAAGTATTCCGCCCAAAGCAAGTACTCCGCCCCAAGCTTACTTAAGAAGACAACGCCCAAGACACCGGTTATAAAAGAAAAGAAGAACGGAATACTATATAAGAAACCGATGTGTTTAATCATTATTTAATCCGTCCTAGTAAAATCCGGACTCACTCAAGCATAACTTTAAGAGTTCGTCCTCGCCCAAGTTTTGCCACAACGCCCAAGAGAGAAAGAAACACTGCAGTGTTAATCCGGATTCAACCAAGCAAAGCTTAGTCTGCCCAAGCGAATACTCAGCAGCTGAAGCATCAAGGTAGTAATTTAAACACCGTTCCTTCCCTCCAACAACACACTTGGTGCAGTACTGTTCCACTCCCATTACCTTCTTCTCTATTACTGAAACCACAAGTTAACTTGAGAAGTGAGCTGTCAATTAGCTGGAGAAGAGCTGTATATTAGCTAAGATTGAGCTGGATCCTGTTAAGAGCTGAGCTGTAATTAGTTAGTTATTTTGTAAACTATGTAATTAGTTTTAGTCGTTAACTTAAGTTCTCTAAGTTATTAGTTAAGTTAGTTAGTTTTAGTTAGATGCCTATATATATATTCATGTACATATTCTGTAAAGGAGGTGGTGGAGAGACAGAGAATACATAGAACACAATCTTTTTCATTCTAAACTTCGAACATCTTACTACTTCATTTTCTCTCTAATTCCTCTCCTCCATGACGTTCCACAATCCTTCGATGGAACCGAAGTCTATGGAGTTCTAAATCCCTAAGGTTGGGATTATGAAGGTGAACAATGGAATCTTGAAGCTGTGAGTAAGTAGATCGGCTTCGAAGATCTTGAGGCGAACAAGCTGAGGAGTGGAGCAGAATTGCTGGATTGACAAATCCAGAACGGATGAAGAACTTCATCAGTGAGGAATCATGGCTGAAGCTTAGGTAACTTCCAGCTTTCTAACTAGTTCAGGCCTAATCAATTTAGGTGAATAGTTAGAGTTCAACCTCCAATTTCACATTAGATTCTTAGGTTAATCGAGCACTTAAGGAATTAAGGTTCATTGCTTAAGAATTAGTGTTTTTCACCTAAGGAATTAGGGAATAACCACAAGCGGATTGTCCTCTAGATTGTGAAGTTTGATTATACTGAATTGCATGTTTCTTGAGGAAATTGTGAGCTGAAGCAATCCTGACCTGTTTTCTTTTAATCACTTTCCACTTTTCATCTTAAACTATGTTTCTCAAAGTATAAAAACAACTATAAAACACTAAAACCATAAAAAAAACTTGAATGATCTTCATGTATTTTCTGTTGGTTCAGCTTGTACTAGTCCTAGATTGAGGTATTTACCACAATCCCTGTGAGACGATCAAATATACTACAATTTTAACGACTGGTGTGCTTGCCATAAGTGTGAATCCGAAAGTCATATTTCATGTTACTAAGATTTTACCATCAATTTAATGACTCGGGATTTCAGCATCAAGTTACGTTCCGAGTAAGAGTTTATTAGAACTTCCCCGAGTGAAAGGAAGCTGGGGTATTCTAGGAAGACGAAGCTAGGAAATCCCTAAGTGAGATTTGACCTGGTTAAGAGTCCTTAGTGTAGAGGAGAATACATGTTTATCCTGAGTGAAAAACGTGTAAACCACTCCCGAGTGATATTAGACTGAGAGACATATTCTGAGTGAGGAAAGCTCGTGGATTCCAAGTGATATGGCAGAGAGAGACATTTCTGTGTGGACTATACCTGTGACATTCAAGGAGAAAATAGGGTGTGATGGGTAAACTTTTGAAGAGCGTAGGTGCGTGTTGGGGGACCCTCCCGAGTGAACATTAGATTCTGATCCCGAGTGGTGATTTACCGAGCGCCTTATTCGCTTGACTTATGAGACTTCGTTTAGGCGAGAATTATTCACTCTAAACGTTTTCTTCTGCTGGTCTGTTTGATCAAAGCTGAGTATTGCCCATGTGTGGCTTTCTGACTCGGCCTTCCCATTTGGCTCTTCTTATATGACCTGGCCATGGGCAGGCTCTTCTCGCTTCTTTACTTCAATGAGAGGTGAGACGCCCCAAAAATCAGGGAAAATTTTTCACGTTTTTTGAAAATATTAATTAATCAATAGTTAGAGTGATGAAGTATTATCTCTATCCCCCTGGATCTATAATGAACCACTCCCATATATGAAGATATGGGAGGGTGAAATCAAAAGATAATTTCCAATCAGAGTCAGCAGAAGAATTATATAATAATGAGGAGTAAGACTTAAAACGTTTAAAGTTCATTAATAAAACCAGATGCTCAATTAATAATGTGAAATTAATGTTGGAAACATATAAGGTAAAATGCTAAGTAACAATTAATTTACTAAAGCATCAGGTGCCACTCGCCCAGGCGAGAATCAATTCGCTTGAGCGAACCAGCGTAACCACGCTTGAGTGAACGCTGAGGAACCTGAGCAAAAGGGAGAAATAAGCATCAGGACTCAGCTCCCTTAAGCGAGCCCTGTCTCGCTTGAGCGAGATGCAAAAGAAGGCATTGAGCGAGGCAGCGAGACGCTTAAGCGAAGGAAGAAAAAGGCATCAGGTCCCAATCTCGCTTGAGCGGCACATGACTCGCTTGAGTGAGATTGTTCCAGAAATGATAGTGACTCACTGGCTGATTTTCGCTTAGGCGAGGCACCGCTCGCCTGGGTGAAAATCGTCCAGTATTAAAAACCCTTTTCCCTCACTTGAGCGTTCACCCCTCTGCCTGAGCGAAAATCATCCAGAATCTAACCTCTGATTCTGTGGTAATTTTGCTTGGGAGAAACATACCCACGCTTGGGCGAAAATGGGCCAGAGGCCAAAACTATGATTCACATCAATCTCGCTCGAGCGATATTCCCACTCGCTTGAGCGAGTTTTGCAGAAACTCTGCAGAAATGAGAATTTCATCTAACTTAGCACAGGAAACATCAATCTACTGCAATTTATATAATTCCTACATGATTTACACATTATAGGACACCTTTGTAGAAAAAATTATGTACATATATATCTCAATTTATGCATGCTTACATCCTCATAATTTTTATTGGTACCAAACCGCTATCGCCCATCTGTAGCACTAGTCACCCCGTGACTTGCGGATCAACATCGTGGCCTCAATTACCACAAGTGCTATGGGCCCCTCCCAAACACACATCAAGAGAGCCGTGTCCCGTCGAACACCGAGGTAAACTCACTCACCATAGAGCCGCCCGCCCACTGGGTCCGCCATATAGGGTGCCTCATCACCAAACTATGGACAGCTTCGTGACTCATACACCGAGTCACAGGGGAAAAACCACAATACGCTCATGCACTGAGCCGCCCTCCCACTGGGCCTGCCTAGTAGAACCCCCTAATATTCCATATAGACAGCTATGATATGCCATGGATGCAATGCAAATGCAAATCAAATGCACCCTCACACTGTGCATCCTAGATGCCACTCCACATTCAATCATTCACCACCAGCACTTGGTGGATTCTAATATTCTCATCATTCTCATCCAATCCCAATTCTCTTTTCAACTTATTCACATTAATAGTTAGTGGCATACACATTCAATAAATCATACACATATCTTTGGGATATTCACATCACAATTCCAATTCACACATGGTTTCAAACCATCATCATACTTCATCAACATAGTATCATCATAATATTATCCTAAATACAATGTGACACGTTGTCGTTGTCGGGTCAAATAAAAAGTTAAATTAATATAGTATAAGGTGAACAACCTTAGTCATCTCTCGAGGACCTTAGTTCAATTAGTTACACTCAATTTAGTTAAAATAAAGGGGGGGATTGTGTTGAGCTTGAAAGGAAAATTAAGTGATTATATGATAGTGCAAAAAGTAAATTTATGAGTAAGAATAATCAAATTTAGAAACAACCAACCCAAGGAATTAATAAATCTTTAGTTAACTAATCATTGATCACAAATATGATTAAATATAATTAATTTCTCAATCTTGAATCATTTGGAATCCCTAAATGATTATATTCTACAAAATCTTCTAGAATTGAATTAATGAACTAATAAGAATAACCAATCGATATATTCTTATTAATTACTAAAATAACTTTAAAACCAAATTTGATTGAGTTAAGAAACTAAATATGTAACATCCCAATTTTTTTAATGTACCGGGTGAATAAAGCCATTAAATAATAATTTCAAAAGTAGGAATTTACTTATTAATTACCATTAATTTAATTAATCAAAGGGTGTGCTGATTTAAAAGGAGGATTGGCTTTAGTGGGTGCTGATGGGACGGGGTGACGTGAGCAGACTGCTCCTCACGTTTTCCCACCCCATCATTCCTTCCCTCATGCATGTGTTTATAAATGGACGATGGCTTTCCTTGCCATTCGTTCTTCAGAATTCCCTGCGAGTTTCTTCTTCTTCTTTCTTCTTCTCTTCTCCTTCTCTGCTCTCTATTTTATTCCCTGTTTCGGAAGCCGAGTGACGGTGCTGCAGAGGAGTCAGAGCTCCCTCACACGAGTAGAAGACGAGCGTCGAAGCAGAAGCAGAAACAGCCCTACACCACTCATGGAGGGCAGTAGCGTTCAAGTAAAGGCTAAGCAAGTGGAAGCGTTGAGTGAAGTAGCGAGGAAGGGAACCAACACCCAAGCATAAACGTCTCTCGGAGTCTCGTAGTTGGTAGGGGGAGTACCTTACATGTTAAATGCATGGGTTATGAACGAGTTTCGAGTGTTGATAATGATGGTTCTGTATCCTGTTGTATGATAATGCTTGCATGTGGAGTAACCGAGTGTAAAATAAGTGAGAGTGAATGTTACATGTTATTATCATCCTTGAAGATGCATGCGTTGTTTGAATTCCGATACCCTAGAACCCGATTGCATGTTATGTTGTGTTGACTGGAATGCTTGTTGAATCCGTTCATGTTCATATGTATGCATGCGTTGATTAAGTCTTGACACTATTGTATACCGATTGCATATTATGTTGTGCTGATTGGAATGTTTGGTTGAACCTGTTGATCTTCATATGGATACATGTGATGAGTAAGTTCTGATACTGCTGTATACCGAGTGCATGCTATACTGGAGTTGATAAGAATGCTGTTAGAAGCTTGATATTGTTTGACACCGGTTGCATTGGACTCATATGTTACTAATAGAGCTATGATGATGATTGTATGGAAGTGTGTGTGTTAACTTAATACGTGGAATCCTGGAAATACGTATTACCGACTGCATGTGAAATATGTATAAATGAGTGAAGGTTGTGTGCATGAATTCTATGTTGTGTGATGAATCCGCGTGTGGCGCATGGGATGCGTTGTGCTGGGAGCACATAGTGTGGGACACTACCATCGGTTATAAAGAGTGGGATGCTATGAAATCCTTGAGTGGGACTCAAGGTAGCCCTTGGGTGGGACTCGGGCTGCCTGTGAATACCTCAGTTGGCGCTGAGGGCGTTGGTGTTACCTGTGGGCAAACGGTTAGGTACCTGTAAAATGGCCAAGCAGCTGGGAGCTGATTTGATAGCTGAGAGCTATGTATAAAAAGGCTGAGAGCCTACATTGCAACGTCTAAACCGATACACACGAATACAGAACCGAGTGAAATGCTATGTGCCTAGTAACTGTTGATATTGTTTGAAATTGGTTATGCATGCGAAGGTGTTAATAAGATGATGAATGTATATAACCGAGTGAATAATCTATGTTTATATTGCTACTGATGTTGTGTAGAATTAATTATGCTTGTGACGGTGTTGGTGAGATGATATATATATATATATATATATGTCCTCATGACCGAGTGTACTATTCCGTGTGTATATGTTGTTAATGCTGATTGAAATCTATTCCATGAATGTATGTTATGTATTGGAGAGTTGTATATATATATATATAGCCGAGTGAGGATTGTGGGTTCTGACTGATAAATGTTCAAAAGATGTATTCTAATTCATAGATCTCAATATGGTACTACTGATTGTTGTATGTTGATATTATCGAGTTGATGCATGTAAAAGGCCGAGTGATATCTGATGGATTCTGATCGGTAAGGATCTTGTGTGTGTTCTGGCTGATTGGCATTGCCCTGACTATAATCATTGCCATATAAAATTATATATATATATATATTGTTGTATAAATGTGAGGCAACCTGAGTCAGTATCTATCATTTAAAATTTAAGATGCTCATCCCTGCTGTGGCAATTTTCAGTGAACATCTCTCGTAATGAAGATTGGAGGAGGAGTTGAAATGCCGGGTGAAGTGCTGATGCACTATGGGATATCATGACTGTGCATATTCTATATATAGTGTTTTGAGTTAAGCCTTGGCCGGCTCGTGTTTTGTTGTTAGCCTTTTAATCAGAATTGAATTCCTTGGAATGGGAACATGACTTCGTGGTTGTAAAATTATGATATACACTTCTATATATATGCCTATGCTTATGCCATGTTCCATGTCTATTTCATGCTGTGAAATGTCTGGGTGATCTTTATATATATATGCGTTCATATCCCCGAATGTGTAGGAAATAACATAACCCAGCATGAAGGAAACCAATTCATGGTCTAGAGGGCGAGTTTACGATTCTGTCACCGAGTGGAAGAGATTCAGATGCTCTGAGTGAGTGAAATCAGATAGCTCTGAGTAGGGATTGACGTAGAAAATTGCTTCAACGACAAGCTGTTAGTATTCGGAGTTAAGAGTCTAGAATAGTCAATGATACCCGAGTGACAACTATTAGGATTTCCCCGAGCGTAGAATAGTCAATGATACCCGAGTGAGAAATTGTTGAGTGATGGTTCTCCCGACTAGATGGTGACACCTTAGACTCTAGAGGACCCCACTGTAGTGAAGTGTTGGTAACAAAAGAATCTGAGTGAGTCTTAACTTAGTAGGATGTTTAGAGTAGGAAGGTGATGGTTACCGAGTGAAAGCTAGGCGAAATACCCCGAGTGACAAAAAGGGAGCGAAGGTTGTTCCGAGTGAGGGGTTCTCATAGATTCCGAGTGAGTGACAGTGAGGACCATTCCCGTATTATTCGTGTATGTGTTCTGATTGTTGAAGCCATGGAATAAATTACATTTCTGAGTGAACTGAGATCAGATTCTTCCGAGTGAATTAGGCGTCAGAATCCGAGTGCGGAATGTCGAGTGAAATGAGCGAATCCCGAGTGAAGTTTTGGCTTGAGCGTGTGTGCGTTACTTGTGACTTGCCTACGCGATTTTCTCCCTTCTTCCGCTGTTAGCCTCCTGAATTTTGTTTGTTCTCCTATTCTTCTTCTCCTCTCGTTTCTCATACCGTGGTATTCTGTTTTAATTGTGAAAAATTTCCCTATTTTTCTTGTCTATGCTTTGTTTAAATTAGGGTGTTATAAAATAGAAATCTCTTATTTGGTAACTTAATCTTTGTTCTCAAATTGATTATTGATTAACCAACCAACATCAGTTTAGATTATAGATTGTTTAATTATATACCAATCGGTTATACACTTAAATAATCTACCATCATAAGTGCTTGAGAAACAAAGAAAAGTAATTATCTTCAATCAAAATATTAAGAGCAAGAACTCAAAGTTAACATAAAGAAAAATTAAATTCCTTGAGTTGATTTTAAAAGATTAAGCTTCCATAATAATTTTTAACAATGAAAGCTAATATTAAATTTACTAAAACTTTGATTATAAAAGTAAATGACAAATAATAAAATTAACTTACTTGATATTGAGGAAGGGAAATGAAAACCATAACTTGAAGGATGCAATATAGAACAAGGAGATAAAGCAAGAGAAAGAACTAAAACTTAAGAAGCTAAAGCAAAGATATAGAATTGTAATGAAAACTAAAGCATGTATTTCTTATGTATTTCTTGTGTATCTTCCTTACAAATTCAAGAATCTATTTATAGGCAAGATATGATGATACTATACATTTATTTTCTGATTATTAATGCATTTTTTCAACATTGGTGGGCTTGAAATTACAATAATTCAAAAGAAGATAATGGTAGGTGTTGAAATGCATTCTCCTCTTTATCTTCTCCAGCTTGCGAGTCCAATATGACCTTCTAGATGGCTGAATTTTGAAAACCTTCAACATGAAAGTTGTAGATCTCTGTCTTATTGAGAATTTGGCGTAAGAATGAGGTCATTTGGACACCTAGAGCTCCAGATATGTGTATTTTGGTGAACTATATCAATGCTGGTGGGACACATGAGGGCTGATTGATTCAAGCTCCATTTCTTTATTTTTTCAGATGCAAAATAACCAAATCTGATCATCATGATGTAGCCCTCTATCTTAGCTTTCCATGGTCTTCAAGATTAGCCCATTTGGATCACAAAAGCCCAAGTTATGGCCAAAATAAGGCAAGATACTCAAGATACATACAAAAAATGAAAATTGAAACATATATACATAATACTTCAATTTAACTAAACAACATAAAACTTAATTAAAATACTATTATTAAACATAGTAATTATATAATAAACCCCAAGTGTAAAACTATAAGAAGTGTACTAAAATTGATTTATCAAATTCCCCCACACTTAAGCTTTTGCACTCCAGGGCAAAACCAAACCAAAACTAAAATGAGAAACAACAGAAAAAGGTTTTTTTTTTTCAAATTGATTTTTTTGAAGTCTAAAGTAATAAGTAATACACATCATCCCTTATATCAAGAGGTCATGATAAGTGTGAATTAGAAGCATTACATACTAGTTGCATAAATTGAGTGATCAAATCAAAGAGTGGATGAAAATGTGATAGATGTTCTCTTCATGCTCTCTATATCTCAATTGTTTGGGTTTGTATATACTCTCAGAAATCACCCAAATAAATTAGCACTACCATAGGCTTGACAAATTTCTAATTTCCATATTTGAACACATATGCATGCAGAGATCAAAAGGACTTTATTAAGGTTGTAATGGGGCCAAGGTGATATAGGGTGGATAAAATGAAATAGTATGGCTAAACTTAGGGTTGAAAAAGAGAAATAGAGTAAGTGATTCAGTGATTGTGGAAGTACATTTTGAAACTCAATACTTAGCAAAATGAAACATGATGGAGGATAAAACATGAGAATAAATCCTCCTGATTATTTTCATACATATATTCACCACTTCTTCTTTTTCTTCTTTTTCTCTTTTTTTTATTTTTTTTTACTTTCTTTTTGAACAATGAAACAACAACATATATATCTTGGGTACATTTCCACAATTATCAAGAATCTTTATTCATAGTAATTCCAAAACTCCTAATCAATTCCTAAGCAAAGGTGATCATGTTTTTTTTTGGGCTATTGGCTAATTATGTGGCTGAATCAAGAAATGGATATAGGCTCAACGTGGGTAACAATGGAAAGTATGTAAGGTAAGGCATATGGCTAGTGGCTAGTTAAAACAAAAATGGCCTTAATCACATCAAAGCATGCACATGGAACATAATACATCAAAAAGAAACAAGTCAAGTTCTAGAGTACTAATAAATAAGGGTTAATCAAGAAAAAGGAAAGATGGCATAATATGATCCATCCAATTAAGCTCAAAATCTCACCGAGGGTGGTCAATCTATCACAATTCATATACAATTTGATCTTCACAAACAACTTATTAAATTAATATGCAAGGAAATTATTCACAACATGACATGAAATATTAGACAAGGGTGATGTAATTACTCATTACTTAGACAAATTTAAAAAAATTTAGTGAAAAGCATGTAGAATTTAAAATGAAAAACTGGAAATGATGATTTTTTTGTGAACAAGAAACAAAAAAAAAGGAAAAATAAATCATAACCAAATATTGGTGTCAAGATCCGGTTCCTTATGCTTCTTGCTCTGTACGTTTTTTTTCAAGGGCGGTTAGTAACGAAGATACCTATAACAAATTGGTCAGTTCAATTGTATGTAAAAATGATTAGTATAACTGAATAATTTGATTGTGTCATACAACCCAGTTTCATAGGCCTTGTGTTAGAACCCATAAGAAAAATATCATCAATACAACCATGAGTAGCATCAAGAGTAATAACATACATCTTAATTCATTCGTATGCCTATAGAAAGACTCCCCTATATCATCCATTAAGAGAAAATAAAGAACCTGATGATTGACTAGTGGTGAGGTGTGGCTCCGATCTGAAAGAAAAGGATGAAGGCAAAATGTGGCGGCTGGAGAATGATGAAGATGATGTTTATGGTTGTAGAATGGTTGATGTCGAATAGAAATGATTCGGGTGAAGGTAAAGGCAAAGGCGCACTAAAGTAAAGATAGTGGCCATGTGTGTGTGTGTGTTTTTTTTTGTTTTGTTTTTTTAGAAAAAAATAATAAAGAAGGTGAAACGATTGTGGTTATCCGAGTAAGATTTGTTGTGAGGATGCGTCTCAAGAGTTTGGACTCTTTACTCAGCCCATCCCAACAAAAGTACTCATGAAAGAAAAGAAAAGAAAATAAATTATTTTTTTATTTTAAAACAAAAAAAAATTTAAACAAAAGTGATACTGACACTATATAGTGAAGGATACGTCTCAAGACTTTGGTTCTCAAAGATGTATCTTTATGATTTTAGATACAACTTTCCCAAATTAATCTTTACTCTGTCTATCCCTCACAAAAAAAATAATAAAATATATATATATAACTCAGACCCCCCACACTTATTCAAGACATTGTCCTCAGTGTCTTATATGATTTCCTCAGTCTATTTTTTTCTTTTTCTTTTTTTTGATTTTTTTAAAATATAGATAAAGGTGAGAAAGAAGTTATAACCGAAGGGTGGTGTCTGGTTCTGGATTATTTCGCTTGTGTGTGTGATCCTTATCTTGCTTCAAGAGGGGTTGAGGTTGGGGTAAAAAGCTCTGCAAAATATCAATCAATTCATCTGCATCTGATGAAGCATGAATGAATGATCGATCATCTTGAGTTATAAGGCCCTATTCCACAACTTTATCTAAAAATATTAACAAACTGTCATAAAAACCATTAATATTTAATAATCCTAATGGCTTTTTATGAAAGTTCATGCTACACCATGATAAAATGCAAAATATTTCCTCAAAAGTACCAAAACCTCCAGGACGTGCGATAAAGGCTTCAACACCTATAACCATACGAGCCATTCGTTGATAGAGGCTTATAACTTTTACCTCAGTTCCTACAGCAATAGCTGGTGTAATACCAACATGATGTAGGATGATACTAGAGACGTTGCTTCCTTCAACTAGTGCAGATAGTGCCATGGAGCCTCTCAAACCCTGTACTCCTCCTCTATATAAGACCTTTATTTCTTTTGCAGCCAATAGTTTACCCAACTTAGTAGCTGCTATTAGGTACTCCTTACAATTACCATTGTTGGATCTACCAAACACACAAATGGATTTAATTTTTTTCATCTTTTTTTTTGTATTTTCCATATAGAGTTATGCGCCCTTATATAGATAAAAACTGAGATGAAATAA
Source organism: Clitoria ternatea (assembly GCA_037962975.1). Taxonomy (NCBI): domain Eukaryota; kingdom Viridiplantae; phylum Streptophyta; class Magnoliopsida; order Fabales; family Fabaceae; genus Clitoria; species Clitoria ternatea. The sequence goes on from CM075671.1 coordinate 265,947,777, forward strand.
TTGATGAAAGATAAAAAGTTTACATAATTATTATTATATAAAAATAAATGACGATAATGAAGAAATTTGGAAAAACATGATTGAAGAAAATAAAAATAGGTAATTTTAAAAGTCAAAGTGAATTCAGAAAGGTAAAACATTGAAAACAACAGTAAATATATACAGTAGTTATGATTATGGCTCACATCTTCCTCTAGTTTTACGTCCAGTAACGGCTTAAACGCCTTCTATGAGTCGAGGTTTTTGCTACCCATCCAGTTTTCTTATAAACTAGCAAACAAGGTCGTTTAACGCCAGATTCCCAAGGCTATAGTTTTCTTTTTGTTGAATGAATAGATCATATAATTTTAGAACGACTCCTTGAACCGTTCCACATGGATGCATCTCAAGAGTTTGGATTAAGTTATCCAAGTTCTCTTTACTCAGCCCATCCTTTATAAATTTAATTTTGTCTTCCCTATTTATAGATACCATTCTAGGGTTCCTACAACGTGTATCACAATTCCATCTTGCACACTTATGGCAAACCCCCATCCTTTTAGCTCTTTATTTTTTAGAATAAGAACTACGTCCCATACCTGGCAAATATTTTATATAGGATTTATGTAATTCACCAGAGAGACGTACCTTTGCTTCAATAAGCCAACCAACATCCTCTAGAATGCCAAAATATGTGAGTAGTTTTAACCTTTGAACTCGAGCTTTGTAAATTTTTACAATTATATCGCGTGGAAGTGTAGGGAATCTTTCCTTAAGTTTTGCAAGGGTTTGTTCCATTGTCAGATTACTTTGAAGTTGTGGCTGTTTAGAAAAGAGAGAATAGAAAATGAGGTTATAGAGAATAGTAGAGATGAAGAAGGTGAAAAGGTGATAGGTTGCCTTCTATCAAGCGCTTGTTTAACGTCACGAGCCTGACGATGACCTTTTAACTACTGCAAGAAAATGATAATAATTCCAAAACAATAATAGTAACAATGATTAAGATAAGTGTTAGCACCGAAAAGAATGATGATGTAATTAATTGATATTTATTTTTTATTTTTTATTTTTTATTTTTTTATTTTTTATAAATATTGTTATTAGGAAAAATTAGTCAAAATATTTGGCATCACACAAATACACCTCCGTATCTATGTGCTCTTGAAACCCTTGAAAGAAAGGTTTAAGTCGGTGCCCATTTACCTTGAAAACCTTGTTTGTCGCTTTATCTGAAATTTCAATCACACCATAAGGAAAGATATTAGTTATTTCAAATGGGCCAGCCTATTTAGAGCGAAGCTTACCAGATATGAGCTTTAGACGTGAATTGTACAATAAAACTTTTTGTCCAATGAAAAAGTTTTTTCTCAAGACCTGTTTGTCATGAAAGGATTTAGCTTTTTCTTTATAGATTTTAGAACTTTCATAAGCTTCCAAACGAATTTCTTCCAGTTCCTGTAGTTGGAGTTTCCTTTCATTACCGGCCTCATTTAAGTCCAAGTTACATTGTTTTACTGCCCAATAAGCTTTGTGCTCAATTTTTACAGGTAAGTGACATGATTTTCCAAAAACAATCCTATAGGGTGACATTCCAATAGGTGTTTTATAAGCTGTTCTATAAGCCCAAAGAGCATCTTCTAACCTTTTGCTCCAATCTTTCCTATTTGGTTATACTGTTTTTTGAAGGATCATGTTTAATTACCGATTAGACACTTCAGCCTGCCCATTTGTTTGGGGTGATAAGGCATTGAAACCTTATACATAACTCCATATTTTTTAAGAAGGGACTCCATTTTACGGTTGCAAAAATGTGATCCTTGATCATTAATGATGGCTTTAGGAACACCAAACCTGCAAAATATGTGTGATTTAACAAAATCTGCAACAACTTTAGAATCATCAGTTCGAGTAGCTTTAGCTTCAACCCATTTAGACACATAATCGACCGTAAGTAGTATATAAACAAAACCAAAAGATACAGGAAAAGGTCCCATGAAATCTATGCCCCAAACATAAAAAATTTCACAAAATAATATGGGTTGTTGAGGCATCTCATTTCTACGAGATATGTTTCCCATTCTTTGACATCGTTTGCAAGATTTACAAAACCACTGGTGGAAAAAATGGATATAATCACGGTTAAAAAAGGCCTTTATTCACGGTTAAAGAACCGTGGTTGTTGCATCCGTGGTAGTAGATGATGGTCTTTAACCACGGTTAACAACCGTGGTAATAAATCACATCTAACCACGGTTAAGAACAACTGTGAATATAACTTACTATTTATATTCACGGTTATCGAGCACAACCATGAATATAAGAACTGAAAGGTGTCAGTTACATCCACTTATATTGACGGTTATAATGGACAACCGTGGATATAGACTATACCATAACCGTGGATATAGACTATATTTATCCACTTATATTCACGGTTATTATGGACAACCGTGGATAAAATATATCTATATCCACGGTTGTCCATCATAACCGTCAATATAAGTATTAAAAGGTTTCAGTTACAACCACTTATATTGATGGTTATGATGGACAACCGTGGATATAGACTATATTTATCCACGGTTACTACCATAACCATGGATATAGACTATATTTATCCACTTATATTCATGGTTATTATGGACAAACGTGGATAAAATGTATCTATATCCACGGTTGTCCATCATAACCGTCAATATAAGTATTAAAAGGTTTCAGTTACAAACTACTTATATTCACGGTTATTATGGACAACCGTGGATAAAATGTATCTATATCCACGGTTATGGTAGTAACCGTGGATAAATATAGTCTATATTCACGGTTGTTGCCATAACCGTGAATAAATACTGAGGTTTTTTTTTAATATGGATTCTATTTTATCGTTTCCCAACCCTGCATTCAGACAAACCAGTATAGTATACAGTATACCACAGCAACACTATATCAAAAGAATGGTATGTATATATATAACAATTTATTTTCTATATCAATTCATAACAACCTAAAAAATGAAAGTATATACAATTAAGTTGAATGTAATGTAATAAAAGTAAACCCTAAATCCTACTAGATACATATATAAAAGAATAAAGATCCTATATCTAGCTTTGCCTAACTTCAATGAAGTTTGAGGCCCATTGCCTTCTAACATCATCTACAAGTTCCTTTGGGAAAAATGACCGGTCATTAAAGTACTGCAAACAATGCACAAAACAATTAGAACAAAAGCTTTATTTATTATATAAAATTGATGAAATTGGTAGAAAAGTAGTCTAAATGATGAGACTTACCTCTGTCCATCCATCTACTAAATGATGTTGGACAATGGTCAGCATAGTGTGCATGACGAAATAGCCACACTCAAAGGTACCCTTCTGCCTGTAAGACTACAATGGACATATAGTATCAAATAAGTGAATTCACAACTTAAAAAACATGTACTAAAGATTTGAATGAATACGATTGACTTACTTTTGGGTACACCCATACAACTGTTTTTCCTTTGGGCTTGTTTCCAATCAGTAGATTGTATCCAACCACCGCCCTACGTCAAACAAAACACAAGATAAGTTAGAATTGTATAGTTCTAAAAATGATGTAATCGAATTTGTGGTTATTTTTTAGGGATGAACTTACCGGTCTACTATATCTTTCAGGTCTTGTGGAGCTGTCCGATGCAAACTATCAAAGTACAGAGCAAGATAGTCCTTCGGACAGATCACCAGAAGCGTCCAGTGAGCCCTGCAGTTACCAGTGATAAGTGAGACTTCAAAATGCAAAATATCATGACAATAATTATGGAATAGAATATTACCCTTTATGATAGGGGCCCATGTATATAGACTTCCCAGACTCAAACATCCAATTCTGGATGTATGTCTGGGTGTTCTGCGAGGTGTTTCCTTGCCTCTGTATGACAGAGGGCTCTAAGAAACCGTAAGTTCCTTGGAAACCCAAGTCCACACAGAGTTTTGCCAGAAACCTAAACAAGTTAAGACATGGTTAGCGACAAATAACTTGTATAATGAAAAAATTGGACAAAACAAGGATATACTTACAGCTCCCACAACTGAAAGATGGAGCCGTTCAGCATCGACGTCCCCGAAATAATGTCACATATGTCAGAATGTGTGACGTAAACTGGAACTTCACTGGGACGGCCGAACACAAGTGGCTGCCATAGGACCTGAACAGTGTCATATCCTTGCTCATACCCGATGCGCCATAGCATCTGGATGGGATCCTTGGCCGGGTCTGGCTTCTTCAATGGCTGTTCCTGTTGAATAATTGACAACTATCACATTTTGTACCATAATTGACAAGGAAATAAAGCTAGTTAGTGTTTAGGGGTTTTACCTGTCCAGGGGCAATCACCAGAAGTCTGTTGGGCCACATCAGAAAGTGGCCCACCGCCTGACCGACGGTCTTCACCTCCTGAGTTGCCACTGGCACAGCAGCATCCTCCTCGAGGATGAGCATAACCGAGACGCTGGACATACCATCAGGTAATGTCTGATGGTGAACCACAGGGCCTAAGTTGTGCACCATATCAGTGCCAACTGGCTCCTCTGACCCGTCAATGAATAAGTCACATTGACGGGTGTCTGGTGGCTCGACCCCGTCATCCTCAGGGTCAGCCGCAGCGCACGACCCCTTAGTGCTAACCTTCCATACCTACATATTTACACATCAAGCAGAAGTTATTCAACAATGAAATAAAGTGATTACAAACAATAAAATTGAGGAAATTAAATAAAGAACCTAACCGGTGGGTCGCTAGCTGGTGCAGTAGTCTCCTGGCGGTGGCTGAGTGAGGCCTTTATCTCCTCCCTGAATCGGGCCATCTCCTGGTGGATCCTAGATATCTTCTCCTGGTACTCAGCTTTCACAACAGCCACCTTCTGCTCCACCATTTGCTCAAGGGATGGGGCAGGGTCGGGAGCACCGTAATAGGTGCGGAGGCCTGTGAAATGTGAATGATTAGCCCATAATTGTTTAACAGATAACAAAATGAAAGCATAGAGTTATTTAGCACTTACCTACACCTCGACCAATAGCACGCACTCTTCCTGGGTGCTCTGGCCTGCCGATGGCGGTAGTCAAAATATCCTCCCGTCCATGGGCTATGAAAGACCCTTGGGTTGATTGCTCAACCAAGGAATCGTGAAACCAAACAAGTTAGTATTCACTTCCTTGACGTAAACTGAAAAATAGACACTGATATAAAGGGGAATACTTACTATCCGTGAGGCAACCTCCTGAGCCTGTGAGGAAGTGTATTCCCTACTCTTCTTGATCCTAGTCCACTTCCATTTGTCGTGGCCTGTAGGTGGGGAAGGGGGATCCACAATACCAGTGTCAGTCTGACACTGACTCAGCCTCTCCTGTGCCAGCCGCTCCTCTAACCTACGGTAACCCCCACATGACAGTGTGTGTGGGTAGTCATTTTGCTTCCTAGTCTCCTTGGCTTTCTTTCTGGTCTCCTACAACAAGAAAAAAAATATTCACATTTAGCCGTATAAATTATACATATTATTTAATCATCTAAAAACCAATGTACCTGAAACTCGGCAGAATGTCTAGATGCAACAAAAGCATCCCAGGTCTCCTGATCGATGAATGGATACTTCTCTCCAGGGAACTTTCCTTGGTCATCCCCGAATACATACCTACAATGAAAGGTACATTTAAACTAAGGATTGGTACAATTTGGTGAAGCGTTGATTAAGAATTTAAAGTTCAATATACCTCGTGGTGAGTATGGATTTGAACGACCTCCATCGCTCAGCCATGATACCGAGGACCTTCCTCCTCTCTATGTCAGAAGATGGTATGTCAAAAGAATCCTACATGAAAGGAGTTAGTCCATAAAGGAGTCCTTATTAAGAGTTACATGAAATAATACACTAAAATAAAACTTAAATAATATCTAAGTTACCAGAACATCACTCCATAGCTGGTTCTTCACCACCTCCTCGACACTATCCCAGTCGGGGATAATGATGGACACCTTCGACCGTACCACAACCCCCAGATAACTGTTAAGCTTCGTGGCATGCGGTCCACTGAATCTACCGGTGTTGACATCCATGTCAACAACTAGCCTCTCTCCTCGGTGACGCCTACGTGCGACGTCTGGCATCCGGGTAACACCTCTACTCTTCCGAGCAGAGGAACCACTGGCCTGTGAGTCGGACCTGGATCGTCCATCCTGGTCAGCCATGAGTATCTGTCCAAACAAGGAAAAAAACTGTCAAATATTTAATATAACATTTAAAACAATGAATAACTAATATAACATGTAATTCAATGAATCACCAACAAGATTAATACCCTATTAAGATGAAATATTTTCCCACAAGCCTTCATGGTGGTCATGACGACTAGCAACTACATCATCTATGTCATGCTCCACGATAGATGTTGGAATACGTGTTGTAGTTGATGGAATGTCCATAATATCAAGATTGGGGTCTCCAATGTGTCTACCTTGGATAACAATTGACCACCGTTTGTTAGCTGGGTCAGCCACATAAAAAACTTGCTTCACCTGCGTTGCCATTATGAATGGTTCTTCCTTATGCCCTATCTTGTTGAGGTCCACCAACGTAACTCCTAAATCATTAGTTATGACACCGTTCTTATTGTCAACCCATTTGCATTAAACACAGGAATGGTGAAGGGACCGTAATCAACTTCCCATATATCTTTAATCACACTAAAGTAGCATGACTCCGCCATCACAAGGTTATTGTCCTTTGCAGTTGAGAAATGCATTAACTAAGCCACAACCATCACTCCACTATTTTGATTTGTACTTTTTTCATCCTGTATCCTTGTATAAAACGAATAGTTGTTTATGTCATACCCACAAAAGGTGAGGACATCAAAGTTTGGGCCCTGTGCTAGTCGATGTAATGTCGAGGATGCAGATGCATCTTTCAGGATGGTCTTTTGGAACCACTACATGAAACTCTTGTTGTGTTCATTCAACAACCACTTTTCAGTCATTTTAGGGTTAGTTTTCTTGACTAGCTCCTTGTGTGTGGCTAGATACGGTTGCACGTCGTCTGTGTTGTTTAAAATATACAAGTGTGCCTGAAGGACATCAGCACGTGGCATGTGTAACATCCCCGTTTTAAAATTTAATGCTGAATAAAGAATGAACCATTAAGACTTGATTTCAACTAGAAATAACTGTTAAGTGCATTTAACTAAGTGAGTTTAAGCCATTAAAATATTAAAATGGTGGCGGACAGGGGATGAGGTGGAGTGCGCGTGACTGACGGGCACGCACTCTCCCATCCCACTCTTGCTTTTGCTGTGCGCATGCACATATGTATATATATATATAAGCGTGAGCCTTAGTGAAAAACACTCTCGCTATTTCTTTAGACTCTTTCTCCGTCACTTCATCCTCTGTTTTCTCTCTTCGTCTTCATTCTTCTTCTTCCATCTCACTCTTCGCTCCTGGAGATCTTGATTCCAGTACTGAAGAACAGACTACGCTCCATCCCAGAATCAGGCGCAGAATACGACAAAGCCAAAGAAGATCGGACGAACCAGGAGAAGGACATCGGACCCAACGACGAGAACGGAAAGAGGTTTCTGAGGTTCTTCTAAAGGTAGGGGGCGCTTGCATGTCAAATGCATGGTCTAAGAACGGTACCGGATGAACGTACTGCCAAGTGTGTGTGTGTGCATGTTTTTATAATTCATTAGAACTGATGCTGTGCATGTATGCATGTGTTCACAATTACTAAAACTGATGCATGATTTGAGATTTTGATGGTGATCTTCGTGACGATGGCGTAGTTTGCTCGTGGATGATAATGATGGGTCTATTTTGTTGTCACTATGAAAAATGTGTATGTGCATGTTCTTAATTGAATTGCTCAATGTTGTTAGTCTGAGGATCGACTGTATCATGCGCGGGTGTGACTGACTGAATGATGATGAATAATGGGAGATATCCGTTCTTACTTAATGACTATGGTAAGGTGTTCAAGGCGCGATGATGAGTAATGATAAATGTGTTAGTTGCATGAGTAAGAGTGGGGTGACCCATGGAAGGTCAAGAACCCCAAGGGAAATGACTTCCAGTTACCAACCCTGGCTAGATCCCAATAGGGCTCGTGGTAGCCGTTGGAGCTAGAGAAGTGAGTCTCGAGACGCCGTGGGGGGCCGGTGCCACCTGGTAAGAGCTGAGGGACGAGGGGCCAAAAGAAAAAGGGGGCTGTAACTGAGAGTCTTTTCCCGAGTCGGATCCGCGTGCATACATATAGAAATAAGGCTGATTGTGGTGATGTGTAAATCTATATATGTGCATGTGTATGATTTTGAATGCATGAATATATATTGATGTGGAATAAACTCTGTGAATTATGCGTATTATGAATGTTGTTTGAATTGTATGAACTTGGTTACTTGAAAAAGGACGAATGATAGCAGGAGCGTGTACTGACGCTGATACCGAGTCTGTGAGTATCATTATACATGTAAAAGCTCACCCCTGCAGTGGCAATTTTCAGTGAATGTCTCTCGTGAGGAGGATCAGAATCAGAGCTGGAATGCTGGGCGGAGTGCTGACGCATTTCGAAGGTTTAATTGAGGCGTTGTTAGATAAAGCCCGGACTAGCTCATACCGGATGTTAATGTTTTTTTTTGTGAATGAATCGAACCTTATGAACAAGAAGAAGTTTGATTTTGCATTTGTAAATATTAATATACACTCTTATGTACATATGGATGTATGGTTTTGTGTGTGTGATGCTAAGTGCTGTCTTGTTTTATAATTATGCTTTAATAGATAAGCAGGGACAGTTTGATTGAGCAGGTTATAGTTAAGTCCGAACGAACCGAGAATTGTCTTAGGAAAGACTCATGTCGGATACGTTGGGCGGAGTCGTACCCCGCCTGAAGTATGGGAAGCAATCCGCCCAAGCGCGAGAACTCACGCTGAAGCGAGTAATGACCCGAGCGAAATATCGACCATTATCCTTTCCTATCCGTTGTGATACTAACGCAATCCGGACCCCGGTGCTGAACCCCGGATTTGGGCGTTATGGCTAAGTCCGCCCAGGCGTTATCATAATTAGTTGAGTTGGGCGGAATAGGTTCAGACTCTTCCTTCTTCCATAACTTATTATCGCACTTGTACCCTGTAACTTCATATTTTTCTGAGTGAAAGGCGAGTGTGTGAGGATTTACTTGGTGAACCCTTGACCATACCCGATGGAGGAAAATTACCTTGTAGTTGTGTTAAAGAGGCGTTATGCAGATTTCGTTTAGGCGGCGTTATACCTCGCCCATGTAGCTAGGACAGCCCGCCCAAGATAAATATACCCCGCCTAGCCTAGCAGGATGATTCTAACTTAGCCTTTTCATCAAATGCTACACGTGTGAATGTATTAACATATTTCCCTTATCTATTCCTCCTGTTGAGTGACCAGTATTTCTTGAAGGGAAGCCTCAGTGCGAAATCTCCTCTATCCGCTGCTGCATTACTATGCTCCGCCTGGACGGTGTCAGACCCCGTCTGAGCGAATAAACGGTATCGTGCAATCCGCCCTAGTGTTGGTGCGTTACGATAAGCCCATCGAGCCGGCCTCACCCTTTTAGCCTCCCTGTAGGTTGCTTTATGCGCGTGAATGTTTTTAGTTTTCCCCATTGCCTGCTCCCTTCTACATCAAATGTTACGTGACTGTTTTTTGTGAAAAATTTTCTCATATTTTGGGATTTATTAGTTGTAGATAATTAGGGTGTTATATTTTGGTATCAGAGCGGACCGAAAAGTCCAAGGCCAAAGTATGCTTACCAAGTGTAAGCGGTGGTGTTTGTGTCTTTGATTGAATGGTTGAAATTGTTGTGATATTGGTTGAACCTGATTGATATTGGCTTGCGGATAGGAGGGTGTTGCCCCTCCTGGTCCTATTGATTATTTATTATAATATATATATATATATAGAGATGGCATAATGTGCTAAGTTATTAATTGTTAGACTAATAACTAGATCGGTAGTAAGTGGCTCCGTGTACTTATCCTTAAATGTCAATTTCAGGATAAGGAATGGCGCATCGTCAAAGTATGGAGGCTATAGCCACAGCATTCCAACGCTTTGCTGATGTGTTTGAAAGGCAAGGCCAAACTCATCCTGAGGATGGCCATGTGCTGGACCGCTTCCTGAAGAGGAAGCCGAGTGAATTCTTAGGAGGACGGAACCCTGAGGCGGCGTTCAAGTGGACTCAGGAATTAGAGAGAATTTTTAGGGGTCTTCGCTGTACCGAAGCCCAGAAGGTGGAATGTGCAGTGTATATGCTACGAGATGAAGCGGAGAATTGGTGGAAGATAGCTAGGAGCCAATTCCCCGAAGATGACAATCAACTGACGTGGGACGATTTCAAGGCCTGCTTCCTAGACAAATACTTTCCCGACACAGTGAGGAGTCGAAAAGAGCTGGAGTTCATGGAGTTAAAACAGGGCTCCATGACTGTGGAAGAATACGCGACCAGATTTGAAGAATTGTGCCTATTCTATCCGCCCTTCCAGCAGCCGGGAACGGAGCACTCCAAGTGTCTTAAGTTTGAGAACGGACTGAGATCGGATATCAAGAGGGCCTGCAGATACCATGAAATCCGGAGTTTCCCTGCCTTAGTGAACAAGTGTAGAATATTCAAAGAGGATGACAGGGCCCATTCAGGCCAGTGCAGCAGAGCCAACCAACACTTGAGGCCTCAGCAATCACGTTTCAAGAGGCCAGGGAACGTGAGGAGGAATGAACCCTCCACCAGATATCAGAACTATAATGACCGAGGGAGACAGATGAGTGGGCGACCCAGGTATGGCGGATGCTTTAAATGTGGCGGTGATCATTTTGCTAGGGAATGCAATGATACAAATGTTAAATGCTACCACTGCGGAGAGAAGGGACATGTTCGCCCGGACTGCCCCCAACTCCGCCAGGCAAACACCAATGTGCGTCAAAGAGAATTTCAAGATCGAACCAGAATGAATGATAACCCACGACCTGGTGGCAGAGGCAACGGAACCAGAGGAAATATGATGCATGCCCCGAACAGTCGAGAGAGGAACACCGGCCCAACAGCGACAGGAAGGATCTACACCATCAATGCAGAGGATGTTGCACCAGCAAATGATCTAGTACAATGTAAGTGCTCACTTGGAATGAATACGCTTAATGTTGTTTTCGATTCGGGAGCTACCCATTCTTTTATAGCTGATGAGTGCGTGAAACGGTTAAAGCTACCAACTGTGTCTATGAACCGGACTCTAGAAGTGGCCAGCCCCACTGGCCCTACTGTGTTCACATCGTCCATATGTAAAAATGTAGCATTTGAGTTGTACGATCGGAGTTTCACCTTCGATCTGATTTGCATGCCCTTAAAGAGTCTTGATATTGTGCTTGGAATAGATTGGCTTTCAGCCAATAAGGTATTAGTAGATTGTAGAAACCGAGAGATAGTTTTCCCAGAACAACCCACTGAAGATGGCACGGCACTAGGTATAACCCGACTGTTTATGATGCTTTGTCTAACCAAAGATGAGAATGAGCCCCTAGTGAACGAAATTCCGGTTGTCTGCGAATTCCCAGAAGTGTTCCCAGAGGACGTCCCGAGTGTACCTCCCCATAGAGAAGTTGAATTCTCTATAGACTTGATCCCTGGAGCCGAACCAGTCTCCAGTGCACCCTACAGAATGTCCTCAACTGAATTGGTCGAGTTGAAGAAACAAGTGGATGAGTTACTTGAGAAGCAGTTCATTAGACCAAGCGTGTCACCATGGGGCGCACCTGTGCTACTTGTTAAGAAGAAGGATGGCAGCTTGAGACTTTGTATAGATTATCGACAGCTCAACAAACTCACAATCAAGAATCGATACCCACTGCCTAGGATTGATGATTTAATTGACCAGCTGCGTGGAGCCTCAGTCTTCTCAAAAATCGACTTACGATCGGGATATCACCAAATCCGAGTGAAGGACTCGGACATTCCTAAAACTGCCTTTAGGACTAGGTATGGTCACTATGAGTATATGGTGATGCTGTTCGGTGTGACGAACGCCCCTGCTGTTTTCATGAATTACATGAACAGCATATTCCATTCCTTCTTAGATCGGTTTGTTGTTGTCTTCATTGACGATATTCTAGTTTATTCTAAGACATCGGAGGAGCATGAAGGACATCTCAGGGCGGTACTCCAAGTGTTGAAGGAGAAGCAATTGTTTGCAAAGCCTTCAAAGTGCGAATTTTGGATGGATGAGATCCACTTCCTCGGGCATGTGATCTTCAAGCGAGGCGTCTCGGTGGATCCTGCGAAGGTAGCTGCTGTAGTAGCGTGGGAGAGGCCCAGATCGATCTCGGAAATAAGGAGTTTTATGGGCTTGGCAGGTTATTATAGAAGGTTCATCGAAGGATTTTCTAAGTTGGCATTACCTCTGACTAAATTGACTTGGAAGAACGTTCCTTTTGTGTGGAGTCCGGAGTGTGAGAGCAGCTTCCAAGAGCTGAAGAATAAGTTGACAACTGCTCCGGTGTTAGCATTACCGGAGTTACGAGAAAGCTTCGTGGTCTATTGTGACGCGTCCGGACTCGGATTAGGATGTGTACTCATGCAGAAAGATCGGGTGATAGCATATGCCTCTCGACAATTGAGACCCCACGAACAACATTATCCGACCCATGACTTGGAGTTGGCAGCAGTAGTTTTTGCATTGAAAATCTGGAGGCATTACTTGTACGGATCCAAATTTGAAGTGTACAGCGATCATAAGAGCCTCAAATACCTATTCGACCAAAAGGAGCTGAACATGAGGCAGAGAAGGTGGATTGAGTTTTTGAAGGACTATGATTTCGATTTGAAATACCACCCCGGTAAGGCAAATGTCGTAGCAGACGCATTGAGCCGAAAATCCCTCCACATGGCAGCCATGATGGCAAAAGAAGTTGAGTTGTTGGAGCGGTTCCGAGACATGAACTTGCATGTTGACGCCCCTTCCTCTCAGAAGATGATAATCGGTACGTTGAGGATTGCCAACGAATTCTTAAAATCCGTGTACGAACAGCAACAGGCGGACTCTTACCTAGCTGAAATGAAGGAAATTCAGGCTAGAGGAAAGGATTTATCCTTGGCAGAAGGGTCAGATGGGATCTTCCGGGTGAGGAACAGAATATACATACCAAGTGAAGGAAGATTGAGAAGAATGGTGCTTGATGAAGCCCACAAAAGCCTACTCAGTATTCACCCAGGAACCACGAAGATGTACCACGACTTGAGGAGACAGTTTTGGTGGCCCGGACTAAAGAAGGATGTGGCGGAGTACGTGGCCCGGTGTATCACTTGTCAGAAATCGAAGATAGAGCACCAAAAACCATACGGTGCAATGCAGCCTCTGGAAATCCCCGTGTGGAAATGGGACTCAATTGCGATGGATTTTATCATGGGATTACCCAGGAACCGAGCGGGCCATGATGCCATTTGGGTCATTGTTGATAGATTGACGAAGAGTGCACACTTCTTACCTGTAAATATGAAGTACCCATTGCATAAATTGGCTCGAATCTACATTCAAGAAGTTATTCGACTGCATGGCATACCTACTTCCATCGTCTCAGATAGGGACCCTAGATTTACGTCCAGATTTTGGACCAGCTTGCATCAAGAACTGGGGACGAAGCTTTGGCTTAGTTCTGCCTACCACCCCCAATCGGATGGACAATCCGAGCGAACGATTCAGAGTCTAGAAGACTTATTGAGAGCGTGTGTGTTAGAGTACGGTGGGGACTGGGAGCAGTACCTTCCCTTGATCGAGTTTACGTACAACAACAGCCATCATCACAGCATTGGCATGGCACCTTACGAGGCATTATATGGGCGTAGATGCCGAACCCCGCTCTGTTGGTCGGAAACGGGTGAAAGTCTATTACTGGGACCAGACATCGTAAAGCAAACCACAGAACAGATCCGAGTGATAAGGGAGAAGATGAAAGCATCACAAGACAGGCAGAAGAGCTACCATGACAAACGCATCAAGCCATTGGAATTTCAAGTCGGAGATCGAGTGTTTCTGAGAACCTCTCCGAGTAAAGGAGTTGGACGAGCCTTAAAAAGTGGGAAGTTAAGCCCTCGCTACATCGGACCTTATGAGGTAGTAGAACGGATTGGCCCCGTGGCATACCGCCTCGCGTTACCAATTCACTTGTCCCGATTACACAACGTTTTTCATGTGTCTCAACTAAGGAAGTATTTGCATGACCCCAGCCACACGATGCCTGACGACGAGGTAGAGATCAAGGAAGACCTAACCGCTGTGACTACACCGGTTGGAATCGTGGATCAATCGGTAAAACGCTTAAGAAACAAGAACGTAAGGCTGGTTAAGGTGGAGTGGCAGCAAGGCAAAATCACCTCCTATACGTGGGAGCGCGAAGACGCCATGCGACAGCAGTACCCCGAATTGTTTACCTACGTAAGTACCAACTGAATTTCGGGGACGAAATTCCTTTTCAGTGGGGGAGAACTGTAACATCCCCGTTTTAAAATTTAATGCTGAATAAAGAATGAACCATTAAGACTTGATTTCAACTAGAAATAACTGTTAAGTGCATTTAACTAAGTGAGTTTAAGCCATTAAAATATTAAAATGGTGGCGGACAGGGGATGAGGTGGAGTGCGCGTGACTGACGGGCACGTACTCTCCCATCCCACTCTTGCTTTTGCTGTGCGCATGCACATATGTATATATATATATAAGCGTGAGCCTTAGTGAAAAACACTCTCGCTATTTCTTTAGACTCTTTCTCCGTCACTTCATCCTCTGTTTTCTCTCTTCGTCTTCATTCTTCTTCTTCCATCTCACTCTTCGCTCCTGGAGATCTTGATTCCAGTACTGAAGAACAGACTACGCTCCATCCCAGAATCAGGCGCAGAATATGACAAAGCCAAAGAAGACCGGACGAACCAGGAGAAGGACATCGGACCCAACGACGAGAACGGAAAGAGGTTTCTGAGGTTCTTCTAAAGGTAGGGGGCGCTTGCATGTCAAATGCATGGTCTAAGAACGGTACCGGATGAACGTACTGCCAAGTGTGTGTGTGTGCATGTTTTTATAATTCATTAGAACTGATGCTGTGCATGTATGCATGTGTTCACAATTACTAAAACTGATGCATGATTTGAGATTTTGATGGTGATCTTCGTGACGATGGCGTAGTTTGCTCGTGGATGATAATGATGGGTCTATTTTGTTGTCACTATGAAAAATGTGTATGTGCATGTTCTTAATTGAATTGCTCAATGTTGTTAGTCTGAGGATCGACTGTATCATGCGCGGGTGTGACTGACTGAATGATGATGAATAATGGGAGATATCCGTTCTTACTTAATGACTATGGTAAGGTGTTCAAGGCGCGATGATGAGTAATGATAAATGTGTTAGTTGCATGAGTAAGAGTGGGGTGACCCATGGAAGGTCAAGAACCCCAAGGGAAATGACTTCCAGTTACCAACCCTGGCTAGATCCCAATAGGGCTCGTGGTAGCCGTTGGAGCTAGAGAAGTGAGTCTCGAGACGCCGTGGGGGGCCGGTGCCACCTGGTAAGAGCTGAGGGACGAGGGGCCAAAAGAAAAAGGGGGCTGTAACTGAGAGTCTTTTCCCGAGTCGGATCCGCGTGCATACATATAGAAATAAGGCTGATTGTGGTGATGTGTAAATCTATATATGTGCATGTGTATGATTTTGAATGCATGAATATATATTGATGTGGAATAAACTCTGTGAATTATGCGTATTATGAATGTTGTTTGAATTGTATGAACTTGGTTACTTGAAAAAGGACGAATGATAGCAGGAGCGTGTACTGACGCTGATACCGAGTCTGTGAGTATCATTATACATGTAAAAGCTCACCCCTGCAGTGGCAATTTTCAGTGAATGTCTCTCGTGAGGAGGATCAGAATCAGAGCTGGAATGCTGGGCGGAGTGCTGACGCATTTCGAAGGTTTAATTGAGGCGTTGTTAGATAAAGCCCGGACTAGCTCATACCGGATGTTAATGTTTTTTTTTGTGAATGAATCGAACCTTATGAACAAGAAGAAGTTTGATTTTGCATTTGTAAATATTAATATACACTCTTATGTACATATGGATGTATGGTTTTGTGTGTGTGATGCTAAGTGCTGTCTTGTTTTATAATTATGCTTTAATAGATAAGCAGGGACAGTTTGATTGAGCAGGTTATAGTTAAGTCCGAACGAACCGAGAATTGTCTTAGGAAAGACTCATGTCGGATACGTTGGGCGGAGTCGTACCCCGCCTGAAGTATGGGAAGCAATCCGCCCAAGCGCGAGAACTCACGCTGAAGCGAGTAATGACCCGAGCGAAATATCGACCATTATCCTTTCCTATCCGTTGTGATACTAACGCAATCCGGACCCCGGTGCTGAACCCCGGATTTGGGCGTTATGGCTAAGTCCGCCCAGGCGTTATCATAATTAGTTGAGTTGGGCGGAATAGGTTCAGACTCTTCCTTCTTCCATAACTTATTATCGCACTTGTACCCTGTAACTTCATATTTTTCTGAGTGAAAGGCGAGTGTGTGAGGATTTACTTGGTGAACCCTTGACCATACCCGATGGAGGAAAATTACCTTGTAGTTGTGTTAAAGAGGCGTTATGCAGATTTCGTTTAGGCGGCGTTATACCTCGCCCATGTAGCTAGGACAGCCCGCCCAAGATAAATATACCCCGCCTAGCCTAGCAGGATGATTCTAACTTAGCCTTTTCATCAAATGCTACACGTGTGAATGTATTAACATATTTCCCTTATCTATTCCTCCTGTTGAGTGACCAGTATTTCTTGAAGGGAAGCCTCAGTGCGAAATCTCCTCTATCCGCTGCTGCATTACTATGCTCCGCCTGGACGGTGTCAGACCCCGTCTGAGCGAATAAACGGTATCGTGCAATCCGCCCTAGTGTTGGTGCGTTACGATAAGCCCATCGAGCCGGCCTCACCCTTTTAGCCTCCCTGTAGGTTGCTTTATGCGCGTGAATGTTTTTAGTTTTCCCCATTGCCTGCTCCCTTCTACATCAAATGTTACGTGACTGTTTTTTGTGAAAAATTTTCTCATATTTTGGGATTTATTAGTTGTAGATAATTAGGGTGTTATAGCATGCTCTTCACTTTTTTCCAATCGTTCCTTTCCCATCCAATCTCCCTTCATGACGGGTCGTTGGAATACCAATGCTTGCAGCATGTGACATGTATTCAGTGCAAAACTCAATTGCTTCCTCTACAATATATCTTTCCACAATTGAAGCTTCGGGACGACGTTGGTTCTTCATATACCCTTTCAATATCTTCATATATCGCTCAACGGGATACATCCACTGTAAGAACACTGGACCACAACAACAGACCTCTCTCACCAAATGGATGATTAAGTGGACCATTATGTCAAAAAAAGAGGGCGGGAAATACATTTCAAGCTGACATAATATAAGTGATGCTTCCTGTTCCAACACATCCAATTCGCCGGGCACGATTACCTTGCAACATATGGAATTGAAAAACATACACAACCTTGTTATGACATTTCTCACATTTTTAGGAAGAATGTCACGAATGGCGATAGGCAGAAACTGCTGCATCAACATGTGACAATCGTGAGACTTCAACCCAATTAACTTCAAATCTTTCATGGAAACACAAGACTTGATGTTGGAGCCATAACCAGATGAAACTTTCACACTTCGTAACGATTCACACAGACTTTGCTTTTCTTTTCTGGATAACGTATGGCATGCTGGAGGCAAATATGTTCTTTTGCCCTTTGATTGTGGATGCAAATCCTGACGTATACCCATCAACTCTAAGTCCATACGCGAGTTTAGGCCATCCTTAGTCTTCCCGGGTATGTTTAAGAGTGTACCAACTAAACTGTCGCACACATTCTTCTCCACATGCATTACATCAATGCAGTGTCTTACATCAAGCTCCCTCCAATATGGCAGGTCAAAAAACACTGACCCTTTCTTCCAGTTGTTTTGTGTCAGGTGCTGTTTTTCACACTTACCAAATTGCATGTTGACGTCCTTCACCTTTTCATATGCCTGGCGACCAGATAGTGGTGGAGGAGCCATTTCAAAATCTTGGGCACCGTTAAACGACTTCTTCAACCTTCGAAATGGATGATTCGCTTTAAGAAACCTTCGATGTCGAAGATAAACATTTTTCCTGCCATGATGCAACCGCACAGAACTAGTCCCCTCCTCACATACTGGACAAGCTTTATGACCCTTCACACTGTACCCAGATAAGTTACCATACGCTGGAAAGTCATTGATTATGCAAAATAACATGGCACGCAATTTGAATGATCGCCTGGTAAACCCATCAAACACTTCAACCCCGTCTTCCCACAACCTTTTGAGGTCTTCAACCAATGGAGTTAAATATACATCAATGTCGTTCCCCGGTTGTCGTGGACCAGAAATCATCATTGATAACATCACATATTTTCGCTTCATGCACAACCATGGCGGCAAGTTGTAAATAAACAACAAAACAGGCCACGAACTATGGTTTATGCTCAGGTTCCCAAACGGGTTCATGCCCTCTGTGGCTAGTGCAAGCCTAACATTTCTTGGTTCATTGGCAAATTCTGGAAAACTCCTATCTATTTTCTTCCATTGCGACCCATCGGCCGGATGCCTAAGTAGTCCATCAACAACCCTCTCATCAGCATGCCATCTCATAAGTTTTGCATCATCTGCATTGGCAAACAGACGCTTTAGTCTTGGAACTATAGGTAGATACCACAACACCTTTGTAGGAGACCCTTTAGTGCATACCTCATCAGAATCCGCCTCTTTCTTCTTATACCGTGACACCCCACATCTAGGACATCGATGCAATATTTCTAACTCACCCTGGAATAATACACAATCATTTAGGCATGCATGTATTTTCTCATACTCCAAACCCATAGGACACAACACCTTTTTGGCCTCATAGTTACTTTTCGGCAAGGTGTTTCCAGCTGGGAGCATTTCTTTCAACAACTTCAGTAAGTCAGTGAAACTTTTATCCGTCTACCCATTTATGGCCTTCAAATTAAACAACCGCAAAACAGCTGATAACCTCGTGAAATTGAGGCAGTTTGGATACAACGGCTGCTCAGAGTCCTGACACAGAGTTGTATATACATGAGCTTTCTTAAAACCTTCTACCCCTACATCACGGATCATATCCTCGAGTCGGTCATCCATGTCGACATCGTTGTCATGCATCGAGCTTCGATTTTTAGTCTGAGAGCTGTTACTTGGCACCACTATATCTTCACCATGCCATATCCAACGCGTATAACTATGTAGAAAACCGTCACACAGTAGATGTTCTCGCACCTCTTCCAAGTCTACCCGACGCAGGTTGAAGCATTTAACACAAGGGCAAAAATACTTTCCATTCACCCCCACTGCATTCCTCGCTACGAATTCTATAAATGATTCAACTCCCCCCTCGTACTCCAGACTTAGGCGTGACGCAGAAATCCAACTCCGATCCATACCAACTGTTTACAAGGTGCTATGATCAACCTCACTTTTTATACAAAGGTGGTGGTCCTATACCCATTCAGCATGACAATTATTTTTATACGTCATTCATATATACAGGTTAGGACTTATTTTAAAATTTGATGAAATTTCGGCAGCATTTCGCATTGGTCTCTAAGTACACAAAATGAGAGTGGTCAAATCAAATTCAACCACAACCAAATATGCACCCAGAGAAAAACACAAAATACAAGTTACCAAAATTTTATCAAATTTTAAAATAACTCCTAACTTGTACATACTAACAATGACGTATAAAAAATAATTGTTCATCCCAAACTGTCCAAACGGATAATTCAAGATTCAACACAAACGATGACATTAATTGATTTAATGACCATTTGTGTCGAATCTCAAACGGGGAACTACGGTTCACTCATATGCACAACAACTTTCATACTAGTTAACAACCACACACATACAACAACAATAAACATAACATATAAGAGCAACCAACAATAACAGAAATAAAATGGATAATAATTTAGTTAACTTTTTTCCTAAAATAGTATGATGTTTTTAATTTATGTTATTTTGAAGTAGAAGTATGGTGTTGGAGTATGGATTATGGATTATGGATTATGATGTTGGTTTATAATACAGGTTCAAACTTTAGACTTTTATTTAGTAATTAATATGATATTTTTAAATTCTATTATTTTCAAGCATAACATATGGTGTTAGATGATGGATTATGGATTATGAGAATTTTTAGATTTGAACTTTTATTTTATGGATTACGACTTATGGACATGGTGTTGAATTTAGTTAAATTCTACTTAAGAAGAACAATATAAGTTTTAGGAGAAAAGTAATCTCAACCATTTAGAACTTTTCAATTTAGGGAGTACATTTTAACCAAAAGAGGTATCTTATAATATTTCTAAAGTTCATACAACAATGGCCACACCATGCCTAATCTGTTGGTTCCTTAAGCTCTATAGCCTTGCAATGATGGAAGTTGCAATTGGAAATAAAAGAACCACCCAGGAGCAAAATGGACCTTGCACCACAAACGAAAGCTGATGGGGAAATGGGGTTGGCTAAAGGGAGCTATGGACCACCGCCACAGAAACGTCGTTGGAGGATGCTGAACGGAGGTTGGTGAACATGGTTGCTGGAGCCAAACAAAAATGGTGGAAAACGTAGTTGCTGAATGGAGTTAGGGTCCGTTTGGTTAAAAGTTAGAGTAAGGTTTGTGAAACGGGGTTTGGAAAAGTGAGGTTTTAAAAACGTGGTTGGGAAAATTGGGGTTTTAAAGATAGTGATTTGTGTTTGGATAGTTTGTTGTAAAAGTGAGTTGGAAAGTAGTAATTGTGTTTGGTTGGAAAATATTTTGGTAACCTTGGTTTAGAAAAATGGAATTTGAGGGTAAAATTACTAAAAAGGACATTAATTAAAAAAGTAGTAAAGTAGTATATTTTTTGTAAATAATATTAACAATTACACATTAAAATATTTCATTTATAATTTAATTAACAAAATATATTTATTAATAAAAATTAATAATAAATATATATTATTATAAATATATGTATTGCAACTAAAATTTAATATTATTAATATATATTAAATATATCAATAAATTCACATTTTTTGGTAATTTTACAACATACCATTATCATAAAAAATTATAAAAAAACCCAACACCTTAAAAAAATATAAAAAGTTATTTAAATAGAAAAAGTTAACATGGTCAACATTTTTCAGTCCACACCCATGCACCCTAAATCCAATGTAATCTAAACCCTTAATTCCATCAGCCTTTAAGGTACACCCTAGTACATGAAGCACACCCATGGTGCACCATCCAAACCAATCATCCACCATTAAACCACTCAATTTTTACAGTACATCTCACCCCCCATACACACCCATGCACCACCACCATAAACCAATCACCATCTCAGATCTTCCAACATTTATGGTACACCAAGCCAAGCATCTCCACCAGTGCTCCATCTTCTCCAACAGGCAGAAGGGCAAAACCGTCCACAACACACATAAATGCAAACGGAGATTCGGAATGGGAGGTATGATGGAGGCACAAGGTAACGTGGTTCTCAGCTTTCAAACGGAGAAGATGGCAACGGAGACGGAGGAAGCGTGTGTTGCCAAACGGTTCACAGCAAAAGGGGTTTAAAAAACCATGGTTTTACGAATGGAACGGAGACGTAACTTTTTTCCAAATAGGCACTTAATCTAATTTAACGGAGAGAACTAAGGTAATTTTCTAAAAATTGCATATAACCAAACAGGCACATAAACAGAGTTTAAACAGAGTTTATAACTTAAGCTTTTGAACCAGTAACTATCGTGTCAGGAAACAAGGAATACCAACAGAGAAAGAATCAATATATTATGACAAACACGCATGACAATGGGGTTCAGGGAACCTACCTGAATGAAGAAAGGAAGAAGATGCTGAACAGAGAGAAGGGCACGAAGCTCACAGATAATGGAGAAGACGACAACCAACGCGCAGAAGAAGAGAAACTGAAAAAAGAGTGAAAGGCGCGGCTTTTGAAGTTTCAGAAAGGATGTATATTCACGGTTCCCCTTGAAACCGTGAATATATTACACATATATTCACGGTTTAATAAACAACCGTGGATAAATGTTAACTATATATCCACGGTTACGATACCAACCGTGGATAAATATTAAATCTATATTCACAGTTATAGAAACAACCGTGGACATAGAGTACCCAGTGATTAAACCCTAAAACCTAAACTATATATCCACGGTTGGAAATACAACCGTGAATATTAACATCTATATATATCCACAGTTAACATCATAACCGTGAACGTACCCATCAATATATATTCACGGTTGTGATTAAAACCGTCGATATATATTTCAGGTACTATATATCCACGGTTGACTCCTCAACCGTGAATATATATTGATGGTTACGTTCACGGTTATGATGTTAACCGTGGATATATAGTTTTCTCTGATTAAAACGTTCACCTTATAATTTCAAAAATGCCACCGCGCATGTTTTTATTACTGATCCTCTTCTACCCGTGAATAATATCCCGTTGTTATATCCATTTTTTCCACTAGTGAACGTATATGCATCACGAAAAATTATTGGCCAATACAAACCAGATTCTAATACTTTCCTTGCTGTACGTGGAGGTCCAAAATGTCCACCACATGCATATGTATGACAAAATGTAAGAATGGAATGAAATTCATTTTTAGGTACACACCTTCTAATGACTTGATCACTACAAAGTTTCCATAAGGAAGGATCATCCCAAACATAGTATTTAGAATCACTTTTTAGTTTTATTATTTGTTGTTTAGATGTATGTATGGGAGTAACAGAAGCAACTAAGTAGTTTACCAAATCAGCAAACCATGGAGTGGAATTATGTATTCCCATAAGTTGTTCATCAGGGAAATCATCTCTAATGGAAATTGGGTCAAGTTCTTTTTCAATTCTGCTTAAGTGATCAGCCACAAAATTTTCTGCTCCAATTTTATCCCTAATTTCAATGTCAAATTCTTGGAGCAGCAACATCCACCTAATCAATCTTGGTTTTGCATCTGGTTTCTTTAAAAGGAACTTTAATGCTACATGATCTGAAAATACAACTACTTTTGAACCGAGCAAATAAGATCTAAATTTATCAAGTGCAAACACAATAGCAAGTAGTTCTTTTTCTGTGGTAGTATAGTTTATTTGTGCAGTATCCAAAGTTCGTGAGGCATAGTAAATAACATGTTGTACTTTACCTACTCTTTGAGCAAGAACAGCTCCTAATACATAATTTGATGCATCGCACATAAGTTCAAATGGAAGTGACCAATCTGGTGCCTGGATGATAGGAGTGGTAGTTAAAGCTTTTTTTAAGCAATCAAAAGCCTCTTTACATTTGTCATTAAAGTCAAATGTTATATTTTTTGTAGTAAGTTAGACAACGGAAGGGCTATCTTACTGAAGTCTTTTATAAACCTTCTATAAAAACCTGCATGACCAAGAAAAGAACGAATATCTCGCACACAATAAGGATAAGGTAATTGAGAAATTACATCAATTTTTGCAGGATCTACTTCTA
Source organism: Clitoria ternatea (assembly GCA_037962975.1). Taxonomy (NCBI): domain Eukaryota; kingdom Viridiplantae; phylum Streptophyta; class Magnoliopsida; order Fabales; family Fabaceae; genus Clitoria; species Clitoria ternatea. Next base: position 265,971,463 of record CM075671.1, read on the forward strand.
TGCCTTTTTTAGATATTATATGGCCTAAAACTATACCTTCTTCTACCATGAAGTGGCATTTCTCATAATTAAGAACAAGGTTAGTTTCAATGCATCTATGTAATACTTTATCTAGACTATTTAAGCAAGCATCAAATGATGAACCATATACTATGAAATCATCCATAGATACTTCCATACAATTTTCAAGAAAATCAATAAAGATACTAATCATGCATCGTTGAAAGGTACCAGGGGCATTGCATAAGCCAAAAGGCATCCTCTTATAAGCAAACGTGCCAAAAGGACATGTAAATGTTGGTTTTTTCTTGATCTTTTGGTGCAATATAAATTTGGAAGTAACCTGAAAATCCATCTAAAAAGTAATAATATGACTTACCTGCCAGTCGTTCCAACATTTGATCAATGAAAGGTAAAGGAAAGTGATCCTTTCGGGTTGCTTTGTTAAGTTTCCTGTAATCAATGCATACTCGCCAACTATTTTGTATTCTGGTAGGAATTAGTTCATCATTTTCATTTTTAACCACTGTAATTCTAGACTTTTTGGGAACCACTTGTGCAGGGCTGACCCAAGTGCTATCTGATATAGGGTAAATGATGTCAGCTTGTAATAATTTTGTTACCTCTTTTTTAACTACATCAAGGATTTGAGGATTAAGTCTTCTTTATGGTTGCCTTACTGGTTTAACTTCTTCCTCTAATAGAATTCTATGCATACACATGGAAGGGCTAATACCTGGGATATCTGCCAAAGTCTAACCAATTGCTTTCTTATGCTTCTTAATAATCTGCAACAACCTTGTTTCTTGATCAATATTTAATTTGTTAGAAATAATCACTGGAAGATTCTTATCTTCCTCTAAATATGCATACTTTAAATGTTCAGGAAGAGGTTTTAACTCTAACATAGGAGGCTGCATTATTGAAGGAATCAATTTGGTTAAATTTGTCTCAGCAACTTGTACTTCAACATAATCAGATGTATTTGTAACTACTTTAATCAAATTATCACACTTTGATTCTTTTAAAATAACATCTAGAACTATATTTTTTGTTTTAAGGGAGTTTGGATCATTATTATCATTAAGCAAATATTTCTCAATTTCAGCACACACATTGCATTGATGAGAATCCATGCATGAATCACAAACAAATGAATCACAAAAATCAGACAATACTGGAAAATCAACATCATCAGACAACTTAATAATATTATCCTCAACTAAATCAGTTATTAAGTCAATTTGAAAAACAGAATGATCCTCAGTAGGATGCTTCATAGCATCTAAAATGTTGAATCCAACCACACTGTCTCCAAATTCCATAGAAAGTGTTCCTGCATGCACATCTATCTTTGTTCTAGCTATTTTTAAGAATAGTCAACCTAAAATTATTGGAGCTTTATTGGTGGAATTATCACTTTCCATATCTAGAACATAAAAATCTACAGGAAAAATTAAATCATTAACTTTAACAAGGACATCTTCAATAATTCCTACAGGATGTGCAAAGCTTCGATTTGCTAATTGTATAACCACACCTGTAGTTTGCAAAGGTCCAAGGGAAAGTGAAGTAAATATAGTCATAGGCATAACATTAATAGATGCACCTAAGTCTAGCATGGCATTTTCAAATTTGTTATTGCCTATTATGCATGGAATGGTAAACGTCCCAGGGTCTTTACATTTTTCTGGTATATGTGACAAAGGTTTTTCAATTAATGCAGACACATTTCTACTTATATTAATCCTTTCATTGCCTTTTAGTCTTCTTTTATTAGTGCATAGTTCTTTAAGGAATTTGGCATATCTTGGGATTTGCTTGATGACTTCTAATAAAGGTATATTTACCTCTACTTTTCTAAATGTTTCCAAGATCTCCTCATCTATTTTCTTATTTTGTATAGATTTTTGTCTTTGTGGAAATGGAAGAGGGATATGTTGTTTATCAGGACCAGCTGCAGAAGGAGGATTTGCAAGAGATATATCATTACTATTATTACTTGAACTATCTAAAACTTCTTCTGCATGTTTTTCTATGACAATAGTATTTTCAGTTTGTTGTTGTTTTTCTGGTCCATGGATAGCTTTACCAGATCTTAAAGTAATTGCACTTACATTTTTAGGATTGACAATTGTCTGAGCGGGCAACTTATCTGAACCTTGAGACTGCAAATGGTTTAAAGATGTAGCCAATTGACCAATCTGATTTTCAAGAGTCTAAATTGTAGCCTCAGTTCTTTTTTGGTAGTTCAGATTATCTACTGATATTTGCTTCATCAATTCCTCTAAATTTGATTTCTCAGTGGAAGGTACAGCTATTTATGTAGCTTGTTGTTGTACATGAGGAGGTTGGTAAGGTCTGCTTGGTCCAGTATTTGCCTGAAAAGGTGTATGAGGTTGTTGTGAAGAATTACCCCATCTTAAATTAGGGTGATTCCTCCAACCAGGATTATATCTGTTAAAAGAAAGATCATAATTATTATGTTGTTGTTGTGGCGGTCTGTTATTGTATAAGTTAGCAGCACATACTTGAGGATTTTCATCAGGAATTTTAGCTTCCTGCAGTGAAGGACAACAATTGGTATAATGATCTAATGAAGTACAGATAGAACATACCTTAGCAGGGGTTACAGGTTGTTGTTTTTGAGACACAATAATATTTTTCATAAGTGTTGCTAGTTTAGCAAATTTACTTTCCCATTTTTTATCTCCATCATTAGTAGTTTCAATTTCATGGACTCCTCTAATTACTGCAGAATTATTTCTAGTGGCATGTTGTTGAGCATTAGCAGCCATGTTCTCAATTAAAGTTTTTGCTGCATTTGTAGTTTTATTTTGCAAAGCACCACCACTAGCTGCATCAACTAAAGTTCTATCCATTGGATTAAGACCTTCATAGAAATATTGTATGAGAAGTTGGTCCGTAATTTGGTGATGGGGACAACTAGCACACAATCTTTTAAATCTTTCCCAGTATTCATAAAGATTTTCCCGGTCATGTTGCCAGATGCCACATATTTCTTGTCTAATTGAGGAAGTTCTTGAAGCGGGGAAAATTTTTTCAAGAAACATTTTCTTTAGGTCATCCTAACTTGTAATGGAGCCAGGAGGAAGGTAAAATAACCAATCCTTAGCGATATCTGCTAGGGAGAAAGGAAAAGCTTTAAGTTTTACATGTTCTTCTGAAACCCCTTCAGGTTTCATGGTAGAGCAAAGGATATGAAATGCTTTTAAGTGTTTATGAGGATCTTCACCTGCACGACCATGAAACTTAGGTAACAAATGAACTAAACCAGTTTTAAGCATAAAAGGAACATCTTCCTTAGGATATAAGATGCATGATGTTTGATTAGTGACATCTGGTGTAGCTAGTTCTTTTAATGTCTTTTCAGCCATGTTATACAAATACTCAGAAGTTGAATGTTTAGTTTCACTACTTATGCTATTAGCTAGAGTATTGTTATTATTATTATTATTATTATTATTATTATTATTATTATTATTATTATTATTGTTATTATTATTATTATTATTATTATTATTATTTAATAGTTTCTTAGATGATCTAACTAATTGATGAAATGTTCTATCTATTTCAGGATCAAAAGAATATAGTGGTTCGGGATTAGATCTAGTCATACATAATACATCTACATATATTGTAACAAAATACTACAACTATGTAATAAAAGGAAAAAGTTATCATTTTAATTATGAAATGCTTAGAACATATGTTTAAAAATTTAATGATTTTTTTTATATTTATATTTTTTCAATGGTTGAAAATGAGATTACTAGAGAATAAATAAGAATATAATAAAGTAGAATTTTTTTTTCAATTTTTTTATATGCTCATATTCAACCAGACCTAAATATCTTCAATACACCTACAAAAAGAATGTAAAATATATTAAATAATTGAATGTAAATAATTAGGACCAAAGGTCCCCGGCAACGGCGCCAAATTTGACACGCTATCGCTGTCGGGTCAAATAAAAAGTTAAATTAATATAGTATAAGGTGAACAACCTGAGTCATCTCTCGAGGACCTTAGTTCAATTAGTTACACTCAATTTAGTTAAAATAAAGGGGGGATTGTGTTGAGCTTGAAAGGAAAATTAAGTGATTATATGATAGTGCAAAAAGTAAATTTATGAGTAAGAATAATCAAATTCAGAAACAACCAACCCAAGGAATTAATAAATCTTTAGTTAACTAATCATTGATCACAAATATGATTAAATATAATTAATTTCTCAATCTTGAATCATTTGGAATCCCTAAATGATTATATTCTAGAAAATCTTCTAGAATTGAATTAATGAACTAATAAGAATAACCAATCGATATATTCTTATTAATTACTAAAATAACTTTAAAACCATAATTTGATTGAGTTAAGAAACAAATTAGAAATCTCTTATTTAGTAACTTAATCTTTGTTCTCAAATTGATTATTGATTAACCAACCAACATCAGTTTAGATTATAGATTGTTTAATTATATACCAATCGGTTATACACTTAAATAATCTACCATCATAAGTGCTTGAGAAACAAAGAAAAGTAATTATCTTCAATCAAAATATTAAGAGCAAGAACTCAAAGTTAACATAAAGAAAAATTAAATTCCTTGAGTTGATTTTAAAAGATTAAGCTTCCATAATAATTTTTAACAATGAAAGCTAATATTAAATTTACTAAAACTTTGATTATAAAAGTAAATGACAAATAATAAAATTAACTTACTTGATATTGAGGAAGGGAAATGAAAACCATAACTTGAAGGATGGAATATAGAACAAGGAGATAAAGCAAGAGAAAGAACTAAAACTTAAGAAGCTAAAGCAAAGATATAGAATTGTAATGAAAACTAAAGCATGTATTTCTTATGTATTTCTTGTGTATCTTCCATACAACTTCAAGCATCTATTTATAGGCAAGATATGATGATACTATACATTTATTTTCTGATTATTAATGCATTTTTTCAACATTGGTGGGCTTGAAATTACAATAATTTAAAAGAAGATAATGGTAGGGTGTTGAAATGCATTCTCCTCTTTATCTTCTCCACCTTGAGAGTCCAATATGACCTTCTAGATGGCCTAATTTTGAAAAACCGTCAACATGAAAGTTGTAGATCTCTGTCTTATTGAGAATTTGGCGTAGGAATGAGGTCATTTGGACACCTAGAGCTACAGATATGTGTATTTTGGTGAACTATGTCAATACTGGTGGGACACATGAGGGCTGATTGATTCAAGCTCCATTTCTTTATTTTTTTCAGATGCAAAATAACCAAATCTGATCATCATGATGTAGCCCTCTGTCGTAGCTTTCCATGGGCTCTAAGATTAGCCCATTTGGATCACAAAAGCCCAAGTTATGGCCAAAATAAGGCAAGATACTCAAGATACATACAAAAAACGAAAATTGAAACATATATACATAATACTTCAATTTAACTAAACAACATAAAACTTAATTAAAATACTATTATTAAACATAGTAATTATATAATAAACCCTAAGTGTAAAACTATAAGAAGTGTATTAAAATTGATTTATCACAATGCCACACAATAATTATCATTCTAAATGCATTCCAATCATAACATTATCACATCATCCATTCAACAATCATCAACATAATCATAAATACATATTTTTACATCATCAATGGATAAAATCATGCATTTAGAATAGTTACCCCCTCCTACCTTAAGTGAAGTAGTGATCAACGCAGTCAGATGGTCCCGTCTCGTCAATGGGGTCACTTCCTACATCACAACACATTACACAATTAATTTTCTATTTACCCATTAAGACTTAAATACTTATATATATCAATAACTTGATGTTTATATTATTTTAACTCTTAAACCTCTTTTATTTCATTTTATCCACCATAATCACCATGGGTTAGGTGCTACCATATATTGTTATGCACTCTAGAACCAAACCCTTTCATGGGTTTCTCCATTATTGACTTCCACCAACAAAATATCATCACCAATGACCCTTATTCATCATAACCCACATTTATTTCCAATAACAAATGCTCATCAACCTCCACTATACATTTCCCCTAAGTTTATGAAGCTAGGGTTTCATAAAAATTCCAACCACCTTCATAAATACTCTTCTCCTTCTAATCATAAATGCATCCACCTTCATTACTTCCCAAAGGAATCTTACTCTCATAAAAACCCACCTTAAAACTCATGCATTAAATGCCTTAAATGAACACCCATTCACATGCATGGTTCCCAAAACTCATATCATTATATAACCATGGCAAAGACCCAAATAAATAGTGAGTATTTCTTACCTCACACCCAAAAGTGAAATGGGTTTCCAAAGAGAGGATAGTGACACGAAAATAAGGGAAGGAGAGGAGAAAACTGTAGCTCCACTAGCCTCCTTCAAGCTCCCACCAAAACAAAAATGAAAGGAAGTAGAAGATGAGACCAACTTGCTAGGGTTTTGGAAGAAGAAAAGAGAGAATGAAGAAGATGATGATGAAGAGGAGAAGAAGTGAAATGCATATGTCCACAACTTCAACAATCCCACGTGAATAGAAAAGAAAAATTTGGGTTTTCAATTTATTTTAATTCCCATTTATTAAAACTCCATCATTTTATAACCAACAGGTTCTCAGTTCGGGCTCAATATTTCATCTGAAAATTATTCCAAATACATATTCGGATTCCCGATAATATTTTCAATAGCCCTGACCAATATCATCCCAATCCAAGATACTTGGTCCGACCCCCATATCTCAACCGGGCTTAATTTCAGCTTAACCGGTCTCCATAATTTTCTAACAGTCCTCAAAATTATCAATTTAATTATTCTTAATAGTTTGGGACGTTAAATACTCCATATACCAATTTCTAATATTTATTCCGGTAATTAATTCTCTATTTTAAAATTTGGGATGTTACAATCCACCCCACCAAAAAGAAAATTTCGTCCCCGAAATTTCACATACCGGATTCAAATACATCGGGATACCGTTCTCTGATATCATCTTCACGTTCCCATGTGAACATTTCCATATTTCCATGTTTCCAAGCGACTGATGCCAAATCTCTGAGTCATTATTTTGATATATAATTCTCAGAAGATTTACGCTTTGGCAAGTGCACCAGTCGTTAAAATTGTATTATATTTGATCGTCCCACAGGGATTGTGGTAAGTACCTCAATCTCAGACTAGTACAAGCTGAACCAACACAACCACAGAAAGTTCATTCAGTTTTTATTGTTTTAATGTTTTCTAGTTATTTTTATATTTCCAGAAACAGTATTAAGATGAAATGTGAAAGGTGATTAATAGAAAATAGGTCAGGATTGCTTCGGTTCACAAATTCATCAAGAAACATGCAATTAAAGTATAATCAACTTCATAATCCAGAGGACAATCCGCTTGTAGTTATTCCCTAATTCCTTAGGTGAAATACACTAATCCTTAAGCATCGAACCGTAATTTCTTAAGTGCTAAATTAACCTAAGAATCTAATGTGAAATTGGAGGTTGAACTTTAACTATTCACCTAAATTGATTAGGCCTGAACTAGCTAGAAAGCTGGAAGTTACCTAAGCTTCAACCATGATTCCTCAATGGCGAAGTTCTTCATCAGTTCCGGATTTGTCAATCCAGTAATTCAGATATACTCCTCAGCTTGTTCGCCTCAGGATCTAGAAGTTGATTTTCTCACTCACAGCTTCAAGATTCCATTGCTCACCTTCGCAATCCCAACCTTAGGGATTTAGAACTCCATTGACTTCGGTTCCATCGAAGGATTGTGGAACGTCATGGAGGAGAGATTAGAGAGAGAAAGTGAAGTAGTGAGATGTTCGAAGTTTTGAATGAATTGTGTTCGATGTATTCTGTGTGTATCTGTCTCTGTTTTTCACAGAATATGTACAAATATATATATAGGCATCTACCTAACTAACTAACTTAACTAATAACTTAGAAAGCTTAAGTTAATGACTAAACTAACTAACTAATTACATAATTAAAGAATAATTAACTAATTACAGCTCAGCTCTTAACAGATTCCAGTTCATTATTAGCTAATCACAGCACAACACTACTAATAACAGCTCACTACTTAAATTACTAAGGTGCAGAAGTAGGAGAGAAGGCAGCAGGAAACAACACTGGTGTCGAGTGTCTTCTGGAGGGAACATTCAATGTTTTAAATAACAGCCTTCTCGCTTGAGCGAACTGGGTTCTTGTAACACCCTAATTTAACAAAATAATTAAAACCAAAGACGGGGAAAATTTTTCCAAAATTAAGTAAACCAAATAGACTATAAGGCAACCGGATAACAAAAGGGGCGGAGTGCAAGGAAGGACAAGCACTCAGTCGGTATTCAGCGGAGCACAGCAGCTTAAATCAGTCCAATCAGCACCCCCTTCGCTCAATTCCCAGAGACAATCAAAAAGAACCGGGCATGAATAATAAGGGAAGGAAGGCAAGGGAATAAAAGAATATTCACACGTATAACAATCAGAGGAGGGAGCAAGGCTGGGACCGACCCATACTGTCCAACGAAACACAGCAGCGCCTGGGCGAAGACTAAGATAACACTGACTCGCTCAAGCGAGGTCCGACGCCGCCTGATCGAAGCATAACAATGCAACCATGGAAGGAGGAAGTGATTACACCGCCCGTCCAGTTTAGCAAGGCACAACAACGCCTGGACGGATTACAACACAACATCCACTCGCTCAGGTGATGTCCAACACCGCCCGGTGAGACATGATAATGCGACAACGGAAGAGGGAGGTACTTGGGCGGAGTTCCACGTTGACGTCTGCTCGCTTCAGCACAATTCCATGCGCTTGGGTGAACCGCCCTAGTCGCTTGGGCGAGGTATGACACCGCCTAAGCGAGGTCAACACAAAGCCCCTCCAATGCATACACAAGTTAATTTCTCAATCAGATATGGACAAGGGTTCACTCGGCAAATCCTCACGCTCGCACTTCACTCGGGAAATCAGGAAGTTAAGTTCCACTCGGACTTATTCGAACCCAACCACTCGGGACACCAATGCTTACTCACTCGGACTTTACATCTTTCACTCGGATTATCAATACCTTACACTTAGGATCCAATCCACCCTAAACCACTAATTGAACTCCTCTCTCAGCAGGGAATCACTCGAGGTTTTCACTCGGGAGGCACAACTCTGCTTCACTCGGGATTTATTTATGATTTCGCTCGAAAAATATGAACTCTTCCTCACTCGGTTTTTATTTACATTTTTCACTCGGTAATGGCCGCCCTCATTTTCACCCGGGAATCCTCTCATCAGGTCTTACACAGTACAGGTTCATCTAAGGTATTTTACTCAGAATTCATCGAAGTATCATCGTTCGAATAAGAAGGCATAGCCATTCCCAGTTCCACTCGGAAATCATTAATTGAGCAGTATTCTAACCATCAGCGTCCCTCGGTCTACCCAAACACGACCACTCGTATACAACATAGTGTAAGTGCATAATCATGCACTCGGAATGCCTATTACCTTAATGTCATTCATTCCTCAGCACCTGTTATCAACGTGATACATATATATATGTATAAAAACATGCACTCGGGTCACAATAACTCAATTACCTATACGTATATATATATTCATGTTCATTACACCACACGGTTATTACGAGCCGGCCAAGGCTACAACTGACAAAACATGACACATACAAAATAAACACTTGCGGTTGGAGTACCCCTCACTCAGACCTGAGACCTTATCATCACTTCAGAGTCCAACCTGCATACATACTGAAAAATGGTGCAGGGGTGAGCATCTTAAATTTTAAATGTCAGATACCCACTCAGGTTGCCTCACAATTATACAACAATATATATATATACACACAATTATACATGGCAACGATTATAGTCAGAGTAGCACCAATCAACCAGGACACACATAAGACTCTTACCGATCGGAATCCACCAGTTGTCACTCGGCCTTATGCACGCATCCATTCAACAACATTAACATACGACAATCAGTGACTTAATAGCAATACCCATGAATCAGAATGCACATATTGATTATTTCTCAATCAGAATTCAATAATTCTCACTTGGCTACACACATAACATTTCAATAACACTGATACACATATATACTCATGAAACAGGTTTCACTTAGCATCCAAGGCAGGTGCACGCGGAATAACTCACTCGGGCATACACATTCATCATCTTCATAAACATTATCAAATGCATAATCAAATTCCAATCAGCATCAGCAACACATATAAACAGAGTAATTCACTCGGATATACATTCATCATCTCACTAACACCTTCGCATGCACAACCAACTCCAAACATTGTCAACAGTTAATAAACACATATTATCTCACTCGGTTCTGCATTCGTGTGTATCGGTTTAGACGTTGCAACGTAGGCTCTCAGCCTTTTTACACATAGCTCTCAGCTATCAAATCAGCTCCCAGCTGCTTGGCCATTTTACAGGTACCCAACCGTTTGCCCACAGGTGACACCAGCTCTCTCAGCGCCAACGGAGGTGTTCACAGGCAGCCCGAGTCCCACTCAAGGGCTACCTTGAGTCCCACTCAAGGATTTCATAGCGTCCCACGCTTTAAAAACCGATGGTAGTGTCCCACACTACGTGCTCTCAGCATAAACGCATCCCATGCACCACACGCGGATTCATCACACACACAGAGTTCATATACACAGCCATACATGCATCTCATGCAATTGGCATCATACATCATCAGCATTCAAACGGCACATGCATCTCATGCAATCAATGCTAGACATTAACAGTACTCAACAACACATGTATCTTATGCAGTCAGTGTCACACACTCTCAGAACTCAATAGCATATGCATCTCATATAATCAGTGCTAGGCATTAACAGTATTCCGCAACACATGCATCTCATGCAGTCGGTAATACACATTCTTAGGACTCCGCATGTTAATTTAACACATACAAACTTCCATGCAATCATCATCATAGCAGCATATGAGTCTAATGCAATCGGTATCAACCAATATCAAGCTTCCATGAGCATTTTCATCAACTTAAGTTAACATGCACTCGGTTCACAGTAGCATCAAGACTTAATCAGCGCATGCATTTATATGAAGAATGACAGGCTCATGCAAGCATTCCAATCAATCATAATACAATATGCAATCAGTATATGACAGTACCAGAACTTAATCAACGCATGCATTCCTATGAACATGCACAGATTCAATAAAGTATTCTCATCAACATAACACAACATGCAATCGGGTTCCATGGTAACGAGACTCAACAACGCATGCATTTTTAAGGACGATGCTAATATGCAGCACTCACTCTCGCTTAACCTGTATTCGGATACTTCACATGCAACATACCACACGGCAGAATACAATACCACAATTATCAATATTCTCCAAACCCGTTCGTAATCCATGCATTTAACATGTAAGGTACTCCCCCTACCTGGATGAAGCTTTCAGTCGGCCAAGACGACACCCAGTTCCAGAGGGACACTGAGTCACACCCAGCACATCTGCATGCAAGAGCAGGGAGACCATTCGGGTTCCTGAGATGCCCAGCTCTCTGTTCATTCCCTGGAGGAGCTCCATCACAACGCTGTGAACACTCCTACCATCTTGAAGCTCCTCGCAGATCTCCACAGAGGGTTGGCAGCTTTGAGCAAGAAGAGGAAGTCGACGAAAGAATAAGGAAACAAGGAAAGGAGACGGGTTACATGCAGAGGGAATGCACACCCTCACCCTCACTGGCTCGTCGAGTAAGGAAGGAGGACTTCCGAACTTCAGCCACCACTGTCTCGAGCTCACGGGAACAGCGAGTAGAAAAAGAAGAAGAGGAGAAGGAGAGTGAAGAGTGAAGAAGAGAAGAAGAGAAATCTGTAGGAGATGCATAGCTTCCATGACCCAGGGCACATATATGTATAAGCATGCGCGTGCACGAGGAAGAGGAGAGTGGGGTAGGAAATTGTGGATTACAGTCCCACTCACGTGACTCACCAATCGCAAACAGCCACCCCTTACCAGTTAAGCTTATTTAATTTGTCACTATTCCTCAAGTTAAATCGAATATAATTAACAGTTAATTTTCTACTTCTGGAATTACTATTTTAGCAATTTATATTCATTCGGCAAATAATTATTAAATCGGGATGTTACAGTTCTCCCCCTCTCAAAAGAATTTCGTCCTTGAAATTCAATCGGTAACTTACCTTAAATAATTAACTCAGAAAATTGCTGTCTCAATCACCCACACGACTGCGTTTCCATAAGCATTCACCGATCGGATCGCAATTTCACTCGGCAAGGATTCACTACTCAAGCAGTTTACCGACCGCACCGCAATCTCAGTCAGCAAAACATAAAAAGTCTGGCCTTACCTGATTACAACCTCATCACAGAATTTAATGTATTTGGGAATTCAGCCAATTTAATGTACTATTTACCCCATTTTAACTCAGCCAATTCATCACAAGTAGGGGCACTTCCTAATTTCTTGGCCGCTCGGCCCCGTGCTCTCAACACCGACTGGTGTATTTACACCCTCGGTTTCCCTGACTCAAATGAGTCACTCAGTACAACTACAACTCATACAGGGTACAAACCTAAAATTGTATCACTTGGACACGTGATGGGGGTTAATCATCAAGTTGGGAGTAATCTAATAGGTAAACAACATCACCGACCCCCAAAAATACCCACTCCTGACCAACCCCTCTCAGTTTAAACACTCGGGTTTTCAAAATCTGACCACAAGATTTCTTCCTTACACCAGAATGAACGCTCAAAAGGGCTTCCATGTGCTCCAGTCAGTACCATTTGCTAGGGTTTAATTCGCACAGGCACCACGCTCGACGTGGAAGTCTTAGGTTCCTACTCATGCTTTTGGCTAAACTCACTCACTCGGAGTCTCATTTTTCATCCAGAAGGACTTTTCTCTGGGAAGATCACTCGGCTGGACATCACAAGAACTCCACACTCGGCATCTTTCTACTTAGAATTGTTCCGCATAACTCCATCCTACACGGAAGTGATACACTCTGAGGCACACCACTCGAATCTCTCCTTGCTCAGAGTGTTACACTCAGACACTACCCTCTTAACTTAGTAATGGTACTCTCTATGAGGTTTTACTCAGAACATTCTAATCCTCACTCAGCAATGCTTCCTCATAAGACTTCACTCAGAATTATCCCCACTTTTACACACTCGGGATACACTAATCCCTTCCCAAGTAAATCCTCACTTTGTAATTTAGTTTGGTTTAAGATCCTGTTTTCCTCTTTAGGCTTACAATACCACTCGGTTAATCCTATAAAACTTACAACTTCAGTGACAGATTGACCGCCCTTCTCATCCCAGTAATTAATCAACTTTTTAGTAGCTAATCTGTACCCGACGACCTCTAATCCGCTCGGAGGCAGACATACTGTAACACCCTCGGTTAGATAAGACAAATCCTTCTATAGGTTCATCCCATTTAACTGAGAGTGTTAACAGTTTTTAGAAAAAGTGAATATTTTTTTTTTAAAAAAATAAATATGTGGCAAATCAGCGGAAGTAATATTGTATATATCACATAGTCATTCACAAACTGTAAATAATTGTACTCTTAACAGAATGGGGCACGCAGGCACCCTTAAATATTATACAGTCATCCGGTGTCTGATTATAAATATTCTATCCTTAATGATTATTCTCAACGGGTTCAGCGTATTGCTGATCTTCACACTCAGGTTCTTGAGTTTCTAATTCCTCTGAAAAATGTTCAACAGTAAGGGTGAGTATAACCCAAGACCCTGATTGGTTCATCCGATGTGGACATAATCCAGTTAACATACAATGTCACATAGATCATACATTTAGCATACTTATAACAATCAAGCATGTTGTCATCATATAATCGTATATTTAACATGTTCACAATTATAACAATCAGATATGCTGTAATGAATGCATGAATTCGGATTTATTATGATTTATCTTTGGTTAAGTCTCATGATGCATGTGGGCCCAATAAATCAATCCATCATCATCCTTTCATTCTTTGGATTCCATCCTGCTCAAGTTATTTCTTGGGCACAATGTTTCCATTCTAGAGCGATCGAAGCTCACCAAGTCCCCTTTCTTTTATCATATCGTACGAATGAACTCACAGGTTCTCATTATTATATATATCATTTCATCTTGGGACTTGGCTCTTCACGATCATAGATACATCCCGTCATTTAGTCGAAGTACACTAGAATTGCATCGTCTCACCCGGCTATCAAGCGCGACTCTGATGCCATTGGGTTGCCATTCCAGTTGTACTCCCAAGATTCTTCTACTGAGATCGAACGTGAATGTCCTCCAGCGTACCAGGTGTATGCTCTAGTTTTTCTTCTTCAAAACACATTTTCATGATGCGAAATGCATTATTCTTCTCATTAGATCCCTGGGTATCTTATGTGTTTCCAGTCTCATCATATCATTTAATCCTTGTAAGATATTCGTTTATTAATTATTTTAGAAATATATCTATCATATATATATATTCTTTCATAAAGAGTAAAATAATATATATATCCTATATGTATTTACTCATAATTTATATGTTAACAATGTATAATAATAAATAAACTAATAATAATGATAACAATACTAATTTTGACAATAAATAGAATAAGAATGATAATTATAACTTACTAAAAACTTAAAAAGTATTGAAGATTAGTTTCCAATTGAAAATTCAAGTAAAAAACACTAAAAACAGAGTTTTCCGAGTGAAACAGGGATAAATCCGAGTGAAATGAGTATGATTCCGAGTGGAATCATACAGAGAAGGGTTCTCCAAGCGTTCTGGCTAAAAATCCGAGTGAAATGACACTGGAAAAGCTGTTTTCCGACTGAAATAAGTCTGGATCCGAGTGAAATGAAGTGGAATGCTGTTTTCCGACTGGAACAGCTTGAATCCGAGTGAAAAATAAGTTTTCCGCATGAGATAGCTATGAATCCGAGTGAAATAAACTGAGTAGAATTTTCTAACTGAAAACAATAAGTAATCCGAGTGAAACAGAAGCTGAAAAATAATTTTCTTAACTAAATATCTTGAATTCTGAGTGAAACAAATTTCTGAGTGAATTAAAATATAAATCCGTGTGAAGTCAGTAGGAAAAATGGTTTCCTGAGTATCATTGTTTGTAAATCCGAGTGAAAATCATTCTGCTGACTGGAATACCTTCGAGTAAGGTAAATCCGAGTGAAATAATTCCTGATTCCGAGTGGAATCAGGTTGATACAAGTTTTCTGAGTAAAATAGGTGTAACACCGAGTGAAATAATTAAGATTTCGAGTGTAATAAGCACGATTTCAAATAAAATCAAGCTGAGAGGGTCTTCTAAGTAAAACAGTTCTAAATCCGAGTGAAATCAATCTGAAAGAGTTTCCTTAGTGAAGTTAAAATGCCTTCCGAGTGAAACATAATGAAGAAACAATTCTCTGGGTGAAATTAATCTAATTCTGAGTGAAATAAAATAGGATTCTGAGTGGAATTAGTCTAAAAGGAATTTTCTGAGTAAAAATGTTTGTGAATCCGAGTGAAAATGTGTCTCTAAGTGAAATAAAATCTGATTCCGAGTGGAATCAGTATGAAAATGGTTCCTGAGTAAAAATAAGATAAGTTCCAAGTACAACATGAGTTTACCGAGTGAAATTAATTAAAAAGGGTTCTGTCTGCATGAAATAATATAAATCCGAGTAGAATAACTGCTTGCTGAGTAAAATAAAGTGTTTACCGAGCGAAATAAGACTGGGAAGCTACTGACCGAGAGCAATAGAGTGTTTTTCGAGTGAAATGATACCAAAACCGATTGAAAAGACCTAAAACCGATTGAAATGATACCAAAACCGATCGGATTGGCCTAAAACAGAACCTGTTATCATTAAACTCATAGTTTTTCACTAGAAATCACACGGTACCCATGATTCTTAGCATTTTCAGTCCAATAAGTACATGTCATATCACAATTCATCACTCGGTAACAGATATATATATATATATATATATATATATATACATGCATATACAGATATCAATATAAAGCATTTAATTCATACACACTGAATCTGTCCCCACTCGGTTTTCCCACAAGGCACCCAAGAATATACCCCCTTACCTCTATGAAGTTCCTGGAGGAGAAGAAAGAGGCTCCCTTCACTGTCCTGCTTCGAATCCGAGTGAAACAGAGGGGAAAGGAGAGGGAAAGAACTTGCTGGAAAAGAGAGTGATGAAGAGTGTTGGGTCGTGTGTGTGGTGTGAGTTCTGAGGACGTTGAGCTTGTTTAAATAGGGAGGAAGTAAGTGGGAAGACAAGTGGAAGACAGCTTTTCTGAGTGGCATGCTGAGTCAGTGCCCATTTCTGAGTGGTATGCTAAGTCAGTGCCCATTTCTGAGTGGTATGCTGAGTCAGTGATAATGGAAGGGTCACTAGGGATTAAACAAATATATATGCTGAGTCAGTGTCCATTTCTGGTCGTCCACCATCCATAATGCGCACGATTGGATTTAAATATCATTAAAAGACAAAATTGAAGTCAAAACGCACTTCTGTCAGTGAATACCAAGTGAAATTACACTCGGTTAACACTTGTGTCAGTGAATTCCGACTGGAATTCCCATTTCCGAGTCAACAATTACAAGGCTCGCTTGAGCGTGGCTTGCTCGCTTGAGCGAATCAGCCAATCCTCACTCGGCATTCCCCTGAAACCGACTCATCTTTCCCGTCATTCACTCGGTAATTCACTCCCACACCGACTCCTAATTTGCTTGGCCTTTCACTCGGTATTATATCCCAAATCCGGGTCATTTCTGATGGTTCTTACTCGGTTAAATCATTCCAAGCCTAGTCCTTTATCACTCGGTAATGTCCTTCAAAAACTGACTCCCTCGCATTCTTTTCCTATGTTTCTTCTACTCGAAGTTTTTATTCCAAATCCAAATCTCTACATACACTGTTCCACTCAGTAAAAGTCATCCACTTACTCGGAATGCTACTTTCCATACCACTCGGTGTATTTAACACAATCGGGAATGTACTTCACATTCATCACTCGGCATAGACTTATAATTTTCACTCGGAAGTGTTTCTTCTAGAACCCAACTCTCTCTCCTAATTAGTCAATCACTCAGAATTTATTCAAACTCTAATCACTTAGGATATATTCCAATAACAATTCATATCTTAGAAAGGAATCAATCGGATTTACCACTCAGAAATACTCAAACTTTACTCACTCGGTTTACTCATATTTCTCTCTCGGTTTTAACCAAATTCTTCAACTACAATTCCAATCAGAACATATTAAGGCCCTCACTTCTCGGAAAAGACTTACACATACAAGTCTTCACTCGGAATTGATCCAATAGAGTATATCTCACTCGGAAGAGGAGTCATACTCATAGATTCACTCGGAAATGGTTCAGCCTCTCTATATTTCACTCAGATTTTACCTTCCAGGAGCATTTAAGTCCTTCCCCACTTATATTTCACTCGGATACTCATCTCTTAGGTACACATACACTATCCTTCCTCAAAATATGTTTCGATCGGAATCCTTTAAGGTTTTTATCACTCGGAAAAAGAGTCATAAATATAGCCTCACTCAATAATGGCTCTAAACCTTATATATTCTACTCGGATTGGGTTCTCCTTCCTATATTCCACTCGGAATAAGCTTCCATTACTCTATATTTCACTCGGAATTGCATATTTGGGGTCATGCTTCTTAGAACAGGTTATACTGGATTCAAATTGTGTTTGAATATGTTAACAGGTACAAAGATGTGCAAAGATTTTGATAATGACAAACACTCTTGAAGAAACCGATGCAAAAACAAAGACATGAAATCAGAATTGAAGTAACAGCGAAGCTAATCGATTAGGCCATAGATGCTAATCGATTAGGAGCTTTCTGTTTTGGAAGAAATTGCATCAGGTATGAAAGCTAATCGATTAGGGAGCTGAACAATCGATTAGGTACTCACTGGAATTAAGGTAATCGATTATGCACCAGAGACTGATCGATTACAACAACCAGAAATAGGACAAAATGCATCAGGTATGAAAGCTAATCGATTAAGGGAACCATATAATCGATTAGTGAGTCACTGGATTTAAGGTAATCGATTGCAAGACATGCTAATCGATTAGGATGCTGCGAAAACAAATTAAATGCATCAGGTACAGATGCTAATCGATTAGAGGAAGTGAAATAATCGATTAGTGACTCTCTGACTTGAAGCTAATCGATTACAACGCGAGGGTGTAATCGATTACGCTAGTGGAAAAACAGACTTAAGTGGGAAACCAGGTCATGTCTCCACCATTCTTTAAATTTCCACTAACTGCAACGGCTACGAAGGACTAGGGCACTCCTCAACAACTATCTTGGCTCTATAAATTGAAGAGGAAGACAAGCACAACTACAACAACCAAGTAGCAACAATTCATAGCTCTATTTTGTGCTTTGTAAGCCTATTTCTTGCATATTGTACTTTCACTTGTATATCCTCTCATCTTGAGAGATTAGAATTTGGGAGAGCTTTTCATTTGTATATCTGCTCTATTGAGAGAGTATATTGATTGTAAACAAACACCAAACACACAAGTTATTCACTCTAGGTTGAGTGGTTGTTCACTCTAGGTTGAGTGGTTACAAAGGTTGTGGACTCAACCTTTGGGATATTGTGAGATTGAGAGATTGGGTGGGTTGCCCTTATACTTGTGAGGATTGGGTTCTTGAGTGTGGGACACTAGGAAGCCGCAATTGCTCAAAGTTGTATCTCTAGTCTACAATAGTGGAAAATCCTCTAAGTGGGTTGCTTAGAGGCGAGACGTACACCGGATTGGGTGGAACTCGTTATATCGGTTTGCAAGCTTCTCTTCCTTACTCTTTTACTTTCATTTACTGCATATTTGTTGATTGGTATTGATTGGTTGAGAAGAGCATACTTGAACTTGCTTAATTTGTTATATCTCTAATATTGCACACCAAGTGTTTGGTAAATTGCTTCAGCAACATTTCTCATTATAGTGCATTGCTTGTTATCCTCCATTCTATTTCACTTTCATAATCTCATAAACTTGGTTATAAAAATCAATTTCAAAGGTATTCCAATCAAAAGTTTTAAAACTCAATTCACCCCCCCTCTTGAGTATTGAGGCCACTTGAACAACAAGTGGTATCAGAGCTTGACTCTTGGTAGATCAAGCTTAACAGCTTCAAGAGATTAAATGGCCTCAAGTTCTCAAAATGTTTTTCCCGAGGGTGGTGCAATAAATAGACCTCCCGCTTTCAATGGGGAAGGGTATGCCTTTTGGAAAGAGAGAATGAAAATCTTCATTCAATCAATTGACTTGAGAATATGGAATACCATTGAAAATGGTCCTTATGTACCAATGCATACTATAGATAGCAAGAATGTTGAAAAACCTATAGATGAATGGACAAGCGAGGAAGAAAAGAAAGTCCAATATGGCTACAAGGCCAAAAATCTCATTACTATGTCTTTAGGTCAAGATGAATTTTTTAGGATAATGACATGCCAAACCGCTAAAGAAATGTGGGATACTCTTCAAGTAACCCATGAAGGCACTAATGATGTAAAGGACTCAAAGATTAGTACTCTTACTAGTCAATATGAATGCTTTAGATTAAACTCTCATGAATCGATTGTTGATATGCAAAAAAGATTTACTCTCATCATTAATCAACTCATTACACTTGGAAAGACTTACACTAACAAAGAGCTCATTCATAAAGTGTTGAAAAGTCTTAACAGAGAATGGCAACCGCTAGTTACCGCCATCAAACAATCTCCTAGCATAAACGAAATGTCTCTTGCCACTCTATTTGGTAAGCTGCAGGAACAAGAACAAGAGCTGAAAGAATTAAAGATGGCGGAAGAGGAAGAAAAATCTTCCAAGAAAAAGGGTCTTGCTCTCAAGGCTACTTCCACAAATGAAGAAGAAGAATCTGGAAGTGAACTTGATGAAGAAGAAGAATTTGGACTATTTGTGAAACGCTTCGGGAAATTCATGAAAGGCAAACGCTTTCAAAGAAGCTTCAAAAACTCAGGTAAGAAACCTATCACTAAAGAAAATTCTCCCTCACCCAACTGTTTTGAATGTGGCAAGGAAGGGCACTTCAAAGCCGATTGCCCAAACCTCAAAAAGAAGGACAAGGACAAACAAAGAAGAAGAAGAGCCTATATTGCTTAGGATGAGAACGATGTGAGCAGCTCCGACAACTCGGAAGATGAGCAAGCCAATCTTTGCTTAATGGCAAATCATCAAGAAGAAGATAATGAGGTAAATCTTCTTGACTTAGATAAAAATGAACTGTTAGATGCATTTGAAGAATTATATGATAAATTTACAAAAATCTCTAGTAAACTCAAAGCATCTAGGAAAACTAGTGACACTCTAAAGATGCACCTTATGGAAGTTTACAAAGAGAATGAATGTTTAAAAGAAGAATTGAAAAATGCTCAAATATGTTCCATTAGTAAACCTTGTAATTTTGCTAAGAAATGTGTTGATCTAGAAAATAAAGTCCTAGATCTAAACAAAACCTTAGAGAAATTCACTAATTGAAGAGATAATTTGAATATCCTTCTTGGGCAACAAAAATGCATGTTTAGTAAAACCGGCTTAGGATATGATCAAGAACATAGTAATCATAAAATGGAGAAGCACTATAAAAACTTCTTTGCACCACCAAGCAAATCCTCCTCACCTTTTATGAAATGCAATCATTGTGGTACCAAAGGATATAGTGCTTATAAGTGTAGTGTTAGGAAACTAGGACCAAAAGTCTTAAGAAAGGTGTGGGTTCCCAAGGGAACATCTCCACAAGCTAACCTTAAAGGACCCAACATAAAATGGGTACCTAGTTCTCTAAAATGATTTTGTTTTGTAGGTATGCTTCAAGGCAAGCAACACCCATTGGTACTTAGATAGCGGGTGTTCAAAGCATATGACGGGAGATATAACCAAATTTACATCATTCACTCCCAAACGAAAAGGAAGCGTCACCTATGGAGACAACACTAAGGGAAGAATCCTAGGCATTGGAAATATTGGTACCTTCCAAGAAATGAACTTGCAAGACAAAGAAGAAGAAGTCAACAATGATGAAGGTGCAACACAAATTGAGAGACAACAAGATTGGGTAACTTTGAAGGATCATCCCTTGGACAAAATCATTGGAGAAATAACCAAAGGGGTAAGTACTCGAAACGCCATTAGAAATGCATGCAATCACTTGGCTTTTGTATCCCAAATAGAACCCAAAAATATTGATGAAGCCATTATTGATGAACATTGGATGTTGGCCATGCAAGAAGAGTTAAACCAATTTGAAAGAAATGAAGTTTGGGAACTTGTGCCAAGACCCAATGATCATCTAATAATAGGCACCAAATGGGTTTTTAGAAATAAGCTAGATGAAAATGGTATAATAACTAGAAACAAAGCTAGACTAGTTGCAAAGGGATACAACCAAGAAGAAGGAATATACTATGAAGAAACATATGCTCCCGTAGCTAGGTTAGAAGCCATTAGATTATTGCTAGCTTTTGCATGTTGTATGGATTTCAAACTGTATCAAATGGATGTCAAAAGTGCGTTCTTAAACGGCTACATTCAAGAAGAAGTTTATGTAGATAAACCTCCTGGTTTTGAAAAACATAAATTTCCAAACCATGTCTTCAAATTGAGAAAAGCTTTATATGGTTTGAAGCAAGCTCCAAGAGCTTGGTATGAAAGATTAAGCAAATTCCTTTTAGAACACAACTTTGAAAGAGGAAAGGTTGATACTACATTGTTTATAAAACGCAAACATAATGACATCCTCTTGGTACAGATTTATGTAGATGACATAATATTTGGTGCTACTAATGAAAATCTTTGTCAACAATTTGCCAAGATTATGCAGAATGAGTTTGAAATGTCCTTGATGGGAGAACTCACCTTCTTCCTTAGACTACAAATAAAACAAGTCATTGATGGAACGTTCATTAGCCAAACTAAATACTGTAAGGAACTACTTAAAAGGTTTGGAATGGACAAGGCAAACGAGATAGCTACACCCATGAGCACATCCTGCTATCTAGACAAAGACGAAAAGGGTAAGGACATTGAAATCACCAAATATCGAGGTATGATTGGATCCTTACTGTATTTAACCGCGAGTAGACCTGATATTATGTTTGCAGTATGCATGTGTGCTAGATATCAAGCATGTCCTAAAGAATCACATTTGACTGCCGTAAAAAGAATTTTGAAATATCTTGTGGGTACTCAAAATGTTGGTTTATGGTATCCCAAAGGCGTTGAATGCAATCTTTTAGGATATTCTGATTCCGACTTTGCGGGGTGTAAGCTTGATAGAAAAAGTACTAGTGGTACATGCCATTTGCTTGGTAGTTCCCTTGTTTCTTGGCATAGCAAGAAACAAGCAAGTGTTGCATTGTCAACGGCTGAGGCAGAATATGTAGCAGCTGGTAGTTGTTGTGCTTAAATTCTTTGGATGAGACAACAACTTCTTGATTTTGGTATTACCTTGAATAAAGTCCCCATTAAATGTGATAACACTAGTGCCATTAATATCTCGAAAAATCCAGTAATGCACTCTAGAACCAAGCACATTGAGATTAGACATCACTTCATTAGAGATCATGTGTTAAAAGGGGATTGTGTACTTGAACATGTAGAAACTGCTAGGCAACTAGCTGATATTTTCACAAAACCCTTGGCTAGAGAGCAATTCATCCACATAAGAAGAGAGTTAGGAATTCTTGACATGTCCAGTTGTGTTTGAATCTTTTGATAAAGAACCTTGTTGAATGGCATAATGCATGGTATATATCACATTTTATGTTTGGAACCTTGCTGTTTGATATGTTTGAAATTTTTGACTCCATAATCGATTACATTGTTAATCCCAATCGATTACTAAGCTTCTGTTTCTAAGATAATCGATTAGAACTCACCCATAATCGATTACAATCATTCTGTTTCTAAGATAATCGATTATCCATGATCCATAATCGATTACGAAGCTTCTGTTTCAAGTTCAAAACGTTTCCTCTTCTTCATAATCGATTACCACATTGCTCCAATCGATTAGGACGATTCTGTTTCTAAACTAATCGATTACCCTAAGCCTATAATCGATTACCCTCTGTATGGAACGTTTGGAATTCCCCAGAAACAGTCGTAATCGATTAGTCTGCGTTCTGAAGAGTCAAATGTAACTCCCTAGGCTCACTCGAAACTCTCCCTCTCTTAACTCACTTCACTCCTTTCTAAACTCTCTTTCCTCCTTCCTAAACCTAATCTTCAACTATAAATACCCCTTCATTCACCTTCTCATCTCACACTACCTCCTTCCTCTCAAACCTCTCAAAAACTCTGTACCACTCATCTCTCTTCATCTTCCTCTTTGCCTTTTCCAACCATGTCCACCTCAAGAAATGTCAAGAGAGCTAGGTCCTCTACTGCTCAAGCCTATAACCCCCTTGATTTTTCAAGGTTCTTCTCCTCCCCTAGAGATCTTCAATACTTCATGAAGAACTTTTCTGAAAAGGAAATCATGACTCCTCATTACACCATTGCTGACACTTTTGACAACCCAAGCCTTACCTTCACCCAAAGCCTCAACCACTACAACCTCTTCCCCTTCTTATCTCTCAAAGAAGAAGAATACTACCCTGAACTCATGAGGGTATTCTATTGCAACCTCCGCCTTGTCAATGGGATGGTTGAATCCAAGGTGAAAAACACCACCATCAAACTCTCAAATGCCCAATTTGCGGAAATTTCTAAACTGCCTCTCAACAACGCTGACTTTGATGGAGGCGAACCTGAGGATGAATGGGGCTTCAATGCTCTAACTGCTCGCCAATCCTTATGGAAAGCTGACCGCCCTAGGAGCAACCACAAACTAGTTGGCCACTTGACCATGAACAACCGCCTGCTCCACTTCTTCTTGGTCAAGATGATTGTTCCCCGTGGTAGGAACTATGCTCTGGTTGAAGAGGATGATGTCCTCTTAATGTGGGCCATGCTGAACCACAAAGATATCAACTGGGTTCAGTTGATAAAATTTCACATGCGCCATGCAAAGGATCAGCAAAAGCTCCCTTATGGTATCTTCCTCACCAAAATTTTCAAATTCTGTGGAGTAGATTTGGCAGGGGAACTCTCTGAGAAAGTGCCCCCTAGAGCTTGCATTGGCACCCATCACCTCACCAAAATGGGTCTTGTTTTTACAAATGGAGCATGGTACTCACGAATGGAGGGCGTTGATGCCAACATTCCCTTCCAAGCTCCTGCTGAAGAAGCACCCGCTCCTCCTCCACCTCAACCACAAGCTTGATGAGTGCTTATTTTATGATTAAATTCATGGCTCAATTAGAACTATTTTTTTTAATAACTTAACAAAATTGATAAATAATTGAGCATGATTTTGATTATAAAGGGAGTATTAAGGAAAGAAGCTTGAAATTTGAAAATCAGTGAACAACTTGTCAAAAGCCTTGAAGAAACAAAGAGCATCAAGCAAAGGACACTTGAGCGTGGTACAATACACACCTGAGCATGGAGGAAACAAAAGCCACGTTGCCCACGCACCCAAGTGAAACAATGAGGAACACACCAACAGCCCCTCACGCTTGAGCGTGAGCACGAGCTCGCTCAAGCGTGACTTCATGCATGACTGACGCTCAAGCGTGGCACTAAGGAGCTTAAAGCGTGACTAAATTGAATTAAGGAACAGCATCAGGTCATTTCACGCTCAAGCGTGAGCAGGAGCCGCTTGGGCGTGACCTCGATCCCGCTTGAGCGTGGCTTGAGCGTGGAGTACGTATGTTGGGATAGAGGAGCTCGCTCAAAGCGTGACATGCCCAGCTTGAAGCGAAGGATCAAGCATATGCTGCACAAAGGAACCACGCTTAAGCGTGGACAAGGAAGCTCAAGCGCAAGACCATCAAAAAGCTTCAGAACCCTTCACGCTTGAGCGTGACCATCAAGCTCAAGCGTGACTCACACAGCGTGGGCTTCTTAATTCTTTATTCACTCGTAATGCGATGCAAACTCATCCACTTTCTGCTGTTTCCACCAGTCTCTGAAAGATACCGCATGGGTTCTACACAAGTGGGTAAGAGAAGCTAAGCCAAAAACTCCTATAAAGCAAGATGCAAACAGGGCATCGGAATCATCAATCTCCTATCACATCACACATCATTTCATCCTCTGTATTTTTCATTTCATACTTTCCACTTTCTGTATTCATTCCTTTGATAGTGAAAATGCAAGGCATGAGTAACTAATCTCCCTTATGGGATTGGCTGTAATCCATTCAACACTGAAGTAATGCTGTCGTAAGTTTTCATTGAGTAATGAGATTTGATAAAGTTTCTGTATTTCCTTCTGCGTTTAATGCCTTAAAGTACTTGATCACTATTTTCTTGTTCTAAGTTTTCTTGAGTATGCTGGGAAGTGACTTTTGAAAGCAGACCCTGAAAGAAATGCTTGTTGTGAGTAGGTAGCCAGGGATGGCGTCTAACGCAACAAACGTCAAAACAATCGATCAATAATGCTGGAATGGTTCCAAAGTGACTGAGGGATCAGCGGTTTGGAAATCATTCTTATGAATTTTGTAGTCGAGGGATCGATGCAAATGACTTTGATTGTGACGTAGAACTTATCTTTTCGATTTACTTATATGGAAACTTATGCAGCTTACAGAGGTGAAGATGTGATGAAGCCAATCCCTGTTTTACAAAACTGATTTTTCCAACATCATTTACTGTTATATTTTGCAAAGTGCTATCCTCTGTTATTTTGTTACTTACTGTTTTTCATTCTGCAACATTCACAACAAATCAAAACTGAAACTTTCTGCCTAATCAATTCAAACTAAGATCTTCATTCTAGCACCTCCTCAGTGGAACGACAACTATACTGTATTACAACTTCTGTGTTTAAACTTGGCACATCCATTTCATTGAGTTCATATTATACAAACTTGATTCTCTTTCAGCAAACTCAATATAAGCAAAACACTTATCAAAGCTGCACCACAAGCTGACCCCTTTGCATCTCTCTACGCCCATCTTGATCGCCGCTTCGATCGCCTTGAAACCTCCCTTCAAGAGTTTTCAATGACCGAGCAGCAACATTTTGAGATGATGCAGCAGCGTTATGAAGAGCTGGCTCACCAAATTGCAGAAATCCGCTTCTTCAACCCGGATAATTAGATTTTTAATTATGTTTTGTTTAGCTGTTAGTTTCTTTATGTTGTCTTCTGAATTTTGAATAATTTTACTTCTTGTATTTCCCATTTTCTAAATTCAATAAAAGTATCTTATTTCAGTTTATATTATTTCTCTTCATTGCTCTAATTATTTTTGATGATTACAAAGGGGGAGAAGAATATATGTTCATATGTTGGGTAATGCTCTGATACAAATATGGATAATATTGATAGATGCTCTGACTACAATTTTGAATATGCTCTGGTACTAAGAATATGGATAATAGATGCTCTGTTAACAAAATTTGAAAAATATTATCTGTTTGTTAAAATTCCTTTTGATAGGGGGAGAATTATAGATAAGAGATAATAGACAATAGATAAAATGAGATAAGACATTGGCTGCTGAATGTGATTACTCTGTTTTTTTTGAAATTGGTCATCTGCTATTTGAAAAAGAGATAATGTAGCAGAGTTGTTTTTGCAAATAAAAGATAAGTCTATATTATTTAAACTAATAACCCTCAAGAGATGAACATAGTTGTCATCATCAAAAAGGGGGAGAATGTGTTTGAATATGTTAACAGGTACAAAGATGTGCAAAGATTTTGATTAGAAACCGATGCAAAAACAAAGACATGAAATCAGAATTGAAGTAACAGCGAAGCTAATCGATTAGGCCATAGATGCTAATCGATTAGGAGCTTTCTGTTTTGGAAGAAATTGCATCAGGTATGAAAGCTAATCGATTAGGGAGCTGAACAATTGATTAGGTACTCACTGGAATTAAGGTAATCGATTATGCACCAGAGACTAATCGATTACAACAATCAGAAATGGGACAAAATGCATCAGGTATGAAAGCTAATCGATTAAGGGAACCATATAATCCATTAGTGAGTCACTGGATTTAAGGTAATCGATTGCAAGACATGCTAATCGATTAGGATGCTGCGAAAACAAATTAAATGCATCAGGTACATATGCTAATCGATTAGAGGAAGTGAAATAATCGATTAGTGACTCTCTGACTTGAAGCTAATCGATTACAACGCGATGGTGTAATCGATTACGCTAGTGGAAAAACAGACTTAAGTGGGAAACCAGGTCATGTCTCCACCATTCTTCAAATTTCCACTAACTGCAACGGCTACGAAGGACTAGGGCACTCCTCAACAGCTATCTTGGCTCTATAAATTGAAGAGGAAGACAAGCACAACTACAACAACCAAGTAGCAACAATTCATAGCTCTATTTTGTGCTTTATAAGCCTATTTCTTGCATATTGTACTTTCACTTGTATATCCTCTCATCTTGAGAGATTAGAATTTGGGAGAGCTTTTCATTTGTATATCTGCTCTATTGAGAGAGTATATTGATTGTAAACAAACACCAAACACATAAGTTATTCACTCTAGGTTGAGTGGTTGTTCACTCTAGGTTGAGTGGTTACAAAGGTTGTGGACTCAACCTTTGGGATATTGTGAGATTGAGAGATTGGGTGGGTTGCCCTTATACTTGTGAGGATTGGGTTCTTGAGTGTGGGACACTAGGAAGCCGCAATTGCTCAAAGTTGTATCTCTAGTCTACAATAGTGGAAAATCCTCTAAGTGGGTTGCTTAGAGGCGAGACGTACACCGGATTGGGTGGAACTCGTTATATTGGTTTGCAAGCTTCTCTTCCTTACTCTTTTACTTTCATTTACTGCATATTTGTTGATTGGTATTGATTGGTTGAGAAGAGCATACTTGAACTTGCTTAATTTGTTATATCTCTAATATTGCACACCA
The DNA here is from genome assembly GCA_037962975.1 of Clitoria ternatea. Classification (NCBI taxonomy): domain Eukaryota; kingdom Viridiplantae; phylum Streptophyta; class Magnoliopsida; order Fabales; family Fabaceae; genus Clitoria; species Clitoria ternatea. Next base: position 265,999,611 of record CM075671.1, read on the forward strand.
AGTGTTTGGTAAATTGCTTCAGCAACATTTCTCATTATAGTGCATTGCTTGTTATCCTCCATTCTATTTCACTTGCATAATCTCATAAACTTGGTTATAAAAATCAATTTCAAAGGTATTCCAATCAAAAGTTTTAAAACTCAATTCACCCCCCCTCTTGAGTATTGAGGCCACTTGAACAACACAAATATGCCCTTACTCGGAACTCTACTACCCAAAACACCACACTCGAAGATCTTTCTACCCGAAATGTTATTCCCTTCTTCTCTAGGAAGATCTGAGTTGGACAACTCACTCGGATTGAACTTGGTTATAATTCTTAATTGAGTCTATTCACTCGGTATACTGTAATTATAATGATTGTTCACTTAAAAAGAAGCGATTGGAAATGTCTGACTCGGAAAGGAGTCTCTCAAGGGTGTTTTCACTCGGAATATTCATCCAGGAGTGGCTCCCTTGAACCCACTTCACTCCAGCTGTCTCTGTGATCAAGGATCCACTCGGTAGTAACCTTCTTGGTCATATATTACTCGGATAACATAACCTTACACTCGGAATTTCATCCTTCACTCGGAATCTCTAATCCTTCACTCGGAATTTCATCCTTCACTCGGAATCTCTAATCCTTCACTCGGAATTTCACTCTGTCACTCGGATCAGGGCCTATTTCACTCGGAATTTGCATAATTTTACTAATAGTCCATATAAATTCCATTATTATGTACAAAAATGACATTTCTGAGATACCATAGACTATCAACGGGGTGTATATTCACTTATTACCACTTACAAACCTTCTAAACTTCAATTTTTTTACTAAATAAGACTGCTACTAAAAACAGGGATGTTACATTCTCCTCCCCTTTTAGGAATTTCGTCCTAAAATTCATGGTTGGAATAATTGAGAGTACAATCCTCTAATCTTTTCCTCAACTTTCCAAGTAGCGTCTCTATCATTCAACTGACTCCAACTACTTTGACCGAAGAGATTTCCTTTCCCCTTTAACTATTTTCGACATTGATTAACAATCTTAATCAGTGATGCTTCAAAGGTAAGGTTTTTTTTTTTCTTTCCAGAACAAATTGATCGGAACTCCGAACATGATCAGGGCCTAGTACATATGTGTGGTCATCATGAAGGTTTGAAATGGCTATACGGCACACATTGGTTCCTATCTTTTGCAGAATTTGATAGGTTCTATGTATCTGAGACTTAACTTCTTGGTCTTTATAGCTCTTTCTATTCTAATGGTAGAGGTAACTTGAGAAATACTTGCTACTAATATACCATTATAAGGCATTATTCTCTCATAACTCGTTGTCAAGTCCTAGACTTGTCTAAATCCAATTTACATGTTTGTATTAGACTTCAGGAATTCTTCTCCCAAAACCAAGATTCTTTAAATCTTAAAATACTAACCACACCTAACAATAACAATACTATGATTCCTTAGCCTTAAGACTTCCAAATTATCACATGAATCATTTAATCATTACTAAAATTTAGTCAAACTCATTATAAGTTTCCTGGTTTCATCTAAGATCATCACCAATTCATCTTATTCCAAAATGACATGCCTATTTTTCATTTCAAATATCCTAATCCACTATCAATTGTTTCCTTAATCTACTATCATAACATCAATAGTCTAAATTAATTACTCCAATTACATACACTTCTTTACCAATCCTCTATAATCAACACCTAATGCCTCAGATATTCATTTCCTTATATGTAATCATTCTAGGGTATTTTAAGCCATCAAGATCATCAACTTAGTTAAAATCCTCAAATCTCTACACTTAGGGTTTTTCATCAATATTCAATGATCATTTCTAATAATCACCAATTTCCATTAACAATACCTACATACACATTATCGTGGTTTTCGCTAAAAATGATCTCTCATGACATTATTATTCACTTCCCTTAAATCCTAAGTTAGGGTTCTACTAGAATCAAACAATCGTCATTAACAACCATCATCTTCTGTCTCAAATCTTGAAAATTTTTTTTTATTCCACTTTACATCCATCCTAAAACACACATAAGTGTATTCTACCTTTGGGTTTTGCATGAAAATGGCTTCTATTCCTAAAACCCATTCACAAGGCATGCTCTTAATCACATAGAAATTCAAAACCTAGAAACAAAGATTAGAGAATTTTACCTTAAACTCCAAGGTATCCCAAGTCCTAGTATATACACGAAAATGAAGGGAGAATAAGAAAATAGGTCATATCTTGTTTCTCAATAGGATCTCAGTTTTGAGCTTATTACTAACTTCAAAAATTCCACTAATATCCTTAATAGTCCTAACCAATGATATCTCAATCGGAGCTACTTGGTTCTAAACTCAGATTTCTAATCGGTTCTTATTTTAACTCTTATGGTCTAATAATACTTGACGGATTTTCTGTCGTAGCTCTTCTTCGAATTGTGTAAGATCGTTTCGCCGAAAGTTAGCTAATCCTTGGCTCTGCCTAGTAGAGTATGGGATAATTCTCGTTGTCTTATCGTCTCCACGATTTGAGTAAGAAGTTTCTCCAGGTCATGATCATTGTTTCAGTGAGTCATTAGGAAATTGTTGATGGAATATCAACAAAGAGGTTCTGGGTATATGTTATGTGGAGAATTCCACATAGGAAATCTAGTCTTAGGTGTTTTATGGACTGTTTAGTATTTCTATCAGAGTACGTGGAAACCTAATGGTCCACTCCCCAAGCTTAATGAATCGACTATGCTCTGATACCACCTTTGTAACACCCTCGGTTAGATAAGACAAATCCTTCTATAGGTTCATCCCATTTAACTGAGAGTGTTAACAGTTTTTAGAAAAAGTGAATACTTTTTTTTTTAAAAAATAAATATGTGGCAAATCAGCAGAAGTAATATTGTATATATCACATAGTCATTCACAAACTGTAAATAATTGTACTCTTAACAGAATGGGGCACGCAGGCACCCTTAAATATTATACAGTCATCCGGTGTCTGATTATAAATATTCTATCCTTAATGATTATTCTCAACGGGTTCAGCGTATTGCTGATCTTCACACTCAGGTTCTTGAGTTTCTAATTCCTCTGAAAAATGTTCAACAGTAAGGGTGAGTATAACCCAAGACCCTGATTGGTTCATCCGATGTGGACATAATCCAGTTAACATACAATGTCACATAGATCATACATTTAGCATACTTATAACAATCAAGCATGTTGTCATCATATAATCGTATATTTAACATGTTCACAATTATAACAATCAGATATGCTGTAATGAATGCATGAATTCAGATTTATTATGATTTATCTTTGGTTAAGTCTCATGATGCATGTGGGCCCAATAAATCAATCCATCATCATCCTTTTATTCCTTGGATTCCATCCTGCTCAAGTTATTTCTTGGGCACAACGTTTCCATTCTAGAGCGATCGGAGCTCACCAAGTCCCTTTTCTTTTATCATATCGTACGAATGAACTCACAGGTTCTCATTATTATATATATATCATTTCATCTTGGGACTTGGCTCTTCACGATCATAGATACATCCCGTCATTTAGTCGAAGTACACTAGAATTGCATCGTCTCACCCGGCTATCAGGCGCGACTCTGATGCCATTGGGTTGCCGTTCCAGTTGTACTCCCAAGATTCTTCTACTGAGATCGAACGTGAATGTCCTCCAGCGTACCAGGTGTATGCTCTAGTTTTTCTTCTTCAAAACACATTTTCTTGATGCGAAATGCATTATTCTTCTCATTAGATCCCTGGGTATCTTATGTGTTTCCAGTCTCATCATATCATTTAATCCTTGTAAGATATTCGTTTATTAATTCTTTTAGAAATATATCTATCATATATATGTATTCTTTCATAAAGAGTAAAATAATATATATATCCTATATGTATTTACTCATAATTTATATGTTAACAATGTATAATAATAAATAAACTAATAATAATGATAACAATACTAATTTTGACAATAAATAGAATAAGAATGATAATTATAACTTACTAATAACTTAAAAAGTATTGAAGATTAGTTTCCAATTGAAAATTCAAGTAAAAAATACTAAAAACAGAGTTTTCCGAGTGAAACAGGGGTAAATCTGAGTGAAATGAGTATGATTCCGAGTGGAATCATACAGAGAAGGGTTCTCCAAGTGTTCTGGCTAAAAATCCGAGTGAAATGACACTGGAAAAGCTGTTTTCTGACTGAAATAAGTCTGGATCCGAGTGAAATGAAGTGGAATGCTGTTTTCCGACTGGAACAGCTTGAATCCGAGTGAAAAATAAGTTTTCCGCATGAGATAGCTATGAATCCGAGTGAAATAAACTGAGTAGAATTTTCTAACTGAAAACAATAAGTAATCCGAGTGAAACAGAAGCTGAAAAATAATTTTCTTAACTAAATATCTTGAATTCTGAGTGAAACAAATTTCCCAGTGAATTAAAATATAAATCCGTGTGAAGTCAGTAGGAAAAATGGTTTCCTGAGTATCACTGTTTGTAAATCCGAGTGAAAATCATTCTGCTGACTGGAATACCTTCGAGTAAGGTAAATCTGAGTGAAATAATTCCTGATTCCAAGTGGAATCAGGTTGATACAAGTTTTCTGAGTAAAATAGGTGTAACACCTTTCGAGTGTAATAAGCACGATTTCAAATAAAATCAAGCTGAGAGGGTCTTCTAAGTAAAACAGTTCTAAATCCGAGTGAAATCAATCTGAAAGAGTTTCCTTAGTGAAGTTAAAATGCCTTCCGAGTGAAACATAATGAAGAAACAATTCTCTGGGTGAAATTAATCTAATTCTGAGTGAAATAAAATAGGATTTGGAGTGGAATTAGTCTAAAAGGAATTTTCTGAGTAAAAATGTTTGTGAATCCGAGTGAAAATGTGTCTCTAAGTGAAATAAAATCTGATTCCGAGTGGAATCAGTATGAAAATGGTTCCTGAGTAAAAATAAGATAAGTTCCGAGTGCAACATGAGTTTACCGAGTGAAATTAATTAAAAAGGGTTCTGTCTGAATGAAATAATATAAATCCGAGTAGAATAACTGCTTGCTGAGTAAAATAAAATGTTTACTGAGCGAAATAAGACTGGGAAGCTACTGATCGAGAGCAATAGAGTGTTTTCCGAGTGAAATGATACCAAAACCGATTGAAAAGACCTAAACCCGATTGAAATGATACCAAAACCGATCGGATTGGCCTAAAACAGAACCTGTTATCATTAAACTCATAGTTTTTCACCGGAAATCACACGGTACCCATGATTCTTAGCATTTTCAGTCCAATAAGTACATGTCATATCACAATTCATCACTCGGTAACAGATATATATATATATATACATGCATATACAGATATCAATATAAAGCATTTAATTCATACACACTGAATCTGTCCCCACTCGGTTTTCCCACAAGGCACCCAAGAATATACCCCCTTACCTCTATAAAGTTCCTGGAGAGAAGAAAGAGGCTCCCTTCACTGTCCTGCTTCGAATCCGAGTGAAACAGAGGGGAAAGGAGAGGGAAAGAACTTGCTGGAAAAGAGAGTGATGAAGAGTGTTGGGTCGTGTGTGTGGTGTGAGTTCTGAGGACGTTGAGCTTGTTTAAATAGGGAGGAAGTGAGTGGGGAGACAAGTGGAAGACAGATTTTCTGAGTGGCATGCTGAGTCAGTGCCCATTTCTGAGTGGTATGCTGAGTCAGTGCCCATTTCTGAGTGGTATGCTGAGTCAGTGACAATGGAAGGGTCACTAGGGATTAAACAAATATATATGCTGAGTCAGTGTCTATTTCTGGTCGTCCACCATCCATAATGCGCACGATTGGATTTAAATATCATTAAAAGACAAAATTGAAGTCAAAACGCACTTCTGTCAGTGAATACCGAGTGAAATTACACTCGGTTAACACTTGTGTCAGTGAATTCCGACTGGAATTCCCATTTTCGAGTCAATAATTACAAGGCTCGCTTGAGCGTGGCTTGCTCGCTTGAACGAATCATCCAATCCTCACTTCGCATTCCCCTGAAACCGACTCATCTTTCCCATCATTCACTCGGTAATTCACTCCCACACCGACTCCTAATTTGCTTGGCCTTTCACTCGGTATTATATCCCAAATCCGGGTCATTTCTGATGGTTCTTACTCGGTTAAATCATTCCAAGCCTAGTCCTTTATCACTCGGTAATGTCCTTCAAAAACTGACTCCCTCGCATTCTTTTCCTATGTTTCTTCTACTCGAAGTTTTTATTCTAAATCTGAATCTCTACATACACTGTTCCACTCGGTAAAAGTCATCCACTTACTCGAAATGCTACTTTCCATACCACTCGGTGTATTTAACACAATCGGGAATGTACTTCATATTCATCACTCGGCATAGACTTATAATTTTCACTCGGAAGTGTTTCTTCTAGAACCCGACTCTCTCTCCTAATTAGTCAATCACTCGGAATTTATTCAAACTCTAATCACTTAGGATATATTCCAATAACAATTCATGTCTTAGAAAGGAATCAATCGGATTTACCACTCAGAAATACTCAAACTTTACTCACTCGGTTTACTCATATTTCTCTCTCGGTTTTAACCAAATTCTTCAACTACAATTCCAATCAGAACATATTAAGGCCCTCACTTCTCGGAAAAGACTTACACATACAAGTCTTCACTCGGAATTGATCCAATAGAGTATATCTCACTCGAAAGAGGAGTCATACTCATAGATTCACTCGGAAATGGTTCAGCCTCTCTATATTTCACTCGGATTTTACCTTCCAGGAGCATTTAAGTCCTTCCCCACTCATATTTCACTCGGATACTCATCTCTTAGGTACACATACACTATCCTTCCTTAAAATGTGTTTCGATCGGAATGCTTTAAGGTTTTTATCACTCGGAAAAAGAGTCATAAACATAGCCTCACTCAATAATGGCTCTAAACCTTATATATTCTACTCGGATTGGGTTCTCCTTCCTATATTCCACTCGGAATGAGCTTCCATTACTCTATATTTCACTCGGAATTGCATATTTGGGGTCATGCTTCTTAGAACAGGTTATACTGGATTCAAATATGCCCTTACTCGGAACTCTACTACCCAAAACACCACACTCGAAGATCTTTCTACCCGAAATGTTATTCCCTTCTTCTCTAGGAAGATCTGAGTTGGACAACTCACTCAAATTGCACTTGGTTATAATTCTTAATTGAGTCTATTCACTCGGTATACTGTAATTATAACGATTGTTCACTTGAAAAGAAGCGATTGGAAATGTCTGACTCGGAAAGGAGTCTCTCAAGGGTGTTTTCACTCGGAATATTCATCCAGGAGTGGCTCCCTTGAACCCACTTCACTCCAGCTGTCTCTGTGATCAAGGATCCATTCGATAGTAACCTTCTTGGTCATATATTACTCGGATAACATAACCTTACACTCGGAATTTCATCCTTCACTCGGAATCTCTAATCCTTCACTCGGAATTTCATCCTTCACTCGGAATCTCTAATCCTTCACTCGGAATCTCTAATCCTTCACTCGGAATTTCACTCTGTCACTCGGATCAGGGCCTATTTCACTCGGAATTTGCATAATTTTACTAATAGTCCATATAAATTCCATTATTATGTACAAAAATGACATTTCTGAGATACCACAGACTATCAACGGGGTGTATATTCACTTATTACCACTTACAGACCTTCTAAACTTCAATTTTTTTACTAAATAAGACTGCTACTAAAAACAGGGATGTTACACATACTAAGGTCAAACAAACCCTCCCCTATCTTCATTCTGATGTATAACCGTATGACACTCGCTTAATATAACTCTCACAATCACTCGAGACCACCTGAAAGACTCACCACCACCATAAGCAGTTACAACTTCACCTGCTCGACTCATGAATTGCTGTATCCAACTTATAGGATGACGTCTCATACCTATAGGGTTACAACAATTACATGGTCACTACAACGTGTACGCTGCCACGTTACCCATGGTAGGAAGAGTCATCTCAGCGCAGCATACCTCACACGAACCAGACTTCACCCAACTAATACAAATTCACACGGTAGTTAATGGCAGTTCACACATATAAGTAATACACCCACTTTAACATCACGCATCACATAGGGTACATCACGTATCAATAATCATGAAAATTATTCATTACTTCTGTAAAACAGTTGATGGCAATACAACAATCGGCTCCTAGCCAATACCGAGTAATTATTTCCTCTAATCCTATTCAACACAAAATCATGGCTCAGATTAAATTCTCAATCCCCAGTAATGTGATGACATCACTCACTCGGGTTCATGCAATTCATTCAGGTTTAAGCAATTCACAATCACATATGCTATAACACACCACGAGCTTCAGCAACAGCACTAATGTACATACAGACACTCAATCAGATGTCACACCAATTATTCATGGTTATATCATTGTTTACTACAGCATACATCATAATCATAACACACATTGCACTTGACATATACATACGCCCATCCAATCAGATTTACTCAAATCAATTCCAACTACATTAAGGGTTTCATTCACAATATCATATTCATACATTCACATAGTTCACACTGAGCTCATTTATTCTCATAAGTGTACGCAGAGTCATTCAATCAGAAATTACACTATAACATACATTCTCAATTATAACATTGCATCACACTTGGCAACAGCATCAATACTTGTACAGTCATTCAGTCAGACTTCATTCATACAACATCATCAGGTTGGAAACTACTCAAATCATTCAAATCCATGCAAATCATGTCACCCTCAATAATAATACTCTTATACACATGTAGTCATGCAGTCAACGAATCAGATGCATACGATTATTCACCAGGAGTCCCACTCTAATGCACTCGGCATTTGCCTTGAGTCCAACCCAAGGACTTTCATTAAGCATCCAATGCTCATGCTCCAAGCATGGCCTCGAGTCCAACTCAGAGGTCTTTTAGGATTAATCTCAGAATCCTCAATACCCCTCGTATTCATCTGATTGCCTACTCTGAAAGACGTTCAATGCTTGCTGCATTTCATTATAGATCACACACAACTCTTATTTGCCGACTCGCAGCATAAGTCACTCGGCATTCTCATTCACACACACACATATATATATATATATATATATCTTTTAGACGGGTATCATCACAACGATTTACAATTAATGGCTATCATACTATCCAGGTGTTGCATGCATCACTGAGCAATCATACACAGATCACATATTTCAATCATCAACAACTGTCATATTTCGAATATAGAGCAATACATAAAAGCAGTTCACCCAGAACCTGTCCAAGAAAAATATATCCATCAATCATTCACTTAGTTATCATAGACCAGGAACCCAAACTCTATCATAATCTAATTATTCAATCAGGGTTCACACTCAATCACCTGTATCATATATTTCGCAAGGTTCCTGTGCTAGGTTACGAAACATGCGTCACAAATAGCACTCGACAGTAATGGTTACACTCTTATTTTACAAATATTCAGTCAGTATTCACAGAATTATTAGCATGCATTCATGGACGGAATCGTACAATCACTAAATAGTTCTCAATGCCACAATCCAGGAATTCGCATGCATCATTACGCAATCATAGTACAGCTACCAACATATCCCACACATAACATATCACATAATAATCATTCAAGCCTCAATAAGCTACTACGTAATTGTCTTACTCGGCTCAACAACTCGCAAGGTAATAAACTATCAGGTTTAGAATCCCTAAGGGGTCATTATTTATCCAGTATCCCACGATGGGTACCTCACAATATTCAAATATTGCTATAAGGTCCAGTACCGTTCACTCGATTTTTCACACACCAAACCAAGACAGCATCCAGGTCATACAGATGTTCTATTTCACATTCGTTCATGGTCATGCCTCATCAACCGGGTCACTATTCCTATTGGTCCAGCATCTAGTGCATCACTCACTGGGTTTCCTCAATCGCCATCGAGATGCAACCCTAATTTTTGACATACATCTGACCTCACCTTTACTCACTTATTACATACCCAAATTCTCAACCTAGGAATTATAACCCATCCCTTATACTGCAAATCACATACATCATGCACCATTCATTGTTCACACATTCAAATTCCTCAACAAGGCACAGGCATACAACCACACCATTCATAGTCATCATATACCAAATCCAATAGAAGTTCATAAGAACATATCATCACACAAGTCATGATTAAACATATATTAACGTTTAATGAAATACCACAAGCAGTTATGGTAAGCTAGCATAATGCACTTAACCGCCCACTAACAGTAGGCAAACCTTGGCCATGGACCTTTTGGTCTACTCTGATACCAAAATGTAACACCCTAATTTAACAAAATAATTAAAACCAAAGACGGGGAAAACTTTTCCAAAATTAAGTAAACCAAATAGACTATAAGGCAACCGGATAACAAAAGGGGCGGAGTGCAAGGAAGGACAAGCACTCAGTCGGTATTCAGCAGAGCACAACAGCTTAAATCAGTCCAATCAGCACCCCCTTCGCTCAATTCCCAGAGACAATCAAAAAGAACCGGGCATGAATAATAAGGGAAGGAAGGCAAGGGAATAAAAGAATATTCACATGTATAACAATCAGAGGAGGGAGCAAGGCTGGGACCGACCCATACTGTCCAGCGAAACACAGCAGTGCCTGGGTGAAGACTAAGATAACACTGACTCGCTCAAGCGAGGTCCGACGCCGCCTGAGCAAAGGATAACAATACAACCATGGAAGGAGGAAGTGATTACACCGCCCGTCCAGTTTAGCAAGGCATAACAACTCCTGGACGGATTACAACACAAGGTCCACTCACTCAGGCGATGTCCAACACCGCCCGGCGAGACATGATAATGCGATAACGGAAGAGGGAGGTACTTGGGCGGAGTTCCACGTTGACGTCTGCTCGCTTCAGCACGATTCCATGCGCTTGGGCGAACCGCCCTAGTCGCTTGGGCGAACCGCCCTAGTCGCTTGGGCGAGGTATGTGATGATGCATGATTTATCTCTAATTCTCCAATTTAAATGTGTATAATTTGCCATCACTTAGTGTGTAACATATTGCATTTTAACACATTTTTATCATTTGATCTTTATGTAATATTTGATTGTTAATTTGTGCCAAAAGAAAATAGATCAAAGAAACTCAAGAATTCCAATCCAAAATGAAGATCAAAGTGCCTAAGGATCAAAGGAATCAAGAAATATTCAAAAGGATCTCAAAAAGGGTGAAAAAATGTGCAAAATATGGAGAATCAGGGGGATGAATCGATTCATCCCCCTCTTGAATCGATTCATGCGAATTGAATGCACCAGGAAGTGAAATTTTGAGCCATGAATCGATTCATTCTGGCTTGAATCGATTCATACGTCTGAATCATGCAAAAATCAGCATTTTGAATCGATTCATTTGAGTTTCAAAGGCAATGAATCGATTCTTCCATCAAATGAATCGATTCATACGTGTAAAATTAGCCCAGAATTGCATTTTGGAAGCATGAATCGATTCCTCCCACCAATGAATCGATTCATGAGTGAATAATTGGCCCAGAAACACGTTTTTCAAGCTTCTGGAAGGTGGGCAAAGCACTGAGATGGTGGGAAATGCACTGAAGATGATCATGGAGCACCATTGATTTGATTAATCAAGAGTGCATCTTCCATTATGAATTAATTATGGCAAAAACTTGCTTTTGAAATCCTATAAATAGGCACAAGAGGAAGAGGCAGAGACACACCATTCTTCATTCATTCTTCATCTCCCTTCTTCACACGTTCTCTGCTTCTCTTCTTTGTTGGAGTTTCTCCAGCAACTTCTTCATTTCCGGGTTAGTTCTTTGTTTGTAATTGTAATTATGGAGGGCTAAAACCCTTAGATTGATTTTCTTGGAGAATGTTGTAATGTAATTTTGAGGTCATTAATTTTAATATAGTATGCTTTTATTATTGTTATTTCTTCATAATCATTCTCTACTTAATTAATTCCATTTTGTTTAATTGAATTTGTATGCTTAATCGGTTTAGTTATTCAAATGGAGTTAAATAAGATTTCAAATTAGAATGGATTAAGGAAATATGCATGCTTAATGAATATTTTCATAATCACTTTTAATAATTATGGTTTGCTTAATTCCATAATTTGAGAATAGATTATGTATATAGGCGATGTTCTTATGTATGCTCAATAATTCCTAGATTTTAAGATCTTGACTCCTTTTGCTTAATTAGGATGCTTGATTCAAATATTCATTTTTAAATGAAAGTAAAGGAATTGTGAATTGAAAAAGACGCTTAGTTGATCAATTCAAATTGAGCTAAGAAATTAACATTAATAAGTATACAAGTTATCTTTAATGAACCAAGGATAAATTTATTTACAATACTCCAAGAAAATCAATCGCTTGTTATTTATTGTTTTAAATCCTTTATTTACCTTGTTTTAATTTTAATTGTGATAACAACAATCAATCAAACCCCCCCCCCCCCAATTGTATGTTAGTGAACTTATGTTTGTAAAAATTTTTAGTTGTTTAGTTTTTATTTTTAATTGTTAAAAATTAGTTTAAGACTTGATTTTTCCTAAATTTCTGTGTTGATCCTTGAGAGAACGACCTAGGTTGACACCCTAGTACTACGTTAATTAATTTTAATGTACTAATTTGACGGAATCACGACTGCAAAAATATCAACGTCAAATTTTGGCGCCGCCGCCGGGGATCAACGATCTTTAGGAAAAATTCTTGTTTTAAATTAATTTTTTTTTTATTTGAAAAAAATAAAAAAAAAAATAAAAAAAAATAAAAAAAAAAAATTTTTTTCTTTTGTTTGTTTGTTTGTTTGTTTGTTTTATTTCTCTTGTATGATTTAGGACTCTTATGATTTATTGCTCATCATGATCAAATATCTTGTTGTATGCTATGTATGACTAGAAGAACTTTTGAGCATTTATATTCATTTGATCCTGAAATTGAAAGAACTTTTCATAGGTTAGTTAGAGAAGCTAGATTTAATAATAACTTTGTTGATATTGATAGTGATAGTATTTTTTCTGAATCTGTTGAAAGTACTGCTAGTTTTTCTGATATGGCTGAACCTCGTGAAAGAACTCTTAGAGAACTAGCTGCTCCTGAATTCACATACGAAAGTTTGTGTATTCAATATCCTGATGAGGATGTCCCTTTTATTCTTAAGACCGGACTTATACACCTGTTGCCTAAGTTTCATGGTCTTGCGGGTGAAGATCCGCATAAACACCTCAAAGAATTCCACATTGTGTGTTCCACAATGAAACCCCAAAACGTTCAAGAAGACCATGTCTATCTTAAAGCGTTTCCTCATTCTTTAGAGGGTGTTGCTAAGGATTGGTTGTACTACCTTGCTCCAAGATCAATCACAAGTTGGAATGACTTAAAGAAAATGTTCTTGGAAAAATTCTTTCCTGCCTCTAGAACAACTGCAATCCGTAAAGACATATCTGGCATTAGGCAACTCTCTGGAGAAAGTCTTTATGAATATTGGGAGAGATTTAAGAAACTTTGTGCAAGTTGCCCTCACCACCAAATTTCTGAACAACTTCTTCTTCAGTACTTCTATGAAGGTTTACACCACGTTGATCGCAACATGATTGATGCGGCAAGTGGAGGAGCTTTAGGAGATATGACTGCTGCTGAAGCAAGAAATCTGATTGAGAAAATGGCATCCAACTCTCAACAATTTGGTGTGAGAAATGATTCTTTCAAACCCATGTTTGATTCCAATTCTAGTTCATCTAGAATAAAACTTGAGAGCAAACTTGACGCTCTCACCACTTTAGTCACACAATTGGCAGTAAATCAAAAATCCATGACTGCTAAAGTGTGTGGAATCTGCTCTTCACAAGAGCACCCCACTGATTGTTGTCCTTCTCTACAAGAAAAGGATAATAATAGTCCCCAAGCCTATGCAAGTAACATTTACCATGATAGACCTCCACCACAACAAAACCATGACCTTTCCACCAATAGATACAATCCAGGTTGGAGGAACCATCCAAATTTGAGATGGGGAAACCAACAACAAAATCCCCAACCTCCATTTCAAAACAATGCACCAACCTTCCAAAGACCTACACCTCAACCACCCACGAGTGGCCCTTCTTTGGAGGATCTGGTGAAACAAATGGCTGCGCAGAATTTGGAGTATCAACAGAGGAATGATGCTACCATCCAGAGTTTAAGCAACCAAATTGGGCAATTGGCTTCATCATTAAGCCAGTTACAATCTCAAAACTCTGACAAATTACCATCTCAACCAGCTGCAAATCCAAGAAATGTGAGTGCAATTCAGTTAAGATCAGGTAAGAACCTTGAAATACCCATACCTAAGGAACCTGAAAAACAAAAAGATGTGCCCACAACAGTTGAGAATGATGTGCCCTCTTCAAGCACAAGCAAATCTGAGATGCAACCATCCCAAATCCCATCTCATATCCCTCTTCCTTTCCCACCAAAAGCAATTCCAAGCAAGAAGATGGAAGAAGTAGACAAAGAAATTTTGGATACTTTCAGGAAAGTAGAAATAAATATACCTCTTCTTGATGCAATCAAACAAGTCCCCAAGTATGCCAAGTTTCTAAAGGAACTATGTACTCACAAGAGGAGACTCAAAGGGAATGAAAGGATAAACATGGGAAGAAATGTATCTGCACTGCTTAGTAAAGAAGTTTCAAATATCCCTGAAAAATGCAAAGATCCAGGTACGTTTTCTATACCCTGTATCATAGGCAATAACAAATTTGAAAATTGTATGTTAGATTTAGGAGCTTCAATAAATGTTATGCCTATGTCTGTTTTTAAAACTTTATCTCTTGGAAATTTACAACCTACTGGTGTAGTAATTCAGCTAGCCAATAGGAGCACTGCTTACCCTGCTGGAGTTATAGAAGATGTTTTGGTTCAGGTAGAACAACTTGTCTTTCCTGCTGACTTTTTTGTACTTGATATGGAAGAAGGTATGCCTCAAATTCCTGTTCCTATCATTTTGGGAAGACCATTTTTGAAAACAGCCAAAACTATAATTGATGTCCATGCTGGAACTCTTTCCATGGAATTTGGTGACACTAAGGTAAGATTTAAAATTTTAGATGCCATGAAACACCCTTCTGAAAATCATTCTGTTTTCCAAATTGACATTCTTGATGAACTAGTTTTTGAACATTTTTCTGATGTTGATTTGGAATGCATAGATGATTCATACAGTTGTTTTGCATGCAATAATTCTGAGAATTGTCATATTTGTGCTGAAATTGACAAATACATAACTGCTGATTTAGAGTCTATAGAAATACCTGTTCTAAATGCAAATTTTCAAGAAGACTCTAACAAATTTTTTGAGGTGCAAGAATCCAAATCTGCTTTGTTAGTTCCATCTACTTTGCAGGCACCTAATCTGGAGCTAAATTTCTTACTTGAAAACCTCAAGTATTCATACTTGGGAAATGATGAGGAGCTTCCGGTGATAATCTTTACTTCTCTTGATGAAAATCAAGAAGAAAAATTGCTGCAAAATTTGGAAAGGCACAAGAAGGCTAGACCACTATCCAATCTGCTTCAAAAGGATGTGGTATTTGAGTTTAATCCACCTTGAGGGAGTTTTTCTTACCCATCTCTTTACTTTTTCATTATATTGTCTATTTTGTATGCTCTGTCTTACATTGAGGACAATGTATGATTTAAGTGTGGGGGTGGGATCATTTGTGTGTTTTTATCATTTGTGTGTTTTTGTGTGATTAAATTTTTTGTGTTAAAAAAAAAAAAAAAAAAAAAAAGATTTTGTGTGTGTTTTTGTTTAAAAAAAAGCATGTTTTATTGGAATTTTAAGATATGCATGAGTACAAGTAAATTCTTTCATGTCTGATATGAGCTTAATGATATGTTGTAATTTGAACTCAAACATTTTTGGTATGTTGAGAATGACATGATAATTGAGAAATGATCATATATGATGGAATTATACCTTGTGAGATTTTTGAGCCTTAAAATTTGATGGATCACTTTAAACCATCTTAATCCTTTCATGTGTGATTAATTCCTGGAAGCTTACATCTTAATTTTTGTCTTGTTTCTTGATGATACTTGAAACTCATATGAATGTATTTTGATACAGGCATTTTGTTCAGTTGAGCCACAAGCCAGATAAGCCTACCATGAATAAATCATCTCTTGCTAGCCATTTTGAGCCTATTTAACTATTTCCTTGTTGCAGCTCAAATAAACCATGGATGAAAAACCAAAAATATACCTACCTTAAGAAGTATATTGAAGCTTTGGAATCAAGACAAAACAGGCATTCAAATAAGTGTGGGAGTGTGCAAAAAGGAATTGCAACTCTTGTTTCAAGTGTTATGCAATAAAAAAAAAAAAAAAAAAAAAAAAATTTACCAAATACCATACAATAAATGTTTTACCCTCACTGTTTGCCAGTAAAATTAATTGCTTCATTATTCTTTTTGGTATTTATATATATAAATATTTCATCCATTTTAACCTTGGCCACATTGCAACCCTGTGAAAGCCCTGTTGATCTATACATGCATTTGTGTTGATTGTGGAAATAAGAAACTTGCCAAATTTTTAGACTGTTTGTTTTTCAGAAATTGTTTTGAGAGTATACACAAACCTTAAACACTTGAGAGTTGAGAGTATGTCTTGTGAGGTTCTATCACTTATGATCTTCTTTTCAGTTTAATTTAATTTTTACATGCCTAAGTGTTTGAATGATTTTTATATATATCTTGATGCTCTGTATCTTTCATGTTGAAAACTCTTGTTTCTTTGTATATTTCTAAGATTTCATGACAAGTATGCCAATTCTGTGTGTGTTGTTTTCAACTTAATGTTTTCAAATAAATTGTGATACTTGTTTTTATTTTGATTTTGCCCGGGAGTGCAAAAGAATAAGTGTGGGAGTATTTGATGATGCATGATTTATCTCTAATTCTCCAATTTAAATGTGTATAATTTGCCATCACTTAGTGTGTAACATATTGCATTTTAACACATTTTTATCATTTGATCTTTATGTAATATTTGATTGTTAATTTGTGCCAAAAGAAAATAGATCAAAGAAACTCAAGAATTCCAATCCAAAATGAAGATCAAAGTGCCTAAGGATCAAAGGAATCAAGAAATATTCAAAAGGATCTCAAAAAGGGTGAAAAAATGTGCAAAATATGGAGAATCAGGGGGATGAATCGATTCATCCCCCTCTTGAATCGATTCATGCGAATTGAATGCACCAGGAAGTGAAATTTTGAGCCATGAATCGATTCATTCTGGCTTGAATCGATTCATACGTCTGAATCATGCAAAAATCAGCATTTTGAATCGATTCATTTGAGTTTCAAAGGCAATGAATCGATTCTTCCATCAAATGAATCGATTCATACGTGTAAAATTAGCCCAGAATTGCATTTTGGAAGCATGAATCGATTCCTCCCACCAATGAATCGATTCATGAGTGAATAATTGGCCCAGAAACACGTTTTTCAAGCTTCTGGAAGGTGGGCAAAGCACTGAGATGGTGGGAAATGCACTGAAGATGATCATGGAGCACCATTGATTTGATTAATCAAGAGTGCATCTTCCATTATGAATTAATTATGGCAAAAACTTGCTTTTGAAATCCTATAAATAGGCACAAGAGGAAGAGGCAGAGACACACCATTCTTCATTCATTCTTCATCTCCCTTCTTCACACGTTCTCTGCTTCTCTTCTTTGTTGGAGTTTCTCCAGCAACTTCTTCATTTCCGGGTTAGTTCTTTGTTTGTAATTGTAATTATGGAGGGCTAAAACCCTTAGATTGATTTTCTTGGAGAATGTTGTAATGTAATTTTGAGGTCATTAATTTTAATATAGTATGCTTTTATTATTGTTATTTCTTCATAATCATTCTCTACTTAATTAATTCCATTTTGTTTAATTGAATTTGTATGCTTAATCGGTTTAGTTATTCAAATGGAGTTAAATAAGATTTCAAATTAGAATGGATTAAGGAAATATGCATGCTTAATGAATATTTTCATAATCACTTTTAATAATTATGGTTTGCTTAATTCCATAATTTGAGAATAGATTATGTATATAGGCGATGTTCTTATGTATGCTCAATAATTCCTAGATTTTAAGATCTTGACTCCTTTTGCTTAATTAGGATGCTTGATTCAAATATTCATTTTTAAATGAAAGTAAAGGAATTGTGAATTGAAAAAGACGCTTAGTTGATCAATTCAAATTGAGCTAAGAAATTAACATTAATAAGTATACAAGTTATCTTTAATGAACCAAGGATAAATTTATTTACAATACTCCAAGAAAATCAATCGCTTGTTATTTATTGTTTTAAATCCTTTATTTACCTTGTTTTAATTTTAATTGTGATAACAACAATCAATCAAACCCCCCCCCAATTGTATGTTAGTGAACTTATGTTTGTAAAAATTTTTAGTTGTTTAGTTTTTATTTTTAATTGTTAAAAATTAGTTTAAGACTTGATTTTTCCTAAATTTCTGTGTTGATCCTTGAGAGAACGACCTAGGTTGACACCCTAGTACTACGTTAATTAATTTTAATGTACTAATTTGACGGAATCACGACTGCAAAAATATTCACATCAGTATGACACCACCTAAGCGAGGTCAACACAAAGCCCCTCCAACGCAGACACAAGTTAATTTCTCAATCGGATATGGACAAGGGTTCACTCGGCAAATCCTCACGCTCGCACTTCACTCGGGAAATCGGGAAGTTAAGTCCCACTCGGACTTATTCGAACCCAACCACTCGGGACACCAATCCTTACTCACTCGGACTTTACATCTTTCACTCGGATTATCAATACCTTACACTTAGGATCCAATCCACCTTAAACCACTAATTGAACTCCTCTCTCAGCAGGGAATCACTCGAGGTTTTCACTCGGGAGGCACAACTCTGCTTCACTCGGGATTTATTTATGATTTCACTCGAAAAATACGAACTCTTCCTCACTCGGTTTTTATTTACATTTTTCACTCGGTAATGGCCGCCCTCATTTTCACCCGGGAATCCTGTCATCAGGTCTTACACAGTACATGTTCATCCAAGGTATTTTACTCAGAATTCATCGAAGTATCATCGTTCGAACAAGAAGGCATAGCCATTCCCAGTTCCACTCGGAAATCATTAATTGAGCAGTATTCTAACCATCAGCGTCCCTCGGTCTTCCCAAACACGACCACTCGTATACAACATAGTGTAAGTGCATAATCATGCACTCGGAATGCCTATTACCTTAACGTCATTCATTCCTCAGCACCTGTTATCAACGTGATACATATATATATGTATAAAAACATGCACTCGGGTCACAATAACTCTATTACCTATACGTATATATATATGTATATATTCATGTTCATTACACCACATGGTTATTACGAGCCGGCCAAGGCTACAACTAACGAAACATGACACATACAAAATAAACACTTACGGTCGGAGTACCCCTCACTCGGACCTGAGACCTTATCATCACTTTAAAGTCCAACCTGCATACATACTGAAAAATGGTGCAGGGGTGAGCATCTTAAATTTTAAATGTCAGATACCGACTCAGGTTACCTCACAATTATACAACAATATATATATACACACAATTATACATGGCAACGATTATAGTCAGAGTAGCACCAATCAACCAGGACACACATAAGACTCTTACCAATCGGAATCCACCAGTTGTCGCTCGGCCTTATGCATGCATTTATTCAACAACATTAACATACGACAATCAGTGACTTAATAGCAATACCCATGAATCAGAATGCACATATTGAATATTTCTCAATCAGAATTCAACAATTCTCACTTGGCTACACAAATAACATTTCAATAACACTGATACACATATATACTCATGAAACAGGTTTCACTTAGCATCCAAGGCAGGTGCACGCGGAAAAACTCACTCGGGCATACACATTCATCATCTTCATAAACGTTATCAAATGCATAATCAAATTCCAATCAGCATCAGCAACACATATAAACAGAGTAATTCACTCGGATATACTTTCATTATCTCACTAACACCTTCGCATGCACAACCAACTCCAAACATTATCAACAGTTAATAAACATATATTATCTCACTCGGTTCCGTATTCGTGTGTATCAGTTTAGACGTTGCAATATAGGCTCTTAGCCTTTTTACACATAGCTCTCAGCTATCAAATCAGCTCCCAGCTGCTTGGCCGTTTTACAGGTACCCAACCGTTTGCCCACAGGTGACACCAGCGCTCTTAGCGCCAACGGAGGTGTTCACAGGCAGCCTGAGTCCCACTCAAGGGCTACCTTGAGTCCCACTCAAGGATTTCATAGCGTCCCACGCTTTAAAAACCGATGGTAGTGTCCCACACTACGTGCTCTCAGCACAAACGCATCCCATGTGCCACACGCGGATTCATCACACACACAGAGTTCATATACACAGCCATACATGCATCTCATGCAATCGGCATCATACATCATCAGCATTCAAATGGTATATGCATCTCATGCAATCAATGTTGGACATTAACAATACTCAACAACACATACATCTTATGCAGTCGGTGTCACACACTCTCAGAACTCAATAGCATATGTATCTCATATAATCAGTGCTAGGCATTAACAGTATTCCGCAACACATGCATCTCATGCAGTCGGTAATACACATTCTCAGGACTCAGCATGTTAATTTAACACATACAAACTTCCATGCAATCATCATCATAGTAGCATATGAGTCTAATGCAATCGGTATCAACCAATATCAAGCTTCCATGAGCATTTTCATCAACTCAAGTTAACATGCACTCGGTTCATAGCAGCATCAAGACTTAATCAGCGCACGCATTTATATGAAGAATGACAGGCTCATACAAGCATTCCAATCATTCATAATACAATATGCAATCAGTATATGACAGTACCAGAACTTAATCAACGCATGCATTCCTATGAACATCCACAGATTCAATAAAGCATTCTCATCAACACAACACAACATGCAATTGGGTTCCATGGTAACGAGACTCAACAACGCATGCATTTTTAAGGATGATGCTAACATGCAGCACTCACTCTCGCTTAACCTGCATTCGGATACTTCACATGCAACATACCACACGGCAGAATACAATACCACAATTATTAACATTCTCCAAACCCGTTCATAATCCATGCATTAACATGTAAGGTACTCCCCCTACCTGGATGAAGCTTTCAGTCGGCCAAGACGACACCCAATTCCAGAGGGACACTGAGTCACACCCAGCACATCTGTATGCAAGAGCAGGGAGACCATTCGGGTTCCTGAGATGCCCAGCTCTCTGTTCATTCTCTGGAGGAGCTCCATCACAATGCTGTGAACACTCCTACCATCTTGAAGCTCTTCGCAGATCTCCATTGAGGCTTGGCAGCTTCGAGCAAGAAGAGGAAGTCGACGAAAGAATGAGGGAACAAGGAAAGGAGACAGGTTGCATGCAGAGGGAATACACACCCTCACCCTCACTGGCTCGTCGAGTAAGGAAGGAGGACTTCCGACCTTCAGCCACCACTGTCTCGAGCTCACGGGAACAGCGAGTAGAAAAAGAAGAAGAGGAGAAGGAGAGTGAAGAGTGAAGAAGAGAAGAAGAGAAATCTGTAGGAGATGCATAGCTTCCATGACCCAGGGCACATATATGTATAAGCATGCGCGTGCATGAGGAAGAGGAGAGTGGGGTGGGAAATTGTGGATTGCAGTCCCACTCACGTGACTCATCAATCGTAAACAGCCACCCCTTACCAGTTAAGCTTATTTAATTTGTCACTATTCCTCAAGTTAAATCGAATATAATTAACAATTAATTTTTTACTTCTGGAATTACTATTTTAGCAATTTATATTCATTCGGCAAATAATTATTAAATCGGGATATTACAGTTCTCACTTGAGCAAACTTGAAATATGTACTGCAGTATTGCTTTCTCGCTTAAGCGTGATGGAGAAGCTTGGGGGAGAGTGATATTTTGAGGTCACGCTTAAGCGTAAGCTTGCTTGCTTGAGTGAATTTTTGACCCTCGCTTGAGCGAATTTAACTCTCGCTTGAGCGAGTGGATTATTCAATCAGCATTCTAAAGTTGACGCTCGGGTTCTTCTTTTTATCTTCGGTTCCCTGTTCTTATTTTGGAGTCGGTATCTTTTGGACTCTTTTCAGTCAGATTTGTGAAGTCTCACTCGGATTTTCCAAATCTCACTCGGCTTTTTCCTTTCGGCTTGAGCACTCTTTTTCCTGCACCAATAAACAACTAATTTGCCCAGCATTTGTTCACTGATTGTCCAGTATTTGTATGCTGGGTTAATGATATTATAAATAAACTCAATTTCTTAATTAATTATATTTTTAATCAGCTTCTTACATAAATTAAGCACTTTTGAAATAATTAAATAAACTATAATTTATTAGCAATTAATTAAATAATAAGGCTAAACTAGTCACTAAACAATGAATTAAATCAAATAAAAAGGCAGAATAATTAAGTCTTTTTAAGACTTATCACATCCCTAAACTTAAAACTTGCTTGTCCTCAAGCAAATATTCAGATTAATTAACTAACAAGCTGTTATCCAACACAATCAACCTTTTCTTAACTTAGTTCATGCTATAATTATTGAATACCGACTGTGCTTTCTTTTTGCAATTTCTAAAAGTATAATAACTTACACCTCCTTTAGGAAACAAGCTATTGATGCTTTCCTTGCTGGGTCAGTGTTTCACTCTTCTCTCGATGTATAGGGTAAATAGAATGCACTCATCACCTGCATACTTGTTAGATAAACATAGGCTTGCAACAGTTCTAAACGTCATGCCATATGCCAACATAATCAGATCAGTAAGGGCTTTTTTAAGCTTATAATGGGGCTGGGCTACAGGCTCAATTATTGTTTTCTGAGTGAGTGTCAGGTTACAAGATATGTCCTCTGATGCCTTGACTCAATTTTAACTTAATTGCCTCTTCTTAGCAAGCTCCATTATTTTCCGAGTGAATGCTAACTTAATAACTTGCGGAGCTTTGCACCTTCTTTTTCTTTCAGTCCTTCAGACTTTTCCTTTCTTTCTTTTCATCTTTTTCCGATCACATTTTTTTTTCTTCTCTTTTTTTCTTCTCGGCTTTTCTATTTCTCCCTTGATTTTTCTATTTATTCATCTATAACCAAGGTCGGAGTGTGTCCTTAATTGCTGTTAGGCACACTCTTCATCCCTAAACTTAAAACTTGCTAGTCCCTAGCAATAAGTAAGACTGAGCAATTTATCAGTGGAACATCCAGGGTAAATCAGTCAATTTTTTTTTCTAGATAAATAGGCTTGTAACGTTAGGTGAATAAACAGAATAAAAGGGTCTCAGGCTCAAACATAACTATTAGGTCAAAGGATAATTTAATATATTAGGAAGGCCACTTTTTGGCCCTGGCTAAATTAACAAAGAAGGCCTTCATCATTTCTGATTTGCTGGCATACAATCAATTAGCAAGCACTGAAGTAAATTCTGTCTCACTAACTAGCATGCAAGTTCACTCGGAAAAGAATAAAACAGGCTTAAAAGCTACAAATATAATATTTAATCAGCCAGTCATGTCCCCAAACTTAATGTAAGGTCATACATTTAGATTTCTAACTAGCATACCGAGTAAATAATTAATTAATAATGAAATAGTTATGGCCAGGTATCATGAGTTAAACAAAGCCGATCAATTAATTTATCTAACTAAAGCCTAAGAATCAGCAAACTTTAACTTATTAAGATGGATTTGAAATTAAACAATAAACATATTTTATAAATTAATGAGTCAGAATATCAATTAAGCAGTCGAAAAAATACTTCCCCTTTTACCTGAGTGGCTGTGAATGGGAAACACATGGTCGGGTTAGGATGCATGAATTTACCGATACAATTGAGAAAAAGTAAATAATTTACAAACAAATTAATAAAACATAAAATTTTAATACAACCACAAGAGAATATTCATTGTTTAGAAAACTATTAAAATAAAATCAAGTCTTTATATAAAAATAACATAAAAACACGGAGCAACAACTCAATCATCCTGATCCTCATTCTCTTCATTCTGCTCTGAAGATGATGGGAGATTAGCTGCCAGGGGTACGTCCTCAGAGGGAATAGTGAATCCAATGGAAGCCAACCATGCATCTCTGTCAGGTGGGGTTCCCATTTCTGCTGTGTGCTCTACCCTCAGTTTGGTGGTAATCTTCCTGATCATGAGATCGTGGTTCAAGACCCGATCATAAATTCCAAGTTGTATCTTCTTCATGACCTGCAATTCCTGCAACACTATAGAAATGTCAGAAGAAGAAGAACCGGCTCCTACAGATTGCCTGGGACGCTCGGGCTCTCTGGTTTTAAACTTTATATCATATTCTTCAGTAACCTTAACATCTCTGAACCTGGGCCTGTCAAAACTTTCAACTTTTGGTGAATCGTTCCTCTCAACTGCAGGGGATACATTTCTCTGAACCGAAGGAGATGCATTCCTTTCAGCTTGACTTTGATTGGGTGCAAGTTCAGAAGAATCAGATATACTTATGGTTGCCACTTCCTTTTTGTTATCTGTTTGTTTTTTTCTCACACTTCCTTCTGTAAAGTTTGGTCTAGGCTTTTACAGCAGTCTCTGTGATCTTTTTTTCATGGTTAATGATAAAAAATGCTGATACACAACCTTTCTTAGGAATCAGAAGGTACCTTTTCGTCTTCAACCTAAGTTCAGCGTAGGAATTTAGGGTTTGTACACTGAAGGGTTTTTATACTGTTGAAGTCACTTCCCAAGAATGCGTAAGTATGCTCCAGCTTTATTTATTACTTTATTATTATTATTATTATTTTTTTTTTTTTGGCACTCTCACTCGGCTCACATACTAAATAGGTGGAAGATTGAGTGAGAGTGGGAAGAGATGCCGAGTGGACACACGAAAGATGAGTGATAGTGATAAAGAAGACGAATGAATGAACAAACGATGAAAAAGAATGAACGAATGAAGGCGATAAGTAAATGAAAGAGTGAGTGGAAGAATGACGTTGGTATTTTTACAGTCGTGATTCCGTCAAATTAGTACATTAAAATTAATTAATGTAGTACTAGGGTGTCAACCTAGGTCGTTCTCTCACGGATCAACACAAAAATTTAGGAAAAATCAAGTCTTAAACTAATTTTTAACAATTTAAAAATAAAAACTCAACAACTAAAATTTTTACAAACATAAGTTCAACAAACATAAAATTGGGGGGGTTTGATTGTTTTTTTGTTATCACAATTAAAATTAAAACAAAGTAAATATAGGATTTAAAACAATAATTAACAAGCGGTTGATTTTCTTGGAGTATTGTAAATAAATTTATCCTTGGTTCACTAAAGATAATTTGTATACTTTCATTACTGTCAATTTCTTAGCTCAATTTGAATTAATCAACTAAGCGTCTTTTTCAATTCACAATTCCTTTACTTTCATTTAAAAATGAATATTTTAATCAAGCATCCTAATTAAGCAAAAGGAGTCAAGATCGTAAAATCTAGGAATTATTGAGCATACATAAGAACATCGCCTATATACATAATCTATTCTCAAATTATGGAATTAAGCAAACCATAATTATTAAAAGTGATTATGAAAATATTCATTAAGCATGCATATTTCCTTAATCCATTCTAATTTAAAACCTTATTTTATTCCATTTGAATAATTAAACCGATTAAGCATACAAATTTAATTAAACAGAATGGAATTAAATAAGCAGAGTAAGATTATGAAGAAATAACAATAATAAAAGCATACTATATTAAAGATAATGACCTCAAAATTACATTACAATATTCTCCAAGAAAATCAATCTAGGGTTTTAGCCCTCCATAATAACAACTACAAAGAAAAGAAACTAACCCGGAATGGAGCAAAGAAGGGGAAGAAGAGAGGAGGAGGCTTTGTGCCTTCCTCTGATGCTTATAGAAAAAAAGAGAGAAAAGAGAGAAAACGTGAATTCAGGTATGTTTGAAACCTTTGGCAATGGTCCTATTTATAGTGAAAGCAAAGGTAAAGGTCTCCTGCTGACGCTGTGCGTCAGCAGGACGCTACGCTTCAGCGTTGCGAATCTGCTTCCACGCTACGCGTAGTTGTGAGGCTACGCGTGAGGGTTTCTGACTCAGAATACATTATTTCATCCAATAATTCTTCAATAATGCTTGGACACTTGTGCTGCATGTTCCCCACTGAGATAGTGTCGTATGTCTGTAATGAATTGGCCAATAAGTGCTTTAATATAAATAAATCCTCCACTTCTGAAGTTGCATACAGCCTGTTAATGGGATCCTCGTCACTGTTGACGCTACGCGTGGTCTTGACGCTGCGCGTCAGTGTTGCGAATTTGCTTCCACGCTACGCGTGGTACCAGCGCTACGCGTCAGACCTGATGCTCAATTTTATGATTTCCCAATTGCAACCTCAATTATTCACTACAATATAAAGGAAATCAAGTAAGATTTATTATTTCATTTAAAGATTATCGCCTAATTCATTTAATATTAAATAAAGCTTAAATTATGAAAATGTGTTAAAATGCATAATATTACACAATTAGCAATGGCAAATTATACACATTTAAAGCAAGGAATTAAGGCTAAATCATGCATCATCAAATACTCCCACACTTATTCTTTTGCACTCCTGGGCAAAATCAAAATAAAAACAAGTATCACAATTTATTGAAAACATTAAGTTGAAAATAATATCACCCAGAATTGGCATGAAATCTTAGGAATATACAGAGAAACAAGAGTTATTCAACATGCAAGATACAGAGCATCAAGATATATATAAAAATCATTCAAACACTTAGGCATGTGAAAATTAAATTAAACTGAAAAGAAAATCATCAGTGATAGAACCTCACAAGACATACTCTCAACTCTCAAGTGTTTAAGGTTTGTGTATACTCTCAAAACAATTCCTGAAAAACAGACAGTCTAAAAATTTGGCAAGTTTCTCAATTCCACAATCAACTTAAATGCATGTATAAATCAACAGGGCTTTGTAGGGTTGTAATGTGGCCAAGGTTAAAATGGATGAATTTTTTTTTATTTTTTTTAAATACCAAAAAGAATGATGAAGCAATTAATTTAACTGGCAAATAGTGAGGGTAAAACATTTATTGTATGATATTAGGTCGCAATCATAATATTTTTTTTTAATGAGATTGCATAACACTTGGAACCAGAGTTACAATTCCTTTTTGCACACCCCCACACTTATTTGAATGCCTGTTTTTGACTTGATTCCAAAGCTTCAATATACTTCTTAAGGTAGGTATATTTTTGGTTTTTCATCCATGGCTTATTTGAGCTGCAACAAGGAAACAGTTAAATAGGCTCAAAATGGCTAGCAAAAGATAATTTGTTCATGGTAGGTTTATCTGACTTAGTGGCTCAACTGAACAAAATGCCTGTATCATTTCAAATACATTCATATGAGTTTCAAGTATCATCAAGAAACAAGACAAAAATTAAGATGTAAGCTTTCAGGAATTAATCACACATGAAAGGATTAAGATGGTTTAAAGTGATCCATCAAATTTAAAGGCTCAAAAATCTCACAAGGTATAATTCTATCATATATGATCATCTATCAATTATCATGTCATTCTCATCATACCAAAATTGCTTGAGTTCAAATTATAACATATCATTAAGCTCATATCAGACATGAAAGAATTTACTTGTTATTTATGCATATCTTAAAATTCCAATAAAACATGCCTTTTTAAAACAAAAACACACACAAAATCTTTTTTTTAATAAAAGCACATAAAATTTAATCACACAACAACACATAAATGATCCCACCCCCACACTTAAATCATACATTGTCCTCAATGTAAGACAGAGCATACAGAATAGATAATATAATGAAAAAGTAAAGAGATGGGTACGAAAAACTCCCTCAAGGGGGATCAAGAAGTGGTTCCCCCAAAACATGTTCCTCCATTGTAACATCCACAAGTGAAGGATTTTCATGAAATGGCTTCAAACGTTGTCCATTAACCTTGAAGCTTTTGTTGGAGTTTTCACTTTTTATTTCCACAGCTCCATGGGGAAATACATTCGTAACAATGAAAGGTCCTTCCCATTTGGAGCGTAATTTTCCGGCCATCAATTTCAACCGGGAATTAAACAGTAGCACTTTCTGTCCAGCAGTAAAATCCTTTCTAGCTATTGAGCTATCATGGAATTTCTTTGTTTTCTCCTTATAGAACCTCGAGTTCTCATAAGCTGCCAAACGGATCTCATTCAGCTCATTCAGTTGTAATTTTCTTTCTTCACCTGCTTGATCAAGTGCTAAGTTGCAAGCTTTTACAGCCCAATAAGCACGATGCTCAATCTCCACTGGAAGATGACATGCTTTACCAAAAACAACTCTATAGGGAGACATTCCTATAGGTGCCTTAAAAGTTGTTCTATGTGCCCAAAGAGCATCATCCAATTTCCTGCTCCAATCCTTTTTATTAGGCTGTACTATCTTTTCTAGGATTCTTTTGATCTTTCTGTTAGAGACTTCTGCTTGACCATTGGTTTGGGGGTGATATGGAGTAGAGATTCTATGAACAACCCCATACTTCCTGAGCATAGCTTGCATGGTCCTGTTGCAGAAATGTGTTCCTTGATCACTGATGATTGCTCTCGGGATGCAAAACCTGCAAAGAATTTACAATCTAACAAAATTCACAACAACTCGAGCATCATTAGTTCTGGTGGCTTTAGCTTCTACCCATTTAGAAACATAATCAACAGCCAATAAAATGTAAGTAAAACCAAAGGATGGAGGAAATGGACCCATAAAATCAATGCCCCAAACATCAAATACTTCACAAAACAACATTGGTTACTGAGGCATCTGTTGTCTCCATGTGGTAGCATTACTAGCTCTTTGGAATTTCTCACAGGTGTTACAAATTCTCCATGCATCCTTAAAAATTGTGGGCCAATATAAACCAGAATCCAACACCTTTCTCGCTGTTCTTTGTGGACCAAAATGTCCACCAACTGGTGAAGCATGGCAGAATCGAAGAACTAATTCTATTTCATGATCGGGAATGCATCTTCGAATCACCTGATCATTACATAATTTCCACAAATACGGGTCATCCCAAATATAATACTTTGCATCACTTTTTAATTTTGAAATTTGGTTTCTGGATGCACATGGTGGAAAAACAGAAGCAACAAGATAATTTACAATGTTAGCAAACCAAGGTGTATCAAAAGAGTTAGAAATACTCATGAGATGTTCATCGGGAAAATCGTCCCGAATAGGTTCCGAATCAGGAGCATTCTAAATTCTGCTTAAATGGTCTGCCACAATGTTTTGTGTTCCACTTTTGTCACGAATTTCCAAGTCAAACTCTTGGAGCAAAAGCATCCAACGAATTAATCTTGGCTTGGACTCACCTTTCTTCAACAAGTACTTTAGAGCTGCATGGTCAGTAAAGACAACTACTCGAGAACCGAGTAGGTAAGATCTAAACTTATCTAATGCAAAAACAATGGCCAAGAGCTCTTTCTCAGTGGTGGTGTAATTTACCTGGGCGGCATCTAAAGTTTTAGATGCATAGTAGATGACCCTAGGTTGCTTGTCAATCTTTTGACCATGGACAGCTCCCAATGCATAATTAGAGGCATCACACATCAACTCAAATGGGGTTGTCCAAACAGGTGCTTGGATTATTGGGGTAGTGGTCAATGCTTGCTTGAGGCAATTAAAAGCCTCCTTACACTTTTCATCAAACTCAAATGCCACATCCTTTTGAAGCAGACTGGATAGTGGCCTAGCCTTCTTGCTAAAATCCTTTATGAATCTTCTGTAGAATCCTATATGACCAAGAAAAGAACGAACCTCTCGAACACAAGAGGGGTAAGGCAACTATGATATAACTTCTATCTTGGCAGGATCTACCTCAATTCCTTTCTCAGAGATTACATGCCCTAAAACTATTCCTTGTTTAACCATAAAATGACATTTTTCATAGTTCAAGACAAGGTTAGTTTCAATACATCTATTTAAAACTTTATCCAAACTATCAAGGCATGCATTAAATGAAGATCCACATACAGTAAAATCATCCATAAACACCTCTATGCAATTTTCAATGAAGTCATGAAAAATACTTATCATGCACCCTTGGAAAGTTCTAGGGGCATTGCATAGGCCAAATGGCATTCTCCTATAAGCAAATATGCCAAAGGGACAGGTGAATGTGGTCTTATCTTGATCCTCAGGTGCAATGTGAATCTGAAAATATCCGGAGAATCTATCAAGAAAACAGTAGTGAGACTTACCTGCGAGACGCTCAAGCATTTGGTCAATGAAGGGTAAAGGGAAATGGTCCTTCTTTGTTGCCTGGTTTAGTCTCCTGTAATCAATACAGACTCTCCAACTATTCTGCACTCTAGTTGGGATCAATTCATCCGTTTCATTTTTCACAACTGTGATCCCTGTTTTCTTAGGAACCACTTGAATCAGACTCACCCATTGGCTATCAGAGATAGGATAAATGATTCCTGCTTGTAGAAGCTTGGTAATCTCCTTCTTAACCACATCAAGTATTATAGGGTTGAGTCTCCTCTGGGGCTGTCTTACTGCTTTAGTATTTTCCTCCAGAAATATTCTATGCATGCACATGGATGGACTAACTCCAGGAATGTCTGCCAATGTCCATCCTATAGCCTTCTTATGTCTTTTCAATACCTGCAACAATTTTTCTTCTTGATTTTCATCAAGAGAAGTGGAAATTATCATCGGGAGCTGTTCATTATCCCCTAAGTATACATACTTGAGGTTCTCAGGTAGGGGTTTCAATTCTAACTTAGGTGCCTGCAAAACAGATGGAACTAACAAAGTAGGTTTTGATTCTGTTACTTGCACCTTAAAAATTTTGTTAGAATTTTCTTGAAATCCTGTATACAGCTCCTTATGGTTAACAGGTATATCTAAAGATTCTGAATCAGAATTTATGTATTTATCAATTTCAGCACAAATATCACAACTTCCAGAATCATTGCATGCAAAACATTTGTTTGAATTATCCATGTATTCCAAATCAACATTAGAAAAATGTTCAAAAACTAGTTCATCAATAATGTCAATTTGGAAAATAGAATGATTTTCAGATGGGTATTTCATGGCATCAAGAATATTAAATTGAACTCTCGTGTCACCAAATTCTATAGAGAGAGTTCCAGAATGAACATCTATTTTGGTTTGAGCTATTTTTAAAAATGGTCTTCCCAAAATGATAGGAACGGGAATTTGAGGCATACCTTCTTCCATATCAAGTACGAAAAAGTCAGCAGGGAAAACAAGTTGTTCTACCTGAACCAAAACATCCTCTATAACTCCAGCAGGGTAAGCAGTGCTCCTATTGGCTAGCTGAATTACTACACCAGTAGGTTGTAAATTTCCAAGAGACAAAGATTTAAAAACAGACATAGGCATAACATTTATTGAAGCTCCTAAATCTAACATACAATTTTCAAATTTGTTATTGCCTATGATACAAGGTATAGAAAACGTACCTGGATCCTTGCATTTCTCAGGGATATTTTCCTTACCAAGCAGTGCAGATACATTCCTTCCCATACTTATCCTTTCATTACCTTTGAGTCTCCTCTTGTGAGTACACAACTCCTTCAGAAATTTGGCATATTTGGGAATTTGCTTGATTGTATCAAGAAGAGGTATATTCACTTCCACTTTCCTGAAAGTATCCAAAATTTCTTTGTCCACTTCTTCCATCTTCTTACTTGGAATTGCTTTTGGTGGGAAAAGAAGAGGGATATGAGGTGGAAATTGGGATGGTTGCATTTCAGACTTGCTTGTAGAGGGTACATTATTCTCAACTATTTCAGGCTCAGTTGTTTGTTTTTCAGGTTCCTTGGGTATGGGTATTTCAAGGTTCTTACCTGATCTTAACTGAATTGCACTCACATTTCTTGGATTTGCAGCTGGTTGAGATGGTAATTTGTCAGAGTTTTGAGATTGTAACTGGCTTAATGATGAAGCCAATTGCCCAATTTGGTTGCTTAAACTCTGGATGGTAGCATCATTCCTCTGTTGATACTCTAAGTTCTGTGCAGCCATTTGTTTCACCAGATCCTCCAAAGAAGGGCCACTTGTGGATGGTTGAGGTGTAGTTCTTTGGAAGGTTGGTGTATTATTTTGAAATGGGGGTTGGGGATTTTGTTGTTGGTTGCCCCATCTTAAATTTGGATGGTTCCTCCAACCTGGATTGTATTTGTTGGTGGAAAGGTCATGGTTTTGTGGTGGTGAAGGTCTATCATGGTAGATGTTAGCTGCATAAGCTTGGGGATTATTATTATCCTTTTCTTGTAGAGAAGGACAACAATCAGTGGGGTGCTCTTGTGAAGAGCAGATGCCACATACTTTAGCAGTCATGGATTTTTGATTTACTACCAATTGTGTGACCAGAGTGGTGAGAGCATCAAGTTTGCTCTCCAATTTAATTCCTGATGAACTTGAATTGGAATCAAACATGGGTTTGAAAGAATCATTTCTCACACCAAATTGTTGAGAGTTAGATGCCATCTTTTCAATCAAGTTTCTTGCTTCAGCAGCAGTCATGTCTCCTAAAGCTCCTCCACTTGCCGCATCAATCATGTTGCGATCAATGTGGTGCAGACCTTCATAGAAGTACTGAAGAAGAAGTTGTTCAGAAATTTGGTGATGAGGGCAACTTGCACAGAGTTTCTTGAATCTCTCCCAATACTCATAAAGACTTTCTCCAGAGAGTTGCCTAATGCCAGATATGTCTTTACGGATTGTAGTTGTTCTAGAGGCAGGAAAGAACTTTTCCAAGAACATTTTCTTCTAGTCATTCCAACTTGTGATTGATCTTGGAGCAAGGTAGTACAACCAATCCTTAGCAACACCCTCTAAAGAATGAGGAAACGCTTTAAGATAGACATGGTCTTCTTGAACGTTTTGGGGTTTCATTGTGGGACACACAATGTGGAATTCTTTGAGGTGTTTGTGCGGATCTTCACCCGCAAGACCATGAAACTTAGGCAACAAGTGTATAAGTCCGGTCTTAAGAATAAAAGGGACATCCTCATCAGGATATTGAATACACAAACTTTCGTAAGTGAATTCAGGAGCAGCTAGTTCTCTAAGAGTTCTTTCACGAGGTTCAGCCATATCAGAAAAACTAGCAGTAGTACTTTTAACAGATTCAGAAAAAATACTATCACTATCAATATCAACAAAGTTATTATTAAATCTAGCTTCTCTAATTAACCTATGAAAAGTTCTTTCAATTTCAGGATCAAATGAATATAAATGCTCAGAAGTTTTTCTAGTCATACATAGCATACAACAATATATTTGATCATCATGAGCAATAAATCATCAAAATCCTAAATCATGCAAAAGAAATAGAACAAACAAACAAAAGAAGTTTTTTTTTTCAATTTAAAAAAAAATTAATTTAAAACAAGAGTTTTTCCTAAAGATCGTTGATCCCCGGCTGCGGTGCCAAAATTTGACGTTGGTATTTTTACAGTCGTGATTCCGTCAAATTAGTACATTAAAATTAATTAATGTAGTACTAGGGTGTCAACCTAGGTCGTTCTCTCACGGATCAACACAAAAATTTAGGAAAAATCAAGTCTTAAACTAATTTTTAACAATTTAAAAATAAAAACTCAACAACTAAAATTTTTACAAACATAAGTTCAACAAACATAAAATTGGGGGGGTTTGATTGTTTTTTTGTTATCACAACTTAAATTAAAACAAAGTAAATATAGGATTTAAAACAATAATTAACAAGCGATTGATTTTCTTGGAGTATTGTAAATAAATTTATCCTTGGTTCACTAAAGATAATTTGTATACTTTCATTACTGTCAATTTCTTAGCTCAATTTGAATTAATCAACTAAGCATCTTTTTCAATTCATAATTCCTTTACTTTCATTAAAAAAATGAATATTTTAATCAAGCATCCTAATTAAGCAAAAGGAGTCAAGATCATAAAATCTAGGAATTATTGAGCATATGTAAAAACATCGCCTACATACATAATCTATTCTCATATTATGGAATTAAGCAAACCATAATTATTAAAAGTGATTATGAAAATATTCATTAAGCATGCATATTTCCTTAATCCATTCTAATTTAAAACCTTATTTTATTCCATTTGAATAATTAAACCGATTAAGCATACAAATTTAATTAAACAGAATGGAATTAAATAAGCAGAGTAAGATTATGAAGAAATAACAATACGAAAACATACTATATTAAAAATAATGACCTCAAAATTACATTACAATATTCTCCAAGAAAATCAATCTAGGGTTTTAGCCCTCCATAATAACAACTAAAAAGAAAAGAAACTAACCCGGAATAGAGCAAAGAGGGGGAAGAAAAAAGGAGGAGGCTTTGTGCCTTCCTCTGATGCTTATAGAAACACAGAGAGAAAAGAGAGAAACGTGAATTGAGGTGTGTTTGGAACCTTTGGCAATGGTCCTATTTATAGTGAAAGCAAAGGTAAATAGTCAGCAGGACGCTACGCTTCAGCATTGCGAATCTGCTTCTACGCTACGCGTAGTTGTGAGGCTACGCGTGAGGGTTTCTGACTCAGAATAGATTATTTCATCCAATAATTCTTCAATAATGCTTGGACACTTATGTTGCATGTTCCCCACTGAGATAGTGCCGTATGTCTGTAATGGATTGGCCAATAAGTGCTTTAATATAAATAAATCCTCCACTTCTGAAGTTGCATACAGCCTGTTAATGGGATCCTCGTCACTGTTGACGCTACGCGTGGTACCAGCGCTACGCGTCAGACCTGATGCTCAATTTTATGATTTCCCAATTGCAACCTCAATTATTCACTACAATATAAAGGAAATCAAGTAAGATTTATTATTTCATTTAAAGATTATCGCCTAATTCATTTAATATTAAATAAAGCTTGAATTATGAAAATATGTTAAAATGCATAATATTACACAATTAGCAATGGCAAATTATACACATTTAAAGCAAGGAATTAAGGCTAAATCATGCATCATCAAAGAACAAATGGAAGAATGAGACGTGAATGAATACAGGATCCGAGTGAATAAAAACTGAATGGAAATGATCCTGAGTGAATGAAGGACGAATGGATACAAGAACGAGTGAAAGAATGACTGAATGAAGTAGAGTGCATGAGAGACTAGTGAACAACTACATTAAGATACGAGTGAACAGAAAAGCGAGTGGGAGAAAGAAAAATGAAAGTAAGACCGAGTGAAAGAAAGAAAGAGTGAAATATGCAACATCCCGATTTAATAACTAGTTGCCGAATGAAAATAAATCATTAAAATAATAAATTGATAAGTGTGGGGAGAATATTTATTAATTATAATTGGTTTAATTAATTTAAGTTAAGAAAAGAAAGGTTGATTAATGGTGATTGGTTGTCAATGACTGATTAGATGTGATTATGTGTGTGACGCGTGTGGGGGGCTGCTGCTGTACACGCTTTCCCACCCCATTCTTCCTTCTCTTCGTACATGCATATATAGGTACACTATCATTCATTCTTCCCTACAAACTCCTCTTCCCCCGTTCTCTCTTCTTCTTCTTCTTCTTCTTCTTCTTCTTCTTCTTCTTCTTCTTCTTCTTCTTCTTCTTCTTCTTCTTCTTCTTCTTCTTCTTCTTCTTTTTCTTCTTCTTCTTCTTCTTCTTCTTCTTTTTTTTTTTCTTCTTCTTCTTCTTCTTCTTCTTCTTCTTCTTCTTCTTCTTCTTCTTCTTCTTCTTCTTTTCCTCTTCGATCTTCTTCTTCCTCCTCTGCGCTCTGTTCCCATGAGCTCGCAGCAATGGTGGCTGAGGATTGGGGTCCTCCTCCCTTACTCGACGAACCAGTGAGGGTGAGGGTGTGTATTCCCTTTTGTATGCAACCCGTCTCCTTCCTTGTTCCTTCATTCCTTCGTCGACCTCCTCTCCTTGCTCGAAGCTGCCAAGTCCTAGTGGAAATCTGCACTTCGAGGAGCTTCAAGGTGGTTGGGTGTTCACAGCATTATGATGGAGCCATTCCAGGAGTGAGCCGAGAGCTGGACATCTTGGGCCTCCCCTGCTCTTGCATACAGATGTGCTAAGAGTGATTCAGTGTTTCTCTGGAACTGAGCGTCGTGTTGACCGACTGAAAGCTTCAGTCCAGGTAGGGGGTATCTTCTATCTTAAATGCATGGGTTATGAACAGGTTTCGAGTGTTGATGTTTGCTATTTCCATGTTCTGATTGTGTGTTGTGTTGTATGCGAGTGTGTACTGCCCAGTTGTATGACGAGTGAAAGATGAGTGTTGCATGTTGATGGCCTGTGAATGTTGAACGATTGTGTGAAAGGAATGTGTTGAAGTGATGTTGATGATTACCGTGTGTTTTACATGACCTGCAAGTTGTTATGAGTTTAGAATGCTGACTGTATATGATAAAATATGAGTCAGTGAATCTAATAATGTACCATACCGATTGCACGTGTTGCCTGAGTCTTGACATTGCTTAATGCCAATTGTATGTATGTTGTTTGAGTCCTGATGATGTGTTATACCAGTCACATGAGATGCGTGTATTGTTGAATACTGATGATGTATAATGCCGACTGCATGAGATGCATGTGTTGTGGAATACTGTTAATGCCTAGCACTGATTGCATGAGATGCATATGCTATGGAGTTTTGAAAATGTGTAACACCGACTGCATGAGATGCATGTGTTGTTGAGCTCTGTTAATGTCCAGCATTGATTGTATGAGGTACATGTGCTGTTTGAATACTGATGATGTATGATGCCGATTGCATGAGATGCATGTATGGCTATATATATGAACTCTGTGTTGTGTGATAAATCCACGTGTGGCGCATGGGATGCGTTTGTGCTGAGAGCACGTAGTGTGGGACACTACCATCGGTTTTTAAAGCATGGGACGCTATAAAATCCTTGAGTGGGACTCAAGGTAGCCCTTGAGTGGGACTCAGGCTGCCTGTGAACACCTCTATTGGCGCTGAGAGCGCTGGTGTCACTTGTGGGCAAACGGTTGGGTACCTGTAAAATGGCCAAGCAGCTGGGAGCTGATTTGATAGTTGAGAGCTATGTATAAAAAGGCTGAGAGCCTATGTTGCAATGTCTAAACCGATACACACGAATGTGGAACCGAGTGAAACACTATGTGCTAATTAACTGTTGATAATGTTTGGAATTGGTTGTGCATGCGAAGGTGTTAGTGAGATGATGTATGTTTATAACCGAGTGAAACACTATGTGCTTATTAACTGTTGATAATGTTTGGAATTAGTTGTGCATGCGAAGGTGTTAGTGAGATGATGTATGTTTATAACCGAGTGAAACACTATATGCTTATTAACTGTTGATAATGTTTGGAATTGGTTGTGCATGCGAAGATGTTAGTGAGATGATGTATGTTTATAACCGAGTGAAACACTATGTGCTTATTAACTGTTGATAATGTTTGGAATTGGTTGTGCATGCGAAGGTGTTAGTGAAATGATGTATGTTTATAACCGAGTGAAACACTATATGCTTATTAACTGTTGATAATGTTTGGAATTGGTTGTGCATCCGAAGGTGTTAGTGAGATGATGTATGTTTATAACCGAGTGAAATACTATGTGCTTATTAACTGTTGATAATGTTTGGAATTGGTTGTGCATGCGAAAGTGTTAGTGAAATGATG
The DNA here is from genome assembly GCA_037962975.1 of Clitoria ternatea. Lineage (NCBI taxonomy): Eukaryota > Viridiplantae > Streptophyta > Magnoliopsida > Fabales > Fabaceae > Clitoria > Clitoria ternatea. Next base: position 266,037,554 of record CM075671.1, read on the forward strand.
AATGTTTATAACCGAGTAAAATACTCTGTGTGTATTGACCGAGTGATATTGTTTGGAATTGATTATGCATGTGGTAATGTTAATGAAAGGATGAATGTGTATATCCGAGTGAAATACTCTGTGTATAGGTATTACTGATGCTGACTGGAAATTGACTATGCGTGTGATGATGTTAAGGAGATGATGAATGGATATCACCGAGAGAGTATTCTGTGTGTATAAGCAATTGATGCTGATTGAAGTTTGCTCCATGAATATGTGTTAATGTTATTGAAATATCGTGCGTGTATAGCCGAGTGAGAACTGTTAGATTCTGACCGAAAAGTGTTGAATACGTGCGTTCTGATTCATTGGTATTATCATGTTGCTGATTGTTGTTATATTAATGTTATTGGCTGTGTATGTGCACCTGGCTGAGTGGTGACTGATGAATTCCGATCGGTAAGAGTTCCATATGTGTCTTGGTTGATTGATATTGCTTGACTTTACTCGTTGCTATGTATAATTACGTGTATATGTATATTGCTGTATAATTGTAGGACAACCTGAGTCGGTATCTATCATTTAATATCTAAGATGCTCACCCCTACACCATTTTTCAGTGTGCAGGTCATACTCGGAAATGATGATAGGGTCTCAAGTCCGAGTGTGGTGCACTCCGACTGTTGAGCACTTGTATTGCATTATTATGTTCTGTCTGTGTAGCCTTGGCCGGCTCCTATGTAAAATAACGATTAAATATATTCACTTATAAAGATTGAATAGTCATGGTGTCACTTGTATAGTATCGCAAGTATTGGTAAATGTATAATATCAAGATAATAGGTATTCCGAGTATTTGGTTACATGTCTATGGGTCGGTAGATTGGATTCGTGGGCAGATTTATGTTTCTATGAACATGTATTCATATGTATGTGCTTCGTACCGATTCGATGCGTTTTCCGGTTGGGAAGTGTTGCTAAATGACTCGAGGGCCGTTGAGGAGTGAAATTATGTTAAGTTAGTGGTTCTGAGTGAAGATTTCTGGGTGGCTTTTCTGAGTGAACATGTTAAGTGACTCTGAGCGAAAATCATAAGTAAATCTCGAGTGAGGAAGAGTTTGTATTTCCCGAGTGAAAACCTCGAGTGATCCCCTTCTGAGAGAGGAGTTAGAATAATGGTTTAGAGTGGATTGGATCCTAAGTGTAAGGTATTGGTAATCCGAGTGAAAGATGTTTATTCCGAGTGAGTAAGAGTCTGTATTCTGAGTGGTTGAGTTCTGAATGAGTCTGAGTGGGACTTAAATACCTGATTTCCCGAGTGAGAAGGAGTTCTGGAATCCGAGTGGGATAACCCTCAGTTCCCAAGTGGAGTATAGGTGTGGCCGTATGGATAAAATTGAAAGCTTAAGTTATGGAATGCCGAATGGATTTAGGAATGAACTTTTGAGTGGACTTAGTCGTTTACCGAGTGTATGGATGTTCCGATGCCGAATGATGAATTTGCCGTGTGAGGCTTCTCGCTTCAGCGAATGAAAGATCCGCTCTAGCGAATGTGTACTGCTGGAAGGCTTTTGTCTTAGTCTCGCCCAAGCGACGTGGAGTCTTGCCCGAGCGAGTGCGTGTGTAATGCTGATGGATTGCACCCAGGCGCTGATGTGTTTCGCTGAACCGAATGGCTCGGTCCCAGCCTTGTTCCTTCCGCTGATTGCTATACGTGTGAATGCTCTTTTATTTCCCTTGCCTTCTTCCTTCTTTTTCTATGCCGATTGACCAGTGGTTGATTTGTGAAAAAATTTTCCCTGTTTTTGGATTTATTATTTATTAAAAATTAGGGTGTTACATTTTGGTATCAGAGTAGACCAAAAGGTCCATGGCCAAGGTTTGCCTATAGTTAGTGGGCAGTTGAGTGTATTATGCCAGCTTGTTCTAGTTGCTTATGATATTCTATTGTATGTTGATGCCTGTTCAATTATGACTCGGGTGATGATATGTGCTTATGAACTTCTATCGGATTTGGTATATGTTGACTATGAATGGTGTGGTTGTATGCCTGTGCCTTGTTGAGGAATTTGAATGTGTGATGAAAGAATGGTATATGATGTATGTGATGGCACTATAAGGGATGGGTTGTAGTTCCTAAGTTGAAAATCTGGGTGTGTAATAAGTGAGTAAAGGTGAGGTCGGATATATGTTAAAATTGGGGTTGCATCTCGGTGGCGATTGAGGAAACCAAGTGAGTGATGGACTAGATGCTGGACCAATAGGAGTAGTTACCCAGTTGATTAGGCATGACCATGAACGAATGAATATGAAATGTGTAGGTAGTTGTACTATGATCGTGTAATGGTGCATACAACTCCTGGATTGTGGTAATTGTAAACTGTTTAGTGATTGTATGACTCCATCCATGAATGCATGTTAATAATTCTGTGAATACTGACTGAATACTTGTAAATAGGAGTGTTACCATTACTGCCGAGTGCTATTTGTGACGGATGTTTTGTAACCTAGCACATGAACCCTGCGTAATATATATATGATATAGGTGATTGAGGGTGAACTGCTTTTATGTATTGCTCTATAATTGAAACATGACAGTTGTTTGATGATTGAAATACGTGATCTGTGTGTGACTAATTACTGATGCATGCAACACCCGGATATTGTGATAGATATTAATTGTGAATCGTTGTGATGATACCCCGTCTGAAAGATGTGTATATATATATATATATGCTAATGAGAATGTCGAGTGGCTTATGCTGTGAGTCAGCAAATAAGAGTTATGTGTGATTTATAATGAAATGCATCAGCATTGAACATTTTTCATTGTGGGCAATCAGATGAATACGTGGGGTATTGAGGATTCTGAGATTAATCCTAAAAGACCTCCGAGTTGGACTCGAGGCCATGCTTGGAGCATGAGCATTGGATGCTTAATGAAAGCCCTTGGGTTGGACTCAAGGCAAATACCGAGTGCGTTGGAGTGGGACTCCTGGTGAATAAATCGCATACATCTGATTCGCCGACTGCAGGAATACATGTGTATAAGAGCATTATTATTGAGGCCGACAAGATTTGCATGGATTTGAATGATTTGAGTAGTTTCCGACTTGATGATGTCGTATGAATGAGGTCTGACTAAGTGAATGTACATGTATTGATGTTGTTGCCAAGTGTGATGCAATGTTATAATTGAGAATGTATGTTATGGTACAACTTCTGATTGAATAACTGTGTGTACATTTATGATGATAAATGAGCTCGGTATGAATTATATGAATATGTGGATATGATATGGTGAATGAAACCCTTAATGTAGTTTGGAATTGATTTGTGTAAATCTGATTGGATGGGCATATGTATATGTCGATGCTATTACCAAGTGCAATGTGATGTTGTGGTTATGGTGCATGATGTAGTGGACAATAATATAGCCATGAATAATTGGTATGAAATCCGACTGAGTGTCTGTATGTACATTAGTGCCGTTGCTGAGTTCGTGGTGTGTTATAATAGCATATGTGAATGGCTTAATTCTGAGTGAATTGCATGAACCCGAGTGAGTGATGTTATTATATAGCTGAGAGTTAAGAATTTAATCCGAGCCATGGTTTTGTGAGGAATAAGGTTTAGAGGAAATATTTACTCGGTGTTGACTAGAAGCCGATTGTTGTATTGCCATCTTACTATTTTACAGAAGTGATGAATATGTGATGCGTGATGTTGATGTGGGTGTATTACTTATATGTGTGAACTGCCATTAACTACCGTGTGAATTAGTATTAGTTGAGTGAGTCTGGTCTGTGTGAGGCATGCTACTCTGAGATGACTCTTCCTGCCATAGGTAATGTGGAAGCGTACACGTTACAGTGACTATGTAATTGTTGTAACCCTATAGGAATGAGACGTCATCCTATAAGTTGGAGGCAGTAATTCATGAGTCGGGCAGGTGAAGCTGTAACTGCTTATGGTGATGGTGAGTTTTTCAGACGATTCCAAGTGATTATGAGAGTTATATTAAATGAGTGTTATGCGATCGTTTATCAAAATGAAGGTAGAGGGTTTGTTTGACCTTGACGTATCTCCTTCTGAGAGGATTAGAGGTTACTGGGTATGGATTGGCTACTAAAGGGATGATTGGTATTAGAATAAGAAGGGTGATCAACTGTCACTGAAATTGGAGTTTTGAAAGGCTAACCGAGTGATACTGTAAGCCTAATGAGGAAACCAGGATTGGAGCCAAACTAAATTGTAAGGTTAGTAAATTCCGAACGCATAAGAGTGGAGACAATTCCAAGTGAAGACCTTATGGGAAAGAACTGCTAAGTGAAAATTATGGTGTTCCGTGTAGAACCTCATAGGGAGGATAATTACTAAGTTAAGGGAATAGTGTCTGAGCGTGACCTTCTGGGTAAGGTAAGATTCGAGTAACGTGACTTGGAGTGTATCACTTCCGAGTGGGATGGCACCGTGTGGAACGATTCTAAATAGTAAGATAGCAAGTATAGAATTCCTAATACCCTTGGGATGTCTAGCCGAGTGATCTTCCAGGAGAAAAGTCCTTCTAGTCGGAAAATGAAACCCAGAGTGTGCAAGTTTCCGAGTGAAGGGGACTCCGAGAGGAAGTAGATATCCGAGTAAAGGATTTAATTGAAGTCGTACTCAGGTCAGTGATTGGGACTGTTGAGCTTGAACTCAGGTTTGGTTTCAAGGTAGGCTCGAGTTGCGAGTGAATTTCTGGTAAGTGGAAGAATTTCCGGGTGAGAATTACCCTCAAACCCCGAGTGATGTCTGTGTAAGAAGACCGAGTGAAACCCTCAGGATGAAAGCATGGAATTAGCCGGAAGCATGGGTAGGAATCTAAGATTTCAGAATTTAGTGTAGTGCATATGCGAAGCAAATCCGGGTAAATTGTGTTAATTGAAACACATGGAAATTCCTTGAGTGTTCCCTTTGGTGTAAGAGAGAGATTTTGTGGTCAGGTTTTGAAAACCCGAGGGTTTGGTCTGAGAGAAATTGGTTGGAAGTGAGTATTTTGGGAGGCGGTGGTGTTGTTTATCGACTGAATTTTTCCCAACTGGTTAAATAACCTCTAAGGATGTGTTCCCCATGAGACGATGTCGAGCCTATGCTTTATGTGATTTTATGATTGTGCCGAGCAACTCGTTCGAGTCAAGAAAACCGATGGTGTGAATATGCCGAATGGTGTTGAGAGTATATGGCCGAGCGGCCAAGAATTTAGGAAGTGCCACTGCTTATGACGAAATTGGCTAAGTTAAATGAGGGACATGGTATGTTTTAGAAATTGAATCCCCATATATACATTAAATTCTGCGATGAGGTGGTAATCAGGTGGGACCTGACTTTTGTGTTTGCCGACTGGAATTATGGTTCGGTCAGTAAACCGCTTGAGTGGTGAATCTCTGCCGAGTGATATTGTGATCTAATCGGTGAATGCTTGTGGAAGCACAGTCATGTGCATGATTGAGACAGCAACCTTCTGAGTTATGTATGTAAGGTAAATTACCGATTGAATTTCAAGGACGAAATTCTTTTGAGAGGGGGAGAACTGTAACATCCTGATTTAATAACTAGTTGCCGAATGAAAATAAATCGTTAAAATAATAAATTGATAAGTGTGGGGAGAATTATTTATTAATTATAATTGGTTTAATTAATTTAAGTTAAGAAAAGAAAGGTTGATTAATGGTGATTGGTTGTCAATGACTGATTAGATGTGATTATGTGTGTGACGCGTGTGGGGGGCTGACGCTTTCCTACCCCACTCTTCCTTCTCTTCGTACATGCATATATGGGTACACTATCATTCATTCTTCTCTGCAGACTCCTCTTCCCCCGTTCTCTCTTCTTCTTCTTCTTCTTCTTCTTCTTATTCTTCTTCTTCTTCTTCTTCTTCTTCTTCTTCTTCTTCTTCTTCTTCTTCTTCTTCTCCTCTTCGATCTTCTTCTTCCTCCTCTGCGCTCTGTTCCTGTGAGCTCGCAGCAATGGTGGTTGAGGATTGGGGTCCTCCTCCCTTACTCGACGAACCAGTGAGGGTGAGGGTGTGCATTCCCTTTTGCATGTAACCCGTCTCCTTCCCTGTTCCTTCATTCCTTCGTCGACCTCCTATCCTTGCTCGAAGCTGCCAAGTCCCAGTGGAAATCTGCACTTCGAGGAGCTTCAAGGTGGTTGGGTGTTCACAGCATTGTGATGGAGCCATTCCAGGGAGCGAGCCGAGAGCTAGACATCTTGGGCCTCCCCTGCTCTTGCATGCAGATGTGCTAAGAGTGATTCAGTGTTTCTCTGGAACTGAGCGTCGTGTTAACCGACTGAAAGCTTAAGTCCAGGTAAGGGGTATCTTCTATCTTAAATGCATGGGTTATGAACAGGTTTCGAGTGTTGATGCTTGCTGTTTCCATGTTCTGATTGTGTGTTGTGTTGCATGCGAGTGTGTACTGCCGTACTGCCCAGTTGCATGACGAGTGAAAGATGAGTGTTGCATGTTGATGGCCTGTGAATGTTGAACGATTGTGTGAAAGGAATGTGTTGAAGTGATGTTGATGATTACCGTGTGTTTTACATGACCTGCAAGTTGTTATGAGTTTAGAATGCTGACTGCATGTGATAAAATATGACTCAGTGAATCTGATAATGTACCATACCGATTGCACGTGTTGCCTGAGTCTTGACATTGCTTAATGTTGATTGTATGTATGTTGTTTGAGTCCTGATGATGTGTTATACCAGTCACATGAGATGCGTGTATTGTTGAATACTGATGATGTACAATGCCGACTGCATGAGATGCATGTGTTGTGGAATACTGTTAATGCCTAGCACTGATTGCATGAGATGCATATGCTATGGAGTTTTGAAAATGTGTAACACCGACTGCATGAGATGCATGTGTTGTTGAGCTTTGTTAATGTCCAGCATTGATTGCATGAGATGCATGTGCTATTTGAATGCTGATGATGTATGATGCCGATTGCATGAGATGCATGTATGGCTGTGTATATGAACTCTGTGTTGTGTGATGAATCCGCGTGTGGCGCATGGGATGCGTTTGTGCTGAGAGCACGTAGTGTGGGACACTACCATCGGTTTTTAAGGTGTGGGACGCTATGAAATCCTTGAGTGGGACTCAAGGTAGCCCTTGAGTGGGACTCGGGCTGCCTGTGAACACCTCCGTTGGCGCTGAGAGTGCTGGTGTCACCTGTGGGCAAACAGTTGGGTACCTGTAAAATGGCCAAGTAGCTAGGAGCTAATTTGATAGCTGAGAGCTATGTATAAAAAGGCTGAGATCCTACGTTGCAATGTCTAAACCGATACACACGAATGTGGAACTGAGTAAAACACTATGTGCTTATTAACTGTTGATAATGTTTGGAATTGGTTGTGCATGCGAAGGTGTTAGTGAGATGATGTATGTTTATAACCGAGTGAAACACTATGTGCTTATTAACTATTGATAATGTTAGGAATTGGTTGTGCATGCGAAGGTGTTAGTGAGATGATGTATTATAACCGAGTGAAACACTATGTGCTTATTAACTGTTGATAATGTTTGGAATTGGTTGTGCATGCAAAGGTGTTAGTGAGATGATGTATGTTTATAACCGAGTGAAATACTATATGCTTATTAACTGTTGATAATGCTTGGAATTGGTTGTGCATGCGAAGGTGTTAGTGAAATGATGAATATTTATAACCGAGTGAAATACTCTGTGTGTATTGACCGAGTGATATTGTTTGGAATTGATTATGCATGTGATAATGTTAATGAAAAGATGAATGTGTATATGAAATACTCTGTGTATAGGTATTACTGATGCTGACTGGAATTTGACTATGCGTGTGATGATGTTAAGGAGATGATGAATGGATATCACCGAGAGAGTATTCTGTGTGTATAAGCAATTGATGCTGATTGAAGTTTGCTCCATGAATATGTGTTAATGTTATTGAAATGCCGTGCGTGTATAGCCGAGTGAGAACTGTTAGATTCTGACCGAAAAGTGTTGAATACGTGCGTTCCGATTCATTGGTATTATCATGTTGCTGATTGTTGTTATATTAATGTTATTGGCTGTGTATGTGCACTTGGCCGAGTGGTGACTGACGAATTCTGATCGGTAAGAGTTCCATGTGTGTCTTGGTTGATTGATATTGCTTGACTTTACTCGTTGCTATGTATAATTATGTGTATATGTATATTGCTGTATAATCGTGGGACAACCTGAGTCGATATCTATCATTTAATATCTAAGATGCTCACCCCTACACCATTTTTCAGTGTGCAGGTCGTACTTGGAAATGATGATAGGGTCTCAAGTCCGAGTGTGGTGTACTCAGACTATTGAGCACTTGTATTGCATTATTATGTTCTGTCCGTGTAGCCTTGGCCGGCTTCTATGTAAAATGACAATTAAATATATTCACTTATAAAGATTGAATAGTCATAGTGTCACTTGTATGGTATCGTAAGTATTGGAAAATGTATAATATCAAGATAATGGGTATTCCAAGTATTTGGTTACATGTCTATGGGTCGATAGATTGGATTCGTGGGCAGATTTATGTTTCTGTGAACATGTATTCATATGTATGTGCTTCGTACCAATTCGATGCGTTTTCTGGCTGGGAAGTGTTGCTAAATGACTCGAGGGCCGTTGAGGAGTGAAATTATGTTAAGTTAGTGGTTCTGAGTGAAGATTTTTGGGTGGCTTTTCCGAGTGAACATGTTAAGTGACTCCGAACAAAAATCATAAGTAAATCCCGAGTGAGGAAGAGTTTGTATTTCCCGAGTGAAAACCTCGAGTGATCCCCTTCTGAGAGAGGAGTTAGAATAGTGGTTTAGAGTGGATTGGATCCTAAGTGTAAGGTATTGGTAATCCGAGTGAAAGATGTTTATTCAGAGTAAGTAAGAGTCTGTATCCTGAGTGGTTGAGTTCTGAATGAGTCTGAGTGGGACTTAACTACCTGATTTCCCGAGTGAGAAGGAGTTCTGGAATCCGAGTGGGATAACCCTCAGTTCCCGAGTGGAGTATAGGTGTGGCCGTATGGATAAAATTGAAAGCTTAAGTTATGGAATGCCGAATGGATTTAGGAATGAACTTCCGAGTGGACTTAGTCGTTTACCGAGTGTATGGATGTTCCGATACCGAATGATGAATTTGCCGTGTGAGGCTTATCGCTTCAGCGAATGAAGGATCCGCTCCAACGAATGTGTACTGCTGGAAGGCTTTTGTCGTAGTCTCGCCCAAGCGACGTGGAGTCTCGCCCGAGCGAGTGCGTGTGTAATGCTGATGGATTTCGCCCAGGCGCTGATGTGTTTCGCTAAACTGAATGGGTCGGTCCTAGCCTTGTTCCTTCCATTGATTGCTATACGTGTGAATGCTATTTTATTTCCCTTGCCTTCTTCCTTCTTTTTCTATGCCGATTGACCAGTGGTTGATTTGTGAAAAATTTTCCCTGTTTTTGGATTTATTATTTATTAAAAATTAGGGTGTTACAAAATAAATGACGATTGGAAGAGTGTATGGAAGAACAAGTGGAAGAATGAATGACTGGGAGATTGACAGAATGAATAAAGGACAAGTGAATTAGATTGAAAGAATGAGTGATTGAATGGGAGACAGTGAATGAAAGACTGCAGAGGAAGAGACCAAGTGAAAGGGTGAAAAGAGTGAAAAGAGTATGACCGAGTGAATGAAAAATCGAGTGAATATGGAGAGAGATACCGAGTGATGGAGATACTGAGTGGGAAAGGACGAGTGGAAGAGTAAACAAAACAACGAGTGCAGAGAAGGAATGAGTAAATAGAAGAACCGAGGAATAAAAGACGAACGGAAAAATGAGAGCAAAGCTGAGTGAATGAAACAACAAGTGGAAGAACGAATGGATAAAAGATAGAGTGTGGTAATGAAAGACTGAATGACAGGTTAGGAACGAAAAAGAAAGAGTGACCGAGTGGAAGAAAGACGAGTAGATTAAGGGTGGATGAAAAAGAAAAATACAGAGAGATTTGTGAGAAAACCGAGAAAGAATTTAGGTGGGACAAAACAACGAGTAAATGAATACCGAGTGGATTATACCGGGTAAGAATGAAAAACGAATGAATGAACAATGAGTGGTCGGAAGAACGGAAAAACGAAAGACCGAGTGAATACAAGACTAACAAGGAAATATATTGAGTGAATAGGAGACTAATTGATACAAAACTGACTATGATGAGTGATGAATCCGAGTGATAAAAGGCTGACTAAAATAAATCACCCTTCATCATCTGACCCGTTTATTAAATCAACGATCAAGAATCATTTATTAAAGTCTCTCTTTTTATTCACATCAAAATTTTTTATTGAAGAATAACGAGTGAAGTTCAGTCGGAAAAAGGGCTAAGAATGAGTAACAGTTATCCGAGTGTACCACTCTTGCTCAAGCTCAGTAAACTTTCGCTTAAGCGTGAAACAACAGCAGCAGCTTCTCGCCTAAGCTACAAGTGCTTCGCCTGAGCAAAATGGAAGAATCAGGCTCGGACTCCCTTCTTTAAAACTTCACAAATTTTATTCAAACTTTATTCACTAAATTTTTAATTTTTCTTTTTATTAATTCCGACACAAAGCAAAAAATAAAACACTCGGAACGTAGGGCTGCCTCCCTAGAGTGGTTCTTTAAGGTCACTAGCTTGACCTTTTGGCATCTAGGAAGATGCATGCAGTAACAATGAGGTTTTCTGCCTTCAAACTCTCCTCCAAAGTAGAGTTTGAGTCGCTGGCCATTTACCTTAAAAAGTAGAGTTTGAGTCGCTGGCCATTTTCAGCTCAACTGCACCATGAGGAAAAACCTCATTTACAGTAAAAGGCCCCGACCACTTCGATCTAAGCTTTCCAGGGAAGAGTCTCAGTCAGGAATTGAATAACAAAACCTGATCACCCTTTTAAAGCTCCTTCTTATTGATCCACTTATCGTGCCACCTCTTTGTTTTTTCCTTATAAATAGAGGCACTTTGATAAGCGTTGAGTCGGAACTCCTCTAGTTCATGGAGTTTCAAAACTCTTTCCTCCTGGGATTGGTCACAATCCATGTTTAATAGCTTTGTGGCCCACCACGCCTTATGTTCCAACTCCATAGGGAGATGACAAGCCTTACCGTAAACTAATTGATACGGGGACATGCCAATCGGAGTTTTGAAGGCTGTTCTGTAGGCCCATAATGCATCATTTAATTTTACCGACCAATCTTTCCTAGATTTCCCGACCACTTTCTCTAAAATTCTCTTGATTTCTCTATTTAACAGTTTAACTTGTCCACAAGTTTATGGATAGTAAGGAGTGGATATCTTATGTAAAATCTCATAGTGACGCAGGGCTTTTTCCATTATTTTATTACAAAAATGTGAACCCCCGTCACTAATAAGCACTCTCGGAACTCCAAACCTAGAGAAAATATTCTTCTTTATGAACCTAAGCACCACATGTACATCATTGGTTCTGGTCGGGATTGCCTCCACCCATTTGGAGACATAATCAACAGCAACAAGTATATATTCGTTGGAGAACGACTTTGGAAATGGTCCCTTAAAGTCGATACCCTAGACGTCAAATAATTCCATAACTAAAATGTTTGTCAAAGGCATGCCAGCTTTAGCAGGGAGACCTCCGCTCCTTTGACATTTATCACACCTTTTGACATAAACTTTAGTATCCTGAAAGATAGTTGGCCAATAAAAGCCACTCTGTAAAACTTTTGCTACTGTACAGCAGGCACCATGATGTCCTCTATAATATGAGTCGTGGCAATAGCACAAGAGCCTTTCTTGCTCGGGTTCAGGCACACATCGCCTGATCACTCCATCTACTCCTATTTTATACAGAAATGGATCATCCCAAAGGAAGGTTTTACTATCATGAAAGAATTTTTTCTTCATTTGGGATGTCCAGCCGTCAGGTACCACCGAGGCACTTTTGAAGTTGGCCATATCAGTATACCATGGACCGGTGATAATTGCCATCAACCTCTCGTCTGGAAATTCTTCTTTTATTAAAACAGAATCCGATTCACCTTCCAGACGAGACAGTTGATCAGCAACTGAGTTCTCTACTCCTTTTTTGTCTCGTATTTCTAAGTCAAACTCCTGGAGTAACAGAACCCACCTGATCAATCTCGGCTTAGATTCTTTCTTAGCTAGTAAGTACTTGATTACCGAGTGATCTTTATATACAATGACCTTAGTCCCAATCAAGTAAGCACGAAATTTATCAAATGCATACACCACAGCAAGCATTTCTTTTTCAGTAGTGGTGTAATGTATTTGATTTTCGTTCAACACTTTACTAACATAATAAATTACATGAGTTAATTTTCCTTTTTTCTGACACAACACAGCTCCGACTGCAAAGTCACTTGCATCACACATTAATTCAAACGGTAAAGACCAGTCAGGTGCTGCAAGGATCGGGGCTGAAGTCAAACTTTGTTTCAATTTTTCAAAAGCCCTGACACAGTTTTCATTAAACACAAACACATGATCTTTTACAAGCAAGTCGGTCAAAGGCTTAGCTATTTTTGAAAAATCTTTTATAAATCTTCTGTAGAAGCTAGCACATCCTAGAAAACTCCTCACTCCTTTTACATTGATCAAAGGAGGAAGTTTTTCAATAATTTCTATCTTGGCTCTATCCACTTGAATGCCCTCAGCAGAGATTTTGTGTCCAAGGACTACCCCTCCCTTAACCATAAAATGACATTTTTCCCAGTTAATGACAAGGTTAGCCTCCTGGCATCTCACCAGTACCTTAGATAGGTTGCTGAGGCGTGAATCAAAATTACTACCAAAGACAGAGAAATCGTCCATGAATACTTCAATGAATTTCTCCACCATGTCCCCAAAGATTGCCAGCATACACCTTTGAAAGGTTGCTGGAGCGTTGCACAAACTGAATGGCATACGCCTATAGGTAAAAATTTTATATGGACAGGTGAATGCTGTCTTCTCTTGATCTTTTGGGTCAACCACAATTTGGTTATAACCTGAGTAACCATCAAGGAAGCAGTAGTATTCATGACCCGACAGTCTCTCAAGCATCTGGTCAACAAACGGTAAGGGAAAGTGGTCTTTTCGAGTGAAGTCATTCAACCTTCTATAGTCTATATACATTCTCTATCCTGTGGTCGGTCTAGTAGCTAAGACTTCACCTTTTTTATTTTTAACAGTTGCCATCCCTCCTTTCTTGGGCACCACTTGGACCGAACTGATCCAAGCGCTGTCCGAAATAGGATAGATGATTCCTGCATCAAGAAGCTTGACCACCTCTTTCCTCACAGCCTCTTTCATTATAGGGTTCAATCTGCGTTGTGGCTAAACTACAGGGGAATAATCATCTTCCATCAGAATTTTGTGCATACAAAATAATGGACTGATTCCCTTCAAGTCAGAAATATTCCAGCTAATCGCAGATTCATGTGTCTTTAAAACCCCTATTAATTTGTCAACATCCTCTTCTTTTAAGTCAGCATTAATAATGATAGGATGTGTTTCGTCCTCTCTCAAGAAAATATATTTTAGATGAGAAGGCAAAGGTTTTAAATCAATTTTTTCTTTAACCACTTCCTTTCCTTTCTCAACTTCAGTAATTTTCAAATCATTTTTCTTTTCTTTTTCAAAATCACCTACTTCTAATACTTCTAGTAGGTCCAGCATTTCCGAGTGAGAGTCATTTAACTACTCAGTCTCGGAGTCAAAGTCATCCTCCAAAAAGGTTCGTAAGGCCTCTTCCTCAGTTTTTAAAAGTATTGGAGTCTGGTAACTTTTAATTTCTTCAATCATTAAGCAATCCATCCTTTCAGTCGGATGTTTTATGGAATTGAAGACATTAAATGTTACCTGCTCCTCCTGAACTCTCAGCTTGAGTTCACCTTTTTCTACATAAATCAATGCTCTGCCTGTAGTTAGAAAGGGTCGGCCTAAGATCAAAGGAATCTCTCGATCAGCCTCCATATCCAACACTATAAAATCTGCTGGGAAGATAAATTTGTCTACCTTAACTAACAGGTCTTCCAGCATCCCCTGGGGATATTTAATAGACCTATCAGCCAACTACAAAGACATGCGAGTCGGTTGTAGGTCATTAATTCCCAGTTTTTTCATCAACGATAGAGGCATCAGATTTATACTAGCTCCTAGATTACAAAGAGCACTTCCTACATGAATATCCCCAATTGCACATGGTATTGTAAAAGATCCAGGATCTTGTAGCTTTTGAGGAAGTTTCTTTTGGATGATTGTACTACACTCTTGAGTGAGAGCAATCATTTCATCCCCCTTAAGCTTCCTCTTCTTAGATAACAGCTCTTTCAAAAATTTTGCATAATAAGGCATCTCCTGCAATGCCTCGGCAAAAGGGATATTTATGTAAAGTTTCTTGAATACATCTAAGAACCTAGCAAACTTTTGCTCTTCTATTTTCTTTTTAAACCTATGTGGAAATGGAGCATTCCTCAGTTTTTCAGGAGTCAACTTAGAAGCTTCCTCCAGAATCAGATCAACCTTTTTCTTTTTCTTTTGGTGGACTTTATTTTCTTTTTCTTTTTCTGTTTCATTTTCATTTTCAGCTTTATTATTAACCTGCTTAGTTTCTTGCACTATTTCTTTTTCTTTATCTTTTTCTGAGCTTATTTCCTGACTCGGAGATGGAGAAAGAATTTTTCCACTCTTAGTGATTACAGCCTTGCAATGTTCCCTTGGATTTACCTCGGTATCTCCAGGGAAATTGCCTGCTTGGCTCTCAGCTAATTGCTTAGAAAGCTGTCCAACTTGATTTTCTAGATTTCTTATGGATGCTTCCTGATTTTTAAAACTGGCCTGAGTGGCCTAGATGAACTGAGAAAGTACATTCTCAAGTTCTGACTTTTCTTTAAAAGGAGGGTGAGAAGGTTGTTATGGTCTATTTGTGGGTTGATTTTGTGGGATGTTCTAATTCAAATATGGACCTTTCTGCCATGAGAAATTGGGGTGATTCCTGTAATTCTGATTAAAGGAATTAGAAGGATAATTACTTTGATATTATTGCTGTCCCATATAGTTCACCTGCTCGGAAGGCACATTTGGATCACACATTCCATTTTCATGGTCTCCACCATAAAAGTCACAACTTATCATAGAAACTTGACTCGGCTTTTGGAGTTCTGAAATCTGTATGCTTAGTTTCTCCAAAGCCTGAGTTATCAGCTTACTCTGAGCCAGATAAGCATCTTGTGCTTCTAGTTCTAATATCCCTCTTTTAGGGACTTGGCTCCTCTCACTAATCAGATATTCATTAGAAGCCATAACGTCAATCAGCTCTATGGCTTCCTCTACAGTTTTAGTTGTTAATGAGCCTCTAGCTGAGGCATCAATCAGGACCCTGGTAGCTGGCCTGACCCCATTATAGAAAATAGTAACCTGTTACACATCGGTGATCTGATGATGAGGACATCTGTAACACCCTCGGTTAGATAAGACAACCCATTCTATAGGATCATCCTATTTAACTGAGAGGTCACAAGTTTTCATAAAAAGTGAATTTTTTTATTTTTTTAGTTTTTTAATAAATAAGTGGCAGATCAGTGGAAGCAAATAGTATGTAATTCATATAGTCATTCACAAACTATAAGTAATTATACTCTTAAACAGAATGGGGCACGCAGGCACCCTTAAATATTATACAGTCCTCCATAAATATTCAACTACTTATATTCTATTTAAGGAGCGCTCTCATTTGGTTCAGCATATTGCTGTTCTTCATACTCGGGTTCTTGATTTCCTAATTCCTCTGAAAATTGTCAACAGTAAGGGTGAGTATAACCCAAGACCCTGATTGGTTAATCCGGTGCGGACATAATCCAGTTAACATACAATATCACATACATCATACAATTAGCATATTCACAATTATAACAATCAAGCATGTTGTCATGGAATGCATGAGTTGAATTTATTATGATTTATCTTTGGTTAAGTCTCATGATGCATGTAGGCCCAATAAATCATTTCTTCATCTCATTTTTGGAATATCTCCATTCCAATTTTCTAGAGCGATCAGGGTCCGCCCAAGTTCCCATATGGTACAAATAAACTCATTGGTTCTCATCATTGATTTATATATTCTTGGAACTTGGATCCCTACAATCATAGTTACACTCCGTCATTTAGTCAAAGTACACTAGAATTGCATCGTCTCACCCGGCTATCAGGCACGACTCTGATGCCATTGGGTTTCCGTTCCAGTTGTACTCCCAAGATCCTCTTGGGGATCGAACGTGAATGTCCTCCACTGTACCAAGTGTAATGCTCTAGATTTTCTTCTTTAGAAAAATATTTTCATGATGCGGAATGCATTCTTTTTGTCTTTTGATTCTTGGGGTATTTATGTATTTCCAGTCTCATCATACATATTCATAAGTCCTTGAATATCATCAATTATTTAGATGTTGTAAGTCATTTTATTATTGTATTTGAGAAAGTATATCAACTATTTACTGGTTGAAATTATACTTTGTAAAGAGTAAAATAATATATTCCTTATTTAATTACTTATATCTAAGTAATAATAATAATACTAATTAATAATAGTAAGAATAACAATAATAATAAGAATAAGATTCATAATATTAGTAACAATAGTAATAATAATAGAAATAAGAACGATAATAATAAGTGTAACGTCCTAATAATTTAGAAATGTCACGACCGGGATCGTAGTGGCACGGCCGACCCTCGAAACGATTTTAAGATAAACAGGGAGTCGCCACCAATATTTTTTTAGGATAAAATACTGGAAAAACCTTTTGTTAAAGCACTGGTTATAAAAATGAAATTCTATGATTCGGGAGTCTAATTACAGGTGAGGAAGGTATTAGCACCTCACAACTGTCCGTTATAAAAACGGTTATCTCAATTTGATAGCGTGCATTATAATTAACCCAATAATTATTTTAACTTCTTCATGAAAAGGAAATATACGAGATGATAAAACATACAAAAATAAAAAAAATAAACACGAAATATTTACATGAGACTAACAGGACGTCTCGTCCAAATTAGACTCGCTCTGCCCTTTTTAAAAAAAATGAGATTAACAGGATGTCTCATCCAAATTAAGCTCGCTCCTCCTTTTTTTAAAGAGAGATTAAAAAAATATGAGATTAACAGGACGTCTCGTCCAAATTAACCTCGCTCCTCCCTTTTTTTTAAGAGAGATATTTAAAAAATATGATATTAACAGGACGTCTCGTCCAAATTAACCTCGCTCCTCCTTTTTTTAAAGCAAGACAAAAATGGGAAAAAAACTCTAAAAATTAAATAAAGAAAAATGGGCCCGACAGGAACTATTTCCCGCTCCTACGTATTCTCGAGCTTTCGAGAAATCAGGGTCACGTAGTTCTTTAAAAGTTTTTTTATTTTTATTTAGATTTGAAAGAGAAGAAAAAAAAGGAAACATCTATTTCTCTTTATTATTATTTCTTTTAAAGACTACAGAGCAAAAGGGAGAGGGGAGCAGAAGCTACCAGAGAGAAAGAGAAACAATAGATTCAGAGAAAAGAGAAAAAAATAGGCAAAAACCGAGTGAGGGAAGAAAATCCGAGTGAAAAAATGAAAAATCCGAGTAAAAATAGGGAAAACCGAGTGAAAATAGTCAAATCCGAGTGGAACAATGAAAGATCTGAGTGAAATAGGAAAAAAACGAGTGCAAAAATAGGAAACCGAGTAAAAAAAATGGGAAAACCGAGTGAAACTGGAAAAATCCGAGTGAAAAATGAAAATCCGAGTAAAAATAGGGAAAATCGAGTAAAAATAGTCAAATCCGAGTGGAACAATGAAAGATCCGAGTAAAAATAGGGAAAACCGAGTAAAAATAGTAAAATCAGAGTGATAAGAGGAATACCGGGTGAAAGTTGAGCAAAACCAAGTGATGGAGTAGGAACGCTGGTCCGAGAGGGAATGGGAAGGTGCTGGGATTAGGAATGGGGATGATTGAGTGAGGGTGTGGACGGATTGGAAATAGGAGAGGACAGTGTGGAGGATTGTGGGCAGTATGGTGAGGGACGATGGAAGGAGAAGAAGATGGGAGTTGGTGTGAAGGAGAGAGAGAACGGAGGTTTTATCAGAGTTTTCCCTTAATGAAAAAAATGTGTTCCCCCCTTTGGTGCTTCAAACCTTACCTATTTATAGGCTTGTCTGAGTGGAAGGCCAGCTCAGGCTTCCACTCAGAGTGGAAAACCAATTCACACTTCTATTCAGAGTGAAGTGGGGGACAACGACTGGGTGGGAATTTTTAATTCCCCCCACTTCCGCCCCTGTCTGCCACCCCCAGGATTCCTGGATCCACTTGGGTGATGGAATCCAAGTCAGCACGGGCAAACAGGGGGAGCTGGGTGGAAATCCGAGAGAGGATGGTGGAAATTCGAGAGGATGGTGGAAATCCAAGAGAGAATGGTGGAAATCCGAGAGAGAATGGTGGAAATCCGAGAGAGAGTGACTCGGATTAGTCTCTCAGTCAGCGTTCATCCACATTGGGAGTCAATTCCGAGTGGAATGAAGCATTTCCAATAGAAAGCCAAGTGAAAATACTCCTTTTCGAGTAAGAATTCTTCTGGGAAGAGTCCTCCTATGAAAGGCCGAGTATAGGTTTTGCTCGGTGTGAGGCTGCTGTGAAACATTCAATCGGAACCGAGTGACAAGTAACTCGGAACTGACTAAAATGGGTAAAAAGTGACTCGGAGGTTGAGTGGAAAGGGTCTCGGAAATGGTTAAAAGAGTGACTCGGAATCTGGGTGAGAGTGGTGAGTGAGTTTTGGGGGAAAATGGTGACTCGAATTGGGTGAAAATGGGCTTGGTGATGTTGGCTAAAAGGGCTCGAAAATTGGTGGAAGTGGGCTCAGAAATTGATGGAAATGGGCTCGGAATTGATTGTTTGAAGAAGGACTACTCAGAATTGGTTTAAAGAGTGATGACTCGTTATTGGGCAAATGGTTCAATCGGCCCTTATTTGAAGGATGAGTAAAGATTGGCTCGGAAATCCTTCCATTTGGTTGTTGTCACTCGGAAACCGATTGAAGATTGATCATTCGACACAGATCAGTCGGAACTTAGCATTTTCACTCGGAAAGGGCTTGCTTCCCACTCAAGACTTGGAGACTTGGTATTTTCACTCGGAAAAGCTTTCGTCCAATCAAAATCTATCCTTCCAGTTACACTCTGAGTCGGTCTTTCCTTCACTCAGACTTGTTTTCACTCAGATTAGTAGCAACCAGAAAGCTCTCGCTCGGATTTAGCATTTCTTCATTCGGATTAATTACAGTCAAAGAGCATTCCTTCTCAGCATTCATCCTTCAACAGAGTATCACTCGGAATGGCTTTGATAGGGAGCCTTCCACTCGGATTCACCTTCAACAGGGAAGCATTTCACTCGGAACTGACTCATTCTGAGTAATTCTACTCGGATTCGATCCTTTTTGAGTCATTTCACTTGGATTTCTCTTCAACAGGGACATATTCCACTCAACAATGCTCCAATCTGAGTCATTTCACTCGGATTTGATCATTCTTTAAGTTATTTCATTCGGATTTGCTTCAATCTGAGTTATTTCACTCGGATTTCTCTTCAACAGGGACATACTCCACTCGGCAATGCTCCAATCTGAGTCATTTCACTCGGATTTGATCATTCCTTAAGTTATTTCATTTGGATTTGCTCCAATCTGAGTCATTTCACTCGGATTTTCCTCCAACAGGTCTATATTCCACTCGAAAATGCTCTAATCTGAGTCATTTCACTCGGATTTGCCTCCAACATGTCTATATTCCACTCGGAAATGCTTCCATCATAGTCATCTTGCTCGGATCTGATCATTTTTGAGTTATTCTATTCAGATTTGACCATTCTGAATTGGAATTCAGTATAAAAAGATTCATTCCACTTGGACTGGACTAAAAGAGGTGTTCACAGATGCCCCTCTTTACTTCTTTTTCACAAAAGAAACACGAAGCTTTTGTATTTTTGAAGTGAAAAGGAAGTAAAGATATGAACACCGATGTAGGAGGCCAAGTGGGACCTCTTGATCGGTATGGCAACTGATGGTGTGGGCAATCACGAGTCAGTATGACCTTTTTTTCTTAAAAACGAGCATTCTCCACTTCTGTTTCTCTTCTTTTCTCCTCTCTTTTTTTTTGTTTTTTTTGTTGTTTTTTTTTGAACTCTGAATTGACCGGGAAAAATTCTTTTAGTGAGAAGATCGGGATTGACCCCCGGTAGACTAGAAGGTAAAGGGTGCCTGCATAGGTGAACGGAAAGTAAAGGGTGCCTGAATAGGCGGACGAAAAGTAAAGGGTGCCTGAATAGGCGGACGGAAAGTAAAAGGTGCCTGAATAGGCGGACAGGAAAGTAAAGGGTGCCTGAATAGGCGAACGAAAAGTAAAGGGTGCCTGAATAGGCGGACGAAAAGTAAATGGTGCCTGAATAGGCAGACGAAAAGTAAATGGTGCCTGAATAGGCGGACAGAAAGTAAAGGATGCCTGAATAGGTGGACGAAAAGTAAATGGTGCCTGAATAGGTGGATGAAAAGTAAATGGTGCCTGAATAGGCAGACAGAAAGTAAAGGATGCCTGAATAGGCGGACGAAAAGTAAATGGTGCCTGAATAGGCGGACAGAAAGTAAAGGATGCCTGAATAGGCAGACGAAAAGTAAAGGGTGCCTGAATAGGCGGACGAAAAGTAAATGGTGCCTGAATAGGCAGACGAAAAGTAAATGGTGCCTGAATAGGTGGACAGAAAGTAAAGGATGCCTGAATAGGCGGACGAAAAGTAAATGGTGCCTGAATAGGCGGATGAAAAGTAAATGGTGCCTGAATAGGCGGACAGAAAGTAAAGGATGCCTGAATAGGCAGACGAAAAGTAAATGGTGCCTGAATAGGTGGACAGAAAGTAAAGGATGCCTGAATAGGTAAACGAAAAGTAAAGGGTGCCTGAATAGGTAGACGGAAAGTAAAAGTGGGGTTAACCTTCAGCTGACAGGAAACACAGAGATTGGGGGAGTTAACAGGACGTCTCGTCCGAATTAACTCACTGGTCCTAAAGGTTCAGGGTGATGCCCCAATTTGACATGACTAAAAGAATTGCTCTTTGACTAAAAGAGAGTGATCCTGGGGAGATGCCCCAATTTGACAGGTTGGAAGGAAGTTTGGAGAAACGCCTTATGACTGGAAAGGAAGAAATCTGGGAAGATGCCCCAGTTTGACATGATTGAAGGAGTCTTGGGGATTGGCTAGAATAAAAGAATTTCAGGGAGATGCCCTAGTTGAGTTTGTTTTGGGAAGTGTAGTTTCACTGGGGAAGAATTCGGTGATTCAGGTACTGCCCCTTGATTGAGAAAGTTTGGGATTCATTGGGGAAGGGATCTTGAGAAATGCCATCTTTAGCGATTGATTCCTTTTGAGAGATACGGACTTTAACAGTTGAGGATGAGACTTTGAAGGTGCCTACTTAGGCGATGGAAGAAGAAAACATTAAAAGGTGCCAACTTTGGCGATTTAGGGAAGGAGTTCTGAGGCGATTCGAGGAAGGGACTTGATTGAGATGTGAATGCCTAGCATGACTGTCTGTGAGATTACCTACAGAAAAATGGTAAGTGGTGCAAAGATAAGTTCAAAAACTGGGTAGGTCCTGTGAAACCGCGACTCTTGAGATGACTCATGGATGAAGTAGAACGAATGAAACAACCATAGCTTCGGAGCGCGTGCCTGACCAAGTTTCTGCGATGATCACCCATGATAAGGTCGAGTAGCAGGAGCATCTTATCCCTTGCGACTTTAAATGTTTACCATTCTTCCATTTTATTTTATTAAAACACATGTTTTTATCAGATCAACCAAATTCATAACACGTATCGAAGAGGGTGAATTTTATTCATGCACGTTAAACAAGTACAGAGAAAGAAAAATAAAGAAGGTAAATAAAATGAATGAGGTCATATAGAACAGGTCAAGGACAGGTGAAAACCGGGAAGATTCATGGATTCTCCAGTGAATCTCTGAGACCGATGAGAGCCTTAACCCCCAACACGACTTCATATTCACCCTTCGACTTTGCTTTTGGAAAGGTAAGTTCGACAATGATTCACGTGCCTGAGCTTGGACTCGTACTTCTTTGAGTCAAAGGTCTTATTTGCATTACCAGAAATTTGACCCTAACTTTTGCCTGAGCCGCCCTTTTCGGGTTTTCGACTCACCGGGTCGCTCTAACTTTTGCCTATGCTACCCTTTCAGGTTTTCAGCTTAGCGAGCATTAATTTTCTTTTCTTTCCCTTTCTTTTGACCTTTTTTTTTGACATTCCCTCCCTAAGCATAGTACTTTTTCACTGCATCTGTGTTTACAGGCATTGGCAAATCCTTGCCATCCATATTAGTGAGTATCAAGGCTCCTCCAGAAAAAGCCCTTTTCACAACATATGGTCCTTCATAATTAGGAGTCCATTTGCCCTGATTGTCCTTTTGAATTGGTAAAATTTTCTTGAGTACTAGGTCTCCCTCTTGGAACTGTCGAGGTCATACTTTTTTCTCAAATGCTCGTTTCCTACGCCTCTGATACAACTGACCATGACAGAGGGCAGTCAATCTTTTACCATCAATCAAGTTTAGTTGGTCATGTCAAGCTTGAACCCATTCAGCTTCTTCTAATTTTGCTTCCATCACTACCCGAAGGGACGGGATCTCTACTTCAAAAGGCAAGACCACTTCCATTCCATATACAATAGAGGACGGGGTTGCCCCTATCGAGGTTCGGACTGAGGTGCGATACCCATGTAGAGCGAAAAGGAGCATCTCGCTCCAATCTCTGTAAGTGACTACCATCTTCTACACTATCTTCTTGATGTTCTTGTCGGCCGCCTCAACCGCTCCATTCATTTTAGGCCGATAAGGAGAGGAATTGTAATGGTGAATTTTAAAGCTTTCACAGAGTTCCTTCATCATTTTGTTGTTCAAATTCGTACCATTGTCAGTAATGATCTGACTTGGTAGGCCGTATCGGCATATCAATTCTCGCTTGATGAATTTGACCACAACATTCCTTGTTACACTGGTATATGAAGCCGCTTCTACCCATTTGGTGAAATAATCGATGGCGACCAAGATGAAACGATGACCGTTTAAAGCTTTTGGCTCGATGGGTCCAATGACATCCATGCCCCACATTGAGAAGGGCCACGGTGCTGTCAAGACATTTAGGGATAATGGGGGTGCATGAATATGGTCAGCGTATATCTGACATTTATGACATTTTCGAACATAGGTGAAGCAATCTGCTTCCATGGTCATCCAGTAATAACCAGCCCTCAAGATCTTTCTAGACATGGCATGTCCATTAGCGTGAGTCCTAAAAGATCCTTCATGAACATCCCTCATGATTTCGTTTGCCTCATCATCATTAACACAGGGAAGAAGGACAGAGTCATAGTTTCTTTTGTAAAGCACATCCCTATTTAAGAAGAAACCTATGGCGAGTCGTCTTAGGGTCTTCTTATCATTTTCTGTAGCACCCTCAGGGTATTCTTGACTCTGGATATATCTTTTAATATCATGGTACCAAGGTTTCCCATCAGACTCCTTTTCCATCATTTGACAGTATGCAGGCTCACAATGCTTCTTTACTTCGATGAGAGGTATATCGTAGTCACTACTTACTTTGAACATTGAGGCAAGGGTAGCCAAAGCATCAGCCATTTGATTGTCATCCCGGAAAATGTGATGAAATGAGATCTCGTCAAACTCTTTGATCATTTCCTTGATATGATCATAATAAGGAATCAACTTACTGTCCCTAGTCTCCCACTCGCCTTTCAATTGATGGATAACCAAAGCAGAGTCCCCATAAACTTCCAATAATTTTACTTTTGTGTCCAACGCTGCTTGGATTCCTAATGAGCATGCTTTATATTCAGCAATATTATTGGTACAGTCAAAACACAATCTGGCGCAGATAGGGATAAATTCCTTATTGGGTGAAATCAAGATAGCCCCAATTCCGTGCCCCAATGCATTAGAAGCTCCGTCAAATCTCAGGGTCCATTTCTCTTTCTGACCACCTTCTTCATTGAATAATGTTATAATATCTTCATCCGGGAAGTTAAATTGCATCGGCTGATAATCATTGATGGGTTGGTGTGCCAAGTAATCAGCCAGGGCACTTCCTCTTATGGCCTTTTGAGTGACATATATTATGTCGTACTCAGTTAATAGCACTTGCCAACGAGCGATCATTCCGGTCAAAGCAGGTTTTTCAAAAATGTACTTGACGGGGTCCATTTTAGAAACTAGCCAAGTGGTGTGACTCAACATGTATTGCCTTAGGCGCTTAGTGGCCCATGCTAACGCACAACAAGTTCTCTCTAAAGCGGAGTACCTCATTTCACAATCCGTGAACTTCTTGCTTAAGTAGTAGATAGCATGTTCCTTCTTTCCAGTTTCATCGTGCTGTCCCAACACACAACCCATGGATTCATTCAATACAGTCAGATACAATATAAGTGGCCTTCCTGAGGTTGGGGGCACTAAAATTGGTGGTTCTTGTAGGTACTACTTAATCTTTTCGAAAACTGCTTGACAGTTCTCATCCCATTGCCCCGGTTGATTCTTGCGGAGTAACTTGAAGATGGGTTCACAAGCCGCTGTCAATTGTGAAATAAATCGGGCAATATAATTGAGCCTTCCCAAGAATCCTCGGACTTCTTTTTCTATACGGGGAGGAGGCATCTCGAGAATCGCCTTGACTTTGTCAGGATCAACCTCTATCCCTCTTTCACTTACTATAAACCCTAGCAACTTGCCTGACCTTGCACCGAACGTGCACTTGGCAGGGTTCAATCTTAGCCTGAACCTTCTCAACCGTTCAAAAAGCTTCCTTAGATCGCTAATGTGCCCTTCATCTCTTCTAGATTTGGCAATGATATCATCCACGTAGACTTCTATCTCCTTATGTATCATATCATGGAAAAGAGTCACGATCGCTCTCTGATAAGTTGCTCCAGCATTTTTCAACCCAAAGGACATCACCTTATAACAAAATGTGCCCTATAGAATGATAAACGTGGTCTTCTCCATGTCTTCAGGTGCATTTTAATTTGATTATACCCTGAGAAACCATCCATGAATGAGAAAATGGGATGCTGAGCTGTATTATCAACCAAAACATCGATCTGTGGTAGGGGAAAATCATCCTTGGGACTAGCCCTATTCAAATCTCGGTAGTCCACACATATTCGTACCTTTCCATCCTTTTTTGGGACATGGACAATGTTGGCTACCCACTGAGGGTATTTTTCCACAGCTAGGAACCCAGCATCAAACTACTTCTTGACCTCCTCTTTGATCTTTAAGAGCATTTCTGGCTTCATTCGACGTAGTTTCTGTTTTATTGGAGGGCACTCAGGTTTTAAGGGTAGTTTATGCTCGACAATGCTAGCATCGAGCCCAGGCATATCTTGATAAGACCAGGCAAAGACATCACAAAATTCCATCAACAACTTAATTAAATCTTCTCTTTTTTCTCTGCTTAGGGTAGTGCCGATCTTGACTTCCTTCTTATTTTCTTTATTCCCCAAATTAATGACCTCAACTATGTCTAGGTAGGGTTGAATCCCTTCATCCTCTTGCTCTAACAACCTTGTCAGCTCGCACGATGGCTCACAATCCTCCCCACCTTCCTCATCAGTGTAATCAACTGGGTGATCGAAGTTGTGAAACAGAATTACGACCTCACCCTCCTCAAGAGAGTCATTTTCGGATCTGCAATTTAGTGTGATATGGCCAATAATAAAAAAAAGGAACAAGCGAGTAAAAAGAAGGATTCAAAATAAGGATAAGGGATACAAGAAGAGTTTTTTTTTTTGGAATTTCGATACGCGTTTATTGATGAAAATGATAAAAAAAAGTTTTCTTCGCCCTTATTACATGGAAGAGTCCCAAAGCCTTAGGCAGAGCAGAGGGACGAATAAGTACTTAAAGCATAAACAAATTACTTTGGTGAAACATTCAAAGTCGTGGGAAACTCGATGGCCTCCCAGTTATGAAGTTCTTGGCCTGGTGGACAAGCAATCACAAAATCAACACTATCACAGGGACTTTCTTCAATGACAGCTGATGCTGAACTCCTGAGCCATTAATTTGGTGCAAAAATCTTAGTAAAATAAAATGTGACTCTCGGATTTACACTTTGCAAAGCGCACCAGTCGTTAAAATTGTAGTGTATTTGATCGTCCCACAGGGATTGTGGTAAGTACCTCAATCTAGGACTAGTACAAGCTGAACCAACAGAAAATACATGTAATTCATTCGGTTTTTATGGTTTTAGTGTTTTATAGTTGTTTTTGTATTTTCAGAAACAGAGTTAAAGTGAAATGTGGAAAGTGATTAATAGAAAACAGGTCAGGATTGCTTCGGCTCATAATCTCCTCAAGAAACATGCAATTAAGTATAATCAAACTTCACAATCTAGAGGACAATCCGCTTGTGGTTATTCCCTAATTCCTTAGGTGAAAAACACTAATCCTTAAGCAATGAACCTTAATTCCTTAAGTGC
Source organism: Clitoria ternatea (assembly GCA_037962975.1). Lineage (NCBI taxonomy): Eukaryota > Viridiplantae > Streptophyta > Magnoliopsida > Fabales > Fabaceae > Clitoria > Clitoria ternatea. The sequence goes on from CM075671.1 coordinate 266,064,154, forward strand.
TCGATTAACCTAAGAATCTAATGTGAAATTGGAGGTTTGAACTCTAACTATTCACCTAAATTGATTAGGCCTGAACTAGTTAGAAAGCTGGAAGTTACCTAAGCTTCAACCATGATTCCTCACTGGCAAGTTCTTCATCGATTCTGGATTTGTCAATCCAACGATTCTGCTCCACTCCTCATCTTGTTCGCCTCAGGATCTTCAAAGTCGATCAACTTGCTCACAGCTTCAAGATTCCATTGCTCACCTTCACAATCCCAACCTTAGGGATTTAGAACTCCATAGACTTCAGTTCCATCGAAGGATTGTGGAACGTCATGGAGGAGAGAGTTTAGAGAGATGAAAATGTAGTGAGAGATTGGAAATGGAAAATGAAGTGTATTATTATGTACGCTATTCTGTCTCTGTGTCCCCACACACCTCCCTTTTTTACAGAGTATGTACATGAATATATATAGGCATCTAACTAAACTAACTAACTTAACTGATATCTGAAAACTGAGTTCTTAATTAAACTAAACTAGCTAATTGAATAATTACAGAAATATTAACTAATCACAGCTCAGCTCGTAGCAGATTCCAGCTCATCATTAGCTAATGTACAGCTTAGCACCAGCTAATTGACAGCTTACTTCTTAAGTTACTTAAGGTTGCAGTAGTAGAGAAGAAGGCAATAGAAGCGGAACGGTACTGCACCAAGTGTGTTGTTGGAGGGAAGGAACAGTGTTTAAATTACTGCCTTTATGCTTCAGCTGCTGAGTATTCGCTTGAGCGGATTAAACTTCACTTGAGCAAGTCCGGATTAACACTATAGTGTTTCTTTCTCGCTTGGGCGTTAAGGCAAAACTTGGGCGAGGACGGTCTCTTAAAGTTATGCTTGAGTGAGTCCGGATTTCACTAGGACGGATTAAATAATGAATAAGCACATCGGTTTCTTATGTAGCATTCCGATCTTCTTCTCTTTTGGAGCCGGTGTCTTGGGAGTCTTCTTAAGTTAGCTTACTTGAAGTCTCGCTTGGTCGCTTAAGCGTTATGGCAAAGCTTGGGTGAAAGGTGATGTTTTGGGGTCACGCTTGAGCGTAGTCTTGCTTTTCTTGAGCGAACTTGGACCTTCGTTTGAGCGAATTTAACTCCTGCTTGGGCGAGTTGATTATTCAATCGGTATTCTGCAGTTGGCGCTCGGGTTCTTCATGTAATATTCCGAGTCCTTGTTCTCTTTTGGAGTCAGTGTCTTTGAAGTCTCACTCAGTCAGTCTTTGGACTCTTTTCAGTCGGAATTGAGGAGTCTCACTCGGATTTCCCAAATCTCTGCTCGGATTTGTAGGATTTCACTTGAAATTTTCTTCTTATCTCGAGTCCACCCTGTTCCTACACCAATAAACAGCTACTTGCCTAGCATTTATACGCTGGCTGCTTAGTAAATTTGTAAATACTTCAAAATTCCTTATTTAATTAATATTTTCAATCGGTTTCTTACATAAATAGCATACTTTTGAAATAATTAACTAAAACATGAATTATTAACAAATTATTAAATAATAATATCAAAACTAGACAATACTTAGTAAATTATGTTAAATAAACAGTGGAATAATTAAGTCTTTTCAAGACTTATCACATCCCCAAACTTAAAACTTTGCTTGTCCTCAAGCAAATATTCAGATTAATTAACAAACAGCATTTGATCAACACAATCAACCTTTCCTTAACTTAGTTCATACTATAATTATTGAATACCGATCATGCTTTTTTCTTACAATTTCTAAAAGTATAAATACTTACACCTCCTTTGGAAGACAAGCTGCTGATGTTTTCCTCACTGGTCGGTGTTTAACTCTTCTCTCGGTGTGTAGGGTAAATAGAATGCACTCAGCACCTGCATACTTGTTAGATAAACATAGGCTTGCAACAGTTCTACACGTCATGAAATATGCCAACTCAATCGGATCAGTAAGGGCTTTTTAAGCTTATAATGGGGCTCGGCTACAGGCTCAATTATTATTTTTCCGAGTCATAGATAGGTTACAAGATGTGTCCACTGATGCCTTGCCTCAATTTCTGCCTTAACTGCCTTTACTAACAACTCTCTTAACTTTTCCGACTGAATGCTACTTAATAACTCGTGCTGTTTTGCACTTTCTTTTTCTTTCAGTCCTTCGGACTTTTCCTTTCCTTTTCTTTCTTTCCATCTTTTTCCGATCAAAAATTTTTTCTTTTGGTGCTTTGCACCTCTTTTTCTTTTCAGTACTTTGTTCATTTTTTTCTCTCGGCTTTGCCTTTCTTCCTTTTATTTTTCTACATATTTATCCATAATTAAGGTCGGAGTGTGTCTTTAATTACTGTTAGGCACACTCTTCATCCCCAAACTTAGAGATTGCTAGTCCCTAGCAATAAGCAAAAACCGAGTAATTCACCAGTGGAACATCGATGGTACTCTAGTCGGGTTTTTCTTGGATAACTAGGCTTGTAATGTTAGGTATATAAAACGAATAAAAGGGTCTCAAGCTCAATCATAATCATTGGGTCAAAGGATGATTAATGAAATTAGGATGGCAAATTTTTGGCCCTGGCTAAATAATCAAAGAAGGCCTTCATCATTTCCGATTGGTTGACATACGACAATTAGCAAGCACTGAGGAAAATTCTGTCTCACTAACTAGCATGCAAGCTCACTCGGAAAAGGATACACAGGCTCAAAAGCTACGAATATAATAGTCAATCATCCAGTCATGTCCCCAAACTTAATGTAAGATTATACAATTAGATTTCTAACTAGCATGCCGAGTAAACATTTAATTAATGATGAAGAATAGTTATGGGCAGAGATCATGAGTTAAGCAAAAATCGATTAATTAATATATCCGACTACAGCTTAACGAATCAGCAAACTTTTAAATTATGAAGATGGATTTGAAATTAAATATAATTAACATATTTTATCAAATAAAGAATTGGAAAATCAAATAAGGAGTCGGGGTACTAGAATACTTCCCTTTTACCTGAATGGCAGTGCTGGGAAGTGCGTAATAAGATTGGGACTCATGGAGTTTACCAATACATATGAAAAACTGAATAAAACAAACAATTGAACAAGAAAGTAAAATTTTCATTACATAATTAAAAATAGAAACAAGTTCACTGTTCAGAAAGCAGTTACAATAACATTAAATTAAATACATAGGAAACATCATAAAATCGTGGAACAACTGCTTAAACATTCTGATCTTCATCGTCCTTGTCCTGCTGGGAGGGAATCGTGAATCCAATGGAAGCTAACCACGCATCTCTATCAGGTGGGGCTCCCATTTCTGCTGAATGTTCAACCCTCAGTTTCGAGGCAATCTTCCTGAGCATCTGATCATGGTTAAAAACCCGATCATAAATTTCAAGTTGCATCTTCTTCACAACCTGTAATTCCTGTAACACCAAAAGAATGTCAGAAGAAGAAGAAGAAGAACCAGCTCCTACAGATTGCTTGGGACGTTCTGGTTCTGCGGCTTTAAACTTTACAGCACAGTTTTCAATAGCCTTAACACTTTCAACCTCTGGTGACTCATTTTCCTCACTCGCAGGAGATACATTCCTTTGAACCAGAGGAGATACATCCCTTTGCTCTTAACTTCGACTAGGTACATGGACAGACGAATCAGATATAGTGATGGTTGCCACTTCTCTTTCATTTTCTATTTGTTTCCTTCGCACACTTCCTTCTGCAAAGTTTGGTCTAGGTTTCTACAGAAGTCTTTGTGATCTTCTTTTCATGATGAACATTAAAATAACGATGATAAACAACCTAATTAACAAAAATAAGAATAGAAATCCAACAGAAAAACAGAAAACCAAACTGTGAGATGCATGGCTTATGAACAGTGGAAAACAATAACAATGAACAAGAAGATAATAAACATGAACTTATAAATGCACGAAATCAGTGAAAGAAGTGGAAAGGTGATACCTTTCTTAGAAACTAGAAAGTGTCTTTTCTTCTTCAGCTCAAGTTCAACATAGGTACTGGGGGTTGGAAGCTGAAAGGGTTTCTCTTTTATAATGTTGAATTCAATTTTCCAGAAACGCGTAAATGCGGTCAACTTTAATTATTACTTTATTAAATGTATTACTATTATTATTATTATTATTATTATGTTTATTATTTATTTATTTATTTTATATATATATATATATTAGATTTTATTATTATTTTTTTTTTTTTTATTTTTATTTTTTAGAATACTCAATTACTAGAGGGGTAGACGATCGAGGAAGATTGGGATGATACCAATGTGATGCCAAATAGACATAGGAGAATGGAAGATGGATAAATGAACAGACCATAAGACAAAATAGCAAATGAAAAATTTAAATAAATGAAATAGAGCGTATGAGAAACGAGTGTGTTGTTCAAGTGGCCTCAATACTCAAGAGGGGGGGTGAATTGAGTTATAAAACTTTTGCTTGGAATGCCTTTGAAATTGATTTCTATAACCAAGTTTATGAGATTATGCAAGTGAAAGCAAGTAACAATGATATGCAATGCACTACAAGAGGTAAGTATTGTTGAGGCAATTTAGCAAACACTTGGTGTGCAATATCTAAAGTATAGCAAATTAAGCAAGTTCAAGTATGTTCTTCTCAACCAAACAATACCAATCAACAAATATGCAATGTATGGAAGTAAAAGAGTATGGAAGAGAAGCTTGCAAACCGATGTAACGAGTTCCACCCAATCCGGTGTACGTCTCGCCTCTAAGCAACCCACTTAGAGGATTTTCCACTATTGTAGACTAGAGATACAACTTTGAGCAATTGCGGCTTCCTAGTGTCCCACACTCAAGAACCCAATCCTCACAAGTATAAGGGCAACCCACCCAATCTCTCAATCTCACAATATCCCAAAGGTTGAGTCCACAACCTTTGTACCCACTCAACCTAGAGTGAACAACCACTCAACCTAGAGTGAAATAGCTTGTGTTTGGTGTTTGTTTACAATCAATATACTCTCTTAATAGAGTAGATGTACAAATGAAAGCTCTAACCAATTCTAACTCTCAAGATGAGAGGATATACAATTGAAGTACAAGGTATATATGAAATAGGCTTACAAAGCACAGAATAGAGTAAAGAACTTGTTGATTCTTGGTTTCCCTTAGTTGTGTCTTTGTGCTTGTCTTCCTCTTCAATTTATAGAGCCAAGATAGCTGTTGAGGAGTGCCCTAGTCCATCATAGCCGTTGCAGTTAGTGGGGATTTGCAGAATGGTGGAGACATGACCTGGTTTCCCACTTAAATCTGTTTTTCCACTAGCGTAATCGATTACACCCTCGCGTTGTAATCGATTATTTCATTTCCTCTAATCGATTAGCATCTTGTACCTGATGCATTTAATTTGTCTTCTCAGCATCCTAATCGATTAGCATCTCTTGAAATCGATTACCTTAAATTCCAGTGGCTTCCTAATCGATTGTATGGCTTCCATAATCGATTAGCCATCGTACCTGATGCACTTAGTTCCATTTTTGATTGTTGTAATCGATTAGTCTCTGGTGTATAATCGATTACCTTAAATTCCAGTGGCTTCCTAATCGATTGTATAGCTTTCCTAATCGATTAGCTTCAACTCTGATGCAATTTCTTCCAAGACAGAAAGCTCCTAATCGATTAGCATCTATGGCCTAATCGATTAGCTTCGCTGTTTCTTCAATCCTGATTTCATGTCTTTGTTTTTGCATTGTTTTCTTCAAGAGTGCTTGTCATTATCAAAATCTTTGCACATCTTTTGGACCTGTTAACATATTCAAACACATTCTCCCCCTTTTTGATGATGACAACTATGTTCATCTCTTGAGGGTTGTTAGTTTAAATAATATAGGCTTATCTTTTGCAAAAACAACTCTGCTACATTATCTCTTTTTCAAAATAGCAGATGACCAATTTCAAAAAAATCAATTCAGCAGCCAATGTCTTATCTCTTTTTATCTATTGTTTATTATCTCTTATCTATAATTCTCCCCCTATCAAAAAGAATTTAACAAACAGATAAGATTTTTCAAATTTTGTTAACAGAGCATCTGTTATCCATATTATCAGAGCATATTCAAAATTATCCATATTTTGTATCAGAGTATTATCCAACATATGAACATATATTCTTCTCCCCCTTTGTAATCATCAAAAATAATTAAAGCAGTGAAGAGAAATAATATAAACTGAAATAAGATACTTTTATTTAATTTAAGGAAATGGGAAATACAAGTTATTCAAAATTCAGAAAAACAACAAACAGAAACCAACAGCAAAACATAACATAAAAGTCTAATTGTCCGGGTTGAAGAAGCGGATTTCTACAATTTGGTGAGCCAGCTCTTCATAACGCTGCTGCATCATCTCAAAATGTTGCTGCTCGGTCATGGAAAACTCTTGGAGGGAGTTTTCAAGTCGATCGAAACGGCGATCAAGATGGGCGTAGAGAGATGCAAAAGGGTCAGCTTGTGGGGCAGATGAAGAGGCTGCAGCTTGTGGTTGAGGTGGAGAAGGAGGAGGAGCAGGTGCTTCTTCAGCAGGAGCTTGGAAGGGAATGTTAGCATAAACGCCCTCCATTCGTGAGTACCATGCTCCATTTGAGAAAACAAGACCCATTTTGGTGAGGTGATGGGTGCCAATGCAAGCTCTAGGGGGAACTTTCTCAGAGAGTTCCCCTGCTAAATCTACTCCACAGAATTTGAAAATTTTGGTGAGGAGGATACCATAAGGGAGCTTTTGCTGGTCCTTGGCATGGCGCATGTGGAATTTGATCAACTGAACCCAGTTGATCTCTTTGTGGTTCAGTATGGCCCACATTAAGAGGACATCATCCTCTTCAACCAGAGCATAGTTCCCACCACGGGGGACAATCATCTTGACCAAGAAGAAGTGGAGCAGGCGGTTGTTCATGGTCAAGTGGCCAACTAGTTTGTGGTTGCTCCTAGGGCGGTCAGCTTTCCATAAAGATTGGCGAGCAGTAAGAGCATTGAAGCCCCATTCATCCTCAGGTTCGCCTCCATCAAAGTCAGCGTTGTTGAGGGGAAGTTTGGAAATCTCTGCAAACTGGGCATTGGAGAGTTTGATGGTGGTGTTTTTCACTTTGGATTCAACCATCCCATTGACAAGGCGGAGGTTGCAGTAGAATACTCTCATAAGCTCAGGATAGTATTCTTCTTCTTTGAGGGATAGGAAGGGGAAGAGGTTGTAGTGGTTGAGGCTTTGGGTGAAGGTAAGACTTGGGTTGTCGAAGGTGTCAGCAATGGTGTAGTGAGGAGTCATAATCTCCTTTTCAGAAAAATTCTTCATAAAATTCTGAAGATCTCTAGGAGAAGAGAAAAACCTTGAGAAGTCAAGGGGATTATGAGCTTGAGCAGCAGAGGACCTAGCCCTTTTGACATTCCTTGAGGTAGACATGGTGAAAAATGCTAAAAAAAGGAGATGAAGAGAGATGAGTGCTAGAGAGTTTTAGAGAGGTTTGGGAGAAAGGAGGTAGTGTGAGATGAGAAGGTGAAAGAGGGGTTATTTATAGTTGAAAATTAGGTTTAGGAAGGAGGAAAGAGAGTTTAGAAAGGAGTGAAGTGAGTTAAGAGAGGGAGAGTTTCGAGTGAGCCTAGGGAGTTGCATTTGACTCTTCAGAACGTAGACTAATCGATTACGTGGCAGGGGGTAATCGATTAGATCACTGTTTCTGGGGAATTTCAAACGTTTTGTGCAGAGGGTAATCGATTAGAGGCTTAGGGTAATCGATTAGTTTAGAAACAGAATCGTCCTAATCGATTGGGGCAATGTGGTAATCGATTATGAAGAAGAGGAAACGTTTTGAACTTGAAACAGAAACTTCGTAATCGATTAGGGATCATGGATAATCGATTATCTTAGAAACAGAATGGTTGTAATCGATTATGGATGAGTGCTAATCGATTATCTTAGAAACAGAAGCTTAGTAATCGATTGGGATTTAACAATGTAATCGATTATGAAGTCAAAAACTTCAAACATATCAAACAGCAAGGTTCCAAACATGAAATGTGATATATACCATGCATTATGCCATTCAACAAGGTTCTTATCAAAATATTCAAACACAATTGGACATGTCAAGAATGCCTAACTCTCTTCTTATGTGAATGAATTGCTCTCTAGCCAAGGGTTTTGTGAAAATATCAGCTAGTTGCTTAGAAGTTTCTACATGTTCAAGTACACAATCCCCTTTTAACACATGATCTCTAATAAAGTGATGCCTAATCTCAATGTGTTTGGTTCTAGAGTGCATTACTGGATTCTTGGAGATGTTAATGGCACTTGTATTATCACATTTAATAGGGACTTTATTCAAGGAAATACCAAAATCAAGAAGTTGTTGTCTCATCCAAAGAATTTGAGCACAACAACTACCAGCTGCTACATATTCTGCCTCAGCTGTTGACAATGCAACACTTGCTTGTTTCTTGCTATGCCAAGAAACAAGGGAACTACCAAGCAAATGGCATGTACCACTAGTGCTTTTTCTGTCAAGCTTGCACCCCGCAAAGTCGGAATCAGAATATCCTAAAAGATTACATTCAACGCCTTTGGGATACCATAAACCAACATTTTGAGTACCCACAAGATATTTCAAAATCCTTTTTACGGCAGTCAAATGTGATTCTTTGGGACATGCTTGATATCTAGCACACATACATACCGCAAACATAATATCAGGTCTACTCGCAGTTAAATATAGTAAGGATCCAATCATACCTCGATATTTGGTGATTTCAATGTCCTTACCCTTTTCGTCTTTGTCTAGATAGCAGGATGTGCTCATTGGTGTAGCTATCTCATTTGCCTTGTCCATTCCAAACCTTTTAAGTAGTTCCTTACAGTATTTGGTTTGGCTAATGAATGTTCCATCAATGGCTTGTTTTATTTGTAGTCCAAGGAAGAAGGTGAGTTCTCCCATCAAGGACATTTCAAACTCATTCTGCATAATCTTGGCAAATTCTTGACAAAGATTTTCATTAGTAGCACCAAATATTATGTCATCTACATAAATCTGTACCAAGAGGATGTCATTATGTTTGCGTTTTATAAACAATGTAGTATCAACCTTTCCTCTTTCAAAGTTGTGTTCTAAACGGAATTTGCTTAATCTTTCATACCAAGCTCTTGGAGCTTGCTTCAAACCATATAAGGCTTTTCTCAATTTGAAGACATGGTTTGGAAATATATGATTTTCAAAACCGGGAGGTTGATCTACATAAACTTCTTCTTGAATGTAGCCGTTTAAGAACGCACTTTTGACATCCATTTGATATAATTTGAAATCCATACAACATGCAAAAGCTAGCAATAATCTAATGGCTTCTAACCTAGCTACGGGAGCATATGTTTCTTCATAGTCTATTCCTTCTTCTTGGTTGTATCCCTTCGCAACTAGTCTAGCTTTGTTTCTAGTTATTATACCATTTTCATCTAGCTTATTTCTAAAAACCCATTTGGTGCCTATTATTAGATGATCATTGGGTCTTGGCACAAGTTCCCAAACTTCATTTCTTTCAAATTGGTTTAACTCTTCTTGCATGGCCAACATCCAATGTTCATCAATAATGGCTTCATCAATATTTTTGGGTTCTATTTGGGATACAAAAGCCAAGTGATTGCATGCATTTCTAATGGCATTTCTAGTACTTACACCTTGAGTTATTTCTCCAATGATTTTGTCCAAGGGATGATCCTTCAATGTTACCCAATCTTGTTGTCTCTCAATTTGTGTTGCACCTCCATCATTGTTGATTTCTTCTTCTTTGTCTTTCAAGTTCATTTCTTGAAGAGTACCTACAAGATCATCAACATCTTCCTTTCTCGGAGGGTTATGGCTATTTTCATCAAATTTGACATGAATAGATTCCTCAATGGTATTTGTTTGTTTGTTGAAGATTCTATAAGATTTACTTGATTGAGAATATCCTAGGAATATTGTCTCATCAGATTTTGCATCAAACTTTCCTAGATTATCCTTTCCATTGTTGAGCACAAAACATTTACATCCAAAAATATGAAAATATGCAATGTTGGGTTTTCTACCCTTGTAAAGCTCATAGGGGGTTTTCTTTAAAATAGGCCTTATCAAACATCTATTCATAACATAACACGCGGTGTTTACCGCATCGGCCCAAAAATGTTTTGCAACATTGTTTTCATTTAGCATGGTTCTAGCAAGCTCCACTAAAGATCTATTCTTTCTTTCAACTACTCCATTTTGTTGTGGAGTTCTAGGAGCTGAGAAGTTGTGATTAATACCATGTTTTTCGCAAAACTTTTCAAAAGATTGATTTTCAAATTCTCCCCCATGATCGGTTCTAATGGATGCAATTTTTGAGTTTTGCTCATTTTGGATAATCTTTGCAAGTTTCTTGAATGCATGATATGCTTCATTCTTATGAGCAAGAAACAATGTCCATGTATATCTTGAATAGTCATCTACTATAACTAGACCATAGTAATTACCTCCAAAGCTTTTGATTTTGGATGGTCCAAATAAGTCCATGTGCAAGAGTTGTAAAGGCCTTTGAGTAGAGACAATGTTTTTGGATTGAAAAGATGCCTTTACTTGTTTTCCCTTTTGACATGCATCACAAAATCTATTTTCAAATTTAAGCTTTGGTAGTCCAATTACTAAATCTTTAGAAACAAGTTTGTTCAAGTGGTCTACATGTATATGAGCTATTCTTCTATGCCATAGCCATGTTTCATCCTCTTTTGAAATGAAGCATTGTTCATCATTTGTAGACAAACTATCCATATCAATCATGTAAATATTATCAATTCTTTGGCCTACAAACTTAATTTCCTTATTGGTCTTATGCTCAATTATGCAATAATTTGATTCAAATAAAACTCTATATCCTTTGTCACATAATTGACTTATGCTTAGTAAATTATGTTTGAGGCCTTCAACATACAATACATCACTTATGGATGTGGAAGAGTTCTTACCAATATTTCCAATGCCTAGGATTCTTCCCTTAGTGTTGTCTCCATAGGTGACGCTTCCTTTTCGTTTGGGAGTGAATGATGTAAATTTGGTTATGTCTCCCGTCATATGCTTCGAACACCCGCTATCCAAGTACCAATGGGTGTTGCTTGCCTTGAAGCATACCTACAAAACAAAATCATTTTAGAGAGCTAGGTACCCATTTTATGTTGGGTCCTTTAAGGTTAGCTTGTGGGAACGTTCCTTTGGGAACCCACACCTTTCTTAAGACCTTTGGTCCTAGTTTCCTAACACTACACTTATATGCACTATGTCCTTTGGTACCACAATGATTGCATTTCATAAAAGGTGAGGAGGATTTGCTTGGTGGTGCAAAGAAGTTTTTGTAGTGCTTCTCCATTTTATGATTACTATGTTCTTGGTCATATCCTAGACCGGTTTTACTAAACATGCATTTTTGTTGCCCAAGTAGGATATTCAAATTATCTCTTCCATTAGTGAATTTCTCTAGTGTCCTATTTAGGTCTTCAACCTTGGTTTCTAACACAATGCACTTCTTTGCAAAATCACAAGGTTTATCCCTAGAGCATGTTTGAACTTTCTCTAGTTCTTCTTTTAAGCTCTTATTTTCTTTACATACTTCCATGAGATGCAATTCAAGAGTATCACTAGTTTTCCTAGATGCTTTGAGTTTACTAGAGATTTTTGTAAATTTATCATATAATTCCTCAAATGCATCTAACAGCTCATTTTTATCTAAGTCAAGAAGATTTACCTCATTTTCTTCTTCTTGATGATTTGCCATTAAGCAAAGATTGGCTTGCTCATCTTCCGAGTCGTCGGAGCTGCTCACATCGTTCTCATCCCAAGCAATATAGGCTCTTCTTCTTCTTTGTTTGTCTTTGCCCTTCTTTTTGAGGTTTGGACAATCGGCTTTGAAGTGCCCTTCCTTGCCACATTCAAAACAGCTTGGTGAAGAGGAAGTTTCATTAGAGGTAGATTTCTTACCTTGGGGCTTAAAGTTCTTTTGGAACTTTTTGTTCTTCATGAATCTTCCAAATCTTTTTACGAACAGCCCAAACTCTTCTTCTTCATCTAAGTCACTGCATGATTCTTCCTCATGCATGGAGGTGGCTTTGAGGGCTAGCCCTTTCTTCTTGGTGGATTTCTCCTCTTCCTCGGCTAGCTTCAATGCTTTAAGTTCTTGCTCTTGTTCTTGCAATTTTCCAAAGAGTGTTGCAAGAGACATTTCATTGATGCTAGGAGATTGTTTTATTGCTGTGACAAGAGGTTGCCATTCCCTGCTGAGACTTTTCAAAATTTTGTGCACAAGCTCTTTGTTAGTGTACACTTTGCCAAGAGTAATAAGATGGTTAATAATAAGTGTAAACCTTTTCTGCATATCTACAATAGATTCTCCTGAATTTATCCTAAAGCATTCATATTGGCTAGTAAGAGTACTAATCTTTGAGTCCTTTACATCATTAGTACCTTCATGGGTTACTTGAAGAGTATCCCACATTTCTTTAGCGGTTTGGCATGTCATTATTCTAAAAAATTCGTCTTGTCCTAAAGCCATGGTAATGAGATTTTTGGCCTTGTAGCCATATTGGACTTTCTTTTCTTCCTCGCTAGTCCATTCATCTATGGGTTTTTCAACATTCTTGCTATCTATGGTATGCATTGGTATATAGGGACCATTTTCAATGGCATTCCATATTCTCAAGTCAATTGATTGAATGAAGATTTTCATTCTCTCTTTCCAAAAGGCATACCCTTCCCCATTGAAAGCGGGAGGTCTATTTATCGCACCACCCTCGGGAAAAACATTTTGAGAACTTGAGGCCATTTTAATCTCTTGAAGCTGTTAAGCTTGATCTACCAAGAGTCAAGCTTTGATACCACTTGTTGTTCAAGTGGCCTCAATACTCAAGAGGGGGGGTGAATTGAGTTATAAAACTTTTGCTTGGAATGCCTTTGAAATTGATTTCTATAACCAAGTTTATGAGATTATGCAAGTGAAAGCAAGTAACAATGATATGCAATGCACTACAAGAGGTAAGTATTGTTGAGGCAATTTAGCAAACACTTGGTGTGCAATATCTAAAGTATAGCAAATTAAGCAAGTTCAAGTATGTTCTTCTCAACCAAATAATACCAATCAACAAATATGCAATGTATGGAAGTAAAAGAGTAAGGAAGAGAAGCTTGCAAACCGATGTAACGAGTTCCACCCAATCCGGTGTACGTCTCGCCTCTAAGCAACCCACTTAGAGGATTTTCCACTATTGTAGACTAGAGATACAACTTTGAGCAATTGTGGCTTCCTAGTGTCCCACACTCAAGAACCCAATCCTCACAAGTATAAGGGCAACCCACCCAATCTCTCAATCTCACAATATCCTAAAGGTTGAGTCCACAACCTTTGTACCCACTCAACCTAGAGTGAACAACCACTCAACCTAGAGTGAAATAGCTTGTGTTTGGTGTTTGTTTACAATCAATATACTCTCTTAATAGAGTAGATGTACAAATGAAAGCTCTAACCAATTCTAACTCTCAAGATGAGAGGATATACAATTGAAGTACAAGGTATATATGAAATGGGCTTACAAAGCACAGAATAGAGTAAAGAACTTGTTGATTCTTGGTTTCCCTTAGTTGTGTCTTTGTGCTTGTCTTCCTCTTCAATTTATAGAGCCAAGATAGCTGTTGAGGAGTGCCCTAGTCCATCATAGCCGTTGCAGTTAGTGGGGATTTGAAGAATGGTGGAGACATGACCTGGTTTCCCACTTAAATCTGTTTTTCCACTAGCGTAATCGATTACACCCTCGCGTTGTAATCGATTATTTCATTTCCTCTAATCGATTAGCATCTTGTACCTGATGCATTTAATTTGTCTTCGCAGCATCCTAATCGATTAGCATCTCTTGAAATCGATTACCTTAAATTCCAGTGGCTTCCTAATCGATTGTATGGCTTCCATAATCGATTAGCCATCGTACCTGATGCACTTAGTTCCATTTTTGATTGTTGTAATCGATTAGTCTCTGGTGTATAATCGATTACCTTAAATTCCAGTGGCTTCCTAATCGATTGTATAGCTTTCCTAATCGATTAGCTTCAACTCTGATGCAATTTCTTCCAAGACAGAAAGCTCCTAATCGATTAGCATCTATGGCCTAATCGATTAGCTTCGCTGTTTCTTCAATCCTGATTTCATGTCTTTGTTTTTGCATTGTTTTCTTCAAGAGTGCTTGTCATTATCAAAATCTTTGCACATCTTTTGGACCTGTTAACATATTCAAACACAGAGTGAACCATTGTAATGAAATACGAATGAATTAAGAAGCGAATAATAAAAGAAACGAATAGAAGTATGAACGAATAAAGGAATACTGAATAAATGAATAATGAATAAAAAGAGTGAAAAGGGGTGAAAGGATGATAACCGAGTGAGAATGGAGACAGGTACCGAGTGATAAAAATCTGAGAAATGAAGAACGAGTGGCTGAGGGAGGTAGAGATAATAAAAGTCAAACAAATCGAAGTGAATTAAGGAAACAGGTGGTTGGAAAGAAAAAGGTTCTGAGTCAATGGAATGAGTGAAAGCTATACTGACTGGATGAATGAGACGAGTAAACGCACAAGCCAGTGGAAGAATAAATGGAAAAATGAATAACGAACCACCGAATGAATACCCCCGAGGAAGGAATTGGTCGAATAAATGAAAGAATTTGAATACAACTAAAAGGATGAAAACCCGAGTGAATGAACACTGGGTGAATGAAAACTCAGAAAACTGGGTACTGAAAATACAAAAGTGACAGTCACGAATGAAAAACGAAGGAATGAAGAAGAAAACTGCAACATACGAAACCCGAGGAAAGTAAAATAAGTGGAGTGAAACAAGTATATGAATACCGAGTAGATAATACCGGTCAGATGATGAGCGAGTGAAAAGTGAATGAATGAATGGATGCCGAGTGGGTACAAATTATACCGAGTGAATGAATAGTTGATCGACAAATGAGGTGAACAAAACAAAAGTCCGAGTAAATGAAAGGGACAGAATGAATGCATAACTGAAAAGCTGAATGACGGGTCAGGAACGGAAAAGAGAGTGACCGATTGGAAATGAGTAAAGGGTATACTGATCGATAAAGGAGGTGAGTAAATGAAGGAACCGAGTGAACTAGCGAGAAACCTAGTGAATAAGGAACTGAGTGATGAGTGAGTGAGAAAAAGTGAATAAAGCATTGAATGAAAAAGGGTACTGAGTGAATGAATACCGAATGGGTCACAGAATGAAAGAATGAATAAATAAAGATAAGTGTATGAGAAACGAGTGTGACAATGAATGAACGAGTGAACAACCGTCGTGAGATACGAGTGAACAGAGAAGTGCGTGAAAGAAAGAACGAATGAGAGTAAGGCTGAGTGAAAGAAAGAACGAGTGGAGGGAACTGAGTGATATAGATCTGAGATATGAAGAATGGGTGAATGACAATGAGAGTTCGGGTGAAGAACAAAAATGACAGGAGTGGAAAATGGAATGAATGAAATACTGAGTAAATAAAAGGCCGAGTAAGCAAAATGAATACAGCAAGGGGCCGAGTGAATGGAGAAACTCAGGGAATGAAAAACGAGATGATAGAAAATTGAGTGACTGGAAATACTGAGTAAATTGAGTGACAATCGCGAATGAAACACGAGTAGATGAAAAAGAAAAGTACAGCATGAGAAAACTGAGAAAGAAAATAAGTGGAATGAAACGACGAGTAAATGAATACCGAGAGGATTAAACCGGGTAAAAGTGAAAAAACAAATGAACAAATAGCGAGAGGTCGGACAAATAGAAAAACAAGTGAAAGAACAGGAAAGAATGGCTGACCGACCGGGCGAACAAACATGAGTGAAAGACAGACGAAGAAGGAGATAACCTGAGTGGATAAAAGAACCACTATATTGGAAACTGAGTGGATGGATATACTGAGTGGAAGAGGTCGGGGAAGGAAGCGGTGAGGGAAACAAGCGAACAATGGTCGAGTGAATGGAGAACGAGTGAAATAAACTGACCGAGTGGAATGAAGACCGAATGGGATAGACGAGTACAAGTTATACCGAATGGTTAAAGAATGAGAAAATAAAGACGAGTGAAAGACTAACTGGGGGAATGAAGAGTGAGTGAAATAGAGTGACCGAGTGGAATGAAGACTGAGTGAAAAATAAGGTGAACAACGAAAGTCAGAATGATATGGAGCGACTGAGTGAGAAAAACGAGTGAATATAAGAATGACTGCATAGGGGTCCGAGTGAATCGGAATACCGAATGGATGAAGAAGATGACGATTGAGTGACAAAATGAGTAGACGAGAGAATGAGTGAATGAAAGGCTGGATGAACAACCAACACATACAGAGAGATCGGGTGATGAAACTGAGGAAGAGCTGAGGTGGATTGAAACACGAATGGATGAATCAACAACTGAGAAGAAGAGATAAAGTATGGGAATGAGTGACGGGTGAGGGTGGATAGCAGAATATATGAAAAGAAGGACGAGTGACTCATAAATGAAAGAAACTGAGTGAGGAGTGAGGAATGAGGGATCCGAGTGGAAGAAACCGACTACTAGAGAAAGCCGAGTGGATGAAAGAATGAAAGGCCGCGTGCAAATGAGACTAATGGATACAATACTGATTGTGATGACTGAGGAATCCGAGTGATGAAAAGCCGACTGAAATAATTCACTTTTCACTATCTGACCCATTCATTACATCAACGATCAGAAATCCTTCCAAGTCTTCCTTTTTATTCGCAGAAATTTATTGAAAAATGCCGAGTGAAGTTCAGTCGGGAAGAAGGGTTAAGACGAAGTAACAATTATCCGAGTGTTCTATTTTCACTCAACTTAGTACATTTTTCCTCTAAGTGCGAAACAACAATCAGCATTGGCTCGCCTAAGCTACCAGTGCTTCGCCTGAGCGAAATAGAAGAATCAAACTCGGATTTCCTTCTTCAACTTCACAACTTTATTCACTAACTTTTTAGTTTTTTTTTCTTCTTTTTATTCATTCTAATTCAAAGTTCTAAACAAAACAATCGGAACATAGGGCTGCCTCCCTAGAGCGCTTCTTTAAGGTCATTAGCTTGACCTTATTGTATCTAAGAAGATGGCTTCAGTAACAAGGAGGTTATCTGCCTATCAAACTCTCCTCCAAAGTAGAGTTTGAGTCGCTGGCCATTCACCTTGAAAATCTGATCGGTAGTCGGATCTTTCAGTTCGACTGCACCATGAGGAAAAACCTCATTTACAGTAAAAGGCCCAGACCACTTGGATCTAAGTTTTCCAGGGAAGAGTTTTAGTCGGGAATTGAATAACAAAACCTGATCGTCCTTCTGAAACTCTTTCTTATTAATTCACTTATCATGCCATTTCTTTGTTTTCTCCTTATAAATGGAGGCACTTTGATAAGTGTTGAGTCGGAACTCCTCTAATTCATGGAGTTTCAAAACTCTTTCCTCCTGAGATTGGTCACAGTCCATGTTTAATAGCTTTGTGGCCCACCACGCTTTGTGTTCTAACTCCACAGGGAGATGGCATGCCTTACCGTACACCAATTGATACGGGGATATACCAATCGGGGTTTTGAAAGCTGTTCGGTAAGCCCACAATGCATCATCTAATTTTACCGACCAATCTTTTCTGGATTTTCCGACCACTTTTTCTAAAATTCTCTTGATTTCTCTATTTGATAGTTCAACTTGTCCACAAGTCTGTGGATGGTAAGGAGTGGATATCTTATGTAAAACCTCATAGTGACGCAGGGCTTTTTCCATTATCTTATTGCAAAAATGTGAACCCCCATCACTAATAATTACTCTCGGAAGTCCAAACCTAGAGAAAATATTCTTCTTAATGAACCTAAGCACAACCTGTGCATCATTGGTTCTGGTCAGAATTGCCTCTACCCATTTGGAGACATAGTCCACAGCAACAAGAATGTATTCGTTGGAGAACGACTTAGGGAAGGGTCCCATGAAGTCGATACCCCAAACGTCAAATAATTCCACAATTAGAATATTTGTCAAAGGCATGCCATCTTTTGCGGAGAGACCTCTACTCCTTTGACATTTATCACACCTTTTGACATATTCTTTGGAATCCTGAAAGATAGTTGGCCAATAAAAGCCACTCTACAACACCTTTGCTGCGGTACGGGAGGCACCATGATGGCCTCCATAATAAGAATCGTGGCAGTGCCACAAGAGCCTTTCTTGCTCAGATTCAGGCATACAGCGCCTGATTACTCCATCTATGCCTATTTTAAACAAAAATGGATCATCCCAAAGAAAAGCCTTACTATCATGAAAGAATTTTTTTCTCATTTGAGATGTCCAACCATCAGGTACCACTGAGGCACTTTTAAAGTTTGCCATGTCAGCGTACCATGGCCCAGTTATAATGGCCATCAACTTTTCGTCTGGAAATTCTTCTTTTATCAAGACAGAATCCGACTCAGCTTCCAGATGAGACAATTGGTCTACAACTGAGTTCTCTACTCCTTTTTTGTCTCGTATTTCTAAGTCAAACTCTTGGAGTAACAGAACCCACCTAATTAGTCTCGGTTTAGACTCTTTTTTAGCTAGTAAATACTTGATTGCCGAGTGGTCTGTATATACGATGACTTTGGCACCAATCAAGTATGCAAGAAATTTATCAAATGCATACACCACAGCAAGCATTTCTTTTTCAGTCGTGGTGTAATGTATTTGATTTTCATTTAACACTTTACTAGCATAATAGATCACATGAGTTAATTTCTCTTTTTTCTGACCCAGCACAACTCCGATTGCAAAGTCACTTGCATCACACATCAATTCAAACGGTAAAGACCAGTCGGGTGATGCAAGGATCGGAGCTGAAGTCAAACTTTGTTTCAATTTTTCAAATGCCTTGACACTGTTTTCATTAAATGCAAACACCTGATCTTTCACAAGCAAGTCGGTCAAAGGCTTAGCTATTTTTGGAAAATCTTTTATGAATCTTCTATAGAACCCAGCACATCCTAGAAAACTCCTTACTCCTTTCACGTTGATCGGAGGAGGAAGTTTTTCAATAATTTCAATTTTTGCTCGGTCCACCTGCATGCCCTCAGCAAAGATCCTATGGCCAAGGACTATCCCTTCCTTAACCATAAAGTGGCATTTCTCCCAGTTAAGAACGAGATTGGTCTCTTGATATCTCATCAGCACCTTAGCTAAGTTGCTGAGGCATGTGTCAAAATTGCTCCCAAATACCGAGAAGTCATCCATGAATACTTCAATAAATTTCTCCACCATATCCCTAAAAATTGCCAGCATGCACCTTTAGAAGGTTGCTGGAGCGTTGCACAAGCCGAACGACATGCGCCTGTATGCAAAAATTCCATAGGGACATGTGAAGGCAGTCTTTTCTTGATCCTTCGGGTCAACCACAATTTGGTTATAACCTGAGTATCCATCAAGAAAACAATAGTACTCATGTCCTGATAACTTCTCAAGCATTTGATCAACAAACGGAAGGGGAAAATGGTCTTTCTGAGTAGAGTTATTTAGCCTTTTGTAATCAATGCACATCCTCCAGCCTGTAGTTGGCCGAGTGGCAATGATTTCACCCTGGTCATTTCTTACAGTCGTCATTCCTCCCTTCTTGGGCACCACTTGGACTGGGCTAATCCAAGTGCTGTCCGAGATCGGGTAAATGATTCCCGCATCAAGGAGCTTAACCACTTCCTTTCTCACTGCTTCCTTCATAATGGGGTTCAGTCTGCGTTGTGGCTGTACAACAAGGGAATAGTCATCCTCCATCAGGATTTTGTGCAAACAAAAGGATGGACTTATTCCCTTCAAGTCAGAAATGTTCCAGCCAATGGCAGATTCATGAGCCTTTAATACCCCAACTAGTTTATTCTCATCCTCTTCTTTTAAGTCGGCATTAATAATGACAGGATGAGTGTCATTTCCTCTCAGGAAAACATATTTCAGATGAGAAGGTAAAGGTTTTAAATCACTTTTTTCTTCCGAAAATTCCTTTCCCTTCTCAGCTTCAGTATTTTCCAAATCATTTTTCTTTTCGAAATCACCTACTTCCAAAACTTCCAGTAGGTCCAGTATTTCCGAGTGAGAGTCAATTGACTCGGTCTCGGAGTCAAAGTCATCCTCTAAAAAAGTTCGTAGAGCCTCTTCCTTAGTTTTTAACAGTAAGGGAGTCTAGTAATTTTCAACCTCTTCAATCATTAGGCAATCCATCCGTTCAGTCGGATGTTTCATGGAATTGAAGACATTAAAAATTACTTGTTCCTCCTGAACTCTCAGTATGAGTTCACCCTTTTCTACATCAATCAATGCTCTGCCAGTAGCTAGGAAGGGTCTACCTAAGATCAAAGGGATCTCTCGGTCAGCTTCCATATCCAACACTATGAAGTCTGCTGGAAAGATAAATTTATCTACTTTTACTAACAAGTCTTCCAGCATGCCTTGGGGATATTTAATAGACCTGTCAGCCAACTACAAGGACATGCGAGTTGGTTGCAAGTCATTAATTCACAATTTTTTCATTAAAGATAAAGGCATCAGGTTTATACTGGCTCCTAAATCACAGAGAGCACTTCCTACATGAATATCCCCTATTGCACACGGTATTGTGAAAGATCCAGGATCCTCTAGTTTTTGGGGAAGTTTCTTTTGAATGATCGCGCTACACTTTTGAGTGAAAGTAATCATTTCATCCACCCTAAGCTTCCTCTTCTTAGACAATAGTTCTTTTAAAAATTTTGCATAGGAAGGCATCTCTTGCAATGCCTCAGCAAAAGGGATATTAATGTGAAGTTTCTTGAAGACCTCTAAGAACCTAGCAAACTTCTACTCCTCTATTTGCTTTTTAAACCTATGCGGAAATAGAGCATTCCTCAGTTTTTCAGGAGTCAGCTTAGAAGCTTCCTTCAGAATCAGATCAACCTTTTTCTTTTTCTTTTGATGGACTTTATTTTCTTTTTCTTTTTCTGATTCATTTTCATTTTCTACTTCATCTTTATTGTCCTGCTCGATTTCTTGTATTATTTCTTTTTCTTTTTCTGAACCTATTTCTTGACCCGGAGATGGAGAAATAATTTTTCCACTCCTAGTAATTATGGCCTTGCAATGTTCCCTTAGATTTACCTCGGTATCTCCAGGGAAATTGCCTGCTTTCCTCTCAGCTAATTGTTTAGAAAGCTATCATACTTGATTTTCTAAATTTCTTATGGATGCTTCCTGATTCTTAAAACTGGCCTGAGTGGCCTAGATAAACTGAGAAAGTACATTCTCGAGTTCGGATTTTTCTTTAACAGGAGGGTGAGAAGGTTGTTGTGGTCTATTTGTGGGTTGACTCGGTGGAATATTCTGATTCAAATGTGGACCTTTCTGCCAGGAAAAATTGGGGTGGCTCCTGTAATTAGGATTGAAGGAATTAGAAGGATAATTCCTTTGATACTGTTGCTGCCCCATATAATTCACTTGCTCGAAAGGCACAACTGGATCACACATTCCATTTTCATGGTCTCCACCACAAAAATCACAACTGATCATAGAAACTTGACTCAGCTTTTGGAGTTCTGAAATCTGAATGCTTAATTTTTCCAAAGCCTGAGTCATCAGTTTGCTCTAAGCCAGATAAGCATCTTGTGCTTCTAATTCTAATATTCTTCTCCTAGGGACTTGGTTTCTCTCACTAATCAGACATTCATTAGAAGCCATCACATTAATCAGCTCTATAGCTTCTTCTACAGTTTTAGTTGTTAATGAGCCTCCAGCCGAGGCATCAATCAAGACTCTGGTAGCTGGCCTGACACCATTATAGAAAATAGTCACCTGCTGTACATCAGAAATCTGATGATGATGATATCTCCTCAGACTTTCTTTATACCTATCCCATGCTTCCATCAAGGACTCACCTTCTTTTTGTTGGAAACATGTGATTTCATTACGCAGCTTTGCATATTTAGAAGGAGGGAAGTATTTAATCAAAAATTTCCTTTGCAAATCCTCCCAGGTGGAAATACTGCCTCTCGGTTGACTCTGCAACCAGGCTTTTTGTAACACCTTATTACTTACAACTAATTATACAAAAAATATAAGAAAATTTTTCACAAAAGCAGGCAAGGGAAGAACGAAGAGCATTCATACGCATATAGCAACCTACAGAGAAGCTAAGACTGGGACTGGCTCGTTGGGTTTATCGTAACACACCAACAATGGGCGGATTACACAACGCCGTTTGCTCGCTCGGACAGGGTCTAATACTGTCCAGGCGGAGTATGGGAATGCAGCAGTGGATGGAGGGAATTCCACAAGGAAGGCTTTCCTTCAAGTAACACTGGTCACTCAATAGGAGGAAATAGATAAGGGAAGGATGTTAATACAATTACACGTGTAGCACTTGGTGGAAGGGCAGAGTTCGAAACATCCTACCTGGCTAGGCGGGGTATGTTTGTCCTGGGCGGACTTCAGGGCGAAGATGACCCGCTCATCCGTTGTCTCACACCGCCTAAATGATGTGTGACAATGCAATATCAGACGTGAAACTCTTCAAGTAAACCTTACATTAGCGTCTAGTCGTTCCTACGGGCTGATCCTTTCTCAGAGAACTCTGGGCGTTCAGCTTCAGAAGACAGGTAAGGGAAGAAAAAGGGAGATATACATATGCAGGAGTAGTTTATGAAGGAAAGAGGAAGTGATTACACCGCCGTCCAGTTCGGCAAGGCACAACAACGCCTGGACGAACTACATCACAACGTTCACTTATTCAGGCGATGTCCAACACCGCCCAGAGAGACATAATAATGTGACAACGAAGGAGGGAAGTACATAGGCGGCGTCTCACGTTGATATCTGCTTGCTTCAGCATGATTCTACGCGTTTGGGCGAACTGTCCTAGTTACTAGGGCGAGGTATGACACCGCCTAAACGAAATCTGCACAGCGCCTCTTCAACACAAATACAAGGTAATTTTCTCAATCGGGTATGGACAGGGGTTCACTAGGTAAATCCTTACACTCGCATTTCACTCAGAAAAATGGGAGGTTACAGGGTACATATGCGGTAGTAGGTTGTGGAGAAAGGAGGAGTCTGAACCTATTCCGCCCAACTCAACTAATTATGACGACGCCTGGGCGGACTCAACTACAACGCCCAAATCAGGGGTCAACACCGGTGTCTCATTCTAACAACTACATCGCTCCAGCGCGAGTCCTCACGCTTGGGCGAATTGCTCCCATACTTCAGGCGGGGTACGACTCCGCCCAGACCTATCCGACATAAGTTTTCCTAAGACAATTCTCGATTCACTCAGACTTGGCTATAACCTGCTCAATCATACTGTCCCTGCGCATCCATTAAAGCACAATTATGAAACAAGGTAGCACATAACATCACACACACAAAACCATACATCCATATATATACAGAAGAGTATATGTCAATATTTACAACACAAAAATCGAACTTCTCCTTGTCCATATAGCCCTATTTATCCCAAAACATTAACATACGACATGAACCAATCAGGGCTTAATCTAACAACGCCTTAATTAAGCCTTCCAGATACATCAACACTCCGCCCAGCGTTCCAGCTCTGCTTCTGATCCTCATTTCGAGAGACATTTACTGAAAAATGGCCACTACAGGGGTGAGCTTTTACATATAAAGTGACAACTATTGACTCGGACTTTACCTCAATTCTCAATTACATGATTTACCAGGTTTAATTCATAACAATATATATATATACATACTACCAAGTAATATTGGGGCTAGACCATATCATTCAATCGGCATTCACACAATAACATGTATTCTCAAACACAGCGTCACACTGCACTCGGGCACAGTATCATTACCTGTCTATTAATTCAACCGGATTCACCCAAATCATTTGATCCATACAATTCATCATAATCTTACTAACAATGCTCATAGACTCATGCATGCGGATCCGACTTAAGACAAGGAGTTCAGTACAGATTCCTTCCCGGCCCCTCATCCACTATCCCTTTCCGTGTGGCACCGGTCACCCCGTGATGTCTCGAGACTCAACTCTAGCTCCATCGGCTACCACGGGTCCTCATGGAACTAACCAGAATCTGACTGAAGCTCATCTTATACGACTCCAGATGCCCTTCCGACCCCGTCCACTAGCCCTTTCCGTGTGGCACCGGTCACCCTGTGACGTCTCGAGACTCAACTCTAGCTCCATCGGCTACCACGGGTCCTCATGGAACTGGTCAGACATCTGGGAATCACCTCACGTATGCAATCTCATGCAAATTCACAACAATACCCAAACTTACCAGACACGTTTCACACAGCCATCAATGGGTTACAACCGATCCCTCACACGGCATTCAAACTGGAAATCACGCATCAATTCATATCTCATGCATTAGGGAATAATGGGAACGCACATACATTCACTCAACAACTTAGATTTTAACAACATGAATCACAGAAGTAATAGCAGGCACTCGTAAACCAAGTCACACAACCCTCACCACTTGCATGCACCATCAGTAAATCTCCATGCATTGATCTACACATTTCATAACATATTACATTAAAACGAGCATTCAGGACCCGGTCATAAGCCATACACTTGACATGCAAAGCGCCCCCTACCTTTAGAAGAACCTCAGAAACCTTTCCGTTCTTGTCGTTGGGTCCGATGTCCTTCTCCTGGTTCGTCCGGTCTTCCTTGGCTTTGTCGTATCCTGTGCCTGATTCTGGGATGGAGTGTGGTCCGTTCTCCAGTACTGCAACCAAGATCTCCAGGAGCGAAGAGTAAGATAGAAGAAGAAGGAAGATGGAGACGAAGAGAGGAAAGTAGAGAATGAAGTGACGGAGGAGGGAGTCTGAAGAAATAGTAAGTGTATTCATCACCAAAGGCTCACGTTTTATATATATATATATATACATGCGCATAAGTAAGAGAAGAGTGGGATAGGAGAGTGTGAGCTCAGCAGCCACGTGCACTCCATCCCATCCCCTGACCACCACCTTTTTTTTCTTTTATACTTTAATGGCTTACATCTACTTGGTTAAATGTAATTAACAGTTATTTTCCATTTGAGATCAAGTCTTAATGGTTTATTCTTCATTCAGCATTTAGTTTCAAAACTGGGATGTTACACTTTTGCTCGGTCCCTTAGAGAAAATGGAAACAACCTTAGTCGGATTGCTTCTTCAGGGACCCCATTCATTTTTACTGTATCACAAATTTGGAGGAAAGTTGCTAAATGCAAATTTGGATCCTCAACCTCACTTTCTCCGAATTGTTCATTTCTTACCAACTGCAGTAAAGCTGGTTTTAGTTCAAAATTGTTAGCTACAATCGGTGGCCTAAGGATGCTAGCGTGCGATCCTTCTTCAGTCGGCCTGGAGTAGTCACCTAGTGTAACTCTCCTCTGTTCTATTTCTTTTTCTTCTTTTTGCTTTTTCTCTTTTCTTAATCTACGTTCTAACAAATCGATGTCAAGATCAAAGAAGAAAGGTTCTCCTCTGCTCCTTGACTGCATACAACAATTGTTAACACAACAAAGCAACTCACAGCTACGACTACTTGAAACAATAACTACTAAGAAAAATACGTATTGACTGCACACAAAAACAAAAGCAAATGGTTCAGTCTAGTACTGGTCCAAGGATTGTTGATATTACTCAACAATCCCCGACAACGGCGCCATTAACTTGATGCTGAAATCCTAAGCCATTAATTTGGTGCAAAAATCTTAGTAAAATAAAATGTGACTCTCGGATTTACAATTTGGCAAGTGCACCATTCGTTAAAATTGTAGTGTATTTGATCGTCCCACAGGGATTGTGGTAAGTACCTCAATCTAGGACTAGTACAAGCTGAACCAACAGAAAATACATGTAATTCATTCAGTTTTTATGGTTTTAGTGTTTTATAGTTGTTTTTGTATTTTCAGAAACAGAGTTAAAGTGAAATGTAGAAAGTGATTAATAGAAAACAGGTCAGGATTGCTTTGGCTCACAATCTCCTCAACAAACATGCAATTAAGTATAATCGAACTTCACAATCTAGAGGACAATCCGCTTGTGGTTATTCCCTAATTCCTTAGGTGAAAAACACTAATCCTTAAGCAATGAACCTTAATTCCTTAAGTGTTTGATTAACCTAAGAATCTAATACGAAATTGGAGGTTTGAACTCTAACTATTCACCTAAATTGATTAGGCCTGAACTAGTTAGAAAGCTAGAAGTTACCTAAGCTTCAACCATGATTCCTCACTGGCGAAGTTCTTCATCGATTCTGGATTTGTCAATCCAGCGATTCTGCTCCACTCCTCAGCTTGTTCGCCTCAGGATCTTCGAAGTCGATCTACTTGCTCACAGCTTCAAGATTCCATTGCTCACCTTCACAATCCCAACCTTAGGGATTTAGAACTCGATAGACTTCGGTTCCATCGAAGGATTGTGGAATGTCATGGAGGAGAGAGTTTAGAGAGATAAAAATGTAGTGAGAGATTGGAAATGGAAAATGAAGTGTATTATTATGTACGCTGTTTTGTCTCTGTGTCCCCATACACCTCCCTTTTTTACAGAGTATGTACATGAATATATATAGGTATCTAACTAAACTAACTAACTTAACTGATAACTAAAAACTGAGTTCTTAATTAAACTAAACTAGCTAATTGAATAATTACAGAAATATTAACTAATCACAGCTCAGCTCGTAGCAGATTCCAGCTCATCATTAGCTAATGTACAGCTTAGCACCAGCTAATTGACAGCTTACTTCTTAAGTTACTTAAGGTTGCAGTAGTAGAGAAGATGGCAATAGAAGCGGAACAGTACTGCACTAAGTGTGTTGTTGGAGGGAAGGAACAGTGTTTAAATTACTGCCTTTATGCTTCAGCTGCTGAGTATTCGCTTGAGCGGATTAAACTTCACTTGAGCGAGTCCGGATTAACACTACAGTGTTTCTTTCTCGCTTGGGCGTTATGGCAAAACTTGGGCGAGGACGGTCTCTTAAAGTTATGCTTGAGTGAGTCCAGATTTCACTAGGACGGATTAAATAATGAATAAGCACATCGGTTTCTTATGTATCATTCCGATCTTCTTCTCTTTTGGAGCCGGTGTCTTGGGAGTCTTCTTAAGTTAGCTTACTTGAAGTCTCGCTTGGTCGCTTAAGCGTTATGGCAAAGCTTGGGTGAAAGGTGATGTTTTGGGGTCATGCTTGAGCGTAGTCTTGCTTTTATTGAGCGAACTTGGACCTTCGTTTGAGCGAATTTAACTCCCGCTTGGGTGAGTTAATTATTCAATCGGTATTCTGCAGTTGGCGCTCGGGTTCTTCATGCAATATTCCGAGTCCTTGTTCTCTTTTGGAGTCAGTGTCTTTAAAGTCTCACTCAGTCGGTCTTTGGACTCTTTTCAGTCGGAATTGAGGAGTCTCACTCAGATTTCCTAAATCTCTACTCGAATTTGTAGGATTTCACTCGGAATTTTCTTCTTATCTCGAGTCCGCCCTGTTTCTGCACCAATAAACAGCTACTTGCCTAGCATTTATACGCTGGCTGCTTAGTAAATTTGTAAATACTTCAAAATTCCTTATTTAGTTAATATTTTCAATCGGTTTCTTACACAAATAGCATACTTTTGAAATAATTAACTAAAACATGAATTATTAACAAATTATTAAATAATAATATCAAAACTAGACAATACTTAGTAAATTATGTTAAATAAACAGTGGAATAATTAAGTCTTTTCAAGACTTATCAACAGCCACTTGGTCTGGAGGCATCAGTCCGGCGCTCTGAAAGCTCTGGTAGAGATCACAGATGGGGACTCTTGCAATATGAGGTTTTCTGATGGTAAGACGAGCAGCCCTTCTTTCCCTCTTCTCTTCCTCTACCCTTTTTCTGTCGGCATCCGTGGGCCGGTATCCTAATCCAAAACCATTTCTGTTATCAAGTAGGCGTATAGGTTCTATTTCTCCATTCAAAGCACGTCCTAGCCCTCTTCCAGGTTTATATCCTCCACGCAGCATAATCTTTGCCATCATTAAAGATGCACTTGGCATGTGAGCTTTTACCATCGTGACTCCTTCCCCTACATAGGTAGCGTTTGCTATCTCTAATGCTTGGAAAGAAGTTTCAAGAGCCTCTTTTGCTGCCTCGATGTAAGGGGTTGACAGAGGTTTACTGACCAGAAGGTCTTCCTCACCAAAGACAATTATCAGCTTGTTGTCAATTATGAATTTTAGTTTTTGGTGCAGGGTAGAGGGCACCACTCCAGCAGAATGGATCTACGGCCTGCCTAACAAATAGCTATAGGCAGGCGAGATATCCATGACTTGAAAAAGGACCTGGAACGTGCACGGCCCAACCTGTATAGGCAGGTCAATCTCACCCATGACCTCCCTCCGAGTTCCATCAAAAGCTTGTACTATCGTGGCACTTGGCTTTATAAAAGTCCCATCAAATGGTAACTTGGCCAATGTAGACTTTGGCATGACGTTGAGGGACGACCCATTGTCAATAAGTACTTTTGCTAAGATGTAATCTTGGTATTTTACGGAGATATAGAGAGCCTTGTTGTGCCCAATCCCCTCTGTTGGTATTTCGTCGTCAGTAAAGGTCAGATAGTTATCTGTAATAATGTGCCCCACTATTCCTTGAAACTTATCAATGGGAATGTCATGACTGATATGGGCCTCATTCAGGACCTTCATCAACATCTTCCGATGTGCCTCAGAGTTCATCAACAATGATAACAAAGAGATTTTTACAAGAGTATGGGTCAGTTGGTCAAGCACTTGATATTCACTCTGGCGAATAAACTTTAAGAATTCATGGGCCTCTTCATCAGTCACGGCCCTTTTGATTTCACCATTGGCCCCTTCTTTGACCATCTTGGCATTTCTGGTAACCTGATCCTTCTTTGGCTCTGGAAGGGTGTATACTCTTCCACTTCAGGTTATTCCTCCTACCCCAACAATATTTGTGACGGACGAAGGAGACGGGTCACTCGTTGCCGAGCTTGTAACGACCATATCTGCGTTGTACTTCCAAGGGACAGCCCGAGAATCTTTGAACGCAAACGGGGTGGGTGCTTGAATAGTGATGATTGGTTGTACAGAAATAGGAGCTGCTTGAGGGTTCCTAGTGTAAAAAATTGTCAAGGGCTTAGGGACCCGTACCCCTATTTGTTCCTCGATCATGTCGACTTCATCTCCATGGCGTTTACAGACCTGTACAATATGGCTGTCCATAAGGCTTTGGAGGACCTTACAGAAACCTTGGTGTTCGATAGTCTACTCGCAATCATGTTCCACATTCCAGGTCCCTTCAATTAATCCCCTTTCAAGTAAAAGGGAATGAACTACCCTTAATGACATTCTTATGTCAGCAACATTCTTAACGCACTCCTCATCATCTTCCAAGGCGTTGACTTCTGAATTTCCATGGTTAGGCAGGGGATTTGTGGCCACATTTGGGCTGCCTTCCTTAAAGTTAATCCAGTCGGCTTTGATCAAATCTCTTACTTTATATTTCAAAGCCATGCAATTTTTTATAGAATGTCCTGGTGCCCCAGCATGGTAATCATAATGAGCGTTTGGGTCATATCCCCTTGGGTAAGGAGGTTGCAATGGTCTCATGGGGGATGGAGCTACCAGACCTTTTTGAACGAGGATTGGAAAAAGTTCGGTATAGGTTATGGGAATTGGATCGAACTGTACAGGGGAGCGCTCATTGTTGGAATTCCTTGTGTTCTGATTATGATTGGGTGGTCGAGTCACTTGCTGCGGGTGATGGTATGGCACGGGTTGCGACACTGGTGCTCTTGGGTGGACGGAAGTGGGGAGTATAAGCCGTCGGGCCCTGAGTGGTAGCGGCCATATAAGGATTGGGAGCTTGAATCATAGTAGGAAAGAATGGTCTCGGCGAAGCCGTCTTTTGATTAGAAGAGATGGAATTAGTTTCTTCATCCCTTTTCCCAGGCGCCAGCCTTCTTGTCATGCTTGCCCCAGATGAGCCCTGAGTGATCTTTCCTATTCGTATTCTGCTTTCCACCCTTTCCCCAATAGTCACAATGTTGGATAAGTTGGATGAAACACTACCAATCATTTTGCCGTAGAAAGGTGATGGAGCGTGTCGATAAACATCGCGACTATCTCTTTCTCCGACAGTGGGGGGTCCACTTACGCTGCTGTCTCCCTCTAGCGTTGGGCATACTCTTTAAACGTTTCATTGTCCCTCTTCACCATATTCTGTAACTGAACCCTATTGGGCTCCATATCCATGTTATACTTGTATTGCCTAAGGAAGGCATCTGCCAGGTCCTTCCAACAACGAATATGATTTCGCTCAAGGTGAGCATACCATGTAAGAGCAGCCCCTGCTAGACTATCTTGGAAGCAGTGGATCAACAATTGGTCGTTAGAAGAGTAGGACGCCATCTTCTGACAATACATCGTGGAATGGTTCTTTAGACAAGTCATTCCCCGATACTTGTCAAAGTCAGGCATCTTGAATTTGGGCGGGAGGACAACATCTGTGACTAGACATAGCTCAGAAGCATCTATCAGCCCAAAACCTTCAGAGCCTTCCATCATCCTCAAACGCTCCTTTAAGATTTCTATCTTTTCCTTTTGGGGAACTGCAACTATGCTATGACCGGCTACAGGGTTCATCATGCGGGTTGTATCTTGGACATTGGTCATATAGGGGGTTACATATCCGCATGGATAGCCAAGCGGCTGGTTGAAAGGAGGCAGTGCATGGGACTGGTTCATCAGGCCTGTACTTGGTGAGGGACCTTGGGGTTGGGCCATAGTTTGTACAGCATAATTTGGTTGGGTCATCTGGGCTCGTGTGTTTTGGGCTTGTGCGTTGTGAGTTGGCTTGGCCATCGGGGCTTGGGTGTTTTGGGTCTGATAGGTTTGTGGGTCATGGGCTTGCATGTTTTGGGTTTGGTAAGTTTGTGGGTCATGGGCTTACGTGTCTTGGGCTTGATGGAGTGATGGTATATTTGGCTGGGTAGGGTATGAAGCGTGAGGATTCATCGCTTGCTGGTCATGGGCGTCTTGTTGGTTAGCGAGCGGGGGATAGTATCCTGGTGGAAGGCCATAAAGTGGAAAAGGTACTGGGTTGCCGTCAGGACCGATAAATGTATGCTGTGCATAAGACTGGCTGTAAGGTAGCTGGGTCTCAACGGTAAGGTTAGGTCTTCCAACATGAATGGTGACAAGGGGTGTCATTGTGTTAGGTACTTGGGTTCTTACTGGGTCGGAACCAAGGGGGGGTGGTACAGTGGCAGGCTGCTGTTGGGTGTTCTCAATACCTACAGAGGAGTCCCCTTCTGTGATTCTCTTTTCCAAAAGCTTGGTCAACTCGGCTACCTGTTCCTTCAGCTGATTGAACTTATTTCTGAAATCTTCATCCCTGATTTCTGCTTCGGCCATGAGTCTCATTTAGAGTCGGGTCGGATAAGGATGTTTACCCGTAATGTCTAATGTAAGTCAAAACACAAAATTGTTAAAAAGAAAGCATTTAAATAAAAGTGGTAAAAGAAAAACCAATAGTATGGTGCACGAAGCTATCGTGGAACTCGGCCAGTATCCTCCAACCATTTCTCAGAATGTCATATTCAAGAGTAATAAGTATGTGATAAATGGAAATTAACATGAGATAGTTGTGGAGACAAAAGAATCCTTCTTTCTGAATTTCAAAGTACATTACTGCTGCCAATCTTTTTTTATGCACGAAAAGTAAATCAGTCATTCCTAGCTCGGGCAATCATGACCCTCATTTTACAAATCCTTTCTCTACAGTAATCAAGGAAGGTTACAATTTCTTTTGGGGTACTAAGAGGGTTAACCATCCCCTCAGCTTGCTTAAGTAGGAGCGGTAGGTCTTCCAGAACTCCATTAGCCAAATGTGCCAAGTGGGCAAAGCGGTTCATCCATGAATTAATAACTTTATCTTGTTGTGTCATTTCAGTTTTCAAAATACGGATAGCCTCACGACATTCTTGCTCAGTATCTATCGCGTGCTGTCGCTCGTCGTTTATCTCATGCTGGCAAGCTTCTACCACCTCATTAAGCTGATGCTCTAATTGGCTAACTTGCAATTGTAGGAGCTCATTTTGCACCAAGGCAATTTGCTCGTTCTCTTTGGCTTTTTCCAACATGTCTCTCAAGAGTTGCTTGTCAGCCAACATAGTATCCCTTTGCTTGCTCTTCATCCTCAGTTGAGTATTAGCTGTTCGGAGGCATTGACTTTGCTTCCTCAAGTAATCCCTTTCAATTTTCCGTTTTTTTCCAATCTCCTTGATGGTTTGCTTGCTTTCTAAGTTCTCCTTTTTCTGAAGGGTGCATTCTTGTTAAGACTTTAGCAAGTCTTTCTCTAGCTTCTTATTTTTTACAATTAACTCCTTTATCTTGGCTTTCATGGCCTCCTCTTCTAGGGTAGGTGAGGGGACAGATGTTCTTGTCGGGAGATAGGAGGGACTTTTGAAAGGCAGCTTGACAATAGAAACCCTATTCAGGATCCATTGGTAGTATTCGTCCTTCATGGCATGGCTTCGAGCTCCTAGTTCTTTTCCTTGCCTGTGGACCATCTTCCATGCGTTTGCTATATCTCGAATAGCAGAGGTACAATCTCCTTTTGAGTAGCGAAGGACAAAAGGAATAAGTGATTCTTCATCGGGTGGCCCAAGCAATGGATAAGCTAGCTGACGTTTGGCTATGACAGGGTTATAATTAATGCATCCTTGAGTGCCCATGAGAGGAACGTTCGGGTAGCTTCCACAATGATGAATAATGGTGTCAACCTTCAACCATTATGGATACCACCTTACTTTGTCAGCTGTGAGCCCCATCAGGTGATTGGCCCATTCACGCCCGTTCTTTGTTACTAACTGGCATGACTTCAGATCAGAAATAGGACATTCAACTTTGCCGACTTGGTGGAAAACATGTGACGTGAGCCATACATACAGAGCAGGTAGATAATAAATGATTCTCTTTCCACCTTGTGTACAGCAGAAGTCCATGGTGCAGTATATATTTGCCAAGATAGCAGTGACAGGATTTTCAGATTTGAATTTGCGGGTAACGAAAATACCAATGGCATCATAGTCTATGTAATTGTCAATATTGGGGAACAAGATAACACCATAAATGGTTAGAGCCAAGGTATCCATGAAGGCTTCCCAATCTCCTTTCTCAGCCAGCAAGTGCATGTGCTTCTCAAAATATTCCCGATCAAACCCCAGGACCCGATTTCTATTTAGTTGCTTACTTCTTAAGACTTCCGGGTTAATCCTTAGGATATCAGTGATGGTAACAATATTCACATGACGTCTAAGGTGGCGGTAAGGCATTTGTCCCTCTAGTGGCATCCCCAAGATCTGTTCGAACTACTCAACAGACGGAGCCAATTGAAAGTCTCGGAAGGTGAAACAACAAAGAGGTGGGTCATAGAACTGAATCAAAGCAGTAATTGCCTTGACTTGTACCTCCACTTCTAACAACTTTAGGATCCTCCCATATTTCCTTGAAAAAACCATTTTCTGATTCATATCCAATTTCTTGCCTAATGCTTACAAACTAGTTGTATCGACTTTCCTAGCCTTAACATGCAGTAATTTTTTCAACCCGGGTATATTTGTACCACAACTATCTGATCTCATGTTAATTTCCATATTTGCACTCAGAGGTACTGGCTAAGCTCTTGATAGCTTCCTGCAAGAACATAAAGAAATGAGAAAATCAATCATTAGAACTGACGTGTTTTACAAATTGATACTCCCCTAGTAACTTTGAAAATATTTTTGTATTTAGGGAAGTTTCGATTTGACAAAACTTATGACAAATTAAGGGTCATGTGAGCTACGGATTTTCTGATCATTGTCAATAAAAAAATTTGATTTTTTTGATTTTTTTTATACCTTTTTTTTTATTCAAAACATCCGTAACTCAAAGCCCAAAGACTTGTGCAAAAAAGGAAAGGACTACTTGCCCGTTAAAAGATCACTAGTTAAAAGTATGTCATTTTTTGAAAAAAAGTAATCCACTAAATGGGCAAGTGGCCTTCTATTTTGGATCAGAAAAGAGAAGTGAGAATGAGAAAAGGTATAAGTAAAGTTTGCCTCTTTTGTACCTTAAGGTGGGTTTTTCTGGAGGTCTCCTAATGGTTCTAAGGTTCATCTATCAGTGATACCTCGCATTAGGTGGCTTGTTCTAAAACTTCTAAAGGTCACTAGAGCCAAGATCCTACTCATGATGTTGACCATAAATAGTAGGAAGTATACTAAGTGTGGGCACCATGAATAAGTTGAACTCTAGCTAAGATTCTCACGGTAACCAGACATGAAGTACATCCCAAATGGCTCCGCTATCAACCTCCCCTAATCTTAAGTTTTATTTGGGCCCGGGTATAGGGTCCCACTCAAAAGTGTGTGCAAATTGTGAGTGTAGTGTATGAAAGAGGCATTCAATACCTGTACCTTACTCATCCTGCACATAGAACAAACACAGAGCAACAAAATAAAGTCGACTACCCTAGGGTTCAATGATCACACAGATATTTACAGAACATAAATGATAAAATATAAACAAAACAGGAACTAAACATTGACAAGGAAATAAAATAAAAAAAAAGTTAAATAATTAATATGCTAATTAAAATATGCGCTATCAAATTGACTGGCTTGACTCTCTAAGTCCCCAGTGGAGTCACCATCTGTCGCGACCGGGATCGCGGCGGCACGGCCGACCCTCGAAACGATTTTAAGATAAACAGGGAGTCGCCACCAATATTTTTTTAGGATAAAATACTGGAAAAACCTTTTGTTAAAGCACTGGTTATAAAAATGAAATTCTATGATTCGGGAGTCTGATTACAGGTGAGGTAGGTATTAGCACCTCACAACTGTCCGTCATAAAAACGGTTACCTCAATTTGATAGCGTGCATTATAATTAACCCAATAATTATTTTAACTTCTTCATGAAAAGGAAATATATGAGATGACAAAACATACAAAAACAAAAAAAATAAACACAAAATATTTACATGAGACTAACAGGACGTCTCGTCCAAATTAGACTCGCTCCGCCCTTTTTAAAAAAAATGAGATTAACAGGACGTCTCATCCAAATTAAACTTGCTCCTCCTTTTTTTAAAGAGAGATTAAAAAAATATAAGATTAACAAGACGTCTCGTCCAAATTAACCTCGCTCCTCCCTTTTTTTAAGAAAGATATTTAAAAAATATGAGATTAACAGGACGTCTCGTCCAAATTAACCTCGCTCCTCCTTTTTTTAAAGAAAGACAAAAATGGGAAAAAAACTCAAAAAATTAAATAAAGAAAAATGGGCCCGACAAGAACTATTTCCCGCTCCTAAGTATTCTCGAGCTTTCGAGAAATCAGGGTCACGTAGTTCTTTAAAAGTTTTTTTTATTTTTATTTAGATTTGAAAGAGAAGAAAAAAAAGGAAACATCCATTTCTCTTTATTATTATTTCTTTTAAAGACTACGGAGCAAAAAGAAGAGGGGAGTAGAAGCTACCAGAGAGAAAGAGAAACAATAGATTCAGAGAAAAGAGAAAAAAATGGGCGAAAACCGAGTGAGGGAAGAAAATCCGAGTGAAAAAATGAAAAATCCGAGTAAAAATAGGGAAAACCGAGTGAAAATAGTCAAATCTGAGTGGAACAATGAAAGATCCGAGTAAAATAGGAAAAAAACGAGTGCAAAAATGGGAAACCGAGTAAAAAAATGGGAAAACCGAGTGAAACTAGAAAAATCCAAGTGAAAAATGAAAATCTGAGTAAAAGTAGGGAAAATCGAGTAAAAATAGTCAAATCCGAGTGGAACAATGAAAGATCCGAGTAAAAATAGGGAAAACCGAGTAAAAATAGTAAAATCAGAGTGATAAGAGGAATATCGGGTAAAAGTTGAGCAAAATCGAGTGGTGGAGCAGGAACGCTGGTCCGAGAGGGAATGGGAAGGTGCTGGGATTAGGAATGAGGATGATTGAGTGAGGGTGTGGATGGATTAGAAATAGGAGAGGACAGTGTGGAGGATTGTGGGCAGTATGGTGAGGGACGATGGAAGGAGAAGAAGAGAGGAGTTGGTGTGAAGGAGAGAGAGAAAGGAGGTTTTAGCAGAGTTTTCCCTTAATGAAAAAAATGTGTTCTCCCCTTTGGTGCTTTAAACCTTGCCTATTTATAGGCTTGTCTGAGTGGAAGGCCAGCTCAGGCTTCCACTCAGAGTGGAAAACCAATTCACACTTCTATTTAGAGTGAAGTGGGGGACAACGGCTGGGTGGGAATTTTTAATTCCCCCCACTTCCGCCCCTGTTTGCTACCCCCAGGATTCCTGGATCCACTTGGGTGGTGGAATCCAAGTCAGCACGGGCGAACAGGGGGAGCCGGGTGGAAATCCGAGAGAGGATGGTGGAAATTCGAGAGGATGGTGGAAATCCGAGAGAGAATGGTGGAAATCCGAGAGAGAGTGACTCGGATTAGTCTCTCAGTCAGCGTTCATCCACATTGGGAGTCAATTCCGAGTGGAATGAAGCATTTCCAATAGAAAGCCAAGTGAAAATACTCCTTTCTGAGTGAGAATTCTTCTGGGAAGAGTCCTCCTATGAAAGGCCGAGTATAGGTTTTGCTCGGTGTGAGGCTGCTGTGAAACATTCAATCGGAATCGAGTGACAAGTAACTCGGAACCGACTGAAATGGGTAAAAAGTGACTCGGAGGTTGAGTGGAAAGGGTCTCGAAAATGGTTAAAAGAGTGACTCAGAATCTGGGTGAGAGTGGTGAGTGAGTTTTGGGGGAAAATGGTGACTCGGATTTGGTGAAAATGGGCTTGGTGATGTTGGCTAAAAGGGCTTAGAAATTGGTGGAAGTGGGCTCAGAAATTGATGGAAATGGGCTCGGAATTGGTTGTTTGAAGAAGGACTACTCAGAATTGGTTTAAAGAGTGATGACTTGGTATTGGGCAAATGGTTCAATCGGCCCTTATTTGAAGGATGAGTGAAGATTGGCTCGGAAATCCTTCCATTCGGTTGTTGTCACTCAGAAACCGATTGAAGATTGATCATTCGACACAGATCAGTCGGAACTTAGCATTTTCACTCGGCAAGGGCTTGCTTCCCACTCAAGACTTGGAGACTTGGTATTTTCACTCGGAAAAACTTTCGTCCAATCAAAATTTGTCCTTCCAGTTACACTCTGAGTCGATCTTTCCTTCACTCAGACTTATTTTCACTCAGATCAGTAGCAACCAGAAAGCTCTCGCTCAGATTTAGCATTTCTTCATTCGGATTAATTGCAGTCAAAGAGCATTCCTTCTCAGCATTCATCCTTCAACAGAGTATCACTCGGAATGGCTTTGACAGGGAGCCTTCCACTCAGATTCACCTTCAACAGGGAAGCATTTCACTCGGAACTGACTCATTCTGAGTAATTCTACTTAGATTTGATCCTTTTTGAGTCATTTCACTCGGATTTCTCTTCAATAGGGACATACTCCACTCGGCAATGCTCCAATCTGAGTCATTTCACTCGGATTCGATCATTCCTTAAGTTATTTCATTCGGATTTGCTCCAATCTGAGTTATTTCACTCGGATTTCTCTTCAACAGGGACATACTCCACTCGGCAATGCTCCAATCTGAGTCATTTCACTCAGATTTGATCATTCCTTAAGTTATTTCATTTGGATTTGCTCCAATATGAGTCATTTCACTCGGATTTGCCTCCAACAGGTCTATATTCCACTCGAAAATGCTCCAATCTGAGTCATTTCACTCGGATTTGCCTCCAACATGTCTATATTCCACTCGGAAATGCTTCCATCATAGTCATCTTGCTCGGATCTGATCATTTTTGAGTTATTCTATTCAGATTTGACCATTCTGAATTGGAATTCAGTATAAAAAGATTCATTCCACTTGGACCGGACCAAAAGAGGTGTTCACAAGAAAGAATTAAGAAAGAGTTTCAAAATAAAAACTCAAGTGAAAAGTATAAAAACAAGGTTTTTCCGAGTAGGACAAGGGTAAGTCCGAGTGGAATAAGCATGATTCTGAGTGGAATCATACTG
Organism: Clitoria ternatea; assembly: GCA_037962975.1. Taxonomy (NCBI): domain Eukaryota; kingdom Viridiplantae; phylum Streptophyta; class Magnoliopsida; order Fabales; family Fabaceae; genus Clitoria; species Clitoria ternatea. Next base: position 266,102,304 of record CM075671.1, read on the forward strand.
AGAGAGGTTTTCTAAGTGAACTGGTTAAAAATCCGAGTGAAATTATACTGGAAAGCTATTTTCTGACTGAAACAGGTCTGATTCCGAGTAAAAATGAGTTTGAATCTGAGTAAAAATGATTTTCAAAGTAAAATGGTTTAATTCCGAGTGAAATAGATACTGGAAAGGATTTTCTAAGTGAAATACCTTAAATTCTGAATGAAAATGAATTTCTGAGTGAGATAAAATATGATTCCGAGTGACATCAGTCTGAAAGGAGTTTTCTGAGTAAAAATGTTTGTGAGTCTGAGTGAAAATAAGTCTCTGAGTGAAATAACTATGTTTTTCGAGTGAAATCAGTCTGAAAAGTATTTTCCGAGTGAAACAGATACTGAAAAGGATTTTCTGAGTGAAATAACTTTAAATTCTGAGTGAAATCCGACTGAGATAATTTTTCTGAGTGAAAATGTTTATGAATCCGAGTGAAAATAAGTTTGAGTGAAATTAAGATAAGTTCCGAGTGAAACATGAGTTTACCGAGTGAAATTAGTTGAAAAGAGTTCTGAGTGAAAATAATTATGTATTCTGAGTGGAACAACTATAATCCTGAGTAAAAATGATGGAGAAAAAGTTTTTCAAATAAGAAAAGGGTTTTGTCTGAAATATATAATGGTTTACCGAATGAAATCGTGTAAAACTGATTGGATTTATATAAAACTGATTGAATTTACATGAAACCGATTGAATTTACACAAAACCGAGCTTATTATCCTTTATTTCATCTCCTGTTTACAATTTTCTACTGGGATACACATAAACACACATGATACTTAATATTTTCATAATTCAGCATCAAACATATTCACTCAATCATCAAAATTTATCATAATCAATATAGATAATCAAACGTATTCATTGAATCATGAATTATACAACCAAATGAACATGTTCATAGTAATAAAAATGTATATAAACATACATATTTCAAAGCATGTTAATCAACAATTCCTGAACCTGTCCTGGAAAGGTGAGGAACAAGGTTCCTTAACCCTTTCCTTCACTCGGTTTTCCCATAGAGCACCCAAGAATATACCCTATTACCTTAATGAAGTTCCTGGATGGAAAGAAAAAGGTTCCCTTCACTGTCCTGCTTCAAATCCGAGTGAGAGAGGAAGGGAATTGAGAGAGAAAGCTTGTTTATAGAAGGAGAAGAAGGAAGGGAAATTTACGTTAGTTTCAGTGTGTGTGTGTTCTGAGAGTGAGTCAATGAGTGGTATAATAAGAAAGCAAGTGGGAGATAGCTTTCTGTGTGATTGGAGGAGTAGGTGGGATTAATGGAGCCTTTTGAGTCAGCTTTGCATGATGAAGGAGAAGGATATATTAATATATATAAAGGGTGCTTCGAGTGGAGATAATGGACAATTAAATAAGGAGATAGGCTATCTTACTACCTATTTCTGGCCGCCTACAAGCTATAGTGCGCATGATTGAATTGAATAAGTAAAAATAGGCACTGAAAGACAAAATTGGAGTCAACACGTCCATTCTGACACTGAATACCTAGTGAAATTACACTCGGTTAGTCTCTTAGCCGACTGGAATCCCATTTCTGAGTCCGGCTGTGGAGAACTCAGCAATTCCTACTGCTTCCTTTCCTTGGAGAGACTTAATCTGATCTGATTCAAACCGATCCAAAGTCTCTCAGATTCCCACTCGTTTCAATCCTCCTAAAACCGTGTCTACTTGCTGGTGTATTTTAAGAGAATCAAGTTTGTATAATACACTCAAGGAGACGTGCCAAGTTTTAAACACGGTAGTTGTAGTTATAAAGGATATCGTTCCCACTAAGGATCATCAAAAATTGAAACTTAAAATATTACGGCGGATTAAAATGATTGTTTTCATGGTTTTTGAGTTCAAAATATAAACTGCAATATGTGAACGAATATGCAATGAAATAAAAGGAGTTTATCAAATTGTAACAACTGGGATTAGGATTCACTGATCTTACCTTCCGATACACAACGTATATTCATGAAAATAAGGTTTGAACTATAATACTTTACGTCACAATCAATGTCATTCGTATCAATTCCTTGACTACGAAATTCATAAAAACAGATTTGATAACGTCAATCCCTTGATCGTTTCAAATCCATTCCAGCATTACGACTGATTATTTAGACGTTCAATGCGTTAAATACCATCCCTGGTTATTTACTCACAATGAGCATTTCATTTAGATCTGTTTTCGAAAGTTATTTTCCAATAACAACGTAAACTTAATTCAAGAAACTAGTGATCAAGTAGATTCAGGCAGTGAACACAAAACGAAATACCAAGAATCATAGAACAAATTTACCCAATTCATGAATATATCATTTATGATCTTCAAGTAAGAAAGGCTACATCCAATCCTAAGGTGAGGTTTAACCACTCATGGTGGTCATTACAACTTAGAAAAGATGAAGAAAAGACAGAGTACAAAGTGTTTCTAACTATCCAGCTCTCTTTTCCCAGCCGCCATGCAGTATGCTTATATAAAAGAATACTCGCTCAAGCGAGTTTATATTTCGCTCAGGCGAGGAGCATTCTTCAGCACGAAGGAAACCCACGTCCTGCTTCATTATGGGCTTGATTCGCTCAAGCGGTTCAGATTCGCTTAAGCGAGTCTTCATATCTGATACTTCATTCCATTTTGCTTGAGCTGTTTCTTCATCCACTTCAGCGAGCCCTTTAAAATTTAGTTCTGGACAAATTTCGCTTGAGCGAAATAATGTCGCTCAAGTGACCTCTACATTGCTGCATTCTGGAAGAAGTTCGCTGGCTTTTCTATTCAAAATGCTTGAGCGAGGCTACTGCTATTTCATTCTGTACCAATCTCGCTCAAGCGGCCTCAGTGTTCGTTCGGGCGAATACTTCATTTTTCAATACTGGCTTGATTTCGCCTGGGCGCATCACTCCTCGCTCAAGCGAGTCTTGACCTGATACTGTTATTTGTTAAATTCATGGCTCGCCCAAGCGAGCTCTTTAATTTTTCCTCAGTGACCATGATTCGCTCCAGCGATATACCCTCCGCTTGAGCGAATATCACTCTATTTGCTCAACACTTAGTGGATTTTCTTCATTTCTTTTCTTTTCTTCTTTCTTCTTTGAATTTTCCTGAGATTGCAACAAAATTAGCCAATCAACCTGTACAATGTTCATATCACTATTTATTTTCTATTTAGCTTACAAAATTGACAAACATTGTACATTATATCCAATTTATGCTTCATTAATCATGCAAAATATAGGTAAATTGGACATCTATCAACTCTTCCCAACCTAGAACTTTGCTTGTCCTCAAGCAAATGGTCAAGAGAAAGTTTAAGTGAAACAAAGATCTTAATTAATCACAGCTACAAATAAAATGAAGGACAACTTTTCACTATTCACAAATGATAAATCCTTAATCATGCTTCACTTTATCTAACCAAATTCTAAGTTTGAAACTATACTACACAATTGCAAGTAACCACTCTGCTGTAAAAACAAGAAATCCTCTCTGTTTATACCTTCTAGGTGAGTGTTTGCTCTTTTTATCATTGGTCAAGTGTTATTCAATCATTGCATTTCATTCCACTGTATAAGATAACCACTCAAACAAACATGGAACAAGAGGTCTTTAATAGGTTGTAACTTGGCCAGGCTTACAAGAAATTCATTGGTTTTTCTTTGGATGCAAAGACATACTAAGGACACTTAGATTTCTTGGCCTTGGCTTTTTGTTATGTCATTTTTGCTTCATTTAAGCCATTCAACTTTTTCTTTATATTCCTCCTTCATTTTGTTTATTCTTTGACATTGGTAGGAGGGTCTTACGTTATTTTCCAAAAATTTTCTCTTTTCTTTTGACAGTCACAGCCAAACTCTTCACATACTCTTCTTGAAAGATTGTTCTTGTCCTTAGCATGCATTAAGGTTGGATTATTTTGTTATACAAGCATGATCTAAGGTTAAGAAAAGAAACTTTCTTGGCTCAGTTGGGGTTAAACACAAAATTTGGATTGATTACTTGAAGGTTGGCTTTTTGGCTCTTGTTTAAACCTATTCTACACAAAGTTTGCCTCTATCCTATCCATGCTTGACTAAGCAATAATCCTCGCCAGAAATTCATGCAATGAAAGATTACACAAAGATCAATGAACTCTCCGTGTTTAAGGTTGCACTATCTCACTGGGTTAATTGTCTTGATTTCTTTATTTTCACAGAAAAGGGTTCAAGCATTGTGAACTAATTCCTAACTCAAGAATTAGAAAGATTCATTCAACATTCATAAGAATTATCAGAGTTTCCAAAACTAGTCATCCTTCCTTTTATGCAAGCCTAAGATTAATTCACATCTTTCTTCACTTTTCCATATCATTTAAACAAAATTTTCGCGCCTAAACATTATAACTAACGTATGTAACAAAATTCATTTAGGCGTAACAGGAAAATCTAACTGTAAATCATGTAAAATTGACATAAAAAGAAAGTACTGAACAATAAGTACTGAATTTAAAGTAACATAATAAAAGGAACATAATTTAAAGTAGCATAAGCTTAAATAAACTTGACAAAATAAAAAGGAACCACAGTAGCATGCTCAGTTATGCGACATCACAATATCAGTGACCACTCGATCCAGTTGCTCTTCAAACTCCCTGTCCTCAGCCTCCTGCTGCTGCTGAGTCTGTGTATCAGTTGGTGCTGTGACAGGTACAACTGCTGGTCCTGCTGATGTGGCTGGTGGTGATGGTGGTGCCTCTGGCTCAGCAGCGTCAACTACTGGCCTCTCCTCCTCCGGCAGAATGGGACTGTCCCCAGGCCAAGCAACACGCTCCACGAACTGGTCGGGGTGCATAAAAGGGCCTGAAGGATGGCTCCAATAGTTGGCTCGGTAGTGGTACAACATGCCTCTGTGAATAGCGGCCTGTTGTCGCTCAATGTGAAGAAGATGAGCAAGGAGGGTAGGATCACAAGTAGGTGGTGGCGGTGGGAGTGATGAACAGATGAACAGATGCATGAGAAGTGAGAAAACTTACTTGAGGAATATGGGAAAGAAGAGAAAGATGAAAGCTTGATGAGAACAATGAGGAAGAAACCTCAAGAAACCTTTCGGAATCAAAGATGGGAGTGAGAGGGGTTCAGAAGTTGAGAAGTTTTTTTAAAGAGTGTAGTTGAAGAAGTGAACAGATTGTGCCCTTTTAAAAAGAAACCATAACCGCTTAAATTCGCTCACGCGAGATTAAACAGCTACAGCGAATATTAAGTTCCACTCTCTAATTTCGCTTAAGCGAATATGGTTCGCTGTAGCGAAATCTAAGTTAAAAGGTACCTGATGCTCCCAAAAATCCCCTCGCTTGACTTAAATAACTTTCGCTTAGGCGAATCACTATGTTTAAGACACTGGGTAAAATTCGCTAGGGCGAAATGAATGGCGCTTAAGCGAGAGTGAAATGTTTTCTTTCTGGACAAAATTTGCTTCAGCGATAGGGATTCGCTTGGGCGATTTTGTTCCAGTGTTTTAATAAAAGATAACTCGCTTGAGCGTGACTTAATGCGCCTGAGCGAGAATTGCAGAAAATGGGATTTTTTTGAAATTAATGAATGTTCTGCAAAATTCGCTTGAGCGGTCTTTAATTCGCTTCAGCGAAGTTTGTCCAGTGGCTATTCCTTTGTCTTGGCCTGAGCGAAAGGTAATATTTTTCAAGCGAAAAAGACATTCGCTCAAGCTAAAAGTGGGTCGCTTAAGCGACTTATGTCCAGTATCAAAATATAAGTTTTTCATTTAAGCGACTTTGAGCGAATGTAGGTATTTGGCTTATTCGCTTAAGCGAAATGGTGTGCGCTTGAGCGAATATCCTCATACTTAAAAGTTTATATCCTCCACTTGTATTTTCTTCAAAAACTTATTTCATCATTCAATCCTTTGGTTCCTTTTAGTCTTCTCACTCATTTATAAAGCATATCATACAAAAAGCATTCACACAATTGCACAACTAAACAAAACAACAACAAATTAAACACACTGGGTTGCCTCCCAGGTAGCGCTTGTTTAACATCGTTAGCTCGACGCCTGATTGATTTGCATTCTTCAATAAAGTGGATCAGCATATCTAGCTTTTCCACTCCGCCACCCATATATGGTTTGAGTCTTTGTCCATTAACTGTCCAGGTTCTGTCAGAATTAGGATCTTGCAACTCAACAGTACCATATGATTTGACTTCTTTAACAAGGAAAGGTCCAGACCATTTTGATTTCAACTTTCCTGGAAAAAGTTTGAGCTTTGAATTGAATAAAAGAACTGATTGTCCTGGGTAGAAGCTTTTTGCTAAAATCTTTTTTTCATGGTAGGCTTTCATTCTGTCTTTATAAATTCTTGATGATTCATAAGCCTCTCGCCTCCATTCTCCCAGTTTTTCCAACTGAATCTTTCTTTCCTTTGTTGATGCTTCAGGATCAAAATTGAGCAACTTCATTGCCCAATAGGCCTTATGTTCTAGTTCCACAGGTAAATGACAGCTCTTTCCGTAGACTAATTGGTAGGGTGAGAACCCTGTTGGAGCTTTAAAAGCTGTTCTGTATGCCTACAAAGCGTCATTCAACTTTAGAGACCAATCTTTTCTGCTTTGGGAAACTGTCTTTTCCAAAATTCTTTTGATTTCCCTATTAGACACTTCCACTTGGCCATTGGCTTGTGGATGGTAAGGAGAAGTTACCTTATGCTTGACACCATAATGTTCTAAACACTTTTGAAGTTGTGTGTTGCAAAAGTGAGATCCTCCATCACTTATCAGAACTCGGGGAGTGCCAAATCTGCTGAAAATATTTTTCTTCAAAAATTTGATTACAGTTTTGGCATCTGCCTTTGCACAAGCCATTGCTTTGACCCATTTCAAAACATAATCAACAGCTACCAGGATGTATTCATTTGAAAGTGAGGATGGTAATGGTCCAACAAAATCTATGCCCCAATAATCAAAAACCTCTACTTCTAAGATGGCTGTTAGTGGCATTTCATTCCTCCGTGAAATACTTCCACTTTTCTGACATGTATCACAGTTCTGCATAAAAAAATTAGCATCTTTAAATATAGAGGGCCAGAAAAAACCTGATTGTAGGATCTTGGCAGCGGTTCTTTCTCCATTGAAATGTCCTCCATATGCTGAAGTATGGCAGTGCCACAGAATACTCTTGGCTTCTTGTTCAGATACACATCTTCTCAAAATATTATCTGATCCAAGCTTGAATAAGTAAGGATCATCCCAAATAAATTGTTGTGCATCCTTCAGAAGTTTCTTCTTCTGCTGCCATGTAAAATCTTCAGGAATCACTTAGGCAGCCTTGAAATTAGCCATGTCAGCAAACCTTGGTCTTTCTTGAATCAGCAACAGCCTTTCATTTGGGAATTCTTCAGGAACTTCAGGCTGTATCTTTGTAACTTCATCATTAATTAGTCTGGACAAATAATCTGCAATGTGATTTTCACTGCCTTTTTTGTCAAGAATGGTTAAGTCAAACTCTTGTAGCAGCAAAGTCCACCTAATTAATCTTGGCTTGGAATCAGATTTATTCATCAAGTACTTGATTGCTACATCATCTGTAAAAACTATAACTCGTGCACCAATTAAGTACGATCTAAATTTTTCAAGCCCATACACAATAGCTAGTAATTCTTTTTCAGTTGTGGCATAATTAATTTGAGCTTCATTCAAAACTTTACTAGCGTAATGTATTGTGTAACACCTTATTACTTGCAACTAATAATTCCAAAAATATGAGAAAATTTTTCACAAAAGCAGTCACGGTTTATTCGACATAGAAGGAAGGAGGCAGGCAAGAAAAACAAGAGCATTCATACATATAGGGTATTTTACAGAAAACTAAGGCTGGGGTTGGTTCGTTGGATTTAAGGCAGCACATCAGCGCCTGGGCGGATTGCACAACATCATGGGCTCGCTCAGGCGAGGTCTGATACCGCCTAGGCGGGGTATGATAATGCAACAGCGGATGGAGGGAAATTCTAAAAGAGAAACTCTTCCACGAGTAGCACTAGTTCATTCAGTAGGAAGTGATGGGTAAGGGGAAGGAGAAAGGAGAAGTACGAGTACAGTAGTGGTTTGTGGAGGAGAAGGGGCCTGAATTTATTCCGCCCAACGCAACTCGGTATGGCAACGCCTGGGCGGACTCAACCACAACGCCCAGGCCGGGGTCAACACCATTGTTGGGGTCACATTAGCTCCACAACGGAGAGGAAGGATAATGGGACGGTATCTCACTCTGAACTTTACTCGCTTCAGCGCGAGTCCTTACGCTTGGGCGGATTGCTCTAGCACTTGGACGAGGTACGACTCCACCCACGTAAACCCGACATGAGTCTTCCTAGTCCGCACTCGCTGGAGCGGTTATGTTGCTCGCTGAAGCGAGGAACTTCACTCAGAAAATTGGAAGGTTAAGTCTCACTCGGCTTTGAACACTCTTAATATTACTCGGGGAATTCACCCATCAACTTTTACACCATATAAGTTCATCTAAGGTATCTTGCTCAGAATCCAACTAAGCATCACCGCTCGGAAAGGAAGGCCTAGCCATTTATAGTCTCACTCGGAGATGGCTCCCACAGCTAAGTTTACTAGGAGAATCATTGACTTAGCTGAATTCTATCCATCATTCTCCTTCCGTTTACTCAAGCCCAAGTCACCAGCATGCAACATATATGTAGCTACATGACCATGCATTCGAAATACTCATTACCTTCCTTCATTCATTCGTCAGCACCTGGTATCCGATGCAAGCACAGGTTATCAACATAAACCATATATGTATATAAATATGCACTCGGGTCGTAATAGTTCAGATTACTTATATATAAATTTATATTCATTATACAACACTGTTATTATGAGCCGGCCAAGGCTATGACTGACTTAAACGAAATAAATGCGATACAAGCACTCAACAGTCGGAGTGCACGTCACTCGGACTTGAGGTCTTCACACCATTCCAAGTCCAACCTGTATACACTGAAAAATGGTGCAGGGGTGAGCTTTTACATATAAAGTAACAGTTATTGACTCGGATTTTACCTCAACCTCAATTATATGATTCACATGGCTTAATCCACAAATATATATCTACTGCCAATTAATTATAAGAGCCGCACAACATCATCCAATCAGTAATCACACAATAACATATCTTCTCAATCATACATCGCATGGCAATTGGCAACAGCCTCAATACATACATATTCATTCAGTCGGAATTCACTCATATGATGTCATCCAGTCGGTATTCATTCCAATAATTCAATTTCATGCAATTCATGTATTTCAATAACCATACTCATACAAACATGCATGCGGATCTGACTTAGAGCATGATTTCAGTTACCAATTCCTTCCTTGCCCCTCGTCCATTAGCCCTTCCCGTGTGGTACCGGCCACCCATTGGCGTCTCGAGACTCCTCTCTAGCTCCTACGGCTACCACGGGCCCTCATGGAACTAACCAGGACAGGAAATGGCACTTCGTATGTGCAACCTCATGCAATACCACACAAGCATTCAGATTCACTCGGAATTCTATAATTCTACTACAGCATCACATACATTCATTATAGTAACTCATACAAGCAAATCAGCAAATCACTACCCCTTTTTAACTCATTATTACATGCATTCGGTTAACATGCTCAGAAACATTAACATGCACTAATAGATGGAATCACCCACAAAGCAGTTCACAAACATCACCAACCCGGGGGTTGCATGCACAATTACTTACTCACAACACATTGAACTACACATCTCACACATAATACATCATATTAAAGCAAGCACCCGGAATCTGTCCATAAACCATATACTTGACATGTAAAGCGCCCCCTACCTGCTGTTGGGTTCAGGGACTCCTCAAGTTGTAGTGAAGATCGATCGTCCTTCTGCTACTCCTCTTCCAACAGCCTTCGAGCTCAGCGTTGGTCCTGGGCCAGAGTTGCTCTTTCTTCCAACAGGTTCGTCTTCCCCACGGCTCCAAGGCACTTCCCAGCACAGCTTCCAGCTGGGACACTATCAGCTTCAAGCGGAAGGAGAAGAAGAAGAAGAAGAAGAAGAAGAAGGAGAAAAAGAAGAGAATAGTAAAAGGAAGAGACCAGATGTGCGCATGAAGGAGAGCTGTCCAGCGTGACTGATGAGGGAAATAGAGATCTGAAGTTCTTTTATACCTCTAGGGGTACATGCGTCCTTTCACCTGGCATTAACATTATTATTTATTCAATTATTTCTAACCAATCAGCAATTACTCTAATTAACCATTAATCCTAATTCTGTAATTACCCTTACTAATAGCTTTGATCCGGTCCTAACACCGGCCCCCAAGAGCATGGCTTTAATGCTTTGCCAGGTCAGCATTTTGAACGAGGTAAATACGCTTCAAATACGGAGTATATACAACCAAGGCAAGTAACTCCGCCTAGGCATGTTACTCCGCCAGGGCATGTTACTCCGCCAAGGCATGACACTCCGTCAAGGCATGATACTCCGCCAAGGCTCATAACTCCGCCAAGGCGCATAACTCCGCCAAGGCGCATAACTCTCTCTGATCGTCTTTCTAAGTCTAAAAGTATTCTGAAATACTGACTTGAGCGTCGGAGAACGATTGCAGGTACCACCCCCAATCGGGTCAAGACAAAGGAGAGACCTCCAGGCAGACTGTGACACCGCCCACTCCAACTGTGTCAGGGCATAGAAGACAATTCTAGGCAGACTACGACACCACCGCAGTGTGAGTTACACTCTGCCCCAGTGTGGTCCAGACTCCACCTCAACATACGTAGACACTCCATATCTGAACATTTACGCACATCGCTTTGTATCAGATTGAGCTGTTTCAGAATCTAACTTTACACCCCCCGTAAAGGACGGATCAAGCTTAATCTCAATTGGTGATTAAATTGAGAATCGGGATGTTACAGTTCTCCCCCTCTCAAAAGAATTTCATCCCCGAAATTCAAACACATGCTTAGCCTCAATGAACCACTCGGAAAATCGCTGTCATACCACAATAAGTGATTACACCTTTATGCATCTCAAGTATTCATACATTGCTTAAACTCCAGTCGGTATAATTGGTTTCCAAAGCAATCTACCGACTGCTCCGCCCAGAAAACCGAGACATCACTCTTAACATTTTTCTACTCGGAAGCGTCACCATCGACTCGGAATAACATTCCTTTCTTTCACTCAAACTTACTTCAACAAACAGATCGGAATACTACAGCCATGCTCCGACTGCGACTCTTCGCCCCTCCACGTCTCCGACTGCTTCGCAATTTCTAATCAGCATAAATAAAACAACACTTCATAGTCTTTAGTACATTCGGGATTCCATTCCCCACGTAGTTACCTCCACTCAACTCTGCCAGTCCATTATAACCAATGGTACATCAAGTTCCTTGGCCGCTCGGCCTTACACACTCAACGTTAATCGGTGCACATCCTCCAACTGTCCTTTCAGTCCCAATGGAGTCACTCGGAATTCAAGCCTACTCCGACTACAAATCTGAGTTCCAACTCAGCGGCTTCGACATCAATCCGAACACATTTATGGATAATTTTACCCCTCGGGTACTAACTCTTTCTCGGGATAATTCACTCGGAGACTTACCCATTCATAGCCCCAGATTCCGACCAGACGTTCATTTGGTAAAATTAGTCAGGGGCACAACCTACAGACTTAAAATTTTCGCACGATAAATCATTTACTTTGTACTATTCCACTCAGAAACGTCACGCTCTGAGTCACACCACTCGGATCTTACCCTACTCAGAAGTGTTACACTCGGACACAATTTCCTTAACTTAGCAATGATCCTCTCTATGAGGTTCTACTCGGAACACCATAACTTCACTCAGTAATCCTTTCTCTCAAAAGGTTTTACTCGAAATTACATTCCTTCTCTTCACTCATAATCATCTCTACCTCCTGTTACTCAAATTATATTAACCTTTCTTAAGTAAATCTTGCCTCATTAATTATCTCAGCTCGTAGATCATGACCTTCCCTCGAATCCTCAACATTACTCGGCTAAACCATAAACTTCTAATCCTGGTGTTAGGTTGGGTCACAGATATATATACACTCAGCAACTAATTGTTCCCATCGGGATCTGGGCTACCATCAATGAATACTTGTCATACCAACATTATTACTACATTCCCAATAATGGCTGTAACAGTTTCTAAACGTTGTTCTAGGTATATCAGGGACCTTAATCTGCTCTAGCGGCATTCTAAGCGTCAATTGACTCTGGTAAACCGAGTCGCACATAATTAATCCTCCAAATCTTCAGTACTCTGTAGTGGTTATTATTTCCTATAGTTAACTTACTCAGTTGATTGGCAATCAAGGCATGACCATACACCACCGCCACACCTTTTGATCAGTAACACAAGGTACTCATATTGGCAAGATCACCTTCCTGTCCCCGACAGTCAACACAACTTTCATAATCAACCATACCCCACATAACCTCTGATTCTCTTAGAGGTAAGCACCTCAGTGCCAAAAAAATCTCCTATCCTTCTCTGAATACACTATCAATTACTATCCACTAGACACACTCTCACTTTTACTCAGGACAGCCCGATAGACTCACCATCACCATAAGCAGTTACAACCTCACCTGCCTGACTCATGAATTGCTGCATCCAACTTATAGGATGACGTCTCATTCCTATAGGGTTACAGCAATTACATAAAGTCACTGTGAGAGTGTAAGCTGCCACAATGCCCATGGTATGTAGAGTCGTCTCGGAACAGCATAGCTCACACCGACTGTACTCACACAGGTAATACTAGAGCACATGAAGTTAATGACAATTCACATAAATTTATAAATAACACATTTATATCAACATCATCGTTATGCACCGACTAGGGTACATCACACAACAACCGTCATAAGTTATCAATTACCATTACTATAAAAGTGTACAATAGCAATAGATTTCCGACTCACACAGGGTTCACACCTCGTTGCTGAATCTTATCCTCATAAAGCTATAATCTGACAGTCTATTATTCCATCATGTCGTCACTCATCAATCAGTTGGAGCCTAACAATTCATTAATCCCACTTGAGTATACATCTCGAGGTTACCATATAATTTCCGATTAAACAACAAGTTTTTGCCTTAGTGGACTCTCTTCGCCAATCATAAGTGCAACCCTCCTATTGGATGTACAATCAACCTCATCACACGAGTTCTGCCATTTCTCTACTCAATACCCAATCACACCCAAGACTCAACACTACCATTTCTTTATCCATCAAGTATCATGCATTATTTGCACTTTACCATATGGCTATTCAATCCTCAAGGAGTTACCATACAATTGCCTTACCCGGTTCAGCAATTCACAGGGTTAATTAATTCATCAGAATCGGAATTTCTAGGGGTCATCAAGTACCCGTCGTAGGCACTCTCACAACATCCAATTATCACCGAGCCTAGATCACCATAGTGTCCAATTCCATAAGTCTAACAGTATAAGGTCATGCTAAATCCAATCGGTTTTCTACACCTTGTGGGTCACGATTCGATCAATAATTTACTCGGTTTTCAGTCACAACGCCGAGTCTAGCCCAAGTCATCACACAATGGTAATCCAAGCCTCAATGAGTTACTACACACTTGCTTTACTCGGGCTCAACTACTCACAAGATTAATAAATTATCAGACTTAGAATTTCTAAGGGGTCACCACTTACCCATCGTGGGTCACACCCAAAATATCCAAATATTATAAAGCCCAATACCATTCACTTAGTCTTCTCTTACCACAACCGAGACAATATTCAAACCCAACAGGTATTCTATGTCACGTTCATTCATTCATGATCATGCCCAATTAACTGGGTCACCAGACCTAGTGGTCCAGCATCTAGTCCATCAGTCACTTGGTTTCCTCACCAACCACCGAGACGTAATCCCAACTTGACATATACCCGATCTCGTCCTTGTCTACTTATCGCACACCCAGATTTTTAACTCAGGAAACTGTAATAAATTACTTATGCCATAAACTACACCATTTTCAACTCGAACATAAGAGTTCTAATCCATTCAACAAGCATGACTTGTGTAACACCCTAATTTAATAAAATAACTAAAAACCAATACGGGGAAAATTTTTTTCCAAAATTAAGTAACCAACGACTATAAGGCAACCGGACAACACAAAGGGCGGAGTGCAAGGAAGGACAAGGGAAATGAGAGATCATCCACACGCATAAGGCAACCAACAGAAGGTTAAGACTGGAACCGGTTCATTGGGTTTAGTGTAACATACCAGCGCCAGGGCGGATTACGTAATATCATTGGCTCACTCAGGCGGGGTCTGATACCGCCTAGGCGGGGTATGATAATGCAACAGCGGATGGAGGGAAATTCTAAAAGAGGAACTCTTCCACGAGTAACACTGGTCACTCAATAGGAGGAAATAGATAAGGGGAAGATGTTAATACATTCACACGTGTAGCACTCGGTAGAAGGGCGGAGTTCGGATCATCCTGCCTGGCTAGGCGGGGTATGTTTGTCCTGGGCGGACTCAACCACAACGCCCAAATCAGGGGTCAACACCGGTGTCTGGATTGCATTAGCATCACGACGGAGGGAAAGGTAATTGAACGGTGTCCCATTCCAACAACTACTCGCTCCAGTGTGAGTCTTCACGCTTGGGCGAATTGCCCCCATACTTCGGGCGGGGTGCAACAACGTCTGGGCGAACTCGACCACAACGTTCAAGCCGGATTACAAATGGGGTGGTAGGCAAGGAATAAAAGAATATACACAGTATGACAATCAGGGGAGGGAGCAAGGCTGGGACCGACCCGTACTGTCCAGCGAAACACAGCAGCGCCTGGGCGAAGACTAAGATAACACTGACTCGCTCAAGCGAGATCTGACGTCGCCTGAGCGAAGCATAACAATGCAACCACGGAAAGAGGAAGTGATTACACCGCCGTCCAGTACGGCAAGGCACAACAGCGCCTGGACGGACTACATCACAACGTCCACTCACTCAGGCGATGTCCAACACCGCCCAGCGAGACATAATAGTGCGACAACGGAGGAGGGAGGTACATAGGCGGAGTCTCACGTTGATATCGGCTTGCTTCAGCATGGTTCCACGCGCTTGGGCGAACCGCCCTAGTTACTTGGGCGAGGTATGACACCGCCTAAGCGAAGTCAGCACAACGCCCCTCCAACACAAACACAAGGTAATTTCTAGATCGGATAAGGACAAGGGTTCACTCGGTAAGTCCGCCCTCACTTTCACCCGGGAGTCCTCTCATCAGGCCTTACACAATACTCGTTCATCCAAGGTATTTTACTCAGAGTTCATCATCGTTTAACAAGAAGGCATAGCCATTCGTAGTTCCACTCGGAGTTGACTCCCCAACCACGTCCACTCGGAAATCATTAATTGAGCAGTGTTCTAACCATCAGCATCCTTCGAAACATGACCACTCGGATACAACATAATGTGCGCACCTAATTATGCACTTGGAATACGTCATTCATTCCTCAACACCTGTTATCAACATAATACCTGTATATGTATGAACATGCACTCGGTTTACAATGACTCAATTACCTATACGCATATATATATATATATATTCATGTTCATTACACCACACTGTTATTACGAGCTGGCCAAGGCTACAACTGACGAACATGACACATACAAAATAAACACTTGAGGTCGGAGTACCCCTCACTCGGACCTGAGACCTTATCATCACTTCAGAATCCGACCTGCATACATACTTAAAAATGGTGCAGGGGTGAGCATCTTAAATTTTAAATGACAGATACTGACTCAGGTTGCCTCACAATTTTACGACAATATATATATACACACAATTATACATGGCAACAGTTATAGTCAGAGTAGCATCAATCAACCAGGACATACGAAAGACTCTTACCGATCGGAATCCACCAATTGTCACTCGGCCTTATACACGCATCAATTCAACAACATTAACGTACGATAATCAGTGACTTAATAATAATACCCATGGATGAGAACGCATATGTTAAATATTTCTCAATCAGAATTCAACAATTTTTACTCGGCTACACACCTAACATTTCAATAACATTGATATATATACATATTTTCATGAAACAGGATTCACTTAGCATCCAAGGCAGGTTCACACGGAATAATTCACTCGGACATACACATTCATCATCTCATTAACACTTCGCATGCGCAACTAATTCCAACATTGTCAACAGATAATAAACATATATTATTTCACTCGGTTCCGCATTCGTGTGTATCGGTTTAGACATTGCAACGTAGGCTCTCAGCCTTTTTACACATAGCTCTCAGCTATCAAATCAGCTCTCAGCTGCTTGGCCGTTTTACAGGTACCCAACCGTTTGCCCACAGGTGACACCAGCGCTCTCAGCGCCAACAGAGGTGTTCACAGGCAGCCCGAGTCCCACTCAAGGGCTACCTTGAGTCCCACTCAAGGATTTTATAGCGTCCCACGCTTTAAAACCGATGGTAGTGTCCCACACTACGTGCTCTCAGCACAAACGCATCCCATGCGCCACACGCGGATTCATCACACACACACAGAGTTCATATACACGGCCATACATGCATCTCATACAATCGGCATCATGCATCATCAGCATTCAAATGGCACATGCATCTCATGCAATCAATGCTGGACATTAACAGTACTCCACACACAGCATTTAACTCATGCACACATCCTCTTATTCAATCACACATCTTTCATATGCAGTCGGTAATACATATCATCAGGACTCCGCCTGTTAATTCAACATACACAGCTCCCATGTAATCATCATCATCGTTCCATTAACAACATGTGATTCCAATACAATCAATATCAATCAGTATCAAGCTTCTATGAGCATTTTCATCAACTTCAAGTTAACATGCATTTGGTTCACAGCAGCATCAAGGCTTAATCAGCGTAGGTATTTATACGAAGAATGACAGGCTTATGCAAGCATTCCAATCAATCATGATACAATATGCAATCAGTATATAACAGTACCAGAACTTAATCAACACATGCATTCCTATGAACATGCACAGATTCAATAAAGCATTCTCATCAACACAACACAACATGCAATCGGGTTCCATGGTACTGGGCTCAACAACGCCTGTATTTCTAAGGAAGATGCTAACATGCAACACTCATCTTTCACTCGTCATGCAATTGGGC
Source organism: Clitoria ternatea (assembly GCA_037962975.1). Lineage (NCBI taxonomy): Eukaryota > Viridiplantae > Streptophyta > Magnoliopsida > Fabales > Fabaceae > Clitoria > Clitoria ternatea. Next base: position 266,119,598 of record CM075671.1, read on the forward strand.
TGTACACACTCGCATGTAACACAACACACAATCAGAGCACGGATATAGCAAGCATCAGCACTCGGAACCTGTTCATAACCCATGCATTTAAGATAGAAGATACTCCCCCCACCTTTAGAAGAACCTCAGAAGCCTTTCCGTTCTTGTCGTTGGGTCCGATGTCCTTCTCCTGGTTCATTCGGTCTTCCTTGACCCCATTGTATCCTGCGCCTGATTCTGGAATGGAGTGTGGTCCGTTCTCCAGTACTGCAATCAAGATCTCCACTAGGGCTTGGCAGTTTCGAGCAAGAAGAGGAAGTCGACGAAGGAATGAGGGAACAAGGAAGGGGGCGGGTTGCATGCAGAGGGAATGCACACCCTCTCCCTCACTGGCTCGTCGAGTAAGGAAGGAGGACTTCCGACCTTCAGCCACCACTGTCTCGAGCTCACGGGAACAGCGAGTAGAAAAGAAGAAGAGGATAAAGAGAGTGAAGAGCGAAGAAGAGAAGAAGAGAAATCTGAAGGAGATGCATAACTCCAAGGCACTTATATGTGTAAGCATACGCGTGCACGAGGAAGAGGGAGTGGGGTGGGAGAGCGTGAGTTCAGCAGCTCCACTCACGGACTCACCAA